>CM060978.1:155620658-158020658 GCA_030765065.1 Deroplatys truncata
TATCAAGCAATCCATAGACCTTTTTTAACGGTATTCATAAGGGATGAATTGGTCTATCAAATACTTGATGAACTCAATGATCTCGGGCGCTTAATACACCTTGTAAACCTCGCTCTTGTTATGGTGAGATATGCTGGAGATATGTAAAGCAAGCACCTGCATCTGCCATCCTACAAATGGTGGTTGCGTTGAAAGTTACTAAAAGCCAAAATTGCAACTCTTAAGACATCAGAAACGGTTAAAGAGCCCAAATTACCCAAGTTTCTTGTTACACACAAATGCTTTCACTATATTCTGTTACTTCTTTTTTTATTATTCCTTTTTTTTTTCTTTGGTTACAATTCTGTTGCAACCAAACCATTGCTGGACATCAAACTCAGATGGATCTAGTTCTCTATGGCATATATATATATATATATATATATATATATATATAAGTGTATTATCTCCAGTCCTCTACTTCTTGAAATGGTGAACGCAATGTCGTTATTTGCTTAAGGGTACATTGATGATGTTTATGATGAGATAATTATAATGATGATAATAATAATAATAATAATAATAATAATAATAATAATAATAATAATAATAATAATAATAATAATAATTGGTTTAGTCTATCTCAACGCATTGTAACGTCAGTATACTACGTCACCTCTGTGTCGGAATTTTGTCTCATAGGAATTGTTTCATACTCCATTAGACTTATTGACTTATTGGATATCGCACTTACGCATAATGAATTGGTATCATCCTGGACCGGGATGGAATCCTCTACTTGGGCACAGAAAGTCAATGCTCAACCAAATACAGCAAGCAGATGTATGTGGCAACTCTAAGCCAAATTCGCCTAAATGGAACCATGCCTTCACATTAATTATTTTAATTGGTTTTCAATGCTTAGTATATCGTTACGCATAAATAGATTCTGGCATCAAATTAGCTAAGATAAACCTTAATATAGCGTTCTTGCTGTAAAGAGAATTCTATTCTTAAGCAAAGATACATTCTGCTACGTATCCCCGCCCCCCTCCCGATGCTTAGTCAATCAGTATTACGTATGTTCTTTTCAGGGTCACTGCATATGGCATGCTGCAGGTCATACTGTAAAGAGGATTCTTCTATTCTCAAGCAGATATATATTCTGCTACGTATTCCCGCCCCGCCGATGCTTAGGTAATCAGTATTACGTATGTTCTATTTCAGGATCACTGCATACTATGCTGTAGGTCAGTGGTGGCGAAAGCGCGACTCGCAAGGCACTGTGATTCGCAGGAGCAACTCCTCTTCTAGCCGTCTATTCATTAGTTTCCATGTGCTGCTGAGTGGTGTAGTGCGTGTTGCATATTTGATGACTCGAGAGAGAAAGGCATTTTCGCCACCCTTGCTGTAGGTTGTACTACAAGCTTTGTACTCTAAAACTGACAATTTATAAGGCTCTCGCTTACATTTTATCTTTTAGCCGCTAAGCTCTGTGGAATGTCGTTTCCTATTGATTTTTGTGTATAAAGGGAAATACAAATACATCTTCTATCACACAACGTAAACGAAATAAAGATAGTATGTACACAGTGCTACAGCTACATAGAGTCCAGTAAGTTGTGTAGCCTATAACAATAGGTGCCTTGGGGGAACAGATTTATAGTCTAATCTCCAATGAGTCGATAACCTCTCTGTTTTAACTGTGCAGTAGGAGGATATATCTATTCTACTAAAGATGAAAGCTGCAAATCGATATCGTAAGCTACCTAAGTAGAGTACATCGCCCTGCTGCACAGTGAAAGCAGAGAAGCTTTTGGAACTGCAAAATGTTTTCACTTGAATAGTGTTATCCAGCATTGAAGGAGTTCCAAAGGGCTTCTTGTAGAAACCTGAGGTATGCGTAAAAATTAGCTGGTGACATTTTTCTCTAAATCTATGTTGCACACGAACATACTACAGGTTTTTGCTGCCGTAGGCAGTAAGTCAGAAAGCTGAATCAAACTTGAAAAATTCAATGACACAACCGGGACTTGAATCACGGATTTTCGGCTCTCCTTGCCGATGATCTTACAGCTTGAACTACCACGCATTAAACCATGTCGCCTTTGGGGTATGATATCACGAGGATTCGATATGACTTTACCCGGTTTACCCGGATACTTGGATCAGACGAGAAACTTTATTGCGCGTACGCGCATCTCGTCATGGTAATTCAAGCGGTAAGAGCATCGGCATGAAGAGTCGAAGATTAGTGGTTTGAGTCCTAGCCGTGGCATTGAATTTTTTAACTTTCCAATTGCGGGTTTTACTGTAATCTCAAGAACACTTTTTCCTTATGTTCTCAAGAAGTTTCTTGTCCTCCAATAAGACATCGAACATTTGTAAACTTTGGACTGGTGAGGTGAGGTGAGGTCGTTAGTATGACTTCCCCTCTTCTGAAGCAAATTGGGTCATTTGCAAATAACAAACGTAGTTCAAGCTCTTTTTATTTACCCTTGTGGCAATATCTACCGTTTAGCAAACGGAGATTCGCTACATTGCTACAGGTCGTAAAGGGTAGTTTACCACGGTATGTTAAAAGTGAGCATTGTGGCATTTTGATAATGACAATAATCTAGCACTGCTCGGTGTCCTTTGACACAAAGCACAGACTACCCATGAGGCAAGCAAGCCTAACAACGCCAATGTGGTACGGAGCGGACGGATGGTCGGTCGGGCGTATGGGGAGGGTTTGCCGCCGTGCTTGTGTCGCGTCCTGCCTTCACACACACACACACACACACACACACAAGGGCGGCGCCAAACAGGCGACCTACAGTGCAAAACCGGACACCTGGGGACGATCACGTGAAAACCTTCCTCCCCTTTCCCGCCCCCTTCTCGCGCAGCCCGACCACTGCTGGCGTGACGACCCAGGCAGTAGCAAACAATAAAAGTTGTACTGCCGCGCCGCCGTCAAAGCTGCCGTTTCTTCTCGCGAGGCGAAGTAGACAGGAGCAATCCACGCAACAAGCAACGTGCAACACGGCTTCCAAAATTTACTTATCTTGATTTTCTTTCCTTTAATTTACCCCGTTTTATAGCTATAACCTAGACGATAACAGTTGTTAAAGAATTTTAATAGCAATATCAAGCGTTACGCTTTGTATGCGATACAAAATAATCAGTTTAATTAGCCTGTAGTTTCCCTCTCCACAAAAGATATATACGAGTATAAAGATTTTCCATTAATTTATAGATGTTTGTGCGCGGGAGTTCCGCGAGTAACGAATGAAAGGAAAGCATATTTTACGGAACATAAATTCTTGAGACTTCCTTCAATAAAATACACGCAAAATCCCATCATAAGTAGCGCAAATGTTTGCGAACATAAACCCAAAATCACCAACTTAGCTAAGCTTATATGCTAATCCAAAAACTATATAATCCAATATGGACTTAACGCACAAGTAATCACTGTTTGATTGTATTGAAAGGTCACGTTCTAAGGTATGTTTCATATTACTCATTATCCTTTTCTTTTCTTCTTTATTTTGATTGCTTAACGTCGCTCTAGCTCCTTGGTCTTATTACGACGGTTACTATAGGTTCTTTGGTTCACCTAAGAAAGTGTATGCCAGACATATCACCATAGTGGCTAGGTCGCCTTCCCGAGCAATCTCCTGAGAAACTGAGTAAATGCGTAATCGCCTTCCTGTATTATCTACGTTGTTGCTACTGAGCTTTGGCACAATGTGAGCTTGGGGTCGTGGAACTGTTAACTATTCTTTGAGTGTACACGTAATCATTGTGAAGCTGGACAAATAGCTTTAGTTCGTTGTCTCCTTTCTGTATAAAAATTACCACCTATGTTTATTTATATTTCTTTTGTTCTGTAGGTGGAACTTTGGGTTGGGATACTAAAGATCCAATCTGGTACTTATCTGGCAATGGAGGGAAACACGAAAAAAAAAAGTTGATAACGTACTACGTTATCTGAATTTTTAAAGCTGCGCGATGGTGCGACAGTTCTGAAGCAGTATACTTTACCTGCTTCTGAGTTATCTAGTAGCTCGTTCTGTTGTCTCGTGCTCCATATGCTCTAGTGGTAGAGCTATGAGATCTTTCTCTCATGGTATGCGTGGGCGTAGTGTAAAGGATAACAACAGTTTAAATTGACTGATAAATTTAATGTAATCTAATACTTGCGCTATTGAAGCGAGTTGCCGACCGATTGAAGATAAAGAATGAAACTGATTATGAATTGTAGCACTCGAAACTATAATAATTCATTTATTATACCTGCTAACTTTTGCAGTATCAGTTTTACGGTTTGAAGTAACTGTTTCCACAATAAAGAAACTATAAGCGTAAACTGTCGTGAGTCGCTAAAATGCTTACCGGTAAATATCGCTCACGATGGCCGGTAAATCTTACCCACACAAGCGCGCCAATGAGCGCTTAAAGTAACACACGAATCGTCACAAGTATGCGGAGTGACGAATGTATGCACGGATGTGTGCACGGAAAGAGTGCACGAACGAATGTAAATCAGTACCTCTCTGATTTATATTGCACGCCTTTACATTAACTTAAGTTCCGCCCACATTTTACTCCCCTACCAACATCCCCTTCATATCCGCTCCAATCTCAATCAAAACTCCAATATGTGCGTATGTCACCTTGTTGCTATGGAGGCCAGGCTAACTCTCAGAAATACCTGACGACTTCTTTTTTTCAGAACTTCCGCCTACGTGACTGTTCAAACGCACTGTACTTAACTCTAAACTGCCTTCCAAGAGTATTTAAGCTGATGCTTTCGCTACTCATGCTATTACTTATGAGTAGGGCCCGGATGTTTAGGTTTTAACCTATATTTTTCCTCGCTATTTAATTAACACATTTCAAGATATATACTTGTTTCACACTTCCTGGAGCAGAATATGTGAATTTCATTATACCTAAAAGAAACCTAAATGAGGGGTTGACACCTACAATAGCCTAAATAGCTGTTTTTCCTTTTTCAAAATGAATAATGTTATTTTCGGATTGAAACTCACTATAAAATTATTCCCACCACTTATAGACAGTAGACAGTTCAAATTACTACAATTAAACGTAGCACATTTGACACCTGGATGCAGCTGATAGAAGGTCAGGAGGAGCGTACTTGGCTGTCTGCTGCCATTTACTGAGCACTTAAAAGACGTTAAACATATCAATGAATTGGATGAAACAGAAGCTTCCTGCATTGCCAAGGTTAAGAAATCACTCGAGTGCCCCACTCTTGCCGTTTCCGTTGCATACATTAAGACACATTTTTGTTTTACACCAGAAGCTACTCTCCGGTTGGAAAGTACAACATTGCCAATGATATCTAGAGCATCTTTCACTTCTGCCACTGAAAAATTCTCTAGATATCATTGGCAATGTTTCTAGTAAAGAAATACCTGGACCAGTGGGAGTTGCATGTTCTTCGAAGTTGTAGAAGATTATTCAACGAAATCCTGCTTTTGAAGATATGAAAACTACCAATTCAGTACTGCAGGGAGAAAAGTATGCAGGAGAACTACCCCTAGAACTTGCTGCATGTCATCTATGTTCTACGCTTCAATGACGTCATGTTCTGTTGAAAGAACCTTTTCTTCATACAAGAATGTGTTAGTGATTACAGGAAGTCGTTTACGCCAGAAAATTTGAGAATGTATGTATCTATTGCAATGCCAAAAAATAAATCATACAAGTAAGTATCAGAAAAGCAAAATTATTGATACCTGTATTGATCCACGAAGCAAAACATAAAAAAAGTATTTTAATCAAGAAAAACCTAAAAAAAACGAAACAAAAAACCACAAAAAAACGTATTTTAAGCATAGGCATAAGAAACCTAAAATGAAGGTTTATTCCATCTAAACATCCGGCCCTACTTATGAGTTATGGCTTTGCTTAACATGACTCGCTGATTACCTTTTTCATCTGACAAATCTTTCAGCTCAAGCTTATTATATTATACATTGGTTTAATATATAGAAATTATTTATTACAATTATTTTTTATCTTACTATCATTTCTTTATTTAATTATTTATATCTTCCCGTCAGTAATTAAGGTATCACAGTCAGATTGGTTGGTACACAGAATATGAATCCACGAACTCCTGAATGCAACCCGCAGACGCTATCCCCTGAGCAATATCGCTCGCTTCGCTATCCTTCTCAACGACCGGCAGGCAAACAGAGCATTCGGAGCAAAGGAATGTCTACTCTATCACACCAATAAGTGATTTTCTCTTTCTCTCTCCGTCCGTCTCTCACACACACGCTCTCTCTCTCTCTCTCTCTCTCTCTCTCCAGTATCCACAATAAGTTTAGGTACCCTGACAGTGGACTGACACTTCCATGTCATGCATGATTCAACTTTGCGATACATCAGCACAATAGGATAACGGTAATGCGTACCTGCTGTAGTCTTAAGAAAAATGGCAACAGCGTAGTTTTCATAATCTGGAATGAATCATGGACTATGACATTCTACGTGCCAGTCGTTAATGACGATAGTGCGTCCATAATATTCTCGTTGACCATGTGAAGCACTCTAATTTGAAATGTTGGAGAATTGACAGTCTGCCGAAGAGGTAATCTTAGAAGCTAAACGCAATGCAGGGCTGACATTCGTCACTGCATTTGCAACAAATAAAATACAACATGTTATAACAGGTTGTGGCATGAGATGTACTGCCATACCATATTTTAACTTTGTGGCTCAAAAGATATCTTGGCTTATGACTTTTTAATAGGTTTTATTTATTTGTTTATTTTTCTGAATCAATAATATGTGAGTTGATACAAGTATGGATAATTAAATTTGATCATGAATGTTTCTGCCTGATGAATATTATCTACAATCCACAAGTTTTTTAAGTGTCTAAAATATTTATTTTGACAAAATATTTGCTTTATCTGTAATAATAATAATAATAATAATAATAATAATAATAATAATAACAATAATATGCAAAAACTCCGTTTTCTTTTTACTTTCTCTACCATGACATAGTCGGTAGAGCGTATTACATTCCGCTCAAAAATCTGACACCGTGATTTCAACGGAAATCCATGTTTTGAAGCCCCCTGAATAAAAAAAAGGATTTTTAGAAAAAGCTGCGTGTCTGTGAACAGCATAACTCAAAAACAAAAAAAATCGGATAAATACCAAACTTGGTATTTAGGTTCAATACCTTCCAAAGATGCGACACGTAGATTTTCAAGAATATCTCCCGACCTCAAACTACCCTATATATGATGCATTTTTATTTTTTAAAAACTGGCTTTATCGCTTTTTATTAAAATTCCACATATTAAGGATATTTACATGACAAATAAAATGTATATGTCGAATTTTCTGGGAATAGCCTGTGAAGTCCTCTTTATTCCGAAGGAATTTCGTATAATAACTGGTAAACGTTAAGCGATAGACGAAAACGTACTGCACAAATACTGTAGATATCTTTAAGATGCAAAATTTATTTCAAATTAACTTTTTTGTGGCACAAGCCGTTTCTGAGATATCAGTTATTAAATGTTCGAATTGTTCATTACTTAGTCATTCCTTTAAGTCCTGTCAACATCCAATTGTTTCTCGAGATTGCATGGAAACAGTATGGAATTTTAAGGCCAGCGTATAGCGATCAGTTCTTAAACATTTGACTATCGCTGTTCTCTTTGTATCCAAAAGAAATGTTAATGTAGCTATTTCTGCAAAGGTTTAATCGGATTAAAATGTAGTAGATAGGAATCTTTGTAAGAATGTTTATATACCCACTAATAAACGACAGAGTGTAGAGAAAGTAATGTGAATGTATCACATAATTTTTTGTCTTAGTTTATAGCTTAAAGTCCTTCTACGTGTAGGTCATATGGGACCGATGAAGAATGAAATTGACGATATGATGCTCGAATCCGTGGTCTATAGAGCTTAAAGTTACCCGAATTCATCTTTTCAGGATGAGGGAAAACCAAGGAAAAAATGCTATCCGGGTAACTCACCCTAACAGAAATTTGAACTCGGGATTGTGGATGCTGCTATCTCGAAGTTGCATCCATTTAGATAACGTTTAATGTTACCTGCTTTGTTGTGGAGTTCTACGAAGTCATCTTCTAGCTCGTTCCGCGTTGTCTAAGTCTGCCGGCTGCTATAGCTATGAGTTCTTTGTCTCAGTATGCGTGAGTGTAATGTTTAGTTAGCTGATAACATATTCTGTTGAAAAGAATCGCCGACTGTTGAATTAAGGAATTAAATAATTTCTAGAAGCGTCAGTTGTCGTAAGTCGCAGAAGTATCTCTCGGAAAGATCCCTCGCAATAGCCCTAAATCTTTGTAAGTTAAGCGCGTCGCTAGACGCTGCGAAACTTAAAATAAAACCAAATACCACAAGAGTAATCACAAGAGCCGTCGAATGAGTAAGTCACATGATTTAAATAAATAAGCCAGATGAAGTAAGTAAGTCTGATTTAGAATGCATGCTCTTTTTCTTAACTTAAGCTCCGTCTACCTATCACTACCCCTACCAATGTTCCTATTCTCCAATCTTAAAACTCTACGATGCATATCTGACAATGTTACTATGCGGTACCTCCTCGAATCTCAGAGAGAATATCATTCCCTTTCTAATTTACAGAATTCCTGCCAAAGTGCCTTTGCAAACGCACTGAACTCAAACCTAACTGCATTCCAGAAACTTTTATACCAACGCGTTCGTTACTCGGCTATAACTAATGGCCTTTTTTCCGGACAAATTTTTCAAGTCAGACTTATTTCATTATATATTAATTTAATATACAGAAATTATTTATTTCAATTATTTCTGGTCATACTATAATTTCTTTATTTAATTATATCTTCCTGTCAATAATTACGGTATCACTATTTAGCATTTATGCTGATTTTGGAATAGACTTGCAGCATGTTACCCCCACAAACACCTTTCCTCTATCACCCACTGATATGTTCGGCAGTGTGTTGGATCTTCTGCTCTCTTGGGTCTTCTTCCTTTGTCACCACGAATGCAAGGATCGAGGTTATATAGCGCATATGTGTTTGAGGGAGACATTCTCTCCATATTTAAATGCCACACCTAGGAGTTTAAAAATGTTCTCTTTGGTGTTAAAATGGGTGAAAACAGTGACACTTTTTTTTAAAGTTCCCTTGACCCAGTTTACGATACTGCGTTTTTACTGTTTTCGTTACCGCTTATTACCGCAATTACACAACACACATATACACATAAACATCCATGCCCATGGCGGGACTCGAACCCGCGACCTCAGCTCACTTAAAAAAGAGAAACCGAGAGATCTTTAGCTGTAAAAAAATTGCAAACTGCGACCAAAATGAAAAGATTGTAGGCCAATGTTCGCATATAGCATTTACTCGTTGTCCCCCGTGGTGATCTAGTGTGGCAAAATGCTTCCTTTCCGAAATGTGGCCCGGTTCGCTTTCGGAGAGGGACAAGTTATTTCCGTGCCGTTGAAAATACAAATGCCAGGCAGCTCTCGGCGTCAAGGGTTCCAACTCAGCTATGACATCATTATCCATTTAGTTGATCATAATTAGCAACAAGCGCGGCTATTGAAACACAAAATTCTGATGTGTTGCATTCACATGTCTTTCTCTACTCAATCCTCCACAAAGTATTCTTACAAAAGCGTATTCTTCTACTTCTTGTTAATACAGATAAACCTTCATTACTATTTACACATATCGTTGTGGATATCAGAAAAATACAGTAGAGTCGCCCTCCGTGGTGTAGTGGTTACCATGCTAGCCTCTAGTTCCCGAGGTCGCGGGTTCAAACCCGGAGAGGGCAATGGATTTTTCGGCCGTAAAAATCCTTAGAATGGCTTCCTTCGGAAGGGAAGTAAAGCCGGTGGTCCCGTGTCATAGATTTATGGCACGTAAAAGAACCTCAAGCGTGAATAAGAGACCTCTGAGCAATATTGCAACATTTCCAGGTTTCACGCCCAATATAGAATGGGACGCTAAGGACCACAGCAGTTAAAGAGCGTCCGTAAATAAAACCCAATTTAATTTTTAAACACAGTAGGATAAAGCGATAGTCAAATATGTTCAAAGGCTGTCCATATGTGATGGTTTTGAAATCCTGTTCGTTGCATGATAACGAAAAAGAAAGAAAGAAAAATAAAAGTGGTTTGCAATTGAGAGAATTAGAAACTATTTGAAACTTCAAACTATTACAAAGAATATCACAGAAATGGTTAACTCCGCAAAAAAAAAAAAAAAAAAAAAAACAGAATAAAGAGGACTTCACGGGTTATTCCCAGAAAATTCAAGATATTTTATTTCTCATGAAAATAGCAGAAACATAATAAGGTGTTTTAATCAAAATTGTTAGAGCCATTTTTGAGAAAATTAAAAATTTTGAAAAATGTTCTGTGTAAAGAGTGGTTTGTGATGGGGAATTTTCTTCAAAATCTTCGTGTCACATATCAAGTTTCGTATTTAACCGAATATCGTATTTATTTATGCTGTTCACACACACACACACACACACGGCCTTTTCCAAAAATTGTTTCTTGGGGAGTTCAGGGGCCTCAAAACAGGTATTTCCGGTGAACTTGGAAAATTCAAACCAAGAGCAAGGTCTTATTCTTTTCTTTCACCTGATGTTGTGCAAAGAGTATGCAATTTCAAAGCCAGCATATAAGGACTCACTCTTTAAAGATTCGACTAACTTTCAGTCTCCAGTCATAAGTACCAGATGTGCTCAAAAAACACCTAAGTTGCGCTATAACATATTTATTGCTCGTGTATAACATTTTAAATACTAAGGTCGTGGGTTCAAACCCGGCGAAGGGCGATGGATTTTTTTCGTGCGTAAAAATCGTTAGCATGGCTTCCTTCGGAAGGGAAGTAAAGCCGGTGGTCCCGTGTCGTAGATTTACGACACGTAAAAGAACCTCAAGCCTGATAAAGAGGCCTCTGAGTAAAATTTCCGATCTTTCACGCCCAATATAGAATGGGACGCTAAGGACCATAGTAGTTAAAGAGCGTCCATAAATAAAATTCAATTTAATTTTTACTGGCAATACACTGTTCCCAACGATTCTTTCATTTTTGGAAAGCTTCTTTGAACGCACTTTCTGCGTTCCAGGAGACTTGCAGGGATGGCGCGCAGGTCTCCTGTCGCATTGTCCTGAAACTCCCCTATGATTTGGAAACGACGTCCTTTCGAACGTGGTTTTAAATTTGGGAAACAGAAAAAACACAAACTACTGGGGATAGGTCCGGAGAATAGGGTGGATGGGGCACAACGGGAGTTTGATGTTTTGCCAGATACCCGCGAACAAGGAGCGACGCATGACCCGGAGCATTGTCATGATGCAACATCCAAATCTGGTTTTTCCACAATTCAGGCCTCTTCCTGCGCACAGCATCCCTCAAACCGGCTAAAATTCCCTGGTATACCTCCTTGTTTACCATCTGTCCACGTGGTACAAATTCCTGATGGACAATCTCGATATAGTCATCATCTGTTGATGTGAAAGGTCGTCCAGGTCTGGGATCCTCACCGACAGGCATTCTATCGTGTTCAAAACGCTTAAACCACTCCTAGCACTGTGTGAGACTCATTGTACACAGCAAAATTTCAAATACACACGTTGTTCTTCAAGCTCTTTCATGGTCACTTTGTCACTAATCCGGCGAACAGCTTGCGCACATGCTCACTTCAGCGGCTGTAGCTCGGCAACTAACGGTCATAGCGAAAAGGGGTATATAGCAATTTGATGTCTATACTTGCCGCTAAGTGCCTTCAGTAGCCGCAGCGCCCTCCCTGTGCCGATTGCCGCGCTATTTCAAAAGTTCGCCTCGTTTTTTAACATACTTCGTACATGTATACCCAAGTACTTAAGACAAGTATCTGTAAAAATAAACAAATCCACCATTTTCTTCTGATTCCTTCGACTTTTTTACCATATACTCAGATATGAAACATACAGTGCATACATGATTTTAACAAAGTATGTCAAACCGTCGTGAAGATATTAAGCTTTATTCATAATTAATCACATTTTATTTGATAATATGAAATTCTCCTTGCATTCTACGCTTTATCGCATCACTCCCAAATTTTTAATTCCTTTCTCTACTACGTGCAGTAAGTAGGGGAAGTATTGTATTCCACCCAAAAGTTCGATACCGAGATTTCACCGGAAATACATGTTTTGAGACACCCTGAATACAATAAAAGCATTTTTGGAAACATGTCCGTGTGTGTGTCTGTGTCTGTGAACAGCATAACTCAGAAACGAACAGTTGGATAAACACCAAACTTGGTATTAAGGTTCAGTATCTTCCAGAGATGCGACACGAAGGTTTTCAAGAAAATCCCCCCACCCCAGATTACCCTTTACATGGAACATTTTTCGAAAATTTTAGTTTTCTCAAAAATGGCTCTAACGATATTGATTAAAATATCATATGTTTAAGATATTTTCATGACAAATAAAATGTATATCTTGAATTTTCTGGGAATGTCTCCAAAAGTATTCTCCATTGTGAACGACTTTTGCATAACTGGTAAACCATAAGAGATAGACAAAATTTTACAACAAAAAATGTAGATCGCGTTAAAATACACAATTTATGTCATATACATATTTTTGTTATGTGAACCATTTTCGAGATATTGCTCGTTATTTCCTTAAATTTTTCAATACTTATTTTCTAAAATGGGAATTCGTTATTCATTTTTTTGTCTTGGATATGCAGAGAGTTATAATCTGTGGCAAAGGGAATGGTGCTGCACCTAGCAACCAGCTATTAAGAGATATGCATGTGCTTAAAGGCTAGTGTATTTCTATATTGCCCTTATAAATATATATTCCCCTTACATCTACAAGAAAATTAGCAATAAGATAAGAGTCTGCAAATGTTTATCTCGATTAACATGAAGCAGATGGAGAATAAGCGTTTGTAAAAATAGTTTGTACAAGAGTAGAGAAAGTCATGTGAGTGTAACACATCAGATTTTTTGAGCTTGGTATACAAATATAAAGAAATGTTGTGCAGGCATTTCTTAATTTTAATTAGTTCAGTAGCACCTTTTACTTTCTCTACTACGTATAGTAAGTAGGGGAAGTATTGTATTCCACCCAAAAATTCGATACCAAGATTTCACCGGAAATATATGTTTTGAGACCCCCTGAATCCAAAAAAAAGCATTTTTGGAAACATGTCCGTGTGTGTCTGTGAACAGCATAACTCAGAAACGAACAGTCGGATAAATACCAAACTTGGTATTTAGGTTCAGTAATCTTCCAGAGATGCGACATGAAGGTTTTCAAGAAAATCCCTCCACCCCAGATTACCCTTTAAATGGAACATTTTTCGAAATTTTAATTTTCTCAAAAATGGCTGTAACGATTTTGATTAAAATATCATATGTTTAAGATATTTTTGTGACAAAGGAAATGTATATCTCGAATTCTCTGGGAATAGCTCCAAAAGTATTTCTCATTGTGAACGACTTTTGCATAACTGGTAAACCATAAGAGATAGACAAACTTTTACTACACAAAAAATGTAGATCGCGTTAAAATACACAATTTATGTCATATACATTTTTGTTGAGTGAACCATTTTCGAGATATTGCTTGTTATTCCCTTAAAAGTTTCAATACTTATACCTTTTTTCTCAAATGGAAATTTGTTATTCATTTTTT
Organism: Deroplatys truncata; assembly: GCA_030765065.1. NCBI lineage: Eukaryota > Metazoa > Arthropoda > Insecta > Mantodea > Mantidae > Deroplatys > Deroplatys truncata. The sequence continues at coordinate 155,634,361 of CM060978.1, forward strand.
TTTGGTCCTGGTAATGCAAAGAGAATGGAATACTCCACATAGCAACCAGCTCTTAAAATATTTGAATATAGCTTAAAGCCTATCAATTCCCCTTGCATCTACAAGAAAATTAGCAATAAGATTAACATCTCGATTAACATGAAGCATATGGAGAATAAGCGTTTGTAAAAATAGTTTGTACAAGAGTAGAGAAAGTCATGTGAGTGTAACACATCAGATTTTTTTGTTCACGTGTTACTGAATGTTTCAACCTTTTCAATTTGAGTTATAGAAAATGATTAATTTTAGCTGAACTGTTTCATTGTTTTTACTTTCTCTACTACGTATAGTAAGCAGGGGAAGGATTGTATTCCACCCAAAAATTCGATACCAAGATTTCACCGGAAATATATGTTTTGAGACTTCCTGAATCAAAAAAAAAACATTTTTGGAAACATGTCCGTGTGTGTGTCTGTGAACAGCATAATTCAGAAACGAACAGTCGGATAAACACCAAACTTGGTATTTAGGTTCAGTACCTTCCAGAGATGCGACAAGAAGGTTTTAAAGAAAATCCCCCCACCCCAGATTACCCTTTACATGGAACATTTTTCGAAAATTTTAATTTTCTCAAAAATGGCTCTTACGATTTTGATTAAAATATCATATGTTTAAGATATTTTCATGAAAAATGAAATGTATATCTCGAATTTTCTGGGAATGTCTCCAAAAGTATTCTTCATTGTGAACGACGTTTGCATAACTGGTAAACCATAAGAGATAGGCAAACTTTTACTACACAAAAAATGTAGATCGCGTTAAAATACACAATTTATGTCATATACATTTTAGTTGTTGAGTGAACCATTTTCGAGATATTGCTTGTTAATCCCTTAAAAGTTCCAATACTTATACTTTTTCTCAAATGTAAATTCGTTATTCATTTTTTTTGGTCCTGGTAATGCAAAGAGAATGGAATACTTCACATAGCAACCAGCTCTTAAAATATTTGACTATCGCTTAAAGCCTACCAATTCCCCTTGCATCTACAAGAAAATTAGCTCTCCGAATATTTTTACTAGGGATTTCGCTTATATCTTCTCGTGCTTCTTTTAACATCATTTGACACAATCGTCTATAAAGAGTTGTACTTACAACATGATTATGAGTGCCTCCAAATTTCAGCAATGTGAAAATTGCACTGTTTACTCGACAGTAAACAGGAAGACTTTGCAAGTTTTTACTGTGCAACGTCACCTCACAGATCATTTGGTTGAGTAGTCTTTTCTAAACTTCTGCCTTTCATATACATTAGGAGATGTATCTTTTTCACTGAGCTTCGAAAACATTATGTTTCTAACAGGCCTGCCTATCAATCACTCTCTTGTCCTCCTTACATTCTGTCTTGTGAAGACATCAAGGAAAGCGGGCCAAAGGAAGTGTTGCGATCCTCAATGTCAACAATACCTACTTGTGCCTCATACAAATGAAAGAAGACATGTTTCTAACAAGCTAAATACATCCAGAAAAGAATGGGGAAAGTTGACCATTCGCACAACTCGAGTTCCCCGTGGACAATATCCCATTTAACCGTTTGAGTGTTATCACAAAACTCGCTCCCTCATGAGTAACAAAAATAAAATGTACTAACATCTATAAATCAGATAAAAGAAAACGTAATATTGCTACTTTGCACACTAATCGACAAATGCAGGATAATAAATTAAATATTATCGTAACACTTATTATTCAATGAAGTGCGCATTAAATTTGTAGGTGCGTACGCTATTGTGCAGCACTTATTAGTGTCGGTTTCTCCTCCTTCCGTACGCATGAAACTCCCCGTCCGCTACAGGTACAGAACTGAAATTTCAAATGTAGGAGTTTGAAGAAAATTTGTCAACACATTTCAAACTTGGCTGAAATCGTACAAAATTAAGGAATAGTTTAGTTGGAAGCGCCTGCAGGTTTTAATTTTAAGGCGAACCACTGAAAGTATGGATCTAAAGAGAAACCTACAAGAGTTAAACAAAACTTGTTGATGCTTTTTAAATTTGGTTGAAATCAGTATGAAATTAAGGGTAGTTGTGATAAAGCACTTGCAAATCGAGGTCCGCTGCAAGTACAGAACTGAAATTTTATATATAGGAGTTTGAAGAAAATTTGTCAAAACATTTCAAATTTGGCTGAAATCGTACAAAATTGAGGGTAGTTTAGTTGGAAGCGCCTGCAGGTTTTAATTTTAAGGCGAACCACTGAACGTATGGATCTGAAACAGAAACCTACAAGAGTTGAACAAAACTGTTAGTACATTTTAAATTTTGTTGAAATAAGTATAAAATTAAGGGTAGTTACGATAAAGAGCTTGCGAATCGAGGTAGCTGTATGCTGCCGAACCGAGGTTAAAACCTTTAAAACTTTGCTAGCAAACAGAAAGACTACAGTGAAATAATATACGTAAACGTAATTGGCTGCTAACGGGCGGGAGGATATAAATACCATTTTTTTTATTTCTATTTAATATGACTTCAAAACTGGAATACAACCATAATGGAATCCAGGGTAGTTACCCAAGTTACCCAAGTTATCCAAGGTAGTTTCTCCTGTTATCGTGTTTTTATAGACTCCTATTCCAAACAGTTGCTGTATGGGTAATGTTTTGTGCTCTCGTTTGTCACGCAGAAGACTAGGTTGTGATTCCACACCGTGTATTAACATTTTAATCTAGCTATTAAACCTTAAATGTATTTTAAATTATCTGAAACTCAGCCGAAGGACATAACTACGCTTTTTATTCCACATTATTGCCAATGAATTGAGACTTGGGTCCATAGGCATGTTTCCGAAAATGCTAGATTTACCTGGGCAAACTTTAAGTTACGTTTACGAATAAAAACAATGTAAAAGCTACCATTAAAAGTAAGCAAAATCTAGAGAAATTTCATATATTTACAAAACACCATGTCACACAACATAACAATAGTAGTTAACTCATGTAGTTAGGCTTACAAAACGCAAACTGCACAATGAGTTTGCAAGGAATCAGTTATGTTGGATTATTTACATGACGAAAGAACAAGTGAAGCTGTTAAAAGAAGCTTAACAATTAATGCTAAGCAAATATCTACTCATGAATGTAACTTGTTTGAACTGAATAGAAATTTAAGAGAAGTTTATACAGGCAGTCTGCTACAAGTGTACCATTTTAATAGTATTTCCTAAAGCGTCTACTAAATTCCCAAAAAGTAAGACACAAAATATTGCAAATTCACCTGAAGTGTAAGGCATGTAACCTGAAATGTAAATCGTATGTACATTTACGATTTCTTTAAGTTTAACTCGTTTAACTGGTTAAATCATAACGGACGATGAATGAAATGAAGCTCAAATGTGCCCGTCCATAGAGCTGAGAGTTACCTGACATTCATCTTTTCAAGATAAGGGAAAACTCCAGAAAAAACCTATCCGGGTAACTCACCTTAATCGAAATTTGAACTCGAGACCTCTTGAATGTGAAACAGACACGCCACGATGGTGGGCTATTTACGACCTTGTTTGAATAATATTCGGCAAACGTTTAACTTTTTAGAAAATCAGTTGACAATCGATGCATAGCTTTGGAATAAGACATCACATTCTCACAACTGAAGTTTTCTCGCAATGTTCAAGTCAAATGCAAATGAAATGCATACAGGTGCTCAAGTTAAAATTAAAGAGATTACAAACTTGATTAGCGCACGAGAAAAGTGAAGACTATAGATGCATTTTTTGTAATGATCGGGACGACGAAGAACATGATCATGAAATCAACAAGCTGAAGTAATAATACTGTTATACCCATTACATAATGGTTTGGCTTTCCTTTTGCACACAACATTGGAAACATGTTTGACTGCCACAATAGCCATTACTACAATTAAGTCATTACTGACATAAGTATATGGAGAAACAGGATAAGGTTTCACTTTAATAATTAAAGCAGTCTGGCCATGATTCCATAAACTATGAAAGAAGGCTGAAACTTTATGAATGAAAAATGATTCCACGCTGTATTTCTCGATTGTACTTTTGTGGTATTTTAGATTGTCACACCCATTTTAAATAATTACGTAAGCGTGGAGTATTTTGTTTTTGTTTTATTTTCACATATCAAAGTGAGGGTTTGAACCCGCGACTTCGGGAACTAGAGGCTAGCATGTTAACCACTACACCACGGAGGACGTCATTCTAATACAGCCCTAATTGCATTGATTTCGTCAAAACTGGAGTAAATTGGAGTATGACTTTTTGGTTAACTACTTCGCCAACCACGGATTTCACCACAAGATTTGTAAACCAAAAAGCTTCCACCAACCAGATGTAAATTGTGTTTGTGAACTGCGTGAAAGGGTGTGCGATAGATATCATGTATATTGGTGTTCCCGGAGAACAATCTCATTAGCAGAGTTTTGTAGCGAGTGACAAACTTGCATACTTTGCACGTTGTACGCAATTCCTCTATATTATTACACATTCATTCTCATTCTTTTCATGTACATACTAATATGACGCTATATCCTTGAAACAACTTGGACATAATGGCTAATCAGTAATCTACCATTTCCATGACCCAAATAGTCAGCCTTAAGCTTAGGGAAGAAGAACAGATCCGTTCCCTGATTGGCCATTATAATGATGAGTGTGTTTTAGCTTTGATAACATGCTAATTACTGTCTTTGTAGCAATGTAGCAAAGTTGAGGCTGCCGTTGCGATCATTAATGGCTGTAAAGGCAAAACTTGCAATGAAAGGTGTTCATCTACTGGCCCCTACTTTAGTGTCAGTAAAGTCCTCCGCAGTGATGTGGATTTGATTTGCTTATTGCAGGCTACAGTTTAGTTCTTAGTTGGGGCATCTTGGAATGTTTTGTTTCCTTTTTCCAGAATTTTTTTTTCTGAAAAGAGGAATATCGGGAAAATTTCAGCAGAAAGTACTGTGCCACCATTAATCACCCAATCTTTGGTGTCTTAGGAATTAAAATGGACGTTAAAATAACCTGAAGCGTAACAATCACACGATTTTTACAGATCTTAAGCCCTCCTTTACTTCTTATGGCTGGAATTCCATTAAACATCCACGTTTTCGTAAAAACAAACAAAACTAAAAGAAGAATCATAAACCTACCCTCATGTTAATATTTAGCGAAACTGAAATTAAATTGGGCAAAACGAACATGAATATGAGTGACTACTCCCTAACGCTACAGTTTTAGAAGTTTTGTAAACATTTGTAGCCTACAGTTCCAAAAAGAGCAGTGCTTTTCAGTGGAAATTATTTATTAAGCTTATATGGAATTATTTATCAAGCTTATACGGCTTCTAGATCGTGTCTCTCTTTATAATATATATTAGGCTATAGGCCATACAATAGAGGGGGACCTTCGCGCACTGCAACGTATTGCGGTTACTACCCCCAGGAGGAAGGGATGAAACGAAGGAACCGCAGGAGGCTACAGGCTGCAGGCAGACAGGCCAGAGAAACGCGCGATAGTCCCTAACAGTTTATGGCTCGAAGACTCGTCCCACTACTGGAGCTGCCCAGAGAGGGCGATGAACGACCACGGGGAACGTTCTTTCCTCCGAGCAAGCATCCGCATCCGCATTTGTCCAGCACCGCCATTCGCTACGAAACCTAGAAGCACACCTGAAACATAAGAAGGAAAGGAAATAAAACGGAAATGAGGGAAAGGAAATCACGGTAGATGAGAAACCACCCCATTCCTCTATCGACCAGGGAAAACCGTAAAAAACCCATCAGATTGGGCGGTGGACGAGACATCCCAAATGCGAGCCTCACACTTACCGAGGAGCCATCTCACTCGGTTATAATATACATATAGTACCTATAGATTAATTGCATATCCAACATCTTTCTTTCTTTGCCTCTCTCCAAGCCCGCCCTCCCTCTATAGCACAAGCTCTCTTTCACCCAAAAACATATTTTTGATGTCGCTGTTCGAATTGGATAATTAGCGGGTGGTTAGATGTCCGTATTCATAAAAAAATATACAGTGTTTTATATTCACTGACTTTTCTACCCACTATCTTTATCTTAATATAATGATTTTCTTCAATCTCTTTCAAAAACTTTAACTATATTAACCGAGATGAATGCTTTCAGAAATATTTTCAGTAAACATTTCATTGTAGGCACAAGAGGAATACAAGAGGATGATATTTATCCTACTTTTCGTTTTTGAGATATGCAATAGCTATCATAGCTAAGTGATACAGAAAGTAGTTAGAAAAGTTATTGTTGGACACTTTCAAACTATAGTATGAATTGAATTTAAAATAATACGGTATTTCGACCGCCTCTGTTGTCGAAAGATCCAGTTCTGTTATTTTAACCAGAATTCCCGGGTTCAATTCCCAGCTGAGGCGAGAAAATATACCTTTAACCAGAATCATTGCCTACCCTCCGCAGAGTCTGGAAGTATACATAAGGGAGTGAATTTGAGTGAGATTCATGCTGAAAATGAGTAAAACCAGCATTTAAAACCTAAGTTCAAGAAGTTAAAACCCATCCTTTGTTTCTCAAGTTACAAATAAAGCCTCTGATAGGACCAAGATATTAAAGGGGACTATACAAATGAAAGAATAAAATAAATAAAAACGAAATTTCATGCGACAGAAATAAATAAATACATTCAGCTTTATGTATGGACGCTCTTTAACTGCCGTGATCCTTAAGTCCATTCCATATTGGACGTGAAAGACCGGTAATTTTGCTCAGAGACCTCTTTATCGGGCTTGAGGTTCTTTTACGTGCCGTAAATCTACGACAAGGGACCACCGGCGTTATTTCCCTTCTAAAGGAAGCCATGCTAAGGATTTTTACCCCGAAACAATTCATCGCCCTCCGCTGGATTTGAGCCCGTGACCTCGGGAAATAGAGGCTGGCATGGTTTCATGGACAGAGCTCGCGTGAGCTGCCCTTCCGGTAAAAGTTATTCTTTGTAAGTACACATGGCACTAAGCGGTGTAAAGGGCGAAACAATTATTGGAAAACTCTCTCATCTCCATTTAATTAATTTAATCCCTTAACACTCCATATCTTCTCATGCCTTCCTTGCGTGTAAGAGTTGTGCCTACATAAGCGAATGTTAAATTGTTTTGAATAGTTGTAGATAATTTGCTTTAATAAACTGAATCTAGAAAAACGAAGGTTACACAGTTATCCATCCTATTATATAGTCCATACATTTGGGGAACACTCGTGCAAATTATGGTAATAGTCTTTTGCAGATCAGAGAGAAATATTAATTTGAGCACACTGAGGATAAATAATGAGATGGTTATTCGTCCTTAGTTTATAAAGAACTGAAATACTATTTTTTAGGTTGGTACGCTACTTCAGAGCATCTATAGCGTCGTTTTATCCTGTCAATTACTTCGACTGTACGCATGAAACACTCGTCAACGCTGCATATTCAGAGTTGAGATTTTATAATACATATGAGTTTGAAGAAAGATTTTCAACGTATTTCAAATATAGTTGAAATCATTGGAAAATTAAGGGTATTTTACAAAGAGAGACACCTACAAATTTCTCATAATTAGACGAACCACTGCACGTACGGAGTTGAAATTTTATACACAAGAGTTGAACAAGACTTGTCGACACATTTGAAATTTAGTTGAAATCGGCACAAAATTAAGGTTAGTTAGGATAAAAGGCCTCCAGATTCAAATAGAGGCTGAATATTTCCGTACCTAGGCTAAAGGCTTTGACATTTTCCTAGTTAATAAAAATACCAATGAACTATATTACTCCAAACCGGCGAGAGGAAATAACTACGCTGTTTCTTATTTTTATTTAATTATTATTACCGTTGCAAACGAAATACAACCATAATGGAATCCAGGGAGTTCCTGAAACATTGTTAAAGTGTTCATACAATCCTATACGAAACAGCTGCTGTATGGTGTAATGGTTTGTGCTCTCACTTGTCACGCCTGAGACTAGGATTCGATTACGCACAGGTTTATATATTTTAAACTGCCTCAATAGACTTAAATCATTTAAACCTACTTTTAATTATTTACAACTGTAAACTACCTTAATAGGCCTTAAATGATTAAAACCTACTCTTAATTATTTACAACTCGACTGAAAGACATAACAGTATGCCTTTTAATTTTAAATACTACCATAATTTGAGACCTTTAATACATCTAAAGTCAGCATGCGCTCGGAAACGCCAGGTTTGCCTGGCCATTCCTTAACTTCACAAATTAAAACAATATAAAAGCTACCCTATATACCTTTAATTAAAAAACAGCCTTACACCATCTAATGGTAAATCCGCACTCATCTAGATGGGGTTGCAAAATGCAAACTGCACATTGATGTAAGCAATGACACGGCACTATATAGGTTATGTTTTTTAGTATTTAAATGAAGAGAGAACAAGTAAAGGTGTTAAGTAAAGAATGTTAACAAATTCTAAGAGAATGTTTGTTTGAATTCCATAGAAACTTAACAGTATGGGAAGTCTGTAAAAATGCACGTTCAGTTTGTCCTGCTGTTCATTGCGCGCACTGTAATGATAGCAGCACTCCTGTAGATTATTAACCAGTAAGAGCAGATGCTTTACCGGTCAACCTCTCTTTCGGTTATAATGATGATAAATACATTGTCCAAATACAATTACAGTTGTATCAGCGTACCTTATCTAAGACGATAGTAGCTTGTATAGAGGATTTCTGGCGCAGTTTTTTGCGTTTATATGGGAAAGGATAGGGAAAACGAGGGTGGATGCGGTGGAAAATGCGTTTATATGGGGGAGATAGGGAATACCAGGGCTGCTGCTAGGCTAGACAGAGGCTGAGTAATGTATGGTTTATATGAGCGGTATAGGAAAACGATGAGAGGTGTTAGACTAGACAGGGCTTGAAACGTAGTGCATGGTTTATATGAGAGATATAGGAAAACGAGGAAAGGTGTTAGGCTAGACAGAAGTCGAGGAGTAGAGTATGGTTTATATGAGAAGTATAGGAAAACGAGGAGAGGTATTAGGTTAGGAGAATTGAGTTTGTGTTTATAAGGAGAGACGAGAAAACGGAGAGAGATCCTGTGCTAGGATAGATAGGTGTTTAAAGCTAGAATGTGTTTTATATAGGCTAGATAGGAAACCGAGGAGTGATACTCAGCTAGAGGGGGGGACAGGAGGGAATGCGCTTTATGAGAGGTAGGGGATACGGGGAGTGGTGTTAGGCTAGACAGAGGTTGAGAGTAGAGTATGCGTTTATATGTATGAGAAGTATAGAACAGGAGGAGGGGTGTTAGGCTAGACAGAGGTTGAGGAGTAGAGTATAGTTTATATGAGGGTATACCAAAACGCCGAGAGGTGTTAGGCTAGACAGAGCTCGAGGAGCAGAGTATGGTTTATATGAGAGGTACAGGGAAACGAGGAGAGGAGTTAGGCTAGATAGAGGTCGAGGAGTAGAGTATGTTTATATGAGAGGTACAGGGAAACGAGGAGAGGAGTTAGGCTAGGTAGAGGTAGAGGAGTAGAGTATGGTTTATATGAGAGGTATAGGGAAACGAGGAGAGTCGGTAGGCTAGACAGATAGTGAAGCAGTAGGAATATGGACTTATATACAGGAGAGATAGGGAATAGGAGGGGAGGTACTACACCTTGAAAGCGACTTAGACGTGAACTTAGTGGAAAACTGTTTCATGTCAATGTTCTAGACATGCCCATCACGTAACCTATTCAGGGAAAAGGTGACCTGCAACGGGAAAAGCTAACCCACTCACACTAACAGGTAAGTAATTCAGCTAGTATTGCAAGAGGTTGACTGTATCATAGCAGTGTATGATTTCACAGGTAATTCAGAGGGTATCGTAGGTATTTAGGATAATTCAAGTAACATAGGTGTTTAGAGTAATTAAGCAAGTATCACAGGAGGCTAGATTCAATGATCAGGGTTTCGTATCAGAGCTATTTAATGTAATTTCACTTGATTCGAGTAGTATCACAGGTATTTAAGTCATTTTAACGGGCAATTCAACTAGTATCACAGGTACTCATGGTAATATAGAGAGTAATTAAATTATAAAACATTTCTCATCCAACGTTACAACAATTTATATACTTTTTTCTAAATCTTACAAACTTATGTGTTAAACAGTTATTGTACGATGCGGAGAGGGATAAACTACATATTGGTTCACAAATTGAAAAGCTTTACGTCAACATACCTTTATTTTAGTTCGTTGTAGATGTCTCTCCCCTTTTATCTAGGCTTGAGACTAGCACTAGGATTGCTCCTAATGGCAGGGTTACCACCTTCCCTTCCATCTTCTTCTTTCTTCATCAGGCGTCAGCTATCTGCATATACAGCACACAAATAACCTTCATTTTTTTAAGATTGTAGACTCACGAGAAAATCTTCATATTCGACTTACATTCTTTTAAGCACTGTTTGTAATGGCGTAATGTCCATAGGCGTATGTCGTTATACCGTCCTCAGCAATAATTCTTTTATCGTCGTATGGTGTCAATGTAATTTTATTCACTTGTACTGTGGCAAGAGCATGCTGTCGCGACAGGATCAGATTCATGGGCGTTCTGATAATTTCTCTGGTTTTAAGGCAGTCAGTATAGCTCTCGAACGTAACGTACTGCTTAATAGCACTACGTTTTATACCTTTAATCTTTTTTATCATTGAACCGTCGATATCTAGGGCATACATTTTAGGACGTAGTCCAGCAAAGCGTTGAATGATTTTACCATTAGCCTCATCTTTAAATTTCCCAAGTACCTTCTTGTTTAGAGGTGAATAGCATATATGGCTTGTAGGATAATCAGCAGTATCTAGGTGCTCAAGAAAACGTAGCTTATCCTGGTACACATCTTCAGTTGTTACACGATGAATGAATGAATCAGTGTCCATATACATAAGCTTCAGGTTTTCAGCTCCATAATACGGTAACAACACATCATAGTGATACCGGTACATTAATGTCTTGGAGATATCCAACACACTCATACCGATGTATATAGGCTTGTTGAACACAATCTGACGAGAGGCCATATGTACAGCAGCTAGATTAGAAGCATATATCGTCCTGTCGATAAACGTTGGCTTTGCAATTAACTTTTCCAGAGTCTTCTCATTTGTCACCAGCCGTATATCCATACGATTACGCAGGTTCTCCATAGTTTTTCCAAACATTGCGTTGTTAAAGAGCTTATAGAGATCCTTCTCGAAGTCATTTGCAGCTTGTTGTCGTAGCCTGTTGTTAAATTCCACATAAGGTTTCAACCACCGAGACTGTCGGAATTGTAGCACACGATGGATTTTTGTTAGTCGTAGTCCATGACTAAGAGCCTGCTTCAAAGCCATGTAATGCACTACATACTTCTTTCGGGGTCCAAGATGAGGTATCAGTTTCTTTGTAGATGCTTCCAATGGCTTCATACACTCAGGCAGGAAAGGTAGATCGTTGTGTAGATCGTGAAGTTCTGCAGGATATTCGATATCAACTTCTAATATGTATCCATGAGGATCATCTTCTTGTAGTGTTTCTAAGTTGATTTCTTCACGCGAAACCCACTGAAATCCATCAAAAGGAAGGGCGTGACACATTGCCCACCCATATTGGTTATTGGCGTCCTCATATGTGATAAATTGGGTTGGTCTCGACGGATCAAACTTCTCCATATACGCGTTATTAGCCTCAGCATACCGATGGGAAACTTGGCATAAACCTCCTCTTATACCTGATTCCACCATGAGTAGTTGATCATAATCTTGTAACAGTTCCAGCTTAATTCCAGTATACAGTAACATGGCGTCCCATGTAAGACCTGGAGAGGTAAAATAATGGGCAGGATCAACTTTGTGTGTTTTAAGGGTTTGCTCTCTGAACGTCTCAAAGACATCAGCTAGGAGAAGTACATCCGAAGTTAAGTAGAGATCGCTGTACTCTCCCAGGTTTCTCACATTAAACAGCTCTCATACATTTCTAGCATGATCGTAGTCAGTATCAGTAATTTCTTCTTCATTTAATCTATTGTAGAAGTAGTCCTTAGGAGGCAAGCAGGTCTCGTTCAGGACATCCCATGACGTAACAAAATCATAGGGAAATACACCCTTACGGGTCATCAACTTCAATTTGTCTTCTCCAAAGTACTTTAGCGTTTCAGGATACGAGGTTAGATTTTTTACCAACTTATCCAAGCTTGTACTGAGGAATCGGAAGCTATCCACAAATCGAAGCTTTATATCTCCTACATACTTGGTGAATGAGATATAGCTTTCTTCAGAGTTAGGAATTACCTCCACACGTTCACTTGTACAACCCAGCTCCTTAACAATGAAATGAGAGTCATATCCGCTAAGGTTATGCATGAAGACTGGTATATATTTAGGTGTTTTACAGGCTAAATTACATTCATTATGAAGACTTCCACGATATTCACCGCTGATGTGATCATGGTCGCGTACTTTATAGTTCTCTTCTGTAAAGGGTTTTCCACACAAGTAGCATGCTGAAGAAGACTCAAAATCCTTTTGCTCTTGATCCGTAAGTTTCAGAGGCTTAGCAGATTTGTATATGTCATCAATCATTTTTGCAAGAGATGCCAGGTACAGCATAAACTTCTGAGCAGCATCAGCAGCACGATACACACAGGGTTGCTTAGGAAGACCAGTTTCGAGATGTTCAACACCAGATGTAGGCTTCACGTAAACACAGAAGCTCATTGGTGTGTGCTCTTGATAAGGGGTTGTATAGGAAGTTTCAGGATTGGGTATACACGTATGGCATGGAGTGAGAATACTCTCAAAATCTGCATAGATGACATAAGGTACTTTCAGCATCCTCTCAACATTTTTAAACTGTACAATTGCTTTCTCCTTTGTAGGCATAACTACCCTTGCAACACCATGCTGATTACAGATGGTTGCATGTTCTTGTAGTTTTTCCAGCCCACTTCGTCCATATCGATTATCAAAATGTGTAAAGCAGCGCTTGCAGGTATAAACACGTTCATTACATTTAGTTTTCTGGCGTCGAACGAGCTTCTCAAAATTCTTTATATACACGTAATGATGTTTTCCACTGCTGTCATTCAATAGTAGCAGGTCGCGATGTTCAGGTAGTTCAATATCAACAACCTTTATCGGGTACACTTCATGCTTCTCATCCAACCCGAAAACGTTAATAGATATCTTGTTAAGCTTCTCAAATTTAGGTATTTGAGAAAGTGGAGTAGGATAGGAAACACAGCTGAAGTCGTACTTATCTTGAAGCTGCTTGTATTTGCTCACACGTTGCGCATCCTTCTCAACGAATTTAACTAGTACAGAATACATGTAGCATTTCTCATCACTAAAGTTCTGAATGTTTATACACGCTTTCCTTGCTTCAACAGATGACGGTAGTGGTATGTAGCTACTTCCTCGCAACGGGTTGTACTTGTTGATACGAAGTCGAACTCCTTCCACAGTAAGCAAGGCCCAGCTGCTACCCTTAAGCTGAGACTCCTCCATTTCAGTCACCAATTTCTTGAATTTCACTTCCAGCATAGAGTCCAGATCTGTTTCTAGGAAAACAGCTTGATTTTTGGTTTTAAATGTTTTGTCACAGGTTTCACCAATACTGTTAACAAATCGACACTCAGCCAGCAGATTAATTTTAACACTCTTATGAACGCTAAGCTCTTTATGCACAGCCTGGATTATACGTTGTTTTGCCTCTTGCAGATACATATTTAGGTCCTTAGCTGATTCGCATCGTATAAAATACGATTTCAATCGTCCTTCGAATGAAGTTTCATATTCTTTCATATCACAGTCCTCCATTGTTGACAGCAACTGATGTTTAGTTGGCTCTAATCTTCTTTTCTTCTGAGGGCTGCTTATTTCACATATATCTTCGTGTCGCTGTCCCTTATAACAATCTTTGAAGGTTACATTACAATGTTTACATTTGAAGAGCTTCTTGCAGCTCATCTCGTGTCTTCTCTTGTCATAACCTCGGAGGAACTTCTTCCCACATTTTCCGCATGCATATCCAGTAGCGCTTGGAATAATATCCTTATACGCTGACTTATTCATCTTTATTCTTGATGTAATAACGTATTAATCACTGATCAATGAAATGTAGGCCTCTTCAACTTGATACCACTTTAGAAAGCTGATTATTCTTGGAGAGAACACGATGTTAACACCTCAGAGATGATCAACAGAATGAATTTCAATGCTAGAGGATGCTCTATTTATAGAGGAAGCACGAACCTTTATGCATCAATTATATATCGTATTAACCCTTCTTCAAGGAAATGTACTCTTCTTCACATTGATAACACTTTAGATTATTTTCTGAGAGAACAGCGATGTTAACACCTCAGAGATGATCAACAGAATGAATTTCAATACTCAAGTTCGCTCTATTTATAGAGAAAGCACGAACCTTTTTTAATCAATTATATCCTGATTATTAATACTAAAAACGGTGATGAAGCGTGTAAGCTCTTATATATTTCAATTCGTGTTACACTGATGTTCGAGCGTCTCCGTATAGCTTCGTATGTTTAGAGAGAAAGTGTAAAGTATTGTGAAGATGTTATGTATTGTTCGGCTATAATCGTACAGATTCGGAGAGCTTGACTGATGAAGGTGATGAACGATCCATCGACCGAGCAGGAAGCAAGCAGTCCCTTCGCACAACGAAACCTAGATGCAAAAGAAAGAAAATCGTGTTAGATGAGAAACCACCCAGACATTCGCCTGCAGACCATGGAAAACCATGAAAAAATATGTCAGAGTGAGCGTCCAACGGAACTCGAACCAGGGACTCTAAAAGCACACGTGAAAGATACAAATTATATAGAATGAAAGGAAATCGGTGACGATGAGAAACCACTCCAGCATTCGCCTGCAGACCAGGGAAAACCCTAAAAATATGATGTCAGAGTGATCGACCAACAGGGAAATCAAACAAAAGACCTTAGAAACATATAGGTTAAGATGTAAATCAAATAAAAATGCAATAAAATCGTGCTAGATGAGAAACCACCCAGACATTCGCCTACAGACCAGGCAAAACCATGAAAAATATGTCAGAGTAAACAACCAACGACAATCGAACGAGGGAAACCATCAGATTACTCTAGAAGCATAAAGTTGCAAATGAAAGAAAATCGTGATAGATGAGAACCCACTCAGGCATTCGCCTGCAGACCAGGGGAAACCATGAAAAAAATCAAAGGGCTGAGCGACTGGCGGATAGAGTGTCTCTAAAAGCACACGTGAAAGATACAAATTATATAGAATGAAAGGAAATCGGTGACGATGAGAAACCACTCCAGCATTCGCCTGCAGACCAGGGTAAACCCTAAAAATATGATGTCAGAGAGATCGACCAACAGGGAAATCAAACAAAAGACCTTAGAAACATATAGGTTAAGATGTAAATCAAATAAAAATGCAATAAAATCGTGCTAGATGAGAAACCACCCTGACATTCGCCTACAGACCAGGCAAAACCATGAAAAATATGTCAGAGTAAACAACCAACGACAATCGAACGAGGGAAACCATCAGATTACTCTAGAAGCATAAAGTTGCAAATGAAAGAAAATCGTGATAGATGAGAACCCACTCAGGCATTCGCCTGCAGACCAGGGGAAACCATGAAAAAAATCAAAGGGCTGAGCGACTGGCGGATAGAGTGTGCGACCGACAGGGAAATTAAACAAAAGGTCTCTAGAGACAAAAAAGATACAATTGAAAGAAAATCGTGATAGATGAGAACCCACTCAGGCATTCGCCTGCAGGCCAGGGGAAACCATGAAAAAAATCAAAGAGCTGAGCGACTGACGGATAGAGTGTGCGACCGACAGGGAAATCAAGCAAAAGGTTTCTAGAGACAAAAAAAGATGCAATTGAAATGCCACTACAGCATTAGGCAGCAGACCAGCGAAAATCGTGAGAAACGTAAGGTCAGAGTAAACAATCGATGGAAATCTAACCCCTGAACCCTAGAAATTCACGACAACTGAAAACGAAACCCAGATGTAAAGGAAATTTTGTACACCCTTGACGAAAAAACCGCGTCCGCTGGGGAAGTAACCTTTAAGTATACAATTGACGTCTGTCATACCGATAAGGGGCGGTTTGAAAGGCTTCCTAATTGCTCTACGCAAGTCACCCGTGCAAACACAGGAAATTCCTAAACCAGACAATTACAAGCCTGCTAAAACATTTTTTCCTACAATAAGTAATTTAAATTCTACATGAAGATTATTCAATAAGTTTCATATCTCTTATTTCTTTCAATAAAATATCGAATATGACTCTAGCGCCAGGAAAAAAAATTAAACGGAGGGAAGCGATATTTTCTTTTTACGCTGAAATTATAATTAAACGCATAGCGTTCTTGCAGGAAAACCCTATCCATATAGATTATAATAATGGACTCCGTTTAAAACATGCATTTTTCACGCGTGGTGTATAGATTGTCTCAGTAAGCATTCGTGACTATTACAATTATCGCCAAGTATTATTTTACAAAAAGATTGGCTTATTCTCTTAGTAAACATAGGACGAGATCGTTTTTTAAACAACCCTCCATTTGAGAGATATTTTTTTGATTATTCCAGCAGAGAGAGGGAGAGAGAGAGAGAGATCGAACCATTTTTGTTTAAAAAAAGCTTTTTTTTCATTCACAGGAAATCTTCCAGAAAATTCGAGGAATTATTCAGTTGCACACCCTTGCAGAAATAGTTTGTATACCCTTTGAAGAATGTATACCTGGCTGGAGGAGTCTTGGAAATACCTCTGACGACAGGCTGTCGCCTGGAGGGCATCTTGGACATTTATACATTAGGGAGGCTATTGTGCTTTAAAATGGGATAACTATGTTTTAAGCTTTCCACAACAAATTTTTTCCCGATAATTAATATAAATTCTACATGAAAATTATTAATGATTAAGTTTCATAGCTCTTATTTCTTTCAATAAAATATTGAATATGTCTCAAACGTTACGAAAATTAAACGTGAGAAGCACTATTATAATTATAATTAAACGTATACTGTATAGATTCTGTACTTAAGCATTCGATTGTATCTTTGTCATTATTTAAATACTCGCATACAAGAAATGTATGCATGATATCAAAAATTGTAGAAGTTTTTCCACCCTTACTTAATTAAATTCATGTATATACCCTATTATTTAGTGATTTTTTCAACAATTTCTCCCTCTCATGTCCATCATTCGTCAAAAAATCAGTGTACAATACGCATTTTTATACGTTTTAATGTTCGTTTATTTTTAAAACCGCTGCATTTGCCCGTAATTACGAGCAATAATTTTTGTTCAGATTTACTCCGATTTTAGCTTATAGAATCGAATTAGGAAATGTTTTAATAAATGTATTGTATTTTTTAGGTGAAAAACAACGATCTTCTTCTGACTGTGTATAATTATAATCAAGACCGATTTGTATTTAGTATAAAGATTGTTATATTATCATTTTTAAGACTTCCTTTGTTGAAGATAATGTCTTGCAATCTATTTTTAAATTTCTTTTAAAACCAAAGCGAACGTTAACTATAATGGCTGTCTTCACGTATCGGAAAGCTACCATGGCTGCTTCACCAGCCTTTTAGAAGCGTACCTTTCATGTAGGCATCGGCCGGGAGCGAGCGGCTGGCGGGGAGGAGAAGGGTTGCGAAAGGCGGCTGAGGGATGGCAGCTGGAGGGAGTAAGGTAGGATGAAAGGATAGCTTCATGAAGCGAGACCGTCAGTACGACACGGAGCGTCGTAAGGTTCGGACCTATACGTAGTAGCATGCATATACAGCTCGCGCCAGCGTCTTACGTAATCTAGTTATTTACGCTCACTATCCCATTTAAATATACATTCATCTAAGAGATATAATATTCGCAAGGATGACAGATGTTCAAATATACATAACAAAGAAATTAGCTACTGATATAAATGTAATATCGTACGTTCACCATTTTATTTTTAATTACTTTTTTTATTTTATTTGGGGATGAATTTGTATTCATGTCACGGGATTCAATCCTAGTCCTCCAGCCCGACTTGGAACAACAATCAATAACGAGCTACAATCCAAGGATATAATCGGTAATAATAAAAATTTTTTTTTGATAAAGACCATCAAATAAATAGGCCTGTAAACGTATGTATTTCCCCTCACTTCCCCTCTTCCCCCACCCCACAGTAGCAATATTATGCCGACACGCAGCTTCAAAGCCGATGTCAATCACTGATAAGTTCCTTTCTTCTATGCCGCCGAATCCCACCCCCGCTTTTTGCTATTCCGACACCGCCATTTACGATGAGAACAATAATGCATTGTCCTGTATCTCTGATTTGCGGTGAAAGAATAGCACACGTGAAAACACTTAACCTTTGTGGTTTCACCCTAAAAAGCTACTGGAGCATGATACCCCCTCCTCTCTGCTCTAATCCCACGCTGGTTTAGACGATTTGAGCAATAGCCCATTGTTCTCCAGAGAGGGCGTGCCCAGTGTACGGGATAGGATTAGAATGGATGAGCTAGGGGGATCGGGTGTCCAGTAGCTTTTAAGGGTGAGGTCACAAGGGAAGGGGAGGGGGAGGGGTGGCCGCCAGCACGTGACCAGACCACATGGGGCGAGGGGGCGGGGCTAGCGGCACGCGACCGGGCGGCAAATAGTAGCACACAAAGGGAGGGGGCGGGGCTAGCGGCATAGATCAAAGAACCTTATCAGATGGCGGCAAATCCTTTGTGTGCTGGAATCGGCATAATATTGCTACTGTGGGGCGGGGGAAGAGGGGAAGTGAGGGGAAATACATACGTTTACAGGCCTATTTATTTGATGGTCTTTATCAAAAAAAAATTTTATTATTACCGATTATATCCTTGGATTGTAGCTCGTTATTGATTGTTGTTCCAAGTCGGGCTGGAGGACTAGGATTGAATCCCGTGACATGAATACAAATTCATCCCCAAATAAAATAAAAAAAGTAATTAAAATAAAATGGTGAACGTACGATATTACATTTATATCAGTAACTAATTTCTTTGTTATGTATATTTGAACATCTGTCATCCTTGCGAATATTATATCTCTTAGATGAATGTATATTTAAATGGGATAGTGAGCGTAAATGACTAGATTACGTAAGACGCTGGCGCGAGCTGTATATGCATGCTACTACGTATAGGTCCGAACCTTACGACGCTCCGTGTCGTACTGACGGTCTCGCTTCATGAAGCTATCCTTTCATCCTACCTTACTCCCTCCAGCTGCCATCCCTCAGCCGCCTTTCGCAACCCTTCTCCTCCCCGCCAGCCGCTCGCTCCCGGCCGATGCCTACATGAAAGGTACGCTTCTAAAAGGCTGGTGAAGCAGCCGTGGTAGCTTTCCGATACGTGAAGACAGCCATTATAGTTAACGTTCGCTTTGGTTTTAAAAGAAATTTAAAAATAGATTGCAAGACATTATCTTCAACAAAGGAAGTCTTAAAAATGATAATATAACAATCTTTATACTAAATACAAATCGGTCTTGATTATAATTATACACAGTCAGAAGAAGATCGTTGTTTTGCACCTAAAAAATACAATACATTTATTAAAACATTTCCTAATTCGATTCTATAAGCTAAAATCGGAGTAAATCTGAAAAAAAATTATTGCTCGTAATTACGGGCAAATGCAGCGGTTTTAAAAATAAACGAACATTAAAACGTATAAAAATGCGTATTGTACAGTGATTTTTTGACGAATGATGGACATGAGAGGGAGAAATTATTGAAAAAATCACTAAATAATAGGGTATATACATGAATTTAATTAAATAAGGGTGAAAAAACTTCTACAATTTTTGATATCATGCATACATTTCTTGTATGCGAGTATTTAAATAATGACAAAGATACAATCGAATGCCTAAGTACAGAATCTATACAGTATACGTTTAATTATAATTATAATAGTGCTTCTCACGTTTAATTTTCGTAACGTTTGAGACATATTCAATATTTTATTGAAAGAAATAAGAGCTATGAAACTTAATCATTAATAATTTTCATGTAGAATTTATATTAATTATCGGGAAAAAATTTGTTGTGGAAAGCTTAAAACATAGTTATCCCATTTTAAAGCACAATAGCCTCCCTAATGTATAAATGTCCAAGATGCCCTCCAGGCGACAGCCTGTCGTCAGAGGTATTTCCAAGACTCCTCCAGCCAGGTATACATTCTTCAAAGGGTATACAAACTATTTCTGCAAGGGTGTGCAACTGAATAATTCCTAGAATTTTCTGGAAGATTTCCTGTGAATGAAAAAAAAAGCTTTTTTTAAACAAAAATGGTTCGATCTCTCTCTCTCTCTCTCCCTCTCTCTGCTGGAATAATCAAAAAAATATCTCTCAAATGGAGGGTTGTTTAAAAAACGATCTCGTCCTATGTTTACTAAGAGAATAAGCCAATCTTTTTGTAAAATAATACTTGGCGATAATTGTAATAGTCACGAATGCTTACTGAGACAATCTATACACCACGCGTGAAAAATGCATGTTTTAAACGGAGTCTATTACTATAATCTATATGGATAGGGTTTTCCTGCAAGAACGCTATGCGTTTAATTATAATTTCAGCGTAAAAAGAAAATATCGCTTCCCTCCGTTTAATTTTTTTTCCTGGCGCTAGAGTCATATTCGATATTTTATTGAAAGAATAACAGATATGAAACTTATTGAATAATCTTCATGTAGAATTTAAATTACTTATTGTAGGAAAAAATGTTTTAGCAGGCTTGTAATTGTCTGGTTTAGGAATTTCCTGTGTTTGCACGGGTGACTTGCGTAGAGCAATTAGGAAGCCTTTCAAACCGCCCCTTATCGGTATGACAGACGTCAATTGTATACTTAAAGGTTACTTCCCCAGCGGACGGGGTTTTTTCGTCAAGGGTGTACAAAATTTCCTTTACATCTGGGTTTCGTTTTCAGTTGTCGTGAATTTCTAGGGTTCAGGGGTTAGATTTCCATCGATTGTTTACTCTGACCTTACGTTTCTCACGATTTTCGCTGGTCTGCTGCCTAATGCTGTAGTGGCATTTCAATTGCATCTTTTTTGTCTCTAGAAACCTTTTGCTTGATTTCCCTGTCGGTCGCACACTCTATCCGCCAGTCGCTCAGCCCTTTGATTTTTTTCATGGTTTCCCCTGGTCTGCAGGCGAATGCCTGAGTGGGTTCTCATCTATCACGATTTTCTTTCATTTGCAACTTTATGCTTCTAGAGTAATCTGATGGTTTCCCTCGTTCGATTGTCGTTGGTTGTTTATCTGACATATTTTTCATGGTTTTGCCTGGTCTGTAGGCGAATGTCAGGGTGGTTTCTCATCTAGCACGATTTTATTGCATTTTTATTTGATTTACATCTTAACCTATATGTTTCTGAGGTCTTTTGTTTGATTTCCCTGTTGGTCGATCTCTCTGACATCATATTTTTAGGGTTTACCCTGGTCTGCAGGCGAATGCTGGAGTGGTTTCTCATCGTCACCGATTTCCTTTCATTCTATATAATTTGTATCTTTCACGTGTGCTTTTAGAGACACTCTATCCGCCAGTCGCTCAGCCCTTTGATTTTTTTTCATGGTTTCCCCTGGTCTGCAGGCGAATGCCTGAGTGGGTTCTCATCTATCACGATTTTCTTTCATTTGCAACTTTATGCTTCTAGAGTAATCTGATGGTTTCCCTCGTTCGATTGTCGTTGGTTGTTTACTCTGACATATTTTTCATGGTTTTGCCTGGTCTGTAGGCGAATGTCTGGGTGGTTTCTCATCTAGCACGATTTTATTGCATTTTTATTTGATTTACATCTTAACCTATATGTTTCTAAGGTCTTTTGTTTGATTTCCCTGTTGGTCGATCACTCTGACATCATATTTTTAGGGTTTTCCCTGGTCTGCAGGCGAATGCTGGAGTGGTTTCTCATCGTCACCGATTTCCTTTCATTCTATATAATTTGTATCTTTCACGTGTGCTTTTAGAGTCCCTGGTTCGAGTTCCGTTGGACGCTCACTCTGACATATTTTTTCATGGTTTTCCATGGTCTGCAGGCGAATGTCTGGGTGGTTTCTCATCTAACACGATTTTCTTTCTTTTGCATCTAGGTTTCGTTGCGCGAAGGGACTGCTTGCTTCCTGCTCGGTCGATGGATCGTTCATCACCTTCATCAGTCAAGCTCTCCGAATCTGTACGATTATAGCCGAACAATACATAACATCTTCACAATACTTTACACTTTCTCTCTAAACATACGAAGCTATACGGAGACGCTCGAACATCAGTGTAACACGAATTGAAATATATAAGAGCTTACACGCTTCATCACCGTTTTTAGTATTAATAATCAGGATATAATTGATTAAAAAAGGTTCGTGCTTTCTCTATAAATAGAGCGAACTTGAGTATTGAAATTCATTCTGTTGATCATCTCTGAGGTGTTAACATCGCTGTTCTCTCAGAAAATAATCTAAAGTGTTATCAATGTGAAGAAGAGTACATTTCCTTGAAGAAGGGTTAATACGATATATAATTGATGCATAAAGGTTCGTGCTTCCTCTATAAATAGAGCATCCTCTAGCATTGAAATTCATTCTGTTGATCATCTCTGAGGTGTTAACATCGTGTTCTCTCCAAGAATAATCAGCTTTCTAAAGTGGTATCAAGTTGAAGAGGCCTACATTTCATTGATCAGTGATTAATACGTTATTACATCAAGAATAAAGATGAATAAGTCAGCGTATAAGGATATTATTCCAAGCGCTACTGGATATGCATGCAGAAAATGTGGGAAGAAGTTCCTCCGAGGTTATGACAAGAGAAGACACGAGATGAGCTGCAAGAAGCTCTTCAAATGTAAACATTGTAACGTAACCTTCAAAGATTGTTATAAGGGACAGCGACACGAAGATATATGTGAAATAAGCAGCCCTCAGAAGAAAAGAAGATTAGAGCCAACTAAACATCAGTTGCTGTCAACAATGGAGGACTGTGATATGAAAGAATATGAAACTTCATTCGAAGGACGATTGAAATCGTATTTTATACGATGCGAATCAGCTAAGGACCTAAATATGTATCTGCAAGAGGCAAAACAACGTATAATCCAGGCTGTGCATAAAGAGCTTAGCGTTCATAAGAGTGTTAAAATTAATCTGCTGGCTGAGTGTCGATTTGTTAACAGTATTGGTGAAACCTGTGACAAAACATTTAAAACCAAAAATCAAGCTGTTTTCCTAGAAACAGATCTGGACTCTATGCTGGAAGTGAAATTCAAGAAATTGGTGACTGAAATGGAGGAGTCTCAGCTTAAGGGTAGCAGCTGGGCCTTGCTTACTGTGGAAGGAGTTCGACTTCGTATCAACAAGTACAACCCGTTGCGAGGAAGTAGCTACATACCACTACCGTCATCTGTTGAAGCAAGGAAAGCGTGTATAAACATTCAGAACTTTAGTGATGAGAAATGCTACATGTATTCTGTACTAGTTAAATTCGTTGAGAAGGATGCGCAACGTGTGAGCAAATACAAGCAGCTTCAAGATAAGTACGACTTCAGCTGTGTTTCCTATCCTACTCCACTTTCTCAAATACCTAAATTTGAGAAGCTTAACAAGATATCTATTAACGTTTTCGGGTTGGATGAGAAGCATGAAGTGTACCCGATAAAGGTTGTTGATATTGAACTACCTGAACATCGCGACCTGCTACTATTGAATGACAGCAGTGGAAAACATCATTACGTGTATATAAAGAATTTTGAGAAGCTCGTTCGACGCCAGAAAACTAAATGTAATGAACGTGTTTATACCTGCAAGCGCTGCTTTACACATTTTGATAATCGATATGGACGAAGTGGACTGGAAAAACTACAAGAACATGCAACCATCTGTAATCAGCATGGTGTTGCAAGGGTAGTTATGCCTACAAAGGAGAAAGCAATTGTACAGTTTAAAAATGTTGAGAGGATGCTGAAAGTACCTTATGTCATCTATGCAGATTTTGAGAGTATTCTCACTCCATGCCATACGTGTATACCCAATCCTGAAACTTCCTATACAACCCCTTATCAAGAGCACACACCAATGAGCTTCTGTGTTTACGTGAAGCCTACATCTGGTGTTGAACATCTCGAAACTGGTCTTCCTAAGCAACCCCGTGTGTATCGTGGTGCTGATGCTGCTCAGAAGTTTATGCTGTACCTGACATCTCTTGCAAAAATGATTGATGACATATACAAATCTGCTAAGCCTCTGAAACTTACGGATCAAGAGCAAAAGGATTTTGAGTCTTCTTCAGCATGCTACTTGTGTGGAAAACCCTTTACAGAAGAGAACTATAAAGTACGCGACCATGATCACATCAGCGGTGAATATCGTGGAAGTCTTCATAATGAATGTAATTTAGCCTGTAAAACACCTAAATATATACCAGTCTTCATGCATAACCTAGCGGATATGACTCTCATTTCATTGTTAAGGAGCTGGGTTGTACAAGTGAACGTGTGGAGGTAATTCCTAACTCTGAAGAAAGCTATATCTCATTCACCAAGTATGTAGGAGATATAAAGCTTCGATTTGTGGATAGCTTCCGATTCCTCAGTACAAGCTTGGATAAGTTGGTAAAAAATCTAACCTCGTATCCTGAAACGCTAAAGTACTTTGGAGAAGACAAATTGAAGTTGATGACCCGTAAGGGTGTATTTCCCTATGATTTTGTTACGTCATGGGATGTCCTGAACGAGACCTGCTTGCCTCCTAAGGACTACTTCTACAATAGATTAAATGAAGAAGAAATTACTGATACTGACTACGATCATGCTAGAAATGTATGAGAGCTGTTTAATGTGAGAAACCTGGGAGAGTACAGCGATCTCTACTTAACTTCGGATGTACTTCTCCTAGCTGATGTCTTTGAGACGTTCAGAGAGCAAACCCTTAAAACACACAAAGTTGATCCTGCCCATTATTTTACCTCTCCAGGTCTTACATGGGACGCCATGTTACTGTATACTGGAATTAAGCTGGAACTGTTACAAGATTATGATCAACTACTCATGGTGGAATCAGGTATAAGAGGAGGTTTATGCCAAGTTTCCCATCGGTATGCTGAGGCTAATAACGCGTATATGGAGAAGTTTGATCCGTCGAGACCAACCCAATTTATCACATATGAGGACGCCAATAACCAATATGGGTGGGCAATGTGTCACGCCCTTCCTTTTGATGGATTTCAGTGGGTTTCGCGTGAAGAAATCAACTTAGAAACACTACAAGAAGATGATCCTCATGGATACATATTAGAAGTTGATATCGAATATCCTGCAGAACTTCACGATCTACACAACGATCTACCTTTCCTGCCTGAGTGTATGAAGCCATTGGAAGCATCTACAAAGAAACTGATACCTCATCTTGGACCCCGAAAGAAGTATGTAGTGCATTACATGGCTTTGAAGCAGGCTCTTAGTCATGGACTACGACTAACAAAAATCCATCGTGTGCTACAATTCCGACAGTCTCGGTGGTTGAAACCTTATGTGGAATTTAACAACAGGCTACGACAACAAGCTGCAAATGACTTCGAGAAGGATCTCTATAAGCTCTTTAACAACGCAATGTTTGGAAAAACTATGGAGAACCTGCGTAATCGTATGGATATACGGCTGGTGACAAATGAGAAGACTCTGGAAAAGTTAATTGCAAAGCCAACGTTTATCGACAGGACGATATATGCTTCTAATCTAGCTGCTGTACATATGGCCTCTCGTCAGATTGTGTT
Organism: Deroplatys truncata; assembly: GCA_030765065.1. NCBI lineage: Eukaryota > Metazoa > Arthropoda > Insecta > Mantodea > Mantidae > Deroplatys > Deroplatys truncata. The sequence goes on from CM060978.1 coordinate 155,660,209, forward strand.
CAACAAGCCTATATACATCGGTATGAGTGTGTTGGATATCTCCAAGACATTAATGTACCGGTATCACTATGATGTGTTGTTACCGTATTATGGAGCTGAAAACCTGAAGCTTATGTATATGGACACTGATTCATTCATTCATCGTGTAACAACTGAAGATGTGTACCAGGATAAGCTACGTTTTCTTGAGCACCTAGATACTGCTGATTATCCTACAAGCCATATATGCTATTCACCTCTAAACAAGAAGGTACTTGGGAAATTTAAAGATGAGGCTAATGGTAAAATCATTCAACGCTTTGCTGGACTACGTCCTAAAATGTATGCCCTAGATATCGACGGTTCAATGATAAAAAAGATTAAAGGTATAAAACGTAGTGCTATTAAGCAGTACGTTACGTTCGAGAGCTATACTGACTGCCTTAAAACCAGAGAAATTATCAGAACTCCCATGAATCTGATCCTGTCGCGACAGCATGCTCTTGCCACAGTACAAGTGAATAAAATTACATTGACACCATACGACGATAAAAGAATTATTGCTGAGGACGGTATAACGACATACGCCTATGGACATTACGCCATTACAAACAGTGCTTAAAAGAATGTAAGTCGAATATGAAGATTTTCTCGTGAGTCTACAATCTTAAAAAAATGAAGGTTATTTGTGTGCTGTATATGCAGATAGCTGACGCCTGATGAAGAAAGAAGAAGATGGAAGGGAAGGTGGTAACCCTGCCATTAGGAGCAATCCTAGTGCTAGTCTCAAGCCTAGATAAAAGGGGAGAGACATCTACAACGAACTAAAATAAAGGTATGTTGACGTAAAGCTTTTCAATTTGTGAACCAATATGTAGTTTATCCCTCTCCGCATCGTACAATAACTGTTTAACACATAAGTTTGTAAGATTTAGAAAAAAGTATATAAATTGTTGTAACGTTGGATGAGAAATGTTTTATAATTTAATTACTCTCTATATTACCATGAGTACCTGTGATACTAGTTGAATTGCCCGTTAAAATGACTTAAATACCTGTGATACTACCCGAATCAAGTGAAATTACATTAAATAGCTCTGATACGAAACCCTGATCATTGAATCTAGCCTCCTGTGATACTTGCTTAATTACTCTAAACACCTATGTTACTTGAATTATCCTAAATACCTACGATACCCTCTGAATTACCTGTGAAATCATACACTGCTATGATACAGTCAACCTCTTGCAATACTAGCTGAATTACTTACCTGTTAGTGTGAGTGGGTTAGCTTTTCCCGTTGCAGGTCACCTTTTCCCTGAATAGGTTACGTGATGGGCATGTCTAGAACATTGACATGAAACAGTTTTCCACTAAGTTCACGTCTAAGTCGCTTTCAAGGTGTAGTACCTCCCCTCCTATTCCCTATCTCTCCTGTATATAAGTCCATATTCCTACTGCTTCACTATCTGTCTAGCCTACCGACTCTCCTCGTTTCCCTATACCTCTCATATAAACCATACTCTACTCCTCTACCTCTACCTAGCCTAACTCCTCTCCTCGTTTCCCTGTACCTCTCATATAAACATACTCTACTCCTCGACCTCTATCTAGCCTAACTCCTCTCCTCGTTTCCCTGTACCTCTCATATAAACCATACTCTGCTCCTCGAGCTCTGTCTAGCCTAACACCTCTCGGCGTTTTGGTATACCCTCATATAAACTATACTCTACTCCTCAACCTCTGTCTAGCCTAACACCCCTCCTCCTGTTCTATACTTCTCATACATATAAACGCATACTCTACTCTCAACCTCTGTCTAGCCTAACACCACTCCCCGTATCCCCTACCTCTCATAAAGCGCATTCCCTCCTGTCCCCCCCTCTAGCTGAGTATCACTCCTCGGTTTCCTATCTAGCCTATATAAAACACATTCTAGCTTTAAACACCTATCTATCCTAGCACAGGATCTCTCTCCGTTTTCTCGTCTCTCCTTATAAACACAAACTCAATTCTCCTAACCTAATACCTCTCCTCGTTTTCCTATACTTCCCATATAAACCATACTCTACTCCTCGACTTCTGTCTAGCCTAACACCTTTCCTCGTTTTCCTATATCTCTCATATAAACCATGCACTACGTTTCAAGCCCTGTCTAGTCTAACACCTCTCATCGTTTTCCTATACCGCTCATATAAACCATACATTACTCAGCCTCTGTCTAGCCTAGCAGCAGCCCTGGTATTCCCTATCTCCCCCATATAAACGCATTTTCCACCGCATCCACCCTCGTTTTCCCTATCCTTTCCCATATAAACGCAAAAAACTGCGCCAGAATTCCTCTATACAAGCTACTGACGATGTCACTGTTTACAATGCCTATGTTCTCAAAATATGTTTTGAGGGCTATGTTCACACAATTCAACTCTATGTTAGCAGCATTTTCTGTTTGGCTTTTTGTTGTTCCCATTGGGATGTTGATGGAAGCTGTATGAAAAGCTAGAGCTTGGGAGCAGAAATTATCTTTTTATTACTAAAATTAAACATATTGTACTTTTGCAAAGTTACCGCAAACTGTTATCGAAAATACATTAATTGTAGTCTGAAGTGGAAGAACTCAAATTTAAATGACAGTAAAACCAATACAGAGCTAATTAGTTAGTTTGATGAACTATAAAAGAAAAAGAAAAATCCAGTCATGAATATTCCGCTCCTACATTGCACATTTGACACAAATTAAAAGGTTTTAAAAACTCCTAGGCGATCTTTACATGATTTTATGACTTTCCAACTACACATATAAAACAAGCACCCGTTACAAAATGCTAAAGCCAATCAAAGCTTGGAAATTAATAATATGTTATGGTAAAGACACTTAATTTTCTCTATCGATTCTATATTCGCAGGTGTACCTTACATATTATAGCATTAATGAAGAATTTATTCTTCTTTTAATGTTACAATATTCACGATATATTTCTGCACGTTATACACAACATACAGAAACAACATTTCTAACGTCTGTCATAAGCATGAGGGAATAAGTTCTGAAGTAACAGTTAACATTTGTTGCGAAGGGAGGGAGTGAGTGAGAGAGAGAGAGAGAGAGAGAGAGAGAGAGAGAGAGAGAGAGAATAATCGGAACCTTTCAAGAATCTTGTATCAGATGATGCCCTTATATTTGAAGCATACATCAAGAAATATTTCGAAAGCGGCCAGTGCTACGAGAGAAGATCTTAATTCACACAAGTTGTATGTATTAATGAGCTCTATATTTTTCCTGATATAAGCTTTAGTCTATACCTTATGCCTTTTTAGTTATACGAAACTGTACAAAGTTATCCAAAATTCAATCAGAATGGGGATTTTAGAGCTGTTCAAAGAAAATTCAAGATATACATTTTACTAGCCATGCAAGTATCTTAAATATATTTTCTAAAATAAAAAATAACGAATCATGCTTCATGTAAAAGATAATTTGGAGTGAAGAAGTTTCTTGAAAATCTTCGCTTGGCCTGCTTAAACAGTGTCTCCTTAAATATGAAATTTGGTACTTTTCTGAATTTTGTATTTATGTTATACTGTCCACAGGTAGGTACGCGCGCGCGCACACACACACACACACACAGACCTTTGTTTAAAACTGCTGTTTTGGGTTCAGTGGACCTTAAAACACGTATTTGCGATGCAATCCGATAATGGAATACAATATTTTCTTTGCCTAGTATAGGTAGGTGATACAGAAAGAAAAAATACTGTATAGCTTCGAGATATTAGATGCACAATAAAACCCGTTCGTTTTACTGAAAAGAAAAAAGAGGTCCAAAAAGTGTGTGGCAACAGGTGGAAGTTGAGCAGTATTTTTAACACTTAAATATTTTTCAGTCAAATTATATAATATGTAAATTCAATAATAGCCCGCCTTGAAGCAATATGTGTATGTAATAATTTTGTAAAATGTATGTCACAGTCATTGCATATGCTTATATTATTGTATACATGTTCAATAATGCTATATGAATGTATTACGTAATTTAATAATGTAGGAGCTGTGAGAATAATAAGTTAAACGTTGCTAACAATGAGGTAACCTTGAGGCAATAACGGGTTTGAGAGTTTAAATGTTATTTGTGATTCTTGGAAGCATTAATGTAATTTTAGTGACAGTTTATAAAATATAGCCAATCAACAACCAGAAAAAGCTTTAGATAAATGAAAAATAGCCAATCAGAGACTTGAAATACAGAAATTTACAAGTTTAGACGGTTGAAATCTAGTCAGTTGCCTGCGGACAGTGTTTGTAACTGGATGCGAGATGTGTCCTCGAGAAATTAATTACGTATTCGTGCGAGACGAAAAATAGCATACTTGTTAAAAAGTGCAAGTATAAATAAAAGAATCCCGCAGCTCTCAATATCAGTGAAGTGCTATTTAATTTGTGTCAAGAATTAATAAAACGGAGTGAATTAAAACTTAAAGTCTGTGTAAGCCTACATTCTTGTCGTATCACGCCCTGCCAAGAGTTCCATATCTCTAACAATAATACTGACGCAGCCGAGGCAAACATAAATATTAAATATTTAAAGAAACAATTTAATTACAAAGTCAATATTTTTTAAAACTTGGGGCAAAGGCCACCTGAAAATACATTTGGGGTGAAGGCTACCGGAAACTGTTTACTATACGTGCGGTTGCAATGAATTTTAAATTCGGCTCCCCAGCAGTTGAACTACAATACAACTCCTACAACAAAATACGTACTTCAAATTGGCGTCCATACGTGGAGCTAAATAAATAAACCACTACAACAATATAATTTTACTTCAAATTGCACCAAATAAAGCAGAAGTGATTCCATGTGTAGGAAAAGTCATTGCTATGGGTCTCTGGAATACTCATGTTGTGGTGCTCATTACTACCTCCAGAAGGGCAAAATTATAATCGGGGAGTACCACCAGGGTGACCAGACGTCCCAGTCAGTAGATTGCCCCGGTGTCCCGATAAAAATTTTCTGTGCGTCTAAATGTCCTGGTTTCTTTCGAATGCTTACTTTGGTTAAAAAATTATAATCAAATATTTTCGTGCTGAACTTAAAGATCAGCCGCAAGATAGCGACGACACATTATATCATTATGTGCAATTTGAGAGTTAATTATTTGTCAGAGACGCTTGATTGTTGCTGTTATGATCGTTGTTCATGGCCTCCGTAATTCTTAAAGTAATTTATTTGCCATGAGATTTACAACTCACAGGAAGCAGTAGAAGTAGTATCGTTCTTGGACGTGTTGCACTTTGTAGCTTCATTCCGCTTTCGCGTTAATTGTCTGCCGTTTCTTCGTCCATTGAATCCTTTACGTTTGCTAGTGTGGTTTAGTACAGTTTGTTAGGTTGCAATTTACAGCAATGAGTGAATAATGCTTAAAAGAAAATGTGTATTCAGTAAAGCACTGAAGTCAGATTTTCCATTTCTAAGTGAAACTAGTTCTAGTGATTAAGTGGAATGCACGATTGCCATGGCGTGATTTCAATTGCACATGGAGGTCGCTTCAATATCAAAGACCACATTAATAAAAAGAAACAAAGATGCACTATCTGGCTCATTTTAGAGCAGTAAAGTCAGAAGTTTTTTCAAAAACGAATCAGTAGGAACATCAGAACTTAATTTAGCTGGCGAGGAAGGCACTTTTACATATCATTCTGTGCTCCATAACCACAGCTTTCGATCTATGAATTGTATTCGAGAGGTCGAAATTCTCCTGTACAAGAACAAAATGCGAAGCAATCGTAAATGTCCTGTTTCCACATGCCTTGGAACGTTCTGCAAAGTACATTTCATTAATGATAGATGCCTCCAACCACAAAGCATGTAAATTAGTTCCAGTGTTAATGCGTTATTTCAAAGCTGCAGAAGGTATTAACACTAAATTATTAAGAGTTCACAAACCTTCTAAATGAATGTTCGTAAACTCAAGTTGCATACATAAAAAATATTGACTGAGTACAATCTAAGTGAAAAGATAATTGCTTATAGAGCAGACAACAAGAATACAAATTTCGATGGGATTGACCGAAAGGAAAGAAAGAAAGGAAAAAAACCAATGTATTTGTAAGATTGCAAAACAAACTTGCAAAAGAGATATTAGGAAGCTGAATGTGGTGCTCATATTGCGTCGTCATTACCTTTTTTATGATTTACCTGGAGAATGCAGTCCGTCGGTCACCTCCTGACGACGTTCATCACCTTGGCTACTCATTGAAGATCCTGTTGTCTGGGTTCGAATACCTGTTGTAATTATTTTTGTGGCAGAAACATGTTTTCGTTGATCTCCAGGGCATGATACGTAAAGGCTCAACTACTAACAAAATAATTATAGACGACACAGCATATGAAATTCAACACACGTTTTCTTTTTATTATTCTGAGTTGTAACAAGAAACCTACAACCAACCTTTCTAGTTGTGTGCTAAACAAAGTACATGGTTACACTTCGACTTCCATCAGTCCATAGCTTAATCACTTGTCTAACAGTGTATAACAAGACTGCTTCATGTTTAGTTACTCTCTCCGTGAAATTCTTGTCACTTTTACCATATTTATTACTTGCACGGCTATGCTAAAAAACTGCGTTACATTCTTAAATTAATTGCGGCGCGAAAATCTTGTTGCTAGGACCATAGGTTCCTCCTGCTTTCGAAGTCCAATAACTTCGTTAAATTTTGACAAGCACCTCAAACATATACAGTTCTGAGAGGAGGGAATGTGAAGCTTACAAGCTAGTTCTATTGGTCCTCGAGCTGGGGCGACTTTACTTTACGTTTAAACACTAACAAATTTCTGTTAACCTGATTGGCCATATCGGGGTCACATGGTAGAATACAGTGAAACATCCCCTGTTTGTGAACTATTTCGGACTTTCCTTAATGTTAGTTACTTGTGTCCTATTTGCACGCCAACTAACAAAGACTTTTACGAACCTGCAACACACCGTGCAATAACCTTTACTCTTGTTCTTTCAACGCTTGTTACATTTCTGCTGGTGCGGAAGTCAAAGTTACTAAAAATAAAATATAGGTACATACCTCTTTCTCTACACTGCAAATGTAAATGAGCCCTGTTATGTAATAAAATAACACAAACGAGACAATGAACATACAAACATAATGAAATAGTAGGAGAGGTATAAATATTGTCTCAATATACTGCATAATAGTATCAAAAAGCTGCATATGGTCTTCCGAAGGTGTGGAAGTTATACTTTACAAAATATACAAGTACTTCGATATGTGTACATTTGAGTCTTTGAAAGAATTCTGCGAGTTTGCAGAGGTGGAGTAAAAATCCTTGCTAAGTCACACAAAACGACATGGATGTCCGCTCTTAATAGAGTTGTAGCTATGTTTGACGTTTTGAAGCCATATTTTATGTCAATTAATAAGTGTCCACGCATTCTCAGTGATTTTTTTCTCTAATGCAGCTTCTTTATTGTGGCTGAAATTTCTGGTTGACCAACTAGATGTGTGTGATAGGACTATGAGACAAATGCAATCAGAGGAGCTTTCATTGGTTCAAGTTTCCACTTTGACTGAGAGCCTCTGTGAAACTCTAATCAACAGAAAGATAAATAGATTTATCACTTCGAGTGTAGTGAAAATTCTCCAAGAAGTAGAAGTAGAAGCCCTGATCTCAAAGGAAAAGTTCTTCGCTGCAACTGAGTCTTTTTTACTTTCTCTACGACGTATAGTAAATATGGGAAGTATTGCATTCCACCCAAAAATCGATACGGAAATTTCACCGGAAATACATGTTTTGAGGTTCCCTGAATCCAAAAAAGCACTTTTAGAAAAAGGTCCGTGTGTGTGTCTGTATGTCTATGTGTCTGTGAACATAACTCAGAAACGTAAAGTCGGATAAATACCAAACTTGGAATTTAGGTTCAGTATCTTTCAAAGATGCGACACGAAGATTTTGAAGAAAATTCCCCCACCTAAATTTACCCTTTACATGGAAAATTTTTCAAAAACTTTGATTTTCTCAAAATGGCTCTAACGATTTTGATTAAAATATCATATATGTAAGATATTTTCATGACAAATAAAATGTATATCTTGAATTTTCTGGAAATGTCCCCAAAAGTCCTTTCTTTCTGAATGGCTTTTGCATAGCTGGTAAACCGTAAGAGATAGGCAAAATGCTTCCACACAAAAAACGTAGAGCTCGTTAAAACACATAATTTATGTCATATACATTTTATATATATATATATATATATAAATACATATATTTGTGTGTATGTGTGAAGTGACCATTTCCGAGATATTTCCTGTTATTTGTTTGAATTTTCCAATACTTATACCTTTTCTCAAATGGGAATTCGGTGTTGTATTTATTTATTTTTTTTATGTCCTGGACATGCAAAGAGAATGGAATGCGCCACATAGTAACCAGCTCTTAAAAGATTTGACTATCGCTAAAAGCCTACCATATTCCCCTTGCACCTACAAAACAATTAGCAATAAGTTTCTGCAACTGTTTATCTCGATTAACATGAAGTAGATGGAGAATAAGCATTTGTAAAACAGTTGGTACAAGAGTAGAGAAAGCCATGTGAGTGTAACACATAAGATGTTTGACTGGAATGCATGAAAACTTTCTGTCTCAGGGTGCTGGATGATAATATTCAAGAAGTGTAAGGACTCTCATATCGATGTTAAGAATATCTCAAAAAAATGCTGGATTTGTTGTGTGTTCCTGGAACAATTGCATCTGTTGAGCGGATCTTCAGTCTCATGAATATGTACTGGTCTGATGAAAAAGTCCTTTTAATGTAGAAGCTTTAAAATCTGTTCTTATAGTTAAAACACACTTCAGTCAGACATGTCCAGAATTTTGGGATACTATCTCAGGAAAAACAAAAAACCCCTAAAGCATATACATAACTCTGAAAAGCACAAATAGGATAAATTGTCAAGTGAACCTATATCCATTTCATCTTCAAGTGTATATGTATTTTATTATTTGCCTATTGTAACAAATTAGTGTTTTTCATAAATAAAAACACGTTGAAATAAAATACGCCCTAATAGATTTTAAAATGTTATTTCTGGCACGGTGTCCCGGTTTTGCGATTTTAGAATCTGGTCACTCTGAGTACCACGCTTCACTTTTGAACCAACTAAGCATGTTATTCAGGCCAAAATGCCCGCACCTTGCAAAAAAGGAAGTTCTCTTTCATCACGACAATGCGCTCCACACACGTCTGGAATTGCTGCTGCAAAACTGCATGGCCTTCGCTGTCGCTGGATTTGGCTCCCAGCGATTATTTTTTGCTCTCAAATCCGAAGAAATGGCTCGGTGAAGATTCACATCAAATGATGAAGTTGAAGCTAATGAAGAGGCTTATTTGCCACAGTTAGACAAATCTTGTTTTACTGAGGGTATTAAAAAGTTGGAAAGTCCTTGAACTAAATGTATTGATTTACAAGGTGACTATGCTAAAAGAAAGGAAAAAAAACCATTTCTCTTAATTCCTGCGTTTTCTTGGTCTGACCGAGAAGTTTTGGCACGCCCCTTGTATCTTGAATATTGCGTGCTGCCACGGTTCCTTCCATCTACGTTTAAAATGTTAGGAATGCATTATGTCTAGGCGCTGCCCTGTCTGTGCGCGTCCTAATTACCTTAACGAGGAAAGCTAATCTTAATATCTGACTACTTGAAGGCGTCCTCTAGGGAAGCTCATTTCTTTTCAAAACCCTCCGCGAAAGGGAGAGAGAGAGAGAGAAACAAAGAGCGCTTATATTGCTGACGTTCCTTTTCAAAGGACAGACAAAGAGCAACAAGCCTTCATATAGGCTGCAAAAGTACATACAACCTGTTGCTTCACCATGCATTTGCGCAGTTAAATTGTTTTGCTTACGCTTAGTGAACAAAACAAGTGGTCTGCGTTACTTCTCAGTTCTTCTCTTCTTTCGAAAATGTTCCGTTTTAAAAAACTGTGCTATGGCAGTCGCTAGAAGTTTACCATATGAAAACCACGTAAATTTACCATTGTAGCTGACTAAAACCAGGGTGTCCAGTTCCGACTTCCCTATTGTGACCAGACACGGATCGACAACGTGAAGTAGGCTAAATGCTAAATTCCGCATGAAAGTCAGACAGGTTTAAAGAAATGTAAGGCAAAGATTTTAATAAATGTCTGTACCCCGAATAACTCTTTATACGGAATATATTCAATTACTTTTGATTTTCTCAAAAATGCCTGGAAGTCTTTTAATAAAAAAAATTATATTTTTCGGGGGTAATGGATGAAAAAAATGGATGTTTTAAATAGCCTGTAAGGAACCTGTGAAAACTTCCTGTGATTATAAGAAACAGACAATTACTAAACGTAAGATGCAGACCAAGTATTAGCATACAGTTTATGTTGAATAAATGTTTTGATGGAATTAATAATTTTAGAAGTATAAGCTGTTATTCGTTTACATTTTCAAATATATTAAGCACTATGTTTTGAAATTTTTAAGTGACTATTCATTTTTCCTATTATCCCATGTAAGCTGTATGTAATATCAAGTTTAAGACATATGTTATATACTAGAAATATGGAAGGGCTTTTTGGTAGCAGAGCTAAAAATACTGCTACAATTTTAAACAGCCGCCAATAAGTAATTATTACACAAACCTGAAGTTGTTATGTGCCTGTTTCTTAGTACCTTCTCGCTAATTAAGTCGAGGTAGGGAGTTATCATCATTTGGACATGATATATTTTAACTTTGTTTTCGAGTGTGCTATCTTTTTAGAGTAAAGAAAATGTTTGCTACAGCAGAATTTACATTATTCCTCCGTTATTGGAAGTCGTTTATTGCTCGACGTCACATTAGCGCTGTCTAGTTCTCTACATGTTATTAATTCCGTACTTGTCCTCTAAACATACATACATATATGCCTGTCGTTTTAGCCTTCTCTGTTCTCCTGCGCACCTACAAAACAATTTGTATTGAAACCATATCTGCCAAATTTTATAATGATTAACATGGGGAAGAGGATTTAAAAATAAGAGCAAGTATAAATATGTTGTAGAGTAACAATGAAAATTAATTAAAATTTGTAGAGAAAATCCTATGGTTGCTACACCTAAGGTGTTTTTACTTTCCGTACATCTTACCATAGGTAGAGGAATTACCGCATTCAGTATAGCGATTTCACTCATTTTGAGGTCCCCTCTCCACAAAAAGCTTACTTTCTCTACTGCTTACTTCTCTACTAAGTCAGAGGAAGTACTTTATACAACCAAAAATTTGATACCGAGATTTCCCCACCCGAAGTGCAACTTTTGGGGGCCTGCTGAATTTAAAAAGGAATTTTTGAAAACAAAATTAGCTCACTGTGTGTACCAGGTGTGTGTGTGTGTGTGTGTGTGTGTGCGCGCGCGTGCGCGTTTGTGTGCGCGCGCGCCTGTCCGTGAACAGCATTACTCAGTAACGAAAAGTATAAATACCAAATTTCATACTAGAGGGGGAGATAGCATTTATTGATGCCAGATAACTATTTTTAAAAAGCTCCCCCACCGTTTACATGGAATAATTTTTGTGAATTTGTATTTTCTCAAAAATGGCTCTAATGATTTTGTATATTTGAGGTACTGTAATGACGAATAAAAGCGTATGCCTTGAATTTTGTAATGTTAAGTTCCTAATTCAGTTTTATATAAATGTGAAACCAAGAGAAATAGATAAAAAAAGTACCACGGAGAAAATTTAGAGGTCATTAAATTATATAATAGAAGGTTAACGCTTTCTAAATCGTAAATATATATATATATATATATATATTATATATTGTAATTAGGCTTAAGAATATATATTCTTCTTCCTCTTTTCTTATGAGTTAACGGCAGACAAAAGCTGTCTTTTGACAAAACTGACAAATGTTTTCGCATCTTGTAAATAATAAAGTGCATATTGTCTATTTTTAAATAATTTATAGCCAGAAGTGTTTAGCTTTATTAGCGTAAAGTGGATAGAAGAACCACTTTTAATATGGATATTTTATGGATGTATAATACATATACACTATTTATAACGGATACCTATGAAATTTTAATGGTTAAAGAAAGTTGTATGAATATTATATACATCAGAATCTTTAAACCGTTTTTAGAATGGTTCCGCTCAATTATATTAAAAAAAACAGTTTTCTGTTAGAATTGCTGTTCCTCTCAAAACCCTTCTCATAAATCATACTATACAGTAGCATCTGTTTAACGCGAATAATAGCATCTAGCAACATAATATACTGAAACCCGATGGGGAACCTTAGAAACAACAAAGTGAAACGTTACAAAACCAGAAACGACATTCCCTTTCTTTTTACTTTCTCTCCCATATACACAGTAGGAAGAGAAGGTATTGCATTTATATATGGAGATTTCACCGGAAATACACGTTTTGATGCCCCCTGAATAAAAAAACATTCTTAGAAAAGGTCGTGTGTGAATGTGTGTATGTCTGTAGACAGCATAATTAAAAAACGAAAAGTTCGATAAATACCAAACTTGGTGTTTTGTCGCGGTAATCTCTCGTGTTATCTTATTTGCTGGACGCGTGTTATTGTTTTATTATTTTAAGATTTGGGTTCTTTGTCCCCCGGCTAGCTATTATTACTCAGTCAAGCAAATATCTCTGAACAGGGCGTGTAAACGGAAAGGAGTTGTTACTAAAAGATAACACCGATAAAAGAATTTTTTTACACTTTTATTGTCGTCACACTTAAGTAATTTCACATCTTTAATATTGATACACGCCTGACTGAAACTGTTATATTTCCGAATGTAATTACTGTCCTATTAGTTGCTGCGTATTTCACATTTTGTAACTAACTTTACGACGCGAGAGATTCTTCCAAACTGTATGACTTGTACCTCGTGAATGATTCTTTAGAACTGCGCGACGTGTAACTCGTGAATGATTCTGTAAAACTGCGCAATGTGTACCTCGCGAGAGATTCTGTAGAACTGCGTGAAACATCCAGCAATCCAGCAATCGAGAACAGGTCGCCCAGCTTTACCTGGGCGGAATGTAATCGCCACAGTACCTAGCCGCGTATGCGGCTTTACTTGTGCGATAAAGGGGGTTAAAAGAATGTACATTGGCTCGAGAATATATACTCCTTCTCCCCGAAATGCCTAAACATTAGATCAGAGCTGCTATTGGTTAATAAATCGCGCCAACATTAGCGTCTGTTTTGTCAGCCAATCACAATTACTAACACATATGCTCTAGGGAAGATATTCCCTCCATTTCTAAAGAAAGGCACGCTACCCTGACGTCATTTGTTTGTCTCTTCTTAGTGATAAAAAACTCACCCCCTCGCTTCATTGTTACCCACTCTATTGCCAGTTTCAGTGAAGCCGTGTAAACTTATTTCCTAACAATGCTTATGGCTAACAAACATCTAAAATCATTGTCATACAATAATGTTAGTTTACACTACAATCACTCTGGCATTTACAGTGTTGTGATATAAAATACTGCCTCAGTTTTAAGCCCAATATCTTCCAAAGATGCGATATGAAGGTTTTCAAGAAAATCCCCCAACCCCAAACTACTAGTTACATGGAACATTTTTCGAAATTTGTTATTTATCTGAAAAGTGGCTCTAGCAATTTTGATTGAATCACCATTTATTAAATATCTTTACATGATAAACAAAAATGTATACCTTTAATTTTCTTGGAATAGCCTGTGAAGTTCTTTTCATTCGCAAGGAATTTTATATAATCTTATATAACTGGTAAACGTTAAGCGATAGACTAAAACTTACACATAATATTTCAAATGACTTTGTTTTCCTTTCTTTTCTTTCTTCCATTCTTTCTTTCTTTTTGCATTAACCATTTCCGAGATATCCCTTACTAATGCATCGAATTGTCCAATACTTTGTCATCCTTTTAAATTCTTATCGACACTCGCAATTGCATGGAAAGGATATACAATTTTAAGGCCAGCATAAAGCGTCCAGTTCAACATTTGACCATCGCTAATTCCTTTGTATCTATTACGAAATGTATAACATAGCTATCTTTGGCAAGGTTTATCTAGATTAAAATAAAGTAAAAAAATTCATTTTCGTAAGAGTAATTTGTATACCCACTAATAAACAATAGAGGTTGGAGAAAGTCATGTGAATATAACATAAGATTTTTTTATATTTTTCCATTCATTATTGCTTTCTCTACTACGTATAGTAAGTAGGGGAAGTATTGTATTCCACCCAAAAATTCGATACCGAGATTTCACGAAATACATGCTTTGAGGCCCTCCGAATCAAAAAAAAAAGCATTTTTAGAAAAAGATCCGCGTATGTGTGTGTGTGTGTGTGTTTGTGTGTGTGTGTGTGTGTGTTTGTGTGTGTGTGTGTGAACAGCATAACTCAAAAAGGAAAAGTCGGATAAATACCAAATTTGGTATTTAGGTTCAGTATCTTTCAAAGATGCGACACGTAGATTTTCAAGAAAATCCCCCACCACAAACTACCCTTTACATGGAACATTTTCGAAAGTTTTTATTTTCAAAAATGGCTCTTAACGGTTTTGATTAATATACAATACATTAAAGATATTTACATGACAATTAAAACTGATATCCTGAATTTTTTTGAAATAACCTGTAAAGTCCACTCTAGTTGGAAGAAACGTTAAACGTTAAGCGATAGACAAACACGTACTACACAAAAAATGCGGATCTCTTTAAAACACACAACTTACTTAAGATGAGCTTTTATGTGGCATAAACCATTTCTGAGATATCATCACTTGATCATTCTTTAAAGTCCTTTCAACATTCAGTTATTTCTCGCGATTGCCTGGAAACAGTATGGAATTTTAAGGTCAGCGTATAGCGTCGCTCTTAATCATTTGACTATCGCTGTTCCCTTTGAATCCGTAACGAAATGTGTAATGTAGCTACTTCTACAAAGTTTTACTTGGATTAAAATATAGTAGATAGAAAAATAAGCTGTAGTAAAAATGGATTATACCCCCACTAACAAATGATAGACGGTGGAGAAAGTCATGTAAATGTATCACAGAATTCTTTCATTGTTTTAATTGTATGGCTTCATTTAATTTCTGTGGTCATATCGAGGGCTTTGACTTGAGAAACAACGGTGTTTTACAACTGAGTTTTACATCACCCAAATTTCCTGTCCCTCCATTTCATCTCCATTCTCATTTCATTTCACCTTCCATCTGATTGGTTTCTTTCAGGGTTGCAAGTGTGGGCGGGAGGTCTCGGCTTGTGCATAGCAGGGTAAAAGGATGATCTCAGTAAATCTTGTCCCCCGCACTGCGAGCGGTCTCTGGATCTGGGGCCCCCAGGGATATGTCAGCCAACCGGGGAGTTCAAATCTGTAAATCTAGGGACCCTGCCCTCTGCCTGATGCATCCTGATCCAGCCGCCCTCTGTCCCTTCTCACCTCATCCCTCCCGTCAGGGGCCTAGGCACAAAGATCTGCGTAGGTCGAGGTGTTAAGTCCCCCTCCGCTTCTAGACCTATCCTATCCTATTCTAGCAACTGAGTTTCTTAGGAGAACAATTAGGGGAGCTACCGACCATCGGCGCAATACCCAATTACTCTACACAACTGGGATCTATTAAACAACGATCATTAATGGTAACAACTGTCGCGACATCAATAGGTAGGTAGGTAAGACAACTTACTACAATAGAGGTAGTAGGTCAATAATAATAATAATAATAATAATAATAATAATAATAATAATATAATGTCCAGATAGGTTTCAAAACTTACTGCTGAACGAATGATGATCGATCACAAACAACAAGAAGCAATAATTAACCTCCGAGCAATAAAATAACGTGATATTTCATAGGGTAGGCAGAGAGAATGTTCCCAGTGCATCCTCCGTTGTAAACTCCATTTTACGGAACAAGAAGCAGACAGGATGTGGAATAGCCCAGGACAAGACGGAGACAGTACAGTTTCATTTAATCACCTAGACTTCGGAACGGGAAATAAGCGATTCCTGGAATGATCGGAGAAGAATAGGGGAGACGCTTGGAGACGTGACATACCGCATTAAAATGTAAAGTGAGATCTCTGAAAGTATTAGGTACCATGATGTAAGTAAACCAACCGCAATAGTCTAATTGCATTAATCTGTTCTATAAGGGGGAAAAAAGTCCAGTACTAGTTAACGGCATTAAAACAAAAAACAAAAATTGGGAATAGCAGCATCACTTCTCGTCAATAAAACTGTGAAGTTTAGAAACTGCACCATTTCAGATGACTATCGTTTCCTTTCAAAGGTATTTTCCTGAAATACCAAAACAATAAGTCTTAAATATTGGAAAATACAGCCTTAAAAGATTTGGAGATGATAATTATTCATGAGCACACACGCGGGAAATGGAAAAGAAAGGATGGATTTCTTTGCGGTGCAGTGTGTGTCCATTCTCGATTGCGCTGTATCATGTTTGATATACATACATATATAAATGCATACATGCATACATAATACACACACGCATACATACATACATACATACATACATACATACATACATACATACCTTACATATATTATATATACATACATCATACATGCATACACACATACGTATGCATGCATGTATGCACGTCTGTATTATATATGTATGCATGTCTGTTTTTAATCCTTTCACTCAAGAACGACTGAACTAATTATTATGAAACATAGCATACACAACTTTACGTCCCACATAGTGACGTATTGATTATTGTCCCCAAAAGAAATGTTTTAATGCAGCATAAGGTCAAAGGGTCTAAATATCTTGCTTATTAGTGAGTTTTGGGAAAATATAGCATAGTGCAATTTATAAGCATATATTTTCTCACAAGTTTTGTCATTTACAGAATTTCAATGTGATGAATTCGTGTACACAACGAGTTTATGATAAATTCTGTTATTTCCCCGAGTTTACATGGGCATTCATTTCATATTTTCATTCATCTATGACTCGCTTGATTAAAGAAAAAAACATTAAAAAACGAATACTGTATTCCTGTGTGCATACATGCTGCGTTACATTCACATGGGTTTCTCTAACCACTCTTCTATAATATTCTTAAAAGTTTTCTTCTTCTATCTGCTTAATGTTAACCGAGATAAACATTTGAAGAAATGGTTTTATAGTACCCATTTCGTTGTAGATACAAGGGAACAGTCAAATCTTTATAGAGCGGGTCATTATGTTATGACTTTGAAAAATTCAAAGCAAGTGGTGATATGTAACTAATCACTCAACCTTAAGTTAAATATTGTGAGTATTCAGAATAGCTTACTTTTGTGGAGCATCAATTCATGAATTTGGAACATAAATCCTTTTACATTTAAAATTGTATTTTCAATGTTATCACCTTTCAAATGCTTTCTCTATGGCCTTTAGTCCAGTTTCTTTATTTTTCATGCACTCTAAATCAATTAAATAAAATCGCTATATATTTTTTGCAATAACATTTTATCTTGAAAATAATAGATAAATTTAAACAATGCAGAGTCAGTTGTTTAAATAGTGTTCTATCTTCAATTATTATAGGCATTCTAAACGAAAAAATCATTTTTAAAATCAATAGTTATGCAACTAAAATATATATTGAAATGAAATTCAAAGCGATATAGTGTTTGTATTATACAAATACATTGTTACATTTTCAGAAAAATCGATTAAGTATTTAGGAGAATAGGATTTTCAGTGGCAGAGAAAAGAAGTTTGCTAAGTTCTTCCAGGTTACAATCGCGGCTGTGTGGACAGAGTAAGGCAGTTATTTCTGAAGCAACAAATACAAACTTAAAACTGGTCGTACTGGGAGCCTATGCAAGATCTTCGGGTAACAGGGTGAAGAGATGAGGTGGTGGGTTTCATCCTGTCGAGCCAGGAGTGATGCAAGTTTAGATAAACCTGTTCCATCAACCTGGACACATTTCCCAGGGACGACCCTTTAGCTAATTTGGTCAAAAGACAACCATCTACAGACAAGTTACTTGAAGATACCTTTTACTTTCTATTCCACCTACCTATAGTAATTAAAGAAAAGACTATTCCACATAGGAATTCGATATACAGATTTCAGCAGAAACATGCGTTTTGAGGTCTCCTGAACATACAAACAGAAACTAGCATTTTTTAAAATAAAAAATCTGATGTATTAACCTCACATGG
Source organism: Deroplatys truncata (assembly GCA_030765065.1). Lineage (NCBI taxonomy): Eukaryota > Metazoa > Arthropoda > Insecta > Mantodea > Mantidae > Deroplatys > Deroplatys truncata. The sequence goes on from CM060978.1 coordinate 155,678,408, forward strand.
CTTTCTCTACTCGTGTACAAACTACTTTTACAAATGATTATTCTCCATCTACTTCATATTAATCGAGATAATACATTTGTAGAAAATTATTGCTAATTTTCTTATAAGTGCAAAGGGAATATAAAGGGTTTAAGCGATAGTCAAGTCTTTTTAGAGCTGGTTGCTATGTGGAGCATTCCATTCTCTTTGCATGTCCAGGACATAAAAAAAGTGAATAACGAATTCCCATTACAGAAAAAGTATAACTATTGGAAAATTCAAACAAAATACAAGGAATGTCTGGGAAATGGTTCACTCAACGAAAAACGGTATATGACATAAACTGTGTGTTTTAACGAGATCTACATTTTTTGTGTAGTAAAGTTTTGTCTATCTCTTGCGGTTTAACAGTTACGCCAACTCATTCAGAATGAAGAGGACGTTAGGGAACATTTCCAGTAAATTCAAAATATACATTTCATTTGCCATAAAAATATCTTAAACATATGATATTTTAATAAAATTTGTTAGAGGCATTTTTGAGATAATAAACATTTTCGAAAAATTTTCCATGTAAATTCATTTGAGTTTTATTTATGGACGCTCTTTAACAGTTGTGGTCCTTAGCGTCCCATTTTAAATTGGGCGTGAAAGATCGGCAATTTTGCTTAGAGGCGTCTTTATCAGGCTTGAGGTTCTTTTACGTGCCATAAATCTACGACACGGAACCACCGGCTTTACTTCCCTTCCGAAGGAAGCCATGCTAAGGATTTTTACGCCCGAAAAAAATCTATCGCTCTCCGAAGGGTTTGAACCAATTTTCCATGTAAAAGACAGTTAGGGGTGGGGAGAATTTCTAAAATCTTTGTGTCGCATCCTTGGAAGATACTAAACTAACTTTTCGTTTTTGAAGTATGCTGTTCGCAGACAGACACAGATATCCTCAGACAGACAGACACACACACACACACGCGCGCGCGCACATGCACGGACATGTTTCCAAAAAAAGCTTTATTTAGTTAGCAAATAGGGGAAGTATTGCATTCCACAAAAAATTGGATATCGAGATTTCACCGGAAATACACGTTTTGAGGGCATCCTGAATAAAAAATCTGATGTGTTACACTCACATGACTTTCTCTACTCCTGTACAAACTAGTTTTACAAATGCTTATTCTCCATCTACTTCATGTTAATCGAAATAAACATTTGCAGAAACTATCTTATTGCTAGTTTTCTTGTAGGTACAAGGGGAATATGGTAAGTTTTGAGCGATAGTCAAATCTTTTAAGAGCTGAAACAGTACACTACATTGATACATAGTTGATACGTGTGTGTAGTGTGCCATGCATGGTTTGACATGTGATTTGTTTGTTAGATTTTTGTTTAAAACAGAACATGAGTACTAGTGAATTAGATAAACTTTGAAAAATAATTTCTGACGAAGATATTGCAGCAGCTAATTCCGTTACACATAGTTTAATTCCTAATAAACCCCGACTTTATTATTATCATTATTATTAGTTTATTATTTATGTATGGTTCACAATACGTAACCGGTTTCGTGATTAGAGTTACAGTAGGAAAATCGTTGCGTAATAGAAGCTTCATTACGAAAATGGTTGCGTAATGAGGTACGATTACGAAACTCGTTGAGTAGTGAATAGGTTTACACCGTCAGTTTTAGTATTGTAAAATGTAGATAAAATGTTTTAACATAATCTTAGGGGCAGGTAGAGTCACGATCGCATTTTTTAGAAAGGCTTTCTAGATTCTGTATAACTCACTTCTAGTATACTATTACACCTCACTTAGCATCCAATCTGTACGGCATTGTACTATTGTTAATAATATGTTGTGGTACACGCACACGAGCTTTTCTACCCATGACAAATTCACATAGATTCGCTATATATTATTGTATTCGTAAAAAAAGTGATCATATATCGACGTTTCGTTATTCACGATGTAGTTTTTCTTAGGCAATATTACAAATTAGGCATAAATTCTTTCAGCATGGATAGACAGCATTCAAATGTTTAGCCAGGATTGAATGAAAGCTCTTGCGATGAAAAAAAAAATAAAATAAAATCACAAACCTTCAAGTATGTCTATCGGATGACGCACTCGCAATGTACATGCATCACCGAATATTCGAAAAGAGCAGTTGCTTCGGAAAAAGTGTTAAACTGACATGACTTTCTCTCCCCACTATCGTTTATTTTTAGAAACCTTATAAAACTATTCTTGCAAAAACCTTTTCTTCTATCTAGTTCAAATTAATTCGAATAGCATTTTGCACAAGGGAAATAGCGATAGTCAAATGTTTACAAACTGGTCCTATATATTGGCTTTAAAATGTCATACCCTTTCCATACATGACGAAAACAGCTGAAGGTTGGGAGTACTTCAAAAAATGACAAAAGTATTGAAAAATTCAAACGGATATTTCGGAAAAGACTGACGCCATGTTTGAAATAAATTGTGTATTTTAAAGAGATCTAGGTATATTTTTGTGTAGTACGTCTTGTCTATCTCTTATAATTTGCCAATTATACCAAATTATACAAAATCTCTTTCAAAATCACTTCCAAGCTTCACAGGTTATTCCCAGAAAATTAAAAATACATGTTTTATTTGTGATATATATAGATTTTAATCATATCCTTAGAGTTATTTTTTGAGAAAATCAGAAATGCCGAAAACTTTTCCATGTGAAAGGTAGTTTGGGATGGGTGCATTTTTTGGGGAATGTTCGTATCCCATATCTTGTAAGAACCTAAAACCAAGCTTGGTATTTATCCGACATTTCGTTTTTGAGTTATGTTTTTCACAGGCAGGCAGGCAGGCAGACACAGACACGCGCACACACACACACCCACACCCACACACACACACACACACACACACACACACACGAGCGCGCGGATATTTTCTAAAAAATCCTTCATTTTATTCAGTGGGATTCGAAACATGTAATTCCGGTGAAATCTCGTCATGAACGTTTTAGAAAGAACGCAGTAACTACTTCCTCTATCTGCTAGACACATGGTAGAGAAAGAAAACAAAATTTTCAAGTGTTATATTCACATTACAGTTTAATTCTGTTAAATGTAGGATTGAAGTAGCAAAAGTAATGAGATTACACAATTTATCCCAGCTTTCTACCCACTCTTCCCACTTTTTTACAAATGTTTCTTACAGAAGCTACTTTATGTTGATCCAAGTTGCAGAAATAGTTTCACCATACATTTCGTTGTACGGTATAAGGGGGATACACCGGATTAAAAGCGATATTAAACTCTTTAAAAAGCAGAATAGAATATCCTGGATTTGAAATTTCATATTCTTGACATGGCATCATAAAAAAGAACTTTAGAAGAACTTTTTAGAACTTCAAAAAATAAGATAACTATAGGATATTCAAACTAATAACAACGAATGTCTTAGAAATGGATAATGCTTCAAAAATTATTTGGCATGAACTGTATGTTTTAACAGATCGGCTTTTTGGTGTAGTAAGACTTCATCTGTCTCCTGTGATTTACCGGTTATTCAAAATGATATAAACTGAATTCGGAATGAAAAGTACTTCATAGGGTATTCGCAGGAAATTCATGATATACATTTTATTTTCCATGAAAATATATTAAATATATGGCATTTTAATCAAAATATTTATACCCATTTCTTGAGAAAATTAAAAGTAACCAAAACATTTCCATTTAAAGAGAAGCTGGGTGAGGGAATTTTTTTTTAATTTTCCTTGGAAAATTCTAAGTTTAAATACCAAGCGTGGTATTTATCCGATATTCTGTTTTAGAGTTATGCTCTTCACACACACACGCACACACACACACACACACCTTAAAACATGTATTTCCAGTGAAATCACATTTCAAATTTTTGGATGTAGTGCAATACTTCCTCTACCTACTAGGTATGTGGTAGAGAAAATAAAAATTGCAAACATTCAAATAGGTTCGTCAGATGACATACTTGGAAAAGGATAAGCATGCAACATGGAATGTTTCAAAAAAGAAGAATAAAAATCCATGTGTTCATCCTCATGATCTTCTCCACCCACTTATACAGACCGTTATTACAAAACCTTATATTGCTATCTACTTCATGTTAATTATAGATAAACGTTTGCAGAATAAGTTTCACTATATATTTCGTTGCAGGTACAAGGGAAACCAGAAAGGTGAAGCGTTAGTCAAATGTTTCAAAGGCAGGTTGCCATATACTGGTTTGAAATGTCATACCTTTGCATGACATCACGATAATCAGCAGAATGGTGACTTAGAATATAAAACAAATATAAACTCTTGGAAAATTACAACTAATAATAATGAATATCTCAGGAATGGTTAATAGCACAAACATTATTTGACATAAATTGTGTTTTAACGAGAACTACATTTTTGGTATAATAAGGTTTTATCTATATCTTATGGTTTACCGATTTTTTTCTAAATTTTACACAATTTATTCACAATGAAGCGGAGTTCACAGACTATTCGCAGAAAGTTTGACATACATTCTATTTTTTCATGTAGATAGATAACTATCTTAAAATATGATATTTTACCAAAATCCTTACAGAAAGTTTTAAGAAAATCCAAAATAACGAACATTTTCCCATATAATTGACAGGGTTTGGGAGTACGAAAATCTTCATGACACATTGTTGGGGAATGCTGAACTTAAATACGAACCGTGGTATTCATCCGACTATTCGTTTTTGAGCTATGCTATTCACAGACGTGGGCAAACAAACAAACACACACACACACACACACACACACACACACACACACGCACACGCACACACACACACAACATTTTACATAAGTTGTACATTTCAAGAGTTCGTTGTTTTCTTAGTAAGTTATTTTTCGTTTAAGATGCTTTCCCAGTTATACAAAATTATACAACATTCAATTACTTTGAAAAGGATTTTATAGGTTATTCGCATAACATTCAAGATATACTTTAATTTATCACGTTAATGTCTAAAAATACTCTATTTTAAATTTTAGTCTCTTTTAGAAAAATGAAAAATAAGAAAAAATTTCCAATTAAGGGTAGTCTGGGAGGATTTGTCTGAAAATCTTCCATTAGCATGCTTAAACGGTGTCTGACTCAAGTATAATACTTGGTATTCATTCGAGTTTTCATTTGGTTTATTCTGTTCTCTCTCTCTCTCTCTCTCTCTCTCTCTCTCTCTCTCTCTCTTGTACGCACACGCGCGCGCGGACACACATATAATGCGGATCGTCTTCTAAAGATGCTGATTTTGAAATAAATCTAGATATAAATTTTTTGTGTGGTATACAATCCTGCTTCTACTCCATAGGTAGGCGGTAGAAATGGTAACAGTTTATTTTGCATTTGATATACTAACCTTCAGCTTGTTATTGATTTATACAATAGGCATTACCCACATACTTATGTACATTGAAAATGTTTTTGTGGAATGTCTATTATGATAAAAGGAAGCGAAGAGAAAAATGAGATTTTGCATGAATAACTTATGGAACAGCTCTAGAATCCAATCATAATAGAAAGAGGAAGTCGTGTGATTGCAATTCATTAGATCTTGTATTAATGATCTCCATATTGCAAGAGAAACATTTATTCATCTTTGCTTCCTCTTTCATTTACATGAGAAGCTACACAGTGGGTTCGATTGAATTGACACTTATTGTTTCTTTAATGAACACTAATCCATACCAATAATACGATGACGCCCTAAAAGAAAAGAAAGAAAGAAAAAAGAAATATCGTGCCTATTAACAATGGAAATAAAAGTTGGAATCGAAATGTCTCATCTCCGTGCAAGGGAGAGTACGCATTTGCCAAGCGTCTCCTTGTACCAAAGCGTCTTTCTATAAATCTATGAAAGATATAGTTTTACATTTCTTTCGTTCATAGCATGCAAGACTCCTTTTAATGTGTACTGAATACAGCATTAAGTTCCAAATTTACTATAAAATGCAACATAAATGCAACATTTACAATTCTTTCGAACAAAACTTGTTAAGTTGATGAGTTTGCGCACACTTGTATTTTCACGCGGTCTCTTAGTGTTCTGAAATGGGGTAGGTAAGAACTGAATTAACACTTACGGTTTCTTTTACGAGACTAATCCATACTAGCCTTACGATGACGACCTAAAAGAAAAGAACGAAAGAAAGAAACAAAAAATAAATAATGTGTATTAGCATTGAAATAAAAGTTAGAACCGAAATATCTTTATATCTGTGGAAGGGAGAGTGCGCAGTTGTCAAGCGTCTCCTTGTTCCAAAGCGTTTTTCTACAAATCTAAGAAAGATAATTCCTGTAATTCTGTATTCCTTTCGTTCATAGCATGCAAAACTATTTTCAATGTGTAGTGAATATAGTATTAAATTTGAAGTTTAGAAAATATGAAGTTTGCGATATAAATGCAAAATTTAGATTTCTTTCGAACAAAACTTTGATAGATTTAAATCATGAGTTTGTGCACTCTTGTATTTTCGCACGTTCTCTCAATGTTCTGAATGGAGTAGGTAAGAAAATGCAACTGAAGAAATGAAAAAGTAAAAAACTGCTCATGTAGTGCGTTAGGTGGATCATTTAAGTTGAGACTGTAGAATATCTGTAGACTGTAGAAAGAAATGTCTTGAACAAAAGTTGCTTGATATTATGAGGGAAAGTAAATGCCATTAGTCGTGTTTTTTTTTTTTTGAGGACACCGTGATGGTCATTTTAGGGCCAATTTACCTTTTATTAAATGGGAACCTACCTTTTTTATGTTGTAAAACTCCTCATAAAAAACTAAATCACATTTGTATAAATAACTTTGCAATTGTTCTTACACCAACGTAAATAACAACCAAAATTCTGAATGGCTGTGCACGAAGAGCGCAATGAATGGTTGGATCCATGGATGGTCATTTGAGAGTCAAGTTACGTTTCGTAATTGAGAAGCAACATTTTTTATTTTGTTTCCTTATTCCTCATCACAAAATAAACACCTTTTTATAAACCACTTTCTAATGAGAAAACAAGATACAAGTTGTAGGTTCCCTTTAAACAAATTAAAAAAAGAAAGAGGAAGGAAGGAAGGAAAAAGGTGAATTCGTGTCAACTCTTACCCTGTTTTTTACCTTTGATGGGCTAGATCTCCCTCAAAGGATTAAGGCAGAGTACGAGGTCGCTGAAGTTAAGCTATGTATACCGAACCGCTGAGATGCCATAAGTGTCAGCGCTTTGGATATACTAGCGAGTTTTGTAACGGCGAATCTACGTGCGTTAACTATGGAGACATCTCTCACGATGGAACATGCACATCAGCTCGAACGTGCGTTAACTGTAGTGTGAACACCCATAAAGTTCCTCAAAATGCCTCCGTTTTGCAGAGGAAAGAGCGATCCAGGATATCCTGGTTAGGGAGGTGTCCTCGGAAGCCTGAAAAATTCTGCGTATCCGCCAAACCTCTATTCTGAAGTCCGGTACCTATGGCTCAGTTGCAGTTAAACGGTACCGAGACGAGAATTCGCAACTCAGACCAGCGATTTAAATGGGGCCACTATTTCAGAAAGGATTCTCTTAGCTACAGCACGTCCAAAGACCTCAAAATCAACACTGACGTCTGCATCAACATCTGCCAAGTCGGTTAATGGAAAGGTCATACCAGTAAAATCATCAGCAAACGCGTCGACCTCAACAATAAGACTGCCAAGCCGGTAATATATAATACATCGCCGAAAAAGTTCCAGCTACGACAGAACCGACTCCCTGAAGGAAAATTAAAAGTCTGTACCTAGAATATGCAAGGGGAACAAAAGTCCACGAGCATCTTCTCGGAGGTCCTCTTCTAAGGAATCTTCTGCGAAGGAATCAGATCGGCGATCTGCATCTTCAGAGTTCTCCACTTCCAATCGGTTCGAGGCTCTCGAATCGAAATTTTCTACTGGAAATGGGAGGAGATGGGACAGAAGGATTCTGCCCACGCTACCACAACGACAGTGAAAAAGAGGTAGCCTCCGTTAAGGATGTTAGCCCGACAAAAAAGAAAAAAGGTAAATTGATTCGACCACCGCTATCCTCAACGTAGTAGACTCTTACAATTGAGAACTTATCCCATTATAATTACTATGACTATCCTACAATGGGACACACGTGGAATTAGAATATATCGACATGAGCTTGAACTTTTGTTGAACAAGTACGAGCCTTTGGTCGTATGTTTGCGAGAGTCTAAACTCCGTACGCATGACAGCTTTCAAATTAGACGGTATACCCCAGCACGGTGCGATCTTACACCGGAAGAGGGTATTCCTGCGCACGGGGGCACGTGGTGCTCATCAGCGGTGATACTTTCGTGAAATATGTACCCATACAGTCAGTCCTTGCCATCCATTCGATTTACCATTTATGTGCCTCCAGCTGACGATCTCTTGCCCAGTGAGTTAGAAGATCTAGTTTCCCAGTTACCAATACCTTTTCTGTTTGTGGGAGACGTCATTGCCCATCAGCCACTTTGAGGCTCATCTCGGGCTTGTGCGAGAGGCAAATTAATCACCAATTCTTGGACATTTATAACCTAGCTCTTCTAAACACCAGAGAACCTACGTTTCTTTCAAACTCCTCCAATACTTTTTCACATCTTGATATTGCAGTTTGTTCACTACAGTTAGCAGTTTCCTTACAAATGTCATCTGATTTACACTCTTATGACCACTTTCCATGCCTTATTAGTATCTTAGCAGACGAATTATGTTCCACACGTTTGCCTAGATGGCGCTTGGATCAAGCCAACTGGAACCTTTACTCCCAGTTGGCTGTTTGAGTATTTTTAAAAAAAATATTTATGGACGCTCTTTAACTGCTGTGGTCCTTAGGTACCATTCTACATTTGGCATGAAACACTCGTAATTTTGCTCAGAGGTCTCTTTATTCCGGCCAGTTGGCTGTGTTAAGTTACAATGAGCACGACGCTGTGAATATTTTAGCCAAAAAATTCACAAAGAGACAATTATTTCTGCTGCTGAGCTATTCCTGTTACGACTGCCCGCTCCCGCCGGTTTCCGGTCCTTTGGTGGACGAATGAATGTCAAAAGGCCATTCGTGCTCGCAGGCGTGCCCTTGGGATTATCCAGCGTCGCCCAACACTGAATAACCTGATCCAATACAAGCAAATGCGTGCCAAGTCTAGAAAAATCATCGAGGAAGCAAAAAGACATAATGGAGAAAGTTTGTGGCTTCATTTAATCGACACACACCTTCGTCTGTTGTATGGCATAGGTTAAGGCGTGTGACCAGAAAAACCCTCCACATGCCAATAGCCGGTCTTAGAACAGCTACAGGAGCTGTTGTTGATACACATGACGTGGTTAATACATTTGGCAGCGCTTTCGCTCAAGAGTCTAGCTCAGATAACCATTCGCTCGAGTTTCTTCCACTTAAGACTCAAGTAGAATCTCGAGGTTTCCGTTTCGTTCTAAAAACTTGAAGATTACAATTGCCTTTTCACCATGGCGGAGTTAGAACACGCTCTTTCATCTTTGCGACTATCAGCACCAGCATCACATGTTGCAACATCTCTCTCTCCTGAAGGTAAAGCTTTCCTGCTGGAGGTCTGTAATCGTGTTTGGGTTGACGTCACCTTTCCAAAAAGTGGTGAGATGCCACCGTCATACCCATTTTGAAAGCTGCAAAGGACCGTCATCTTCCGTCCAGCTACCGTCCTATTTCTCTCACGAGTTGCGTTTGCAAGGTGATAGAACGCATGTTCAATGGACAGTTGGTATGGTGGTTGGAAGCTCATAACCTATTGGCCAACACCCAGTGCGGTTTTCGACTACGCCATTCGACAGTGGACCATCTTGTGTCATTATGGATGCACATTGAACGAATTGATGATGAATTGTCAAACTGTTGCGATATTCTTTTTACCTTGAGAAGGCTTATGTTGTGTTGGTGGGCAGAGATACTTCGTTCCTCACACATCTGGAACATAGCGGACACTTACCATTGTTTATGAAGGATCGCGTTTTCTGAGTAAGGGAGGGCTCGGTTTTTCAGAACTTTTTGTTCAGGAGAACGAAGTGTCTCAGGGATCGGTACTAAGCGTTACAGTATTTACTATAGCAATTAATTCTACCTGGAAATGTGTTCCTCCAGGGTATCGTCATGTTTGTTTAAGACGAATTTTCTGTCTATTGTACTTCTCAGAGTACGCCGTTTTTGTAACGCCGTATGCAGCAATGTTTAGACAATCTTCAAGAATGGAGTTCTAAAAACTATTTTCATTTCTCAACTGAGAAGTCAATCTGCGCTAACTTCTGGCGCCGTAGGAGACGATTACCACCTTCGCTCCGATTCAGTCCAGATTTACCGTCATTTGCATATTCAACGAGATTCCTGGGGTTGACGTTTGATAGGAAACTTATCTGGTCCTCGCATATAGCGCAGCTGAAAGCGCGATGTGACCGTTCTCTGAATATCTTGCGGGTATTAAATAAAAATCTTGGGGAGCGAATTGGCTAATATTGCTGCGACTGTATCGCGAACTGATACGATCCAAGATAACTCCATGGGTGTATCGTTTATTTCTCAGCACGACCATCTCTGCTGAAGAGATTAGACACAGTCCATAATTGGGGCATTCGAGTGGCTATCGGGTCGTCTCCCTGGTGTAGTGTTTACCATGCTAGCCTCTAGTTCCCAATGTCGCGGGTTCAAACTCCGCGGAGGGCGATGGATTTTTCGGGCGTAAAAATCCTTAGCATGGCCTCCTTCGGAAGGGAAGTACAGCTGGTGGCCCCGTGTCGTAGATTTACGACACGTAAAAAAAACCCAAGTCTGATAAAGAGGCCTCTGAGCAAAATTACTGGTCTTTCCCGCCCAATATTGAATGGAACGCTAAGGACCACAGCAGTTAAAGTGCGTCCATAAATAAATAATAAAAAAATCTGATGTGTTACACTCACATACTTCCTCTACTCTTGTACAAACTATTTTTACAAACTCTTATTCTCCATCTATTTCATATTAATCGAGATAAACATTTGCAGAAACGATCTTTTGACATGCAAAGAGAATTACATTTTACACATAGCGATCAGTTCTAAAAATATTTGACTATTGCTTAAGGCATACTATTTTCCCCTTGTTTTGTATTTGCAAGGGCAATATAAGCACAGATATATCTCTTAATAGCTGGTTGCTATGTGCAGCACCATTCTCTTTGCCAGAGATTAATACTCTTTGCATATCCAAGACAATAAAATGAATAACGAATTCCCATTTGAGAAAATTATTGAAAAATTTAAGGGAATAACAAGCAATATCTCGAAAATAGTTCACCCAACAAAAAAATGTATATGACATAAATTGTGTATTTTAACGCGATCTACATTTTTTGTGTAGTAAAATTTTGTCTATCTCTTATGGTTTACCAGTTATGCAAAAGTCATTCACAATGAAGAACACTTTTGGAGACCTTCCTAGAAAATACAAGATATACATTTTATTTGTCATGAAAATATCTTAAACATATGATATTTTAATCAAAATCGTTAGAGCCATTTATGAGAAAATTAAAATTTTCGAAAAATATTCCATGTAAGGTGTAATCTGGGATGGGGGATTTTCTTGAAAACCTTCTTGTCGCATCTCTGAAAGATACTGAACCTAAATACCAAGTTTGGTGTTTATCCAACTGTTCGTTTCTGAGTTATGCTGTTCACAGAGACACAGACATACTTACACACACGGACAAGTTTCCAAAAATGTTTTTTTTTTGGATTCAGGGGGTCTCAAAACATATATTTCCGATGAAATCTCGGTATCGAATTTTTGGATGGAATACAATACTTCCCCTACTTACTATACGCAGTAGAGAAAGTAAAAAAGAGTGACTATCGATGCTTCCCCAATTAGCTCAGTCATGAGCCTTTACGCCGAATCGGCAGAACCTCCTCTGCAATATCGGCGTGATGCACTCTTTGGATTCTATGACTGTGGGCTTAAGTGTAATCCTATACATCCAACGTTCGCTTCTTTTTTCAACACCGTGCTGGATGAACGTTATAGGAACAGCTCCATTAGTCCAAGACCTGCAGGTTTTCGTTTCCGGGGCCACTTTAGAAAGCATGATATTGAAATGCCAAGTATATTACCTAAGGAGAAAAGGGTTACGTGCGACATCTCATGTAGGTTTGGAATGACGGCATACCAGAAGTTTACGATGGCTAGTTTAGTATCCCGCTTGTTTTTTTTTTTTTAATTAGAATTTTGCCACTTTACAAGGAGCATTTTTTATATACACCGACAGTGTTGGATACGCTTATGTTCATGGAACCAAACATGAAAAGCTTGATAGCGCTTCCATTTTTAGTGCAGAGCTGTTTGTCATATATCGAGCCATTTTGTATGTGCGCCGTCGAAAATTTTGAGTGATTCTTTAGTGCACCTCTGAGCCTTCCTGAGCTGTACTACTGAGCTGCACATTGTTCAGCAAATCCAGGATGCACTCTGTTTCGTACGCTTTTGGCGTTAATATGGAACGTGCGTGGATACCTGGTCACGTTGGCTTTCCGGGGAATGAACCGGCGGATTTGGCAGCTAAGGCGGTGACCATAGAACCCAGTGTTGCAATATCTCATATGAAGACTTTAGGCTTGTTGTGCTGGAGAGCGGTGCTATCGTGTTGGCGCGAAGTGGTCAGCTCTGTGCAGAAATAGGCTTAGAGTAGTCAAGGACATTCCGATAAGCTGGGTGACTTCCTCTAGTTTATTTCGTCAGGAGGTGGTGATTTTGGCTCGGTTGCGTATTGGCCACTGCAATTTTACGCACGGTTATGTTTTTAAGGGTGGCCCTGCTCCCATTTGTCCGCTTTGCAGCGAAGGTATGTCGGTCCGTCACGTGTTGCTGGGATGTATTTCTCCAGCACATCTTCGGGCCTCTCTGTAACTACCGGTTAGCCTTGTAAAGGTCTTAACGGACGATAATGTGATTGAACGGGTTTTTGGTTTTATCAAATATAAGCTTTCAAAATGAGGATTTAGCCACATTGGTATCTAGGTTATTGCACCTCTCGACTTAGCTTTTTAAATTCATCTCTATCTCTTGTCTTTGCCATGATTTTTATATTGATCTTAGGCTCTGGCCTTTGCAATGTCTTTTTTTTTAATATTTAACTTTGTCTCTGGCCTTTGCCATGAACTGTTTTTCTTAGGGCGCTAATGACCTTACAGTTAAGCGTCCTTAAACACGAATCAATCAATCAATAAACCAAAACCGGTTCACTCTCAACATGTGTGTCGGTATCATTGGTGATCGGTTAGTTGGATCCCATGTACTTGTAAACAGACTTACCGGGCAGGCCTACACAAACTTCCTGGAAAACACAATACCTCATGTGTATGAAGACACTCCAATGAACATTCGTCAACAAGCTCAATTCTTGCATGATGGCGCTCCTACACACTTCAGTCGTACCGCTCGCCGGCACTTGGATCGAAGGTTTTCTAATCAATGGATAGGTACAGGTGGCCCAATTGCTCGGGCACCATGCTCACCTGATTTGAACCCTGTGAATTTCTACTTGTGTGATCATTTAAAGCGTTGGCGTATTCGTTTCCGGTGTCTGACATGGAATCATTCAGAATTGAATTGTGTCAGGTTGTGAGGAAATACGCAATACTCCTGGAATTTCGGGTCGTGTTCGCACGGCCTGAGTCGTCGATGTAAGGCCTGTATTCTAGCCGGAGGTGGACACTTTAAACATCCGTAAAGAAAACTACCTCTGGTAAGAAATACGTTCGGTGAATATCACTGTTTTGAAGGCCGTAGCTCAGGAACCAAGCATTTCCGGACACATGTTGTAATGGACTTCTTTTATTGTCTATATATGGGGGATGCATACCTGAAATTATGCCCTCTATTTTTTAAACATTCTATACGTCTATACATGCTACCGGTCTAGTTTCCAGACACTGAGTTTGTGTAATATAGTGGTAATTTTAAGAAAATAACAGGAATGTAAATGTAAAGAAGAAAGATCTTGACCCGGTTTATTGTCTCATCAAAGTTTAATGTGATAATAACAATCACTGTTTTCATTTTTTTGTATGTATGTTGTTTCATTTAAATAAATGCTCCTATTTTAAACAAAACAAAACAAAAAAATTCGTTGTTAAAGATTAAGCTGTGGCGGCAAGCCAGATTTTCTAAAGATGAGCTGTTACAAAACCAAGAATTGAGAAACTCAAGATGCCTTAAAATAAATTTTAAGAGACTTATTATGCCTTCCCTTTCTCTTATAAATGTTAGTTGATGACATTACGCCATTCAGACGTCAGAATGTACCCTTGTCTTCTGCAGGAGAATAACGACTTCAGTAAGTTAAAGCGTCATTAATTGAATTCCTATCACATACATACAAGAAATGTTCCCTCACAAACATCATGTTTGTGAGGCTGTCGCGTAAACATCCTCATAACAAGGACGAGCATAATAACAATAATAGAGCACTAATAGGGGGAGACTGAGAGTAAGGCACCATTGTAATGTGGGGGGTTTGACTCGTGGAGTACAACATACGGCAAGTTGTTGGTAACATTTCTTCAATTTAGTATAAGTACAGGTTTGGGTAACAATATGACGTCATGTACGTAGACACTGCGGCATATTCATGTTCCCTTATTACTTTACTTTTTCTACCACGCGCGTAGTAGGTAGAGAAGGTAGGTACTGCATTCTATCCAGTAATTCGATATCGATATTTTACCAGAAGAAAGCTTTCGAGGCTCCTTGAATACAGAAAATGCATTTTAGAAAATGGCTGTGTGCCTGAGTGCGTGTGAACGCGAGCACGCGTCTGTAAATAGTATTACTAAAAAATGAAATGTTCGAAAAACGCCGAACTTGGTATTTAAGCTCAGTATTTTCCAAAGCTACGACAAGAAGAATTTTAAGAACATCCGCCCACCCCAAACTACCGTTTACATGAAACACTTTTTCGAAACTTTTTTATTTCCTGAAAAATGCCTTTAACGATTTTGATTAAAATACCATATATTAAATATGTCTAAATTATAAATAAAATTTGTATCTTGTATTTTCTGGGATTAGTATGTGAAGTTCTCTTCATTCGGAAGGAATTTTTTACAATTTTGTGTAACTGGTAAAAGTTAAGCGATAGACAAAAATGTACCATACAAATAATATAAATCTCTTTAAAACACAATTTATTTCAAATGACCTTTTTGTGGCATAAGCCATTTCCGAGATACCCGTTATTATTGGTTTGAATTGTTCAAGACCTGTCGTTATTCAGTTGTTTCTCACAATTGAAACAAGACCTGAACTTTTAAGGCCAGCAAATAGCGCCCAGTTCTTAAACACTTGAATATTGCTATTCACTTGTATCCATAATGAAATGTGTAATGTAGCTATTTCTGAAAATGTTTATTCGATTAACATGGAGTAGGTAGAAAAATAAGCTTTCTTAAGCATAGTATGTGAAAGCTATATAACAATAAAGTATTGTATGCAAAGAAAGTCATGTGAATGTAACAATCAGTCTTGAACATTTCAAAACCAACGTCGGCACGAACAATGGATCTTCAGCTCTCCGTGCCGATATTCTTACCGCTTGAGCTGTCATGGCGAAATACCTCCACGCCGATTAAACCTTCTCTCCTGAATCATGTATCAAATATAAAATAATACAATATCAAATTAAATAAACCTTGATAGAATTAACTATAAAGCCCCAAAATTAAAAAGCATTTGCAACTTTCCAGATTTGCGTCTGATTTCTCTAGTACTCGAGACCATATTCAAGGTTTACCAGGTACTTGAATCAAGTAAGAAGGGTTAATGTGTATGGTAGCTCAAACATGAGAGCATCGGCACGGAGAGAGCCACAGATCCCTAGTTTCGTGACATTTCGAAGATGCATAGCATTGAATTTTTCAAGCCTAGCTGTCGTTCTCCGTGGTATAGCGGTTACCATGCTAGCCTCTGGTTCCGGAGGTCGCGGTTTCAAACCTGGCGGAGGGCGATGGATTTTTTTCGGGCGTAAAAATCCTTAGCATGGCTTTCTTCGGAAGGGAAGTAAAGCCGGTGGTCCCGTGTCGTAGATTTAACTCCGTAAAAGAACCTCAAGCCTGATAAAGAGGCCTCTGAGCAAAATTTTCTGTCTTTCACGCCCAATATAGAATGGGACGCTAAATACCACAGCGGTTAAAGAGTGTCCATAAATAAAACTCAATTTTTCATGCCTAACTAAATTTTCCAACTTACTTTCTATACATGTCTAGTGTAAAGGAACAAATATCTTGCTATAAAAGCTAGTTTTCTAAGTAACTGTTAATAAAGCGTGGTGAGTTTTCTTGTGGTACGTTTATATATGTATATCCTATAAAATTCTCTAAGAATGAAGAAGACTTCACAAGTTAGTCATAAGAAGCAAGATATACACTTTAATCTTCATGGCAATATCTGTTATTCTGCTCTCTCTCTCTCTCTCTCTCTCTCTCTCTCACACACACAAGAATATTTTTCTGAAAATGCTTTTCTTTTTTGGATTCAGGGGGCCTTAAAACACGTGTTGTGTCAAATCCAGATATTGAATATTTTGGGTCGAATGCGATACTTGCTCTACCACCTCAGTTACCTACAGCCGTAGAGAAAGTAAAGCTACTCCTTTTGGCGTGGGGATTAAGGGAAGCTGAAAACGTGCATTCAATAGAATGTGAATAAGTTTGAGTGAATTATAATTCCTCCTTTGCCTAATAATAATGTAATCGTTCCCACGTTAATTTTATTCAACCTTCTTCTTAAAATAATATAGTAAGAAAGATTTTACCTGACATTACGGTAGAGTTGGAAAATGGTTTTGCAGAATCGAGGGAAAGGATTAAAACAGAGTGAAGCGAGTGCTATTAGTATTTCCGAGAATCTAAAATGCACATCAGAGACAGGTATTTTTACTTTCTCTACTACGTGCTTAAGTAGAGAATGTATTCCATCCAAAAATTCGATACAGAGATTTAACCAGAAATACGTGTTTTGAGGCCCCTGAACACAAACTTTTACAAAAAGTTCCGCGCGCTCATGTAGTGTGTGTCTGCGAACAGCATAACTCAATAACGAAAAGTCGGCTAAATACCAAACTTGGTATTTAAGTTCAGTGTCTTTCAAGGATGAGCCACTAAGATTTAAAAGATAATCCCCTCATCCCAAACTATCCTTTACATGGAAAAATTTTCGAAAATTTTGACTTTGCCAAAAATGGATCTAACGATTTTTTATTAAAATACCACATATTTAAGATATTTTAATGACAACTAAATGTATATCTTGAATTTTCCAGGAATAGCCTGTGAAGTCGTCTTCATTCTGAATGACTTTTGTATAATTGGTAAACCCTGAAAGATAGACAAAATTTTACTATACAAAGAAAATGTAGACCTCGAAAATTTTACTGCACAAAAATTGAGATCTTGTTAAAGCACGCAATTTATGTACTATATCTTTTTGGGAGTTAACCTTTTCCAATATACTCTTTGTTTTTGGTTTGAATTTTCAAATACTTATACTTTTCTCAACTGGGAAACCATTATTCTTATTTTACTTTCTCTACCACGTACATAGTAGGTAGAGAAGGTATTCTATTCCACCCAAAAATTTGTTACTGAGATTTCGCCATGTTTTGAGGCCCCCTGAATTAAAAGAAAGGTTTTTAGAAGATGGTCCGTGTGAGTGAGTGTGTGTGTGTGTGTGTGTGTGTGTGCGCGCGCGCGTGCGTGTGCGTGTGAACAGCAACTCAAAAACTAAAAGTAGGATAAACATCAAACTTGGTATTTACGTTCAGTACCTTCCAAAGATGCGACACGAAGAATTTCAGGAAAATCCCCCAACCTAAACTACCCTTTAAACGGAACATTTTTCGAAATTTTTTATTTTCTAAAAAATAGCTCTAATGATTTTGATTAAAGTAGCGTATAATAAAGGTATTCACATGCCAAATAAAATGCATATTTTGAATTTTAGGAATAGCCTACGAAATCCTATTCATTTGGAAGACATTTTATATAATCTTGTGTTACTGATAAACGTTCAGCGATAGACGAAAACGTAGTACTACACAAAAAAAATGTAGATATCTTTAAAATTCCCAATAACTTTTTTTGTGGCATCAGCCATTTCCGAAATATCCGTTATTAATATAACCATTTCCAAGATAGCCGTTCAACACTTTGTCATACTTTTCAAGCCCTTTCGATATTCAGATGTTTCTCGCGATTTCACACAAAGTACATGGAAAATTAAGGCCAGTACATAGCGTCCGGTTCTTAAAATTTGACCTTCGGTATTTCCTTTATATCTGTATAAAGAAATGTGTAAAGCAGCTATTTTCGGAAAGTTTTATCTCGATTAAAATGAAGAAGATAAGAAAATATACTTTCGTACGAATAATTTGTATACCCACTATTAAGCACTAGAAGGCAGAGAAGGTCATGTGAATGTAGCACATTAGACTTTTTTTCTCGTAGTCACACAAAGAACATGGAATTTTAAAGCCATCACATAGCGACACACTCTTTAAAAAGTGACTATCAGTTTAGTCTACTTATTCTCATACCTACAATGAAATGTGTAAATGTGTATTGAACGTTTATCTCTATTAACCAGAAGTAGAGAGAAGAATCTGCTTTTATAAGAACAGTTTATAGAAGGGTAGAGAAAGTCATGTGAATTAACACATCAAATAATAATAATAATAATAATAATAATAATAATTTATTTATCCTTGTTTTATATAACTTCTGTGATACTGTCGGGATTTTGTCTTGGGAAACAACTCGTTGACTGCAGCTTCTTTACATTGGATTTTTAACAGTTTCTAACTTGAAACACACTCATATTTACTCTCACATGCATCCTTCCAGACTCTGTGGAGGGTAGGGAAAGATTCTAATGAAAAAATAATTCCGCCGTCCCAGCCGAAATCGAACCCGAAATTTCTGGGTTGAGAAGCCAGAACACTGACCACTTGACCACAGAGGCAGCCTCAAACGCGTATTGTATGGTATTTGGTGCACGATAGTGTGCTTTAAATAATATATTTAAAAATATTAAAATTTGCTTTATGAACAGTTGACTGATGTTAGAATCTGATAAATATAAATACCTAAATTCCGAAAGTAATTTAGTTCATATAATAATAGGTTATGCCAAGAATCAGACGGCGCCGTGGCCGAGTGGTTAGACCGCTCACCTCTCACCGAGGCGGCCCGGGTGGACAAAGCTGCGTCTGAGCGGGTTTTCTCCGGGTTCTCCGGTTTCCCCCGCCATTCATTCCACCAACTGCTCCATCATCAGCTTTCCTTTCATCCATTTCACCATCATTTCGTTTCATCTACTTCCTTCCTCCCATACCAGGCTTCGGGCTGATCACCCATCCTGGTTATTCTGTATGATCCATGAGTGTGTGCTCCTCGACGGGTCTCTGACCCAGGCACCCGCTTGTAAGTCCTGGGGGGGGTGTAAGTCCTACAAATGAGGAGGTTAAACAGATAATGAATGAATGAATATGCCAAGAATCAAGTAGATTAAGATGGCGACATATAATATGGTTGCTTGTTTATGCTCAGGAGGTAAACATTAGTCTCCAGGGAGTTTATATTCAATGTTGAAGACAATGATAAATTTGAAAGGAGATACAGTTGCAGATTTTGTTATACTAAGAGGTTGAAAGTGCAATTATCTCAGAAGAATTTATGGGTTTGGGAAAAATACGATTCCAGTAACATTCAACAACTGCACAAACCTCGCCGTTAACTTCAATGTGAATGATTAAAAATGATTCGGTTACTTTTAATATTTCCTGTCCTATTTTCGTTTATTTTTAATAAGTGAAGTTTTAAGTGTTAAAATAAAGTCCAGTACACTTGAAATGAAATGATTTATTTCGTATATTAATTCAGACTGCCTTTTTCGTATGGATTTTATATACATTATCGCATACATAGAAGGCAGCGGTTTTATTTGCATTATACTAAGCCACTATATTACAACATACTCATCTAGGTTGGCAACTCTGAATTCAGTAAGGTCATCTTCCAATCATGGCGGCCGTTTCCTGTAACGACGAGAAAACACACTATCGTGCAAAAAACTTTATGAGTGTTTCATAAAAATTATAATTATTTTCATGCTCGCCTCTTCATCGTATAATGTTACTGCGATCGGAACTCTTAAAAGCGAATAGTACTAGATTCGTCCTGAAAAGCCTTTACGCCCTTCAAATTAGTTTCTTGTCTTATCAGATATTTTCATCTAATCATATTGTTTGTCCATATTAATATAATATAATTTTGTAAGTGAATGTATAGTAAACCTTAAAGTATTATTATGCGCTTTCTTTCCGAAGAGAATAAAAGTATTCCGGATGGCTTCACTGTATAGCAGCCAGTGATTTGATAAACCATATTTTGGCAAGTCCTCTTAACATAAAATATAATTTTAATTTTACATATTTGTAACTATTAGATCTACTATTTGACTCTAAATTAGTGAAATTATCATATTTTAATGCAACATTATACGAACATACACAATGTAGCGACATTTGGAAGAAATAGATTCTTACAAAATCAAATCACTGAAACGTGTCCATGGAACTAGAAGTTTTTAATCCAACTTACAGCGTATCCTGTGCCAACGCCCTTTAGTTTATTGATGTTTTATTTAATAAATGCTAATCATCAGTTACATTTAGCAAGGCAGCTTGTTTGTTTCATTTGCTTCTGTAGATTTTGGTGTGGTTCGAAACATTATGAGCCCTTTAAAAACATACGATAGCAAAAACACCTGTCACGTTTATACCTTTTTTGGAATTGCTTGACAGTAAACTTAGTCACGTTTATATTAATGCTCCTGCTATGTATTAACTGGCACTTCCCTGAACTGTCATCCTCAGGAATACGCTGCGCTTCCAGAAGCTTTAGTGCGCAACATTATTTTAATCCTTACATTACACAAAGTAGTACAATCATGCTCGCCATTGCTGAGAACTTTGCTCATCCCATCTGTCTTCTTTCTGTCTGGACCGAGGAAGAAACTTGTGAACTGTTGCTGCAGTTGAAATTTTATAAAAGTGCTTGAAGAAAAATATGTCGACACATTTCATAGTGTAAATCGCTAAAAATACATGCATAGCCTATTAGCCTCCTAAATACTTAAAACTTTCAGGTATAATTTCAGACAGCTTCACACTCTCTCTCTCTCTCTCTCTCTCTCTCTCTCTCTCTCTCTGCCTCTCTCAGCTTTTGCGGCATTTAGAAACATGTAATTACTGACCATATAATTACTATATTTTAGAGTCTCCAGCACGAATGAAGGCGGTAGATAGCAGTTGCTGCGCAAACAATTGCAAGATGGGGAGAAGAGGAACAGTCGCAAGCACGTGGCGGTTTGACATGGACCGAGCGACACATATTGTTAAATATTAATGTACCTACCTATCTTATCTTATTCTTCGTAGCTAGATTCTCCTTCAGAATCCAAATCCTGAAGATGTACGCACAATGGAGTATTTATAGCTTGAAATTATCAAACGTCACTGATAGACAGGAAACAAGTTTATAAAAACATTATCTGAAACATACTACCTCTTGTTGACGTGACGTGACTCACGTGAGTAGTAATAGTCCCGGATGAGCCAATTGTTTTAACGATAATCCTGCCGCTAGGGGCGCTAGTGTCGCTAGTGTCGCTGCGTGCGACGGCGGCGGCGGTAAGTTTGAAAAGCGCCCTGAGCGGTAGGATTATCGTTATTGCAATTGGCTCATCCGGGACTGTTTTCTTTATTTATACTTTGAATACAGTACATTGGATAAAGATATGTATACATAGTTTTGATTAACATGATGTATTATTTGCTTAACATATAAATACAATAAATGGACAATATAAGTAATATTAGGAGAAAAAAAAGCACATTAAAATTCATAGTTTTTGTTTGAGGCACTAGGACACACAGATTTCGCGCACAACAATGATTTTAAAGTACGTGGTGCACTTTGAGTCCTCGTCATCGCTGCTGCTGCTATCGGCGGTAAATTGGTGGATAGGTTTGGTGATGCAGGTGACGAGCAGGTGAGAGAAACTTTCGTTGACGAACTCGGTGAAGGTTGGTATATAGATGGGGATGGTAAATTCGTTGTAATGGCTGGTTGAGAAGCATCCTGTGGATGTGACTTTGTTGGTTAGAGCAGGAATGTTGCTGTTGCCGAGGTATATGACGCATAGTGCGTCTTGTTTATGCTGGTGTACTTTGGTAGGTACGCATTTGACGTGGACGGCGTGAGCCCCTTGGACGTCGAGTGTGATGGTGACAACTCTGCTGTTGCGGAAATAGGAGTTGGAGATGCAGAGGATATGGATAGGTGAAGCTGCGTTGAGAATGAGTTGTAGGTTAAGATTGTTCCCCACGGGGACGGGATAGGTTTCGTCGGACATTATTTAGGGTTATATGGGGAGAACGTGACGATGTGACGTTTGAAACCGCTGCGTAGTTTTTCCTCGCCTGCGTATATGATGCAGAATGAGTTAGAGTTGAGTTTGTTGACGAGTTCTGGAGAGGCTTTTGCAAATCTTGTTGGTAGGAAAACTTCTGTGTCGTTGTCGAGTTTGGCGACGAGCTTTGTACCGTGAACGGTGTCGATTGTTTTGACGCCGACGACGCGATATGGTACGTGCTGTTGAAGCGTAGATACGCTGAGAGTGTGGGCGCTGCTGGAAAGTTCTTCTAGCTCTTTAAGGACGTCCTGTGACATTCTGACGGCACAGATGGCAGTTTTTGATAAACGGGGGAGGGCCGTCTATATGAGTGGTTTGATGAGGAAGGTTGTAGTGTTGTTTACACCTGCGATAAGGTGCGCAAACTACCTGTGCGTCTGCGGGAAGTTGGTTCCACACAAGGTCGACGTCGCTTGGGGGATAACGTTCGAAGATGTATATGCCGTTCTGCAGCAGCACTTGGCGTTCCCTGGGCAGTAGCAGGCGGATTCTTCGTCCGTTATCGAGATACCGAAAGAGCACGATGAAGCAGTTCATGTGGTGTTTCTAGCGGAGTACCTTCGAAGGAATTGCTGAATTTGCTTGTTGAGATGATCGAGGTCTTCGTAGAAACCGTGTTGACACTGCGTGCACAGGAGGGTGAGACGGTGCTTAAGTTCGCAGCTGCACGTTTGGTGAAAGCAAAACGAGCAGTGGAAGTCTTTACACGACGGTCCTGGCATTCCCCACGGCTGGCTAGCACCGAATGAAGGGGTAAAGAATGCGCGTGCATAAATATAACCCAACTGCCGGAAGCAGGAAATCACTGGTGGGGGAAAAGTTCGTTGGAGATATACCACATCAGGGGAAGCACTGGTGGGGGAAAAGTTCGTTGGAGAAACACCACATCAGGGGAAGCAGTGGTGGGGGGAAACGTTCGTTGGAGGTTGGCTACATACGCCGGAAGCGCTTAGCGATTATTGCACAACATCCGCAGGAAAAACACTGTGTCCGTTGATTTAACGGTTTTCGTCTTGGAGGAGAACTCTGTTTTTGAACGGTGTTGAACATGCAAACGACCACATCAGGGGAAAGCACTGGTGGGGGAAAAGTTGGTTGGAGATATACCACATCAGGGGAAGCACTGGTGGGGGAAAAGTTCGTTGGAGAAACACCACATCAGGGGAAGCAGTGGTGGGGGAAACGTTCGTTGGAGGTTGGCTACATACGCCGGAAGCGCTTAGCGATTATTGCACAACATCCGCAGGAAAAACACTGTGTCCGTTGATTTAACGGTTTTCGTCTTGGAGGAGAACTCTGTTTTTGAACGGTGCTGAACATGCAAACGACCACATCAGGGGAAGCACTGGTGGGGGAAAAGTTCGTTGGAGAAACACCACATCAGGGGAAGCAGTGGTGGGGGAAACGTTCGTTGGAGGTTGGCTACATACGCCGGAAACGCTTAGCGATTATTGCACAACATCCGCAGGAAAAACACTGTGTCCGTTGATTTAACGGTTTTCGTCTTGGAGGAGAACTCTGTTTTTGAACGGTGCTGAACATGCAAACGACCACATCAGGGGAAGCACTGGTGGGGGAAAAGTTGGTTGGAGAATTACCACATCAGGGGAAGCACTGGTGGGGAAACGTTCGTTGGAGGTTCACTACATCCGCCGGAAGCGCTTAGCGATTATTGCACAACATCCGCAGGAAAAACACTGTGTCCGTTGATTTAACGGTTTTCGACTTGGAGGAGAACTCTGTTTTGAACGGTGCTGAACATGCAAACGCCGTGAATGTGATCGGGTATGATATAGGATGCTTCGCGACCCAAATGCGGGAGCGAAGGGCGCGAGATGTTTGGGTGAGGTGCGGTTGGAACGCTGGTAGAAATACATGCGCACTAAGGACTATTTTGTGAGATGCGCAGTGCGAAATGGGTGTTGAGGAAATGATGAACCTCGAGGAATGTTCTAAAATTGGCGCACCGTATGTACTTGGTGAACTGCGTGAAATTCATGTCATGTAAGGGAACGTTGGAGGCATGGTTGTGAAGCATGTACTTGTGGTATGCCATGATTTGATTTTGCACGTCCGTCTCTTCCTTCTTTTTGTGATACATGATGTCGGTAATGATGCGCTGCAGGGTATGCAACACGTGCCATTCTTGTTGGTTGAGCGTAACGGATGCGCCTTGCGGTTCTTTGAAAACGAGCTTTAGCTTTCCGAACACAAACTTAAACACGATGGTGACGCTGTCGCTGAACTGAAATTGCTGTAGACGTCCCTGCGGGTCATTCAAGCGTTTGTGAATGATGGAGATGGCTTCGACGAGTTTGTGCCACTGCGAGGAACTCATGACGACTGCGTTGTGCTGTCCACATTTGGCAATGGTGACGACGAGATGGTGCGGTGGCCGGGGGGAGAATCCCACACTGACGAATTTAGTTTGTTGCGGGTTGAGGAAGTAGATATCCGCCAGAGGACCCACAACTGCACTGTGTTGGAACTGTGCTGGCGGAGCAGGGCTGTCGGGATGCTGTTGGAGGTCGAAGATGGGTAGTTTCCTTTTTTCCCCGGGTTTTGAGGTGGTTGGGGTTTGACATCCGGTTATACTGGAACACACAAAACAATAATAATAATAATGTGAGGGATAGAGAGATAGACGGGATAGAAAAAAAAAGCAAGCTAATACATAGGTGCGAACCTACCTGGTCGGCGTGCTGCATGGCAGCAGGACTGTATCCGCGCGCTGCATGGTACACTCTGAATGAGGCGAGCGGCACCGTGACGTTGCTTTTTATATGAGCAGGAGCGTCTTCTGAAAGCACGTGCAAGACGATGGATTAGCTTAGATGTGCTGAATAGTGACACACACACACACACACACACACACACACGTACTCACCTTCAAGGGTTGACAAGTTTGCCGAGCGGCAGAGCACTTTGCGCGGCATGCGTTTTTGAACGTTTTGCGAATGACGACATCATTATGCGCGTGATTGCTGACGCGAAATTTTGAGAAGAATGTATGCTTAGGTAAGCCGGAGCAGCGGTGGGTGAGGTAGGCGATGACGTAATGACCGCACGTGGTGCTGTCGAAACCTTGCAGCCTTCTGGCGTTGGTGGACCAACGCGTCCCGCAGACCGAATTTAAGAACCGGAGAAAATGGGGCGAAAGCGGTCCTATGCCGTAACTGTCAAAATATTCTGCACGCGAGTTTTTGTCCACAAAGATGCAAACCCAGTGTTGCCCGGATTTGGTGCTGGGGTCGGTGTTAGCCACTAGCGCCAAGGGAGGCGTTCGAATGCTGTGAAGTACGGGTAGTTTATCGCAGGGGTAGACGCCTAAAAAGTGAGAGCGCGTAGAGGGGCATGTCGATAGAAACCGTTGAATTTGAAAGGTGTTCATGATACCAAAATGGATCGGTTGGCGTCGATTTCGACCGTGCGATGTATTTCCGCTAGCAGCAGAAGTATGACCGGTTCTGTCAATTTATCGGCAAAACCGATGCTTATAGAGACGGTTCCGTGGCGCTGACCCGAGATGTGAGACTCGTTAGCGCTCATGTCTGCAGTGAGATCGAAAACCATTATCGTATACCCTTGCGGGTAGGTTTCTCTGGAGATGGAGTGTCCCTCGTCCTTGAAATGAATGCCTAGGCCGTCCTGCAGGGTTTGAAAGCATTGCAAATAGTGTCCCTTTGTAAAGTCGGGTTGCAGAGGTTGGGAGGGAACGGGTTGCCCGTTCACGTAGAGCTGAAAGAAGTTCATTTTAAAATGTTTCAAGTTGTACGGATTTGAGTTAAAATGGCCGGAATAGGCCTTGTCGGTGACCATGGCTACTACCACTCTCCTTGGAACTTGCCCTACGCACACGTCGCTAAACGTCATTGCCCTGGACTCCTTGGGGATGCTGAGAGCGTGAAAGCTGACGTCTTTGAGATGGTACTTTGCGTTGCCCTTTGCGAGCACGGCATGGTGCGCGAGCTTTATGGTCGGCGAGGGCCGCACCGATTTTAAGCGCAGCGTGGCAGACACGATGTCGGCGTACCCCTTAAAGGTATCTACGTCGGAAAACAGATAAAACTGGGGAGAGGCGGGAGTGAGCTTGACGGTCATGCTAACGTTGTTCAAAAGCAGCTTCTCCTGTCTAAAAAGAGCGTTGGACAGAGGACCGATGAGCTGCACGACGTTGCTCCCTTTGGTAAACCCCTGACGCCACTGAAAGCCCGCATTGGCGATAAAAGTGTCCATGATGCCTGCCGTGTCCTTTCTCCAGAGGGTAGATTCTAGTTTGGTGTTCATGGCATCTTCGGAGTAATTGAGAAGCGTCTCGAGGTAGGTTCTATAGGGGTAACCGGCTTGCGGCATGGAGACGATGATGTTATTGAGGGTTACCTCCATCTGTTGAAACAGGGAATTTAAGGCGTTGTTGACCAGAGTGGCGTTAGCGTCAGCGTTTAAGGCCTCTCCTTTGTCATCTACAACGCGCACCATGAGTTCGAGTACGACGTAGGTCAAGTCTAGGTAATCGTCCGCATTTCCGGAATAATGAAAGGTGATGGGGGCATTTTTCATTAAAGTGTTTTGAGGGTTTAGGTATAGGAACCGTGACTCCTCGATGCTCATCTGAACCGGCACCTCTGTAAAGAGGTCCAGTTCGGAACTCATGTGGACGGTCGCGTCTGCCATTACGAAAATACGTCTTGCACCTTGCGCCTACCGCGTTTCAGCTTGGACTGCTTGCTCTTTCCGGATTTGCTCGGTTTTATTCTCTTGAGACGCCTGGCGCCGGAACCGAGCATGGCACCGAGCTTTTCGTCGGCTTTTCGTTTTAAATTGTATCCGGACTCCTTGAGCCTCCGCTGGAGCGCTTGCTTCGGCGCTGCTCCCGCCACAGTCACATCGGACAGAACGTGGGCGCCCGCCTTTAAGGCCTCCTTTCCGACTGCTTTTGCTCCGCTCTTTAAAAACGGTAGCAACCTTCTGAAGAGTCCTCCGAGGGCTGAAAAGAGACCGCTGCCTCTTTGGTAGCGCTTGCCCCTGTAGAGAGCGAAATCGCGATGGTGGAACGCGCCGCCGGTCTGATTGAGGTAGTACCGCGTTACGGCGTGCACGTCCATTACGCCTGTTTCGGACGAAAAGCGAGAACTACAGTAGAGGAAAATCCGTCGGCGAATGGCAAGAGATCGCCGTAACCGTTCCTTAAATCTATGCTGACCGTCTTGAAGTCCTGCTGAATCAAGGGTACCCAATTTTGGGGAAAAAACGTCTTTTCGTCGCTCATGTAAGTGTTGTTGCTTCTTTCGTATTCCACGGCCGCGCTCTGTATGACTTGGGCGAAGGTGTCGCCCACGACTTGCGGGGACACTAGATTACAGTAGACGAACATTTCGTAAGGAAACCCCATATAAGGATCTACGGGGCGTTTAGCAGCTTTTTCGAGAATGACGTCGACGTAGGGATCGAAACCCAACATTTTTGCCATAGCGGGCGTCAAGAGCAAACTGTGGATGCGGTGTAGAGGTCCCGGAGGGTCCTCCGATTTTGAAACGTCTCGTTTGGGTCTGACGGAACGAGCCGCCGCGGGTTTCTGCTGCCCCGAAGCCCGGGGCTTCGGTTTCGGTTTCGGCTTTGGTCTCTGGCGGGGCGCATCGTTGAGAGCTTCGTATTCGCCGACCGCGTACGGTACGACAGCGCGCGCGACATTTTCCACAAACCCGTCGAACGGAATGTCGGGTAGTGGTTCGGGGTGGGCGACGGCGGCATTCACGCCCGCCGTCTGCTTGCGCTCGTCGAAGAGGAAGAAGTTTTCCACGTGCAAGTGTTCGAGTAGAGCGGCGTTGACGAGGTTCACCAAGTCTTTGGGATTGTGCACGATGCCTTGCGGCATTTGCAAACTGAATTTGGAATGCGTGGGGAGGAGCGTCATGGTGTACTTGGTGCCCGCCAGACGGGCGTCGTCTGGCGAAAGGTTATAAAATTTCACCGGATACCTGACCTTTTGCAGGGCGACCTCCCATTCTCCCTGCAGAACGATTCTCTCGGGCAAGATGTTAGAAAATCTGGCCGTGGTGTTGTCGGTAAAGTGTTCCATGGAAGCGTTGCTCACGAGGGTGATGGAGAAGGGCTCGGTCTTAATCATGTCGAATCGACGGTCGAAGCCAGAACCCACGAGTTAAACTTTGCCGGATACCCCTTCCACTTTACCAAGACCTGCTTGCGGCGCCCTCGGCCCTTGGTCTGTAAAACGCGCTCGATCTTAAACGTCCGAGGTAGCGCGACCTTTTGTAGCTCCTGGGTGTAAAATGCGCCGTCTATGGCTTCTCCGGCCAGATCCTTCAACTTATATACCACCGGCCGACCGCGCACCACCTCGGCTATCCGAAATATTTCGTCCGTCCAATTCTGATCGTAGCCCTTGTCGAATTTCATTTTTTCTTTAGAGATGCGCACGTGATCGCCGACGGAAAATGTGGGTTTCCCTGCGCGAGGTAGGGTCCTATTACCGTAGAGATTGCGGTACACTCGTAAAATGTTAGACTCGTTCACGTCCTTCGGAGCCATTTTTATGGACCTGTGATGCGAGCTATTGTACGACTCGAGTAAGGCCGGAAGGACTTCCAGGTATCTGTAACTGTTTTTGTGCGTGAAATACCTCCACATCTTGGTTTTTAAGGTGCGGTTGAAGCGCTCCACGACGCTGGCTTTAACGTTATTTTTGGTTGTGTAATGTTTCACGTCGTGTTTCTTCAGAAAGTCGCGAAAAGTCTTGTTGGTGAACTCGGTCCCCTTGTCCGTCTGGAGGACCCTGGGTACGCGTCGGGAGAATATGGAGCGAAACGCTTGCGCGACCTCGGTACCCAGCTTCGATTTCAGGGGCACGGCCCAAGCATATTTGGAAAATACGTCGATAACGGTCAGAATGTACACGTAAGGTTTGTTATGTTCCCTCACGCTGTTCATGACGTTTAGATCGGCCTCCCAAAGATCGTCCATATTCGTCACGTGATAACATCTGGTGGGGAACCGCTTTCTGATCGGCTTGTGCAGAGTGTAACTGTCCCGGGTTCGAAGGAAGGACTCGATGTTCGCCTTAGACGCACCCGTGGCCTTTCGAAGGGGCTCGACCGCGCCCAAACCGGCATAGTGTTCCGGTCTGGCATAGTATCGCCTTAGCGCCTTCCATTCCTTCATGCTTTACTTGTACAGGGGTTGCCAGACGCGCTTGCGAAAATGGTACGACGCGGAAGGCGATTTCGATTTCTTTTTCGGAGTGGCAGGGTTCGCCCTCTTCTTTTTGCGAGGCGAGAGGAGGTTGACCTTTATGGTTCGGGGTTCGACCTCCTGCTTCACCGACACGCGCTCGTGCACGTCTTCGTAATCGTCGTCGTCGTCGTCGTCGCCCAGGAAGGGCTTTCTGACTTGTGCCACGAGATCGAGGTAGTTGTCCAATTTATGTTTTACGAGCCGCCACTTTTCGTCGGCAGAGAGCTTCGCGCTCTGCAGGTTCCGAATTTCTTTAGCCAATCTGGATACGGTGCGGTCTACAGCGTGAAGCCTGTCGACGGTCTTCGGTTGCGGCGCAACGAGGATCTGCCTGCCGTACTTCATCCTGTTAATTTCGACACTAGCGCGCCGCCGAGCGAAGCCAAGACGGGTAGGAGGAATGCCGGCAAAAAACCTCCTTTTTGAACCAAGATGCTCTTCTTCTTCTTCAGAGGAACCCGTTTATCCGTCAACTTCCTCCAAGAAGCCTTGTGCTTCTTCAGGCGACCCAAGCACTTTGCGGGAAGTTGCACGTGACCTCTGCACACGTTGAGCATGCATTCGCTAATGGCCTTGATCAGATCGCCGTCGGCATTTTTTAACAACTTTTTGCGCAGAGGGGCCTTCGCCTTGGCCAGAGCCGCCAAATTGCCGTGCTGTCTCGCTATGCGAGGACTGGTCAGCGTCGCGAGCCTTGACCTACCTCTAGCCATGCTTGCGCGATAATGACGTTCGCCCCGAAAGCGGTACTTTTTATTTAGACTCGACGGCCTCGGTCGGGGCGAGACCCTGCCGGGATAATATAGAACGAAACGAAACCCGAGTCCTCTCGGCGGCCTCAGTTGGGTACGAAATAAGAGAGGTTTTCCCCCGGCAGCACGCCGGTTCGATACCTGTATCGGGCGGGCGTGTACTGAGTGCAGTCCAGCACGAGATACCCGTGAGGGCGTTCGGTGGCCTTCTCGAAGGCCTCCAAGAGAAACCTAGAGTTCCTGGGTTCGATCTGCTGGCACAGTCTCTCGATCTGCATCTTGTCCCGGTTGTTCTTGAAGACCACGACGTAGTTCGCATTCAGAGAGATGTTGCGATATTTCTGACCCTGCGGAAACACGTTCTGCAGGATGTAGACGATGCCGAAGCGCTTGTGATGGGAGTCTCTGGTGAAAAAATTGGACACGTCCTTCCCGCCACCCTCCACCATCAGATCGTCGAGGACGACGAGGTCGTTCTCGCCCACCGAAGCAAGTTCGGGTATGCCCGCGTGGGTCTCGCAGCGCAGAGCCGAGGGTTCGAGTCTCGGCGAATACTCCGGAGGGTGGCACCACAGCACCCTCCTGGGGCGCACGTCGAACATCCGGTGCGCGTGGCGCAACAGGTTTTTCACGAAGGTCGACTTGCCGCAGCGCGACGGCCCCGCCACGAGCATCGTGCTGGGAAACTCGAATCGCCGCAGGTCTCGGGGACCGGGCATCGTCTCCTCGGGGGTGCCCGGTTCGAAATGACTTTGGCGCGGCTGCGGACGTCTCATTTATGCGTTCCTCTTGAACCCGTAGGGATAGGAATCGTGATCGCCGGCGAGCACGCGCTTGTTGACCACCATTCTAAACGTCTTCGAGCTGGGTTCGGTGACGACCGTCCAAGACGGTTTCCGCGAGATCTGCGTGCCCTCCAGCTTCACCGCGCGGTCGTTGTCCCTGAGCACCACGTCGCGAATCACCTCCGCGTTCACCAGCTCCAGGTTGCCCGAATTGAGCGTGATCCCCTTCACCTTGCACACCGAGAAGGTCTTGCCCGTCTCGGGGCAGACGATCTCCATGCAGTAGCTTTTGGGCCCCGTGGAGGCGAACCGGGCGATGTAAGAGCCCCTCCCGTACTTCTCCAGCTCGTCCGTCATGTCCCCCAGGAGGCGTCCGACGGACGGCGTCCAGTCGCCCGGAGCGGCGGCGACGACGACGGAATCGGTGTCGAAGTAGCAGACCCGTTCTCCCAGCCTCTTGAGGTAGGAGTAGAGCACCAGGCGCGCGTGAGCCGTGGTGTAGGCCGCCAGCACGGCGTTGGCGGCGGTGTTGACCTTGCGGCACTGCTCGCGGTACCTCCACACCGCGTACACGATCCGGTCGGTGACGGGCACGTAGGTCTGCACTTCCACGCCCGGGTCGTTGAGCAGCTCCAGGAGGCGGTCGTACCGGTCCACCAGCTCGCACGTGGGGAGGTTTTCCCTCTGCCCCAGTTTGCCCCAGAAGCTGTTGAGCATCAGCTTGGCCAGCTCCCGCCTGCCGGGGTTGGCGGCGACGGCCTGGGGATCCAGGGCGACGCCTTCGTGTTCGAAGAATTGCTCCACGTACTGCTGCTTTGCGGCGGGGTCGTCGCAATCCGAGGGCCATCCGGAGGCTTCGGTCTTGATCTTCAGGAACTGATTCACGTAGTCCTCGAAGAGACCCTTGGCTCCGGTGGTCGGATCGTGCCGCACCACGTCGTACTCCCAGATCTCGTGGACCCTGAGGAGGCGGTACCCCTCCTCCAGGGCGACCTTCATCTCGTCGACCACCCAGGTACCCAACAACGCCCTCTCGCGCTCTCCGTGGTGGCACTCGTCTTGGTTCTCCGCCTCCGCGCAAGCGCGGCATAGCGGGAACATGAGCTTGCCGCCAATGCGCGCCGGTAGCACCGGGTGGTACAGGTGTTGCGGCGGTAGAACCTCGCACTTCACCAACCCGCCCCCCACGTCTTCCAAGCGCGGGAATCGATCCACGTGGATCTTGGGATGGCCCGCGGGGTAGGGTTTCGTCTTGTTCACGTACGGGTACAGGCTGCACACGTCGTAGTAGTAGATTTTGCTATCCCCCTTCACCTCGCAGTACGTCTTGGTGCAGTTGGTGCGACCTCCGTAGAAGGCGTCTCTGGGGTTCAGGGGTTCGGGTACCGGAAAGTCCCTTGCGTGGCGCGCGAGGTCCTGGTCGGCCTTCGTCGCGGCGTCGAACTCGCACTCCCACATTTCCACCACAGCGTAGCCGGCGGCCTTGATCTTGGCCGTGACCTTCTCGGTGCTCTCTAACCTGGAGGCCATGGTTTCGTGTCCCGAGTTGTATATCGCCGCATGGCGATTGTGAAAGCACCGCCTGCAGCCGTGGTAAAAGCACCCGTGGAAAAAGTACGCGGTTTTTTCGGCCTCTCTGTACCCGTCCACCTTGAGCCCCACGATTTTAACTTCGCGTCCTCGCATGGCGTGCTGGATGACGATGCGGTTTTGCATCTCTAGCCAAGTTAGCCATATGCATGCGGCGCGAGACTGCCGGTCCGCTAGTCGATACCCGCCCGCTGGCAAGAGGGCAATTTTTTTAAGCGGCATGAAGCGCTTTCTATACACGCACATGCACGCCTGCGCGATGGTGACGCATTCTCTGAACGGGTCTATTCCGTTCTCGTCCAAGAATTCCCTTCTGAATTTGGAAACTCCCTGACTCAGTAGAAATACGTCCATCTTGCAATACGCCACCATTTCCGCCCTCATGTCGAAGACGTGCCCGGAGGACGCCTTTTCTTCGTGCCACTGCTCGAAGGCTTTCCGACCCTCCGCCGACATGCCCTCAGGGCAGTAATGCCTTTTGTCGGGAATCGAACCCACGTACCGCTCGTTTTCCTTCGTGTTAAACAGGTACGGGAAATAACCTTTGCATTCCTTCAATCCGAAGGTCTTGGAAAAGCGGGAGAGTGGCATGGGTATGAAGTTGAGCGAGTCTAGAAATGTGACGTCACCGTACCTCATCCTGTAGATCTTGCTCCCGTTCATGATGAGCTCCGGGATCCAGTCTAAGTGCGCCACCATGTACTTTAATAGAAACTGCCCGTCGTAAGCTCTGAGGTTATGCGCCACGACGTAGACGTCCCAGGCTTCGAATCTCGCCTGCGCGATGTGCTCGAAAAGCTGCTTCACGGGTTCGTCCGTGAACACCCATTCTTTGCAACCGCATTCCATGCAGTATGCCGTCTTGCGGCGTTCGTCGATGCAGTGCGGGCAGGCTTGGTACAACACGCACAAGTTAGGTACATGCTCGTATGTGTCCTTTTTGCCGGTATATGGAATGTTTTGCGTGCATTCGAAGTCGATGAACATAAACACGTACCGGTTTCTTTTGTTCTTTGCGGCGTACGGCTGCATATAGCACATGTGGCTAGAATTCACGTGTGTCTTGCAATGATAGCAGTACTTTTCCCCGCACTCGTGCGCGGTTTTTCTGTACCTCGCATTCACGAGCTTGTTGCAAGACGTGCACACCTTTTCTACGTCGCACACCGACAGCGCCTTTGGGTAAAAAACGCCTTTCTTTGCGTGGTTTGCAAAGCATGTCGGTCCCTTAAAATCTCTGTTGCACCCGGCGCAGCGTATGTAGGCGTCGAATCGCGCATCGCACTGCTGATGGCATTTAGCGCACCCGGCGTCGCACCTGTGAAATTCTTTTTTGTGTGCCGAGGGATGATGACACCGGCGGCAATACGATTTGCATTTAAAGCACTTGTGAAGGTTCACGATGGCGTTAAAGTGCCCGGCGTGGAGCATGACGTCGATGTATTTATCGCATTTCTTATCCGACGCGTACAGCACGTGCTTCCCCGTATGATCGCCAAACACCGTCACAGCGTAGCCCTTTAACGCAGCGTCAAAGCGTCTGACGTCATCTATGGTGCAGCCGTCGTGGCCTTGACCGATGCTCGCGCACAAGGCTACGGCCTTCGATTTTTGCAGATAGTCGGAACGCGTCATCGTTCTGTAGTTGACGTCGCGATCCACTTTGGCTTTGCCTACAACGATGGCTCTTGCTAAACACAAGTTGTCTTTGTTGGCTATTTCGACAATGCCTTTATTGCCCCTACAGGCATCGCAAGGTTGGTGGCACGAACCCGAGACCTCCCTGGTCCACACAAACGTCACGTGAAGAGGCCCGCTTAGCAAGAATTGTTGGTTACTTTGCATTACTTTTTCGATGCTTCCAACAATGACATCCGCATTCAATTGGTCTACGCGCCTAACGCTCATGTTGAAGGCTTTGGACGTCTCCTTTTCGTCTGTTATGGATATGCCTAAATATCCGGGTTCGTTTTCTAACAGGTTCTCTTTCGCAAAGTTTAGAATATCGTTAAACAGATGCGATACCCATTGCTCGGGGTTGACATCTCTGGGGACCGGGTTTACGGTAATTTGAGACTCTGTAAAACCGGAAAAAAGCTTTGGCAGCGTTCTCTGCTTGTGCCCTATAATTTCGAACGTAGGCTGCAAGGTGTCATCGCGACTTCCCCCGGATTGCATCTCCATCTTATCGTCCGAATGCGCCGATCGCTCTTTCCCCTGCAAAGTGCTGCTGCTATTTTGTTTTTTTTAGTTTAAACTATTTTTCGTCAAATAGAACGATTTTGTAGAAAAACTCCCGCTATCGCAACGCTTCACTACGGGCGTTTGCTCTTAGCACAGGGTTTTTATAAGCTCGCTTATCAAAAACGCTGTTTCATTATGCGCGTCGAGTTAAATGCCTCGTTTCGCAACAAAATTGTTACGTTTGTAAAAAAAACGCTGTCATTCTGCCACTATCCACCACTGCACGACCACCACTGCAATAAGGCTGCATAAACGCTGACGAGTTTCCTTTTCTCACGGTCGTGTTACACACGTCGGCATACTTCCTTGTGCAGTGCTGCGCATGCAAAATGACAAGCAAGCAAGCAGCGTTTTAACGTTTATGTACACTCGCGTCAGTACAATTTTTTAAAACTAACAACGCCGTGTGTGGTGTTTTTGTGTTGTGCAGTGCATACGTGTTATGTAAAATGCGAGAAATAAAAAGAAGCAGCAGATACTTCCTTTCTAAGGAGTAACACCAACTGTTGAATGAAAATTCTCAAGTGTTAACGTTCGTATCACCTCTAACCTCTGTCTCTTATAGGTGAGTACGAAAGTTTATTTTCATATCCACTTATTTTTAATCCGGTTAAACTTTTCGGGGAATGGTTGCATCCGAAGGGACGCTATACACTGGCCTTAAAATTCTAAATTCTTTCCAACAACATGGCGGGGCAAGAACTGAAAAGCCACATGCTTTTAAAAAGAATGCTAAGCATTGTACAATTCGAACCATTTATAACAAATATCTCGGAAATGGCTGACGTCACAAAAACGTTATTTCAAATAAATTGTGTGTTTTTTTAAAAGAGATCTAAATTTTTTTGTATTGTATGTTTTTTCTCAAACCTTAGCAGTTATACAAGATCGTAGAAAATTTCTTCCGAATCAAGAGGACTTCGCAGGCTATTTCCGCAAAATTCGAGATATACATTTTATTTTTCATATAAATGACTTTAATATATGGTGTTGTAATTAAAATCGTCAGAGGCAGTTTTAGAAAATAAAACATTTCGGAAAATAGTTCATGTAAATGGTAGTTTTGGGTGGAGGGACTTTCTTGTAAATCTCTGTGTCGTAACTTTTTGGAAGGTACTCAACCTAAATACCAAGTTTTAGTATTTATCCGACTTTTCATTTTTGAGTTATGCTGCTCTGACACATACACACAGAATTTTCTAAAAATGTTTTTTATTCAGGGGACCTCGAAACAAGTATTTAGTTTTTCCGGTGAAATCTCAATATTGAATATTTGGATGCAATGCATACCTCCTCTACCTACTATTTTACGTGGTAGAGAAAGCCCCCTAAATCAATATTATTCCATGCAGTTGTGAAATGTGTTTCAGTGGGGTGAATAAAAATTAGTTTGTTGGTATCGTTATCACAGTACTGTTTCACTTGTGATATACCGTTCTCTTTGTATCAAAATGAAAAAAAGAAAAGTTAAAAGAATGACGTTTTTTAGTGAGAAAGGTCTAAAGCTTTTAAACATTAAAATCAACATGGAAACTTTGTAAATAGACAACGCCTCAAAGTGATACTAATACACATAGATTGTGTGCTTTAACGTTCTTGTAAATAAGGCTTCGTTTCCTACGGTTTAACACTTTGTACAAAAGACATTCACAATGAGACTACTTCACAGCTATTCCCAGAAAATTGAAGTTATACATTTTATTTGTCGTGCAGATATCTTAAACATACCGCACCGTAATCAAAAGGGGTTAGAGCCGTTTTTAAGACAATAAAAATAACGAACTTTCTCCCGCTAAACGGGTAGTTTGCGGTGTGGGAATTTTCTTGAAAATCTACGGTTTGTTAAATTTTTACTTTCTCTACTACGTATAGTAAGTAGGGGAAGTATTGCATTCCACCCAAAAATTCGATACCGAGATTTCACCGGAAATACGTGTTTTGAGACCTCCTGAATCCAAAAAAAGCATTTTTGGAAACATGTCCGTGTGTGTGTCTGTGTGTGTCTGTGAACAGCATAACTCAAAAACGAACAGTCGGATAAGCACCAAACTCGGTATTTAGGTTCAGTATCTTCCAGACATGCGACACGAAGGTTTTCAAGAAAATCCCCCCCCACCCCAGACTACCCTTTACATGGAAGATTTTTCGAAAATGGCTCTAACGATTTTGATTAAAATATCGCATGTTTAAGATAATGTTATGAGAAATGAAATGTATATCTCGAATTTTCTGGGAATGTCTCCAAAAGTATTCTTCATTGTGAACGACTTTTGCATAACTGGTAAACCATAAGAGATACACAAAATTTTACTACACATAAAATGTAGATCGCGTTAAAATACACAATTTATGTCATATACATTTTTTTAGTTGAGTGAACCATTTTCGAGATATTGCTTGTTATTTCCTTAAATTTTCCAATACTTATACTTTTTCTCAAATGCGTTATTCATTTTTACTTTCTCTACTACGTATAGTAAGTAGGGGAAGTATTGCATTCCACCCAAAAAATTCGATACCGAAATTTCACTGCAAATACATGTTTTGAGAATCACTGAATCCAAAAAAAAAAAAAAGCATTTTTGGAAACATGTCCGTGTGTGTGTCTGTCTGTGTCTGTGTGTCTGTCTGTCTGTGCGTCTGTGTGTCTGTGAACAGCATAACTCAAAAACGAACAGTCGGATAAACACCAAACTTGGTATTTAGGTTCAGTATCTTCCAGAGATGCGACACGAAGGTTTTCAAGAAAATCCCCCCACCCCAGACTACCCTTTACATGGAACATTTTTCGAAAATTTTAATTTTCTCAAAAACGGCTCTAACGATTTTGATTAAAATATCATATGTTTAAGATATTGTCATGACAAATAAAATGTATATCTCGAATTTTCTGGGAATGTCTCCAAAATATTCTTCTTTGTGAACGACTTTTGCATAACTGGTAAACCATAAGAGATAGACAAAATTTTACTACACAAAAAATGTAGATCGCGTTAAAATACACAACTTATGTCATATACGTTTCTTTTGTTGAGTGAACCGTTTTCGAGATATTGCTTGTTAAAATCGCATGTTTAAGATAATGTTATGAGAAATGAAATGTATATCTCGAATTTTCTGGGAATGTCTCCAAAAGTATTCTTCATTGTGAACGACTTTTGCATAACTGGTAAACCATAAGAGATACACAAAATTTTACTACACATAAAATGTAGATCGCGTTAAAATACACAATTTATGTCATATACATTTTTTTAGTTGAGTGAACCATTTTCGAGATATTGCTTGTTATTTCCTTAAATTTTCCAATACTTATACTTTTTCTCAAATGCGTTATTCATTTTTACTTTCTCTACTACGTATAGTAAGTAGGGGAAGTATTGCATTCCACCCAAAAATTCGATACCGAAATGTCACTGCAAATACATGTTTTGAGAATCACTGAATCCAAAAAAAAAAAAAAGCATTTTTGGAAACATGTCCGTGTGTGTGTCTGTCTGTGTCTGTGTGTCTGTGTGTCTGTCTGTCTGTGCGTCTGTGTGTCTGTGAACAGCATAACTCAAAAACGAACAGTCGGATAAACACCAAACTTGGTATTTAGGTTCAGTATCTTCCAGAGATGCCATACGAAGGTTTTCAAGAAAATCCCCCCACCCCAGACTACCCTTTACATGGAACATTTTTCGAAAATTTTAATTTTCTCAAAAACGGGTCTAACGATTTTGATTAAAATATCATATGTTTAAGATATTGTCATGACAAATAAAATGTATATCTCGAATTTTCTGGGAATGTCTCCAAAATATTCTTCATTGTGAACGACTTTTGCATAACTGGTAAACCATAAGAGATAGACAAAATTTTACTACACAAAAAATGTAGATCGCGTTAAAATACACAACTTATGTCATATACGTTTCTTTTGTTGAGTGAACCGTTTTTGGAGATATTGCTTGTTATTTCCTTAAATTTTCCAATACTTATACTTTTTCTCAAATTCGTTTATTCATTTTTTTTATGTCCTGAACATGCAAACAGAATGGAATTCGCCACATAGCAACCAGCGTTAAAATATTTGACTATCGCTTAAAAGCTACCAATTAGATTGTACAAGAGTAGAGAAAGTCATGTCAGTGTAACACATCAGTTTTTTTTTATACGCTACTATTTTAGTGTGTGTGTGTGTGTGTGTGCGCGCGCGCGCGAGTACGTGCCTAGGAACCGTGCGCCACAAGCCAAAACGACGACGTTATAGAAAAACTTTATCATTTGCCTACCGGCCAGGGACAACCGCTAAAAAACCTGAAAAAAAGCTCTAAGAGTATTCTAACGCTTACCGATCTGGAAAACCCTTGAAAACAAGATAGTACACTTTTGAGATATTGCTTGTTATTTCCTTAAATTTTTCAATACTTTTTTACTTTCTCTACTACGTATAGTAAGTAGGGGAAGTATTGCATTAGTTATTTTTTAAAAAAAAAGGAAAAAGACGAATAATATAAGTATGGTAGAAACAGCTTGCATTCGTCTACCAACCAGAGAAAACCCCCGAAACACTAGTTATTTAAAATTGCTGATGAGTTCTGGATAGGCTTTTGCAAATGTTGTTGGTAGCAAAACTTGCCTTTTCCATCACCTCCAACATACCCCACTCCCACACCTTTTTTTCTTTCCACCAATCATAATCTCTCTTATTCTCGCCAATCAGCAACTTTCATTTGTTCCTTTCCACCAATAACATCACTTCTTATTCCCACCAATGACAACTTCACACGTCACTTTCTGTTATACTTTTTATCCCTCGTTCGCCATCTTTCCCCCCTCTTTCAGACCCCAACCGCCGCACAGTCAACACCTCGCCGCTCCTTAACCTCAACTTCGTGCCTCCGCCATCTTATTTAGTTCACATTTTTACCACCGCGCCTCTCATCTCTCAACCAGATTGCCTGCAAGAACACATCTCGTTCATTCGCACCTCGACGGTTGCCTCGGCAGCAGCTACTGCAAACACCTACGTCGTACACGTTTTTGACCGCTTTCGACCGGCTATGAGAACCCTGCTCCTACGTACGCTAGCGACCATCACGATGGTCCAGTACCAGGTTTTTGGTATAGTTAAATTACGCCTCTGCAAAGGGTGTCTGTACCGCTTTAAAAACCTAGGTATATCAGTGCGTAGTGATGTTGGTTGATCTTAAAGCTGGTTAAGCATTTTCAAAAACAGTTTGCTTTTATTTTTCCGTCTCGCGTGCCGCGC
Source organism: Deroplatys truncata (assembly GCA_030765065.1). Lineage (NCBI taxonomy): Eukaryota > Metazoa > Arthropoda > Insecta > Mantodea > Mantidae > Deroplatys > Deroplatys truncata. The sequence continues at coordinate 155,718,859 of CM060978.1, forward strand.
TTTTGGTGACGCATCCACACCGGTAACAGGTAAGTAACACACGCATAATTATTTTTCGGACCTGCTTGGCGTAGGAATATATCCTTTCGTGTTTTGGTACTGTAACCGCAAACCTCCTTACCCACCTCTTGCGTCCGCCATCTTGTTTAGTTCTCACCGCATCTCCTTGTCGCAGACCCTCCGCCATTTTTAGTTCCCACTATTTTAACCTCAAAATCTACTCTTCTAAAACTCTTGCTACCCCCATCTTCTTTTAGTTCCCATTCTCACCACTGCGTCTCCTTACCCCCACCTCTTGCGACAGCCGTGTTCACCACTAACCTCCAAATTTCCTCGTCCTTAAACCTCTTGTCTCAACAACCTTGTCTAGTTCCCATTTTCGCCACCGCATCTCATATCGCCCCCATCTCTCTATCCACTCAAGAAAACTACCATCCGACGTTCAAAAATTGCTGATCAGTTCAAGACAGGCTTTTGCAAATCTTGCTGCTAGCAAAACTCACCTTTCCCATCACCTCCAACATACCCCACTCCTTTTTCTTTCCACCAATCATAATCTCTCTTATTCTTACCAATCAACAACCTTCATTTGCTCCTTTCCACCAATAACATCACTTCTTATTCCCACCAATCACAACTTCACACGTCACTTTCCTTTACACTTTTTATCCCTCGCTCCCCATCTTTTCCTCCATTTCAGTACCGACCTCCGCACAGACAACACCTCGCCACCCAGCTCCTCTCCATCACGCGACCTCCATACTCCTCCATCTCCCTTCTTCCATCTCCCACCCCAAATTAACGAACCAATCAAAACACTCCACGTCACTTCCTCAATTCTTTCAACTCGTCCCGGATGAGCCAACCGATTTAACGATAATCCTAACGCTCAGGGCGCTTTTCAAACTTACCGCCGCCGCCGTCGCACGCAGCGACACTAGCGACACTAGCGCCCCTAGCGGCAGGATTATCGTTAAAACAATTGGCTCATCCGGGACTATTACTACTCACGTGACTAGGACGAGACTTGGACGTTGCAGAATTTTGGTACTGAGCAACCGGCATCGTCCGTAAAGGAGATTCTAAGCATATCTCTTTTTAACAATTTCTCATTATCCATACACATTACTGTCTGGAATTGATTACATAAATGTTTGTGATTGCCGATTATTCCATTAATCGTTTCAATATTTTAATAAAAACGCAGCCAAAATCAAACTATAGCTGGGGATGTTGTGTTTATAATACTTTAATACTGGACATCCCTTAGGGGACTTGTTTAAAATTATTATTATAATTTGAGATAACCTTACGTATAAATCCCTTAGGCATACCTCCTAAGTTATTAGCCAACTCAAAACTCCAAAACACGTAAATGAACAGTTTAAAAAGAACTGTTTAAATTACTGCTAATAGAGTTGAGAGAATTATGAATTTAATGCACCAAGTTACAAGTCTATTGGTTAACTAATGCGTATGTAAACAGGATCCAAGATATAACTGTATATATGTATACATTAGAAGAAATTAATACTGCTTTAATATCAATGTAGTCCAAGCAAACACAAGAGGAAAAAAATCTAATGTGATACATTCACGTGACTTTCTCTGCCCTCTATCGTTTATTAGTGGGTACACAAACTATTCTTACTCAACTATTTTTCTAACTACTAAATTTTAATCCAAATAAACATTTGCAGAAATAGCTATATTACACATTCCGTTACAGATACAAAGGGAATAGCGGCAGTCAAATGTTTAAGAACTGGGCGCTATATGCAGACCTTAAAATTTCATACTGTTTCCATGGAATCGCGAAAAACAACTGAATGTTGAAAGGACTTTAAGAGAATTACCAGGAAATGAACAATTCGAACCTTTAATAATGGATATCTCAGAAACGGCTTATGCCACAAAAAACTTATTTTAAATAAATTGTGTGTTTTAAAGAGAACTGCATTTTTTGTGTAGTACGTTTTCGTCTATCGCTTAATGTTCCCCTTATACAATATTATACAAAACTCCCTCCGAATGAAGAGGACTTCATAGGCTATTCCTCGAAATTTCAGGATATACACTTTGTCACGTAAATATTGTGACGGTTGTAATTTAATTTTAACAGATTTTGATAAATATGGTTTTATACAGTTTGAAATATTCAGGGCAAACTTGGTTTAAGTAACTACAAGAAATTGTCTTTAGATTTCTTCTTAGTCATTTCCCGGACGTTGAAGTAAGCAGAGTTTAGATGACACGCGGTTCAGCGGAAAAAATCATTTCTTGTCCGACACGGGGTGAGTTACGTAATTTCTGCTGACATACGCTTACGCCAATTACAAGCTAGGCATCAATCAGAATTTTGTCGGTATTTAAACTTATTTTTGACGCTTGCTCTCGACCAATCATGTGCCTAGCAGGAACCTTTGCTGGTCAGTTATTTAAATTCATTTAGTGTTAATGTGCAATCTCGACGTAGGCGCTAAGCCCGACGACTATGGACCGCCGGACCTCCTGCCACTCAGGTAAATCCTCTAGCTGTCACATTTTTACCTTTTGAAACGTAGTTTGGGTTACAGTAGGTAAATTAAGATTGGAAGGATTGGGAACAAAGATTACATGGCTTATGATGTCACCCTTTCACCACCCTTGCTACCGCAACCTGTAACCCTCTTGAGGCCATCCTGGGCTACGTTACCCCATTCTTTACGTGACGTCTGGTGAGGACGCTGATGGTGTTATCGGCGGGCTTACGCCACAATAGCTTTAATATATGGTATATTAATAAAAATCGTTAAAGTTTTTTAGAAAATAAACTTCGAAAAATGTTCCATGTAAAGTCTTATTTTGGGGTTATCTTTGTAAGATATTGAACCTAAATATCTAGTTTGGTATTTATCCGATTTTTTGTTTGTGAGTTATGTTGTTCACGAACACAAGACACGCTGACAAGAGACCACACGGATATGTTACCAAAAATGCTTTATTTGTTTTCAAAGCGCCTCAAAACAAGTATTTCCGGTGAAATCTCGGTGTTGAATTGTTGGCTTTTCATTGATTACCTTCCGTAATAGAATCTTGGCTATCTTGAATAAATTGTTTTATTATTTTATCAATTCAAAACATAGTTTCATGCAATGCAATACTGCCCCTACTTACCATACGTAGTAGAAAGAAACATTTTCGAAATTTTTTATTTTCTAAATAATGGCTCTAACAATTTTGATTAAAATACCATATATTAATGATATTTATTTATTGAATCTCCAAAAGCTTAAAACCCTATTTCGCCAGAAGAGTATGTTAGGGTTATAACTCACACAATAAGTACAGTAATTTGAAAAAAAAACTTGAAATATTACATATGGTTATGAATGTGTGTTATAAATTGCGTAAAGTAGGTATTGATAATAGCATTGGTTTTTGAATATTGTTTTTACATGTGGATGTATTATAACATTCTTCAGAAAGTAATCTTAGGTGGAGTGTTTTTCTTTCAAATATCGGACAATCAAATAAAACGTATTTCACAGTTTCTATAGATTCTTGACATGTTATTCGCTCTGCGGAAAAAATTAAATTAATTAAAGATATTTACATGACAAGTAAAATGCATATCTTGAATTTTCTGGGAATAGCCTTTGAAGTTCTCTTCATTCGGAAGGAAGTTTGTATAATCTTGTATAATTGGTAAACGTTAAGCGAAAGACGAAAACGTACTGCACAAGAAATGTGTAATACGTTTACTTTACAACACACAACTTATTTCAAATAGTTTTTTTTGTGGAGGCTGCTATTTCCGAGATATCTGTTATTAATGATTGTTCAATATTTAGCCATTCTTTTAAAGCAGCCCTGTCAACCTTCAGTTGTTTCTCGCGATTCCATTGAAACAATGTGGAATTTGAAGGCCAGCGTTTAGCGTCCAGTTCTTAACATTTGATTATCGCTGTTCCCTTTGTATCTATAACGAAATTTGTAATGTAGCTATTTCTGCAAAAGTTTATTTGGATTAAAATGAAGTAGATATAAAAATAAGCTTTAGCAGGACTAGTTTGCAAACCCACTAATAAATGATAGAGGGTAGAGAAAGGCATGTGAATGTATCACATCAGAATTATTTTTTATTTTTCTCAAAAATTTCTGTAACCACTTTGATTTTATATACATATTTGAGATATAAATTACGCTTTGCAAAGAAATCACTCGCATGAATCAAGTTTGTACCTTGTTCATTTGCTATAAATGATACAACTAAGGTACTTAATTTACGCTTATATTCCTGTTATAATTGAATATTCACATTCATATTTTCTTCCAGATTGTATAAAATCACAATAAAACACACATAATTTACAGTAATCAAAGCAACCTTTAAGCCACCCTTCCTCATAGAGCCGATCGTTATGAAGTTATGTCAGTAAATATAACACAATATTAGGCCAACTAGCTAATCTCTTGTCAGGGTTTCTAATTTATTCTGCAACTGCTACCTTAATTACAGTTCTACAGAGCCTCCATATCTACCACTGGTTTGTTTTTGTTTTTTTTTTTTTTTTTTTTTTATCAGGTAATTATCCCTAACGAGCCAACTGAAAACAGGCTATAGATGCATTTTTGCATGGGATAAGATTTTTTTATTTAATTTTTTTGAATGAACTGCCATCTGTAACCATTAAAATCCAGTAATCTTGTGCAGATTTAAAAACGGAATGCTTATGACCATGAAAGATACGCTATATCCTGAGTAAACTTTTGATTTGTAGAAATCTCACTAAAGACGTCCTGATTTTGTCTGGATTGCGAAAGAGAAAGTCGCGAGTACATTTATCTAAAGAAAATCAACATTCACGTGGAATTTAATTAAATTATTTCACGATGAAGCAAAGTATGTAAAAATTAGACGAAATAAGCTATTTCTGCATCACAAAATATGTGACGTGTTACTTTCACATGCCTTTTCCTACCAATTATCGTTTATCTTAATAACTTTTCTATAAAAAATTCTTACAAAAGCGTCTGTGTTTCATATTAATTGAGTAAATGCTTACAGAAATAATTTCATTACACATTTCATTGTAGAAACAAAGGGATGCAGAAGGCTGAGGCGATAGTTAAATATTAGAAAAAACGGGCCGCTTTATGTTGACTTTTAAACTCCATACTCATTGCATGAAATCACCAGAAACAGAGGAATACTGACAGCACTTCCATACAAATATTGGGAAAATTCAAACCAATAGCGAATATCTCGGAAACATAATGTACTTGACATAAATTCTATGTTTTAACAAGAGCTATATTTTTGTATATTTTGTTTTTCTTGTTGCCTATCTCTTATAGCTTACCAGTTATACAAAATCATTCAGAATGAAGAGGGCTTTATCAGCTATTTACGAAAACTCAAAATATACGTTTGATTGGTCATTAAACATACATATGGTATTTTAATCTAAATCGTTAGTTATTTTCGAGAATATGAAAAATAACTAAAAAATGTTACGTAAAGAATAGTTGGGGTGGGGAGCTTTTCCTTAAAACCTTCGTATTGCATCCTTAGAAGATGCTGATCTTGAATACCAAGTTTAGCATTTATCCTCCAACTTATCGTTTTACAGTTAAGCTGTTAAAACATATAAACAAACACAAACACACGCACACATACAAATGACACTCACACTCCCTTTGGGGGGATTCAGGGTTCCTTAAAACACTATTTCCCGTAAAATTATGATATCGAAATTTTGGGTGAAATACAATACCTCATTCACCTACCGTTAGGTACGAGGGCTGATCCTCAAAGACAGACTGATTTTTTTTTCACAGATGTTTACTCCATTTTAATATTTACATGTCTTTTTCAAAGTAATCCCCTCCTACTTCAATGCACCTTTTATAGTGTCTCTGCCAGTCCTCGAACACATGATGCAGGTCATCCTTTGTGAGGTCGTTGAGAATCGCCTCATTTTTTTTGAGTACTGCTTCATATTCTCAAATCGAATGCCCCGGAGCTTTGCCTTTAAGGATGGGAATAAAAAAAATCACAGGGTGCAAGATCGGGCCTATAAGGCGGATATGGTACACAACTAATATTCCATGTTTAGCCAAAAACTGCATGATTTGATTTGCGACGTGAGGCCGCGTGTTGTCACGATGAAGTCGCCGTCCAGTGCGATGAAGCTTTGGTCGTTTCCTTGCAATGTGCTTCCTCAGTTTCGCCAATACCAACATATAAATTTTGCTGTAACGGTAGTATAAGGGGCAACTGCATGCTGGTAAATGCGAGCTGATAAATGCAGTAAAAAAATCTTAATTCCATTACAGCAGTGTGACATGCGAAATGCAAGCAGGGTCTACAAAACAGAGCATTACCAACCTATCGATACGAGAGTGCTGCCGCCTATGGACATTATACATAAAACCCCGTTCTTTTCAAATAGTATGGTACAGAAGGGAACTATCAAGGAAGCTACAGGAAAAAAAATCAGTCTCGGTCTTTGTTGATCAGCCCTCGTAGTAGAGAAGGAAATAATAATTCAATCTCTAAACAGACTTGTGGCCACCAGCTCGGTCGTTTACACCATTTTCTGGAAATGTCCAAAAAAACAAAAATAAATTTTGGGGAAGTCTGCCATAGCTTTATTACCCATTTATTTACTTGGTTCATTTATTAAGTTCTCTAACCTGGTATGTTATATCGGAGGATGAATGAATGAACTGGATGAAATGATGCCCAAATGAGCCGGAGGTCCATAGATCTTATAGTAATTTTTCAGAATAATAAAGAATCCCGGAAAGAAACTTATCCAGTAACTTACCCTAACCGAGATTTGAACTCGGGACCTCTTGTATGTGAGGCAGACACGCTACCCACACACCACTCATTTGAACAAACATTAGCTATTGGGCACTTTTTAATGCTTCTCCATAACCCAATTATCCCACTCACGCTTTCCGCAAGTGAGATTTCTGCGCAGGTAGAATGTGACAGTGAGTGGAGATGACATGTATTTGTAATGTTTCCGAAAAAATTAAGTCCCTAGATATATGTACACATTACCTTCGATATCCTCTTGTCGCATGTTGGTAATCGGTCATTGCATTCATCATTGCTTAATTACCAATTTCATAATATCTATAACTGTTAGCTTAGCCTTTTGAAGAAGCTAACTACAAAGATAAGCCAACATTTTTGCAAGTTTTCAGCCACATTGAACGGACTACAACAAATAAAACGTAAACCCTTGCTTATGTATAAATAATAGAAATAAGAAATGCAAACGAAGAATTTCAACAAGAAACAACGCTGCTTTGGAAGAATTACTTCAGAGTTGTATTCCAGATGTAGCAGCGTATGAAGAACAACACGAATGAACTGAAGTAAGAAAATAAGCCAGTTAGCCAGAATTTTATGTCAGAAATTTACTCCGAAGAAATAGGACCGGTTGCCAACAAAGATTATGACTTTGTTACTGTTTTGCCTTCTCAAAGATTTCCAAGCAATCAACTATCGTGTGCGAAGGAACTGTCGTAATGCCATCTGAAATATTTTAGATGAATGATGGAAACTTTCCTCTTTTTCAAGGACCAAAGGATAGAATACTTCTAGTTAAGAAGTAGTAAAGTAGTAATAAATTAGTTAAAATTGCATTAAAGTAGATAAAAATTTATTTGAGGACTGCACTTTCAAAGGAAGCACCATGAAGGAAACGAAAGTATTTTCAGCTGTTTGTTCACTTCGGGCGTCGGAAACTGCACACCAAAATTTTCTATCTGGTTTCTGGTCATATTCAAATTGCACACTATTTCCTGCCTCGATTATGATCATATGGGAAATGCACATATTTACCAAACAATTTTAATTTCGTTCGAGATGGAGCACCGTTTTAGTTCGCAAACCTGTCGCCCGGCAGCCGAGATGGAACCATGTCTGCAACTATTTCTCGCACAATAAATGGCTATGAATCATTTCACAAGCAATTTAATGACAGTTTTAGAGCAGTCATCCATCTCTGTATAAATTCGTCAATCGACTTTTGGATATACAAAATCTGGCTGCTAGCAATGTAAGAAGTAAGAAAAGTTTTAATGTGAAGTCAGCCAAATGCAAAAGAAACATTGAGCACAGAATCAAATTATATAACTCTTCGCAAATATCCCGTATGCAACTTGTGAAATACGTTTCCACTTAAGTGATATTGACAAGTAGTAATATACTCAAGTTTCATTTACTGACAGAGATGAATGTGCAGGAGTTTTAAAAACTTTTAAGTAGCTTTACCAGCATTTCTATGATCAACTGCATCATAAATTGGACGACTACATTCGCTTCTAATAGTCCACAGCTACACTGCAAGGTACACCATGGAAAAAAATGTTGATTCATGTTTGCCAATAAAGTGCATGGTAGTGCTCAGCAACCCCTGGTAGTAGCATGCAACCGTACCACTCCGGCCACACAAGATTGCAGAATCACCATACACCATTTGGTATTGGCTTAACCAATGTAAATCCCACATTTTTATAGGTGCACAATTTCCGAGTAGGATTAGCCCTTCTGAATTAGTGTGCAGTATCCGGATATAATTAGCGGGACCCTCAAAAACCGGTGCGCAGTTTCCGGATTAAACTGTGCAGTTTTCGCGCACCCGTTCGCTTCTTTCGATCAACAAAAGGAAAATCATAACCGATTCATCATTACCGTTTAAGAAACTTGTTCCCGGATGGAATTCGACTACTAATAGACTTCGAGACAACTGTCATTAAATATTTAACGCCTTTGTTTCTAGCTACAAAAATAGAAGTTGCAATGAATATTAATCGTGAGGAAAGTGAAACAACTTGAGCTAGTGAGCAGCTACAACGAAAAGGATAAACTGAGGTTACACATTCGCTATGTGTTGCCCTAAATCACATTCCACCAGATGAGGCTGAACATAGACAGCCGCTCAAGCAAGAAGACACATCTGAATGCGAAAAAATTATGTGGTGTGTTCACATGACCTTCTCTATCCCTATCGTGTATTACTTTCTCTGCTGCTTACATATAGTAAGCAGAGGAAGTATTATATTCCACCAAAAATTTCATTTCGTGATTTCACCGGAAATACACGTTTTGGAGCTTCCTGAATCCCCCCCAAATTACGCATTTTTAGAAAATGGTCCGCGCGCGCGTGTATGTGTGTGGGTAGGTGGGTGGGTACCCGCACGTATCTGTGACAAACTATCTCAAAAATGAAAAATCGATTAAATAGCAAAATTGGATATAACGTCAGTGTCTTCCAAGGATATAACACGCAGATTTTCAAGAAAATCCCACTCCCCAAACTACCCTTTACATGGAAATATGTTCGTGATTTTTTATCCTCTCAACAATGGCTCTAACGATTTTCATTAAAATACTACCTATGTGTTCAACATATTTGCATAAGAAATATCTTGAATTTTCTGAACGACTGTTGTATAACTGGTAAACCCTAGCAGAATACAAAATCTTCCTACACAAAGCATGTAGATCTCGATAAAGCTCCAATTTATGTCAATAAAACTTTTTGTGGCGTTAGTGATTTCCGAGATATTCTTTTAATTTGTTTGAACTTTCAAATACTTATACTTTTTTCAAACGGTAAGTCGCTATTCGTTTTTATGGTGGCCATGCAAATAACATGCAGTTTCAAAGCCATCACACCGAACCGCTTTTTACAAATGTATCTCTCTAGCCTATTCTTCTATACCTACAACGAAATGATGAATGTGTAATGAAAGTTTCTCCTGATTAACAAAACTTTTGTAAGAATAGTTTTAGAGGAGTGAGTAGAGAAAGTAATGTGAACACCAGATTTTTACTTTCTCCACCGCGTACATAGAAGGTAGATAAGGTATTACTTTCTATCCAGAAATTCGATACCGAGATTTCACCGGAAATACATATTTTGGGACCGCTGAATCCAAAAAGAAAGATTTTTTTTAAAAAAAAGTGTGTACCTACGTCTGTTTGTGTGTTTGTGAACAGCATAACTCAAAAATGAAAAGTTGGATAAACACCAAACTTGGTATTTCAGTTCAGTATCTTCTAAGGATGAGCCACGTTTTCCAGAAAATCCCCAGCCCTCAACTATCCTTTACATGGAACACTTTGGAAATTTTTATTTTCTAAAAAATGGGTAAACATTTTTATTAAATTACCATTATATTACAGATATTTACACGACAAATAAAATGAATTATCTGAGAATAGCCTTTGAAGTCCTCTTCATTCGGAAGAAATTTTGTATAATCTTGTGCAACTGGTAAACGTTAAGCGATAGACGTAAAAGTACTACACAAAACATGTAGATCTCTTTAAAACACACATTTATTCCAAATAATCTTTTTTGTGGTATTTTGTGGCATAAGCCATTTCTGGGATATTTGTTATTAAAAGTTCGAATTGTTTATTACTTCGTCATTCTCTTAAAGTCCTGTCAACATTCAGTTGTTTCTCGCGATTGCATGGAAATAGTAACGAATTTTAAGGCCAACGTATAGCGTACAATTATTAAACACTTTACTTCGCTGTATCTATATCTATAGACCTATAATGAAATGCGTAATGTAGCTATTTCTGCAAAGGTTTATTTGGATTAAAATGAGGTAGATAGAAACAATAAGTTTTAGTAAGAATACTTTGTATACACACTAATAAAGATAGAGGATAGAGAAAGCCATGTGAGTGTAACCATCAGATTTTATTATATAACCTCTAGAAAGTATTCTTGCGAAAGCTTACTCTTCTATGCACAGAATATTAATCGAGATAAACATTTGCAGAAATAGTTTTATTAAAAATATGCTGGCCATGAAATTCTACACTCTTTCCATGGCATTGCGAGAAACAATTGAGTAAGGACAGCACTTAAAAAATTAAATGCATTGCACTCACGTGATTTTCTCTACTCACTCTTGTAAAACTATTCTTACAAACGCTTATTCTTTATCTACTTCATTTTAATAGAAATAAACATTTGCAGAAATTGTCTTATTGCATATTTCCTGGTAGGTACAACGAGATTAGGGGAATACAGTAAGTTTTAAGCGATAGTCAAATCCTTCAAGAGTGGGTCGTCTTGTATGTGGCGCTGAAATTCCGTTCTCTCTGCATGGCTAAGAGAGAGAGAGGGGGGGGAGGGAGTACGTATAACGACTTTCCATTTGAGAAAGCTATAAGCATTTTAAAATGAAAACCATAACAAGGATTATCTCGGAAATGGTTAATAGCACAAACATTTTATTTGACATAAATTGTGTGCTTTAATGAGATCTACACATTTTGTATAGTAAGATTTTTTTTCACCTCTTACGGTTTACCAGTTAAGCAAAAGTCATCAGAATGAAGAAGATTTCAGAGGCTATTCCCTGAAAATTCAAGGTATACATTTCATTTTTCATGAAAATATCTTAAACGTATGGTATTTTAATCAAAACCGCAACAACAATTTTTGAGAAATAAGATCGAAAATTTTTCCATGTAAAGGGTAGTTTGGGATAGTGGAGATTTTCTTTAAAATCTTCCTGGCGCGTCGTTGGAAGATGCTGAACTTAAATGCCAAGTTTGGTATTGATCGCCTTTTCGTTTTTGAGTTATGCTGTGCTGTTCTCAGACAGACAGACAGACAGACAGACAGACAGACAGACACATACACACGCACAGAGGACCTTTGTCTAAAAATGCTCTTTTTTTCATAGCCTCATAACTTTTATTTCCGGTGACATCTCGACATCGAATTATTTGATGGAATACAATACTTCTCTTACTACATTTAGGAGAGAAAGTAAAAACGGTTTAGCAATTACACAAAGGTCATTTAGAATAAAGAGGACTTCAAAGGTTATTTGTAGAAAATTCAAGATATACATTTTATTTGTCACGCAAATAGCGTAAACATATGACATTTTAATCAAAATAGAACCACATTTGAGAAAATAAATAACGAAAATTTTTCCATGTAAAGAGTAGTTTGGTGTAGAGAGATATTCTTGATAACCTTTCTATCGCATCCTTGGAAGACACTGAACTTAAATACCGAGTTTGATATTTAACTGACTTTTCGTTTTTGAGTTATGCTATTCAAAGATAGACAGATAGGCGCACACAGAAGAAAACACACACACGCACACACACACACACACACACACACACACACACAGACGGACGTTTTTCTTTTCTTTTCATAGAAGCTCACGTACACTTCTGGTAAAATATCGGTATCAAATGTTTGGATGGAATGCATTACTTCCTCTATTGTTGCCATGGAATAGATCGAACTTTAGAAGGATCATTCTTGACTACTTGTGGAATTAGCAACCACTGATGCACCTTTCATCTGTTACTTTGCAACCATTAAATATGCTGTGAGGTTTAATCTTGCGGTCGCTTTCTAGGTAGACAATACCGTACCTGTGTTGTTGCCTTGCAACCAATTTCCTGGAAGGCATTATAAGGTGTTAGTCAATAATTTGAGGATGAGAGGAATAAAGGACAGAAAGGAAGAAACTATCCAGTAAGTAAAGCTCTGCCAAATAACTTTTGCTTTGTCTACCACATACTTATGGTAGGTAGGCATAGAATTGTATTCCACCCAAAAAATCTATACCAGAAATACATTTTTTAAGGTCCTAAGATAAAAAAAAGGTTACATTCTTAATGCTACTAAGGCTTATTTTTATATCGACTTCATTTTAATCCACAAACTTTTTTGCAGAAATAGCTGTATTACACATTTCGTTACAGATACAAACGAAACAGCGATAGTCAAATGTTTAAGAACTGGACGCTATATGCTGATCTTAAAATTCCATACACTGCTTAAATGGAATCGCGAGAAACAACACAATGTTGATATGACTTTAAAAGAATGGCCAAGTGTTGAACAATTCGAACCATTAATAACGGATATCTCGGAAATGGCCAATGTCACAAAAAGTTATTTCAAATACATTATGTGTTTTAAAGAGATCTACATGTCTTGTGTAGTACGTTTCCGTTTATCGCTTAACTTTTACCAGTTATACAACATTATACAGAATTGCTTCCAATGAAGAAGACTTCAAGTATACATTTAATTTGTCATGTAAATATCTTTAATATATGGTATTTTAATCAAAATCTTTGACCCATTTTTTAAAAAATAAAGAATTTTGAAAAATGTTCCATGTAAAGGGTAATTTGGGGTAGGGGAATTTTCTTGAAAATCTTCGTGTCGCATCTTTGGATGGTACTGAACTTATATGGCAAGTTTGGTGTTGATTCAACTTTTCGTTTTTTAGTTATGTTGTTCATAGACACACACACACACACACACACACACACACACACAGACACGAACCTTTTTCTAAAAATCCTTTTTTTTTTACTTTCTCTACTACGTATAGTAAGTAGGGAAAGTATTGCATTCCACCCAAAAATTTGATACCGAAATTTCACCGGAAATACATGTTTTGAGGCCTCCTGAATCCAAAAAAAGCATTTTTAGAAACATGTCCGTGTGTGTGTTGTGTGTGGGTGTGTCTGTAAACAGTATAACTCAGAAACGAACAGTGGGATAAACACCAAACTTGGTATTTAGGTTCAGTATCTTCCAGAGACACGACACGAAGGTTTTCAAGAAAATCCGCCCACCCCAGATTACCCTTTACATGGAACATTTTTTTAAAGTTTTAATTTTCTCAGAAATGGCTCTAACGATTTTGAACAAAATATCATATATAGATATTTTCATGAGAAATGAAATGTATATCTCGAATTTTCTAGGAATGTCACCAAAAGTATTCTTCATTGTGAACGACTTTTGCATAACTGGTAAACCATAAGAGATAAACAAAACTTTACTACACAAAAAATGTAGATCGCGTTAAAATACACAATTGAACCATTTTCGAGATATTGCTTGTTATTCCCTTAAATTTTCCAGTACTTATAATTTTTCTCAAATGGGAATTCGTTATTCATTTTTTTTTGTCCTGGTAATGCAAAAAGAATGGAATACTCGACATAGCAACCAGCTCTTAAAATATTTTACTGTCGCTTAAAGCCTACCAATTCCCGTTGCATCTACAAGAAAATTAGCAATAATATTAACATCTCGATATCTCGATTAACATGAAGCATATGGAGAATAAGCGTTTGTAAAAATAGTTTGTACAAGAATAGAGAAAGTCATGTGAGTGTAACACATCAGATTTCTATTAATTCAGAGGGCCTCAAAATGAGTATTTCTGGTGAATTCTCGATATTGAATTTTTGGGTGGAATACATGCTTCCCCTACATACTATATGTAGTAGAGAAAGTAAAAATTAGCTTTTATAGGATTGGTTTGTGATAGATATTTAAAAATAAACGATATTAGATTTTTTATTTTTAAGTTTTACGTCCATTAACCGCGTTGGTCATTTCGGACGGTGAATGGTTGAAATGATGCACAAATGGACATGGGGTCTCTAGAGCTTAAAGTTACCCGACATTGGTTTTCTCAGGATAAGGGAAAACGCCGGAAGAAAACCTTATCTAGATAACTTAACCTATAACAAGAATTAGAACCTTTTGATTGTGACACAAACACGTTACCCCCAAATCACGGAGGTGGGCAGTATTAGATTAGATATAAAATAAGCCATATCACTATGACCCGACCAAAAATTACGGGCCTAGGTGCAACTTTTGTGCCCCGTCCCCATATAGTTTCACCCGCGCCTTTCTATGATAATGTCAGACGGCAACAAGCACCGAGGACGCGGACAGCAAAAACACCGCACAGCCGGTTCGTAGTTTTTTGGCTCTTTCTGTAGTTTGATTACCCATTAATAAGCGATAGAGGGTAGAGAAAGTCATGTGAATGTGACACATCAGAATTTTTTCCCATTTTCCTTTAACGTCTAAGGTCATATCGCAGGCTTTGCCTTTGCTCACCTATTGCTCACCAGCAATGATGTTCAGTCGTTTATTATTGTGTATCTTTGGGCTTGTTTACGTTGGGCTTTCTTTCTTAACATTAAATTCACACACACACACACACACACACACACACACACACACACACACATTTACACTCTCACTCATACTTCCAGACTATAGGTAGGATGGGAATTAATCCTAGCTAGAGACAAATTCTCATTCTCCATCCGGGAATCGAACCCGGAATCTCTGGATTTGGAAGCTAGCATGCTAACCACCAGAACACAGAGGCAGTCTCCTTTTACTTTCTCTACTACGTATAGTAAGTAGGGGAAGTATTGTATTCTACCCAAAAATTCGATACCGAGATTTCACCGGAAATATATGTTTTGAGACCCCCTGAATCCAAAAAATTTTTTTTTTGGAAACATGTCTGTATGTCTGTGAAAAGCATAACTCAGAAACGAACAGTCGGATAAACACCAAACTTGGTATTTAGGTTCAGTATCTTCCAGAGATGCGACACGAAGGTTTTCAAGAAAATTCCCCACCCCAGATTACCCTTTACATGGAACATTAATTGAAGATTTTAATTTTCTCAAAAATGGCTCTAACGATTTTGATTAAAATATCATATGTTTAATATATTTTCATGACAAATAAAATGTATATCTTGAATTTTCTGGGAATGTCTCCAAAAGTATTCTTCATTGTGAACGACTTTTGCATAACTGGTAAACCATAAGAGATAGACACAATTTTACTGCACAAAAAATGTAGGTCGCGTTAAAATACACAATTTATGTCATATGCATTTTTGTTGTTAAGTGAACCATTTTCGAGATATTGCTTGTTATTCCCTTAAATTTTTCAATACTTATTTTCTCAAATGGGAATTCGTTATTCATTTTTTTTTTGTCTTGGATATGCAAAGAGTATTAATCTGTGGCAAATGGAATGGTGCTGCACCTAGCAACCAGCTATTAAGAGATATGTATGTGCTTAAAGGCTACTGTATTTCTATATTGCCCTTGTAAATATATATATTCCCCTTACATCTACAAGAAAATTAGCAATAAGATAGAGTCTGCAAATGTTTATCTCGATTAACATGAAGTAGATGGAGAATAAGCGTTTGTAAAAATAGTTTGTACAAGAGTAGAGAAAGTCATGTGAGTGTAACACATCAGATTTTTTTTTATGTCCTGGACATGCAAAGAGAATGGAATGCTGCACATAGCAACCAACTCTTAAAATATTTGACTGTCGCTTAAAGTCTAGCGTATTCCCCTTGCATCTACAAGAAAATTAGCAATAAGATTAACATTTCGATTAACATGAAGCATATGGAGAATAAGCGTTTGTAAAAATAGTTTGTACAAGAGTAGAGAAAGTCATGTGAGTGTAACACATCAGATTTGTTTGTTGTTGTCCATGGTTGAGGATCATAAATAAGAGCAGGCAAAGCCATTACCTTGTGGAACTTCATTTATATTTATATTTTTACTTTCTCTGCTACGTATAGTTAAGTAGGGGAAGTATTGCATTCCACCCAAAAACTCGATACCCAGATTTCACCGGAAATACATGTTTTGTGGCCTCCTGAATCCAAAAAAGTATTTTTGGAAACATGTCCGTATGTGTGTCTGTGTGTCTGTGAACAGCATAACTCAAAAACGAACAGTCGGATAAACGCCAAACTTGGTATTTAGGTTCAGCATCTTCCAGAGATGCGACACGAAGGTTTTCAAGAAAATCCCCCCGAACATGAGTATTACTCATTTTGTTGATCAAACGGCTGCGTTCGAAATGCCTGCTGTAACCTCTCAGTCTCCTATTTCTCAGGACGGGGACATGGAGGTTCAAAGTGACGAAGAAGTAGAGGTTTCGGCGGGTGAGATAACCCTTTTAAGACAAAAGCCTTTTACTTCATAGTCTAGTCGAGACCCTCGGCTACGAAGCCAGCATAGGAAGATGGATATAGAAGGTGCCCCGACACGACAGCAAAACCAAGATGTGCAACCGTTGTCAGATAACCTTCTGGCTCGTTCCAAAACGAAAGAGGCAGACTCAGGCAAGCGGCCGGCAGTAGACGACAGAGATGAGTTAAAGGATCACCAACGTTCCCCTAAACTTACGAAGGATGACCCGCACCCGGAAGTGATGATTGAGATTGTATTGGTTCCGGAGTGCTACCTGGTTGTTCTCAGCCTGCCAACATTGAAGATACGACCTTTGCCCTTTAAATGCCTGTAGGTTTTCAAATATGGCCTTCGCTCAACGTTAACGACCTGCGACAGGTAATTAAACAACAACTTTTAAGAGACTTCTTGATAAGTAATGACATAGACATTTGTTTTCTACAGGAGGCAATTTTGGATTTTTTGTATGGCTTCGATTACGAGACTAATCTTGGTCCCGAGGGTTCCGGTATGGCGATTGTTTACAGATAAGGCTTACGGTTACATAGTTTTGAATACCATCCTTCCGGTAGGGTTCTTTGGACAGTTTATTATAACGTTACTTTCGTGAACATCTACGACCCTGCTGGTTGTAATAAACGAAAACGAGAAGAGCTTTTCGACAAGATCTCCTGGCCCATATCCCACCAAGTGCTACCTTCGTGCTTGTCGGTGATTTTAATTTACACTGGCAGCCAAAGATCACACCGGAGCCTTTAATGGGTGTATTACTTTGCAGCAGCTGGTGGAGCAAATGCACTTAAAGGATACCTGGGAGCATAAGCATGGTTTCACAGTCCAGTTTGCTTTCGTGAAAGGCCAATCAGCTTCGAGGCCGGACCGCGTGTATGTTCCGGCTGAACTCTTACCATGCCTTCATCGTACGGAAATAGTGATCGTAGCATTCAGTGATCATAACGCACTTCTACATGCCAGTGAAGGTAGGGCAGCGATATACGGTAGAGGTAGAGGTTACTGGTAACTCAACTGCTCGTTGCTTATGGATGAGGAAATTCAGAGGGATTTCCAAGATGTTTGGTCACGGTTGCGGGTATCCTTTCTGCCAGCACAGATTAAAGCCTTCTGGTGGGTGTGTAAAACCAAGCCTGCGCTTCGGTACTTCTTTCAAACTGCAGCCTGCCGTCGAGCTCTGGCTAGGAGGGAAACCATGGAAACCAAACCTTCAAGTCCTTCAGGAGCTACACATACACCAACAGCAAGATGAAGATGTCCAGCATCTTATAAAAGGCATCAAAAGACACATAAAGGCTCAAAAAAACTAACGAACTACAGGGGAGTTTGGCCAGAGTACACTCGGCGGAAGTGGTGGATGGGGAAAAGGCGAACTTTTACCATCTGGCAAAGGAACGTAAACATGGACGCTGGAAGCTCATCACTCAATTGGAGGTCGATGGACAGAAAATTTCCACAACAGCAGCCGGAATTCTTCGTGAAGTCCACTCCTTTTACGTCCAACGATTCTCCGCTTCGTCTAAAATTCTCTGCAATAAGTATCTCACAGCTGCTATACCGGTTAAACGTTCCGTCCGACAAGGTTGTCCCATGTCTATGATATTATTTGCTGTGTATGTTGATCCCTTGCTTCGACGTCTGGAATCTATTCTTACTGGAATCCATGTGTATGGACAGAGAATTGCGGTAAGAGCCTACGCTGACGATATTGCTGTAATGGTTACCACACCTCACGATGTTGTTCGCGTAAGAGATTGTTTACAGCAATGTAAGGAGGGTACCGGAATGACATTTAATATGAGGAAGTCCAAGATATTACCAATTAGATTACAGCCTCCGGATACATCAGTTTTAGACATACCTATTGTACATCGTACGAAGTTTCTGGGGATCAGCTTCGATACAAACGAAGCAGACATGAGGGAGTACAACTGGACGTCTCGTATTAATATCTTACGTGATGTGATGTATCAGCAGAAAACCAGGATGCTGAATTTAGTACAACGTGTTTGGTTCTGTAATAGCTTTGCGCTCATCAGAATTTGTTCCTTGCATATGTTCTCTAACCTACAAAAAGCCATTGCGAGAATAGAACAGATATTTGGTTATTTTATCTGGACAGGAAAGCTCTATCGTATTGCGCTTATTCAACTACGTCTCCCTAAGGGCCAAGGCGCCTGGGGATTCCTGGAGGTGGCTCATCAATCTAAGGCTTTGATGCTTAAAATGCTCTTGCTTGCCCTGAAGAATCAGGGTGACCCCGTGGATACCATGCTACAACGACAATACACACCCTTTTTTAATCGGGGCGAACATGACAGGGTTCCCCAGATGTTACTTGAAGTTTACCAGGTTTTGGACAAATTAACACCGGAGAAGGTTGAGAATGGGGACTTTTGCACTGTGAAGAATATTTACGCCTTTCTTGCTCGAGCTGCTACTGTTACCCCTCATATACAGTTGAAATACCCATAACTGCCCTGGAAGCGAATTTGGAGATGTTTTAGCCTTCTGCAGATTAACTCCGAATGGATGGCAGTAACGTATGAGATTGTAAATGAAATTCTTCCAACGGCAGACAAACTCCATCAGGTCGCGGGTTCAAACCGGCGGAGGGCGATGGGTTTTTACGGGCGTGAAAATCCTTAGCATGGCTTTCTTCGGAAGGTAAGTAAACCCGGTGGTCCCGTGCCATAGATTTACGGCACGTAAAAGAACCTCAAGTCTGATAAAGAGACCTCTGAGCAAAATTACCGGTCTTTCACGTCCAATTTAGAATTGGACGCTAAGGACCACAGCAGTTAAAGAGCGTCCATTAGTTTTTTTGCCACCGAATGGCTATTTCACACAGCTGTCCACTTTGTAATGCCGCAGATTCACTTCCATATCGAGTGATGGAATGTTCCGGTAAAGCAGTGGACTGGACTTTGGTTTTAGGACATTGTCGTACTTGAATACCTACTGGATGGAATCCTCTACACTCTGATATTTTACATTTGAACCTACCTAAGGTGAGCACTCCATCATATAATTCCCTTCTCTGACTAATAATGGGTACCTTTACTTGGCTACAAACGTTGGACGATCCAGTTGATTGTATGCTGCCTCATCTATGACAATGTTTACGTGCTGAGAGATGGAAGATGATTCAGCAACACAGAACAGAGCTACTAAAGCCTTGGATATTCCGAATATAAGATCAAACTAGCTAGTAATATTATTTTCCCTTTTTGCCAGTGTCCTGTCTTTCCTTGCGTGACTTTATAATATAATAGATAACAAATAAATTATAAGAGAGAGAGAGAGAGAGAGAGAGAGAGAGAGAGAGAGAGGAAAAAAAACAGCTTGACTTGTTGTGGGTTAGCAACTCCATCGCTTTCAAATCCGGCGAGGGCGATGGCTTTTTTCGGGCGTAAAAATCCTTAGCATGGCTTCCTTCGGAAGGGAAGTAACGCCGGTGGTCCCGTGTCGTAGATTTTCGGCACGTAAAAGAACCTCAAGCCTGATGAAGAGACCTCTGAGCAAAATTACCGGTCTTTCACGCCCAATATAGAATGGGACGCTAAGGACCACAGCAATTAAAGAGCGATCATAAATAAAACACAATTTCAATTTAACTCCATCGCTATTTGGCCCATAAGCTCCTACACCTGCAGCAATAAATTTATAATTTGTGTCAACAGGGCCTAAAAATAAAAATAAAAAAGTTTATCAGTTATATACGATTAGATATACAAAAGTCCTTCCTAATAAAGAGGACTTCAAAGCTATTCCCAGAAAATTCAAAATATACATTGTATTTGTCATGTGAGTATGATTAATATATGGCATTTTAATCAAAATCTTTAGAGCCATTTTTTTAGAAAATAACAAATTTAGAAAAATGTTTCATGCAAAAGGAGTTTGAGTTAGGGGGATTTTCTTGAAAATCTTAGTGTTGCATATTTGGAAGGTCTGAACTTAAGTATCAAGAGAGAGAGAGAGAGACACACACACACAAAGACACGCAGACACACACGGACCTTTTGCTAAAAATGTGGAGGGTTTTTTTGTATTCAAGGGCCTCAACACATGTACTTCCGATGAAATCTCGGTATCGATTTTTTGGGTGGAATGGATTAACTTCTCTATCTGCTAGGTACGTGATGGAGAAAGTACAAATTGTATTATTGCTAAATAACAGTCATCTTTCTTTCATTCCTTTTACATGACAGTACTGGTTAAAACTCTTATGTTTCTTTTGAAAACTCAAGAAAAGCCCAAAAAGTCTTTCATGACTATCATGGCAAGTCTAGAATTTTCTGAGCGATCCGAAATAGTTTTAAAAGCCAATGCGGCTGAAAGAGGGAGGGAGAGAAAGATCACAATTACTCTCGAATGCACACGAAGCAACGAGGATTACTAGAAAATCCGTCGACTACGCGGAAGAAAGAACAAACGAAGAGAAGGAAAGTGTTTAAATAAGCGAAGAACGTTTGTTTGAAACGGACTAAAAGGTTTTGTTTTAGTGGGTAGTTGGTCACGAAATCCGAAATTGCTTCTAGTTATTTGCTACAATACCTAAATGCTGACTATGAAGATATAAAGGGTACTTCCTTGAAATATCCCACTTAAAATCTGGAGAGATATTAAATGTACGACAGCGGATATTTCGAAAACGACTAACATTATGAAAGAAAGGAAAAACAGTGGTTAAATACAGTTTAGATTTTTTTGCTTTTTGCGCATCTGATGTTTTCTGATTAAATAAAACTCACTAAGAATAAAGAAAAATTCACAAGCTAGTCACAGAAGATTCAAGTTACACTTTTAATTCACGCCAATGTGTCAAAGAAATCCTATTTTAATCAAAATTGTTAGAGACATTTATGAGAAAAACCTGATGTGGTGCGGTATTCTCAGGCAACTTTCTCTACCCATTGCAATTTCACATAATCCGTTATATATTATAATACTCATAAACATGTAATTGAATGGGTCCTCGCAAACTGGAGCTAACCATAATTTTTTCTTCTTTTTTTTCACAAATAGGTTACATGCTTCGATCTACTGTATAAGCTGCAATACATCCTCTTTGAGTTCGGCTAGCCTTAAGGGAATCTGTGTGATGAGATACAAAGCATGTATTTTTGTGGCAGTTTATTGAAAACATGCCATTTTGTTATGTTACAGCAAGGCTCACTTGGACAGGCCACGCAGATGGCATAACTGTGTAATATGACTGTATAGCTATTTTTACTTTGTCTACCAGTACCTAGTAAGTAGAGAAGGTATTGCATTCCATCTAAAAATTCTATATCGAAACTTCATCGAAAATACATGTTTTGAAACCCCTGAATCCAATAAAAGCATTTTTAGAAAAAGGTCTATGTGTGTATGTGTGTGTGTGTGTGTGAGAGAGAGAGAGAGAGAGAGAGAGAGAGAGAGTGAGAGCGAGAGTGAGTGCCTGTGAACAGCATAGCTTAAAAATGAGAAGTTGGACAAATATCAAAATTGGTATTTATGTTTAGTACCTTCCAAAGATGTGACACGAAGATTTTCAAGAAAATCCTCCCAACTAACCTTTTAGATGGAACATTTTTCCAATTTTTTTATTTTCCAAAAATGGCTCTAACAATTTTGATTAAAATACCGTACGACATTTACATGACAATAGGAATAGACTCTAGCCTCTGGAGTCCTCTTCATTCGGAAGGGATCTTATATAATCTTGTATAACTGGTAAACCTTAAGCGATAGAACGATAACGCACTATACAAAAAATTTAGATCTCTTTAAACACACAATTTATTTCGAATAAATAGTTTTGTGACATAAGTCATTTCCGAGATGTACGTTATTAATGGTTCGAATGTTCAATACTTTGTCGTTCTTTTTATGCCTTGTCGGCATTCAGTTGTGTCTCGCGATTGCTGGAAAGAGCAAGGCCATCATATAGCGTTCAATTCTTAAACATTTGACTGTCGCTATTCCGTTTGTATGTTTAACGAAGCGTGTAATGTAGTCATTTCTGCAAAGGTTTATCTTGATTAAAATGAAGTACGATAGATATAAGGTTAAACTTTCCTAAGAATAATTTTTAAAGCCACTAAATAAATGATAGAGGGTAGAGAAGTCATGTGAATATAACGCATCAGATTTTTGCTTTCTCTACCACGTACATAGTAGGTAGAGAAGGTATTGCATTCCACCCAAAAACTCGATACCGAGATTTCACTGTAAATACATGCTTTGAGGCCCCCCTGGATACAAATAGAGCATTTTTTGAAACATGTCCGTGTGTGTGTCTGTGTTTCTTGGGTCTGTGAACAGCATAACTCAAAAACGAAAAGCCGGATAAGTACCAAACTTGGTATTTAAGTTCAATATCTTCCAACAATGCGACACGAAGACCTTCAAGAAAATACCCCACCCCAACTACTCTTTACATTGCAGATTTTTCGAAAAGTTTTATTTTCTAAAAAAATGGCTCTAACGATTTTAATTAAAATACCATATACTAAAGATATTTACGTAACAAATAATATGTATACATTGAATTTTTTGGAAATAACCTTTGAAATCTTCAGTCGGAAGGAATTTTGTATAATCTTTATAACTGGTAAACGTTAAGCGGTAGACGAAAACGTACTACACAAAAAATGTAGGTCTCTTTAAAGCATACAATTTATACTTTAAAGAGCATAAGTATGGCACATTATATTGTAGCATTAGCCATTTCTGAGAGATGCGTTATTAGTAGTTCGAATTATTCATTTCTTGGTCAAGTCCTTTCAACATTCAGTTGTTTCTCGCAATTGCAGGGAAACAGTACGGAATTTTAAGGCTAGCATACAGCATCCAGTTCTTAAACATTTGACTATCACTGTTCTCTTTGTATCTATAACGAAATGTGTCGTTTGAATACTAAATTTGGTATTGAAGTTCAGCGACTTCAAAGGATGCGACACGAAGATTTTCAAGAACCCCCCCCCATCCTAAACTACCCTTTACATGGGCAAATGTTCGTTATTGTTTATTTTCTAAACAATGGCATCAGAATGCTAGATATTTAAGGTATTTACATGACACATAAGATGTATAGCTTGAATTTTCTGGAAATAGCCTGTGAAGTTCTCTTCATTCTGAATAACTTTTGTACAACTGGTAAACCGTAACAGATAAAACTACACAACTCGTTAACCATAAGATATTCTTTGTTATTAGTTTGAATTTTCAAATACTTATACCTTTTTCAAGTAATAAGTCGTTATTCGTTTTTTGACACTTTCACGCAAAGAGCATGGCATTTCGAAGCCTTCACATAGCAATCCGCTTTGTATAAATCTGGCTATCGCATAACATACTGTATCCTTCTTATTCTTACAACGAAATATGTAAATATATAATTAATGTTTATCTCGATTAACAAGATGTAGATGAAATAATATGTTTTTGTAAGAATAGTTTGTACAAGAGAGAGTAAGAAAGGTCGTGTGAATACAACATATCTGTTTTTCTTTTTTCTAATGCTTTAGTTTCTCTATCTTAGGTAATGGTTCCTAAACGCTGGCACGCAGAAGGTGTTTGCTGCTTAAGAAGTGTCCATCTTCAGATACTTATGGCAGGTCGCATAAATCATCCACCCAAGTTTTTATAGCATATGTAATTTCTGCATATGAGCCCTCATCCTCATGTAGTGGCAAAGACTTCTGGTTGCTACTCATAATATACCAGATGCTTTATCTGTGCGAAATGAAAGGCATAATGTGAGGCTAGGCACTTGTGTTGGCGTAGCGTTTCTGAAACCTTTACGCCCACAGTTCCTCCTACGATCTCTTCCTAGAAGCCTCTTTATAAACAAGTGAAACATTTCGAGATAACGTCTATAAAATGGCACGAATAAATCTGTATTGAAACAATCTTGTAGAAATTCCATCATAATTGTACATATTGCCGCTGATAACACGTCCTCCGTGGTGTAGTGGTTACCATGCTAGCCTCTAGTTACCGAGGTCGCGGGTTCAAACCCGGCGGAGGGTGATGGATGTTTTCGGGCGTAAAAATCCTTAGCATGGCTTTCTTTGGAAGGGAAGTAAAGCCGGTGGTCCCGTGTCGTAGATTTAAGGCACATAAAAGAACCTCAAGCCTGATAAAGAGGCCCTGGGTAAAATTACTGGTCTTTCACGCCCAATATAGAATGGGACGCTAAGGACCACAGCAGTTAAAGAGCTTCCATAAATAAAACTCCATTTCATTTCTCTGATAACACAATTTTTCAAATAAAATACCTCTAGAGTCCGTGGCCTCGCCGTATTCTTTTTTTTTTGGGGGGGATGGGATACATGGGACTTCAAAATGTGTTTCCAGTGAAATCCCGATATCGAATTTTTGATGGAGTAACACTAGTTTTTCTGCTTATCGAAAATAAATGGTAGAGAGAGTAGAAGCTTAAGTTTGTTATACGATGCTCACAACTGCCAACTAACACTGTAATGCTGGGTTTTTGTTCCGCAGATGTTTCACATGCCAGTAAACTAATGATGTAAGGCTATCGCATTTAAGTTCTACATTTAAATGACTTTGTACTTGGCCGGGTTCGAGCCGACTACTTTGGGTACAAGAAGCCACCACTCAACCAAATGCATTAATCAGACCGAAGACTTACTAATGGAGTGACGAAAAACAGAACTTACAGACGCTGCGGAAATGTTTGATTGGTGGGGAAACACAGGCAGCAGAGTATCGCAAATGGAATAGGAAGAAGTGTGAAAAGCATCTAGGGTTATCACGTTCTGACTCTATCACTGCGCTAAACCTTAGGAATTATGTTTTGTGTATGCTCCCCCTTGTTCTACTTTTAGTTCTGTAAATGCAAGTACATTTTATTAGTGTTAGCGCAAAAAGAATGTAATAATTATTTTTCAGAATGAAACTCTAGATCAATAACACTATTATCCCGAATTCGTCTTTTTCATTCCTGGTTATTGAAATCATTGAGACGTTTACAATTTCTATAGTTCCATTTATTTCCCTATTGTTTTTACCCCTTTGCTATAATTATCCCATTCCTCTTTTCATTATTTTCTATCGCATCCTATATCATATCATTCACGTTAATAGATTTGTTTTTCTCCTAAGAGTTTTCCTAGATTTTACCTTTCTTTTAATTTGAGAACAACCGTTCCTTTGGGGTTGAGGTCGAAATGGAGTGCCGAAACCGTCTATAATAGTTCTAAAGCTAAATGATCTGCCACAAAATATTTTTCCTTCGTTACTCTCTCTGCTATTTACCTATAGTAAGCAGAGGAAGTATTGCATTCCATTCAAAAATTCGATACGGAGATTTCACTGAAAATAATGTTTTGAGGCTTCCTGAACAAAAAAAAGAAGCATTTTTAGAAAAAAGTGTATGTGTACATGTGTGTGTGTGTCTGATCAGCATAACTCAAAAAGGAAAAATCGTTTAAGTGTGAAATTTGGCATTAAGTTCACATCCTCCAAGGATGCGACACGATTTTCAAGAAAATCCCCCACCCCAAAATACCATTTACATGGAAATTGTTTCGTTATTTTTTATTTTCTCAAAGATGCCCCTAATGATTCTGATTAAAATACCACATGTTTAAGACATTTTCATGACACATAAATATATATCTTGAGTTTTCTGAGAATAACTTATGAAGACCTCTTCATTCTAATTGAATTTTATATAATTGGCAAACCGTAAGAAATAGACAAAGCCTTACTACACAAAAACTATACATCTCATTAAAGCATGTCAAATATAAATTTGTTGTAAGGTTAACTATTTCCGAGATATTCCTTATTGGTTTGAATTTTCAAACACAGGCTTTTCTCAACTGGAAAGTCCCTATTGTTTTTGTTTTTTCTTCTTTCTTTCTGTCTTTCTTTATTTCTTTCTTGTCATGCAAAGAGCATGGAATTTCAAAGTCATCACATAATGACACGCTCTTTAAAAATCCGCTTTACCTACAGTAGGTATCCTACAACGAAATGTGTAAATGTGAATTGAATGTTTATCTGGATTAATAAGAAGTAGATGGAGTAATACGTTTTTGTAAGAATAGTTTGTAGAAGAGTAAGTAGAGAAAATAATATGAATGCAACGCATAAAATGTTTATGTTTCGTTATGCTTCAGTAGAGCAGCTGTTAATTTGATTAAGATATTGTTGGGATCTGAATTATGTTTCTTTGTATATATATTACGGAATTGCGGCCGAAAGAAATGTTCATATTTTCCTGCGTGACGGCGAAGAAAGCACACCAGTCTGTACCTACTGTACATTATCAACTTATCACATTCCTATCTACCACGAAGTTTTCCTTTGTTTCGTTTAGTTATGTTATGATTAAGTACAGCAGCTGTTGGTTTTATTTATACTCTGTTCCGGGATCTGAATACTTTTTTTTTCTGGATAAGATAGCTGCTGAACTATATGTTAATGCTTTGCTACGTCATGGCAAAGAAAGAACATGACTAGTTTGTACGTTATTAACTTATCACATTCCTCTCTCGACCAGTCGAACTCTGTCTTGCGCATTTACCCCACACCCCACTTTTAAGCATTTATGCAACTACCACAAACATTGGACTTAAAGACAGTTCCAAAAGTAAACCGAAATAAAAGTGCCAGTCTTGCTTTTCAGGCTAATGACTAAAATTTGCTGTCGATCAAAATAAAAAAAAATCGATCACAATCCTCCAAATAAACTGAATACAATGACTATATTGACAAGTATGGTATAATGTATTTTTTGTGAGTTGGGTTTAAGCATCTTAATTGTTCGCGAGGCCATTGCGTGAAAAATGTATAAGAAACAGTGGTGTCATAACTCTGAAAATAAAGGAAAATGACTGTCGCCGAAGAAAATGAATAAGTTTAATACCATCACCTATGTATGAGGCAGAACAGTATATTCATAGAATAATAAAATAGAGCTGATAATTTAATTCAGAAATGACGCATTTGAACAGAGGTTTTAATCAGCTGTTGGCAGTCGTTTTCATCTGCGCATCACTCTTTTTTTTTTACCATAAAGCCAAAAATACTCCCAGTTCTAATTCTTGCTTACTGGAAATACTGAACTCGCACTGGAAGCTTACGCGGAAGTGATATAGCGACAAACAGTTAAATCACCATGTCCCCTTATTATACTACTATTAATGTATACTAATCTTATAAAGAGGGAAAAATGTTTTATATATATGCATGTATGTATTATATATGTATGATGTATGTATATGTGTATTTATGTATGCATATGTATGTATAGAAAGCTTTTAGAAACAAATGTATGTATGCATGTATACATGCATGCGTGTGCGTGTGTATAGGATAATCTCAAAAAACATTCAACCGATTTTGATAATTCTTTCGCCATTGAAAACATCTTTCTGATGGCCACGGGCTATCAATACTCTCTAATTTCTCATAAGTAATTGAAAAATTAAAAAGAATTAAGAACTAAAAGGGAACCTTTAGCGGCTTAATACGCAAACTCTAGATGGCAGTGATCAGTCATACCAATTTTAACAGGGTTTTACTCGCAGTAAATGCAACTCTTCTCTTCTACAAGCTTTAGATATGCCAAAAAGTACAGCTAGTTTTATCATAACATACACATCATTATCCGCCCCGCTTAGAAATTTATTCACTTCCTCCCTATAAAGAACCTTCGGTTTTTTACTTTCTCTACTACATATAGTAAGTAGGGGAAGTATTGTATTCCACCCAAGAATTCGATACCGAGATTTCACCGGCAATACATGTTTTGAGACCCCCTGAATCCAAAAAAAGCATTTTTGGAAACGTCCGTGTGTGTGTGTGTGTGTGTGTGTGTGTGTGTGAACAGCATAACTCAGAAACGAACAGTCGGATAAACACCAAACTTGGTATTTAGGTTCAGTATCTTCCAGAGACACGACACGAAGGTTTTCAAGAAAATCCCACCACCCCAGATTACCTTTTACATGGAACATTTTTCGAAAATTTTAATTCTCTCAAAAATGGCTCTAACGGTTTTGATTAAAATATCATACGTTTTAGATATTTTCATGACAAATGAAATGTATATCTTGAATTTTCTGGGAATGTGTCCAAAAGTATTCTTCAATGTGAACGACTTTGGCATAACTGGTAAACCATAAGAGATAGACAAAATTTTACTACACAAAAAATGTAGATCGCGTTAAAATACACAATTTATGTCATATACTTTTTTTGTTGTTGGGTGAACCATTTTCGAGATATTGCTTGTTATTCCCTTAAATTTTCCAATACTTATACTTTTTCTCAAATTCGTTATTCATTTTTTTACTTTCTCTACTACGTATAGTAGATAAGTAGGGGAAGTATTGTATTCCACCCAAAAATTCGATACCGAGATTTCACCGGAAATATATATTTTGAGACCCCCTGAATCCAAATGGAAACATGTCCGTGTGTGTCTATGTGTGTGTGTGTGTGTGTGTGTGTGTCTGTGCCTGTGACTGTGTGTGTGTGTGTGTGTGTGTGTGTGTGTCTGTCTGTGAACAGTATAACTCAGAAACGAACAGTCGGATAAACACCAAACTTGGTATTTAGGTTCAGTATCTTCCAGAGATGCGACACGAAGGTTTTCAAGAAAATCCCCCACCCCAGACTACCCTTTACATGGAACGTTTTTCGAAAATTTTAATTTTCTCAATTCTCTAACGATTTTGATTAAAGTATCAATTTAAGATACTTTTATGACAAATTAAATGAATTTTCTGGGAATGTCTCCAAAAGTATTCTTCATTGTCAACGACTTTTGCATAACTGGTAAACCACAAGAGATAGACAAACTTTTACTACACAAAAAATGTAAATCGCGTTAAAATGCACAATTTATGTCATATACATTTTTTTTGTGTGGAGTGAACCGTTTTCGAGATATTGCTTGTTATTCCCTTAAATTTTCCAATACTTGTACGTTTTCTCAAATTCGTTATTCCTTTTTTTTATGTCCTGGACATGCAAAGAGAATGGAATGCGCCACATAGCAACCAGCGCTTAAAAGATTCGACTATCGCTTAAAATCTACCATATTCCCCTTGCATCTACAAGAAAATTAGCAATAAGATTGACATCTCGATATCTCGATTAATATGAAGCATATGGAGAATAAGCGTTTGTAAAAATAGTTTGTACCAGACTAGAGAAAGTCATGTGAGTGTAACACATGAGATTTTTTTTGTCCTGGTAATGCAAAGAGAGTGGAATACTCCACATAGCAACCACCTCTTAAAATATTTGACTATCGCTTAAAGCCTAGCAATTCCTCTTGCATCTACAAGAAAATTAACAATAAGATTAACATCTCGATATCTCGATTAACATGAAGCATATGGAGAATAAGCGTTTGTAAAAATAGTTTGTACAAGAGTAGGGAAAGTCATCTGAGTGTAACACATCAGATCTTTTCCTTACTATTCCTCAGAATTATGCTAAAGAAAATGGATTACTTTACAAAAAGTTTGATATCAATATTTTCTTTTAAAATACAAAGTAGTTTTAAGCATTGAATATTTAGACCATAGTGAGGAAGCTTTCAGTGTCTTTGGGTTTTTTTTCATGTAAATAACTGAGTATTACATCTTCGTTCACAAGGGAAACACTGCTTACCTTCCACCAGTCTTTAAATGTAATATATTCCTTCTCATACTGCTTCCGAGATTTTGCTGGCAGCAGCTCGATTCAATGTTTCCGACTCGGATAGAAATTTCCTCGGGATTTTCACCCATATTTTCAGTCACAAGCTTGTTCAGAAACGAGCACTCAGAGTAAACAGTGTAATCTACCTCCGCATCTCGTATTGCTATGGTCAACGCTTTGTAGGAGGTGTTGGTGGGTACGGTTCACACGGCAGGCTGTGAGAATATGTCAACAAATGACTGACTGTGCTTTTTATTTTTATAGTGCTTATATTACATTTATTTTATTTAATATAATTTTGAGAGCTGTTACTAAAAACTATTCTATGCACCACATATCAAAATCTTTAGCAGTTTAATTTGTGTAATCCTTACATAAATGGCTATATTAAACCTATGTATATACTACTAAAACACAAACACTCTGTAGTTATAAAAAAACTTACAAAGAAAGCTTTGATTTTTCGTTAAGATTGCCATGGAGTTGAAAGTACTGCATAGAAAATGCAGGTAAAATAAGACAAATGCCGTTGATATTACGTTTCAAACAATATTGCGTATAATATATATATATATATATATATATATATAGGGTGAATCACCTGAAAGTTGCACCGCAAATATTTCGGAAATGGAAAGTGCTATTGATGTGCAGCTTTCACAGCATTGATTGATAGTCAGAGGCTCGTACATTTAGCCTATAAACAGATTTTAATAATACTGAGAAAGTGTGTTTATGGAGCAAACATACAATGTTTTAAATGGAGAGCAATGCCTAGTTACATCAGCAGAATAAAGGTAGGGTAAATTAGAATGTCAATGGTCTTTGTTGCAGGATTCTAGTGCAAGTGATTTACGAGAAATCTTATTTTGAAAAGTTTCCACCCCGACAATTGTTTGTCCCATTCAACCTGCTTAGTTGCTAGGTACGATGTTGTTATGTTTGTTTGCATTGTGTTTTCTGTTCATTCATTGCATTGCGACTTTCGATCAGTTAGTTTGTGACAGTTCAAGCAGTAAGTCGTGAGTGGAAGATGGGGTTTACTAATGCAGAAGCCGACATGCTCATGGTGTATGGAGAGTGTAGGAAGAATGCAGTTCGTTCCTGTACGGTGTATGCGGAAACGTATCCCAATAGACGTCAACCATCTCGGCAATTATTTATCAACCTCTTCAACCAATTACGTGAAAGTGGTACTGTAACGCCTAGAAAATGTAACAGAAACAAACAAGTGACTGGAGAAGAGGCAGAAATTAATGTTTTGGCTGCCGTTGCAGTAGATCCGCAAATTAGTTCCCACACAATCGCACGTGGAAGTGGCATAAGTCAGGCAAGTGTACTGCGCATTCTCCATCGACATAGGTTCCATTCCCATCACATCTCTCCCCATCAAGAGCTGCATGGAAACGATTTTGAGAATCGTGTTAACTTTTGTACATGGGCATTAAGAAATTATACTCCAGATTCATGATGTATCTTGTTTAGTGATGAGGCAACACTTACTAATCATGGCCAGGTAAACCGCAGAAATATGCACTATTGGTCTGTTGGCAATCCCCGTTGGCTTCGTCAGGTGGAACGTCACCATCCATGGAGTTTAAACGTGTAGTGTGGGATAGTGAACCATCAGCTCATAGGCCCTTTGTTCATAGAAGAAACAATGAACTCGCACAAGTATCGCAGCCTCCTGACAGACCATCTGCCACAGATGCTAGAAGACGTTCCTTTGCAGACTAGGAG
This sequence comes from Deroplatys truncata, assembly GCA_030765065.1. Classification (NCBI taxonomy): domain Eukaryota; kingdom Metazoa; phylum Arthropoda; class Insecta; order Mantodea; family Mantidae; genus Deroplatys; species Deroplatys truncata. The sequence continues at coordinate 155,751,140 of CM060978.1, forward strand.
GAACCTGTGGTATCAACATGATGGCTGTCCAGCCCATAGTGCACGAAGTACTACAGCTTGTCTTAACGGATTTTTTCCAAATCGTTGGATTGGACGAAGAGGACCTGACCCTTGGCCGGCCCGTTCACCGGATCTGACCCCTTTAGACTTTTTTTCTGTGGGGAAGGCTGAAAGACACTGTCTACAAGGATGTACCAACTACACCAGACGATATGAAACGACGTATTACTGCTGCCTGCTCTGAAATTTCCACTGAAATGCTAGAACGTGTGCAGCAGTCTTTCCATAGCAGACTGGAAGCGTGAATTGAAGCTGCCGGTGGTTATTTTGAACACAACCTTTGAAGGGCTATGTTTTCTTTACTTGTAAGAATCCACAGAAGTATTGTAATTCCCTTTTGTTTTTCTTTAGTTTGTGCTACCACAGCTTGTACAAGTGTCGGTGCGTAAAAGTTTCAATATAAGATTTCTCGTAAACCACTTGCACTAGAATATTGCAACAAACGCCACTGACATTCTAATTTACCCTACTTTTATTCTGTTGATGTAACTAGACATTGTTAAATTTAAAAAAATGTATGTTTACTCAAAAAATACACTTTCTCAGTATTATTAAAATCTGTTTATAGGGTAAATGTACGAGCCCCTGACTACCAATCAATGCTGTGAAAACTGCACATCAATAGCACTTTCCATTTCCGAAATATTTGGTGCAAGTTTTAGGTGATTCACCTTCTATATAAGGGATACGGCCCTGACTCAAGTAACAAACCTCCAGAGAGGAGATATAAATGTAAAAACGAGATACGATCGTGACTCAAGTACACGGTAGCCCAAGAAGACTGCAGGAGATCCCCCCGTAAAATGATAGCAGCATTAGAGAACTTTCCTTAAGACCCAGAAACCTGTAGAGGTGGAATAACCAAGCAAAAGCTTTATACGACTCTGAGTGAACTATCCGCCAGCCTAAGCTAGTACAGAGGGGAGATATTCAAGTAATAACGTGTTACATATTATTTTGTATTTATATTTCCCGCCCTTCCTCAATTCTGTATTACCGTCAATATTCATTTACGATCAATATAGTTTTTCTGGAACAACTTTTCGACTCATATACAGTCTCATTTTCAATTTAGTTTCCGTAAAAAGCTATCACTGTTGTTTTTAATCTTGTGTATGCTAAAACGTAAGATATTATCATCATCATCATCATCATCGTCGTCGTTGTCGTAGTCGTAGTCGTCGCCTTTTTCTGCCGAACCAGGACTACAGTAGAAACCATCGAGACGCATTGTATGTAATCATTTCAGATGCACTCTACTTTTACTCTTGATGGTGAACACCTGTGTGAAAACATTCTTTGCATGCAGTTAAATACTGAGCCTTTCTGAAGTTTACTGTCGACATCCAAACTATGGCTATAGCACACGAGGTATTTGGGAAGTACCGGAAACTAGATTACCGCACGCCCCATAAAAATTGTAAGAGCAGGCAGTGCTCGAGATAAGTAGAAGCTCAGACTGAAGCACAAGGAGACCAAAGCCACACAGATAACAGACACAGTAATGCCTTAGTTTGATAACTACTGCGTTGATAATGAAGTCGCCAGTATCTACTAATGCAGCTAGCACAGTCCTCCAATTCAAAATTAGACTTCACTATTAAAATACTTACTCCCTGTTGATTGAAATAACAAAACGAGTATGTTAGCTGTTTTAACAATAAAAGTAAATAATTAATATCAGTTAGGAGTTTAAACTATATTAATTCCCCTATGAAGACGCAACCACAGGGTTAGTGATGTACAAAATGTATGTCCATTCGTGCGGCGGTGAATGCCTTAGAGTAAAATAATATTCTATTAACCATATGATACTCTTAACTAGAGGCTAGCATGCTATGAAGAAAATGTTATTAATATATGTAGTATATGAAATCAATTGGAGTTAATATTATTTGGATAATAGGCAGGGTATTTAATTTACGAAACCCTTTAAAGTTAATGGTTTTATCGATATGCATAGTTTTTAAATTAAAATAAATAGTAAGTACGGGAAATATTGTGTTCCACTCAAACATTCAATGCCAAGCTGTCACCGGAAATAAATGTTTTGAGACCTTCTGAACCCTCCCCCCAAAAGCATTTTTAGAAAACAGTTCGTGGCGTGGTGTGGGTGTGTGTGTGCGCGCTCGCGCGCGCGCGTTTGTCTGTGGACAACAAAACTCAAACACGAAAAGTCGGATAAATACCAAACTTGATATTTAAGTTGAATATCTTCCAAAGATGCGAGACGAATGTTTTCAAGAAAATCTCCCAACCACTATGCTTTACGTACATTTTTCGAAAAATTTGATTTTCTGCAAAATGCCTCTAACAATTTTGACTAAACTAAAATATATTAAAGATATTTAAGTGACAAATAAAATGTATATCTTGAATTTCCTGGGAATAGCCTATGAAGTTCTCTTCATTCGTAAGGAATTTGGTATAATCTTGTATATCTCTAAAATTGTAAACGTTAAGCGATAGACGAAAATGCACTACACAAAAATGTAGATCTCTTTAAAACACACAATTTATTTCAAATAAATGTTTCTATGGCATAAGCCATTCCCGAGATATCCTTTATTAATGGTTCGAACTGTTCCATAAATTAACATTCTTTTCAAGTCCTGCCGATTTTCTGTTGTTTCTCGGGATTGCATGAAAGGAGTATGGAATTTTAAGGACAGCATACAGCGTCCAGTTCTTAACCATTTGACTATCGCTATACCCTTTTTATCTATAACGAAATGTATAATATAGCTATTTCTGTAAAGGTTTAACTCGATTAAAATGAAGTAGAGAAATAAGCTTTAGTAAGAATAATTTGTTTGCCACCTAATAAACAATAGAGAGTAGAGAAAGTAATATGAATTTAACACAAATTTTTATAACTAAAAGTTATCTCAAAATGACATTAAAAACACTGTAAATGTACGTATAGTGCTAAATTTTATGTGCGGTCATTTTATGGCAGAAATAAAGGAGTAATAGTGATATGTTTATTATTGCCGTGTTTGGGAAACAATTCTAAAAATGGTTGATTTTTAGGGAGGCCTTCGATAAAAACCGTAATTTATAGATATTTAACCAAATATGAAACGCATAGTAAATTTTTCTCCTAGCTCCTAAAAGCAATGTTATAAAATTTTACCTCCAGCGCAATTTTTTTGGAGAATCTTCTTTTAAGACTATCCCTTAGTTCTTTTTACCGTTTTGAACAAAAATTTTAATATGTCAAATACTTTCATCGAAGGCTTAGATATAAAACTGCATTTCGCTAAACGCATTCGTTAAGAGTGCGTATCCGTAAGCCATTCTTAATTTTGTACCGATTTCAACAAAATCTGAAATGTGTGAAAACGCTTTCATCAAACCCTTAAATATAAAATTCTATTTGCGATAAGTGCAAAAGTTACAAATTGTATCCGTGTGTTATCCCTAATTTTTTCAACCACTCTGAAATGTATCGATAAGTTTTTTTGTAAAAACTCATATATAAAATATCAACATCATAGGTAAAACGTTTCTAACCTGTTTCGTGCGTGAACAAACAAATTTATTAAGTATTTATCATAGCGAATGCACTTAACATTTTGAAAAGAAGAACAAAAAATCCGATGAACAACACTCACATGATTGCTTTACCCATGAGAAATTCGCATATGCCCGTTATATTATAATATTCATATAAAAAGTGATTCTTGTAGCAATGTTATTTACGATATAGTTTTACCTAAGAATGATTCCAAATAAAGCAATCCTCGTGAAATCCTCCTCCGTTCGTTAGCCTATATAAGCGTCAGCCAAATGAACGCTCTGTGACAGCAAGTCTCTTCTTGCCCTCAGCTAGGAACTCAGTGAGAAGTGTGGGGCAAATGAGACAAGCGGCTTAATAGACGAAGTTACTAGAAAACGAAGGACTAGTGAGGTAAGGGGAAATTTTATTGCATTTGTACACATGAGGTTGTAACACATAAAGCCAGCCCTTCCCCACTCAACCCTTGCCAACGAACCTCTGGAGCTGTACTGCGTTACAAGACTGTGCTATGTCACACATAATTAAGTTGGTTGACTCTGCCCTATACCATCATTATCCAAACCTACTTCGTGCTGTGGGGGTGACGTATCCGCATTCCAGTCCCGAATGCCAAAGTTCGTATTTCAGTGGATTTGATTTTCTCAGTTAAGGTTTTTCACGGGGCTTTCGTTTATTATATATATAAAATCGGTTAACTCTCAGCTCACTGGACCTCTGGGTTCACTTTAGCTTCATTATATCATCTCTGCAGACTGAATTTTAAAAGCGACACTAAAGTTGTTGTTATTAACATTATTATTGTTGTTATCGTCACCAATAGAGGTGATCCCGTTTATTATTATTATTATTATTATTATTATTATTATTATTATTATTATTATTATTATGGCTTCATTTTCAAACACCAAAGACGATCAACTCGCCGTGTGTTACTTATGACATATTGGGAATAAAACAATTCACTGTAGCGGGCGCGTGGGTAGTTCATTAAGCTCCCCTAACTGCGACCGGGTTTTCTCCGTGCGTTGGATGGCAGGTTGAGACATTGGCAAAATAGTTTATTTTTCGTAGTTTGTAGCTTCTGAGAACAGAACCTTTGTGCAGAGAGGTTGCGAGATAAACATTATGGACAATTATAAGTTCCATAAACCCCGATTTTCTAGTGTGGGTAGAGAGTTGCTCGGCAGATAAAAACGCAACGCACATTTCATGCAGAAGAACTATAATTTCCCATGAGTTGATTTCGAATAACCTAAAACGGAAGACAAAGAGAAGAAATAAATAAAAAAAGTTGAGTTTCATTTATGGACGCTCGTTAACTGTTGTGGTCCTTAGCGTCTCATCTCATATTGGGGCGAAAGACTGGTAATTTTGCTCAGAGGTCTCTTTATCGCTCTTGAGGTTCTTTTACGTGCCGTAAATCTACGACACGGGACCACCAGTTTTAATTCCCTTTCGAAGGAAGCCATGCTAAAGATTTTTACGCCCGAAAAAATCCTTCGCCCTCCGCCGGGTTTGAACCCGCGACCTCGGGAACTAGAGGCTAACATAGTAACACTACATCACGGAGGACGACGAAGAAATAAATGAGCACACAAAGAAGTCGTTCGAAGATTATGCAAATAGACTTTTGTTATATCATATTATTTGCCAAAATAGACTTTTGTTATATCATATTATTTGCCAAAAACCTTAATAATAACCAAAATATTAAGATTTTTTATTTTGCATCCTATTAGAACCGCCTTTTTGGGACACGTATTAAGATACCATATAGCATATTTACTTCGTTTACCTGGAATTATTGCATTCCACCCAAAAATTGCATGTCGAAATTTCACATAAATACATGTTTTGAGGCCCCTGGATTACAAAAGGCATTTTTAGTTTCTGTACCTTGTACCTAGTAGGGAGAACAATTACTGTATTCCACACAACCACTCGATACCATGATTTCATACGAAATACATGTTTTGAACGCCCTGAATAAAAAAGGTGTGTTTGTGAAGAGCACAACTCAAAAAAAAAGTCGCATACACACCATACTTGGTATTTAGGTTCAGTAATCTCTAAAGATACGGTACTAAGATTTCCTCTCCACACTCCAAACTACCCTTTACATGGAAATACTTTCGAAACTTTTTATCTCCTCAAAAATGGCTCAACGATTTTGATTAAAATAGCTTTTACTTATTTAAGACATTTTCATGGAATTAAAATCTATAGCTTAAATTTCCTGCAAATAGCCTGTAAAGTCCTCTTCATTCGAAAGGAATTTTGTATAATTTTGTATGATTTGTTAGCCTTGAGAGATAGACAAAAATGCACTATACCAAAAACGTAGATGTAGTTAAAACACACAATTTACTTCAAATAGTTCTTTTGTGGCATCAGCCATTTCCGAGATATCCATAATTATTGGTTTGAATTTTTCAATACTTTGTCAGTTATAGTGCTGTCACTATTCAGTTGTTTCTTGTGATGTCGTGGAAAGAGTACGGAATTTCAAGGTCAGCATATAGTTACTCGCTTTTAAACTTCTTACTGTCGCTTCCGTTTCCTCTATCCCGCTTGTCCTACAACGAAATGTGTAATAAAGCTATTTCTGCAAAGGTTTATCTCGATTAACATCTATTAGATAGAAAAATAAGCTTTCGTAAGAACAGCTTGCAGAAGTTCTATAAAAATAAGCGATAGTGGGTACAGAATGTCATGTAAATTTAACTCGGCAATTTTTTTTTCTTAAATGCAACCTAATGTACGAGTTATACCTCGTAAGTTATACCTTACATAAAAATGGCTTTGCCCATTCTTGTGTGAAAAGGTAATGCATATACGTACTTACACACTCACGCAAATAAAAGTTTAAAAGATGCGATATTTTGACTTCAAAATAGCCTATAACACATGATAGTATTAATTATCAATCCAAAATCAAAGATTACCAAACAAATTTCGGTTATTATATGCATCTATAGATTTAGAATCCATATAAAGGGCTCAAGCACATGAGTGTAACTAAACAACACGATAATAATGTGTTATTTTCATTTGCATTTCAATGTGTCACCAGATTTCTAATTTTTAAATAACATTGAAGGCAAAAATACTTTTATCTAGAAATAGCTTTGAGCATACTAACACCACATATTTAAGGTACTGGATTTGTGTGCATAAACAGAAAGATCGAAAACCTTCCTCTGATTGCTCTAACTTTAAAATTTCGACCAGTTACAACGCGAATACAATTCGCTGTGTTCCAGCATCCCCGATTTCATTTCTGGCGAGAGGGCTCACACCGATGGCTTTTTCTCGAAATCTTCCTCAGCCTTCATCACTAGCAAATGCCAGGAAATACCCTAATATTACACTACTTCCTTTCCTAAATTAATTATTTCAGTCGCTTATAGCCAGGCTTCACTGCCTTGGGTGTACATTGCACAATTGTTTCAAGTGCAGAAACAGCTCACGCTATCAAGAGTGGCTACATTCGGAATATAATTACGGCATATTATCTTATACTCTAGCTTTATGATAAGTAGCTTTAAGATGTCTTTGCAATGTCATATACGATGTTCGTGTATAATATGTATGTGTGTCCAGCATAACTCTGCAATGCCTGGAGCAAATTTTACTAAACTCACTATACTGATAACTTAGAACCTCCCTATGGGGGCGGGCAGGAGGTGTCATGAGATATAATTGAAAACAACCGATATTAGTATCGAATCCACTGAGATGAACAGTGACGCTCCCGATGTTGTTTAAGTCCAAGTCATCGTCGGGGGGCGGGGGGGGGGAGGGGAAATGGTAGAAAATAAAATGAACAAAATGACAAACATTAGTATCGAATGCTGTCGGGGTGGCTTAGCTGATTGTTGACAGCCCGATAATGTTTATGCCCTAGTTTAGTTGAATAAAACGAATAGACTTCTGTAAAACCTAGAAAGCTTTGGAAATGAATAGAAATCTGTAGAACCTTCTAGAAGAGATTCGATTAGCTTAATCAGGCATTAACCAAAAACCCTAGTTACAAAACAATCTGTCAAATCAGCAAAATGCTGTTTGGTGATGTAATAAAAATTGTAACAGAAAAAAATCACTGAAGAAGAGTTGTGGTGTTTTTCAAATGCACCTGTATTATCAAGCGATGTAGAAAGGACATTTTATTATACAGAACCTTCTTCACTGACAGACGTATGAGCTTCATACGAGAACACCTCAGGGCAACTTTCCTTTTGGAATACAGGAAGATTACGCACAAAACAAATACTTTATTTGGTTTTTGTTCATTTGTTTTTACATATTTTGGTGCATAATTTTTTGTAATGGTGCACATTTGATTATGCATACAAATTCGAGTTCTAGTCATGTGCATAGGTAACGAGAAGAGGGACCAGAACGTAACTGTGACGCCTGTGGTATTCTAGCTCAAAACTAGGGCTTAAACAAAAGTTTTTTTTGGGGGGGGAGGAGGAAGAATGTAAGATCCGAAAAGCGGAAGTTGCCCTATAGATTTAACGGTTTTCTGTTATTATTAATTCTTTTTTTTAATCCATCACACACATAAACAGATCTTTTTGGCTTGCATAAATCTAATATGAGAACATTAATGTGTATGAATATAAAGGCAACCCAAAGCAAAACAGAAAATGAGTGAACATCATTGCCAATGAGCAATTGTTCCAAAGGAAAAAGCCGCCGATACGAGCTACAAAGTTAAAAGGCGACATATAAAAGGAAAAATATTCCTAATCTGTAAGAATTGCACAAACTTATCTATTAACACTTATTTTTACAGCTACTCTATATATTATTCTCACAACATATCTATTGCTTTTAGTCGCAATAAGCAATGGACAAATAATATGGTTTCAAACATACAACGTATAATATGATGGTAATATAAAACATTTTGTTGTACGTTGCATAATCTACATAAGTTGACAAGAAACAAAACATATTATTAATAATTATAACATAAAGGTTTAACAGTACCTACACAAACTTGTGCCATTTCCTTACGCTTGCAATGTGATCAGAACTATTTTTTCTCGTTTATATACATGAATAATAGAAACAAATTGTCATAGGTTCTTAAATATTATTCCTATCGAAATTTTGAAATTACAAGACTTTTTAGAAACATTATGCGTACAATTTGTTATTGTTACGTAGCATTTAAGAAAAATTACCAATAAGTGAGATTTTCAATTTTTTGTGTTGTTTTTGTGACCCACTAACAATCCCCATTTAGGTTACAGTAATTAAAATACCACATAGCCTATTTCCTAAGCGGGACCTAAGGTATATATATCTTAACAGTAGGTTTGCCCATTCCTACATGAAAAAATCTGATGTGTTACACTCACATGACTTTCTCTACTCTTGTACAATCTAATTTTACAAACGCTTATTCTCCATATGCTTCATGTTAATCGAGATGTTAATCTTATTGCTAATTTTCTTGTAGATGCAAGAGAAATATGGTAGGTTTTAAGCGATAGTCAAATATTTTAACGCTGGTTGCTATGTGGCGCATTCCATTCTCTTTGCATGTCAGGACATAAAAAAATGAATAACGTATTTGAGAAAAAGTATAAGTATTGGAAAATTTAAGGAAATAACAAGCAATATCTCGAAAACGGTTCACTCAACAAAAGAAATGTATATGACATAAGTTGTGTATTTTAACGCGATCTACATTTTGTGTGTAGTAAAATTTTGTCTATCTCTTATGGTTTACCAGTTATGCAAAAGTCGTTCACAATGAAGAATACTTTTGGAGACATTCCCAGAAAATTCGAGATATACATTTCATTTCTCATGACATTATCTTAAACATATGATATTTTCATCAAAATCGTTAGAGCCATTTTTGAGAAAATTAAAATTTTCGAAAAATCTTCCATGTAAAGGGTAATCTGGGGTGGGGGGATTTTCTTGAAAACCTTCGTGTCGCATCTCTGGAAGATACTGAACCTAAATACCAAGTTTGGTGCTTATCTGACTGTTCGTTTTTGAGTTATGCTGTTCACAGACACACACACAGACACACACACAGACACACACACACAGACACACACACGGACATGTTTCTAAAAATGCTTTTTTTGGATTCAGGGGGTCTCAAAACATGTATTTCCGGTGAAATCTCGGTATCGAATTTTTGGGTGGAATGCAATACTTCCCCTACTTACTATACGTAGTAGAGAAAGTAAAAATAAAACACACGCATGCACGCACACACCCACGCACACACTCGCTCTATTTTAAGCGATTTCTGGCTTCAGAGTAGCCCATTACATATGCGTAGGTATCAATTATTCATCCAAAATGTAAAACTGACAGAAAATTAATAGTTGCAATTTTATTATAATATATTATGTATGGATAGATAGGATTATTATTACTTTCTCTACTACGTATAGTAAGTAGGGGAAGTATTGCATTCCACCCAAAAATTCGATACCGAGATTTTACCGGAAATACATGTTTTGAGACCTCCTGAATCCAAAAAAAGAATTTTTGGAAACATGTCCGTGTGTGTGTCTGTGTGTCTGTGTGTGTGTGTGAACAGCATAACTCAAAAACGAACAGTCGGATAAGCACCAAACTTGGTATTTAGGTTCAGTATCTTCCAGAGATGCGACACGAAGGTTTTCAAGAAAATCCCCCCACCCCAAACTACCCTTTACATGGAAGATTTTTCGAAAATTTTAATTTTCTCAAAAATGGCTCTAACGATTTTGATGAAAATATCATATGTTTAAGATAATGTCATGGGAAATGAAATGTATATCTCGAATTTTCTGGGAATGTCTCCAAAAGTATTCTTTATTGTGAACAACTTTTGCATAACTGGTAAACCATAAGAGATACACAAAATGTTACTACACAAAAAGTGTAGATCGCGTTAAAATACACAACTTATGTCATATACATTTCTTTTGTTGAGTGAACCGTTTTGGAGATATTGCTTGTTATTTCCTTAAATTTTCCAATACTTATACTTTTTCTCAAATTCGTTATTCATTTTTACTTTCTCTACTACGTATAGTAAGTAGGGGAAGTATTGCATTCCACCCAAAAATTCGATACCGAGATTTCACCGGAAATACATGTTTTGAGACCTCCTGAATCCAAAAAAAGCATTTTTGGAAACATGTCCGTGTGTGTGTCTGTGTGTGTGTGTGTGTCTGTGTGTGTGTGTGTGTCTGTGTGTGTGTCTGTGAACAGCATAACTCAAAAACGAACAGTCGGATAAGCACCAAACTTGGTATTTAGGTTCAGTATCTTCCAGAGATGCGACACGAAGGTTTTCAAGAAAATCCCCCCACCCCAGACTACCCTTTACATGGAACATTTTTCGAAAATTTTAATTTTCTCAAAAATGGCTCTAACGATTTTGATTAAAATATCATATGTTTAAGATAATGTCATGAGAAATGAAATGTATATCTCGAATTTTCTGGGAATGTCTCCAAAAGTATTCTTCATTGTGAACGACTTTTGCATAACTGGTAAACCATAAGAGATAGACAAAATTTTACTACACAAAAAATGTAGATCTCGTTAAAATACACAACTTATGTCATATACATTTCTTTTGTTGAGTGAACCGTTTTCGAGATATTGCTTGTTATTCCCTTAAATTTTCCAATACTTTTTCTCAAATTCGTTATTCATTTTTTTTATGTCCTGGACATGCAAAGAGAATGGAATGCGCCACATAGCAACCAGCGTTAAAATATTTGACTATCGCTTAAAAGCTACGATATTTCCCTTGCATCTACAAGAAAATTACCAATAAGATTGACATCTCGTTATCTCGATTAACTTGAAGCATATGGAGAATAGGCGTTTGTAAAATTAGATTGTACAAGAGTAGAGAAAGTCATGTGAGTGTAACACATCAGATTTTTTTTATGTCCTGGACATGCAAAGAGAATGGAATGCACCACATAGCAACCAGCGTTAAAATATTTGACTATCGCTTAAAAGCTACCATATTCCCCTTGCATCTACAAGAAAATTACCAATAAGATTGACATATCGATATCTCGATTAACATGAAGCATATGGAGAATAGGCGTTTTTTAAAAATAGTGTGTACAAGAGTAGAGAAAGTCATGTGAGTGTAACACATCAGATTTTTTTTAAAAAAAGTAATAGTGCAAAGGTTTTTTTTATTAATTGCATTACAATTAGAAACAGTTGCCAAAATATCATCCTTTTATAACTGGTTGTAACATAATGGAGCATTTGTATTTAGAACCATCGCAGCACTTTAAGACATGTATCAAACTGAGCAAGAAATTAAGGTATTCAAGTAATGTCTAAAGCTAAAACTCTTAAAAAGGCCATGAAAAATTACCATTTTCCCTTCCCTTAAACTACGAGGCTTTCGTAACCACATCAAGTGGAATAATCCATTGCAATAGTGTAATTTGCAAAGATTTGGAGACAGCATTCATCAGAAAATATGCCTGAAATGTCCTTTACATCATTTCGTGCTGTTAAGACTAATTAACACTAACTTCTAATGATGCTGCGAAGTTTTACAAAACATTTTAAGACGTTCCCTGTTTTCGCAGAAGGGCGCCAGTCTCATTGTATTCTCCGTGGAAGTCGCAGATGGACCTCCCTTCACTTTTCTGCCGGGGCAGTCACAATTTTCATGCAAATCAGTGGGAAACACCATTCGAACTCTAAATTAATTAGCGAAGGAAAGTGTAGGTACAGAGAAAAAGAACCGTAACTCAGCGACTACATACGAATGTTGAGGTGGAAGGAAGAAGGAAAAAACAGGTTGTGGATAGTGCTGTCTCACCCTATAGGAGAGCGTGGGCATGCACAGTGCACACACAGCAGCTGCTGAACTATCTTCCTTTCCTTCCCCACACGTTGCTTGGTAACGGAGCTATCCCTCCCCCCTCCCTCGCGGTTCCCATCCCCCTGCCGGCCGCCAGCCCGCGGGCGGGCAGTGAATGTCCACCCGACCCAGGCAGGCGGACGGGCTGGCGGCATGGCTGGCTGGCTGGCCGACTGGTGCGACCCAACGAACACGCACTTCGTAGCAGCCGGTGGTGGTGTGGGCCAGGGGGTTATTGATCGGACAAAGGACCTTCCCTTTCCTTCCTGCCAAGTCTTTCCTCTCTCCCAACTGACCGCGTGCCGCTTTACTTCCATCCTGGACCCGGGTCGCTTCGCTACGGCCCTTTCGCGCATCACGACTTTTCAACTTTTGTTTTCGCCGCGCCGGGGAAGTTTTTAATAACTTTACATTACGAGTGAAAGTGTGCGTAGTAAAAAGTGTTCTGATTGGTCGTTGTTTCGCGCCAATACGAAACAGTGGGTGGAGCTATCGAATTATCCGCAGTATTTGTGAATCAACACAAAGAACGAGAGGGAGAGAGAGCTAGAAACGGAGTTATATTTTGTTGTGGTGGTGCAATGGCCACGAAGAGCATGGTGTCCGTGAAGAGACCAATACGTCAGCTCTCCGTCCGGGAGAAGCTTGAGGCGATACAACGTGTGCATAATGGAGAATCAAAAGCGTCCGTCGCGAGAGACATTGGAGTTCCTGAGTCAACGCTTCGTGGATGGTGCAAAAGCGAAGATAAACTTCGAAATGTGGCTAGATCTTGCGGCACGCCGGAATCTCAACATTCTGTCGAAGAACACGATAACAAAGATGCGACAGCTGCCGCAGGCGTCAGGATAATTCAACCTGGGGCTGGAGGTGGCGGGGGAGAAGATCTCGATGGAGGACCTAGCGACAGAAAGCTGCCTCGAATGGACGTCTCGGCTACTACTTTGACGCCACCGGAGACGGTGAATCACAATAAGCCTGAACTTGATGAAGCACTCTGGTTCTGGCTGAAACAGCAACAGCAGGTGAGTATGTCCATGGGTGCTACGGGACCACTTCTGGACTCCAAAGGAACCACAGATCTCAACAAAAACGGCGTCGTGGATGGCAGCTGGTTTTGGCGGTGGTACAAAAGATACGGCTTTTCTCAATATCCCGACCCTTTGCAAACAGTGGAAAAGGGTGCAAATGCAAATAGTGAAACTGTAGGACTGCCAAAAACAAACGGTCATTCCATACAAATTGCGAACAACACAGTAAGATCGACTTTGGACAGCGTGTTGAACGCAAAGCACAATAACAATCGAAGTGATAGTCCTGGTAAAACCGAGGAGTCGGACGACGATGATGACGAGGACGAGCCTCCAGCCACAGCGGCAGAGGCTGTCGTCCACGGGGAGAAGTTCCTACGGTGGTTGGAGTGCTGTTCAGATCCCAGTGTAACAGCAATGCAAATCCTTCAGTTCCGTTACCTGCTCAACAACGTGCGTGCTTGTGCAGATCGCCGCGCGAAACAAGTCAAAACGAAAACCCCACCACGTTCCAGGCGTAAATAAGTAAACATAAACGTTCCTTCACCCCCTCCCCCTTGTTCAGTGTTACCAAAAAAACAGTACCCAGTGGAAATAGTGGAGCTTTAATATGAGTCCAAACAATCTATTACTACCTGTGTGCTGGTATATGTTATAAATAGGTATATATTTGTGTAAAATTATGAGTTTGTATATTTTAGACAGCAACTACCTTGTCGTTCTGTTGTTCGCAGCATGCTTCCTTCTTTAGTAAAGATGCAGAGATTGGTATTGCTAGTTTGAGTGACAAATGTGATTTTATTAAGTATAAAGACGATGTGATTAATTTTTTAATATGTGATAATTTACTTACCAAGGAAGTAGGATCTTCAAGAGGTTCATATTGAAGGTAGTCAGCTACGAATTTCGCTACACCATCCCACGCGCAAAATTCCGGAAAATGAGCGGATGTTGGCCGAATAGTTGTGCATACCATTTTCTAGGGGGAAAGAATATAAAAGCAATTGTTAACATCAAGAGCCAAGTTGAAAATTAATATATAGATTCATAAAAACAAATTTTGGCGATTATGATTCTCACGATTATGCGCAGTGCAATAGCTCGCAAATATCGAGATTGTTTATTGCCGCTGATGTAAGGAGAAAAAAAGAAGAGACATCATAGTGCAAACAGTGCAGTTTAAACTTCAAAATTCTAATAAATTAAACTTATAGCCACAATAAAAAATAAATGACGGATATTTTTATGCTACATGAAAACTGAAAAAAGGCAAAGAAAAATATGTTTTTGTAGTACATTTTTACCGTGTTTTGCTTAAGAATTGTAACAGTTGTAAAACGAGAATGCTGTTTAAAAAAAAAATTAATACTGAAATCTATGAACATTATCAAGTGAACATAAAAGTTGATGGCTCTTAGAAATAATTTTGTGTTCAGAAATTCATATTGATAGCACATGGAACTGTTAAAATAGTTTGTGATAATGAGCTATGCAAACTAGTTGCCTTTCTTTTTTTCTTCTTTCCTTTTTTTATGCAACAAGCTATGTTACTTAGTTTAAAAATGTTTTGTTTTAATTTCTTTTTATTTACGTTTTGTTGGCTTTGTTTACTTTAAGAAAGGAATGTGATGCTGTTTTTTCCCCACTTACAGTGTGATTGTTTTCAAGAACATGAATCATTCAGAGCGAGCCTTTAATATACATATTACAATGTCATTATAAGTTTTAAAAATATTTTGCAATTCACCTCTTTATTAAATTTGGCTTAGAGAAAGGCATAGTACAAGTAACATTCATTTAAAGTTGCCGATAAACAGTTGGAAATGAAGAATATATATTTTCTACTCACTTGTACAAATGTCATTGTTTCCTTAAATAATATTAGAAATGTTATGTGTCACCATATATGTAAAATGTACAAGAGTTCTTATGTATGATGCCATGTTCATTATTTTATAAAAATAAATTATGGAAATTGCATCAGTTTTTTTTTTCAGGCGATATCCACTGTTTCGAATTTTTAGTTTTTGAGATAAATGTATGAAATGAAAGAAATGATGTGAGTTCAGAACACTTCAGCTTCTAAATTTTTGAGTATTCATTTTTTCAATTCATGGCGTTCTCTGGAAGAGGGCAGAAACTTTACCAAAGCTCCTGAAAGTTGAACTCATACCGGAAGGATGAGTTATGTATTGTGTATATTATTTTAGCATTTTATTTACATTCTGCTGAAACTCTCAACATAACCAATGGTAGAGATGCTATAAAGATATTAGCAATTACATATTTACACTTAATGATGCTGAAGCAATGAATGATGGAATAATATTTATAGATCATAACATTACACAGTATACATTGTTTATGTAATAATTATTTTATTTCTGTTTTTATAAGTATCACACTTTATTCTGCATAAATAATATTTAATATAAAGAGAGCTCAACTGATATGACTTTGTAGACTTTTGGGATAAAGCTTTGAAAAGTTGGTCAAAGTGTTCCTTATGGTTTTATGCGATATATTGTGCATCACAAGTTTGTTGTGGGATTTCCATAGTTTACTACTATGCTCTGTTCCTGCAATCAGCTGACGGATCATAGCAAATTGACATCTTGGCTTCTCTGACATAAATATCTTACATGGCTGGAATTTACAATATTCTTAGGTGCCAATAAATATAATGGATGCACAATTTTTTAAGTGGTGCTCCTGCTTTTATGTGAAATATGATACATCAAAATATGATGTGTTCATTGTGAGCTAATGTTAAATATAACACAGATAAATTGTTTTTGTTTTTAAAATATAATAATAATAATAATAATAATAATAATAATAATAATAATAATAATGACATATGAATCACATATGCAATGATCTGAAGCATACAAAACATAAGTATAGAAAACAACAGTTTTGATTTTCTATATAAGCTTCTCTTTGTTGTACTTCCTGGATAGAATAATTCACTAACACACATATCCATCTTTTTTTGTAATATAAATCTTTCAATATTACAGCATTATAGAATATTACAGCAAGAAGTCAATGTAAGAGGGGCATTAAAAGAAGAAAACACTGTCTGCATTACACCACTGGTCCTGGAGGATGTTCACCAGTTATCTTTAAATATGCATAATTACAGTTGTGAAGTAATGTGTCAGCAGGTAACTGAAAATAATTTTGGATTTTCCTCATAGTGCTCTGCTAATTATGCTGCATTATGCTCTGCTAATCAACTTTCATTGAAAATGTGATCTAACAAAATGTAGATTTAACAATTAGCGTATTGGAGTCAGTTGTATTTGCTCTTATAGTGGCAAGTAATAACATCCATACAATACAATTCTTGGCCAGCGAGAGTTGAGTTCTGACATTTGATATGACTGCAACTGCATTATAGAAGAGCAGGTTAGTGTTAACTTTCCCATTAAGATGAGTAGAGCTACATTGCAAGTTTCAAAATTCTCAAGCAATACCATTATCTGTTTGTGTTATAAAACCCACAGTTTTAGATGATAAACAAAATATACTATTATCCATAGAGTGTTAGGAAAACATCTGTTAAGTTTTATCAGAGATTCTAATTTTATTTTTGCACAATATTTAGTTTTCATAGAGATAAATGCTTTTAAAACTTAAAAGTTTTAAATTTATAGCAGGCAACTTATGTGGTAGAGGTTGAACACTGCACTCCCTGAAAAAACTCAAGTCATCTGGAGCAGTAGAAATGTCATTGTCAGTATTGGTGTAAGTGTCATGGTTACTGTCTCCCAAGTATATCAATGTTCTGTTAGGTGTTGTTGCAGCACTCTTTCCTTATTCCAAACTTCTTTTATGATTATCAACTATTTAATTTTTGGAATATTCACAGTGAAGTGAAACTATAAAGTTTTAAAATGAGTTGCATCATCGTTCAAACTCTATGCTTATTTATGCTATGTTAGGACATGTTTTGCAAACCCTCATTCACATCTTCAGCTCTGTTGGGCTTCTGCTTCCATCTGCTGGGACTTTGATGAACTGCAGATGTGAACAAAGGTTTGTGAAACATGTTCTAACAGGATATAATAAGTAGATTAAATGATAGTCTTTACTCATTTTAAAACCTTATTCTTTTATGGTGCTCCTATGTGCAACACACAACCTGCCACTGTTCCCTTAATACATTTTCCATAGTTTGTTCCACCAAATTTCTCACAGATGACTATAAGAAATGGTTGTTATTATTATCATCTGTCACATACCCATTTATACTTGTTCAAGCAGAGTTGAAGTGATAGTCATAGCTTTCAGCCTAGATTGTTTAAGGTTACATCTCCACCAAACTTACTTTTACTATAATTTGAAGAGCCAATATATTAAAGTACAGTATACATAAGACATTTTTATAAAAAACTGTAAAAAAGGTAGAACTGAGAGATCTGAAATTATGCCACAGCAATGGGTGAGTTATTTCAAATGTTTATTTGAATTTGGAGAAGAAGGATTGGAATTTGGAATTAGAGCTGAGGTATAATGAAGCCTTGGATAGAGAGTTTTCTTGTGAAGAAGTATTAAAGCAGGTTCAAAAGGGCAAAAGGAATAAGGCAGTAGGTAAAGATGGATTGCTGGTTGAATTTTTTCAAGCCTGGTGCCAGGAACAAGGACAGTTAGAATGTTTGACTAGAGTATTGAACTTAATTAAGAGTAGTAAGAGGATACCCAAGAGTTGGCGAACAGCTATTATTCTTCCCATTTTAAGGGAAAACGTTCTACTGAAAATCCAGGTAATTACACGGTATTGCCCTCTTATCAAACTTTGGTAATATTTTAACTGAGAGAATCAATGTCTGGATAGAAGAAAGCTCAATAATCTCCCAATTTCAATCAGGGTTTAGAAAAGGTTGAAGGACAGCCGATTGTTTTTGTAATCAAAACAATGACAGATTGGTGTTTAGCAAACAAGTGGGGTAGGTTATATGCAGTGTTTGTCAACTTGGAGAAAGCATATGACAGGGTTAATAGAGAAGTTTTATGACATAAACCATGGCAAAAGGGAATGAGTAGGGAGATTATTATTTTGCTGCAAGAATTGTACAAGGATAATATGTTCTGTGTGAAATGTGGAGAAGGTTGTGTGACCAAGGAAGTGACTCAAGTATGGAGCCTCAGGCAAGGATGTGAGTCCTACCCTTTTTAATTTGTTTATAGATGATATAATGGAGGGATTACAGTGAGTTAATATACATAAACCAATAATAAATAATTTGGAAATTCCAGGCTTGCTTTATGCTAATGATTTAGTGGTAGCTTCCTTTTCAATAACAGGATTAAAACATGCAGTATTAGAAATTATGAGGTATTGCAAGGAACGGAATCTCAAAATGAATCAGGAGAAAACAAAGATAATAGTATTTAAAACGGGAAATAAGTTGAGGAGGGAGAGAAGTGGCCTATAATGGGAAGAGGAATAAAGATTGTGGAGGAATTATCATATTTAGAATGGTTTTGAGTTCCTCTGGGCTGTGGGAGAAACAAAAATAAATATCATTAACCAAGGGGTTATTGTCCTTAAGCTTTGTTTGTTGCACCAGATATGAAGGTAAACTGGTTTGAAAGAATACATAGGGCATTGGTTGAAGTGAGATGAGTATATGGTATTGAAGTATGGGGAATAGAGGAAAGCTGGAAAAGTATGGATAAGATACTTAGCAGTTTTTGTAAGAATATGCTGGAAATCCCACAAAGTGTAGCGAATGAAGGTGCATTGTGGGAAATGGGGAGGGTAAGTGTAAGAGGGTGGGTAATAGAGTTCTTAAATACTGGTTCAGAATTCAACAGATGTTGGAGGACTATGTTGAAAGAATGTTTAAAATTCCAGGAGTCTGGGTTAGGGAATCTTTATTGGATTCACAAGGTTGGGAAAGAGTTAATTAGGAATGGAATGTGTGATGTGCGGCTGAGAAGAACGGAATTGGATAAAGGTTTCTGGAAATTGGTCGGAATTAGGTTTGAGGATATACACAGGCAGTTATTGCATTCTATAATGAGGGAAAAAAAAGTTGCTAATGTTTTATTAGGAGATAAGAAAGGATGCTAGAAGAGAAATATACATTATTATGTGTAATAAGCAAGGGAGGGAGGGATTAGCATGATTCAAATTGGGAATATGGAACTTAGTGGGGGTTAGGGGAAATTGGGAACATGGAATTTGTCCTATTCATGCAAAAGCAGAAAATGCAGAGCATATTTTATTTTAATCTCAGGAACAAGTGAATGACATCACAAGCAATATGTGGTAAGTGGTTAAAATTAAACAAACAAATAGCAGTGAGGAAAATGTTTAGTGACAAAAGGCGAATCAGGAAGTTTGGGAAGTTTTTGTATGGGGTGAAGAAGAAATGGTTATGGTCAGCAAGGAGAGGAGACCTGTGGGTTGGATTGGGTTTGCTTTATGAAAGCGGTTAATAGTGTTACTTGGTTGAATGCGTAGTATATCGAATTTGAATGAAAATATGTAAATCTAGTGGGGTATTGAATCTGATGAATACTGCAGTATAAAATTGTTTCTTTGTTGTTTTATTGTAATTTTGTGTGTTGTGGCCTGGTAGAGAGCCATGGCTGTAACCGGGTCTCAACCATAGTATTAAACTTAATACAAATAAATAAAAAGACAAATTGTATTTAAAAACAAATCCTATTTAATTATTACTACTGTGACATCATAAATTAAACATATTACTTTAAACTAAAAAGAAAAAGAATTAAAAAGATACCTGCCTTCACTACTGTACAACCGGTAGCAATGAGTCTGCTATGGAAACTGCTTGTAAAATCCAGATACAGTATTGAGAATGAGGCACATATTTTGCCAAAACACATATTTTCTGTTTCTCACATACCAAAAATCAGAGGTCATCTCTTGCCGACCCAACTAAGAATACACAGTTTGCCAAAAAGCTTTAAAATTCATGTTCTTTGCATGAATGTGAGAAAAAGTATATAGTGACTTACCATTTGAAAAAAGTGTTTGAAAATTCAAACCAATTATAAAGAATATCTTGTAAGTGCCTAATGACACAAACAATTTTATTTCACATCAATTGTGTGCCTTAACAAGAACAGCAGCAAGAGTTTGTTTATTGCTTACAGTTTTATCAATTATACAAAATTCATTGAGAATGAAGAGGACTTCATGGGCTATTTGCGAAAATTTCAAGATATCATTTCATTTGTCATGCAAATATCTTAAACATATATTTTAATTGAAATCATTAGAGCCATTTTTGAGAAAACCAAAAATAAGGAGAAACTTTCCATGTAAAGATAGTTGGGGGTGGGGGGATTTTCCTGAACATCTTTATGTTCACATGCTTAGAAAACACTGAACTTAAATACCAAGTTTGGCATTTAACCAACTTTTTGCTTTTGAGTTATGCTGTTCATAGTCACACACATATGCATGCACACTGACGTTTTTCTAAAAATGCTTTTTGTGAATTCTGGAAGCCTCAAAAAATGTATTCTTGGTGAAATCTTGGTATCAAATTTTTGGGTGGAATGCAATACTTCTTCTATTTACTATAGTAGAGAGAATAAAAATCATATGAGGGAAACTATACTTAGCAATGAGTTAAAGCAATCAATGATTGGAGATGTTATTTGTCTACTCTACTTTGTAATCACCATCAATATCCTTGCACATAGCAGTCATTTCTTGATTTGTTCATTGTTAGAATACTTTTAGGCTTTTGAGAGCATAGTGCAATAAGACAAAGCATACATTATGGGCAAACACACATTATCAGTGCATTGTAGAAGTCTACTTTTATATTTTATACATGCATTCAAATAATGTCTTTTTTGGCAACATGAAAAAACTAAAAAAATGTGAAGAATCATAGAGTTCTTGTGTACCACAAAGCAATGAGGTGTTTTATTAATAAGTTTATTCATGTACCTGCATACTCTGAAAAACACATGGATGCTCCCATCTATGAATATTTTATTTCAAGAATAAATGTTTTGTTCACTTGTTCATTTGTTCACACTTAATGAGTATTGCCAGATAACATTGTTCAATGAAACAATACAATAAAATTAGTGAATTAAAAATGTATCTGTATTACATTCATGCATCAGATGAAAGAGAAACACATTCCTGACACTATGGATTAATAATTTTCCTACTCCCATGGTGTGGTAGTAGCATATCTGTGTCACATTCAAGAGGTCCCAAGTTAGAATCTCAGCTAAGGTCAGTTACCTGATAAGATTTTTCTAGGAAGACATCCTGAGAAGACTAATGTCAGGTAACTTTAAGCTCTAGGAACCCCGGGTCCATTTGAGCATCCTTTCAACCAGTTAATTCACTGTCCAATGTGACTTATCCAGTTAAAGGACCTTAAACTTAAACTTTAAAAAAAAACAACCCAACAAATCCCCAGAAATGGGACTGCTGATTTGTTAGGAGAAACCTGATTATAAAACTGAAGCTGAGATTATCTATTTTGTACCATTCAAACTAAAAACAATTTTGATGCTACCAAATTCTTCACTGCATTTTGACTACAGGAACTTGCCACACATAAATGATTATCAGGCTGTTCTGGTGGATGGAATTTTGAAACCAGGTAACTTACTAAAGATGTGTTGATATTCAATGGTTGGCATTCAATTTTTTATTTGATTTTTTTATGTTATTAGTTCCTTCTCTCTTCCTACTGTTTTCAATAAACAGATAAAAAATTAAATTACCTCTTATCATTAAAAAGAACAACAAAAAATGATGAAATGGAATAAGTTTTAAACTAATGAATTGAAACAATGACTATTCTCTCTATAGAATTCCACATTTAAAGATCATTTACCAGGAAGTCTTCCAAGATACTGACTATCAAACAGCAGCTGAGGATGCAAGCAAAAGCCCACAAAACATGCAATAATTACTATCTTAAGAGTGAATGGAAGTAATACAGTATCAAGATTTTACTTAATTTAATTTCCAGTATGATAGTTACATACTAAATTTGCCAAATTTCACCAGTGGATTACCTTAAGCTCCTGTGGTCATTGATGATTCACCCTTCAGTTTCAAATTTTATAGTTTCTAACAACAATGAATATATATTTTTTCAAAATTTTTAAAATCCAACATCTCAAAAATAGAGATTTTTGAGTTTCAATAAAAGCAAAGTCAAGTGGTTCCTTCGGAATGAGGTCCTGAACAACTTCCTATGACATACAGAATTGCAGTTAATTCAACTATGAGGTCGTAACAGGCAAATAGGGCCTAATACTTGAAAGGAAGAAGAAGAAGACAAATTGGAAAATTTGTTACAAATACACTATATGATTTTTAAACTATAGATTTTAAAAGGTACTTCAACAACTAAAACAATAAAAAAGTTATAACTAACACATGTTTGAAGTATTATTTTTAGAAAGAATGATTCCTCATAGTTTTATTAAAATCCAAAGTAATCAGCTTCAATTATTTACTTTTTCTACTGTTTACCTATAGTAGGTTGTATGGCAAAACTCAATGCAGACATTTCATTGGAAGTACATGTCATGTTTTGGAATCTCCTGAACACAAATATAATTGAGAAGTAGACAAAGACTTACTTTGGGAAAAATGTAAAACCACTAAAGTATATCATTTGTTTTCTGAAATGTTTGCTGTCCTTCATTTGAGTTTTTAAGTATTTTAACCAACACACTTTCAAGCGTCATTCCTTTGTTTTTCCTGAACCCTGTAAAGAGTATGTTTGTAACACCAAGACAGGTATATGCAAGATGCATTAGCTTTCTGCATGCTCTTATGCCCCTGCTACAAAGCGTTTATTAGAATAATTTCTACCATTATTTATAATGACTAACAGGAAGTGTATAAAGAAATAAGTTTTTGTTTGAATAGATATGAAAATAAATTCTAGTGGGTAGAGAAAGTCAACTAATTGTAACACATCAGACTTTTTTGTAGTTAAGTTTTTGTCCATCTTTAATGGTTTCCTTATCATACAAAATTCAATGAGAATGAAGGGAAGTTTACTACCAATTTCGACATAATTCAGATATACAGTTTGTTATGTGAGTATCTGAAACATATGACATTTTAAACAAAACCATTACAGCCAGTTTTGAGAAAGTAAATTTTTTTAAATGAAGGGTTCTTTGGGGAGGGAGGAATTTTCTAAAATCTCATTTTGCATCCTTAAAAGATGTCTAATGTATGTACTGCATATAACATTTTTAATTTATGTTAAGTATCTCTCTTTCTCACATATACATATGCACACACAAATACTATATTTATTTACACATTATGTATGCTATATCATCTTCATCTTATGAATCCTATTAAAAGAAAATACTTCACTGACTGCAAGAACTATAAGGTAAAAACAATGATGATACTTCCTTATATCTTACACTGGTAATTATGGAAGACAATAAGAGTAACTTAAATAGCAGACCATTTACGAAGTTTCCTCTATTTTTTTTTTTTTTTTTGTAGCAAAGCAAATATTATGCATTTATGCCCAAGTACTGATAGTGAATAGCCATATATGAATTTTATACTTCTGAAAGTGATTTATTCATTTATTTTGCTTTGTTAAAATTGTTAATTAAACTAAGGTTCATTTAAACAAAATATTTCCGTATCTTGCTTCTCCTTTTTCACCTTTGGCCCTCATATGTCTGGATGTTTGTAAAATTAATGTCACTTAGAAATCGAATTGAGAAGACCTTGTTGCAAGTTAATAGATTTGAGTGCTTAGCTTGAGTCAAGAGGACTTTTTTCAATAGCCTTTACAAAGATCTTCAAATAATTTATTATCAGGGTTTTCACAGAAATTAAAATATATTGAATGGAGCTGATCTCCAAGCCAGAGCTTCAGGTATTAGTTTCTACAGTACTTAAAATTAAGTATCACATATATATGTATTGGTTTGGTTTATAAAGCAAACAAATGTTCCTCATATTTGTATGAATGAATGATTTTTTGTCTACTTTGTACTTACATGCAATTTATACAATGTTTACAATACAATGGAGTTGCTTATTATTTCTCTTTCACTTATATTTAACATTCTGTTGTATATATAATGGGGAAGTAATGTAATGTAATATTTATTTTCATCCTTATTACAATAATACAAATAAAACTTACATCTATAGCTTAAATTTAGTGCTTCGGTTCTCTAGCTCTCCCATATTTAGCCCCTAGGCTGTATATATGGGATAAAGCTACTATACCATCTTGCCACTTTCCAAACTGTGCCCATTCTGCTGTACCTTTCTTAAGCTCCTTATCCACTTATTCCTTGTGTTGCCTAAAACTGTCCCCATCATTTTAATTGTTTCTGTTTTTGTGCTTCCCAACATTCTTAATGCTACTGCTTCTTTATTTAGCTTGTCCCATTTTTTATTCCATATAACCTCTTTCCACCTTTTAACCTTATCACATTCTATTAGCCAATGAAATGTACTACCCAATTCATCACACATAATACATCTCCCCGAACGATTATATCCATTCCTTTTTAAAAATATTACTCCGTGCGCATCCACGCAAGACCTATTCCAACAAATTGATTGCGTATATCTACATACTTCTCCCTTTCCCAATTTCTTTTAACTGATTTATCAAGATCAATGATCTTTTATCCTCAAAACTAGCCCATATCTCTTGTTTCTCAATGTCTTCTACCCTCAATCTCACTTCTTTCCAAAACCCACTATTATTATATTTATCTAATAGGAAAATATTCCTCAATCTCTTTTAGCACATTTCCCATCTCCCCAAACCAACTCTCTTCTCCTAAGATGGCTTTTTGAAACTGTATACATTCTTTTAATATATTACTATCTTCTAAATTTAAACATCTATACCAATACTTCAAAATTCTTTTCACTATTATACCTTTTCTCCCTACCCTTCCTAGCTCTGCCAGTGCTATGCCCCTTGGTGATCTCTTAGGCAAACCCAGAACTTCTCTACAAAGCATTCTATGGACTATATCAATCTTACACCATCCCTTTGCCACCCCCCATATTTCTATTCCATATAACATTTTTGACTCAACTACAGCTTCGTATAGCCTTTCCAACCAGTTCATTGATAGCGTGGGTGTTTCTCACAAGCAAACTCTAACAGCTTTCATGGCTAGCTTTTCTTTCAGTTGTGCATCATATTTAGATTGTGCTTCCCATTTCCCGTTGCTTGAGAATCTAATCCCTAGGTAATCAAATTCTTTTACCACCTCTATTTGCTATCCATTTATATACCATCTTTCCTCTGTTTTTAATTTTGATCCTTTCTTGAACACTATTATCTGGACTTGTTTGTATTCACCTTTAACCCCCATTCCATACAGAATTTAGCAATTTCATTAATAGCATGTTGCAACCCTATCACTGTTACTGCCCTAGCTACTAGATCATCTGCAAATAGTAACCCTAGTATTTCCTTTTTCCCTATAACTGGACAGTGTTTATTACTTTTCATTATTCTATCTAAAATATCATCTATAAATAAGTTAAATAATATTGGACTGAGTTTACAATCTTGCCTCAGACCTAAATTTTGCTGTATATAATCAGTAGTACTATTTTTACTACATCTTCAAAATTGAATTCCTTCATACAATTTTGTATCCCCTCGATGAATGCAGTGCTGACTCCTTTGTTCCTCAGTTTATATACCAAAGCCCTCTATTTATATATCAAAAGCCTTCTCGAAGTCTGCAAAATATATATATACCCTACCCCTTTTATTTAATAAGTATTTGTTTACTATGGTTTGAATTATCATTATGTTATCTATTGTTCTTTTTCCTCTCCTAAAACCTGCTTGGTATTCTGATAGTGTATCTTCCCTCTCTGCCCACTCGTATAATCTTCTAGCTAATATACCAGTGTATATTTTGCCTAATATAGATAATAAACTAATTCCTCTGTAGTTGCTTGGATTATTTGTATCTCCCTTTCCTTTATACAATCGTGCAACAACGCTCACTTTCCAGCTCTCCGGTATCACTTTCTTCTATCTGATTCTGTTAAATTGCTCTGTCAACAACTTTGTACCCTCTCCTAATTCCCTGAAATTTTTCCAAAATTCCCCCAGAATTCCATCAGTCCCTGTAGCCTTCTTCTGTTAATGGTGAAGTATAATTTTCCACTATTTACTTTTTTGGCTTGTTACCCTTTTTCTGTATTTTCTCCAATTTGCTTCACATCTCTTTTAACCACTTTAACCTAATTTTTCCTAAATATTTACCTGCTTTCTCTATATATTTATTTGATCTTGTATTAAAAATGTTCCTAATTTTTAGTTCTGTTGGTAAATTTTTCCAATTCTCTAATACTAAATTCTCTCTTCCTTTATCCATGTCCTCGCATTTCAGAATATAATGTCAATTGACATGTAATCCATTACATTTAGTACATCTCTCCCTCCTTCTTCTCCCTGTTAGATCACTTAAATTCATTACACCTGTCCTCGCCCATGCATACCCCATTCTGGCCTCTTTGTGGCATACTTTGAAGTATCTTTCTTTTTCCCATTCCATTTTTAAACATCTATAACCTATTAATGACATTTTTTCTTTGAAACTACTCATAATTTCTTGTTTTTCAATATCCTCCACTCTTGTTCTAATTTCTTTCCAGAAAGCCTTACTTTTGTTGTTTCTTTCTGTCCATGTTTCCCCCATTCCTATTTCTTCCAATGTTGTTTGTATATTGTACATCCAAGTTTCTTTTTTCCCCATTTTCTCCTGTACAACCAAGCATTGCTTTAGTATCTCATTTTCCTCCAATAGCTTTATTCTGAACCAGTATATGATTGCCCTTTCTACCATTTTGCCTTTAGCTCTCAAGCTTCCTAGTTCTACTTGTGCTACTCCATTTGGTGAGCTTCTCCGAGGCTTATTTTGCAAATATTTCTATGTATAGCATCTACATTTTCCCATCCTTTTCCAGTCTCCATATCTCTGCTGCATATAACATCCTTGCTTCCACCACTGTGCTATATATCCTTTCTAGCCACGCAATTTGCATTTCTGGTATTTTGTTCACACATCCTCTGATTACCTGTATTGCTTGTTTCCCCTTTGCTAGTACCTTTTTCTTCTGTTCTCTCCAATCCCCTACACTATTGAGCCTTACTCCTAGATAGTCAATTCTCCTCACTACTTCCAGCTCCGTTCATTTCCAATACCACTTTTCGGTCTTTCTTAGTTTATATCCTTTCTTAAAAATCATGTAAATTTGTATAATTCACAAGATCTTGATTCAGACTTGCTGTCTCAATAATGTTAAACTCTAAGGCACTGATATACACAGTTCCTAAACACAGAGGGATAAAACAGAGCTGTGTAGTTGTTGCATCCTTACCTATTTGTTAAACATAATAGATGGGTTATGCATTTTATAACTATTCCTATATCCCCCCCCCCCAAATGTCAAACTTTTATATATTTGCTGGTTGTTAATTTTTTAAAACCAAGATCTCATTTTAATTGAGAATACTTCATTTTGAATGCAAAAAGCTATTGCTTTTCAACACAAAGCTCATACCTACCTTAAATATTTTTCACTTGAGGATACCTTATTCAAAGTTATGAAAATGATTTACAAGGAAAACAGGCTCTAAATTGAATATAAAATATTATATATTTTATAGATTCAGAACATCCTACATCAATAATGAAAGAATAGCAGAGTTGAGTGGCATAATTTCAGTATTCATTTTAAAATGTCAATCCGCAAAAATTAACAAAGTGATATTTCCATAATTTCAAACAAATTATACCTGGTCCCTTGAAAACATTATTACAAGATTTAAACAGCATAATGTATTGCAGCAACCAACTGACACTGTATTTTCTGGTCCACAAGTATGTCTACATGAATTGGAACGTAATCATTCCAGAATCATTCCTGAATTTGTCTTCATATAGTTGGGAAGTCATGGACAATAATGCTAGATTTGTACCTGGTAGGTAGAGAAGGTATTGCATTCCATCCAAAAATTTATACTAAGATTTCACCGGAAATATATGTTTTGAGGCCTCCTGATACAAAATACATTTTTAGAAAAGTGTGTGTGTGTGTGTGGGGGGGGGGAGGTGGGGGTGTGTGCGTGCGTGCGTGCGTGCGTGTGTGTGTACTTTCCAAAGATGTGACACAAAGATTTTCAAGATTTACACCAAGCTATCCTCTCCATGAAACATTTTTCAAAAGTTTTTATTTTCTAAAAAATGGCTCTAATAATGTTGGCTAAAATATTACATATTAAAAATTTACATAATGAAGAAAATGTATAATCTGAATTTTCTGGGAATAGCCTATGAAGTCCTCTTCATTCGAATGGAATTTTGTATAATCTTATATAACTGTAAACATTAAGTGATAGATGAAAACATACTCACAAAACATGTAAATCTCTTTAAAGCACACAATTTATTTAAAATAAGTTGTTTTGTGGCATAAGCCATTTATGAGATATCCGTTATTAATACTTCAAATTGTTCATTACTTGGCCATTCTCTTAAAGTCTCTCAACATTCAGTTGTTTCTCACAATTGCATAGAAAAAGTATGGAATTTTAAGGCCAGCATACAGCATCCAGTTCTTAAACATTTGACTATTGCTTTTTCCTTTGTATCTATAATGAAATGTGTAACGTAGCTATTTCTGCAAAGATCTACTTGGATTAAAATGTAGTAGCTTAGAAAAATAAACTTTAGGAGGAATAGTTTGTATACCCACTAATAAAGATAGAGGATAGAGAAAGTAATGTGAATGTATCACATCAGATTTTTCTATCTACATCACATTAATCAAAATGAACTTTTACATATATTTTCATTACGCACTTTGTTGTAAGTATATGGGGAGTATAGGTGGCTGAAGGGACAGTCAAATCTTTAAATCTTGGTGTTGAAATTCCATAATCTTTACATGATATCACAAGAAACAAAAGAATAGAAGAAGTAAATTGTGTGGATGTAATTGTAATAGTTGAAACATTGCTAAATAATACTGATATGCAATATTTCAATATACCAGATTACTTAGTCCACCATGCAATCCAAGATGATCATGCAGGTGGATTAGCAATTTACATATCAATAAGAGGACATTCTAAGCTTATTAAGAGTGTCTGGGATTGCCATAGTATTATTAAATTAGCAATATTGAAACAAGACAAAACTTTTCATTTCATTGGTTTCTATAACCACAAGGAGAGCAATATTAACCCATTTTTGAAAACCCTAGACCCACTGTTAGACAAAAACAACATAAAAGTACCATTCTCATTGGAGATTCACACATTAATATTTTGGAAAATAATAAAAATAAGTTATTATCTACCACAAATCTACAGAGGTATAATTATGAATTATGTAACAAAAAATGGCCAACCAGGTTAACACAAAATACCATAACCCTTATAGACCATGCCTGCTTAAACATTTCCAATTGCAATTATAGAATTTTTAATTAATTAACGATCTTAGTGACCATAATTTTTTTAGTTTTAGAAATTATATACCAAAATATGGATAAATTGGTGAAACAAAGGGAAGTAGAATTTAAATCCGATACGAAAATAGGCTTTGCAGAACAAAATAACTTTTTCCAGACAACTGATAAACCCACTTTAACGGCAAATATAAATGATGCATATCAATCAATTAACAACTTAGGTAAACTTAGGATTAAAAACTGGAAGTAAAACACTTAGTAGACAAATCTCAAAAACAAACGCAAGCCTAATTCCCTGGGTCTTTAAACAATTTCTTGAATTAATCAATGAAAAGGACAATTTATAGAAAAAAAAACCATAGTTGCTAATCCATCCTTGAAATAATCCATAAGTGTAAAGCAAAGAGGTAATTAATTTAAAGTGAACATTAAAGAGAGTACTACTCTAGACAAATTGTAAAAGGTCAAAATAATTTCAGTTGAAATCATGATATGGAATTTTTGGGTGGAATAAAATACTTTCCCTATTTACTATACATAATAGAGAAAGTAAAAATACATCCAAAATGATGACATCTGTGATATACTTAAGAAATACTTTGTGCATGGCCAGGGTCTCCTAAGATCACAGTATGCCAGCTTAAACAATTACTCCAGTCCAATATTAAAAACAAAGCATGGAGTCCCACAAGGAACAGTGTTAGGGCCAATATTATTTCTCATCTTTATTAACAATATAGGAAATGTGAAATTAATGGGTAAAATATTTTCTTATTCTATGAAAACAAATCAGAATTACAGGTACTGAAAGGTATGCAAACTGCCTTACAACACTACTGGCATGGTAAAACTTAATAAAAAAAAATAGCAACTTAATCCTTAATGTAAAACAAAAGACAAAATATGTGCTTTTTCACAGACCCTCTAAACCAAGTACAAATAGTATGCCAATTAAAATCAAAGATAATGTCATAGAAAGGTTAAACAGAATTACATATCTTGGTGTTACATTAGACTCATCCCTGACTTGGACACACCATATTGAACGTATCATCAACAAAACAAACTCTCTTATTCCCATATTGTACAGACTAAGTGATTTAGAGTTAGATAATAGACATAAAAGAAGTTCCTATTTTGCACTCTTGCACCCCAAATCTCTGTATTTAAATGTAGTATGGTCCAATAATTATAAAGAACAATTAAAGTGTTTACAAAACCTATAACAGAGAGCTATTAAAATACTTTTTGGCTTCAATATTTTTAAGACCTCTGCAGAAGTATTTAAGGAAACAAAATATCCTGTCATTTTGTTTATCTACAAATATAGTGAGTCTTTACTCATGTATAAAACTGAAAATAATCTCCTAAGTACCAAGTCAGTTATCAAACACAAAAAAGATATTTACTCCTACAAAACAAGATCAGCCAATTCACATCTTCATAGAATCAGTTAACTCTGCCAAATATGGAATAAAAGGTATATTACATAGTGCTGCCAAAACATACAATAATCTCCCATTTGACATCAAAGCATCACTTAACTTTTCTCAGTTCAAAAACAAACTCTTCAAGTACCTACTCGACCAATACTGTAATTTCTAATAACTGAACAACAGGAAACGTTTGTGGTGCTTGTTGAAATATTTAATAAATGTTACCCACACACACTCCAAATAGGTTATAAAAAGAAAAGAAAAAATCTGATGTGTTACACTCACATGACTTTCTCTACTCTTGTACAAACTATTTTTACAAACTCTTATTCTCCATCTATTTCATATTAATTGAGATAAACATTTGCAGAAATAATCTTTTGACATGCAAAGAGAATTACATTTTACACATAGCAACCAGTTCTAAAAATATTTGACTCGCTTAAAGCGTACTAAGTTCCCCTGTTTTGTAATTGCAAGGGCAATATAGAAATACAGCCTTTAAGCATTGACATATATCTTAATAGCTGGTTGCTAGATGCAGCACCATTCTCTTTGCCACACATTAATACTCTTTGCATATCCAAGACAAAAAAATGAATAACGAATTCCCATTTGAGAAAATAAGTATTGAAAAATTTAAGGGCATAACAAGCAATATCTCGAAAATGGTTCACTCAACAAAAAAAATGTATATGACATAAATTGTCTATTTTAATGCGATCTACATTTTTTGTGTAGTAAAATTTTGTCTATCTCTTATGGTTTACCAGTTATGCAAAAGTCGTTCACAATGAACAATACTTTTAGACATTCCCAGAAAATTCAAGATATACATTTTATTTGTCATAAAAGTATCCTAAACATATGATATTTTAATCAAAATCGTTAGAGCCGTTTTTGAGAAAATTAAAGTTTTCAAAAAATGTTCCATGTAAAGGGTAATCTGGGGTGAGGGGGTTTTCTTGAAAACCTTCCTGTCGCATCTCTGGAAGATACTGAACCTAAATACCAAGTTTGGTGTTTATCCGACTGTTCATTTCTGAGTTATGCTGTTCACAGACACACACACACACACACACACACACACACACACACACACACACACACACACGAACATGTTTCCAAAAATGCATTTTTTGGATTCAGGGGGTGTCAAAACATATATTTCCGGTGAAATCTTGGTATCAAATTTTTGGGTGGAATACAATACTTCCCCTACTTACTATACGTAGTAGAGAAAGTAAAAAAAAAAAGTATATATACAGTTTTTTGTTTTGTTTTGTTTGTTCCTTCTTTCCTTACTTGTGTATTCTTTTATGTATTTATTCGTTTGTAATTTTCTTACCACCCAAAATAGTAAAGGGCTGCCCTACTTAGAGCAGCATGCTCATTGGGACCTTATTTGTAAATAAATAAATAATGACTTCAGTACTTCAAAAAATGTAAAAGTATTGGAAAAGTCCAATCAATGGCATAAAAATCTCGGAAATGGTTAATGCCATGAATACTTTTGACATAAATCTGTATTTCAATGAGATCTACATTTTCTGTGAAGTTTTTGTCCATCTCTTATGGTTCAGCAGTAATACAAAATTTATGCAGAATGAAGAGGATTTCACATGTTATTTGCAGAAGATTTGAAAAATATTTTTTATTAGTAGGTAATGTAAATATTTTAAACGTATGCTATTTTAATTCAAAACTTAAGTCATTTTTGGGAAAGTCAAAAATAATAAACAATTTTCCATGTAAAGGGAACTTGGGGTGTTAACATCTTTGAAAGACATTGAACATAAATACCAAATTTGCTATTTATACAGCATTTTCCTTTGGCGTTATGCTGTTCTCTCTCTATCTCATTCTCACACACACTCGCACACAGTTGTCTTCCGTGCTGTAGTGATTACCATGCTAGCCTCTAGTTCCCCAGGTCGTGGGTTCAAACATCATGAGTTCAAGATGAAGCTGCTTAATTCTACCACACAGCAAACACCACAAAGTTATCCTCCAGTTAATGGTTGAACCTATACGACAGCTTTGTGAAGTTGGTTTTGTATGTGTATTATTGTAATATTTTTATAATATATATTATATAATATATTTGTATATATTATACAATATTGTATAATAAATACAAATTATAATATTATTACAATACACACTGTGCTTATTTGTGGTTTTGCTTTGCATTGAAAAATAAATTTAGTGAAATGTTTTAAGAAAACTTCAGTCAATAAGTGAAGTGATGCAGTTAATAAAGATGGTAGTTTGAATAGTAATAGAAGCAAATGGAAACAAATAAAATAAGTGAAAGTATGACACAAAATGAAGCTGCAGCACCAAGGGTGATAATTGCTAATATCAGTTCACAAACTTCAACTTCCAGTGGGAGTGGATTAGGTGTATTACCAAATTGCTGGACATGGAATAATGGATATATTTCAGCACTGAGAACTCTTGTCTCTCCATTAAAGAAAACAATTTAGGTTGTAGGATTTTTTCACAAGCAAGCATTATTCCCAACAAACAATTTGGAATTCACATTTCTCAGGAGTGGGTTCAAGGTAAACTTTCATTATTCTGAAGCGACAGGAAAAGTCAACAACAAAGCTTAAGAAAACTACTTTGTGGTCACAAATTAAGCAGAGCTCATATTTCTGCCTTATACAGTGCTGAAGCAAGTAAAAGTTGTTAATTATCAGAGGGTGTAGTAAATGCAGAAAGAAGAGATAGAAATTATATGTCACGTTTTTAACATAGCCTATAAAATCACAAAATAACTTGTACTGATATGGCCCTAGATATAGATCTTCAGGCACTTAATGGATTATATTTCGGAAGGATTCTTCATTCCTATTTTTCCTGCACTAATATTATGTCATATATCACTGTTAAACATGTGTGATGAAATAGGAAAACATATTTAGTGAGAATAGACATTTTAATAAATGAGTCAACCTAGCAACAAATAAGCATTAATTATATGCATAAGATTTTTTTTATGAATACTGGTTGTATATCTCAGACACCATACTTTTGGGTCTCATTGAATTAGAAAGTGGAACCTCATTTGTTATTACAGCTACTCTTCTTGAAAGACTTAATAAGCATGGTTTTGCTGATCAAATTTTAAATGAGTGTCCAGTGCGTGTTTCTCAAATAATGGAGCTTCTACAATGTTGGGTAGAAAATGGAATAGGAAAAAAAACTATTTCCTTACATTGTAATATGGCACTGTTAGTAACCACAGGGTAGGACTTGCTGTTAATTATGCTCTTAAAGATATGCATAATTTAAATAATTTTCAAATACTTGCAGAAAATTTGTATGTAGTGTATATAACCAGTCACCCTGCCCCCCTCCAAAAAAAATCAAAGGGAACTTCTACCTAATTCTAGAAAAAGGGTATTTAAAAATTGACAAAATTTTCACCATTTGATGGATTACATCTAGCCAAAGAACTGTTCTAACAGTTTGGGAAAATTTTCAACTTTTCTCTCCATTTATTAAAGCTGAAAATGATAGTGAGACACAAGAAAATGATCTAACTACATTATTTGTTTCTTAAACCAATTATTAAAACCAAAATAAATGAAATAAAATCATTTAATATATTTTTTTTATTTAAAGGTGAGTCGGAATTGTTACACTAACATCACTTAAGTCGAATTAGCTTCTGAGGATGGGAACAACCGTTTCCCGAAACATGTTAAGTGAGTAAACTTAAGTGATGTTAGTGTAACAATTCCGACTCACCTTTAAATAAATTCAATACACATCACTGTTTCTAGCTTCTTTTCATTACAATATCAACGTCATTTAATATATTTGTGGAAATCTATTGCTTGATGCTCTAATGGAATTGAGAGACATATCACAAGAGCTTCAAAAAATAGAAATAGCACTTTCCACAGCTGATAAAAGTATAAGGGCAGCAATAAAAGCATTTGAATCAATGCAAAAAAATCCAGTCCATACACCAAAATGGCTAGAAATGCTATAAAGTCTCATAAATTTAAATATGTTCCTTTAACTAATAACAATAAAATCCAGTCCATGAATCAGAGACAATTCTACAGAAGTTTGATGGTCAATTTGGAACTAAAATTACTGACTAAAAGCTCATCTCATAGAGGACAATACTCTGAAAATTTAGAGAAAGGTTTTTTAAGAATCTTACAGATCATTTAAATGCACTGTATCCATCTGAATGGGCAGGAATCTTAGATGCTTTATATGGAGAGGAAAGTATCAGGGAACTGTGTGATCAATTTAATATACAAGATTCAAGCAAAATAGTTTGAGCTTATAGCAAGTACAAGAAAGACTGAAATGAAGGGTAATAAATAGAATAAAAAGGCTGGCACCGTAGCTCAGTGGGTAGAGTGAGAGTTGCGAGAGGTCCCAGGTTCGATTCCTGGTTGGGGTGGAAGTTTTTCTCTAGCCAAGATTATTCCCTATCCTCCCCAGAGTCTGGAAGTATGAATGAGAGTGTGAATCTGTGTGTGATATGATGATTAAAACCCAAAAAGTGCAAGAAACCCAACAAGAGAATATGAGTTAACACCATTACCAATAGGTAATAAATTCCAAAGGAAAGGCTGCTGATAAGGCCAATGCACTTAAAGATGGGGTATAAATGGAACTAAAAAAATAAAAAATAAATAATCTCTTCAACCTTTTTTTAGAGGACAACATAATTGGAGTGTCTACCACAGTGTGAAGGGGCCTTCAGTTCAATGAATGAAATTTTAACTCCCATTAGAAGTATTGTTTTAGCAGAACATTTGTAGCAGGCATGATGTTTATTAATCTTGTAGGATCCACACTCCAGTAGTTGATCCACTACCATACAAGTTAATAACTTGTTTTCTGGATATTTAATTTCATTAAATTATTAGATGCCAGTTCTGTAATTTTATTCGGGATTATTGTGCTATATATATTAACTGCTGAATTTGCTCTTGGTTTAGAGTTCCATAATACTACATCATCTGCAAATATTAACAATTTTTTATTGTATTATCTGTAATTGGTTAGGGAGATGATTGGTATAAATACTGAACAAGGATACTGACTTGTGGTAAACCTTAATGTTTCTATTGATATTTAGATAAATGATCATTATATTTGGCGACAATAATAAAAGTGTTTGGTGATGAATTTACTAATATAGTGTAGCATTCTGCCTTGAACATTCTAAACTTTACAATCTTTCAAGTAATTTGTATCTTTGAGTAGAGTCATAATATATTCCTTAAAAATCAATAAATATTGCTAAAGTATCTTTGTTTTTGCTTAGAACATATTATATAATATCTTGGCTAAAATTTAAAATTTGTTGATTTGTTAAACAGCATTCTCTAAATCCAGCTTGATTATCTAAAACTATGTTATTTGCTTTCCAGAAACAAATTTAATTTAATCTGTTGGAAATC
Source organism: Deroplatys truncata (assembly GCA_030765065.1). Classification (NCBI taxonomy): domain Eukaryota; kingdom Metazoa; phylum Arthropoda; class Insecta; order Mantodea; family Mantidae; genus Deroplatys; species Deroplatys truncata. Next base: position 155,787,992 of record CM060978.1, read on the forward strand.
ATTTTTTCCATGATCTTTGCCAATATATTGATAAGTGCTAAGGCCAGTAACTTAAAAAAATTATTCTCCTGTTTTTTACGTTCTCTACTATGTATAGTAAGTAGGGGAAGTATTGTATTCCACCCAAAAATTCGATACCAAGATTTCATCGTAAATATATGTTTTGAGACCCCTGAATCCAAAAAAAGCTATTTGGAAACATGTCCGTGTGTGTGTCTGTGTGTGTGTCTGTGAACAGCATAACTCAGAAACGAACAGTCAGATAAACACCAAACTTGGTATTTAGGTTCAGTATTTTCCAGAGATGCGACACCAAGTTTTTCAAGAAAATCCCCCCACCGCAGATTACCCTTTACATGGAACATTTTTCGAAAATTTTAATTTTCTCAAATGGCTCTAATGGTTTTGATTAAAATATCATATGTTTAAGATATTTTTATGACAAATGAAATGTATATCTTGAATTTTCTGGGAATGCCTCCAAAAGCATTCTTCATTGCGAACGACTTTTGCATAACTGGTAAACCATAAGAGATAGACAAAATTTTACTACACAAACAATGTAGATCACGTTAAAATACACAATTTATGTCATATACATTTTTTTTGTTGAGTGAACCATTTTCGAGATACTGCTTGTTATTCCCTTAAATTTTCCAATACTTATACTTTTTCTCAAATGGGAATTCGTTACTCATTTTTTTGTCTTGGATATGCAAAGAGTATTAATCTGTGGCAAAGAGAATGGTGCTGCACATAGCAACCAGCTATTAAGAGTAATGTCTATGCTTAAAGGCTACTGTATTTCTATATTGCCCTTGTAAATATATATTCCCCTTACATCTACAAGAAAATAAGCAATAAGATAGAGTCTGCAAATATTTATTTCGATTAACATGAAGTAGATGGAGAATAAGTGTTTGTAAAAATAGTTTGTTCAAGAGTAGAGAAAATCGTGTGAGTGTAACACATCAGATTTTTTTCATTTTGCAATAAGTATTACTACTGCATTTTTCTACTTATCTGATACATTTGCGTAACATGATAGATTATACAGATAAAGAAGTGTTAATTTATTTTTTTTCTGATGATGTTTGATAAATTCTAAATGTATATTGTCTGGACTTGGATATATTTCCTTTTATTTTATATGCAATGCTCAATTCTTTAATATTAAATTCTTGGTTAAACATATTATTTGTAAGTTGGGTTTTTGATTCTAAATACTCTAATATATATATATATATATATATATATATATATATATATATATATTTTCCTTTTTAGTTTAATAAGGTAATTTATAGATATTAGCATAGTATTTGTTGAATTTCTTAACTATTTCATTGTCATCCATAATAGTTTTATTGTTATGAATAAAAGGTATGTTTTGGTTAACTTTTTATTTTGTAAGTATTCTATGAATGTATTTTTTGCCCATTTTTTGTAGAAAAATATTAAATGTTCTTTTTAGGACTGTTAAATTCTGTTTTTGAACTGTGCACTCATTTTCACCATTTTTGTACTTTTCTAAAATCTTTCGTTTTTTTTTGGCTGCGTTTCTGGCTATGTCTTTTCATCTTTTCTAGTTGCATGTTCCAAAAAGTTTGTAATTTTTAAGTGTTCCTCTAGGTGCGTACTTCTTTGCTGTTGTTAAAATTGCCTCACACAAATCTTTGTTTATTTTATTTGATTGTACTAATTCATTTACAGATTCTTCAAATTTGGTTTCTAATTCACTTGGATAATCTTTCCTATGTATTTTTTTATTTAATGTTATTACTTTCCTACCATGTACCTAGCAGATAGAGAAGGTATTACATTCCACCCAAAATTTTGATACTGAGAATTCATCATAAATAAAGTGTTTTGGGGCCCCTTATATACAAACAAAGTATTTTTATAAAAAGTTCCATGTGTGTGTGTGTGTGTGTGTGTGTGTGTGTGTGTGTGTGTGTGTGTGTGTGTGTGTGTGTGTGTGTGTGTGTGTGAACAGCATAACTCAAAAACAAAAAGTCGGATCAACACCAAACTGGGTATATAAGTTCAGTACCTTCCAAAGATGCGACACAAAGATTCTCAATAAAATTCTCCTCCCCAAACTACCCTTTAAATGGAAAATTTTTGAAATTTTTGATTTTCTAAAAAATATAATGATTTTGATTAAAATACCATATATTAAATATATTTACATGACAAATAAAATGTATATCTTGAATTTTCTGGAAATAGCCTTTGAAGTCCTCTTCATTTGGAAGGAATTTTGTATAAATGTACTACACAAGAAATGTATACATCCTTAAAACACACAATGTATTTCACATAATCTTTTTTGTGGCATCAGCCATTTCCAAGATATCTTATTAATTTAAAATTTTTCAATACTTAGCCATTCTTTTAAAGTCTTGTCAGCATTCATATGTTTCTTATGATTCCATCGAAACAGTATAGAATTTTAAGGCTAGTGTATAGCATCCAGTTCTTAAACATTTGACTATCGCTGTTCCCTTTGTATCTCTAACGAAATGTGTAATGTAGCTATTTCTACAAAAGTTTATTTAGATTAAAATGAAGAAAATATAAAAAAATTATGATGTGATACATTCACATGACTTTCTCTACCCTCTATCGTTTATTAGTATGTATACAAACTATTCTTACTAAAGCTTATTTTCATATTTACTACATTTTAATCCAAAAAAAACTTTTGCAGAAATAGCTACATTACACATTTCATTATAGACACAAAGATAGTCAAAGGTTTTAGAATTGGATGCTATAATGCTAGCCTTAAAATTCTATACTATTTCCATGCAATTGAAGAAACAACTGAATGTTGAAAGGACTTTAATGAATGACCAAGAAATAAACAATTCAAACCATTAATAATAGATATCTCAGAAATGGCTTATGTTAGAAAAAAACTTATTTGAAATAAATTGTGTGTTTTAAAGAGATCTACATTTTTGTCTATTGCTTAACATTTACCAGTTATACAAGACTATACAAAATTCCTTTCGAATGGAGAGGACTTCAAAGGCTATTTCCAGAAAATTCAAGATACACATTTTATTTGTCATGTAAATTTCTTTAATATCTGGTGAAATCTCAATATAACATTTTTGGGTGGAATGCAATACCTTCTCTACCTACTAGGTACATGGTAAAGAAAGTAAAAAAGCTGGCCAAAGAGAGTCAGTCAATCCAGGAAAGGCAAATGTTTATCAACTTGTAAGTGCTGGCAAAATCTTATTGCCTCATTACACATCAAACTAGATTTGATTAAGAATTTTGTGAAATCAATGGATCAAGACGAGAGTGCATTTCTCTTTTTTTTTTCTTTTCTTTTTTCTTTCTTTTTTATTTATTTATGGACGCTCTTTAACTACTATGGTCCTTAGCATCCCATTCTATATTCGGTGTGAAAGACTGGTAATTTTGCTCAGAGGCCTCTTTATCAGGCTTGAGGTTCTTTTATGTGCCATAAATCTATGACACGGGACCACCGGCTTTACTTCCCTTCTGAACAAAGCCATGCTAAGGATTTTAACGCCCAAAAAAATCCATCGCCCTCCACCGGGTTTGAACCCGCGACCTTGGAACTAGAGGCTAGCACGGTACCACTAGTCCACAGAGGATGACATATCTCTTCTTGAAAACTATCTTCCCAAAAAATCAGTGAAGCAAAACTAAAAGAGGGAATATTTGTTAGCCCTCAAATTAGGGAAATGATGAAAGATTGACAGTTTGAAAGCCTGTTAAATATGCAAGAACGAACTGCATGGTTCTCTTTCAAAACCACTGTTATAAACTTTCCAGGAAACTACAGGTTTGAACATTATAAACATTGCAATGTATGCAGATGATGTAGTTCTATGGACAGCTGAAAAAAATGACAAGAACGTATATACCAGATTAGAAGAAAAAATAAAAAATGTGTTAGTCAAATTAACTAATTCGCCCAAACTAAATAATATGTCCATTAATGTAGCAAAATCTAAATATCAAGTTTATACCAAAAAACATTTTGATGACAGGAAAAAAAAACTTAAAACTTGAAATCAATGGGAAACAAATAGAATATGCTGAAGAAATTAAATATCTAGGAATTGCACTAGAGGGAAAATTAAAAATGAAAGACCATGTACAAAATATCATGCAAAAGGCTACTAAAAGAAGTAACATATTGAAGAGATTAGCTGGATCTAAATGGGGCAGTTCAATAAAAGTTTTAAACAAAACATATAACAACTACATAAAACCAGTATTAAAACATGGATGTGAATTACTATTAACTGCAACTGATGATAAAGTTAATATAATTGAGAAATGTCAAAATCAGTGTTTAAGATGGATAACAGGAGCAGTGAAAACAACGCCAGTTAGTGCACTTCTTGCTGGAACAAATAATAACCCAATGAAAGCCAACATTGAAATACAAGCTGTACAATTATATGTAAAATTGAAAAAAAACAAAACCAAGAAAACATCATTGGTTTCAACAACTACCTAGGGAATACAAGCTAAAAGCACAGATTACAAAAAATTCTTTTTAGAGAAGAATTATAATTACCTAAATTTATCAGAAAAATGCACTCCTCATCCCACTAGAACTAATCCAATGGATTTTATCAAGATAGTAACAAATAAAGAGCTGACAGAACAACTAAATAAGCAAGAAGACTCACCAAAAGTATGCAGAACTGCTACGCTTGAACATCTACATAATCAATTCCCCGAAACAGAGTGGCTTAGAATTTATACAGATGGTTCTGCAGATAAATTGAGAAACAATGTGGGAGGTGGTATATACTGTAAATACTTTTCACATTATTTTACATTGCCTAGACAATCCACAAATTTTGATGGTGAAATTGTTGCAATACATAGAGCATTAGAACAGATATACTACAGGACTGGTATAAAAGAAAATAAAGTAGTTGTTCTCACAGACTCAATTTCTGCCATTCAAGCAATAGAACGATATGATAGTCCAGATGAATCTTATAATATTAAGGATGTGAGATCTTATTATAGATTACTCCAAACAAAATTTCAACAGATAATATTACTGTGGATACCAGCACATGTGGGAGTGAATGGTAACGAGACTGCAGACTTTCTGGCCAAAAAGGGTGCAGTGTTATACTCAAAACCTATAAAGGCTTGTGGACTAGATATGAAACTAAAAAAATGTCAAAATTAATATAGAACAAAAATATCAATATAATATTCAAAAGGAAATTACTAATAAAAATTACACCAACATAAAAGAAATTGTACAAAAAATAAAAAAGTCCCAAGGAAAGAAGCTGTTGCTCACTTCAGATTAACCACTAGACATGGCTGTCTGGCGGAACATCTTCATAGGTTTGTTTTTATGAATGACAAAGCCTGTAAGATTTGCAATGCTGACAAGATTTTAAATGGAGAACATCTACTAGAATGCCCAGAATTGAGGAAAGCTGTACCAAATGTGAAGATACACAATTTATATTGATGGATCAAAATCCTGCACATTAGATCAACAACACAACACATTACAAAGTACTTGTCAGTGAGCTGATTGTGAACTGCAAGGTCATGGGATGTAACAAGTCTTTGAAGATACACATGTTGAGCTCCCAAGTTGATTTCTTCCCTGATAACCTTGGCGCTGTCAGCGATGAACTTGGCAAGCATTTCCACCAGGACATTGTTGAAATCGAAAGATGCTACCAGGAAAAATCACTCCAAATATATTGACATATTGCTGTTGGACACTCAAGAGAGATATTTCTCAAGCAAAGTACAGTGAAAATCCACTTCACATACATTTTAAGTACATTAAATGCATTCTAGTCAAGGTGTTACACTTATTAAAATTTATAATTACCAGAAATGTTATTCATGTGATTGCTCAAAACTGTGGCCATTCTAAAAGTTCAGTAAAAATCTGATGTGTTACACTCACATGACTTTCTCTACGCTTGTACAAACTATATTTACAAATGCTTATTCTCCATATGCTTCATGTTAATCGAGATGTTAATCTTATTGCTAATTTTCTTGTAGGTGCAAGGGGAATATGGTAGGCTTTAAGTGATAGTCAAATCTTTTAAGAGCTGGTTGCTATGTGGCGCATTCCATTCTCTTTGCATGTCCAGGACATAAAAAAAAATGAATAACGAATTACCATTTGAGAAAAAGTATAAATACTGGAAAACTTAAGGGAATAACAAGCAATATCTCGGAAATGGTTCACTCAATAAAAAAAATGTATATGACATAAATTGGTATTTTAATGCGATCTACATTTTTTGTGTAGTAAATGTTTGTCTATCTCTTATGGTTTACCAGTTATGCAAAAGTCGTTCACAATGAAGAATACTTTTGGAGACATTCCCAGAAAATTCAAGATATACAATTCATTTGTCATGAAAATATCTTAAACATATGATATTTTAAACAAAATCGCTAGAGCCATTTTTGAGAAAATTAAAATTTTCGAAAAATGTTCCATTAAAGGGTAATCTGGGGGGGGATTTTCTTGAAAACCTTCGTGTTGCATCTCTGGAAGATACTGAACCTAAATACCAAGTTTGGTGTATATCCAACTGTTCGTTTCTGAGTTATGCTGTTCACAGACACACACACACACACACACACACACACACACACACACACACACACACACACACAGACACACACATGGACATGTTTCCAAAAATACTTTTTTTGGATTCAGGGGGTCTCAAAACATATATTTTCGGTGAAATCTCGGTATCGAATTTTTGGGTGGAATACAATACTTCCCCTACTTACTATACATAGTAGAGAAAGTAAAAAGATTTGAAATCAGCACTAAAACCTCAGTAAGAATCATCATTGTACTTCTTTTAACATTAAAAAAATGTAAATTTTGTTGGCCGGTGTTATGGACAGTATAAATTTTAGATGGAATTTGTACTACTATACGTCAAGTTTAATTATTTCTATTTTGAGTATATTTTCAATATTTTTTAATGATTTTAAAAGATGATGTGAGATTATTTCTTGTCCTTTAGGAAGTAAATTTACAGTGAAAACTTTGAACTCCTAATACCTTAATTTATGTAATGTAAAATTTGTGAATATATAAATTTTATTATATAGCTTTTTACTTTCTCTTCCACTTTCCTATAGTAAGCAGAGCAAGTATTGTATTCAACCTAAAAATTTGATTTGAAGGATTTCACTGTAAATACAGGTTTTGAGATCCCCTGAATAAAAAAAAAAGTTTCAAAAAAAGGCCACATGTGTGTGTGTGTGTGTGTGTGTGTGTGTGTTGTGTGTGTTGTGTGTGTGTTGTGTGTGTGCGTGTGTGCGTGTGTGCGTGTGTGCGTGAGTGCGTGCGTGTTCTGTGTGTGTTCTGTGTGTGTGTGTGTTCGTGTGTGTGTGTGTGTGTGTGTGTGTGTGTGTGTGTGTGTGTGTGTGTGTGTGTGTGTGTGTGTGTGTGTGTGTGTGTGTGTGAACAGCGTAACTCAAAACCAAAGGTTGGTTGAATACCAAATTTGGTATTTTAATTCAGCATCTTCCATGATGCGATACGAAGATTTTCAAGAAAATCCTGCTAACCCTAAATACCCTTTACATGGATATTTTAATGTTTTCTTGATTTTCTTTAAGAAATTACTAACAATTTTGATTAAGATACCATATATTTAAGATATTTGTATGACAAATAAGATGTATATTTTAAATTTTCTAGGAATAGCCTGTGAAGTCTTCTACATTCGGAATGAAATTTGTATCATTGGTAAACTGTAAGAGAAAGACAAAATCTCACCACACAAAAATGTAGATCTTGTTAAGCACATCATTTATGTCAAATAATTTTTTGTTTTTTGTGGCATTAAACCTTATTGAAATGTTCTCTGTTATTGGTTTGAATTTTCAAATACTTTGCTTTTTCAAGTAGTATGTCACTATTCGTTTTTTCTCCTGCCATTGAAAGAGCATGTATTTGAAAGTCATCACATAGCAACCCCCTTTTTAAGAATCTGACTATTGCTTTAACCTACTGTATCTTTCTTATATCTAGAATAAAGTGTATAAAGTGTAATGAAATAATGAAAGTTTATCTCAATAAACAAGAAGTAGATATAAGAATAAGCTTTTGTAAGAATGATTTTCAGAAGAGTGGAGAAGAGAAAGTCGTGTGAATGTAACACATAAAACTTTTTACTTGTACTTGTTGCACTAAAATTTTCAGGGAATTACATATATATAATTTTTTTTTTTTTCCTTTTCTTCCCTCCCCCCCTTTAAAACAGACTATTTTACCTCTGGTATATTTCTCTTTCCAAGGAGACATCATGAATATCTGGAGGAACAATAGTTGCAAAAACTGGTCTATAATTCAGGAAATAATTGCCATAATGAGTTATTGTTAGTTGTATTTATATTTCCTACTAACCTCATGTGATAGGTACTGAATTTTACGGTATTAATTGTCTAATATGTTGGCTGTTAATATGCAACACTGCAAACAAATAACAGTAATATAAATAGTATGATGACCATTGAAAGAAAGATATTCATTTCAATCATAGCCATGAAAACAAATAATTAAATTTAAGTTTAGAATGTTTTTAGATTAGGCTGCTATATCATTTAGTTAGTAGTGTGTATGACTTGAAAAAAATAAATGGGAATGATTCGTTTCTATAGAGAGCTATATCAGTGAAGCTGATTTAGATACTTGTTTTGATTTATTTACATGGAATGCATTTACTCATTTCTTTGGATGCCACATCACTGCAACAGTTATTAAATTGATTTACTTCAGAGATAATTCAAAAAGAATTTATAGCCAGAAGCTGGAACTACAGCAATATGCTTTTCCTATTCATGTTCATTAGTTAATACACTGTATGAATAGCTATGTAATGATTTATAGCACAAATGCAAATAATATTTTTTAATATGAACATCTGTATATGAAAAGGCATAAGGCTAGCTATTCACTTAGTATGCTATGCTAATTAATCAGACCCAATCTGATTCACTGTAATCTAATCTGTGTAACATTACAAGCAGGAAAGAAAACTATGCATTCATATTATTTTCTACCTGTATAAGTATGAAGTAAGTAAAATACCTGTATTCCGCATTCATTATCAAGACCCAAGACCAGCGGTTTTCGTTCTTTGTACTTGTATTGATACTGTCTTCGAAAGTTTTCTGCATACCATAACAAGACCTTTTCTTTATTGCTGTGCTGATAATATGATTCTGGATATTGTCTGAAATAAGCAAAGCAGTTATATTAGCATGGAAAAATGAATTTTATAGTACTACTAATTAATGTTAATAGCATTTTTAAAAAGTTGTAACAATTTATATTCCAGGAAGCTTCAACACAATGAAAATATTCACAATTTATATATCATATTCACACAACAATAATAATAATAGTATAATAATAACAATAATAAAGGTAATAATAAATATAATAATTATTATTATGATAATTAGTGATTTATAATTATTAGACACATTACCACATCTCATCTTGTCATGTTGAATTAGCTGTCCTGACTGAACATCTGCTTGTCTGTCAACTTTTGGTGGTTTCATGAATTATTTGGTGAAAAATCAGTAAAAATATTTCAAAATTTGAATGTATAATATTCAGTATGTTTAAAATGGAAAATGCTTTCCTTAATAGTTGTTCACTGACTCCAATAATGTCTTGGCAGGTCTCCACAGTCTCAAAAATCAACATACAACACTCAACACTAAACATAAACAACTTTAAAAACATGTAATGTGAAACATGTTGAGTGATATGTGTAACTGGAATTCCCATCAATATTCCATCGGTTAACAAGTGAGGCAAAATGTATACACATTGCATTTCTTAATAGCAATAATCACATGGATTCTCATTATGAAGATTTAGCTTTTGTGATCATAATGTGTGCTTGGTGGAAGAGGCTCAAGAATAAAAGAAGAAAGTTATGGTGCACCTTTTTTTGAGCCATAGAAACAGTGTAAATAGTATCTTGTCTGAACTGAAAGTTGAGGGTAGATTCAACTTCAAGAATTATCTAAGAATGTCAGAAGAAGATTTCACTTTGTTGCTACCTATAATTTCACCAGCAATTGCAAAACAGGAGACAAGTTTCAGAGCAGCCATATCAGCTGAATTGAGATTAGGCTTATCCATTATTTTTTTTCCTATGTCCTATGTATACATTAAAAAATACAAGCTTACATAAACACTCTATTTTCTTGATTTATTTCCATAGCCTTTTATGGATATATCCAGATGATGGGTCTTGCAAATTTCATTAACTATCTTGTCTTTTCTTTCGTCCACTCCATTTTTCTCACTAGTAAGCAATAAATAATATGCATTGGCCAGCTGTCTATATCATGTCTGACTGAAGCTAGTCAATTCTGCATGAAGTTAGCATATACATATTTTTGTTTAGCCAAGACATGTTGAATCAGCATGTTTTGTAACCTTTTGACCAGTGTGTTCTCCCAAAGCTGATTTTTCTACTTCCCAAATTTTACAAAAATCTGTTCCTTACCACTGGAGTTTAGCTTTTCTTTAATTTTGCTTATTTAAACTTTATTGTAATCTCTGTGATAATTATTTAATGCATTCTGCCTTATTTAGATTGAATACCATATTTTCTCTTTCACCTTTAGGTAGAATTTGAAGTAGGTGGTCAAATTGTTGAAAATTTGCAGTAACAATTTTTTTTGTAAATTTTTTATGTTATCTTTTTAAACATGTTGGTTTTGCTATCAGTTCATTATTGAATCCATTTGAACCTATGAATATCATTTATGTAATATCCTTCCTCATCCACAGATTACCCTTTGTGTGCAGCCTGCACTAGAGTTAAGGCTTTTGTTATTAACATGGTTCTATGATTATACATGCATCTTTCTTACATTCCAAATTTAGTCTAATATCTTCAAAATTCAAAATCCTGAAAACACAAGTATACATTGGAGTCCATTTTACTAACATGAACTTTATGATTTCTTCTTGTAAATTAATTTAATGGCATTTTCTGTGCACAGTCCTGGAATAACAGTTAAGATGCCATCCACAAAGATTTGTCAAATTTCATGTAAGTAAAGCCAAGAAAAGTATGTTATTCAAAATCATTGATGTATAATTTTACAAGGAAAGTTGAAATGGAATTGCCTATTGCTATTCCATTAGTATGTTAAAAATAATTCTGAATGAAACTGGAAAGAAATTTTATTTCGTATAAAGACTTGTACATTTTAAGAAATTTTCTCTCTCCTCTCCTTGTATGGTAAGAAAATAAAATCAAAATGTTAAGGCCTCACACAGGAAAAGACTGCACTCAAATTAATTTACGGAAGAAGAATTTAATATAAAATAGAGACAAAATATATTAAGGCAGCCTGGAAACATAGATTCAGTAGGAATTATTTAACAGCAACATGAAAAGTTTTAAAAAGGCTGAGTATTTGAATCAGGACAGAAAATTAGAGACGAGGAGGAGAAAGAGAGTTTTATAGTTTGAAAAATTCTGGTGTGTTTAAGTTTATTTTTCTATATATTTCATGCTGAGATAAATATTTATAGAAATGGTTACATTATGCATCGCCTTGTAGGTACAAGAGGAATACAGTAGGCTGAAGCAATAGTCAATATATTGGCACTGAAATTTCTTCCTTTGAATGACCACAAGAAACAGTTTTGAATATATACTAAGCACTTCAAAATGTGAAATTGTTGATGCTACAAAAAAGTTTATTTCACATAAATTGTGTGTTTTAATGAGATATACATTTTTTATACAGTAAGCTTTTGACCATCTGCTATGGGTTACAAGTTATAAAAAAATTATACAAAATTCATTCTGAATGAAGACCACTTCACAACCTATTACATTAAAACCCAAAATAAATGAATTTGACTTGCCATGCATTTATCTTAAACATTTTCTATTTTAATCAAAATTGTTAAAGCCATTTTTTAAAAAAAAATCTGATGTGTTACACTCACATGACTTTCTCTACTCTTGTACAATCTATTTTTACAAATGCCTATTCTCCATATGCTTCATGTTAATCGAGATATCGAGATGTCAATCTTATTTGTAATTTTCTTGTAGATGCAAGGGGAATATGGTAGCTTTTAAGCGATAGTCAAATATTTTATCGCTGGTTGCTATGTGGCGCATTCCATTCTCTTTGCATGTCCAGGACATAAAAAAATGAATAACGAATTTGAGAAAAAGTATAAGTATTGGAAAATTTAAGGAAATAACAAGCAATATCTCGAAAACGGTTCACTCAACAACAAAAATGTATATGATATAAGTTGTGTATTTTAACGCGATCTACATTTTTTGTATAGTAAAATTTTGTCTATCTCTTATGGTTTACCAGTTATGCAAAAGTCGTTCATAATGAAGAATACTTTTGGAGACATTTCCAGAAATTTCGAGATATACATTTCATTTCTCATGACATTATCTTAAACGTATAATATTTTCATCAAAATCGTTAGAGCCATTTTTGAGAAAATTAAAATTTTCGAAAAATGTTCCATGTAAAGGGTAGTCTGGGGTGGGGGGATTTTCTTGAAAATCTTCGTGTCGCATCTCTGGAAGATACTGAACGTAAATACCAAGTTTGGTGTTTATCCGACTGTTAGTTTTTGAGTTATGCTGTTCACAGACACACACACACACACACACAGACACACACACGGACATGTTTCCAAAAATGCTTTTTTTGGATTCAGGAGGTCTCAAAACATGTATTTCCGGTGAAATCTCGGTATCGAATTTTTGGGTGGAATGCAATACTTCCCCTACTTACTATACGTAGTAGAGAAAGTAAAATGAATAACGAATTTGACAAAAAGTATAAGTATTGGAAAATTTAAGGAAATAACAAGCAATATCTCGAAATCGGTTCACTCAACAAAATAAATGTATATGACATAAATTGTGTATTTTAACGCAATCTACATTTTTCGTGTAGCAAAATTTTGTCTATCTCTTATGGTTTACCAGTTATGCAAAAGTCGTCCACAATTAAGAACACTTTTGGAGACATTCCAGGAAAATTCAAGATATACATTTCATTTTTCATGACCATATCTTAAACATATGATATTTTAATCAAAATCGTTAGAGCCATTTTTGAAAAAATTAAAGTTTTCGAAAAATGTTCCATGTAAAGGGTAGTCTGGGGTGGGGAGATTTTCTTGAAAACCTTCGTGTCGCATCTCTGGAACATACTGAACCTAAATACCAAGTTTGGTGTTTATCCGACTGTTCGTTTTTGAGTTGTGCTGTTCACAGACACACAGACACACACACACACACACACACACACACACACACATACACACACACACACGGACATGTTTCCAAAAATGCTTTTTTTAGATTCATGTATTTCCAGTGAAATCTCTGTATCGAATTTTTGGGTGGAATACAATACTTCCCCTACTTACTATACGTAGTAGAGAAAGTAAAAAATTAAGGAAAGAATTCCATGTATAGGGTAATTTGGGGTGGGGGAGTTCTCTGAAAATCCTTATGTTGCATCTTTGGAAGATGCTGAACTTAAATACCAAGTTTGGTATTTATGTTACATATCATTTTTTAGTTATATGTTCACAGCACATACACAACATTTTTTTAAAAATGTAGTCTTTTTAATTCTTCTACCAAGTACCTAATAGGTAGAAAAAGTATTGCATCCCACCCAAAAATTTGATACTGAGATTTCAACAGAAATACATATTTTGAAATCCTTTGAATACAAAAAGGCACCTTTAGAAAAATGCCTGTCTGCCCCTGTGTGTGTGTGTGTGTGTGTGTGTGTGTGTGTGTGTGTGTGTGTGTGTGTGTGTGTGTGTGTGTGTGTGTGGAAATTTTTTTATTTTATAAAAAATAGTGTAATATTTTGGCTAAAGTACCTTGTACTAAAGATATTTATGTGGCAAATAAAACGTATATCTTGAATTTTCTGGGAACAGCCTTTGAAGTTCTCTTCATTTGGAAGGAATTTGGTTTCATCCGCGCCATTCTACGATAGCGACAGACGGCAACGAGCACTGAGGATGGGGACAGGAAAAACACCGCGCAGGCGGTTCAGAGTCTTCTGGCTCACTCTGTATTTAAGGCATGGGCCGCCATTGATTCAAACATGGTTATTATATGTAAGTTACAATGAGTAAATCTATTGCTCAAAGTTGTATATTTATAAGAGAATAATATAAAGCTGTGCATGTAAAACAGGATTTCACTGCATGCACGAAAAGGTAAACAGATACATGCACCCTCTCCTTACTACACATATCTGTAAAGGTCAGTAGAATGTCTCCCAAAGCTGGACGACATAAATGGAAGTCAGTGAACCACATTTGAATGAAATAAATACAGTATAATACTTAAATAAAGCTGTAAAACAATGGCTATGACCAATGGAAGAGCTGTATTTTAAACAAGGTACAATAAGAGACAATCTGATGTGTAAATCACATAATTTCTCTATCTTTTGTCATTTACTCCCATAGAAATTCTACAAATTACTCAGCAAAAAGCTTGCTTTTCTACTTCATGTTGCTCATGATAAATGTTTGCAAGAGAGGGTTTCAATTAAGTTATACCTGGATAACAGATATTTGTAAGCTGAAACAATAGTTCAGCTGTTTAAATATATGCCATTCATGCTATAAACTGTATGCATGAGCTCATGAGAAACTAAAGAAGAGAAACAGCGAAGTGTTGAAAATAATGAATATCACAAGTGTTTCATTTGGCATAAATTGTGTAGGTATTTTAAAGATACTTTTTCCTGTTAAACTTTTTCAAATGATTTTCAAGGTATGTAAAGTTCAATGAAAATAAAAGGGCCACAGAATATTTACAAAAAGTTTCACACATCATACATGTTATGCACCACTTCATATATAACATTCATGTTATTTTAATGAAAAGCTTGAGAGTAGTTTTGAGAAAATTAAAAATATTAGATGTTTTTCTGTACAAAAGGCTTTTGGATGGGAGTAAATACCCTAAACATATTTGCATCTAAGATACTTTATTTAAGAATAAAATTTGTGGTTTATCTAACTTTTAATTTTTAAGTTATATAATTCATACCTATGCCTTAATCTAAAAGTATTTGTTTTTCAGCTGACCTCAAAATGTACATCTCCACTAAAACCTCTATTTAAATTATTGTGCAGAATGTGCCTATACCAGCTAAGTGGCAGAGAAAGTAAAAATTAGATTTGCATTTAGAAAGTAAGCATATCAGTCTAATAAGCACCATTATTATTTAGCATTGCAACCATAAACAAAGCTGTCAGCATTTTTGTTGCTCAGTAAGAAACAACCTGCATTTATGAGCAGATAGTTTTAATTAATAACCTCATTATCTTACCATTGAATTAATTAACAATATAACTTATGGTTTGTTGATATGAGACATGCTTATTTTATAAAAAGACATCACCTTTAGCATTATTTATCTTTCTAATTAGGTGTCCTATCTAATTGTATAAACAAATTATGTCAAGAATTAAATGTAAAATAAATAAACCCCCAAAAAATTTCTGATGTATTACATGCACATAATTTTTACTAGCCATTATCATTTATTTTTACGTAGCTTCTACCAGCTATTCTTGCAACAGCTTATTTTTCTGTCTAATTCATGTTACTTAAGATGTAGAGATAGTTTCATTGCACATTTTTTATAGGTATAAGGGGAATACAGGAGGAATGAAGCAGTAGACAAATGTTTAAAAATGGGCTGCTATATGCTGACTTTGAAATTGCATATTCTGTTTATAACATCATGGAAAACAACTGAATGGTGACAGCACCTAAAAAGTTACAAAAGTAGATAGTGAAAAATTCAAACAAATTATAATAGATTTCTCGGAAAGGCTGATGCCAGAAAAACAGTTGTTTTAAAGAGATCTAAAGTTTTTTTGTGTATTATTTATTTTATTTATTTATTTATTGTGCTAAGAGATTTACAATTTGATTGTCTACTGAACTTTGATCCTGGCCACTCATTCTGTAGACAATCACTGCAGTTTATCTACATTTACAATTCCCCATCAATAAATTATCTTGCTTCAGTTTTTCAAGTCCCATTTCCACTTGTTTTTCACTTGTCACTTATTGATTACTTTACCATCACACATTCACCATAGTTTTCCATTCAAAGTAAGATACACTAACCTCTTACTTTTCTCTATCCTCTGTCCAAAGCCATTTATTACTTTCTCTATTGCATATAGTAAGTAGGGGAAGTATTGCATTCCACCCAAAAATTTGATACCGAGATTTCACAGGAAATACATGTTTTGAGGTGCACTGAATGCATATAAAGCATTTTTGGAAACATGTCCGTGTGTGTGTCTGTCTGTGAACAGCATAACTCAGAAACGAACAGTTGGATAAACACCAAACTTGGTATTTAGGTTCAGTATCTTCCAGAGATGCGACACAAGGTTTTCAAAAAAATCCCCCCCACCCCAGATTACCCTTTACATGTAACATTTTTTGAAAATTTTAATTTTCTCAAAAATGACTCTAATGATTTTGAATAAAATATCATAAGTTAAAGACATTTTTATGGCAAATGAATTGTATATCTCAAATTTTCTCGGAATGTCTCCAAAAGTATTCTTCATTATGAACGACTTTTGCATAACTGGTAAACCATAAGAGATAGACAAAATTTTACCACACAAAACTGTAGATCGCATTAAAGTACACAATTTATGTCATATACATTTTTTTTGTTGAGTGAAACATTTCCGTGATATTGCTTGTTATTCTCTTACATTTTCCAATACTTATACTTTTTCTCAAATGGGAATTCGTTATTCATTTTTTTATGTCCTAGTCATGCAAAGAGAATGCAATGCTCCACATAGCAACCAGCTCTTAAAGGATTTGACTATCGCTTAAACCCTGCCATATTTCCCTTGCACCTACAAGAAACTTAGCAATAAGATTCAGTTTTTGCAAATGTTTATCTCAATTAACATGAAGTAGATGAAGAATAAGCGTTTGTAAAAATAGTTTGTACAAGAGTAGAGAAAGTCATGTGAGTGTAACACATCAGAATATTTTTTTACTTTACACAAATACTGTTCAGTGCTCCTAGCATCCTTTCACATTATTTCGATTATAAGCGTATTTCTATCCCCCTTCGACCACTTCTTTTTAAAAAATTCTCTTCTCCAATTTTCTGTTCCTTGGCACTTAAATATTATGTGTTCAATGTCTTCATTACCACCACATATCAGACATTGGTTTTGAGGAATACCCTGTCTTAACCCTCTTAGCCTCCATGCTCTGGTTCTTACCCTTCTCTCTCTTCTTTATTTACTATGTCTATATATTTTTCCCTATCCCATGTATTTTTCATTGGCCTATAACAAACCAATGAGCTCTTTTCGGCAATCTCACTGAACATGTTTTGTATTTCTATATCTTCCAGTCTTTTCCTTGCCTTTTTCCAAAAAATTTTCACGTTATTTTCTCTCCTTCTCCACATGTCTCCTAACCCCCCCTTTTTTTTTTTTTTTTTTCAAAATGTTCCGTAAATTACTTATCCATCCATCATTCATTAAACTATTCTCTTGGTATTCCATACATTGTCTTAACATATTGCTTTTGTACATTTCTTATGATTTACAAGTTATACAAACTACAAAAGTTTACTCAGAATGAAGAGAACTTCACAGGCTACTTGCAGAAAATTCAATGCATACATTTTATTAGCCATATAAATATTTTAAATATATGGTGTTTTAATCAAAATTCTTAGAGCCATTTTTTGAGAAAATCAAAACTAAAAACAATTTTCCATGTAAAAGGCCTGTGGTGGGAGGTGATTCTCCTCATACTCTTCATGTTGCATCTTAGGAAGATCTAAAGTTAAATACAAAGTTTGGTATTTATCTAGCATTCCATGTTTGAGTTATGTTCACAGACGTACACATGCACACACACATGGATGACAACTTTAACACTTCAAAAATGTATAAGGTATTTGAAAATCAAACCAATAACAATTAATATCTCAGAAATTATTAATGCCATAAAAAATATGTTAGACACAAATTGTATATTTTAACAAGATCCACATCCTTTGTGTGGTAAACTTTTGCGTACCGTTGTACTTTACCAGTTATAAAAAAGTATACAAAATTCATTCTGAATAAAGAAGGATTCACAGGCTATTCACAGAACATTAAAGATATACATTTCATTTGTCATACAATAATTAATTAAAAACAAATCTTAAGCATATGGTATTTTAGTCAAAACAAAGGGCCATTTTTTAGAAAATAATAAATAACAAAACATTTTCCATTTAAGGGTAGTTTCGAGGTTTTGAAAACCTTCATGTCACATACTTGGAGTACACTGATTCTAAGATTAGTATTTAGTTGATTTTTCGTTTTGAGCTACACCATTCACACACACACTTTTTTTTTCGATTCTGGGAATTTTCAAAACATGTACTTTCGATGAAATCTAGATGTCACATTTTGGGATGGAATACAATACATCCTCTAGCCACTAAAGGTAGGTGCCAGAAAAAGCCCCCCCCCCCAAAAAGAACAAACAAGAAAGAAGGATAAAAATAGGAAGATAGTGGACTAATTCATGTAAACAAAATAGCACATTATTAAGAATATAGTATAGTATTAAATTCTAAGATTTATGCCTGTAATATGACTGATTGCATTTTGACAATCACTAATTGCTGTCCATCCTATTATCAACACGAACACTGCTATTCCCTTGTGTTCACCATTGTAATAGTCATCAATTTATCATCATTGCCACTACCACTTATATCATCATCATACTTCATTTTATAATCACAGTCTCATTTTTCTCCTCTCCGTCATAGTACTGACAGGGAAATCGACTATATTATTATGAAATCGGTAATTACTTACTGTAGCAACCGTTGACCGGTTTGTTTTAAACTATGCTTAATATGCGCTACACAGTACCCTAATGATGTTTTGGGGTGTCATTTTTGGAGCAAAAGCTAAGTTTCGGAAATTTAAAAATGTATTACTAACTTATTTCCTCCTTACACCTCATTACATCTTCATCTACATATCCTCCCATTCAGCTCCCCCTATCCCGTTACACCACATTGTCATCCTGATATTTAGAGTTACCTTTGTCCTCTTAGACAAAAGTTAACTCTTGGTGTCACCTGAGGGACCTTCGTTGACGGGTCCTCTAAGGATCTCAGCCGTTTCGTTACGTTGTGATTCTATCTTTACAGAAAGTCTAACATTTAAAGCTTCTAAGCGTCTAATGATTACTTTCGCACTGCTTCCTCGTTTATTTTCAAGCATTCTGTCAACTGTTGCAGTTTTTTTGAAAATGAATAAAGTTACTGAAATGATGCTCATATTTAGCCCAAAGTCTGCGTGGTACCTTTCTTGTAAAGGAGATTCTGGGAATTTTCAAAACATGTACTTTCGATGAAATCTAGATGTCACATTTTGGGATGCCCTAGAAAACGATCTTGTAACTGTTATCAGATATTGCCTGTGCCGGGTTCCTGATACTATTAAAAATTGATACTATTGATAGGTACTATTAGTCTCGGTTATTGCTATCAACATACAAAGGCGCAAGAATATATATATATATATATATATATATATATATATATATAAAGAATACCTATCTATATCGCGCGCATTTTTTAAGTGTGAGTACCCGTAGCTGACACAATGAAGCTTGAACGACACCATATTCAAGTGGCGAAATGAATAAATTGAGTTTTATTTACGAACGCTCTTTAACTGTTGTGGTTCTTAGCGTCCCATTCTATATTGGGCGTGAAATACGGTAATTTTGCTCAGAGGCCTCTTTATTAGGTTTGAGGTTCTTTTACGTGCCGTAAATTTACGACGCGGGACCACCGGCTTTACTTTCCCTTCCGAAGGAAACCATGCTAAGGATTTTTGCGCCCGAAAAAAAATACATCGCCGTCCGCCGGTTTTGAACCCGCGACCTCGGGAACTACAGGCTAGCATGGCAACTACTACACCACGGAGGACGAAGTCAAGTGAACGAGCCCATACCTATAACCCATAAGTGCACCCCAGACAAAAATTAAAATCGTGCACATGACTGTAATGTATTCTAGTTTAATATGGCAGAATGATATATACATTAATTCTAAAACTAATCAGAAAAGCGCAAAGCTAACATTAAAACCTTATACGAGTTCAACGTACTTATCCACAGGAACAGGTTGCTCTGGCCAATAAATGCCAATGCGACCAATTTTCAAAGCGATTTCCTTCAGCGTGTCCTCTGTTATTTCCTGATAGTTTTTACCATATGGATAGAGATCTATATCTTCCACTTCTCCTTTGGCCTCTTCACCTCCTTTAGCTTGTTCACCTTCTCCATCCGCCTCCTTAGATTTGCTTTCTTGTTCTTTGGGATCTCTATCTTCCACTTCTCCTTCGGCCTCTTCACCTCCTTTGGCCTGTTCACCTTCTCCATCGGCCTCTTTAGATTTGTTTTCTTGTTCTTTGGGTTGTAAAGATTGTTCGGTCTCTGACATCTTTAAGGTTTACACACTTATTTCCTATATGCTGAAGACTTCATCTCTGGCAACACGATATAGGTATCACATTTGTTTTTCAACCAAGCTTTCTTAACTACACCCGAGAACAGATTTTGCTTGAAATATGAGAGTTTTGTTTGGTTGCCTAAGCAACCACCGACGAGTGAATAACCGCGTAATCTCCAGCGCGCTCCTCTCCACCTGAAAAGTTTTTGTTATCTATATTTCGATCGTCTCGAGATTGACGTAACTACTAGTAATGAAATCCCTATTGAAACACTGCTTGAGATCTTAGCGTTTGATTAAATACTTGTTGTAATCTAGGTATAATGAACTAACTACGCTGAATTAAAAGATAACACATTTAAAGCTTTTGTTTACACCTGCGTGTAATATTTGTTTGGAATCTTATAAACCCATGTTGGAAGAAATGTAATTCTTGTTTGCTTCTCTAGTCAGAACTGTAGCCGAGATTGATAAAAAACGAATTCGTGACGGGAGGTACGCAGACTTCCCCTCCCCCTTCCTTCTTTCTTCTCACAATTGCCAAATGCCGGGGAGGTACCCTAAGCTTGGACCTGAAATGTTTCCTTCCCAAATTTCCTTTCCCAATGTCACGTATCATCAGCGCCCACGCCTATAGTAATAAGAACGGATGTTAAACACTATTAAATAAAAACAAAAGAAAGAGGTTGATGTATAACATTCACATAACTTTCTCTACTCACTCTTCTACAAACTATTCTTACAAAAGCTTATTATTCTAGCTATTTCTTGTTATTCCAGATAAACTTTCAATTAACATTTATACACATTCGTTTTACGATGTAGTAGGCTAAACTGATTGTCAAATTTTTAAAGAGCTATCGCTATAAGATAGCTTTGAAATTCCAGGCTCTTTGTAGGACCACACATAAAAAAAAAATCTGATGTGTTACACTCACATGACTTTCTCTACTCTTGTACAATCTATTTTTACAAACGCCTATTCTCCATATGCTTTATGTTAATCGAGATATCGAGATGTCAATCTTATTGCTAATTTTCTTGTAGATGCAAGGGGAATATGGTAGCTTTTAAGCGATGGTCAAATATTTTAACGCTGGTTGCTATGTGTCGAATTCCATTCTCTTTGCAAGTCCAGGACATAAAAAAATGAATAACGAATTTGAGAAAAAGTATAAGTATTGGAAAATTTAAGGGAATAACAAGCAATATCTCGAAAACGGTTCACTCAACAAAAGAAATGTATATAACATAAGTTGTGTATTTTAACGAGATCAACATTTTTTGTGTAGTAAAATTTTGTCTATCTCTTATGGTTTACCAGTTATGCAAAAGTCGTTCACAATGAAGAATACTTTTGGAGACATTCCCAGAAAATTCGAGATATACATTTCATTTCTCATGGCATTATCTTAAACATATGATATTTTAAACAAAATCGTTAGAGCCATTTTTGAGAAAATTAAAATTTTCGAAAAATGTTCCATGTAAAGGGTAGTCTGGGGTGGGGGGATTTTCTTGAAAACCTTCGTGTCGCATCTCTGGAAGATACTGAACCTAAATACCAAGTTTGGTGTTTATCCGACTGTTCGTTTTTGAGTTATGCTGTTCACACACACACAGACACACACACAGACACACACACAGACACACACACACACAGACACACAGACACACACACGGACATGTTTCCAAAAATGCTTTTTTTGGATTCAGGAGGTCTCAAAACATGTATTTCCGGTGAAATCTCGGTATCGAATTTTTGGGTGGAATGCAATACTTCCCCTACTTACTATACGTAGTAGAGAAAGTAAAAAGAAAGAAAAAAAAAAGAAAAACAAAAGACTTCCCATTTGAGAAAAGTAAAAGTAGGTATTTGAAATTCAAACCAATAACCAGAACCATCTCGGAAATAGTTAATCCCTGAACAAATTTTTATTTGACATAAATTTTGCGCTTTAACGAGATATACAGTTTTGATGTAAGATTTTATTCGTCTGGTTTACTAGTTATGTAAACTCATTTAGGATGAAGAGGACTTCACAGGTTACCAGAAAATTTTGTCATGAAAATGTCTTAAACATATGATATTTTAATCAAAATTGTTAGAGGCATTTTTGAGAAAATAAAACATAACGAAAAAATTTCAAAGTAAAGGGTAATTTGGAGTGAGGGGATTTTCTTGAAAAATCTTCATGTCCGCATCGTGAAAGATATTGAACTTAATACCAAGTTTCGTATTCTACCGATTTTTTTCTTTTTGAGTTATGCTGTTCACAGACACACACACGCGGAGCTTTTCTACATTTTTATTCTCAAAAGGTGCATTTCCAGGTAACGGATTTTTAGATGGAATACAATAAGCACTGCCTCTACTTATAGATATTTACGAGTAAAAGAGAAAGTAAAAAGGCTGTCAATGTAGACAAAAGCTATTAGATATACAGTAATACTTTTAAGTGTAATATCTCAATAATAGCTACTAGTCAATGATAAATCGCATTATGTAAAATACTTTTAGATATAAAAGTACGTAATATAATAAGTAAATAAATAAAAAAGTATAATAGCAAATATTATAAAATGCTGTACCCTCAGCCCCAACGGTGCGAATTTAAATTTCAAACTGTAATGAGAAAAACATTTGTGTCTATGAGGTGCTAAAAATATTAGTAGGAGTAGCTTTCTGAATGTGCGAGATATACGCTATTATTAGATCCTATGGCATAGGCATTTAAATTTTGTCAAGATACCTAGGTCAAACAGCGCAGGTTTGTTCGTAAGGGGCTGAAAATATGATTGGGGTAGTTCCTGAATATTTTCAGATAGCTTGTATTTTTGCTCGTTTAGCGTGATCAGTCAAAGATGTTTCCAAATAAGCAAAAGGGTGTAGATCCATACCTAATGGGTTTCGCTAGGGGTAGTTAATGAACGTTATGAAGTGGTCAATAATGTTTGCAGAATCCTAACGCGT
Source organism: Deroplatys truncata (assembly GCA_030765065.1). Taxonomy (NCBI): domain Eukaryota; kingdom Metazoa; phylum Arthropoda; class Insecta; order Mantodea; family Mantidae; genus Deroplatys; species Deroplatys truncata. The sequence goes on from CM060978.1 coordinate 155,811,600, forward strand.
AATATCCAGTAATATTACTAAGTAATATCCAGATAGATCAAAAGGTGCAGCTTTTATCAGGTTGAAAATGAGTGCTCATCACGGAGCACTAATTTTCACCTACCACTTGTATATGACCACACTATTTGAGAATAGAAGGTAAACATTAAGATTTTAAAACTTTAGACATGTGAAACAGGCTGTATTAGTTTATTACAAAAATATTTTCCACTCGAATTTCGCTGCATACATTACAAAACAAAAGAAGAAGAGGAAGAAGAAGAAACATATTAAGGAAACACATTTTAAAATGAACTAAAACAAGTATTGTAAATCCGTAATATACCGCCACACATCTGGTGAATAAAACCATTTTTAATGTAGCAAAACCAAAAATGCTGCTCGAGATCGTAAAAGACAAGAGAGGAATAAAAAAAATATTTTGTTTGTTAATGACGCGTGCACTTGCCAGGATCTCAGTGCCGCCGGTGTGCTGGAATTTCGTGCCGCAGGAATTCTTTGACATACTAGTAAACCTACTGACATGAGGATGTTGATTTTTAAGCACACTTAAAAACCATCGGCCTGCGCCGGCCGTGAACCCGCGACTCTGGGTCTAATGAGAAGGTTGATACCGAATTGATTAACATAAATTAGCTATATCTGGTTGCATTTAGAGCATAATATCTGCCTCTGCATCGAGACGAGATTTATGTTTTAGTTCAGTATCTGCATCAGCAGAAAATCCTGATTCTCATAAATAAGATGTTGCTAAGGACAAAAGAATGGTTTTAGCTTTAGCAGATAAATCTTAAAATTCGTCTTTCAGTTGTCACCATAATAGGACAATGACTTCTTATGTGAAAAATTATATATACATATATATATATATATATATATATATTTTATAGAATCTGATGTCAGGTCAATCAAACATTTGTTGTCTGACACAGTAGAGAATAGGTTTACGACCTAAAAGTTTTATTTCGTTTTGTTGTGGAGTTCTTTCGGAAAATATCTAACTGTTGAAACTGCCAAGTCTACTTAGTAAGTGGGGCAGTCACCTCCGCAGGTTCGGTGTGGGTGATGGGGATGGACTTAACTTCCACTATACCTGTTTTGAAGTCCCCTGGAAGCGGCTTCGTCTTCAGCTGCGTCTCCGGTGATTGATGATGTTTACTCTGGCTATATCCGCTCAGCGGAGATAACAGCAACGCTGATTGTGTGTTATACTAGATGACCGAAGGTGATGGTGAGAAGATGAGAAAGAAGACTCAGCGAACTTAGAATGTTGCTAGGTTTATTGTTTCAAGGGTATCTATACTGCACTGGCGAACCTGGTCACTTATTCATGCTATTAAAATATCGCGGCTTTCACTGCGTTCTGTTCCTTACAATGAATATGTTATATGTTCTCGCCTTGTCGCGTTTCAAAGTATCGGGATTCATTAATCATATTCACGAAGATATGCGGATCACTACCGGAATTGCATAACGGTACTTGCACGTTTATACCTGTAGAAATGAACTCCACAAAAATAATCAAACTTATTGTTGCACTTTTTCGCGGCAATCTGCCTCGAATAAGAGTCGGCAGGAAGTAAGGGTAAAGGTAGGGGGAGTACCGCGTTAGCACTCCGTTAGTAATAGTTGGTACATGCTGCCGGTTGGTTCCGACAGCGGTTTATGGGACCTGGAGTACAGCCATGGCACAAGTGCTGGTGGTTGTTCTGCAGTAGTTGTAGTTTCTCCAGAAACACACGCTATTTATACAAAATATCGGTTCTCATAGTCACTTCACTTCCTCATGATTGGCTAGAGTTCCCAGGCATCATAGAGTGGGTCTGTAACGACAAATTTTTGTACAATCTCATAGATTACTTCCGGAATCACATGTCTATACTTTATTGCATTTTAGAATTCTCTGTTTAGTTGACGTTTCATCAACTATTGGTACTCCTTCGGAAAGCGGTTCAAAGAGAAAATGAAAATATCCCGTGCAAACATACAGCATAAATTTCGCTCGGTCATAAACACGAATCCATCGAAGTTAAACTCAACTTTCAGCAACGAAACACCTTGCGTAGAGTGAAAAATTACATTGATATAAAATGACTTACAGCAGTTAAACAATTAACATTTAAAATATATGGTACATAGGAAGAATCACAATAACATTCTGTACTATTTAAAGCAATTCTGATAGTTTTATTCTGCGCCATAGGCGAACTTGAAACACATTAAGACATCCCCACGTATATCTAAATTCAGTTCTACTAAAAATTCTCTTGCCACTGGAAAGCTTCAGTATTGCTATTGTTCACTGATTCTGCTCAAAACTTGATTTACTTCTTGAACCCACGCGCCTCACTGTAGGGCGTCAAATACTGTTGCTGCTTTTCCTTGAAGTGAGAGGTTTAAATTATTAACTTTCTGGAAAATGTCATGTAAATATGCCAATTTTATAAGCCAGCATTCGTCATTTAATCTGTCTAGCAAAGCTAAGACATTTTCATTCACGAGGGTTTTAACTTCAGTCCCCATTTCAAAGAGTCAATTTTTTGCCTCGAGAGAGCCATCTTATTTGTGTGAATGTGAAGAAGTAAAGATGTATGTAAACTCCCCATGTCATCACAAAGCACATCGAATAGTATGGTATTGTTAGGTCGCGTTTTAATAAGATTAATTACTTTTGCGCTTTCGACCAGTATTCCTTTTAAGGAAGGTGCCATCTTCTTCACAGAAAGGGGTTGGTGGTGGAGCATGCAGTGGCTATTACTGCACTCCTTCGCTTTTTGTATGATGTTTGAAATAACGCCAAACGTCATTCCAGTCATGGATTTCGTGCTGTCTGTACACACATCGATAGTATTATCCCGTGGGTGCCATGCACTGTGAAAAATTCATCTATTAATTGAAACATTTCAGCGCTAATTGTGGTGGTCGGTAACGATTTGCAGAGAAGCAGATCCTCTTGAAAAGACTAAGTACTGGTGGTGAACAAAAGCTATTACAATTCCTAACTCAGCTACATTTATTTGTTGATTCGTCCATTCGAAGCGAAAACTTAAAGAATTTTATTCGTGGAAGTAAAGTAGGTGTCACATACCTACGATCTCTTTAAAACACACAATTTACTTGAAACAACTTTTTGTGCCATCGGCCGTTTTCAAGAAATCCGTTACAATTTTTTGAATTTTTCAATATTTTATGATTTTTTTTAAAGTCTTGTCCTATTGAATTGTTTCTCACGATTTCATGGGAAGAGTATGACATTCCAAGACCAGCATAAAGCGATCCATTCTTAAACATTTGACTGTCGATTCGCTTTCTTCTATCCTCCATGTACCTACCTACAACGAAATGTGTAATACGACCCTTCGTGGGATTGGATCCACAACCGGGAAGTTACATCAGATTTCAAACCGAGTAGCGGGGACAACGCTTTGCTGTTCTGTCTTTTCGAGTGTATTTATTGGCCACGTTTGTAGGTCATCCCTCTCAATCTCTCGTCATGCTGCCGCATAGGAGACGATCTACGTTAAACTTCGGCCTCGAACCCCGACCTAGCACACTACCTTTCTTATTAAGTGAATCAGGCCTGCCAGATCTATTTCCTGGTTTGAACACACGTATGCCTTTGCAACCATAACAATGTACTAAACCAGTGGCATTTTTCGTCGTTTTCTCGACGACAATCCCGAAGTGCTTCTACACATTGCTTCTTCCAGTTTTATTCTCTAATTCATAAACACCCTAATTTAATTTCAACAAAGCATTTTTACTTGCATCATTGAACTCCATTATCATGTAAACTTGAGCTACGCATAAGGAATGTACCGTGCGGCGGCAACAATGCTAGTGACGCAAAGAGACTGAGCCTCCCTTTTGGGTTTTGTTACTGTGGGCGTTCAAACGGGAAATGAGACATATACCCATTAGGTATATCAAACAGAATGGTCTGAGAGAGACACTGCTCGGAATCCGGTACACCCAACTCGTCCGTAAGCAGCAGCTCATTTGTGTTCGAAGGAATGAATGGTACAAAGTAGTGACACAAACTCCTTCGATGACAGCTCTAGCAGAAACAAGTTCTATGGCAATGAGCAGCAGGTTCCAAAGCAATTGGTTTACCACACTTAAAAGAAATTTGAAAGCAGGATTACATGATGCTTTTCCTCCAGAATTTCAGCTCTTCCTCTCTCTCTGCAATCTGGTTTTCTACACTCATATGGTAATAGGAGGAAGAAAATGAATCTCCTTTACATGTATACACAGATCAAGCATTCTCTATCTTTATCATATGCATACGCAGATCAGATTTCTTTAAATAGAGGCATACCTGTAACAACAAAAACATGACAAACGATGTACTTTCTTCTCTAATCATCAGTTCTCAGGGGAATTTAGACAATCCTGGAGAGGTTTTATAAACTTCAGATTGGTACGTTGCCAAATCAAACTCATAGAGAGTGATGAGGTACTAGTATCACAACTTGTATTTTGACAGAAAGTATCTTTCAGAAGACAATATGTCAAAAGAACAAATTAAAATGGCCCTTTATTAAAGCAATTCTAATGTTACACTGATGACAATTTCAAAAGAGTATGTTCAGAATAACATTTCTTTTATTTATGTTTATCGTTATCTATAACGTCCTCCATATTGGCCAGATTCCTTCCAAGTTTGTAAAACTAAAGCATTTGCTAAGGTCTAATGCATTAATGTGTATGTGTGATGCAAGTTTCATAGGCATGACAGGCTTGATGGATTGGCGGATTTTGTAAATGTAACAGTTGTAATGGGTACAAAGAGTAGTGAAATGGATCAGAGTAGTTTAGCAGTGAATAAAAAATCCATCTTGTTTATTCAAACACAGAGTTGTACATTTAACATTTTATGAATAATTTAGCAAAAAGTATAAAACTCAACAACAAATTATTTTGTATAACATTATGTTACTGGCATAAAGCAAGTCGATTGCTAACTACAGATAGTTTAATATTTGGTAATAGAAATGCAATTTGCAGTAAATTTTAAAGAACTTAATAAAAGCAAAAGATTGCTTTTAAAATTATGTGTAATGCGAGAGAACAGTATACAGTTTTAGAACTCTTAACTCATCTTTCACTTGACACTTCATAATTATTAATGTCTTTATTAACAGATATTCATATTCCTTACAATTTCAATATTGATTCACATTGTTTTGTTGTTTAGTGTGCTTTGTTTATGGCAGCCTCCAATTGGGGGAAGCTGAACTTGTTAATAAATTCTGTATATACAACTTTTCAATATGGTTTTTACTGTCCAGATATTTCTGTCCCTTGATTTCTTTAGCATTAACCGTTTGCTCTATTACCTGAGTTACCATTCACCATTCTTATTTTCCAAGAAAATAAGAGAAGAAAAGAACTTTGTTTTCTTTTTATTTAACTTACTTCCATCTGTTTTTCAGAATTCTCTTTCACATCTTTCTCATGCTTTGTCGTCTTCACAACTTTTAATCTAATATGTAATATCAAAACAATTACTCTGATGGTGGGGAATTTTTCTTTATTTAATTTATTCCCTACCCTTCATAGGACCTAGAAGTATAAATGAGTGTATATTTCCACATTTAAAATATGAAAACAATATTTATTTAAGCAAGTTAAGAACATAAAAACTTATTAAGCGGGAGTTGTGTACAATGAGATGACACTATAATGGTATCTGGGTTGGCACTGTTTTCACTTAACATCACTTATGCTTTAATTTCTGGACATGTTTACAGAACAATAGCTCCCAACTATAACTAATCAGTTAAGAGCTGATTATGGGAGTAATTGCAAATAATGCTAACTCAGATTATCAGATTTTTTTTTTTAAAGTGAAGGTCATTATGATAGTAGTAGTTAAATGGGATTATAAAAAGACTACAGATATGTTTATTATACCTGCAAGAGAGTTATGCACAAGCATTTTGTATTTGGTATCTCTGAGTCTGCATATAATCACTGCTCATCATAGGGAGAGCTTGGGTATTTTATCTATTAGGTGATAAAAAATAGTTCTTCAGGTGTGTCTCCCTCTTTTTTTCTGATTGGAAAAGAAAATTGCTGTTAATAACGTATGTAAACTTAAAAATAACAACTCCAGACATGGGTAATTGTGCACAATGTGTATTTAATTTGCAAGATTGTTGTCTTAGCTTGTTTGGGGAGAAAAAGTAACACATTTGTTTTCAGATTTCAGAATGCTAATGATCTGCTGCAACAGTTATGCTTAAACTAAGTGTAAATATGGATCAATATCACTTCCTAGACCTTTGTTCCATAATAACTTCAGTCATGTAAATGTAACATAGGTCTTTATTACAATATGTTTCATCTGTCTCTTTAGAGAAGGTATATAAAACAAATATAAAATATATTTCACCGAGTGATAACTAAATACCTCTATTTGTCAATATAATGTGAATCTCTATAAAAAGGGACAACAAGGAGAATGGGCTTCTGGAACTGTGAGGGTTTAAAAAATAAGTTATTTGTGGGAGTTTTGAAACAGCTGTTGGCGAAAGTGGATTATTTAGGGGTAGTAGAAACGTGGTTAAAAGAGGAACAGATAAATATAAAGGACTTCGAATACATTGGTAGGAAAGGCGAGGTGATAGCTAGAAAGGGAAGAGTATCTGGGGTTATAGGTTTCTTTATAAGGAACAGCTTAAGTAAGGAAATTAAAGAAACATGTCTAGTAGTAAAGAAATACTGTGGGTTATAATGGATGTTAAGTATATACTCTGTGTAGGAATAATATATAACCCCCCTCCATCCTCGCGGTTTCATAACCCTGATCTCCTTAATCAAATAAGAAAAGATATAGATAGGCTGAAGGAGAAATTTGTAACTGCAGAGGTAATACTAATGGGAGACTTTTAATATCAGGATTGGGGAAAGTGATACATATGTTGGAAATGATTGGATGAGTGATGAAATTGTGTTTAAAAGTGAGAAACTTAGGCAAAGCAAGGACAAATTTGTTAATAAAGAGTGTGAAAAATTTATTGATTTTTGTGAGTTGAATGCTTTAGAAATTTTGAATGGAAAATGTGGGGAAGATGAACAAGGAGAATTTACCTTTGGTAGCAATAATGGGCAGAGTGTAATAGATTTTGTGTTGTGGCCTCTGAATTTAGGACATATTTTAAGTAATTTTAAGGTATTAAATTTAAGCTCAACTAGCGGGCATTATCCACTGATTGTGGATTTTATGATGCACGCTGCACAAGTAAAACACAATATAAGAGTGGAAAGCTATTGTAAAAAAGAGTATATTAGCTATAAATGGAAAGAAGAATTTTGTGACACATTTAAACAGACTCTTGACTCGAATTATGGAAAGATATGTCTATGTGGAGTAACATTCATGGTTAAGAATAATCAAATTGAGAATGCAATATAAGAATATAGATATTCTTAATACAGTTATGCAAAGGGCGGGAGAGGAAATGAAAACAAAAAAGAGGGTTTACATATATGATAAGGACTGGTTTGATGAAGAATGTAGGGTATCAAAAAGACAAGTAAAACAACTGTTGGTTAGGTGGAGAGAGTTAGGTGATAGAAAATCTAGGGACGATTATATGCAAGGGAGGAATTCACATAATTTATTGTTAGAGCAAAAGAAAAAGGACTGGAGGGAATGCAATGAAAGGAATTTGATAAAATGTCTAAATGAAAATAATGTTAATAAGGTATGGCAGGTTCTTAAGTCGACCTATAATAAATGTGTAACTAAACCCAATGTTGAGGCAGGACAATGGATGGAGTATTTTAAAACATTATATGGGGAAGAAAGGAGTATAGGAAGTACGGAATTTTTGGAAATAAGGAATGTTTTTGTAGAGATATTGGATGGTGAAATTAGGAGTGAGGAAATAATAAAACAAGTTAAGTTACTGAAGAAAAATAAAGCTACTGGAAGTGATGGCATCCCAACAGAGTTTCTTAAGGAGTGGTGTAATGAAACAGGGAGAGTGAAAATTTTATTAGATTTATTTAATGTAATTATTAGAAAGGGTTATGTACCTAAACGATGGAGAGAAGCTATCATCCATCCTATACATAAAGGCAAGGGTAATGTTGATAAACCTAATAACTACAGAGGTATTGGATTATTATCGAATATAGGAAAACTTTTTGCGGGCATTTTGGCAGCGAGACTACAATTTTAGGTTGAAGAATATAATATCCTTTCGGAATTCCAGATGGGCTTTCGCAAGGGAAGGAGAACAATTGATAATTTATTTATTATAAAGACATTAGCAGACAAATATTTAAAAGAAAAAAGGGGTAAATTGTATATGGCTTTTGTAGACTTAGAGAAGGCTTATGACCGAATTGAGCTACAACTTCTGTGGCATAAATTAGTGTGTAAGGGAGTAAGTCAGCAATTGGTGAATATTCTTAAAGCACTGTATTTTGAGAACACCTTCTGTGTAAGGGTGGAGACAGGCTGTGTAACAAAAGAAATTCCACAAAAGAAAGGCCTTAGGCAAGGATGTAAGTTAAGCCCAGTTTTATTTAATTTATACATAGATGATGTCTTACTAGAAATTGGAAGGAATAATAACTGTGCACCAGTAATTAACAACATCCAAATTCCAGGACTCCTTTTTGCAGATGACCTAGTGGTAGGATCTATTACAGTAAGTGGTTTAAAACGATCATTACAAGCAATTGATGTATATTGTAAAGAATGGAGGTTAAAAGTGAATTAAGAGAAAACACAGATTATGGTTTTCAAAAAGGGGGGAAAATTAGCAAATATGAAAAGTGGAAGGGAGAGAATAAAGATTACAGGGTAGTGCGTGACTGTATCTATTTAGGAGTAAAAATAAATGGAGGTAATAAATGGGAGAAACAAAAGAAGTTTGCATTGGCAAAAGGTAAAGGGGCGATGGCAGCAATTAGAAGCTGCAAATATAAAGTACCTAATATAAATGTTAAATGGCTGGAAAAAGTTTATGAGATGGTTGTGGAGGCAAAAATGATGTATGGTATAGAAATATGGGGATTAGATAGAGGATGGGAAAGTATAGATGTGGTGCACAGGATGTTTTGTAGAGAAATACTAGGGCTACCGAAGTCAATTGTAAGACAGGTAGCACAATTAGAGATGGGCAGGGTGCCAACTAAGGGGAAGATAATGGAAAGAGCTTTGAAATTTTGGTTCAGAATTTTAAATCTAGGAAAAAGTAATGTGTTAAGACAATGTATTGAATAGCAAGAGAATAGCTTAATGAATGATGGATGGGTAAGTAAATTACGGAATATTTTGGAGAAAAATGGGTTAGGAGATATATGGAGAAGGAGAGAAAATAATGTAAAACATTTTTGGAAAAAGGCAAGGAAAAGACTGGAAGATATAGAAATACAAATCATGTTCAGTGAGATTGCTGAAAAGAGCTCATTAGTTTATTATAGGCCAATGAAAATACATGGGGTAGGGAAAAATATATAGACATAGTAAATAAAGAAGAGAGAGAATCTAATGCATGGTTAAGAACCGGAGCATGGAGGCTAAAAGGGCTAAGACAGGGTATTCCTCAGAACCAATGTCCGATATGTGGTGGTAATGAAGACATTGAACACATAGTATTTAAGTGCCAAGGAACAGAAAATTGGAGAAAAGAATTTTTTAATAAGAAGTGGTTGAAGGGGGATAGAAATACACTTATAATTGAAATGATATGCAAGGATGCTAGAAGCATTGGACAGTTTTTGTGTAAAGTAAAAAATAAATGGCTCTGGATAGTGGAAAGAGAAAAGTAAGAGGTAGTGCATCTTACTTTGAATGGAAAACTATAGTGAATGTGTAATGGTTAAGTAATCAATAAATGAAAAGTGAAAAAAAAGTGGAAATGGGACATGAAAAAAAAAAAAAAAAAACTGAAAAAAAGAGCAAGATAATTTAGTGACAAGAATTTGTAAAATATAAATAAACTGTAGTGATTGTCTACTGAATAAGTGACCAGGGTCAAAATGCAGTAGACAATCAAATTTGTAAAACTCTTAGCACAATAAATAATTTTAAAAGTAGAAAAATGTTATAATAAGCATTCATTTACATATTTAGGAAACAAAGTTTATTTTTACTTTTAAACAGTTCATTTACAGTATTCTACTGCGGTATATTGCCCTTGAATTTCTTTTTTCTTTAAAAATCTTTTTACAATGATTATTAATTCAGTGGCTCCATCTTGGACAATGTTTCAGCTTAAGAAATTATTAAATTTACCTGAAACATATATTATTTATGAGAAGCGAGGGCCCAGCCCAATTTCATAAATGCCAAGAACAAATCCAAATTTTTAAAACGTTTTGTTCCATCTTCCATAAATTTAGTCCAAGCAGAGATAGTAACTGCGTTATCATTTTACTTCTTATTTAATATGGACTTCCCTGATTTAGTTTTATTTTCAGCATCTAATTTTATGTACCTTACAAACTCTTACCATCAGGCAGCAGGGTCATCCGTGGTGTAGTGGTTACCATGCTAGCCTCTAGTTTCCAAGATCACGGGTTCAAACCCGGTAGAGGGTGATGGATTTTTTTTCGGGCATAAAAATCCTTAGCATGGTTTCCTTTGGAAGGGAAGCAAAGCCGATGGTACTGTGTCATAGATTTATGGCATGTAAAAGAACCTCAAGCCCGAAAAAGAGGCCTCTGAGCAAAATTATTGGTCTTTCATACCCAATATAGAATGGGACGCTAAGGACCACAGCAGTTAGAGCGCGTCCATAAATAAAAAAACTCAATTTATTTATTTAAATCAGCAGCAGGGACATCTCTTAACATGTTAACACTGGGAGCCAGGGATGCCCACACAAATTCTGGGCCCTGCATCCATCACAAAGTCCAAAGTAGGCCCTTAGTTATCACTATGTCCCACAAATTTGTACATCATGGACAAGACCACTGTTTTGATATATGATCAGATAGACCTTTCCGGGGTCCCCTTGTGGACACTCTGCTGAGGTGGCAATATTGTTTCTAATTAATGAAGGTCTGTATTTATACCTGATTTAGAATGAGGTATATTACACAGATATATTTTTTTCAATTAAATAGACTCATGTCAACCTTTATAATACCTTTGTCTTAGCAACAAAGTAACAGAGAAATCAGGAATTACACAGAAATATACGAGTATGTAATCTAAAAAAATATGAATAAAATATGACCAACCCTTCCCTACCAGACATGCCCATAATCCGCAGACAAGTATCTAAAAATCTGAACTGGAGAGTATAGAATATTAAATATTCAGACAAAGCAGTAGTGATAGCTCAAATTCATGTAAAACTCAGGTACTCATTATTGGTTTACTTTGTGATTAGAAATGTTTTTACAAGTACATGATCCATCCTCCCACTGCAGCAGGGAAGATGTCTGATGTTAATGTTGAAAATAAATTCACTCGAGTACATAATGCATGATGCAGTATTTAAACTCTTACCTTTAGGTACTTAACAGTGACCTTATTTTATATAACTACAAAGCTCATAACATCACAGATGTGACAGCATGATCTTTAGCAAGCAAAATGTTCTATTTCAATGGTATCTTATACAGCTAATATAATAATGAACAAAACCAATCGGCTTCTGATACCAATTGGTTGAACTAGGAACAAACAATGTGGGACAGTAATTTACATTATTATGGATTTTGTATAATCTGCTTTATGAACATGAATAAAACTTTTGAACATGTATTGCATTATTTGAAGAACTCACATTTAGCATCATCATTAATCTCTTTGCTTAATACGAGACAAGTTGACTTCCCAAACATTGCAGTTTTATTTCACACTAAAGTTCCTCTTTTTCTTTACAGTGTTATGTAGGCATGACTTTTAGGACTGTGGCCAGACCACAAGTGTATTTACAGGTTCTGTGATCACTATGCAGAGGGTTTTTAGTAAGTAAACCATCAAATTATGAATGCATTGAAGGATATTCACAAGGGAAGTTGGAAGTGCTTGTAACCTTGCAGTGCTCTCAGTAAACAAATATGATGTACATATCAACACTAACCTTCTTAGCTAAGGCTGGTGGGGATGGTATGAGTAAAACTGATGAGTAAACTGGTGCTTCCAGTTCTGGTACCTCTATATGGTATACCGAGTAAACTGTGGTTGTACCCAAACGAAGGGTGAATTAAATGGTGCTGCCAAATCCAGGTGCTGTTTTTGAATACTTTTTCATTTTGTAGTTCTTCAGTTCTACTACAAGCACCTACATCACTGCATTCAATATTATGTTGTAAAGCACTTCTGTGGAGTCTTCTTTAGAATAAAACATTCACGTAAATATACATTATTTTTTTAATATAAAGTGAACTGAAAAATTCGATGCCACAGCTGGGATTTGAACAGTTCTCCTGCTCTTTGTGCAGTTGCTCTAATCATTGAACTACTGCGACAACATGCCGGTGGGCATTGAATTCCCCAATTGACTCAAATTGTTTTCCAGCTGGCTGTGCATTTAATTTTTCAGTTGACTCTATATTAAAAACAGACACCTAACCTGGTTAGGTTAAGTCTCTAAAATATAATTAATTTCAATTAATTATATGCAATATTATACAAAATGATACCTATTCAATCAATCCTGATACCTCTGTGACAGCTGAGGAAGTCTTTTCTGCATCAGGGCAGATACTCTGATAGAAAGTCATCTCTCAGCCCAAGTCGGGCAGAAATGCTTATATTTTTACATAGTTTTGCATTGTGTAAAGAAATTAAAATTTGTTGAGAGGATTATATTTTTATATACCCATATATTTTGTGTATGACAGTATGATTTTTGAAAAATTAATTTGTTTTTGGAAGAATAAAATTTGCATTTTAACTTCATGTAAGTCATCATTTCACATTGCTGAAACCTATCAAACAACACCAACAATCTTTCCAAAACTCCCGCCAAAAAAGAACAGCTTAAAGTAGAACACATGTATGGCCAAAAACATTTTTTTAGGTATGATAAATGGTTTTATTCAATATTACTGTTTTTACTATTATTGGTATTGTTGTTACTATTTGCTGATATAGTGATCTCAGGAAAGTATGCTACATTTACTTTGAATGGTATATTATACGATAAACAGGTCTCAAAAGAAACTAAAACTACAATTTCTGAAACAATAGAAGTATTATAACCTATGGCTCCAACGTGTGGACTCTGAACTATCAGTTAAAAAGAAAATTATTGGCAACAGAGATGAATTATTGGAAGAGGTTTGCTAGGATATCTAAAGAGAAAAAATTAGAAATGAGATTATAAAAGAAAATATGAATGTTCAAAATTCAATTTTAGATTTTATTCAACAGAAACAGTTGAATGGTATAGGCAGCTAAAAGAATGGAAGATGAAAGATTATCAAAATGAATAATGGAGTGTATGCTACCAGGAAGGAGAAAAGGAAAATCACATAGCACGTGGATTCAAAGAATTAGAGGGACAATGATGGATTGGGAAATTGAGGAAGATTTATGGTCCAACAGGCAAGAATGGAGAAAAGTGACAAGATGATGTTAAAAGCTGTAGCCTTGGGTGCCAGAAAAACTGAAAATATACATATGTGGTGTCTCTTAATAGCTCACCAACTCACCATTTAACTTTTATCTTAGTTGGTTAACTTTTACATAAAAAATGTAAAAGAAAGAAAAAATAGATGGGTATACAATATTATACATAAAATTTTAATAATCTAACAAACTTTGTACATTTAAAACCATCCCAACAACTTTATATAGTAAACTATTGTATTTTACATTAATATTATATATATAATTAATTCAATTAATTATACTTTTTATTATATATCAGCTAATCAAATTTAAATAATAAAGAACTGAAGAAGAGAGAGAGAGAGAGAAAAAAAAACAAGAGATCTCTCTTACCTCAGATCCATGGAAATAAATCGGCTAAAGAGGGATCTATCCCTGAAGCAGCCAAGGTTGAGATAATCCCCTTAATTAGCTTTATGTGCAGGTATACTTGGAAATAGTGCTGTGACATCGGAGACCAATTTGTCACATGGAGAAATTGTTGTCTTTTAGCTTGCAGACTAGGTCGAATGAGCTCTTTATAGCAAAGTTGTCAAAAGTCTTGAAACTCTTGAATTTACTGCCCAGAAAGTTTGTAAGTTATGTGTCAGCGAATCAATGCTCTGATTGCCAACCAGTTTAGGGGGGAAAAAAAATAAATCTGATGTGATACATTCCAAAGACTTTCCCTACTCTCTATTGTTTATTAGTGGGTATACAAATTATTCTTACTAAAGTTTATTTTTCTATCTACTACATTTTAATCAAGATAAACCTTTGCAGAAACAGCTACAGTGCACATTTTGTTATAGATAAAAAGAGAAGAGCGATAGTCAAATTCTAAGAACTGGACACTATATGCTGGCCTTAAAATTCCATACTGTTTCCATGCAATTGCCAGAAACAGCTGAATGTTGACAGGACTTTATGAGAATGATCAAGTAATGAACAATTTGAACCATTAATAATGGGTATCTCAGAAATGGTTCATGCCACAAAAAAACTTATTTGAAATAAATTGTGTGTTTTAAAGAGATCTACATTTCTTGTGCAGAACATTTTCATCTATCGGTTAACGTTTACCACAAGATTATACAAAATTCCTTTTGAATGAATAGGACTTTACAGGCTATTCCCAGAAAATTCAAGATACACATTTTGTTTGTCAGTAAATATCTTTAATATGTGGTATTTTAATAAAAATCTGATGTGTTACACTCACATGACTTTCTCTACTCTTGTACAATCTAATTTTACAAACGCTTATTCTCCATATGGTTCATGTTAATCGAGATATCGAGATGTCAATCTTATTGGTAATTTTCTTGTAGATGCAAGGGAAATATGGTAGCTTTTAAGCGATAGTCAAATATTTTAACGCTGGTTGCTATGTGGCGCATTCCATTCTCTTTGCATGTCCAGGACATAAAAAAAATGAATAACGAATGTGAGAAAAAGTATAAGTATTGGAAAATTTAAGGGAATAACAAGCAATATCTCGAAAACGGTTCACTCAACAAAAGAAATGTATATGACATAAGTTGTGTATTTTAACGCGATCTACATTTTTTGTGTAGTAAAATTTTGTCTATCTCTTATGGTTTACCAGTTATGCAAAAGTCGTTCACAATGAAGAATACTTTTGGAGACATTCCCAGAAAATTCGAGATATACATTTCATTTCTCATGACATTATCTTAAACATATGATATTTACATCAAAATCGTTAGAGCCATTTTTGAGAAAATTAAAATTTTCGAAAAATCTTCCATGTAAAGGGTAGTCTGGGGTGGGGGGATTTTCTTGAAAACCTTCGTGTCGCATCCCTGGAAGATACTGAACCTAAATACCAAGTTTGGTGCTTATCCGACTGTTCGTTTTTGAGTTATGCTGTTCACAGACACACACACAGACACACACACACACAGACACACACACGGACATGTTTCCAAAAATGCTTTTTTTGGATTCAGGAGGTCTCAAAACATGTATTTCCGGTGAAATCTCGGTATCGAATTTTTGGGTGGAATGCAATACTTCCCCTACTTACTATACGTAGTAGAGAAAGTAAAAATCAGCAGTAATTTTTTAGAAAAAAAAAATTTAAAAAAAAAAGTTCCATGTAAAGGCTAATTGTGGTGGGGGGATTTTCTTGAAAATCTTTGTGTCGCATCCTTGGAAGTTACTGAACTTAAATACCAAATTTGGTATTGATCCGAGTTTTCGTTTGAGTTATGCTGTTCACAGAACACACACACATGGAACTTTTTGTCTAAAAATGCTTTTTTGGATTCAGGGGCCTCAAAACATGTATTTCTTTTGAAATCTCGGTATTGAATTTTTGGGTGGAATGCAATACCTTCTCTGCTTACTATGTATGTCGTAGAGAAAGTAAAAAATGAAACTAGAAACCAGAGTCAAAAAACATTTGTAAAAGATTAAAGTCAAACAGATAACTTGGCAGTAGCAGCTCATTTCTGGTCCAATAACCACGAAATCCACCCAACCACAAAACTTCTAAAATCTGCAAATATCCCATTGGAAGAAAATATGTATCTTGAAGAACAAGGACTGCATATGAATTTTGAGGTACTTACACAAACTCATCATTTTGCTACCTCTATGAGGATTACCCAGTTGCCATACTAGATATCTCCACAGGATTACAGAGGATCTCTCAAGAGTTGGGCCATAGTTAAGGATAAGAGCAAATGCTCCCAAAATATATTCCAACAGATTACGAGTGAAGTGTAGTGTTATGACTGACTAGACAACTGTTTCTTATGTTATTTGCTTCACTGTATACAACTTTTATCATGTTTATACATACTTTCTTTGTTTCAGAAGTGTATTATCAGAATAGTTACATGATATTATGTTAGCAGCTTATTTCTGTTCCTGTGATTATATGCACTCAAAATGTGCCATGCCAAGTATATGTGCTAAATATAAAACTTTTGGATAACAAAATAACACAATGGGATCCCTCAAGCTTAATGCCACATAACAGACACAAGCATAGCTACCTGGTAAATTTATTCTCTCAATGTATCTGTACTCATCAGTCATTTTGCAAAGGCAGGACTGATTGTATAAATGATGTTTGGTTTGTATCAAGCTTCATTGTCACCATTACTAAATCACAAAATTCAATATTAACACAAATTTATTTGTTGGACAAAGCTTTAGCCATTTACAATAAAGAAATCTGAGCATTAGAGACCTGCTCTTCAATAAGCAAAAATTAAAATGCAATTCTATAATCACAAAATGAGTAACTCAGACATTTATAAACAATCTTAATCTTCACTCCTCCATTTCTCCACAGCTTCACGCCTTGCATCAGGTACTAGTTGACTTCTCATCCCACCCAGCACATTTGATGTTGCTTCAGTTGCCAAAATGATAGGCTTCACCACAGTGGGTGGAATTTGACGGAGCACACCTCCTACTGCTCCAGAAACTCCCTTCTGTTCATGTTCCTCACTTGCTACTCTAACAATAGTTTGTGCTGTTTCTCCTAGGCCCTGAAACAAAGGTGTAACAAGCAAATTATAATGTTTCTTTTCTGTTACCCTTTGTCATCAGTTGTTAGTGCTAGCATACATAGATTTTATTATTACTAGCAAAACCTGCAGCTCTATTTGAGCTACTGCGTTAACTGCACTGTTTCCTCTCTCACCTCCTTTTGCCCCACCTCTCTCCATTCATTCGTCTTTCTCCCAATTTCTACCTCTCTCTTCTCTCTCTATCCCTTACACTCACTTTGTCTCTTCCATTTCATTCTCTCCTCCTCAGTTGCCTTCTCTCCTCTTTTTACTTCTCTATCTGTGCAGTGTACATGTCATGTGTAATTTTAAACTGCCTTTGCTAATATGTTAAGAAAAATTAAAATGCAAGTAAAAGTTAGTATAAAATATGGATAAGCTAGTAACTCTGACTCAAATTTTCTATATAATTGTAAGCAAAAGGTTCAACAGTGCATAAACTTATGCCTTTTCCTTAGGCTTGCAATGCAATCTGAACTATACAGTTTCTTGTGGTAAGCAGGTTATGTACACGAATAACAACAAAAAAAAATTAACTTCTTAATACTCACCTATGGAAATTTTGTACATAACAAAACTTGTCAGAAACATTTGCTTATAAACTTTTGTTTTCTAATATTTCTCAAAAATCCAAGATATTTCAATTTGTTTATACTGCACCCCCAATAAGAACCTCCCCCTTTGGGGGAAGTAATAACACATGTTCTAAAATAAAATTGAGTTTTATTTATGGATATTCTATAACTGCTGTGGTCCTTAGCATCCCATTCTATATTGTGTGTGAAAGACTGGTAATTTTGCTCAGAGGCCTCTTTATCAGGCTTGAGGCTCTTTTAAATGCTGTAAACCTACAAAATGGGACCACCGGCTTTACTTCCCTTTTGAAGGAAGCTATACTAAGCATTTTTACGCCTGAAAAAATCCATCACCCTCTGACAAGTTTGAACCCGCAACCTCGGGAAATAGAGGCTAGCATGGTAACCACTACACCACAGAGGACAACAACCTATATTCTAAGGTTTGTATCATAAACGGTGCTTTTAGTGATGACTTTTCATAGAATGCTTTGTTATTAAGTTTAACTTTAATGAAAGTCTTATTCATAGACGCCAGTTTAGATACTTTGACTCTGGAAAGCTCAGATTTCATGAGCAAGTTCCAATGTTGGCTAAACCGATTTCCAAACACACAGCCTTCTATAGCATTAAAATCAGTAATGTATGTCTAAAATCAACTGACAATTGCAACAGAAAAGGCATTAGCCAAAACATTTGCATATAGCTCCTCCCCTCCACAAAACGTGTTTATAGGAAAAACTTGAATGCGATAGGTTAAATTAGATATGATGTATTGTTCGTGTTTTTTATTTTGTTTTTGAAAAAAAGGATAACTTAAGTAGTATTCATTCTTACAATGTAAACTTACAAAGCAGGAACATTAGTCCATTGCAAAAAAGGAGAAGTTTCTAGCTTGTTTGTCAGGAAATTTAAAAAAAATCTCCATTTTTGTTATGTCAGTATCATAGCTACAACTTTCTCCTCTTTGGGTGCTCCACTCATTATTATTAACATAGCGGCTGTTGAATTAGATCCTTCCGTAAATCTAAGAACCTAATTCCAAACCTTTCCTTGAGAAAATTCTTACTATACCTTTGCTGTTACTTTCTCTGAATGAACCATAATACCTACTTTTTTTTTGGAGGGGGGTGGGGTAGTATACAACAACTTTAAATATTGCATATATACATTCCTTTTCTTATAAATATCTTGCCTGTCTTAGATTACACATAAAAGAACCTATCAATAGGCAGAAATTGCTGGCATTCTGCATTCAGAATGTAAAACCCGAAATGTGATGCAAACAATGGCTTTATTAGTATAAAATACGGATAAGCTAGTAACAGTGAGTGAATTTGAAATTAGGGGAGCAATTAGCCGCCGAAACCGGTCAAGTTGTAAAACATGTAAGTGATGTTAAGTGTTTCAACTCTGACTCAAATTTTCTATATAATACGTTTATTGTTTAAGTATACCTATATGTGAGAAAGCAATAATGGATTTCTATGGGTATGATGAGATTAAGATAGCTGTTTATTTATACTCAAAATTACTTACTTTTAATGTGAAAGTTTTTAAAGAGAAACTTCACTTAAGTCTCGAATTAAGATTGTCAGCCACTCCTAGCAGTAATCATCAAGCTTTCTTCCATAATTCACTGAGCAGCAGAACGTGCCTCAGATTATGAATACACATCACAACCTAACCACTTTTTACTAATGGAAATAATCTATGTTTATTGTAAACTAATAAAGATAAGCAAATTCTAACACTTCATGGGTAATACCGCAGTGAAATAATAACTATACGATAGGTGGAATAGGTGATCCACTTGATGTTTCTTTCAGTAAGATGTGTGAAAACATAGCCACTATCTCCGTAGTCTGATTAAGAAATTTGTATATGGATCTGAATTCCTTGTTCCTGCAGAATTCTACTGGATTTTCTGCATCCTTTACAATGTGCTGAGGAATAAAAACATTGCCAATAATGTCCTGGATTTGATACATATTTTCGGCAACTCCTACTATTAGCAAAATGTCCACCATTTTCACTGTTTTCTCCGTAAACTCAGGATGAACATCTAGCATATTGGAAACTTTGAAGTAAAGTTCCAATCGGGGCTATCATTCTGGAAAGTCTTGTTCTTGAATAACAAATTGACAGTTCTATGCTTTCAAATCTCTACTTTCATCCAAAGGCTTGTTCATGAATACAAGCCTAGGAAAATCCCAACTGTTCACATGTGTGCACGCACACAATTTTTGGCATCAAGTTAATCCATCATACATATTATTATCAATTATTAATCCAAAGTTGAAAATTAGCAATAAAATTAGTTACAATTTTATTATAAGTATAGATAGACTATTTCACTCATAGATCCAAATGGGAGATAATGTCCAATCATGTTTGAAAAGAATGTTTTTCAACCAATCAGAATCCTAATTCACTCAAACTTTATTACAATCTCTTAACCATCTGCTCATGCGATAAACATAGCTTCTCCTTTTTTAATATTCTAAACAGGTCAGAGTATTATCTTGCACTGCAACTAAATGAAGAACACCATTCTGGTATTGTATATAAATTAAGAAATAATATGTGAAGATTGAGGTCTAAGGGTAAAATTATTTATACCCAAAATTTCAGTCAACTCTTTGGTTGCCATCTTCAAGAGGGTAACACCCTGGACAGCTTAACAACGACTGCCAACTAGGCGGCGCAAGTTAAATTTATACTTCACACCAAGGTCAGAATAGGCTCATGATTGGTGAGTCTGTAGTGGCATGCTATCGCTAGTATCCATGTGTGGTTGAGCTTAAGCTTTTCCTTTTTTATTCATGTTATTGGAAGTTTATATATTTCAGTTGCTTCCCTCTGAAGTCTAGCATGATAATATTTTGTTGATGCTAATACTTTTGTGTCTTCATAGAGGACACGATGACCCATATTGACAAAGTGTTCAGCGATTGCAGACTTATTTGTTTATGCAAGACGACAATGTCATTTTAGCTCTGTTATTCAGGTATTAATCTGAGTTTCGTTGTTCAGATATAAACAGAACTGCATGTGCAAGGTATACTATATATCCCTGGAACACATAAGGGCCTCTCTTATATTTGTCAGATTTTAAAGTTTATTGAATTTTTGTTGTTGTTTATATATTGCATTGATTTTGTGCTTTTTAGGTATTTTGCCACTGCAGTCTGTAACATTTTTAACATAAGGTAAGAAAACCTTCTCCTTATATACAGGTAAATTGTAGTCTTGGTAGATTTCCTTTAAGGGCAAATTGCTCTGTTAAAATCTTTGTTCATAAATCCGTTTTGTAACATAGCCACCCAAAGGTGCTGTAACTCCTCACTTAAGTATTGACCGGTACAAATCCATTTGGCTCTGTCCACTATGGTTTTGATTATTCCTCTCTTCTTGTGGATGGTGATTAGAATGCTTATTTAAATATCTGTTGGTATAGGTGGGTTTCTTATAAACAATGTGTTACAGTAATCTATTCGCATTTCTTGTTACCATAAAATCCAAAAAGGCTATCTGATTGTTGTTTACTGTTTCCATATCGAATTGAATTTTGGAATCCATATTATTAAGATATTTCAGAAAATTTGGAAGTTCTTGTTTACCATGGGGCAACTGGAGGAAGGCATTAGTATACCGCAACCAACAACTAGGTTTCAACTTTGCTTTAGACTCAAAATGATCCATAAAAAAGTTAGCAATGGCGGGCCCAAGTGGATTTCCCAGAGTGACGCCCTCTTATTGTTAATAAAACACTTCATTCCATTGAAAGCAGGAAGCCATCAAACAGTGCTTAAAAAGGTTAAAAACATCTGCAGGAAAAATACCATCAATCTGAGATAAAACTTCATCTACAGGTACATTAGTAAAAAGAGACATTATATCTAGACTGATTAAAATTTCAGATGGTGCACAATTTAAAGAATCTACCTTCTCCATGAAGTGTTGGGAGTTTTTTTATATAGCTGCCAGATTATCCAATGTGAGGTTGTAGTAAGGACGTCAAATGTTTAGAAACAACATAACTTGGAGAACCAATTGTACTTACTATAGGACGAAGAGGAATGTTTTGCTTGTGTATCTTCGGCAATCCATATAAATTGGCACATAAGCTTCTGATGTACAAAGTAACTTTTTTGTATCCGAGTTTAGTGAAATGGGCTCTTTAATTAGTTTATTGGTTTTTCTAAGGATAATCCTACATAAGTGTAAAGCTGAGGATCAAGTAGGTCACCAATCTTCTGCATATAATTTGACTTAATCAATATTACGGTGGCATTTCCTTTATCCGCAGAAAGAATTAAAATGTTGATATCAGCATTCAGATCTTTGAAGCCCTCCTTTCTTTTGATGAGATATTGCTCATTGGAAGCTGAGCTTAACGTAAAACTCCTGATGTTTCGGATCGTATTATCTAAACTGTTTTTCAAAGTTATAGCAAAATTTCCCTCACGTGCTGCTGAGATTCTTACAATCCTGTCATATATGCGGGTTCTATCCTGGCCTAGATATAGTTACATCCTTACAAATCAGTATCTACTAGATATAAAATATTAATTTTAATTTAAAAAATTAAGTGTCAAGAAGATAGAACCTTTATGTATGAATTTAATACTTTTAAAGACATTAATTTTTAGATACAATGATTTTTGTATTATATGAGGTCAACATCCACATAATGTTGTTATTGTGAACCAGATTTGAGACATTTTCAAGTATAATGTATCTCTTTGCCTTCCTTTTTGATTATGAAGCTTGTTACAGTCATTACGCAGATGGCAATTACTAGACCTAATGCATTAGGATGGTCCACATAAATTCTGGGACCCCTGTTCATCATATAATCCCAAGCAGGTCCTGTGTTAGTCACACATTCCCACATAGTACAGTAATGGGGAAAGCAGTGACATATGAGTGAAATGTACTTTATTGTCTAGGCTATTCTGGGTGCCCTTAATCCAAAGCCTCTGCATCTCTTTATGGGCAGCCCTGTAATGCATAATAGGCAAAATGCAATTATACAACTTAAAAAGATGAAAATAAACCATTTTAAAATAATCTGAAAGCTTAAAAAAAGTAGAAAAAGCAGAAAACGAGATTGTAACACTAATAAGATTTAAAACAGATAAAAAGTAGAGTAGCATGTGAAGTTGAAAAGCCAGCTTGTTCATTAAAGATCGTGTGTTGCTATACTCACTTCCTTCACTAGCATAAATGCATTTGCCATGCCCTCACGGATATCTGCTGGCTGAGTATATTTTCTCCTCCTACCTCTGGAGCTGTGTTTTCGACGTCTAACACTAGGTCCAGGAGAGACCATGTCATATGCCATTTCTGCTGTACTCTGCAAAACCAAATGATATTAAATTAATCTATTTTTCTCCAATTTAATATTGTAGCACTAAAGCAACTTTAAAACTCAAAGCAAAATAAGACTTCATAGGATATTCACAAAAGAATTCTAGATATATATTTTATTTTTCATGCAAAAATCTCATACTATTAATCAACATTGTAAAGTCATTTTTGAGAAAATAAAGAAGAATGAAAAAAGTTTTGCTTTAGAAGGTTGTTTGGGATGAGCAGATTTTCTTCAAACACTTCATTAGGCATCATTAGACAGCATTTGAGTCAAATAAGAAATTTGGTATTTATACGAATTTTCCTTTTTTACACACACACCCACCCACACCCACACCCACCCCCACCCCCACCCCCACCCACCCCCACCCACCCACCCACCCACCCACCCACCCACACACACACACACACACACACACACACTCTCTCTCTCTCTCTCTCACACACACTCACTCTCTCCTGCATACATGATGCAAGCACAATCATGCATACACAACAAAAAAAAAGGATAAAGGCATTGAGATAGTTACAGTACTTAATGCATTTAACATCTCTAAGAGTTATTTATGTTACACTTACTTGAATTGCCTGAACAAGTCTGTTGGTCAACTCAAGAGCAGCCATTGCTGTGGATGTGGTGAAGGAATTAGCACCTCTTTGAAGACCCCGAACTATACGACCATCCTTCTGATACTGTTCAATTGGCATCCAAAATAAATCTCGCACACCTTGAACTGAACAAAACATCAAATTAAAATGTTACCCATTAAACTGCTGAATTCATGTTAACTCATTAGTTCACGTAATAAAGTACATAAATCCTTGAAGATGAATAGAAAGACTGTTTCTTAATTAGTTCTTTTAGTAGCATTTGCTTTGTTTTTAAATCGTATTGATATCTTTGAAGCACTAAATCTGTTAAGTTACTTAATTTGTTTTTCAACCCTATTCTAGCACTAAATCATTAATTTATATGTTTGTTTGTTTATTAGCTGGTAGCTAGCAGGAACTTGGTGTGTAGATCTTCCATGATAGTTTCACGCGCTAACTCATATGCGAGTCTAATGGTGCAAATTTCGAGATCCCTCTACACTGAAGGAGAAAAGACAACAGAAGAGAGATGAAATACCGAATGATTTCTATGCAACTGATGCGATGACCAATCGGAGTTGGACAGGATCAAACAAGATCCACCGTACAGTGGCAAGACTGGCAATGCATGGATATTATCACAAACTCTGCAGGTCAAAATTTCACGACCCATCAAAGGAATGCATTTTTAAGCTATGTGGTAAACCATGTGCAAAATACCATTTCAATGACTGTTTAAAGAGAACAAAATCACTGCTGAAATACAGTAGAGACCAAAACTAAAGCACATTTTGACGCACTTCCTCTTTATTTATTATTTGTGTGTTGTTGTTAGCTATTAATTAGGTAACCAATATTTTTCAGTTTTCTTGAACAGGTATTGTCTTTTCTATGGGAAGATTGTTTGTTAGGATATTAAGACCTGTATTGACATACATTCTGAATTATTCTGTATCACAGTTTTGTATGCATGGATGCCTTTGGGACAAGTAGCCAGGCGAGATCCCACAGGCTCCATTACACAATGCGCTTAGCAATATTTGTAAATCAATTGTAAGAAGTTTAGGAAAAAAAGAATGTTCTGAATTACTGTGATGTGCCCCCAGGATGTAACGCCACATGTCACTTGGAGAAACTATTCAGTACAGGGAAAACACAATTTAACTATAAGCTTTTATTTTCCTCACATCAAGCTGTATTCATTAAAATGGAAAACACAAAGATATTTATTTCTTTGTCTTCGTTTTCTTCTTTTGTTTCTTTTTTATGTTTGAAATCAGTTTAGATTTTAAAATTTCAATAATTATTATGCTCCTGAATTAATGCAGAACCTATTAAAAGCCCTTACTTACTCTGAAATGAAATATACTTGTACAGATCTTTTACTTTCTATTTTCAACTTGAAGCCAACTTGATGAAGTGTGTTGTTACGTAATATTACTTATGTTTACATAAACTTCAAGAATTGTTTTATGTAATAATAGTTGCTTTATGTAGTTTGTAACATGCTTTGGGCATCGGTTTGTATTTTATGCTTATGTAATATTACTGTTTGAATTTGCCTCGGCTGCGTCAGTCTTACTTTTAGAGTCATGGATCTTAGGTAGGGCGCGGTATGACAATTATTGTAGACATCACAGAATTATATTTTTAAATTAACTTCTTTTATTTAAATTCTTGCACATATTTATACAGCATTACACTTTTTAAAGAACTGTGAGAAACTTTTATACATTCACTTAGCGCGTATATCCGTTTTTGCTAATCACCTGTAGAGAACACATTTTCCCATCTATACTCTACCAAGTCTCGCCAGCAACTGAGTAACCTCAATGGTCAAAACCTGTAAGCTTCGGTATTGCAAGTCTCTGATTGGCTAATTCTAGTCCAATAGAATATCTGCATTTAACTTAAAACTTTTCTTTGCTGTTGATTGGCTAATTTAAAACTGTTACAGAATTTACGTCATAGCTCTAAACATGACCAGTACATCTCAAACTCTAAACACATTATTGCCATAAGATTACCTCATTATTACTCATTGTTAGCAACCTAAAACTTATTATTCTCACAGCTCTTGCATTATTAGAGTATGTAATGTATTCACATAACATTAATAAAATATGTTTACAATAAAAATAAGCATTTGCAATGAGTTTTATACCATTTAAATAATTATTACATACATATTGTTTCAAGGCAGGCCATTATTGAATTTACTTTTTATAAATTACAATTAAATTATTCAGGTGTTAAAATACTGCCTCAACTATTAAGATACAACCTTCGGGTGTTGACACTACACTCATACCTTCTCCGTCTTTCCATATGTCAAGTGCCACTGATGCCGCTAATATGTCACTCCTTGCTTCATCTACCACAGTTTCTGCGGGCTGAGCTTCTTCAATGGTGACGTCACCTCCCTGGTTGGTTCGCTGCTCTCCCGGCCCTTCCCCTGTGGCATGCTTACTTCTTCTCCCTCCTTTCCTCTCTTCTGACTGAAGTTCCTTGGCCTTGCTGCTGAGTGAACAGAATTCCATCGATGTATAATTGCAAGCCTTGCATGAAAGCTCTCCTTCCTTCGTTTCTGCCTTTTTTCAGCTCTTTTAGTAATTCATGTCTTATTTCTCGTTCTTTTTTCCCGTAGTCATTTTCAATAAATATTCTGGTGCCTTTCAATTTTTTGTATTGCTTAAAATTTTCCAATTGAAATTCATCATTGCTAATTTGACCAAAATTGGTCTTGGTTTCCAGCCCCTTCATCCAATTCTAAAGGAGTCTATAATCTCACAACTTGCAAGTTTGATGCCGAGCTTCCCTTCTATAATTCCTTCTACTTTTTCCCATGTCCTTTTGCCTCTTTGTTCTACTATTCCAAAGAACATCACGTTCAGCTTCCTATTTGTGTCCACCAAGTTCTCCAGTTGGTCTATTCTGTTTTTACATTCCCTTAGTTCTTGTCTTGTTTCTTGCTCCATTTGGTTTATGCTGTATTTTATTTCTTCCGTGTTCTTTTCCATTTTTTCTTCCATTTTCTTCTCTCTGTGTTTGATACCTTGTATATCTTCTGCTATACTTTTCAGCAATACCATTATCTCATCCATTCTCGGCCCTGTCTTTTTCGTATTTACGAGCATTCACGTTATACGTTTGTTCTCTTTGCACTCACGCAAGCAACTCGTAAATGTTATTTAACAGTCTTTCTTATATTGCAACAAAACAATATTAATAAAATAACTTCTTGTAAAAATAGCTTCATTCAATAAATATCTATGATGACTCCTTTTAATTTGTATGAGCTATGTAAAATTGTGTATGTTAATTAAATTTTTATACACAAATATAGATGGGTTTTATTGGGGTTTTGGCATATTTTTTTTAATGTTTTTGTTTTGGGTTGAGTTAAATCACAACCACCCTGGTTTGCTGGCAACACATGTTCCAGAAGGGAAGGTTTAAGGCCATGCATAATATGCTTATTTGTTCCCTCTCCCACATTTGAGGGTTAATCTGGTCACAGAAGGACAACACATCATAAACATAATATTCTGTTGGCTCTGCCAACTCTTGTACACACTTTGCTGTTAAGTGGTACTCAAGGACACCATCCTATGCAATGGGAGTAAAAGTGTCGGGTGAACAGTCTCGCAGCTTAACCCATTTAAAGTCAGGCTGCCAATGCGAGAAAGTTTGAAACCACATGCCTGCTGCGCCACAGAGGTAACACAGTAAAAATTGCTGCTTATGTGGCTCACCCCAACCATTAGCCATGGCCACTAAATCAAAATTGTCTAGAGAAAGGATTGAATGTCCTGCCCTGGGTCACTAAAGGGACGGGTGAATATGGCAGTTGGGTTATCCTGTGGTCATGGTGGGCAAAGGGTCATCCATCTGAGGATGATCAGGGGTAGCAGAAAGAGAGAAGGTTCGCTGGACCAGGGTAGGGATCAGAGGGGAGGTAAAGATGAGGAAGGGGAAGGGGTATTAGCTGCAGTGTCACACAACTGTACAGCAATTGCCTGAGGAATAAGAATTTTCCTTTTCCTCCTGCAGTATTAAATACAGGAGGAGGGGTAAAATTCACTAAAAAAACATACAGGTCCCGCACAGCACACCAAAAAAAGTTTAGTGGACACAAAAATTTAGTAATCGCACATCCTTACTACCTGGGAAAACAAAAGACAGGAATAAGAGCACCTTACAGACATGGGTGGGATGGTGGGAATTGGGCCACAGCCCTAACAAAAGGCAGTAGGGATCGGCACTTCCAACAATTGCGACGTAAGGGTGGTCATAATGCCATCAGTACCTTCGCCAGATGTGGCATAAAAGAATAGAGACATCTTACACAGGGTTACATTGCGAGGGAAATGGGTTGCATTATATGGAAGGGTGGTGAAAGAGTCGCCTTATCAGCATTTAATTTCTATTTCCAAGAGAAACTTTAATTCTTCTAATAACTAAACTACATTTAGAATGGGAGTTACACAAGTTATAGAACCAATACTTATCTATGGAAGTGAAAGCTGGATAATAACAAAAAGTGAATTAAGCATGGTGAATGCAATGCAAATGAAATGCTTAAGAAGAATAGTCAGAAAGACACGACAAGATAGAATAAGGAATGAACTCAAAGTGCCATCAGTAAATATGAGGATAGACGAAAGACAGTTTACATGATATGACATGTGAAAAGAATGGACACAGACCGGAAAGTATGCCAATGTTTAGAAGCAAGACCATTAGGAAGGAATCCGAAAGGAAGACCAAGGATAATCTGGGAAGAAGGGGTTAAAAGAGCGGTGGCTAAAAGAGGAAAGACTTGGGATCAGTTTAATAGACTAGTAGAGGATAGGATGGAGTTTAAAAAATGGATCCAAGGCAAACCCCTGACACCTCGATAGTGGTAGAACAGGGAAGTTGAAGAAGAAGAAGAAGAAGAAGAAGAAGAAGAAGAAGAAGAACAAGAACAAGAAGAAGAAGAAGAAGAAGAAGAACAAGAACAAGAACAAGAAGAAGAAGAAGAAGAAGAAGAAGAAGAAGAAGAAGAAGAAGAAGAAGAAGAAGAAGAAGAAGAAGAAGAAGAAGAAGAAGAAGAAGAAGAAGAAGAAGAAGAGAGATTTAGACAACTTGTGGGAAGAAGTTCGGCATTCCATCTTTGTCGTGCCTGGGGCCATGTCAATGTTGCACATTAGTACTAAGTAAATTTAAGGAATTTACCCGTAGAGGTTCCTGCTAGGCAAGTGATTGGCTGAGAGCCCACCTCAAAAAATTCTAAGTTTAATTACCTGACAGAGTGCTGATTAGTAACTAGCTAGATTAGTGCCTAACTGATGTAAGCATATGTAGCAACGTAACTCACCCATGTATTGGACGTGAGGTGATGTTTCTCTTAAACATTGTGTCACCAAATCCCTGCTTACTTCAGCATTAAGGAAATGACTTGCAAGAAATCTAAAGTCAATTTCCTGGATTTATTTAAAGGTTTGTCCCGAATGTTTCGAACTTTATAAAATCATATTTATCACATTCTTTTAAAATAAAACTATAACTATCACAATTTGAAAGTTGTGGGTCAGTGGTGCATGTGGATCAGTGGGTTCTGCTAACTGTGTTGGCTAATTTTAGCAAAAACTTCCATATCTTATAAGGACTCCTCTTCTGACATATAATTAATTTTGCTTGGAACTTTAATGGAGGAACCCTCAAAATAGGACTCTTTTTTTTTCTTTCTTTTTATTATTATTAACCCAATTGATTGTACAAACTCAAATTTACAACAACAATTTTACAAATTTATTAACCCAGCTTCTAAAAATAATAAAATAAAATATAAAGAAAACTAACCTCTTAACTACTGGTATCCAGCAGTATGGAATACTGGTAGACAGCATTCCTCCTAATCTAAAAGTACAATTATAAATTCATTTAATCTCCAATACTAACTCTAATGCTACCTTGAGTTATTTTCCTTGGACCCCAACAAACTCAAACCTTGAGGTTGTTCGAGTTGTTGGGTCCTACTTGCAACATATCAAATAAAAACTACTGTAATTTAATTTAATACTGATCTGCCTCTTCCTTGCTAATTTTCCTCATCCATTTTTCTCTTACTCTGCCCAAAAAGTTTGCTACTTCTATTATACTTTTCCTAGATTTTACATTTACTAACTTTTTAGCTTGAATTTCTATTGGTAAATTTAACCACTCTCTCTTCTCTATCCTCTTTCTAAGCAACTTCGTTTCTTCACACTCTAAAACTATATGCCACTCTTTAACTTTCCGGTGGCATAGTGGGCATTTCTCCAAATCAATCTCTTTTCTAAAACCTTTCAAATTCACCACCCCTGTCCTAGCCCATGCAAATCCTGCTCTTGCTGTTTTATCACATATATCAACATACTGTTCCCTGCTCCATACTACTTTTATTTCTCTGTATAATCTCAGTGAGCTCTTAAAAGTAAAACTCACTAATAAATCTTGTTTTTCCATATCTTCTATTCTTGTCCTAATTTCATTCCAGAAACCTACTTGTAGTAATTCTTTAGCTCTCCAAATCTTCCCAAAACCTATCTTCATCAAGGTTTCCTTCATCTTACCTAGCCAAAACGCTTTATGATTAAGTTTTTCCTGCACTATCAAACATTGATGTAAAATGTTCTGATCATCAATATTTCTAATTCTAAACCAATATTTTAGCACTCTTTCCGCAATTTTTATTTTAATTCCCATTCTCCCTAATTTGGCTTGAGCTACTCCGTTGGATGATGATCTTGGTAAGCCCAATATTTGTTTATTTACCCACCCTTCTTCAAGGCCCCAAATCTCTGCTCCATATAACATTTTTGCTTCTACTACAGTAGTATAAATTCTCTCTAACCTTTTTAATTGCATTTATGGTAATTTATCTATACAAGTTTTGATGGCTTTCATTGCCATTTTTCCTTTAGCTAATACTATTCCTTTTGTTTGCTCTATCCACCATTGCTGCTTAACTGTATCCCTAAATAATCAAATTTTTGAACTACCTCATTTTCTCTTCCATGTCAATACCATTTCTCATCTTTCCGTAATTTATTGCCCTTTTTAAATACCATAATTTTTGTTTTATTTACATTAATTCTTACACTCCATTTTTTGCAAAATTTATCTATCACTTCAATTGTTCTCGCCAATCCCACATTACTTATAGATCCCGCGACTAAATCATCTGCAAATAACAAAACAGGTATTTCCTTAATATTAATTACTGGCACAGGTCTGTTCTCTGCTCTAATTAATTCCAAAATATTGTCTATGAACAAATTTAGTAATACAGGACTCAATTTACAACCTTGTTTTACACCAATATTATTCGGAATGCTTCTCGTTAATTTATTATTATCAATTTTAATACAAAACTGATTGTCCGTATATTCTTTGTACTCTTATAAAGGTAGTACTCATCCCTTTTTTTGCTCAGTTTAAAACACAGTGCTTCTCTATTTAATCTTTTCAAAATCTACAAATAACATGTATAATCTCCCTCTCTTGTTGGTTAAATATTTCTTTACCATTGTGTTTATAACAAAAATGTTATCTTGTGTACTCTTATTACTTCTAAAACCTGTTTGAAGGACCGATAATTTTTTCTCATCTTCTGCCCACTTTTGAACCCTTTCTGCCAAAAGCTCCCCATATATCTTGCCTAAAACAGATAGTAGACTAATTCCCCTATAATTTGCTGGGTTATTTATCTCCCCCTTATTTTTAAATAACGGTACTACTATTGATAATCTCCAACTATTCGGTACCTTTCCTCCTTCAAATACATTGTTTAAAAGTCTAACTAACAATCCTAATCTAGTTTCGTTCACACTCCAAGCCTTCCAAAATTCCCCAGGAATTCCATCTATGCCACTTGCTTTACATTATTTTTAAGCATAATTATCCCTCTCTCGAAGTCTATCTTAGCAGCGTATTCATTCATAACATCACAACCAAGTAAAAATTCTATTGCTAGATTTTTAATGACAAGACACATTACTTTATAAGTTGTACCCTCAATTGTTAAGGTTAATAACACTTGTAGCTTAATTGGTTAGGGAGATTTACCAATTGCTAGGTAGCAAACAAGATTTGTACATGTGATGGCCATTAAGCTTTACGCCTTCAAAACAAAGTTCATCATATAACCTTTGGCCATATAGTTATGGTTGAATCCATGTCACCTCTAATTAAGATTTCTTTATGGCAATCTTAGCTTTAATCATAGGTGTCTCATTAGCATTGTTAAGCTGTGTATTCTGTATAATCAACTTGTTACAGGTTAGGTTTGTAGGTTTTGTATGGTTATCTAAGGAGTTAATAGAATGGATGGCTGTCACACCTTCACTATCGAAATGTACAGCTAGTAGTTTTCCTACCTTTCTGTATTCTGCATATGTACAGGGCTACCATTTCTTACTGGTGCAACTTTTGTCTGTGTTGCTTCCTGTTGATGAAAGTGGGCTTATTCTCTGGTTCTGTTGTGTTGGAACCGTGTATTTCTATCCCATTGATCTCCTTGTATCCTAAAGTTACTACATGGTCCTGTGTATCATCAATATTGTTCCAACATTCGCATATTTGCGTGTGTGCGTGAGAGACTCAAAAATCAAAAGTTAGACAAATACCTGGTATTTAAGTTCAATATCTTGCAAAAATGGGACATGAAGATTTTTAAGAAAATCTCCCACCCCAAATACCCTTTACCTAACATTTTTTTGTCAAGATTGTTGATTTTCTAAAACATGGCTCTTATGATTTTGATTAAAGTACCATATATAAAAGCTATTTACGTGAGAAATAAATGTATATTTTGAATTTTTTGGGAGTAGCCTGTTAAGTCCACTTCCTTCATTCGGAAGGAATTTTGTATAATCTTGTTATAAGTGCTAAATGTTAAGCAATAGAAAAAAACGTAGATCACGTTAAGACACACAATTTAATTTTTTTTTCTTTCTTTGGTGCATAACCCATTTCCAGGATATCTGTTATGAAAGGTTCGAATTGTCCAATACTTGGTCCTTCTCTTGATGTCCTGTCAACATTCAGTTGTTTCCTATGATTGCACAGAATTTTAAGGTCAGCGTATAGCGTCCAGTTCTTAAAACATTTGACTATTGCTACTCCCTTTGTATCTACAACAAAATGTGTGATGTAGTTATTTCTGCAAATATTTATCTCAAAAAAAGTGAAGTAAATAGAAATATTTGGTATTGCCTTGCACTGTTAGGTGACCTTTGACATGTAGTAGGTATTCTATGTGTTTGCACAAAGTTTAACTGTTCTAGCCTGGTGCATTTCCTTCACTGTGAAAGCTTTCAACTCTCATATTTCTCTGGCAGTTGTATGTATCTGCAGGCCTATATGTACCTCTATGGAAGTTATTTTCGCGCACTGTATTGTAATGGTCTATGGCTGCAGGGATTGTATGACCTATGTTCATAGTTTTGCGAAATTTCTTCCTCCAGTGCTTCTAATGATGAAATTAGTTCAATTAGTTCCATGGTAGTGTTAGGTTTTGCTATCAGTATGTAGTGCTGTATTCTGAGAGGAAAGTGTCTGGTTATTAATGATAAAAAGTCTGCTTCTTGCATGGGTGGTATGAGATTTCTGCCTGGACTGGAGTAATTTAGGATATAATTTAGGATATAAGTAGCCACTGATATACTGTCATGCGGATTATACTAACTATGGCTTAGGGATGCCCATATCTTATGTTGAATGGCTGAGTTCCAGAATTTGCTTAGGAATACTTGTCAAGTGTATGGTGCACAATCATATGTAGGGCTTCTAGTATGCATTTAATTTGCATATACTCATTAAGGTTCACTAGGTACTGGTACTGTACTGGGCTTGTGGTGGTGGTAAATTTGGGTAACAGTAGATCATTCACAATGTTAGTGAAGTTCTGCATGTTTGCATTTACATTGTTATTTTAACCACTTATGCTGACAGGCTGAGAATTGGCAGCAGTTATGAATGAACTACCTGCATCACGCTCTCCCATTGTTCATTAAAGGTGAGGTAATACCTCTTTCATTACTATGAGGACACATTATGGTTATCAGTTATCACATCATTAATATTTACCCTTTGATTGCTAGATTCTACATTGTTGTTAGTAGCACTGTTTTGCTTAGCAAAGTTGGCAGAGATACTATTAATTTTGCTATTAATTTCTGCTCTCACTTAAGTTAACTCAGTCATGACATTATTTACTTTACTATTTACATGCTGAACTGTATTTACATTTGCAGCATTGAAACAGCCTATGTCTTTACTGGCATTATTGACAGTTACATTTACATTCTCAAGATCTTTGTAAAGCTAGCAACCTTTGCATTTACATTCTCTATTTTGTCGTTCCTGCTAGTTTTCACTAACTCAAGATCTTTACTAACTTTGCTTTGCAACACATTTATGGTTATATTAACTTCTTGCCTAATTTCATTATTACATATGACAATTTTCTCATTTAGGCTATTTGTAGCAGCATTAATCTTACATTCCCCTCATACATTCATTGCTAATTATATCACATCTAGCATTTAGCTCTGAGTTACCTAAGTTTATTTTATGCTCTAACATGTTACTTAGCTCTTCACAGATTGATTGCTTTTGTCTTTCTATCTTGTCCTTTAGAGAAGTTTCAACTCTCTTCAGCTGTTCATTAATTATCCTAGCATGGTCACCTAGTTCCCTTTTTAAGCTTAGCACCTGCTTCAGTAGCTGGATTATTTGGTTTCCTTTTTAGTGTCTCATTATTCTGCTGTAATAACCTGACTAGCATTTTCTTCCAAAGATGTGCATTTATTTGTTTCTACTAGATCTTGGCTACATTGTTCACCCCTGATACTTATTGCTGTTCCTAATGATATATTACATTCCGTTTCCTTGCTTCCTTTCCTACACAATGAGACATATTTATAGCATCATCCCCCTGAACTACTACTACTGCTAAGTTGGACAACCTGCTTCACAATGATCCTGCATATTTGTTTTCTTCTATATTGAAATTTGTTTCTACAGACAAATTACTATCATGGTCACCATTATGTAGCACCATTGAATTTATTTATCTCTCCATATTGTTGCTAAAGTTGCTGTTGTCTGATATGCAGATTTTATATTTACCATTCTCAATAACATTACATGCAATTTACGTATATGAACATGGTTGTATGGAGCAGACATGGTAGTGGTATTTTCTTACTGTTGGTTGTTTCTGGCTAGAGCTGCTGGTTGTGATGTGTTGTAGCTAGATCCGTGCCCCTTTCTACTTAGCGTTTATACAGATCTCTGGTTTGACAATGCGGTATTCGGTGCCACAATGGTGTTGTATTGTTGCTCTGGTGTAGCTTGTAAACCTCTACATTGCTCATCTTGTCGATCTGGTGTTTGATTCTGTGAAGGTGTCATTGCTGGTTTGAAGATTGTATCCTCCGCTGCAGTAGTCATTTTACTTAGCCCCATGCTGGGCACCAATATGCATCGGTATCCTGATTATCTCATGAGATGATGATTCTGCATAACAGTACTTATGATGTGCTCTTCTTGTTGTGTGTGTGTTGACAAGAGTTATTAATATGCAGATTATATTTACTTATGGTGTTATGCCTCAGCTAAACACATGAAATAGTTGCTGAAATATATTCACACTATATGGTTAACTTTATAGTTTACATAGCATATTACACAATTGTTTTATTTCTTTACTTATTGTCTTGTATACGCCTGAGTATACTTTGCAGTTTCAGAATTGCTAAGCTCACACTTAATATGTGTAAATTTAAGTGAATTTAGATAATGATGTGTATATGCGTGGCTCGCATAGTGACTATTAAGAATCTGCAAGAATATCTTGTATTTTTGTAATGTTAATGCATTTATGAAGCAACGTAATGGAGCTATCTGTTGTAGACACCTTCTACATGTTGAATCTGGGTGCGAACTGAAATTATTACCAACAAACTTTTGTAGCATCGCTTCTACTTGTAGTTTAAATAAAAATGCTCGAGTCTTATTGGACCTATCTGTGATGTTTCTTACGTACTAGCCTATCACAGATTTATATCACTAGAAAATTTAAAAGCTATGGTTGGTTCCTTTAAAACTGTCGTGCAATATTCTGGAAGCCTGTCTTTGTCATATTTACAACTTTGTCCTTCAACTAAAGAGGACAATTTCTCTCATTGCTTTTCTGGAACAAACATGAAAGAAGCAAACTTGCTAGCTAAAATAGCGAAAACACACTCTGGCTTTGCTACATTAACTTAAATGTTACATACATTTATTACAGTACTTAACGTAGAAATCCCCTAACATTGTGTAAAAAATGGTTTATAAATGAATATGAATACATATGTTGGTTGACATTAATTAATTAGTAATTGGCAGCTGGAATATTGTCTCATAATATATAGTTAAAATATGTGAAACGGAATGACAGCTAAACCACTATGAATTACTGTTTTAGATGAATCAGTTTCAAATGTAGGATCATTTCCAATATTACATATACAATGTGAGTAATATGGTTTTTATTGTGCATGTATTCCAGAAACATTGATAGTAAAGAAGTCAATCTAGCAGATGGATCATTAAATTGAACAGCCACTGAACTATCAAGAGGAATATATTAACATTGAATTTTTGGAAACTTTTTATAGCTTGTGACAATAAGCTGTGAATGTCTTTTAAAACAGTTGATAAAATGACAGGGCAAAATCATCTGAAGTCTTTCATTAAAACCAAAGTTATATTTTTCCAGCTTAAGCAATATTTTGTCCTGGTTTAAGATGTCAATCTGAAACCCACAGGATGGGACCCTAACACACTGACCCCTGCATCAGGATTATCTCATTACTTGTACTTACTTAACTGCACAACTGCATGCATTGGACCAACTCCACTCAGAAGGCTTGGCAATTGGTTCTTTTTAATGTCTTGCATCCATTCATACAAGACATACTGCAGCAGCTTATCAAAACCAAGCAAACTGAAATTTAAAAAATTCCAAACACAGTTTACGATAATCCAGCAGTGCTCATATAATGCATTATTTATTATAACCATTCTACTTATCACTATTTTCCTTCTTTTATAATGCAGCATTTTAAAATTTTATCACAGCATACACAAACAAAATTTTTACAGTAAATTGAGAGCTTAAAAACAACATGTTAGTCCAATGTTTCATTTAGCATACCATGCAGAATCATTCCTTAAGCTATGGACTTCTACACCCCTTCCACCTTGTATTGTAACACAACACACTCTTACTACTTGTAAAAATACTTTAAAGGAACTTAGCTATTAAATTCAAGAAGCACAAAAAAAATGTTATATTGAAACAAACATTTTGCTCATTTATTTAAAGGTGAGTCAGAAT
Source organism: Deroplatys truncata (assembly GCA_030765065.1). Lineage (NCBI taxonomy): Eukaryota > Metazoa > Arthropoda > Insecta > Mantodea > Mantidae > Deroplatys > Deroplatys truncata. Next base: position 155,848,686 of record CM060978.1, read on the forward strand.
TGTAACACTAACATCACTTAAGTTTATTAAGGGATGAAACTTAAGTGATGTTAGTGTTACAATTCCGACTAACCTTTAAATAAATTCAATACACATCACTGTTTCTAGCTTCTTTTCATTACAATATCAACGTATTTTGCTCATTATTTCTAAGTCAGATCAGTCCGACACTGATAGAGATTTCAGCTTTTAAATCCCATTAAAACACTATGGAAACTTCCTATTTGGGAAAAGATTTAAGCTGTTAAGGACGGAAAAGAATTTTGAACTATTAAGTCCCAATTTTGAATTATTTTTATGTCTTTTCCAGCTAGTATCACATGGCAACAGAAAGAAGTTTCAGTGAAGCAAAAGGTCACCTGAAACCCCAATCAATTACCAGCCCAGGAAGAAGACAAATATTCTTGAAACAAGTCTTTTTAAGCATTTGGCAAATGTTGTTAAATTCAACGAAGTCCGAACTCATAATTTTAATTACCACAATGGTTTACCTGTTGAAAGTATTATAATTTGTCAGTTGGAAAAAGCTGGTAGGTGAATGATAGTTTCATTATGCATCAATCATAAAATCAGTCTGTTACTTTTTGATTCCCCACAAATTATGTGTAATACCCTGCGACTGTTTTACTAAAAATAAATCAAATATGCACTTAATGGCACAATGAAGAGTTGGATTTTTGGAAAAAAATATGAAATGTCATTATCAGTTGCAGAGATTATAACAACACACAGGCACTATTTCTTTGTTAAAGTAAAAATGTTATGTATAATAATTTTGAGGGCATCAAACTGAAATTCTAACTTCAAATATCTATTATTTTAAAATACACCTCATAGAGCATCATTATAATATAACACTTTAAATGTTATCACATCAGCAGTAAAGGATATTGAATATCATAAATATTATGTAAGGAGCTTACCCGTGTCTATAGCTAAGTCTTCTCAGTCTTAATTCTGAACAGTTTAAATGGCCTAGACCCATTAGTAGACCAGCAAGTGGCCCATGAGTCATATCCACTCTTTTTCCTTGATAATCCAACCGTATTGGTACATCTGGTTGAAAAACAAAGCTTCTGCAAATAAATACAACAGTTTCTTTATGTGAGAGCAGCGAATTTATTGCAGAATAACTTTGTTGGAATCAATCCATTTCATGAACATAAAAAACCAATTCTTAGAAAGAAGTGGAAGAAGTAATAGTCTATGTTGGTGGTAGCAGCAGCGACAATGGGGATGGTGCTGGTTGATTTAGAGGTGTGAAGCCACAAGAATCATTAACATTATATCACATAAACATATAATAAACACATTACCACTAATAAGGAATGACACCTACTAAAAACTACTAAACATTTAGGAAGACCTGAAATCCAGAGAGGGGAAAGCACATTAAAACTATACTGCAGATTTTACATATTTGCATGTTTTCTTCCTTAAGGCAAGGTATGGATGAAATTGGCTAAAAAATGTGGAAAAATGAGGTTTCTATACTTTTTGTCTTTATTTACTCGTCATACATTTAATTTTCATAATTCACTTCAATTTTACAAATTGGCTGACTGAAACACTTCAATTTAATAATTTAAACATCTTTTAACATATTACATCGGTTTTCTTTGTTTCAATATCACCAGTTAATGTTAAGAACATTTTGCAATTTAATGCCAGGTGCTCCTCACAACACAGCTAATGTACAGTTGTTACTAAAGCTGGGAAAAGTTAACATGAAAGGAATGGTGAAGGAAAAAGTAATAAAATTCTGTGATGTGAAAATCGTAAAAAGTTAAAAACATGCAAACTTATACATAAAATATGTTGTTATAACCATAAAAGTTTCTTTTTGGGTTTTCCAAACCACGAATTACTCTCAACTCTCTTAAAATATTCAAGTGTCTGCAACTCATTTTTACTCACGAATTTTAGTAAAACACAGATATATTATTTTTTGAACAATGTAAAAATCCTGAAACTTTGAGACTACATATTGACACCATCTCATCATGAGTAAGAAGAAGCCTGTAAAATCACAGCCTCCTATCACTGCAGAATCATCCCCAACTGGGAAGCAGTGGAGGTGAAGAAACTGATACAGTATGCAACTGGCTCCACCTCTCCCTCGGGAGCAGGCTAGCCAGCTGATGCCTTACAGGCATCATTCCTATCACAGTGTGGTTATCTGCGGTGATCCCCAAGATCTGCCGGCACACTTTGTGCTGGCAGCATCACTTCACCCTGGGGAGCCAGGCTTCTTGTCCAACTGCAGCTGGCCAGCAGAACCAATTTGGAGGCTGCCTTGGCTTCGGGACTGACCTTATTAGGTCAATGCCTTCAGGTTGAGGCTAGCCGAAAGAACAATTAACTCCTTGCCGACACTGCTGTACTTTTGGACACAGTGCTGATGCCTGCAACTTGCTGCCGAAGTGCCACTACTGTGGCACCAATACCCTCACAGCAGAGTGCACTGGGCAGGATCTATGTCAACGCCAATGATACATACTTCACCGCTCAGGCCCAGTGCCCCTCCACCCGAGGAGCAGAAAAGCAATGCAGCTACTGAAATTTATCCACCGATTAACACAGCAACACCGACAGTCTCAACTGGAGAGGCGACACAGGAACGTCATCAGAATCTCCATGTGGAGATACTGAATACGGGTGCCCGTTTAGCTGCCTTGAAAGAGATGCTTGCTGCTACCATCTCAGCAATGTTACATGACCTGTAGGCAACCATCATCACCATACCATTGCTGCAGATTTGGACAATATCACCACCCGCCTGCAGGCTCTGGAGGACAACACCAACAGTGACATTCCAACAAAGCAGCCAGCTCATACCATACACAAGCTCACCCAGATCACTGTCCACTGCTCGTCCTTCTACCAGAGCATCGTCTTTTGAAGAAATGGCAGACACCCATCCAAGAAACATGTCAGACGTCTTTGAGACTGAAATTTCCATCTTTATCCAACCTTTTCCTACATTGTCACCCTCTAACCTCTAGGCTGCAGTCAGGACATTTTGTCATGACTGTAGGCTAGAAGCTATCCTTTACTCATTCCTGCCTATTGGGTGGCAGCAATACATCGTTTGACTAACTGGGTGCCATGAGTCATTAAACATTGAATCCAACATACATAAAACATCACTTTCTCTGAATTTTAGTTTACATGTTCCACACACAAAATAAATGGACATGTATTTATATTTTGCGGAAAATCAAATAATTTTAGGATTTACAGTGTACTTAACATTTTTCTTATACATACAATGTTACATAAAAAGCAATTTATTCTCAGAGTGCAGAATGGTCAGGGATAACATCATGTCTCTTGTAAATAAAAAACATTGTGGTTTTCCTTATACAAAATAATACTTATTCAGAATAAACAAAATTCTTATCTTTATTTTATAACTACTCCGCTTTCTTCAGTAACTTTTAGAATATTTGCACCATAATCAACAACATTTTCATGGCAGGCACAGATTACATGGTATGAATTCCATGAGATCCAGGTAAAATACACTATTTTTGTCTCATTAGCTTGACAAATTTAGAAAATTTAATTTTCACTGTTGGGCATTTATCCTTAAAATGCTGGTAGGCTTCTGTCAGAGTGCATAACATCAGTCTCTCTTGTTTTTGTACCGTTTCGTTGTTCTCCCTTGAACAAAATTCTTGTTCCCTGGCATCACACTACTTACTCATCTGAAGTATAAAATTCAAGGACTTTTTGCACTGCTGATGGTTCAAGTTTTTTTCCGGCTTTACACTCAGGTGTTGACAATATTCCCTTCTCTGCAGCAAGTTCATTTGCCTTCCTAATCATGTGAATTGATGGATCAAAGTGTTGCTGATTTTTTTATATGGCCAGTCTTCAAAAATGGTTAGTATTTGTAATTTTAAATTCTTATCATCAATTGCATGGTAAGTGTCTGAGAGTTTCTGTATGATAGTAGAACTGTCAGTTGATTTTTCATCGGAGGTTGAATTTTGCTTTTGCTCTGTATGAAATTTTCTGTTTAAGGGACATTTCTATAGTTTTCAATTTTTGTTGTGGATATTGTATGTGGGTTAGTTTCCTTTACTTAATGGGCGATTCACTCAAAATACTAAGCTTTCATTCTGCTTAGAAACACTTACATCTAAATTGGAAAAAAACACCTAAAGTGTCACTTGCAGTACTCACAGCCACTATTGGATTATTCAGGTACTTTGTAGCACACAATCACTGTTAGCAGTGGATGGTATTTTGGGAATATTTTTTTCAACACACATCGCATAGTTTTAGGTCCTGTGACAAAGTTCTCTATTTTTTATAAGCATATTGCAGATAGCTAATCTTAATTATTTATACAGTGTGTTATGATAGGAAACATTAAATGGATTGAAACCGTCGTCCTCCATGGACTAGTGGTACTGTGCCAGCCTCTAGTTCCCAAGGTTGCAGGTTCAAACCTGGTGGAGGGCGATGGATTTTTTCGGGCGTAAAAATGCTTGGCATGGCTTCCTATGGAAGGGAAGTAAAGCCGGTGGTCCCGTGTCATAGATTTATGACACGTAAAAGAAACTCAAGCCTGATAAACAGGCCTCTGAGCAAAATTACCGGTCTTTCACGCCCAATATAGAATGGTATGCTAAGGACCACAGTAGTTAAAGAGCGCCCATAAATAAAACTCAATTTTTATTTTGGTTTGAAACCAGATTACCAGAAACCAATTGCTAAAGTTATTCCAAACACCAGAAGTAAATATCTATCACATTCACACTGCATAACATATCGGCCGGTGCGCCAATGTCTGTAGTTTATGTTTTGAAACACTATGCGCTAACACAAATAAAGTGTTTAAAAGCAATGTTAAGAAGATCTCGTCCTGATATTAACAGGTGTAAAAAAAATCTGATGTGTTACACTCACATGACTTTCTCTACTCTTGTACAAACTATTTTCACAAACTCTTATTCTCTATCTATTTCATATTAATCGAGATAAACATTTGCAGAAACAATCTTTTGACATGCAAAGAGAATTACATTTTACACATAATGACCAGTTCTAAAAATATTTGACTATCGCTTAAGGCGCACTATGTTCCCCTTGTTTTGTATTTGCAGTGGCCTTTAAGCATATACATATCTCTTAATAGCTGGTTGCTATGTGCAGCACCATTCTCTTTGCCTCAGATTAATACTCTTTGCATATATAAGACAAAAAAATGAATAACGAATTCCAATTTGAGAAAATAAGTATTGAAAAATTTAAGGGAATAACAAGCAATATCTCCAAAATGCTTTATTCAACAAAAAAAAATGTATATGACATAAATTGTGCATTTTAACGCGATCTACATTTTTTCTGTAGTAAAATTCTGTCTATCTCTTATGGTTTACCAGTTATGCAAAAGTCGTTCACAATGAAGAATACTTTTGGAGACATTCCCAGAAAATTCGAGATATACACTTCATTTGTCATGAAAATATCTTGAACATATGATATTTTAATCAAAATCGTTAGAGCCATTTTTGAGAAAATTAAAATTTTTGAAAAATGTTCCATGTAAAGGGTAGTTTGGGGTGGGGGGATTTTCTTGAAAACCTTCGTGTCGCATCTCTGGAAGATAATGAACCTAAATACCAAGTTTGGTGTTTATCCGACTGTTCATTTCTGAGTTATGCTGTTCACAGACAGACACACACACGGACATGTTTCCAGAAATGCTTTTTTTGGATTCAGGGGGTCTCAAAACATGTATTTCTGGTGAAATCTCAGTATCAAATTTTTGGGTGGAATACAATACTTCCCCTACTTACAACGTAGTAGAGAAAGCAACAAATACCTATATTGTAGATTCTTTCGGTATTTTTTTCCATATTTTATTATTATAGGGTTAAATTTGATATTGCTGTTTAAAATATTGGGATGTACGGGTATACGGCGCCTCACTCGTAACCACAAAAAATACATTCCTGTAACACAGTACTTTGGAAGGTGAGAAACACCGTTCACAAGGGGTATTCGTATGCCTGACACATTTATTGATCAGAGAGGCAGGTGACTATCTCCTTGTTGGAGAGACCGTCCAGACTGGAAGTTGTGACAATCCCCCTACATGAGTTGTAAGGATTTGTGTGGGGCTGCCCAAATAAGGTAGAAGAGCCTAACAAACTCGCTTTCAACAACCTCTGGGACAGGTTGGCATTGTTTGTCTCTATCAACAATGTACTGTCTCTAAGTAGGGTCATGTTCTTTACTGGACCACAGATCCAATCCCTCTCATGTTTGATATAAAAAGGTCCTCAAGTGTTTTCCCTTCATGAGCTAAGGTCGCAACCAAAAATGAGTTAATGAAAGGGGTTTTGCAAGATGCACAATTATAGGATCCCCGTGCAGAACTGTTGGTATCAGCCTGCCATCCGGGGGTAAAGAAAAAAGGGCACTATATCTTCAGAGTCTGTGCCATTGTGGGAACCCCTCCCAAGATCAGTCTCAAGGCGTACCTCAGAAGAGCTACCTCCCAATCTCCACTGCTGGTCCATGTGTAGGCCACGCTTTAAGCCCCAACCACAGGAATAACCACCCGAGGCTCCCCAATTTAGGCCGCGCTGCGGGTAAGACACAGACATTATTCAGGTTGATTACACTGGGGTTCCGGCAGTAACACGTCCAGCTTGTGACACTTGGCTGTTTGGGAATTAACACAGGCCAGGCCCCCAAAGAGCTATATGGGTGTACATGACGGCATGGATGGGCTTCGCACTTAAGGTTAGATACAGGGTCAATGTGGGGGGTCCAACCAACCTTTGTGCCTGAGACCCCCATAGAGCACACATGCAGAAGCTGTGCCGAGACCATGGGAAAGAACCACAAAGACTGAAAAGATCCTTGCTGGTGAGAAAGGAGTTAATAAACTGAAGACCAAACAAACTAAGAATCATAAACAATCTAGAAGAGGAAGAGGTGTGGATGAGTAATTAGGAAGCAGTAGAGGGATGTGACACATGTGATGGGGATAGTAGTTTAACTAAGCTTTTCTTCATATAAATTGTATGTATGGATATCTGTATGATAAGTGGCCAGGAATCCTGTAGATTCCATTATGTAATTTACTTAGCATTAAATAAACTCTCGATTTTAATGAAACTGTTATGAAATATTTTCAAAGACATGCATTTAGTTTTTAATACCATATATAGCTTTTTACACATTTATTTTCTTAAATAGGTCCATTCTTGGTTTTATTGCAAAACACTGCATATACATTAAGTGCAAAAAAAAAAAAAACTTTTTAAATATGGTTTATTCTTTAAATTCTATGCAGTATTTTGTAAACAAATAGCTTGCTTATGGGAAAAATTTCAGAAATAGTTTCACATGCATGGGGTATTAATGAACAATATTATAAAAATTACTATTTTCAAACCTATAAAAGCTAGAACATTGAAACTTTGCAGTCTTTTAGTACAAGGAACTCTTAATAAAAAAAATCAGAAATACTGGCCCCAAATTATTGTGAATTAACCTTCTTCATTTTATTCTACTGCACTGACTACAAAGTTTCTTCATTTTTTTTTTTAAATTTATTCTTTTTTACATTTTCTTATGCATGAAAATAGTTACCTGAAAAAAATGGGTGGAGTTGGAGGTCTATCCTGGATCTTTTGAGAAGTATGAGCAGGAGATGTTCTGGACGAAGCTTTCAGATTTGTGTCCTCTTCCAGCAGTATAAGAAGATTTTGTGGTTCTGGAGATGGAGTTCTAGATCCTCTACCCACATTTACAGTCATTACAGGAGCCTGATGTGTTGGCGTGCTATGACGAGGTGTCTGGCCCTGTGTGCCATCTTCTGCTTCCAAGAATAACAAATGAAGAGATCAGCAATAAAAAAAGAGTAAGAGGTTTTATGTTGATATTGTAATGAAAAGAAGCTAGAAACAGTGATGTGTATTGAATTTATTTAAAGGTGAGTCGGAATTGTTACACTAACATCACTTAAGCTTCTTTTCATTACAATATCAACGTAATTTATGACCAACAAGTCACAAGAAGCAAAAGTTATAATTGGCCACCACGTTGGAAAAGATACAAGTCATGGCAAAAAACGAGGTAAGATTAGAAACCCTAAATTTCAATACAGATTTCAGTGGAATAAAAAGTGACATCAAAAGATACCAAAAAATTGAAGAAAAGAGAAAAAACACATTTGCAGACATCCGTTTTTTAAACCTATGCATACAAAGCAAAGTCACACCAAAGTTTGTAAGGAGAATTGTAAAATATGACAAAAACAGCAAACACCAAACATCAGCCGATAAAAAAGTAATAATAATTGAGAGAAACAACCACTACGCAAAATTACAAAAATTGGAACTGGAATTATATGCTCTTCACCTTAAATTAACGGACACACTCGGCTACCCACTTTGGCAAAACATGCAATCAAAATTCCTCACTATTCTTAGCTACAGGATGAAAACAAAAACGCTGAAATTAAAGAAAAAACTAGACATACTACGCCGGAAGCAACATTCATATAAACCTAACCTAAAAAATGAAAAAACGACGTCATACCCAGACGTAATTAATCTTTCAAATGTAACTTTCACCAAAGCAGAATTATCGGTATTAAACCTTGGCCTAAAAACATGTGTTGGCTACACAAAAACAACCGATGAAATAGTCGCAGACATTGAGATTGCTACTTACAACCTAAATGAAAATAGTAAAACCACTATAAAAAAAGAATGTGAAATGGTTCTCCAAGAAATACAAGCAGATAAACATAACAATTTCCCAACCAAACATGTGATCAAAACATTAAAATCAAAACCAGTAATATACACAAAAGCTGACAAGGGAAATAAACTAGTTGTACTGCAAAAAGATGATTATATTGCCAGAGTAGAAAATATGCTGCAACAAGAAAATTACATACAAATTCAAGAAGACCCATTAAAATTACATTTAAAAGCCTTCAATCAAACCATCCAGGAAAGCAAAACTATAACAGACACTGATAAATCTAGATTAAAACCAGATCACCCCACTTTACCAAGAATGTATGCTCTACCTAAAATACACAAACCGGGTAATAAGATGAGACCAATCGTCAGCAATATTGATTCTCCTACCTACAAACTGGCAAAATGGTTAGTACAGAGATTCTCTTCACTACCAAAATTCAATAGCAAAAACATAATGAATTCAGAAGATTTAATACAGAAGATAAAATCCCTGGAACTCGAACCAGAAGACAGACTAGTTTCCTTTGATGTCACTGCACTATTTCCAAGTGTTCCTACAGATCAACTCCTGCGTCAATTAAAGAAATGGCTACAGCAGACTAACCTACTTGAAGAAGAAATAGAAGACCTCATACAACTTACCAATTTATGCATTGCACAAAATTGTTTTAGTTTCAATAAGAAGTTCTATCAACAACCAACTGGTTTAACCATGGGCAACCCACTTTCACCCTTCTTGGCAGATTTATTTATGAGCTACTTAGAAACACACATAACAACTTCCTTTCCATACATGTTTAAAGTTTGGCACAGATATGTTGACGACATCTTCGCTGTTGTCCCTAACAGGTTCATACAAGACTCCTTAGCCTTACTAAACCTACAGAACCAATCAATAAAATTCACCATAGAAATAGAAAACGAAGTCATGCTACCATTTTTAGACCTAAAAATCATCAGAGAACAAAAGAACCTAACCTTTGGCATATACAGGAAGCCAACACACACTACTAATTACATAAAAAATAAGAGTTTCAATCCAACCACACACAAACATGCAGTACTAAACAGCCTAACACATAGACTGGTATATACCCCCTTAAATAAAAAAGAATACCAGTTAGAATACCAGCATATAGTAGACACAGCAATACATAATGGGTACAACAAAACAACTATTGACAAAAAAATTGCAAAATTCAAACGACAGATGCACATCAGAAACACAACAAATCTCAGCCAGCAAGATAAAGAGCTAAAGTTCAAGAAATTCACATACCACCCAGGAACTTTTCACAAATTTAAGAAGATTTTCATGAAACATAACATCAGCCTAGCTCCACAGAACAAATTTAACATAGAGAAATTACTTTGTAACAAGTTAAAAGACCCCATTCCACAAGACAAAAAAGCTGGAATCTATAAAATCAATTGTTCAGATTGCAATAAAGTATACATAGGTAAGACAAAAAGAAACCTAGAAACTAGGCTAAAGGAGCACATGAGATGTATTAAATACAAACAAATGGACAAATCTGCAGTTTCACACCATTTTTGGATCACTAATCACAACATCAAACCCAATATTACATTAGTCAAACCAGCCAAATTTGCAGCCGAATTAGATGCATGGGAGAAGATCACCATTCTAAAACACAACACACATCTAATGAATTTTGATTTGCCGCCACCAAATCCTCTCTGGAAGTACATTTCTCCACCACAGGATCCAGTCCAAAAAACGGAAACACCAACAACACGGGCCAGTCGAATTAACCTTCTGAGGATGGGAACAACGGTTTCCCGAAACATGTTAAGTGAGTAAACTTAAGTGATGTTAGTGTAACAATTCCGACTCACCTTTAAATAAGAGGTTTTATGTTTGAAGAACATAAAAGAATGTATAACTGCTTACAGAAGAGTAAGTATCTGATCTAACTTTTCTGAAAAAGGCAAAGTGGAAAAGAGAGGGAAGAAAGGCTAAAATTACATTAATACATGAAGTAACAAACAGCAACTTTGATAACTCCTTTTCAGTTCTGACTCCAAATCCTAATCAGTATATATTATATTAATCAGATATGTTTTGGAAATTCAATAAAGCACAGCACAATCTAGTTAAAATATGAACTTGGAAAATTGCAAACTGTTTTGAAAATGAAGTTATTCCCTCTGTAAAATAACAAACCAGGAGTTGTGTGTATTGGAACCATAAATTAGCATAGGCAAGCAACCAAGAAGTGAATTTATAGCGTAAATGGCCTAATATTTTCAAAGGTTATTATAGTCTAAAATGTATGTAATTTAATTATGTAATTGTGAGTTGAGAAATAAATATTCAATCATAAAGTATGTAATTTAATTATGAAATTGTGAGTTGAGAAATAAATATTCAATCATTCATTCAAAGAAATAATATAAAATGGGAAACATTTTAATGCAAGAATGGATTAATATTTGTTTGCATTTTGCTTAAAGCCTCAATGAAATATAAAACTATAAGCTATCTTAGGTATAAAAATGATTTTCTCGCAGTACATTAAGTTTGTTTTCATCAAACAGATTTTCCAATATAAGCAGAATACCATTTCAGTAGCTTTCACTCTGTGCAGATGTTTACTCAATTACTTGGTCTATTTTTTTTTTTTTTAGTATAGGTCATATCCAGTGATTCAGTTTTGCCCATCCTATGAGATGGATTTATCAGGTCATTGGACATACTCACTACAGAATTGAAGCCAGTAAATATAAGCAGAAAGCTGTTTATCATACGTCAGTACTAGGTATGGTTATCAAGTTCCTGGTCCCACAAAGATATTTAACTTGGCTGTGATTGTGTGAAACCATATTTTGTTCTACAGCTAGTGTCATAAAAAGCACATTACAATGCTTTGGTTATTTTTATTTCTTTAAATGAAAAATTTTAAGCCATAGAAAACTAATGAGAAGAAAGTGCACTTAAAAACAGTAGACAGTATAAAAATGTTGTGGTATTGTGGTTTTTTAGGTTCAGAGGAAATAATAAAAAGAAAAGGTGGAGCAGAGTTGTAGTTTCATATTTTTCCAAATATGAAAACTTAATGCACGGCTGAAGCAAAATAGAAAAAAACACTGTTTGTGCTTAAACATCTCCAGGAGATTAATTTTGAAGAACTCTCTCTGTTAAAAAGGGACTAAATAAAAGACAATAGGATTCTTACAAATTTAAGAAGCTGACATTCTTCCCTTATTATTTTCTCTCTTGCCCACCAGTGTTAGGCAAAGGAAGTGCCATATTTCACCAAAGAAATTCTATATCAGGATTTCAGCATAAATAGACACTTTAAAAACCAATGAAACCAAAAAAGCATTGAATTACTCTGTTAATTGTTAAAATATGTAGAGTCGGTTCCTTAATATTCACATCACAAAGAGCTTAGTTTTTATAGTTGTGAAGCGCTTTTAGAAGGAGATGTCCTTCCATCCTCAGCAGCTTAAAAATGATTATGTAGCAGTGAAAAAAGACCCTAATAACTCTTGCATTAAACAAATTAACCAGTCCTTTACCATAGTACCAGCTCTGATAAAAAAAAAAAAACGACAGCTAAAATGCAGTAATCCAATGCTATCTAGGATTTACTGCTTACCAAAAATCCATAAAAAAGATAACAGCACGTGACCTATCAATAATATAGGTTCGGCTAGCTATGGGTTAGCAAAATGGTAAACTAAGGAAGTTTCATCTCAAAACATTTTCAATTTTAAGCATAAAAAAAAACTACTGAATTGATAAACAGTATTAAAAATTTTACCATTAGTAAAGAAGATTTACTTGTGTCTTTTGATGTAATTTCATTATTTACCAATGTACCTACAGATAGTATACCACAATTGTTAAAAATGTGGTTATCTTCAATTAATTTACAAGAATATAAAATTCAAGATCTGATTGCACTTACATCTTGCTATATTGCTCAAAGTTACTTCACCAACAACTTACATAAACAGACACATGGACTGGCTGTGGATAACCCCTTGTCTCCACTGCTAGCAGATCTTTATATGAGCTCTGGAAAAAGCTATGATAACATCTTGTCCAGATATTTTTAAAGTCTGGTTTAGGTATATGGATGATGTATTTGCCATTATATTTCAACAATGTACTGATACTGCATTAGATATTTTGAATAAATAAGACATAAATATTCAATTTATTATAGAAAAGGATAATATGCTACCTTTTTTGGATTTATTAATAAAAAGACAGGAGAACAACTTAGAATTTGGAGTTGACAGAAAACCTACCCATGTGCATAATTACATAAAAAATAATTACTGTAACCCTATTTCACATCAACATGCAGTGTTTAGAAGCTTAGTGTTAATGTTAATTAATACACCTCTTGTAAAAGATGAATATAAACATTGAATTAAAAATGTAGTTATCGAAAATGGATTCAACCCACTGCTAATTAATAACTTAATTAAAAAAACACAAAAAGAAATATACTTTACATATGCCAATGCCTTACAGAATCCAAATAGAAAAGATAGGTGATAAAAAATTTACATACCATTCAATTATGTACAAACATTTTGAAAAATTATTTAGGAGATACAACATCCAGCTTACACCTCAAAATATTTTTAATTTCAGAAATATGTTAAATACACCTTTGTCCAACACAGTAGACAATTTAAACAAGGAGCGTACCAGATTCAATGACAAGACTGTAAAGGTTCCTACATTGGCAAAACAAAACATAATTTAAAAATATGTTAGGGAGAACATCAAAGAAGTATTAAATTAAAACAATTGAATAAATCTGCTGTTGCCAACCACTTCTGGACCTCAAACCATGATAGACGCTGTGACTTCAAACTATAAAAGCTACACATGTTCCTTCACATTTGTAAATTTGGGAGAAGATTTTCATCCATCGTAATATCAACAATGTTCTGAATTTTAAAATTCCACCATTCAATTCCATGATGTAGCTCATCCAATCAGCTTGTAGAAGAGAGGAGGAGACATGGGAGTTCTCAACTTTCAACACATTTAGTAGTGATTCAGCACAGATGGCAACCTATAAAAAATTATTCAAGTTGCAACCATTCTCAACAGAGGGCAGCAATTTCACCTTCCAATTCACAGTATGGTAACAGGGGAGTGGCGTTGAAGTTAGCTGGTCTTCAGCACTTCGCAGCTATAAAGACTAAGTGCCTTGTGATGTGAGTATTAAAGAACTGACCTACATATTTTACAGATGAACATAGCATCACAGTTAATAACACTTCTTTTAATGATAAAATACTCTGTTAATTTCAAGGTAAGTCGAAATTGTTACACTAACATCACTTTAAGTTTACTCACTTAACATGTTTCGGGAAACGGTTGTTCCCATCCTCAGAAGCTAATCTGACTGGCCCATGTTGTTGGTGTTTCCGTTTTGTGGACTGGATACTGTGGTGGAGAAATGTACTTCCAGAGAGGATTTGGTGGCGGCAAATTAAAATTCATTAGATGCGTGTTGTGTTTTAGAATGGTGATCTTCTCCCATGCATCTAATTCGGCTGCAAATTTGGCTGGTTTGACTAATGTAATATTGGGTTTGATGTTGTGATTAGTGATCCAAAAATGGTGTGAAACTGCAGATTTGTCCATTTGTTTGTATTTGATACATCTCATGTGCTCCTTTAGCCTAGTTTCTAGGTTTCTTTTTGTCTTACCTATATATACTTTATTGCAATCTGAACAATTGATTTTGTAGATTCCAGCTTTTTTGTCTTGTGGAATGGGGTTTTAACTTGTTACAAAGTAATTTCTCTATGTTAAATTTGTTCTGTGGAGCTAGGCTGATGTTGTGTTTCATGAAAATCTTCTTAAATTTGTGAAATGTTCCTGGGTGGTATGTGAATTTCTTGAACTTTAGCTGTTTATCTTGTTGGCTGAGATTTGTTGTGTTTTTTATGTGTTTCTGCCGTTTGAATTTTGCAATTTTTTTGTCAATTGTTGTTTTGTTGTACCCATTATTTATTGCTGTGTCTACTATATGCTGGTATTCTTGTTTATTTAAGGGGGTATATACACATCACTGTTTCTAGCTTCTTTTCAAACACAACAAATCTCAGCCAGCAAGATAAACAGCTAAAGTTCAAGAAATTCACATACCACCCAGGAACATTTCACAAATTTAAGAAGACTTTCATGAAACACAACATCAGCCTAGCTCCACAGAACAAATTTAACATAGAGAAATTACTTTGTAACAAGTTAAAAGACCCCATTCCACAAGACAAAAAAGCTGGAATCTACAAAATCAATTGTTCAAATTGCAATAAAGTATATATAGGTAAGACAAAAAGAAACCTAGAAACTAGGCTAAAGGAGCACATGAGATGTATCAAATACAAACAAATGGACAAATCTGCAGTTTCACACCATTTTTGGATCACTAATCACAACATCAAACCCAATAGTATTACATTAGTCAAACCAGCCAAATTTGCAGCCGAATTAGATGCATGGGAGAAGATCACCATTCTAAAACACAACACACATCTAATGAATTTTAATTTGCCGCCACCAAATCCTCTCTGGAAGTACATTTCTCCACCACAGTATCCAGTCCACAAAACGGAAACACCAACAACATGGGCCAGTCAGATTAGCTTCTGAGGATGGGAACAACCGTTTCCCGAAACATGTCAAGTGAGTAAACTTAAAGTGATGTTAGTGTAACAATTTCGACTTACCTTGAAATAAATTCAATACACATCACTGTTTCTAGCTTCTTTTCAAATATCAACGTACTCTGTTAATATTTATTTAAATTCTTGCAGTGATATGTTTTAATACTTTTCTTGTTTTTGCTTGGGGGCTACACTGTGCTTTCTGTTAATGAATTTTCATTTATTTTTAAAAATTTCAATAATGAATTTGTAACTGTTATTTAATTAATTACCACATATGCATTTCATTTCATACGAAGCAAGTTTTCACTTTCTCCATACTGAAGCTGTTATGGAAACAAAATGCATTACAAACTGCAGTGAAGCTGAAAATTCTTGCTACACACACAAAACGTAACCAAACATCAATATTAACTCACATTATGACAAATGCAAATAAAGCCAATGTACATGGAAGTGAAGTGGCATTCGTTTGAGTCATAGAATAGTTTTGAGTTGAGCAGTGTAACATGTAACACTGTCAGTTTTTGGCATTGCTCATTGTACACCCACTATTCAGGAATGTTTGTCTCAATTGGCCATGCTTGGTTAAGGTTTGATATACATATATCTGACAATATTTTCTTGTGCTAAACATGTGTTACACTCTGCAATGTGAGCTAAAAGTAGTATTCAATTATACTACTCTTATAGAACAATTTTTGGAGCTTGTATTAAATATGGGTTTATGCTAAACAGAGTCAATGAGAAATTGGGAATTTTACTTTAATTTTATCCATTCATGTCATATGATAACTTGTACTTGCATAGGTTTAGTAAGACATTTAAATTGCATGATGAGCACAGCTCACAAGTGTGCAATGGCCAATAAACTACATAATATATTTGCATTTTTAACTATTAGATGGCATTCAAAGGATCTCCATCTCTCTTTAGAAGACTGGTGTTGGTACTTGACAACAAATAAGAAGGATGTGTCATCTGATATATCTCATAATAAAGTGAAACATGGTAAGTATGAATCATGGTCTGCAATGGAGGTGCAGTGTGTGTGAAATGAAAGGATAACAAAGATGTTCATTTCCTATCAATGAAACATGAAGCTACTGATATTACAGTAATAGGCATGCTGAAGCAAAGGTCAGACACTCAGAGAGGATGTGAACAAACCAAAGTAATCAAATTTGTTAAAGAACTCGGTCAACCTTTAAAATACTTTTGCTCCACTTGACACTTACAAAAGAACATGTTTCGAGGAAAACATCATCATCAGCTAATCGGTCAACTGGCTCTCCTCTGGTGTCTGCTTTCCCCTTTCCCCATTGCTTGGCCTGTTATCGTTCCTTTTGATGAGTCGTATGATGTCATCTAGTGTTGATATTTCAAAATTCATGATGCTATTTGAATTCTTGATAATACGAGGGCAGTCCCAGAATTACCTGACTTAACATATATATATATATATATATATATAGCGGTTGTTTCAAACAAATGACTATGGTAGAAAGTACCACCCTTATAAAGCTTAAGTTTGAAGATGCTACATTCTTTAGTAGTTGTTTGGCAGCCATTAATAGTGAACTATCTCAGCGAATTTGTAAACATGGATAAAACTGGCCATCATTATGTGATACAATACTTTCATTTGAAACGTCCTAGTCCAACTAATATTAAAGCTGAGCTAGATTCTACTCTGGGGGAGTCTGCTCCTTCGTTTACAACAGTAAAATATTGGGTGGCAGAGTTTAAGCGAGGATGTACGAGCTGCCCCAAGACGAACATCGCAGTGGTTGACCAAATGAGGTGACCATGCCAGAAATTGTGAAGAAAATCCACAAAATGGTATTGGATGACCGTCGACTAAAAGTGCGCGAGCTAGCAGACATCGTAGGCATTTCAAAAAGTGCACACTAAATGAAATTTAGACATGAGAAAGCTGTGCGCAAGATGGGTGCCACATTTACTCACAATGGAACAAACACAGCATCGTGAGGATGTTTCAGTTGAGTGTTTGGCAATATTTTGCTGCAATAAAGCAGAGTTCTTGCATCGATTCATAACCATGGATGAAACATGGGTCCATCACTTCACACCTGAGACGAAGGAACAGTCAAAACAGTGGATTGAAAGGGGAGAATTGGCTCCAAAGAAGGCGAAGACAGTTCCATCTGCAGGCAAGGTCATGGTGTCAGTTTTTTGGGATGCACGTGAGATAATTTTCATTGATTATCTTCAAAAAGGAAAGGTAATCAATGGCGATTATTATACAAACTTATTGCAGCATTTAAATGATGAAATCAAGCAAAAATGGCCGCATTTAGCAAAAAAGAAATTTCTGTTTCATCAAGACAACACACCAGTTCACACATCCATTATCACCATGGCCAAAACCAATGAGTTAAAGTTTGAATTGCTTCCTCATGCACCCTATTTGCCAGACTTAGCCCCCTCTGATTATTTTCTGTTTCCAAAATTGAAGAAATGGCTTGGTGGTAAAAGACTTGCCAATAATGAAGAGGTGGAGTTTGCAGTTAGTTGATGGCTATTTTGCATAACTCGACGGTTCTCACTAAAAACAGGGTATCGAAGCTATTGAACATCGCTGGGAAGAGTGTATCGAGCAGAAAGGAGACTATGTAGACAAATAAAGATGTTTTTTCCCAAAATTTTTGCATTTTCTTTGTTAGGTTGGATACTTCTGGGACAGTCCTCAGGTATATATTCTCCCACACTATAAATTCCAAGTGGTTCTCGGTGATTTTAAAAGTTTTATTTTTGTGCTGATATTATTATTATTATTATTATTATTATTATTATTATTATTATTATTATGATGTAACCAAAAAATTATGAGCTATGGCTGATTTTTCTGTTTGTTTGAATTCAATATTTAATCCAATTGACAGATTAGCTGATGATGAGGATGTTCTCCTCGAAACATGTTCTGCTGTAAGTGACAAGTGGAGCAAAAGTATTTTAAAGGTTGACCAAGTTCTTTAATTAATTTTATTATCATGCTCCACTGTTTCAAATGCTTAATTATTTTTAATTTTATACTAAACTAAAGTAAGCCTTTGAGTATCAGAAGCGAAAGGGATGTGTCAATTTGTAAGATCAGGTTTGTTTTCAATGATGTGATGCACAGCTAAAGGTTACATGAAAATTTGGATATTTGAATAAGCTAGTAACACTGATGTGAAATTGAAGTTATAGCAGAATTTCAGTTCAGAGTTGAAACACTTATATCACTTACACTTCAGTGTCAAAAAAATGTAAGTGCTGTTAAGTGGTTCAACTCCGACTCAAATTTTTCTTTAATTACAGGAAAACATTTTTTTTGTCTGCTAGGCAGGTGCATATTCAATTCTTTCATAGTGTTTCATAAAATGACAACTAAATCTACATGGACTTTAGAACCAATGTCCTCATCGGTTTTTAAAGTGTAACCTATCAGAGTTCAATGTTAGAAATTGACCTTCACTCTATTGAGACTGTAAGCTAAAACATGCACCGCTTTTCTAAAGTACATTCCATCCACAGATAATAAATAAAAAAAAAGAAAAAAAAAAGTGTTTTACGCTACAATGGGGGAAAAGTAGTGAAAGTTCTTGGCAATGCAAAACGTGTCACACATGCACGCACGCGCACACGCACACGCACACGCACACGCACACACACACACACACACACCCTATACATGGACTTAAATCAAATTTGTGAGGTAGCCACAAGAGTATTTAAATAAGACGCCAATGGGTTGAAGTGATAATTATAACATGCATCAGACGTTAAGTTTCCTTCATTTAATACTTTGGTGTACAGGTTGGTTAACATTGCTTTAAAAAGCCAAAGCATTATCACGAATGTAACCACACTGTCAACCCTGCATTAATAAATTACTTTTAACAGTAACATAATATGTACATTAACTGAAAATTTAAATATAAAAAGAATTATCAAACAACTTCATTAAACCATATAATACAATTATACCAACTATTTTGGAACAAATAATCAATTCACAACAAATCTTCAAGTATGTGATGTAATTCCATATTCAGCAGGTAAATACCTGTTGCTTTCTTTAATCCAGACATCTCCGTAAAAAAGTTGTACAAGAATAGTAAAGAATCTTGGTCAATGTTCAATCTCAAAGGAAGCAAAGTAACTTTGAGACAACATTCCTGCACAGCCAATTTGGGATCTGGACGAATATGAACAGCTACCACTCTTATCTGCAACAAAAACAAAAACAAAAATAAGAGAGATTTTAGATGCAAGTTTTTATACAAGAACAATTATAAGAAAAGTGTACAACAGAAGCATGAAATAATTAAATTACTATGAACTTCATTAACATCAGGAATATAAAGGCCTAAGAACGAATGATGAGTTTATTTACACAAAATATTGACTACAAAAGTATATACAGTTTTACTATTATTAATACAAACTATTCTTAGAGTTCTTGGTATTTTGGATACTTAACACCCTGGTTATTATGTATAAAGGATTCCATATCACTAGATATAAACATTTTAAGCTGGACATTTATATTTAGCGATTCTTATGTATCATCATCTTTCCTTCCCTGTTTTCTTAGTTTCTTCATTATCTCTGTCATTAAATTCTAGCTTTGGCCTTAATCACTTTCCTCCATCACTTCTATCCTACCATCCCTATATAGTTGCCAAATTATTCTAGAAAGTTTTTGTTACTGGTTCCAAAAAATTAATTTTGCTCTTAAAGGCCTTAAAAATGATCGAACATTGGAAAACTTGCAATACAAAATATCCAGTTCACAAAAAACAAAATATGTTGTACATTAATCTAGTTACTTGGTACAAAAGAAGTAGAGCCTTAAACATAATCTGCCACACAGAGAGAGAGAGAGAGAGAGAGAGAGAGAGTGAGTGAGAGAGAGTGAGTGAGAGAGAGAGACAGAGAGAGAGTGAGTGAGAGACAGAGAGAGAGAGACAGAGACCGAGAGAGACAGAGAAAGAGAGACAGAGAGAGAGGGAGGGAGAGGGAGAGAGAGGGAGGGAGAGGGAGCGAGAGAGAGGTAGGGAGAGGGAGCGAGAGAGAGGGAGGGAGAGGGGAGGGAGAGGGGGAGGGGGGAGAGGGAAAGGGAGGGAGAGGGAAAGAGAGGGAGAGGGAAAGAGAGGGAGAGAACATTTTGGAAGCTATAGCAGACACAGAATTTAAGGCAGCTGAGCTCTGGCCACTATTGGAACTAAGCAATGTTGCCACATTGAACCACATTGAAATCCAGAATGAGAAAGAAGAATGAAATGAACAATTTATATGAATTTATACAACTGAAGCAAACTCAACCTTGCTATGCATTCTTATATCAACAAATAACCTGTGTGCAGCCAAGCAGAAACTCTTATGGTAAAGCATCATATCAACATTTTTTTTTTAAAAAAAAGAATACATGTTTTAAGTTATGTTCCTACTCTTGCTGAAGCAACATTTTTCATTTGCATATTACTGGTTCACTCTCAACATTATACATTGCTCGTTAACTAGCATTTTGGCCTTAAATAAATAAATAATATATTAAAAGTGAACAAATACAATCACTGTAAATGATCTATGAATGCTCACTGAGTTTACTACTGCAAATAAGAAAGCTACAACCTCTACTGAAGGAAAACTTGACATCAACTAAAGATTTCTTCCTTATCACCTTGCCAAATGTGGTATCTGTTTGGCATCAATGGCGACATGATAGGTAAACAAAAAAGGCAGAAAGAGAGTTGGACAGGTGACTTGAAAGCTTTGGTTCATATCAGCACCCTTTGTTCAAATGCAATTATTATATCAGCAAGTAGTTAATGTAGGAAGCTGGTTTTTGGATTGGTTCATCATGAACAGATTTCCTTTCCTGAAGTGCCAGTAAATTCTATGGGCTCAAATAATATTTGTATCAATGGTTTTACAGTATAAATTCACAGCATCTTAATTGTACAACACCAGAAGGTAGAGCAAGCTTCTTATTGAGTTTTGTTAACCAGCTCCACCTGCCACCAAAGATGAATTCTAAGACAAAGTTAATTTCAAAAGCTGATTTAATGAAGTTCTTTGTTTTCATTAGTATTTCCGTTTACATAGGAAGTTTTGGGTACTAGAAATGAATGATGTATGCATTTGCTGTATAGTTACATTTTAGTTATCTGTTTATTTTTTTAAATAAAATCATAGTTATGCACATGAAGAGACTCACCTCTTTGTAGTTAGCTCTTCTATTTTTGTCTCCAATACTATAGACAGTCATATATGAAAAAGGTTTCTTTTAGACAAGGAATTTTTTTAGTTGGATTTTCACATCAGGAGCTAGATTTGTACATATACAAATATTAGAAAAGAAATAGGGCAATTTAAATGCTGGTCCATTTGTTTATATGGCTGGTACTGAATATGTTATAAACATACATAAAAATAAACTTTCAGATTAATCTTTTATGCACATTACAAACGTTTCTTCAAGTGCTAAAGAGAATACACACTATGGTGCGGAAAAAAACAGATTTAATTGTATGACTTCTGCAAATAGAATTACTTCAGTGCCACAAAAATTGATATGTGAAACTAATAAATTTTCACGAGAGTTCTCCATAATTTCCTAAAAGAAATTGCTTTACATTATGAGCATTTTCTAGATGTTTGCCTAAGGTAAGAATATACTATATCAGGTACACTTTCTACAGCATGCAATTTTTTTTACTATTTTGGAGGGGGGGGATTGCATTACAAATTAAAGCACTTTTAAAACAAAAGTAAAATCATATTCCATATTTGGTAGTGTTCATCTGTACTTCTTGTAAGTTGGGATTTAATAGCACCCTACATTCTAAATTTTGGAATCTTTATCATTTGTTTATGAAACAGTTTACCAGAGTACCAAACACTGATTCCAGTGAAAATCCATATTAAATTATGGGAAAGCTTAAGTATGATGACTAATATACGAGAGGTTACTATAGTGCAACTTTGACATTTTTCCACTATTATGGGATAAGCCACTAGAATCTGGTGATATTTGGGTTGTTAGGTTCCAATCATAACTGCACACACTCCTCCACAAATATGCACCTTTTATATTTATTGGGAAGGCTAGTTATATTTTATCTGTTGCATTGGCGCCCTGTTTTTTATATTTGCAGGTGTTCAAACTTTGCATGCCAATCATTTAGTCATGGTTGTCCTCCGTAGTGTAGTGGTTAGCATGCTAGCCTCTAGTTCCCAAGATCGTGGGATCAAACCGGGCAGAGAGCGATGGATTGTTTTTAAAAATCCTTAGCATGGCTTCCTTTGGAAGGGAAGTAAAGCCGGTGATCCTGTGTCATAGATTTAAGGCACATAAAAGAACCTCAAGCCTGATAGGCCTCCGAGCAAAATTACCAGTCTTTCACGCCCAATATAGAATGGGACGCTAAGGACTCCAGCAGTTAAGGAGCGTCCATAAATAAAATGCAATTTAATTTAACTGACATACCGATTATAATATTAATTATATTAGGTTAATAATAGTTATATTAATCAGGCTAATTATACAAGCATTTAATTATTGTTAGGTTATTATTAATTATTAGGACTTACCTTTGCAGTTGACAAAAATGTTAATTGTTTTTACAATTTTTGAGGTAAGTGTTGCCTGTTTGTACGGGATTTTATTTTTAGAGGAAGAAGATCTGCTTACAAGAAAACCAAGAAAGTCAATTGTTTGGTTTAGCTAAGTATGCCGAAATCACATTAAAATGTAACTATAAGCTGTTCTTCAGTACTATTCTATTACAGTACAGTAATTTGCGATGTTTAATAACATACACATGTTATATGAATTAAGTCAATAGCACAGTTAAGAGCTTAATTTAACACTTAAGGTGCATCCATGTTATAGATCAGTGATTATGGTGAAGAAGGAAGGTGATGACCAAACCTTTGCACCAAAGAAAAGAATGTTACAGAGCAGTGTGTGTATATAATCTTTTATAAATAGATTGTCTGATGATTTCTCTGGTTATATATCTACTGACTTAAGTTAGAACAATTAACGCCTGACATGTGGCATCAGCCATCTTTGTTTTTTAGTAATCTGAGTTAGGCTGCATCTCCTACACATGATGTTTCTGAATTGTCATTCACTTTATTCGAATGCCAACATCAGGGATGGTAAAATATCTCTACTGTTTTATTACTTCATTACTTAGGACTCCTTGCTTCCATTTGTTATTTTATTTAAAAGCATTCTGCTAACACTGTCACCGTGTACAAGGAAGGGTATTAGGTGTACTAACATTTAGTTTTGATTGTTACATCTAAGTGATATACTGTTTGTGTATTATTAAATATATGCTTCATAGTATTTATAATGTTTGTAGTATGAATACTAATGTAATATTCCCTAATACATAATAATAATAATAATAATAATAATAATAATAATAATAATAATAATAATAATAATAATAATAATAATAATAATAATAATAATAATAATAATAATAATAATAATATCGATGATAATACATCCCATATGTCATGAATCAGACATCTGAAGATTACTGTTGATGACCTACGTATATGCCTACATATGAACTTATCAGCTGCGCTTTATATACTAGTGGTTAGGGTATTGGTTTTTAACAATTAACAATTCCAATTCAAATCCCATTCCCAACTACAGAGTATCTATAATGTATACATACTTTACGTATACATGAAAGTACGTATACATGACATTAAAAAGAAGTTATACAATTACATCCTATTTCTAGGCATTTTGAGAGAGATTGTCTTATTACTCCACATAAATACATACAGATAAAAAAAGCTGTACTTTCGAGTACAAGAGATGCTTGACTTTTTTGAAGATTTAGAAGCTAGTAACAGTGATGTGTCATAATTTAAAATAAAGAGAGTTGAGGGTTGTTACAGCATTGAGGAAATGCTGACGATGGGAACAAACCGTCTCCCGAAACGCGTTCAAGTAAGAATATTTTAGTGATGTAGTGTAACAACCCTCAACTCTCTTTATTTTAAACAAGAGATGCTGTTCGCACAGGACGGCTGATTGAGGTCACAACAGAAGAAATGGTGAACAGAGTTCACGATATTGTGTTGGAAGACAGCCGAGTGAAAATACGTGAGATAGCCAAGAGTGAACGGGTGTATAACATGCTGCACGGATTTTTGGGTATGAGAAAGCTGTCAGCAAGATGGGTGCTGCAAATGCTCACAGTTGAGAACAAGCAGAATTTGTGACCATTTCACAGGGATGTTTGATCATGTTCCAGCACAACTCAAATGAGTTTTTGCAGCGTTATATCACGGCTGATGATGCTTAGATCCATTACTATCAACCTGAAACTCAAACAACAATCAAAGCAGTGGATTTCCTTCGGAGAACCTGCTCCAAAGAAAGCGAAAACCATTCCGTCAGCAGGAAAAATCATTGCAGCTGTCTTTTGAGATTCACAAGGGGTGATAGACATCCACTACCTGGAAAAGGGTAAAACGATCACAGGTTCATATTATGCTGCAATGCTGGATCAGTTTTACAAGGAATTGTTAAAGAAATGACCTCATTTGGTGAAAAAAAAAAAAGGTTCTCTTTTGCCAGGATAATGCACCCACACACAAGTCAGCCATTGCCATCGCAACATTTGTGGAATTGGGCTACGAACTGCTATGTCACCCACCATATTCTCCTGATTTGACTCCGAGTGACTTCTTCCTCTTTATAAACCTTAAAAATTGGCTCGCAGGGAAGAAATTCACGTCCAGTGAACACATCATTGCAGAAACAACCTCATATTTTGCAGACTTCGAAAAATCATATTTTTGGAAGGGTTAAAAAAATTGGAGAAACATTGGAAAACATGTATTGAATTGAAAGGAGACCATGTTGAGAAATAAAATTTATTTTTTGGAAAAAACTGTTATTTTCTTTAAAAAGTCACTGATTTATCAATCCGCCTCGTATTCTAATCAAGCATGCTGTAGTCGAATATGCAGTGATGTTAATACTAGCATACTGAACTTTCAATTTTGTGTTGAAACAGAATTGTTAAAAATCTGTATGTGATATGCAAAAACTATTATTATTTTTTAAATCAGAGCATCCTATTTGACCATTATTATGATATAAAATATTCCATGCCGCAAAATCTTTGCAACCTGTGTTATTGCTGCTTGATGCAATGTGACACCAGATTCTTTGGTTGTTACACCACAATACCAAGTGGCATCTTCACCACAGCATGTGCATGTTCAACTGAAATCAAAGGATAAACAGAACAACAACAATATTGAGGCTTATGTTACACATACCATTGTTTATTAACCTAATTTCAAATGAAAGAGTGGGAAATGGAAGGTACAACAAAACCTGCATCACTTGAAAAGTTACAGTACATTACAGTGTTAATTTTGCAAACAATATTAAGGTTTATAATTTGTTTCATATTTTTTAGTTTCCTTTATTAATGTAATATGAAACAACATACAGCATTTACTGGTGCAATGTGCACAACTATGAGATATAGCTTCGAGAACTGAATGGGTATTTGGGAACACTGTGGGTAAGGTTTACAGTAGAATGCTTTCTTAATGTCCCTGCTTTTAAGGAATTCCCATTTGTAACGAACATTTTCAAAAGTCCCGGCAAAAGCTCCATAAGCACCATGTTAAAGTAAACCCGCTAATAATGAACCTTTCTTTAATGAAAAGTTCACTTTTAAGGAACATAACGGATGTTAAGGCAGCATGTCTCAGCCTTCATGTGAATATATCAATTCGGTTGTATGTGCCACTAAGAGTGTATCCAATGATTGGTTTAGTAAAGATGCGGGAATTAGCAGACAATTGGCATTCTTAGGGTGGCGTGCACCATGTTGGAGTAAATTGCTTCGGAAGTAACATTTACTAAAGAAGTCCCCACTACGGAAGTAGGTTACTACGGGAGCAATTTGCTCCGAAAGTAACGTTGGAGAGCTCAATTACAATTTACTCTTTTAGTTACGACTACGGAAGTAAGAGCTCATTACTCCCGAAGGTATTGTTTTGTTTGCGCGATTTAATTGATACAATCATGAATAATGTTATAAGGTTATGTGCGATAGGAAAAGGGGAGAAACGTCAGCAAAAAAAATAAATGTTTGTTGGTAGAAATAAAGAACATCCATTTAAACAATACGAGTGTAAAAAAAACGTGCAATAACCTGCATTAAGTTGGTCTTCAAAGCCAATGAGATAGTGCCAACACTCGCAATGTGTGTTCCTAATTACTTTTTATTTTAGGTTTATTGGTATTTTACGTTTCTGATTTACAGGAGGTTAGGTTAAGGTTAAGTTGTTTTTTAATATAAGCTTAGGTTCCTGATTACGAGAGGTTACTTTTAGTAACATTTTCAATGAAGACCCAAGTAATGCAAAGCCAAAATGTGTCATAAAGATGCTGGAAGAGAAATGCTGGAAAGTCGTGATTGACGAGTTTAATAATTCCAGCAACGAGAAATGTACTGAAGAGCAGCTTAAAAATCTGGAAACAATGTTTCTAATCTTCATTTTGCATCGCAGATCATTTGCATATTGGAGAAATACCCTTTCTGATTTCGGAAAAGTTCACCATATTCACAAATGGGTACAAAATAGTATCATGCGTGTAGTCAATTCCAGACACAATGTGTGGGAAGTCTGTGAAAGTGAAGAAGAATTGCCTTTTATTTTCTTAACACTCATGTATATTTATATGTGTAGGTACCTTATTCTTAACCTCAAAAGCGCTCTAACAACGCAGTGAAATACAGGGCCAGCAAACGCGTGGTGAATGCTTATTTATAAGATCGCCTGCAATACCGGGATTACGATGAACTTTACTTAATGTGACATGAAAATTCTGGTAAACTAAAGGTATAATTGGCATGCACTTAACGTAATGGGAATGACTCTTGATTGATAGTTGTTTTATTACTTCGAGCTAGTACCGATTGGTTCTAATTACCATGTGAAATCAAACTTGACGTAACGGGAAGTAAAAGTTTGATGCCAAACTTTTAAGTTGCATCGCATTAAGTCAATTCTAAATATCTCCATTTAATACGTGTAAGATTGTCACGTTAAATTCATCCTGATGCCAGCTCAAGCTTCTGAAATATTCCGGTACGAAAAACTCATAGGACGCATAACAATAAATGCAATTTGGATTATAGAACTGAATTTGTGTCTGAGTTTTGTTGAAATGTTTTCCAAGCAGGTTCAAAAGGCATGTATAAGATTCTTTCCTAATACCGAAAAGTTCATTGAACTTTCTCTCCCTCTCTCTCTCTCTCTCTTTGTATAACTATCATATGGTTCTCGCATAGCACTATCGCATTTCCGTTGTTTTGTTTTCCGTCGAGATCAATGTAATCTAAGTAATCCATGAACACGTCAAAAATATCTTCCTCCAAATACTATACGGTATTCTAGTTCAATTGACAGGTTAGTTACTCCATCCAGGTCACAAGAGTAAATTCTAACTTATATTTGTGCTCTATTTAATTCCGTAGTAACATACTACATGATGGTGCTCTCCGACATTTACTTCTGCGGTAATTTAATCTGGGAGTATCTGAAAGGAGTAAAATTCTTCTGAAGTAGTTTACTCTCGTATGGAAGTCACCGAGCGTTGACTTGAATAGTAGTTTATTACGAAAGTAGAACTTACTCCAGGTTGGTGCATGCCACCCTTAGAAGCAAAAGTGTGCATCACTTCCTGTTGTTTCGGTCAATCTCATATCTGTGCTGCCTAAGCAAAAGCGTGGCATCACTTTCAGTGTGTTATATCAAGTTGCGGCTTGTGTGTTCCAGTAGTAATTAAAGACATATACAATGACTGCTAAGTGAAAGAAGTTAGCTCTTCAAGAAAAGCTGACCATTATTAAGGATGTGGAAGTGAATCCACAAATTTCTATGTCAGGCATGGAGAAAAAAGACAAAATCGCTCATTCATTTTGAAGCAAAAGGATTTTTTTTTAATATAGAGTCAATTGAAAGATTCAATGCCACAGCCAGGATTTGAACACAGTTCTCCCACTCTCCGTGCAGTTGCTCTAACCATTGAGCTACTGTGACAACTTGCCGGTGGGACATTGAATTCCCCAATTGACTCAAGTTGTTTCCCAGACAGACCACCAAGGCATCTCACTCAAGATGACGATCTCGTAGTGACTGCTGACGCAAGTACTTCAGTGCTGGATGCTTAAGGGTTTCTTAAGATTTTTACATTAATATTAATGTAAAAGGATTCTATTTTGAATGCAGAGGTCAGTGCAGTTGTGCGGTCAAGAAGTGTAAGAACATGCACGTTCCACCATATAGCAATTTAGAAAATGTATTAATGAAGTGGTTCAAGGGAAAAAGACGTGAGAACATTCCACTTGATGGAAATATTTTATGGGAAAAAGCCTTAGAAATTGCTGCTAAGATAGGTTTGGAGAATTTTAGTGCATCAAATGGGTGGTCTGATTGCTTTAAAAAGCATACCTTTTGTTCAAAACTATGTGCAGTGAAAGTGTCAGTGTACATGAAGAAACTGTCAAATTTTGGAAAAATGAAACATTGCCTCATCCTAAAGATTTTTTAATGCAGATGAAATGGGTGTATTTTTTAATTTGCTTCCAAATAAAACACACAGTTTGCGGGTAGAAATGCTATGGGGACAAAGTGAACAAGGAATGATTTATTGCTTAATTATGCACCAACAGTAATGGCAGTGAAAAACTTTCTCCTTTAATTATCGGATAATTCAAAATTCCAAGGTGCTTCAGGAATATTCGCACACTGCCGTGCAAGTATGACTTCAACAAATCTGCCTGGATGACTTCAAGAGATTTTTTCAAAATGTTTAAGATGTTTAGATGCCAGAATGGGATCAATGGGAAGAAAGCTACTGCTGTTCATAGACGAATGTCCTGTTCATCCTCCTGATGTATCTTTTCTGCATAACATAAAAGTAGTTTCCTTTCCACCTAACTGTGTCAGCCATCTGCAGCCTCTAGATGCTGGTATAATTTGGTCAACAAAGGTGAAGTTCCATAAAGCAGTTGTGCAGAAAGCTATCTCTTTCCTTGAAAGAGGTGAGGAATGAAACCCAATATATTACAGTTTCTACACATGTTTGTAGTTGCATGGCAACTGCTCACTCCAGAAACTATCAGAAGCTGTTTTCATCATTTGGGGTACAGTGCTATAGCCACTAGTGAAGAATCCTTTGAAGATGACATTGATGTCGAGGAAGATTGTAAGATGATGGTGTAACATTTGAAGATTATGCAACTTGTGATATCTTGACCTCAGCACCACAGACGGATACTGCAGAGCTGTGTAACCAGAGAGAAAGCACCGAGGTTATAGAAGAACAGGAAAGGGAAGAGGCAGCACAGTCAACTTTTGCTGCCGCAGTGGAGGGTTTGATGTGGTCGGATGGTATTTCTCATCTTTCAATGTGGATGAGAGCCTAATTAACAGCTGTTACCAGATTGAGTGAAAGTTGCTTTCTGTGAGGCATCTTGGAATACTTCAGGAAATAGAATTTGAATGTAATTAAGTGTGCTCATAAATTAGTTTAAAATTAATATGCATGCAGTGTTATAATCTGCACTAAACAAGAAGGAATATGAGGTAATACAATTACAAGTGGCTTTGTCGTGCAAGTGAAAGACAAACAACTCGGAGCATTTAGACAATTGGTTGAGAGACAAAAATAATCCACGTTCATGTGTCCATCCATTTCTTCTCATTTAATACTGATCATCTCTTATTCTTTCTTATAATATACCTACAACAAATTCCCATGAACCCTTCTAAGGACAGCCCCTATTTAAGGAAAAAATATGAAATCCCCCAAAAGTCATTAAAAAGGGATTCTACAGTACTTAAAAAGTGATGGCATGTTTTTCTTCTGTGGAAACCCAAGTGCTGGATATAACTTTAAGACAATGCGAAACATGGAAAACTGTGATATCTATTAATGTAACAGAGGGCATACATGTTCATGGACAATGAGGGGTGGGGAGTGCAAACTCAATCTTAAACCTCTATCAGAAATGGAAGTATATGTGTATTCATTTAAAATATTCTGGGTGTAAGAACACTGATTTAAAATGTAATTTATTATGAGAGTGATATAGTGTTGTATTTGTGTATTTGTAGCACCACGTTGTGGAAGCCAATTTACGAGAGCAAATATGTGTTTTCTTCACGCGAAGCCATCTTGTGTGACGTCATACGTTGGTTGGTTCATTTGTTGTTTGTAGATTCCTCTGACGTAGCAATTGGTATCAGTTTTAAATGTCCACCGGCTAGCTATTATCAGATCTAGGTAGGCATGTTTTTCTTACAGGTTGTGAAGCGGAAAAGGAATCTTTTATCCAAAAACTACTAGTGAAGAAATGTATTTTTTATAATGTTTTATTGTCTCACACGTGCACTAACACATTTACATATTAATCTGAATACTTGCCCAAATGAAACTGTTTATAATAACTTCTTATCACTTTTAACTCACGTAATTCAACTTTGTATGTTTAACTGTAAGATATTTTATAAGATTTCTCGTACTTCTGCTGCGTGTAACTTATGACGAAAATGAAGGACTGATTGGCGACATCTTGTTGAACTGCGGAATCAACGTGGAGTGTACGGAGAATTTTGTATAACTGCGGGGCGATGTATAATGTTTTGAGAATCTTGCCGAACTGGGGGATCGTTACCTCAACCTGGCTATTTATAGGCTTGCCTCAAGATACACCTAAAGATTATAAATGAACTGCTATTGGCTAATAAAACGCGCCAACATTAGCGTCTATTTTACTATCCAATGAAAACCACTAATACATATTATTTTTAGAGAATGTTCTGGAAGCTTTTTTTACTGAAAAGGCGCGAAACATTACGTAACTTCCTGGTTCCCGGTAGCGATAAACAACTCATTCCTTTGCTAAAGTATTGTGTTATTGTTAACAGTTTCAATAGCGCTGTATATTATTATTTACCAACAATAATTACAATTATTAAACCTCTGAAATCAATGTTACATAAAAATACATATTCATATTAAAATAATTATTTACATTAAAGTAATTTGTGATACAAATTACCGTCTCATATGCCCCACTAGAAACATAATTATAAATATTTATAACTTGTTTAGAAAATTTCTAATTGTGTTTTTAGTCTCCTAAATCTTGGAACACACGCTATCACTTTCACTTAACACTTCACACGTATTTAACACACGACATATGTTTTATCTCGCCACTACTTACTGGCTCTGTTTTAATTAATTTAGATATTCATCTGACATTACAAATTATTTTTTTTTTATATAGCAAATACTTTACCCTAAATTATTTATTTACTGCTACCAAATTGTTTACATTAAGTTGTTGACAAAAATTTATACATTTAAGATTTTTATAATTATTATACATATGTACCAAAATATTCACCCTCTACATCTATTTACATCTCTTAAATCTAGACAATGTTTCACATTTTCTGTTTGCTACATAAGTATTTGTTTTGAATTATTTTTACCAAAAATTTTTTTTTTTTTTTTATTATTATTTATTATTATTTTAACAATACTTTTGGAATTGTAATTACATACTTTTAATTTAATATCATCTTAAGTTTCAATCTTTGCATTCTTAATTTTCAAATCTTGGAATCGTATTTACGTACTTTTTTACTTTACTAATATATTGAGTTTCAATTATTACCTTCTTCTTTTCAAATACTGTTACAGTTACTAAAAAAATTTATTTATTTATTTTTTTTTTTTATTTTATCATTTATTTCTCTTTTAAAATGATATATATATAAATAGTTAACCCTCTTACGTTCCAATACATTTCTCTGCAAGTCGTCTTCAACTATCCAGCATTTACTTTACATCACATTGCTATTTACCCTCCTGGATCAAATTGTGTGTGGCTAAACATTACTCGTAGCCGTAACCTAACCTTCAAATTATTGTTCATGAATAACCTCTTGTATTCATTTGAAATTTCATCACATGATAACATTTGAAAACAATCTACAGTTTCTTGAATGACACATCTTTTAACAACTTTCATTTTCAATTCTTCTACCATCTCTTTACTTTGAAAATACTCTGACAAATTTGTACTACACTGTACTGGACTGGAGTTTTCATTTTGAACATCTTGGTACAATTTATTTCTTTGCATTACTGTCACATTCTGTATTACTGATATTTCCCCTCTGAAATTAAGTTGCACCTCATTTACATCTACATTCCTAACCTCTTTTATCACTCTTATCTCACTTGAAATACTACTCATTTGACTTCCTAGCTCTGTACATTTTACATTAACCTCATTTTTTTGGTTAGATATTTCCCTGCTCATGTCTAACATTTTCTTTGAAACCTCGCCTATCTCATTTGCTATCATTTCCTGATTTTCATTTCTCATTCTCATCATACTACTATCTAGCTCCATGAATTTCTTTTCAATTTCTTCCCTGTTTTGTTCTAAGCTTTTACCAATATCTTCTCTTAACTCCCTATGACTCTTTTGCATATCTTCCCTGTTTTGATCTATTTTCTTTTCTAATTTCTCATTATTCTTACAAATTTCTTCCCTTATATTTCTCAGCATTTCCATAATCATCATACTAGTATCAAGATTAACATTTCCTGCTATTCTATTCTCACTTTCTGCACTAACATTTTCATCTTCAAACCCCAAAAAATCTGGGCTATTTCCTGTACTTTGTATTGGATCACAGCTAACTGTTACACTACCTCCCTCCATAATTATTTCTTCTGTATTATTGGTAGCCATTGTTTTTATTATCCTACCGCTCCTCATTAACATTGAAAGTTATTTACACTTAAAAAATTAGGATACTCTAACCTTAATAATGCTGTCCGCTGATGTATCTTTGATGTCCAGCGTTCTGCCCCTTTCTCCTAGATTTGTATGTCGCTTCTGCGTTGTTTTATGATGAATCTACGTTGTCTCGATGTTTTTGCGTCCACTTATCCGCGTCATTTGTCGCTCCTCGTTTCTGGAATCTGCGTCTTGTAGATCATTTTACTGCTGCTTTCGTTCCACGTCCTGATTATGCTGATCCTTTCCTGGTCGCTTTGCCTTCCTTTCCTAGTCACTTCGCCCCACGTTGGTGGCGCCAATTTGCGACGGTATTAGTGTTGTATTTGTGTATTTGTAGCACCACGTTGTGGAAGCCAATTTACGAGAGCAAATATGTGTTTTCTTCACGCGAAGCCATCTTGTGTGACGTCATACGTTGGTTGGTTCATTTGTTGTTTGTAGATTCCTCTGACGTAGCAATTGGTATCAGTTTTAAATGTCCACCGGCTAGCTATTATCAGATCTAGGTAGGCATGTTTTTCTTACAGGTTGTGAAGCGGAAAAGGAATCTTTTATCCAAAAACTACTAGTGAAGAAATGTATTTTTTATAATGTTTTATTGTCTCACACGTGCACTAACACATTTACATATTAATCTGAATACTTGCCCAAATGAAACTGTTTATAATAACTTCTTATCACTTTTAACTCACGTAATTCAACTTTGTATGTTTAACTGTAGGATATTTTATAAGATTTCTCGTACTTCTGCTGCGTGTAACTTATGACGAAAATGAAGGACTGATTGGCGACATCTTGTTGAACTGCGGAATCAACGTGGAGTGTACGGAGAATTTTGTATAACTGCGGGGCGATGTATAATGTTTTGAGAATCTTGCCGAACTGGGGGATCGTTACCTCAACCTGGCTATTTATAGGCTTGCCTCAAGATACACCTAAAGATTATAAATGAACTGCTATTGGCTAATAAAACGCGCCAACATTAGCGTCTATTTTACTATCCAATGAAAACCACTAATACATATTATTTTTAGAGAATGTTCTGGAAGCTTTTTTTACTGAAAAGGCGCGAAACATTACGTAACTTCCTGGTTCCCGGTAGCGATAAACAACTCATTCCTTTGCTAAAGTATTGTGTTATTGTTAACAGTTTCAATAGCGCTGTATATTATTATTTACCAACAATAATTACAATTATTAAACCTCTGAAATCAATGTTACATAAAAATACATATTCATATTAAAATAATTATTTACATTAAAGTAATTTGTGATACAAATTACCGTCTCAATTATTATTTTCTCAGAGTAACAAAAGAAAACATATTCACTGAATTTAATTGAATCTTGAGTCGGTGGATACACTAAAACTTCACTTACCTACTTTAAATTAATGGAACATGTTTCGAATGCACTGCTTGCTTTCATCTTCAGCTTATTTCCGACTGAGCATGATGGGAATTTGGGTCCATAGATGTAGGTGGTGTCATCTGGTGTGTCCATGATGAAGCTAGTTAGATTGTTGAGTAGTGGGATTTCAAAGTTCATTACCATTTTCATGCATTTGATTAGGTGTATGTTTACCCAAACTTTAAGCTCTGTTGGATTGGTGGTGCATTTCAGAAGTCTGACTTTGGGGTTGATGTCGTGGTTTGTGGTTCGAAAATGGTTTGCTATGGCAGATTTGACATCTATTTGTCGGATATACATCTGAAGTGTTCTTTCCTTCTGGTTTCAATATTTCTTTTTGTTTTACCAACATACACCAAGTCACAATTTTCACAGTTTATTAGGTAGATGCCAGATTTTTGTTCTTGTGGAATTTTATCTTTGACAGGGAAACTAATAGGTTCTGAATTGTGTGTTTATTCTGTGATGCCAATAATATGTTGTATTTTTTGAAGATTTTATTAAATTTGTGATTAAACTGAGGATGGTATGTGAATTTTTTGAATTGTTGCTTTGGTTCCTGCATACAGTGTTGTATTATCTGTAATTTTTTTTTTTTTTTGTTTCCAGAACCTTTTTTACTTTCTTGTGGACTATATTGATGTTGTAGCCATTTACTTCTGCTATGTGGAGGACATAGTTGTATTCATGTTCATATTCTTCTTTGCTGAGGGGAAGGTACAAAAGTCTTTGGGCAAGGCTGTTGAAAATGGACTGTTGATGAGATTTTGGATTGAAACTGTTACTCTGTATGCAATTGTCTGTATGTGTGGGTTTCCTAAAAATGCCAAATGAGAGGTGGTTTTCTTTCCTGAAGATCTTTAAATTCAAATATGGGAGGAACCCATCTTTCTCTACTTCCAGTGTGAACTGAATAGAGCTATCTTGTAGGTTGAGGAGTTTTAGAGCATCATCTGTGAGTTTTGTAGGTACTATGGCAAAAATATCATTCTACATATCTGAACTAGGTCTTGAACAGCAATGGGAAGGCTTTGATAATTCTTGTTTCCGTGGCAAGGAGTGGTGAGAGTGGGTTTTCCTAGGCAATCTAGAAGTTTGTTTATAAAATTTGTTGTTGAACTGAAAGAATTTTTGTTGGAGATTAGTGAGGGTGGTGTAGTCCTCTATTTCTTCCTGCAGGATGAGGCAGTATTTTATATCACAACACTGTAAATGCCAGAGTGATTGTAGTGTAAATTAACATTATTGAATGACAATGATTTGAGATGTTTGTTAATTATAAGCATTGTTAGGAAATAAGTTTACACGGCCTCACTGACACTGACAATAGGAGCGGATAACAATGAGCGAAGGGGTGAGCTGTTTATCAATTAGATGAGACAAACAAATGACGTCAGAGTAGCGCGCTTTTCTTTAGAAATGGAGGGAATATCTTCCCTAGAGCATATGAGTTCGTAATTTTGATTGGATATAAAAATAGACGCTAATGTTGGCGCGCTTTATTAACCAATAACAGCTCTGTTATAATGTTTAGGCATATCGGGGTGAGGGAGTATAAATTATGAAGCCGGGGGGAGGGATCGCACAGTTTAAGAGAATCATTCACGCGTTACACGTCGCACAGTTTAAAAGAATCATTCACACGTTACACGTAGCGCAGTTTAATAGAATCATTCACGGGTTACATGTCGCGCAATTCTACAGAATCTCTCGCGTCGTAAAGCTAGTTACAAAAATGTGAAATACTCGAATTAATAATGTGAGGCAAATAAGTGATTATAGTTACAATCGAAAATATATAACAGTTTCAGTCGGGCATGTATCAAGAGATAATTATGTGAAATTAATAAAATGTGATGGCAATAAAAGTGTAAAAACAAATTCTTTTATCAGTGCTATCTTTTAGTAACAACTGCTTTCCGTTTACACACCCTGTTCAAGAGATTTGCTCGACTGAGTAATAATAGCTAGCCAGAGGACAAAGAACCCAAAATTAAAAATAGTAAAACAATAACAGGCGCTCAGCAAATAAGATAACACGAACGATACCGCGACAAGGATTCCAATGTCAGAAAGTCAAAGTTTTAGGAGAGATGATAATTTGGAAGTAGGAATGCTAGGGAAAAGGGATTTCACATGGAAAGACACCATTTTAACAGATGGACAAATCTGTTGTAGCAAACCATTTTTGGATCACAAACCATGACATCAACCCCAAAGTCAGACTCCTGAAATGCACTACCTATCCAACAGAACTTAAAGTTTGGGAAAACACACATAATCAAATGCATGAAAACGGTAATGAACTTTGAAATCCCGCCACTCAACAATCTAAGCATGACACACCAGATGACACCACCTCCATGCCATCTACATCTATGGACCCGAATTCTTGTCATGCTCAGTCGGAGAAAAGCTGAAGATGAAAGCAAGCGGTGCTTTCGAAACATGTTTGATTAATTTATAGTAAGTGAAGTTTTAGTGTATGCACCGACTCAAGATTCGATTCAATTAAATTATTGTTTCGCTTCACTGTCTCTAACTTCTGATTAACACTTTTCTAATATTCACTGAAGCTCACTGAAATGCTTTTACTTGACAACGTAATACAAAACTGCAGAAACTGAACATAATAATTAATGTGTTTTATTGGCTCATTTAGCAGGATTAATGCTTTTAGAATCTCTTTAGTGTCTCCTGGAAAGGATAGCACTTTAAATTGATATGCTTACTTACGAAAGATTTTTTATGAATATTTTTGACTAGAGCATACTCCCCAGATATTCTGCTTACTGTTTACCCCTGGAAGATCCTTTGCTTTGGAAGACCTGTACACAAGAGTGATGCAGTGAGGCATGAGACTGTCAGATTACATAATGATGAAGCAGAAGATTCATCTTCCTCCTGCTTAGCAGCCAACAATTTATAGCTTCAGAGAAGTTCAGTAACTATTAATGTTGTGCAGAAGGTGTTCAACTTTGTAAATCTTAAGGCTTAGGATTAACCAAATAATTATGCAGCAAAAGTTTGAATTTTGTTACTTTACTTTTTTACTGTCCTGACACCTGCCCCAGGTAGATAGATGCCCTTGATGGTATTAATTGATACTTAGGGTCACTCTGAGAGTTCTGAGAATGGACAACAGTGAGTTATGGTAAGCCAAAGTAGGTCTTCCTATCTTTAGATTGAAGTTTTGACAGTAACATGTGCAAACTGGGGTGCACTCCAACATTGTGCAAAATCAGCACTTCTGTATATGTGCACCTAGGTGATGTTATGCCATCTGCTAGGATGGATTTCAAATTATAGAACTTCTTTGTGATGATTTTCTTTGACTTTGAAATCAGCTTAGGAAAGAATGAGAATGCCTTGAAAGATTGCATTGGGCATTTGGGGATCTTTGCCCTTTGCAATCCACGATTTATCGATGGTTTGCAGAGTTTAGAAGAGGAAGGGATCCCTTTGAAGATGAAGATTACACAAGACAGCTGAATATAGCAACAATGGATGAAAATGTGATGAAAGCAGAGCTCATATTGTGGGAAGATTATCGTTGCACATATTATCAGATTCAAGAAGCCCTGAATATTAGATTGGCAGCAATGAACACCATCCTTAAAGAAAAACTTCATGTCAGGAAGCTCTGCAGTCGTTGGATTCCCCACCACTTCATAAATGAGCATAAAATGGTACCAGGAAATGATAGAAACATTTGATAGGGGAATATCCAAAAACATATTTAACATCATAACAGGTGATGAAAGTTGGATATACCAGTATGATCCAGAAA
Source organism: Deroplatys truncata (assembly GCA_030765065.1). Lineage (NCBI taxonomy): Eukaryota > Metazoa > Arthropoda > Insecta > Mantodea > Mantidae > Deroplatys > Deroplatys truncata. The sequence continues at coordinate 155,887,214 of CM060978.1, forward strand.
CTAAGCAACAGTCATCGGTTTGGGTCTTCCCAGGAGAGGATCCCCCAACGAAAGTGAGGTGATCAAGAAGTTTTGGTAAGAGAATGATCTGTTCGCTCTTCTCAGCTAATGCCATAAAGTGATAGTTCTGCCTGAGGGACAAAAGACTGTTATTGTCAGATGGTACATCACAAAATGTCTGGCCAAAGTCTTCAATGAACTGGGAACAAAGCATCCAATTGGCTGCATGGAATTGTGTTGCACCACAAAAATGCCTCTGCCCATACTGCACTAGAAACAATCAATTTCTACAAGAGTTAGAAGTTGAATACTTGTCACATCCTCCCTATAGTCCAGAACTGGCTCCATGCAACTTTTTTCTATTCAAAAAAAAATGGAGGTCAACAGTTTGAATCACCTGAAGCTGCAGTAGCTGCTAATGAATGTATTTGCACTTTCTCCAGAGAAGAATTTCGTTCAGAATTTGAAAAGTGGTTTGAAAGAATGAGATGTTGCACAGAATGTAATGGAGAATACTTGAAAAAGATGCAGTGATCAGATCTAAATTTTTAAAATTTTAATGCATTCATTCTCAAAACTTTTAGAGTAATCCTCATAACATATGTGATGTACCTCAGTATGTCTATTTTGAATATTGTGTAATTAAGCATATTTGTCCAAACATATGTTGGTTTCCATTACTTGGTGAATACTCCCTACAGATTGCTAAACTCAAATAGACAAAAAGCATAAACATCACTATAATTTATGAGTAAAAACTAAATATGTAAAGGTAAAAATATATTCATTTGCTCACACCAGCACTTACCATATTTGCATGTGATTGTTTAGGTCTTGTTTCGCTTGAGTACTGATAAAGGAACTTGTTTATTTGTGATGATGCAAGTCTGTCTCGCACTTCCACTTCACTGACCAACAAGATTTGCCTTGAAGCTTCCTTTGCATTGTCTGGATATACCTCATGACGAAAGCGTACCTAGATACATAAAGTTATTCATCATTCACCATAATGTAAAAATATAAGCTATAATCTCATAAACCACTTAAGCAGCTAGTATTCTGCTCATTATGTCCTTGGTGGATAGAGGCAGAGGCTACAGATGCTCCAATATATACAACAGTGCTGGTTTATTTATATAATGTTAAAAACCTGAAATTCTGTCATCTAATTGTAAACTTGAAATTCTCTCACCTATTTTGATAATACACCTTTTGAGGTTACATCAGTGGGTATTTTATAATTAACAAAAAGTTATTAAGATCTTAAGCTATGGATTCTCTACATAGAAGAACAGACTTTCCTCTCCTTAACCTGAAGCAAACCATCTTCTGGCTTGAATAAAATGGCTCTAAAGCTTGTAATGCATCCCTGTGTTTAAGCTGTTTCAATATTTTAAGTACATTTAAATGTTATAAAATCCATCTAATGGATCTAATCCATCTAACTGATGTTTCTGTTATGTACTTTCCTAGATAAATAAATTAAATTTAACTCTCAAAGCACTAAAATTGCTTAAAATAAACAAATAAATGCATGTAGAAGTATAAAAACACATGCAAATAATATAAAGCATGTGCATGTTGGAGTACTCTTAACCAAGCACACATGATGGACACAAACTTTTGTTTGGTTAATGCTTTGACCATTGTGCATATAATTAAAGCCTGGCGAAAGCCAAGAATCCATTCACAACCAAGTTGGCTCAGTTTGCATATGCTGTTAACAAAGCTCTCAGCTAGCGGATTATTTCTCTCCAGCAAACCCTGTAAGCAAGAGAGTGCAATATGCAGTTCTCTAATACCCTTCTGCCTTTACTGAAATAATGATGTACCTTATTAAGCTGCAGCTCCATAAGCACATCATGCTGACGTCCTGGACCACCTCGAACCTGCCATGACACCTTTGAGCTTCTCTGTGGACTTCTTAGGGGAACACTTGAAGCTCGAAATTTTACCTGTGCATTAAGGAAATGAGGCTTCGCATATTATGTACACTGAAATTCCTAGGATTTTCTAATACAAAAAATACACATTTTGACCATTTGTGGTTTCATTCACCAAACCATTTAAGCAGCATTGTCTGGATAGCCATATCCATTGATACCAGTGATATAAAAATGTATTAATTGACAAATAAATTAACGACTGACAAATTAAATGTATTACAGCTTTTATGAGGGTGGTTCCGAAAGTTCTCGGCCTAACACAAAGATGGCGCTGCCAGCATCAAATCGCAATGATAGTTCTCAAGCATGATCCTTTAAAATGTGCAATTTCATAGATGTGCTTTCATTTAATTGGTTATTATAGTGCTGCAAAATAAACAAGTTGAAGTTTCTTCTGAAAATGGAAAAAATTGAATGTTGTGCAAATAAACAATGCTCAGCCAGTGTTTAAATCAAAACATCAGCTAGGAAAACAAAGTAAGTGGATTCTTTGTTCATTTCCACTAACCAAAATTTTGTATTAATGTTATGAGAACCAAAAGTCTGTTTAGAAGTTATGCTTCTACAGAAATTGGGGCTAAACATGTAGTTAAAATTTCAATTAAAAAGAAAACACCCTGTTATTTGCTGTTATTCAGCAATACAAATCTTGGAGAGTAACCACCATAGAAGTAATACATTACAGAAGGCAGCATGGCAAAAAACAATAGAAAATTTCAATCACAATTTTCCACAGAACTGCCATTTCAGAGCCAGACTTATGTAGTCAAGCTGAAAGTAACTGCAATTATTTTTATTTAAGAATCCGTTGATATGAGTTACACAAAATCTCAGGCTTAATTTAAAATAAAGAGAGTTGAGGGTTGTTACACTACATCACTATAATATTCTTACTTGAACGCGCTTCGGGAGATGGTTTGTTCCCATCGTCAGCATGTCCACATCTGATTTTGCCGGTCATCGTCTGGGGCATGTGTGTGGTTAGTGGTGTTCTCTGGTGCTGGGCTGATGAACCTCCAAAGGCTGTTGGGTGGCGGCAGTTCGAAATTCATTAGGTGATTCTGGTGTTTGACAATATGTATTTTTTCCCAGATGTCCAATTCATTACTGCTGTTGATCGGTTTTAAGAGTTTTATGTTTGGAGTGATATCAATCATGGTTTGAAGACCAGAAATGATGTGCTACTGCTGATTTATCTGGCTGCTTTTGGTAAATGCATCTCATATGCTCTTTAAGTCTTATTTCAAGATTTCTTTTTGTTCTTCCTATATATACCAGGTTACATTCATTACAATCAATTTGATATATACCAGCTGATTTATCGTTGGGGATAGGATCTTTTGTTCTGTTGCATAGTAGTTTCTGTATGTTGTGGTTATTCTGTGGAGACAGGGTGATGTTGTATTTCTTGAAAATCCTTATGATGTGTCCAAGGGTGATAAGTGAATTTTCTATATGCTTGTGGTTTTTGTTGTCTGAGTAACGTAGTCATTTGTTGGATGTATTTCTGTCTTTCAAACCTTTTTATCTTCTTATCTATTGTTTTTTTCTGGTATCCATTCATAGTGGCTATGTTGATAATGTGTTGGTATTCTTTCTGGTATTCCTCTTTCTCCATTGGTATATGTACTAACCTGTTTGTAATACTATTTAAAATTGCATGTTTGTGGCTTGTAGGATTGTAGCTATTGTTTTTAATATAATTTTCTGTGTGCGTTGGTTTTCTGTAAATGCCGAACGTTAGTTTGTTGTGTGCATTATTTCTGATGATCCTGATGTCTAGGTAAGGTAATTGGCCATTTTCTTCTTTTTCTATTGTGAATTTAATAAATCTTTTTTGTAAATTTAATAATTTCAAAGCATCTTCTGAAGGTTTTTTTGGAACAATAGCAAAAATATCATCTACATACCTATACCAGGTTTTGAATAGATGTGGGAAAGATTTAGTAATATGGCATTCAAAATGGCTCATATATAGTTCTGCTAAAAATGGTGAAAGGGGGTTTCCCATAGTTAGGCCTGAGGTTTGTTTAAAGATTTTGTGATGGAATGAAAAGAAATTTTGGTCCAGACATAATTTTGTTAGTTTTAGGTAATCTTCTGTTTGTGCTCTAGGTGTGCCATTGTTTAATATCCAATTTTCTAGGAGTGGTAATAATTCTTCTTTTGGTATGCTTGGGAAGAGTGCAGTGACATCAAATGATACCATCATGTCTGTGGGTGATATATTTATATTTGAAAGGTGACTGGTTAATTCTAATGAATTTTTTATACTAAGACTTTTGAACATAGGCATGGAGTTGAAGGTATTTGAAAGCCATTTTGCTAGTTTATATGTGGGAGAGTTTATGTTATTCACTATGGGCCTCATTTTGTTGCTGAGTTTGTGTATTTTTGGTAAGGCATATAACCTAGGTATGGTGGGAAAATTTGGTTTAATTTGAATCCAGAATTAAACCAGATTTTCCCACCATACCTAGGTTATATGCATTACCAAAAATACACAAACTCGGCAACAAAATGAGGCCCAAATACCTTCAACTCCATGCCTATGTTCAAAAGTCTTAGTATAAAAAATTCATTAGAATTAACACAGTCACCTTTCAAATATAAATATATCACCCACAGACATGATGGTATCATTTGATGTCACTGCACTCTTCCCAAGCATACCAAAAGAAGAATTATTACCACTCCTAGAAAATTGGATATTAAACAATGGCACACCTAGAGCACAAACAGAAGATTACCTAAAACTAACAAAATTATGTCTGGACCAAAATTTCTTTTCATTCCATCACAAAATCTTTAAACAAACCTCAGGCCTAACTATGGGAAACCCCCTTTCACCATTTTTAGCAGAACTATATATGAGCCATTTTGAATGCCATATTACTAAATCTTTCCCACATCTATTCAAAACCTGGTATAGGTATGTAGATGATATTTTTGCTATTGTTCCAAAAAAAAGTTTCAGAAGATGCTTTGAAATTATTAAATTTACAAAAAAGATCTATTAAATTCACAATAGAAAAAGAAGAAAATGGCCAGTTACCTTACCTAGACATCAGGATCATCAGAAATAATGCACACAACAAACTAATGTTCGGCATTTACAGAAAACCAACGCACACAGAAAATTATATTAAAAACAATAGCTACAATCCTACAAGCCACAAACATGCAATTTTAAATAATATTACAAACAGGTTACTACATATACCAATGGAGAAAGAGGAATACCAGAAAGAATACCAACACATTATCAACATAGCCACTATGAATGGATACCAGAAAAAAACAATAGATAAGAAGATAAAATGGTTTGAAAGACAGAAATACATCCAACAAATGACTACGTTACTCAGACAACAAAAACCACAAGCATATAGAAAATTCACTTATCACCCTTGGACACATCATAAGGATTTTCAAGAAATACAACATCACCCTGTCTCCACAGAATAACCACAACATACAGAAACTACTATGCAACAGAACAAAAGATCCTATCCCCAACGATAAATCAGCTGGTATATATCAAATTGATTGTAATGAATGTAACCTGGTATATATAGGAAGAACAAAAAGAAATCTTGAAATAAGACTTAAAGAGCATATGAGATGCATTTACCAAAAGCAGCCAGATAAATCAGCAGTAGCACATCATTTCTGGTATTCAAACCATGATTGATATCACTCCAAACATAAAACTCTTAAAACCGATCAACAGCAGTAATGAATTGGACATCTGGGAAAAAATACATATTGTCAAACACAGGAATCACCTAATGAATTTCGAACTGCCGCCACCCAACAGCCTTTGGAGGTTCATCAGCCCAGCACCAGAGAACACCACTAACCACACACATGCCCCAGACGATGACCGGCAAAATCAGATGAGGACATGCTGACGATGGGAACAAACCATCTCCCGAAATGCGTTCAAATAAGAATATTATAGTGAGATAGTGTAACAACCCTCAACTCTCTTATTTTAAATTATGACACATCACTGTTACTAGCTTCTAAATCTTCAAAATTAGTCAGGCTTAATTGTTTGTCTGTAACATTGATATTGTTAATGATGCATTTTTCTGACATTTTGTAGTACTCCATGCATATGGAACACTTCATTTTCTTTAATAATTTCATGTAGATGGCAGTGTTGTGTTCTATTGCAACTCTGCCATGTCCCATGTTTGTAAAGCTGTCCAATTACTCTCTAAAGCTCCTTGTATGCGATCAAATTTTGTCAAATTCAATATTTATAAGCTTTCCAAGAGTTGTCATAACTTAACAACTTTTTTTGTCAAATTGTTTCCAATACTTTTAAAGTCTTTGGAAGTCTTGAAAGCAAATAAGGACATGCTCTAAACAATCAAAGGTTTGACAATGATTTGATGGCTTTCGCCAATGAAATACTACTATTTACAGTGTGACGAAATCTGCAACATGACTGAAACTGAAAAGTAAACAAAAGTGGTTACCTGGGAGCTGATTAGGTTATATGAAAACTTGCCATGTCTGTACGTCATGGGCTTTATCGATTACCACAAGAAGAAAGCGAGAGCATATGAAGAAATTGCCAGGCAAATTTCTGAACGTACAATGATGCATTGTACAATGCATTAATTCAAGGCTATATAGTGTAGTCAATCTATCAAGTCGTGTTTATTTCCAATGTATTCTTTAATTGTAATCTGACTTCATGGGCTATAATAAGCGAAAGGCATATGAAGAAACTGCCGGGCAGTTTTCTAAAGGTACAATAATGCATTAATGCAATGTTATATAGTGTAGTTAATCTATTAAGTTGTGTTATTTCCATTCTATTCTTTAATCGTAATCTGATTTCATGGGCTATAATAAGCGAAAGGCATATGAAGAAACTGCCGGGCAGTTTTCTAAAGGTACAATAATGCATTAATGCAATGTTATATAGTGTAGTTAATCTATCAAGTTGTGTTATTTCCATTCTATTCTTTAATCATAATCTGATTTCATGGGCTATAGTACGTGAAAGTGCTATGTAATATTATGCATATTGATCAATATTTTATTGCAAATTGTTATATCATGACCCTAATAGTAATTTACTTTGCACCTGATAAATTATCAATGTGTTCTGAATAGGTTAAGCTTGGCAAAGAAAGAACGTAAATATACATTTATGACATTGTCAAGTCTTGTCAGTTCTTGTCAAGTCTTGTCAAAATACTGAAAAATATTTGACAATTTTTCTTGTAATTTTTCTCTTAATTGCAAAAAACGTTTGATCATGTACAAGAGGCTTAAGAAATGTTGAGCAGGAATGGTAGTGATTTGGATTTGAGGTTTAACAGTATTCTTCACAATATTTAATGCCTCCATCATTATGGATGAAACAGTTACTAATACACATATGCCCTTCACATGTTAAGTAAGGAATGGTTGCCCACGCAGATTAAAAAAAATCTATGGCACTGTACAGCCACTTGCGAATTAGATCTAGTTAGTTTAAACAAAATGGTGTTTTGCAGTTAACTTGTGGACAATAACATTTGTTACCTAGTGTAACAACTGAAGCATACTGTGGAGGAGTTTTACACCTGTTAGTATAATGTTTCATGTAATTTTACGACTTATGTGTGTATGAACATTTTTTCTCGTGCTGATTATGTCATAGTCTACTTATTCTAATATATTACAAGACAAAATTCATTGTAGATTTTACAGAAAAGAAGTTTGAGTTTGTGTGGCCCCAGTGACACCCCTTTGTGTCTGGAACCTTGTTTTGAAGTATATCAAAACAAAAGAATTATTGAAAATAAAGGAAATATGCATGAATTTCTTTGTCTTATGAATATTACATAGGTTTTACACAACATGAAACTTCACCATTGTTCACACCTGAATCACTTGAGCATCTATTATTGAGTGTTAAGGTTACAAATATCATTCATTCATGTTTTTACTTATATGTGTAGTAAGGCAATCTTTATGATTCATGGAGGTTAATACAAGAAGGTACAGTTCCACCAGTAAACAAGGATGAATGATGCCATATTAGGAAATTCCTGGTACTCTGTTCTGGTCACTAGACTTTACAGTAACTGGACCTAACTTTGCGGGTCAAGCAATGGTATCTATAAATTACGTCAAACATGTCCACCAATAACACTCTGTGTGCTGCTGATTCTCGTACAGAGAAGGCTGTGTTCACCGATTAGACTTTGAAGTGCCTTATTGAGTGTACTGATAGTGCTCAAGCTAAAAGTTAATAGTTAAACACACAGTGCTTAGTGTAAATAATGAAAGAACAGAAAAAGAAACAGCCAGCTTTGCACAAGCAGGCAAGGATATATAATACACAAGGTGCATTCCTACTTCAAGACAGAAGCGTTTGCTGGAGGGCCATTATGCAGCTTTGCCAAATGTGAATGCACAGCTGAAGCTTAAGGGTAGGTCGCAGAACTGTATAACACATTGTTCGAGAGGGCAGATCATAAGAACAGGTCTCTGGTAATACCGTGTTTCATTCCCTGGCAAAAATAGGCAAAGGCAGAAGCCTGCAACTGGAATGGACAAATTTGACCTAAGTGTGCTCCTTCGTAAAGCTCCTTACGACAGCGAGAAAGCTAATATCGGAAATGCCAGAAGCAGTAGGATATAAGGGAAGTGAAACATCCATGATAAGAATTTTTAGGTCTCTGGGATTTAAATATCGCAAATTCAATGATGGCAGAACATTTATCATTGAAAGGAGTGACACTGCTGCAGCCAGAGTAAGCTTTTTGAGAACCATGAACGAGATAAGGGCATTGAGAAGCAAACATGTTTACTATCTTGACGAAACATGGATCATGTATATAACAGTACAGTGTTATTTAAAAAAAAAACAAGCAAAATAGTAATAAATAGAAAATTCATAATACAAATTGTATAAGGAGGTATACTACATACATTTATAGCGGGCGAATGGATAACAATTTTATAAATAACACAAGCTAAAATGCATCATTAATTAATTGAGAAACTAGTAACAGTGATGTGTCATAGTTTAAAATAAAGAGAGTTGGAGGTTGTTACACTACATCACTAAAAGGTTCTACTTTGTATGTGTTTCGGGAGAATGATTTGCTCCCATCGTTGTAGTTGGAAACATGCTGACGATGGGAGCAAACCGTTCTCCCGAAACGCATTCAAAGTAAGAACCTTTTAGTGATGTAGTGTAACCACCTCCAACTCTCTTTATTTTAAAGTGCATCACATAACTGCATGTGCTATTTTCAAGATGAATGAATTTAGGATGAATCTTAAACATTTTATTTACTTTTTTACTTCCTTGCCTGTTAACTGCATTTTATTATAGGATTTTCACATTTCGATGTAACTGAAATCAACTTTTACTGTAAGAAATTAAAAACAAATAAGGTTTAAGAATGTGAGGAATGATAATTATGTGCTTTATAAAGAGTCTTTCAACAAGAATGTCCTATCTTTGAACTTAAGTAAAACACTTTCTATAAACGATAGAGGTTTATTTCTTTTTTTATTTTGGAACATAATTAATTCATTACGTGTGGAAGAGAACATCAGTTAAGTGACTGCCGCGACTTTGTTGGGTTGCACGTATACGGTTGACCCAATTTTCAATGACAGAAGAACATAAATTAGGTCCAACTTCACGAATAACACGCGTGATGTTATTCACAAGATCATTTACTGTTTCTGGCTTGTTGACATAAACTCGAGATTTAACATAACCCCACAAGAAGTAATCCAATGGCGTTAAATCACATGACCTCGGGGGCCAGTTAACATCACTACCACGGGAAATGATGAAACCTCTGAACTTCTCCTTAAAAAGATTGATTGTTTTGAGAGCAGTATGACATGTGGCACCATCTTGCTGGAACCAGATGTTTCTGAGATCCATACCATCCAATTGAGGCCAAAAATAGTCCCTTATAAGAGCCCGATATCTTTCTCCATTGATAGTTACAGCTTCTCCATCTTCATCTTGGAACAAATGTGGACCAATGATTCCACCATACCAAAATCCACACCACATAGTAACCTTTTGAGGATGAAATGGTCGTTCTTGAATCTGCAATGGATTGTGATTGCTCCAAAAGCGGCAATTTTGTTTGTTAACACAACCATCCATCCAAAAGTGGGTTTCGTCGCTGAAGGTGATTTTTCGACAAAAATCCGGGTCAGCTTCCAATTGCTCCATAGTCCAGTCAGCGAATACACGGCGCAACCTATGGTCATTGGGCTTTAGTTCTTGAGTTAACACCATTTTGTAAGCGTGAAACTTACAGTCCAGATGCAGAATTCGCCAAGTTGTGGTTGGCGAAAGCCCCAATTCTTGCACTCGACGAGCAATTGATTTGTTTCCGTTCTCCGTACACTCTCACAAACGGTGCCTATGTTTTCGTTGGAGCGCTTACATCGATTACGTACAGGCATTCTTTGATCACTGACAGAACCACTTCTTTCAAATTTATCGATTAAATGCCAAATCATTCGCTCACAGGGACAATTATGTACACCGTAAACTTCACGCAATCCACAGAAGGTTTGGCGAACAGATGATCCATTTTGATAATAAAGTTTCACAATTTCTATACGTTGCTGAATGCGTAACATTCCATGGCTATTTGTCAATAACAACTGTTTGAAAAAATGACTGCTGTAACTCAATAACAACGGCAGCCAACACATGTTAAAGATAGGACACTGTTGTTGAAAGACCCTGCACATATGCATATTATAATACAGCCCGATTAAATTGAGGTGGCAGCTCACTGCGCAGTACAAGAGGGGCAACTAAGAGTGGTGGGAGACCAACTGCAGCCACATGCGGCCAAGAGGGAGGGGAAATCACAAGCATCTTGAGGCTGGTTTCAGACAACAGATGCAACACTAGCAGAAGATCCAGTTGAATGTGCAATTCCTTGATCTTGACAGTCTTCACCTTCCTCTTCACTAGAAAACTCAGAGGAATCACTGCTTTCATCAGTGTTGCCCCCTAGATGAATGATAATTTCCTGTCTGCCATCCAGCAAGCCTTCACTGCGCATGAATTATAGCTCAACATTGATGGTGTGCCTACATCTTTTCTGCCAGTCTTCTGAAGAAATATCAGCAAACTTAAATATGTCATCCATTTTGAAAGTGGCATTTCTTTCTGCAAGCCCGTTCTTCACTGCAGCCCAAATGAGTTCGATTGGGTTCAGCTCAGGATGATAAGGTGGTAGGCGTAAAAACAGTAAAACAGTATCGTTATATGCCTGAAGGAAACTGTCTATTTTGTACTTGGGGATTTTGGGTTTGAGAGGGATGATCATATTATTGATGTCAGGTTTGTGAAAGGAGGAGAAATCAATGGCAGTGAAATGTTCCATGGGAAGGTTTTCTCTCAGCCAGGAAATCATTGTGTCTCTTCTGGAACTTGCAGTAGGTGCCTTATTAATTACCACATTGTGGTAAGGTGCATTGTCAATTACGAGAACAGAATTTGCAGGGAGGTTAGGGATCAGTCTTTCTTTTATCCACTTCTAATAATTGATGTCATCGTGGTAGTCTCCGGTTTTCTGCTGGGACTTGAACTGAACATATGCATTAGCAATAAACTCTTGCTCACCTCCTGCATGTATAATGACAAGGCGCTGACCTTTGCAAACCGGTGCTAAGAGCCCATGGAAGCCGTCATCACTCCAAGATATGGAGTAGTATGTGATGAATGTCTCATCCATATATATTATATAACGGCCCTCACTTCTGTACTGTTTTATCATTCTAAGATAATGGAACCGCTTAGTTCTGATGTCGTGCGGCTCCATTACGACTTTTCTATTCTTTTTTGTCCTTTTCCAGGTAAAACCCAACTTTATCTTTCTTAATGTAGATACACTCCCTTCAAAGTTGACGAATCCTTTAACTTTGCATGCACCTTCTTCAGTGTCGGTCTTTGCTTGTGAAGAATATAGAATTCCTTCACAGATGCACTACTGCCTCATTGAAAGTATCTAAGCTTGCACGATAAGACCTTTTAGGTCTCTTTTTATGCGATGTGGAGAATGAAGGCGAAATGCCACTATCAATCTCTTTGGTTTCCTTAATAATTCTTCTTACACTTCTTTCAGAAGCACCTGTTGCCTCAGCAACACTCTTTCCAATGTTTTTCACACTGATGTTTACCATGCCAGCCTCTACATGTCTTTTCATATATTTATATACATTGCTAATAACTTCCCTGGTTTGGGTGTGCAGTACTTTGCTTTTAAGTTTACTGCCCATGTATTAACAGTAAGTAAAACGCAAATCCTAAAAAATACTCATTGCAGGCACTCATGCTTACACACACATACAGAGAATACAACTCAGAACAAAGCAAACTGTTTCGTATATATGCTGCTATAGATGAACATATAACGCGCACGGACATGAGCTTTAAAAAATTACAGAAGTTTGGTTATTGCACATACACCGTCAACGACTCCACATGCATAACTGACCCCCAATCTCCTTTCGGGATAGATAACAGACATCATTTAGTGCGCACCTTTCCTCAGCTGCCACCTCAAGTTAATCGGGCAGTACATTGCCTTATGGTAAACACATTTATGCGTATAATATGTTTTGCCGGTTGAAATACACTTCCTATCATTTATTGTTTGTAACGAAGGAAGAACAGCAACTTTTACGGAATTTAAGTACTGGAAATAAAATGTACCACCGTAGTATGAATCAAGAAAAATTTGAACATGTATAAACACTTGGAATGCTCTTATATCTCTCTTACGGTACATAAAGTTGATAGTTATACGGTTGATAGGTTTTTGTTTATTTATCTTTATTAAGGAAGTTGCCCCTGCTTGCAATTAGTTTCCTTTAAATTGTTGAATGACAGTTGTAGCTCAAGAAACGGTTGATGCACGACAGAATAGCTAACTAAATAATAGCTGTCTCTCTCTGCGAGACCAACCGCCAAGTTAGCTAACAGTCAATATAGTTGCTGCTTTGTTTCTTTAGCTAGCTTGCACAAAGTACAGTACAAGCAGAAGTGAAGCATCTAACAAGCTTCTCTGCATATTAAGCTGAATTAGCTACCTAAGTTTTCAAAAAAAACTAAATAAAGTTTATTTTGTCAATATCAAATACAGTCGCAATCAATGATTACCTTTAGTAGGTTTATTCATGTTGGTTATTACAATTTTAGTAAATATGTGTTCTTTGTTTCATTCAAACATCTTAAAAAAATAACGGAATAGTCTGCACTTTAACCAACTCATGTACAGTTAAATTGCAGGCTGTGATTTAAATTGATATTGGCAAACAGGTGTGCTACAAATGGCTGATAGTGAACAAAATAAACAATAGTTCTCAAACATCAATTTTAGACAATGTGTAATGCTAAATACCATCTTCACACATAGCAGTCATACTTAAACACTGTTTAACCTTAAACATTGTCTAAATACCATTTGTGCAACCAGCCCTAAGTGATCAAATTACAAAATAATCCCACAATCCACTTCAATATGCCATTTTAAAACCTAATTTCAAGTATATAGAAATTATATAAATCAGACAGATTTCATTCATGTTCCACTGTGAAACTTGGTAGCTCAGTGGAAGAGTATCAGCTAGAAAACCCAAAGGTCCATGGTTTTGTTTATATTCTGACCATAGCAATGAATTTTTCATCTGATTCAACTTCCATCTTTAATTTCAAGTACTTTTTCAGAATATAGGTAATGCTGCAATATATTACCTACCTCTGTTGGACTAGACTTTGAGAAGGAGACAAAAGATCCACCACCTATATGTGTATCACTTGGAGACCTAGCAAAATGGTAACCTGTAAACGGCGGGGAAGATGGACAGCTACTGCTGCAAGAAAACACAATCAAAATAGGCAAAATTCAATAAACTACAATATATTCTATAGACATAAACTGCTAGGAGGTGTTCCATCATCACCATATAATTTTGACTGCATAGCGGAGAATATATAAGATTGTAAAGGTTGTAATCAACTTTTGGTACCAAGAAACTTCAAGCATGATGAGGTATTCAATATCAGCAGATTAAATGCTATCTGTTGTATGTATAGTAATATTTGAAAGGCTCAGGTGTAAAACATAATTGACATTTCAGTGTTTTGGAGAAGTTCAGCAGAAAGATGCCAAATTATCTATAGTTATTACACAAAAAAAAGCTAATGTGGTTCTACCATCTGTTGAGGTATTAAATATCAGTGACTAGATACAATTTATGGATGGATTTCACACAGCAAATACTGATTAAAAACAGTGTTTTACTTTTAAAATAATGACACATCACTGTTACCAGCTTCTCAATCTTCAAATTAGTGGTTTACTTACTATCCTGTTCTGTAATTTATATTATCCTCTATCTTCACTTGTTTCTTCATTTGCTGTTGCTGTTTGGAAGGCAACCCAAAATCCTGACCTCCATACATGTGCCATATTATTGTCATTTCACAGAGAGTATAACGTAAAACTGCTTCTGGAAAATGTTCTGGAGCACGGAGCTGGTCTGTTTTTCCTAGAGGCACTGAAAAATGGTTGTCGAGTACACGTATAGGTTCTTCTGTTAGGATTCGAACTTCAGGTACTCCATTTTTGGGCTGAAAGAAAAATTTTCATGATAAAAATTTAGAAAATCCATATGGTATAAGCTTTGCACAATACTTATGGGCTTTCTTGATAAAAATATTTAACTTTTAATGATAGTTGCCATCACAACAGTCAGTATGTGCTTCTCTAACAGACTGATATGGAGAGATGTATTCTGAAGTTTCCTGAAAATGAACAACAGTAACAGAAGATAATTTCAGATCCATACAGCTCTAAAGTCCTATCATTTATAATTAATGTAATAATAATTGAAAGAAAATCAATCAGCAGTGTGCAAAACTTCATGAAAAATAAACAAATGTCGATCACAAACAAATTTCATAAATGTCTGGTCGTCTCTTAATGTTATTTTCTGATATAAACAATTTGAAGCCTGGTATTAAAATACAGATAAAAAATAGCTGAAGAACACTTAGTAGCGACTTAGTACATGAAAAAAAATATAAAGTATTATTTAAAAGCTCAAATCTATAATGAATATTTCAGAAATGGTTAATGCCACAACAAATTCTATCTCACATTTACTGTGATCTTTAACAAGACATAATTTTTGTGTAGTAAGATTTTTCTATCTCTTAAGGCTTACCAACTATACAAAAGTCATTCAGAACGAAGAGGACTTTCCAGGCCACTTGCAGAAAATTCAAGATATACATTTTATTTGTCATATAAATAAACATCTAAAACATATGGTATTTTAAGAAAAAAAATGTACCATGTAAAGAATGGTTTGGGGTGGGGGGAATTTTCTTGAAAATCTTTATGTCCTTGGAAGTTGCTGAATTTAAATACCAAGTTTATTTTCTATAAAATATGGATAAGCTAGAAACAGAAATGTGAATTTGAAATTATTTAGAAAATTTGAGTCGGAGTTGAAACACTTAACATCACTTACATGTTTTTCACCTTGACCGGTTTCGAGAGTTAATTGCTTCCATCCTTGGAAGTGGCCGACTGGTTCCTCGTGGTAATGTTGTGCGAGTTTGTGTATGGTGGCATCTGGTGGTGCATTGATGAATTTCCATTGTGATTTTGGTTGCGGCAATTCAAAATTCATTACACAGTGTTTATGTTTTGTGATTAATAACTTTTCCCAAGTATCCAACTCTGTTGTGTATTTTGCCGATTTTAGGAGTGTTATATTTGGTGTGATGATGTGATTTGTCATCCAAAAATGATGTGCAACTGTAGATTTGTCCATCTGTTTATATTTGATGTGTCTCATATGGTCTTAATCTGGTCTCTAAATTTCTTTTTGTTTTACCTATGTAGATTTGGTCACATTCTGGGCAATTAATTAGATAGATTCTTGCTTTTTTGTTCTGAGGTATTTGATCCTTTGATTTGTTGCAAGGTAATTTCTCCAGACTGAATCTGTTTTGTGAGCTAGGCAGATGTGCTTTTTGGAATTTGCTTTGTTGTGGAATTTGTAGAGTCCTTGGGTGGAAAGTGAACTTCTTGAAAATCATTTTGTTTTTTGTTGAGTGAGCTTTGTGGTGTCCTTAATCTGTTTTTTGAAATATGCTATTTTTTGTTGATTTGTTTGGTGAAGCCATTGTTTATAGCTGCGTTAACTATGTGTTTGTATTTTGTTTCTGTTAATGGTATGTAAACCAATCTATGGGTCAAACTGTTTAGGAATGAATGTTTGTGTTGTACTGGGTTGGAACTATCATTTTTATGTACTTTTCAGGATGTGCAGGCTTTCTGTAGACACCAAAATTGATCTTGCTCTGGTTTCTAATTACTTTTAAATCTAGGAAAGATAGTGTACCTTCATTTTTAGTTTCCATAGTGAATTGTAGTTTTGTTCTGCAAATTGAGTAATTTGAGGGCATTGTGGAGGAGCTTGTTGGATACTATTGCAAATATATTATCGACATGTCTATGCTCCTTTCCGCACATTTACAAAATTTGCCCATGTTACACTTTCTCTTGCTTCCTTCCCTGTTTTTTTCTGCATATTCCTCCCTTCTCCATGCTGACAATATTTTATAATCTATTAAAGAAGCCTTTTATGATATTTCACTAAACATTTTTTGTATTTCCATATCCTCTAGCCTCTTTCTTACTTCTCTCCAAAAATTTAATTATTTATTCTCCCTTTTTCCACCAAATCTTTCCTTGACTGTCTGATTCAAGGATGTTCTTCAAATGGTACACCCACCCTCTACTTTTTAAACTTTTTTCTTAAAATTCTAGACACTGTCTTACTGTATTATTTTCTTCTAGGTGTAGTATTCTATACCAATACTTCAATGCTCTCACCATAATCTTACCTTTGCTTGATTCTTGGCTCATTTCTATCTGTGCTACCTGTTTGACACTTGATATTGGTAGGCTTAGGGCTTCTTTACAGAATAACCTATGGACTTCGACTACTTCCCACCCGTCATCAAATCCCCATCTCTCTACCCCATATAGATTTTGGGCTCCAGCACTGTGTTATATAGCTGTTCCAACCACCTGAATCCTATTTCGGGTACCCTATACTATTTGCAACTTTTTATTATTGCTAATGCATCTTTTTCTTTAGCTAATGCTGCTTTTTTCTGTTTTTCCCATTTTCTGCCAGAATCTATTTTGACTTCTAGGTAATTACTTTCTCTAACCACCTTATATGCTTTTTCCCTTCCTTCTCATTTTTCATTTTTGTTCAATTTACCTCCCTTTTTAAACACCACAATCTGGGTTTTTTCTTGGTTCATTGCAATATTTTTCTACCCCTTGAAGTGCTGGTTTTAATCCAATTACCATAAATGACCCCACCGCCAAATCATCAGCAAAAAGCAACCCTGGTAACTCTACATTGTTTATCTCTGGCGAGTGCTTATTGTATATCCCTATTTCTTGTAATGTATCATCTATAAATATTTTAAATAATAACAGACTTAATTTGCGCCCTTGTCTGGGACCTTTCCATTATTGAATTTCTTCCGTTACTTCCCCTTCCTACACTCTTATACAAAAGACGTTGTCTTTAAACAATGCCCTTACTGCATTAATCATTTGATTGCTCATTCCTTTAACAATTTATGGCACAGTAAATATAGTTCAATACTATCATAAGCTTTTTCTGGGTCCACAAAGGCTAACTAGAATTTCCCTCTTTTCTTTTTAAATACTTGTCCACCAATGTTTTTATTATAAAGATGTTGTCTGATGTTCTTCTCCCACTCCTGAAATCCATTTGAAATTCTGATAATATTTTATATTCATCTACCTATCTTTGCACCCTAATTGCTAAAATACCTGTGAATATTTTCCCCAAATTAGATAACAAGGCAATACCGACAGCTATTTGGTTTGTGCACATTCCCCTTCCTTTATATATTGGTTGTATGATAGCCTTTTTCCATCTCTCGGGTATGTACATCTCTTTCTTATAATTTCACCAAACAAGTTGAATAACAGCCTAATTTTGCTCTTTTCCATACATCATTCTTTCAAAAATTCATTAGGTATACTAACTTTTCCTGCTGCTTTATTCTTCCACGTTTTTTGAACCTGCCTTATTATTTCCTCTGTATTTATTTTACTGTATAACATTTCTATAAAATTATTGCTTGCTTCTAAATTGCCAAGTTCCTTGTTCCCCATACAGCCCTTTAAAATATTTTTCCTATTCCTCTATTTTTATCTTAGGTTTGATTGTATACTGCTTGTATGTTGACCACACTATTTTCCATATCTTACTTGTGTTGCCCTCCTTTATTACGTTTGTTACCCTATTTTCCTGCATCTTTCTTCACAGAGCTTTCTTGCATTCAAGTAATAAATTGAAGAAATGTTTGTCCTGAATATCTTCCTCTTGCGTCTCATAATCTCCCATCTCCCTCCATCTAATCAACAGTGTTTGACTTGCCTTTTTTCTACTCTACACTTGTCTCATAACATCCCTCTACTTTTCTGATATCCTTCTTAATTATTTTCATTTCCTCACCCGCTTTGTACATCAAATTATTTATTAGATTAACTCCTGTTTCTATTTCTCTGCATTTTATCATATATTTTATCCCATATTCACATATTTTCACATATTCTGACTTAAGCCCTTTTCTAAAGTTCTCCCCATATTCTTCTTTCCATTTATATCTTGTAATTGTTTCTTTATTATTACCTAGTTCTCTCTGTTTCCCTCTCTGGCTGAACTCTGATTTGCACTATTATTGGAAAATGACCATTGCTTGAGCTAAAGTTACTTTAAAATTATATACAGTAGGAATTAGATTGCTAGGCCATAAAATATAGTCAATAAAACTGCGCATTAGTACTTATGTATGTGTATTCCCCGTCTTCATCATCTCCACACTTCCCGTTTAAAATATGATATACATTCACTTCACAAAAATCTATGAATTTATCACCTTCTCTGCCCATTATCTTATCTTTATTACACCTTGTTTTTCTTTCCTCTCTCTCTCTCATAATCACTACAACAAATGTTAGCAATATTAATGTCATTTTCCCCTATTCTTATATTAAATCACCCACAATTATTATTTCTATATTCTCTTGTTTTTCTTTTAACTGCTCTAAGTTTTCTTCTAGCTGATTTAAGAGTTCCAGGTTATGAAACCTTGAAGAGGTGGGGCGGTGGTTGTATACTATCCCTAGCCACAATTTGACCTCTTCTATCTGACTCTCCTCTATTCTTACTCAAAATATTTCTTTTCTCCTTGATTAGCACTATTTAAACTGATGTCTTTAGGCCTTCCTTACAAATAACTCTATCCCTCCCGATGCTCTTCCCTTCTTTGTTGTTGTTTCCCCCTTAATTTCTATATAATCAAAGCCTTTAACATTTATGTATTGACCTTCTTTTAGCCATGTTTTAACTACTGGTAAGTAATCCACTTGACCAATATCAGCATTAAAGTACCTGCATATATTTTGTTTTTCACCCCCTTGGTTCCAAAAACGCAAACTCCTCAATATCTCCTTTTCCTATTGTGAGCCTAACCTGTCTCTCCTAAATCTGACTTTAAAATATGATCTATTCCTTAACTCCTTACTTTTCCCTTTTGATGTTGAAGGCTTATTTCCGTACATTATCAAGATGCCTCTTTGATGAGATACCACTCTGGCATTAGCACTGGCACTGGTTTGATTTGAGTTCACAATGATCACTTCCTGTCCCGATGTAGCTGCTTCAACTGGTTGATATTGATTTGTGGTCACGACCTTGACTGAGACTCCGTTAGATGTATCATGTTTTGTGGTCACCTGTTTTCCCTCCTTGTCTTCTCCTCTTACGTGCATATCGTCATTGTTTGGTTCTGACATAGCTTTTCCTGTCATTGGATACTTTTGCCACGTGTGGTGATTGAGTTCTCCTTCTTTCTCTCCAGTTGATGATCCATTCCTTTCTGCTTGCCTCAAGTTTCCACATTCATTAGTTTGTTGAACTTGCTGACTAATTTCCCTCCTTGTCTCTTGGGTTCTTCTTAGATCTGTCTTGTTGGCATAAGTTACATCCTCACCATCCACCCATAGATGTAAGTTCCAAATATATGCTCATTTTCCTTGGGCTTGCTTGTTTTTCATCCTCTGAATTAATTCTCTCTTAAGTTCCCTTTGCACTGGTGATAAATCTTTAATGATGAATATATTGTTTCCTTTCAACATTATTGGTCTTCCCAAGATCTCATAGACCATGCTAGATGTGGCTAGTTGAACTATTACGGGTCTTCTTCCTCTGTTTCTTCCCACTCGATAAGCTTCAACGATTTCCTAATCTTTTAATTCCATAGCTAGTTTTTCACATAGGATCTTACTTATTTCCTCTTCCGGCCATATTCCTCTTCTTTCCTCTACTCCTATGAAGACTGGGTTGAATCTGCTTCTCCTTTCATCCCTTCTTTCTATGTTTTCATATAATTGGTTTACTTCTTTCTGCATTTCTCAAACTTTACTTTGGAATTCTTCCTTTAATTCTTACTCCATTACACCCAGGTTCTGCATTAATCTCTGTTCCATACCCTTCTGTTACTCCATTTGGCTTTTTATCATCTCCATTAGCTGGTTCCAACTCTCTTCTGCTAAATCATTTGTTGGTCTTGGGTTTGTCTCAATGCCTCCAATAGTTAATAACGTTATCACAATTCCCAAATATTTTTTTTATATGCTAACTCAAAATGTTCTTTGTACTAAATGGTTTATTATATCTGCCCAAAAATTTATTTTGAACATAAAACTCAACGTAAGTAAATTGTTGTATGTATATTAATTCTAATTAGTGTACACAAAAACACTTTTTTGTATATGTGCTACTGAAGTTTTCAACTTTTACTACGTATTACAGAAAATCTTTGATTCTAAATGAACTGCTTAATATTTTCAAATAACTGCATGACAATTATTAACTCCTATCTGAAGCATTCCTAAAAACTTCAAACAAATTAAAAACTTTGGTAGAGCAACTTAAATAAAAATGCTGAAATAAACCGGAGCTGAGAAAAGTGAGCTTGACCCTTAATACTGTGTCTTATCTTAATGATATGCACCTATTTAAATTGCTGTATGGAGTCCTAAAAATGACTGATATTCAGAAAATAATTATATACCATGAAAGTAGAAGATTTAAGCATAAGAAAAAAGCATATTAAAAATTGAATTTTCATTATTTCTTTTACCAAATTTCATCTTAAGGGAGAAAATGAAGATTCAAAATAAAGGATAAATTTTTTCTTACTTCAAAAAGATTTCTTCAACAGTCAAAAAATGTGTATCTGTAAAACTTCAGATTTGAATGGAGCACAAAATGTGTAATTTTAATAATTAGATAGCACTTCAGTCGTGCATATCCTAAATTACAGTTTTTAATTACCATTATGCCTGAACCTGCTTCCTGATCCAGCATGCAGAATTCCTCTTCCCAGTTGTCATCGTCATCTTCATCTGGGCAAAGTTCCGAATCATGAAGAGGTTTGACAGGCAGGGGATGATTTTCATCAGGAAAGAAAAATACTTCCACTCCTTGGCCATCCTTGTGCTGGCGAGGGGACCCTAGATGGGGGGGGGGAAGAAAGAATAATAATAAATAATAATAAAACAACAACAATGTATTAATGAAAAGAAATAGCTGTTTAACAAATTGTTTATTTTATACTATGGTTTCTTCACAGGCTTCAACTATTTTGAATCATGGAACAGAGAGCGCAAAGGAGATGAAAACTATGATACACACTACAGTGACTTTAAATGGTACAGTTTTATGCAGAAATGAATGAGGAGTGCTTTCTGACAATGTGCTCGCCACTTCACCCATCCTCACTCTTTTATAATTTCCTTTCACTCACACAACTGCACACAGAACAAACTGATGAGTTGGATTAAATATTTTTAATGTAAACAAAAGATATCTAAAGAATTATTCACCTATCTTCTGCTGGTGTCTCTCCTATGTCATGTCAGTAGTATGAGTTACATGGAAAGGCAGTACTCATTGTGATTATACTCATTTGAGTCTTGCAGATTTAAGATAGGACAATCTAAAATCTTATGCTGGACCACTGCCTTCCTAAACACATCCTTTGAATTTATTTGTAACTTCTTTGTGAATGAATGGTTTTATGCTTTTCAGTTTAAAAGTGTTGTCTGTATTCTACAATCCTCATTTTACTGAACCCACACTGGTAGTGGTTATGTAAAGACATGTTACCCTTGGCCTCTTTTATTCACAAGTAGATTAACTGATCATTGCAATAGCTGTTTTACTTTCTGAGGCCAAAAATTAACTTCCTTTTTTACTTTCTCTACACTAACTTATAGTAGGTAGAGGACATATTGCATTTTGCTCAAAAATTTAATATTGAGAATTTCACTGGAAGCAATTGTTTCAGAAGCAATTGCTTCCATTTTCACCCTTGGTCCAACTGGCAATACAAAAGACATAATTACTGGTGTTGGTTGCGAAGGTTGCATCATCTGGTTTCCTTGTGATGAAACTGCTGAAGTTATTTAAGGGTGGGATTACAAAATTCATTACATGTTCTTTTCTTTTTATGATGTGAATGTTTTCCCAAATTTTAATTCACCAGACATGCTGATGCTTCTCAATAATGTAATTTGTGGATTGATGCCATGGTTGGCAGCTGATTTTTCATTTCTTCTTTTCTTTGTTTCAATGTTTCTTTTTCTTTTACCTACATATACCAGATTACAGTTTTCGCAGTTGATTAAGTAGATGACTGATTTTTGTTCTGGTGGTCTTTCAAGGAGAAGCAGTTTTGTATACTTTTTCTGTAGAGCTCCTCCATGATGGTTATTACATCCAACCTGTTAAAACTGTGTACCTTGATATTGGTGAATGTGTACAATCCAGTTTAATTCAGAATTTTTTCATTTTTGAAAGGGTTTCTGTGGAAGTCCCAAGTCTTCCCAATAGGTCAGTTAAGTTGAGAAAATGTTGCATTTATTCTATGTGACATCATGTGCAAAATTAATCGCCTTCTATTCTTGAAGTGTCTTTATTTTTGCAAACCGATACATTTAGTGATATATTGTAATTAGTATTAAACAAAGACAAAGCAACCAGTAAATTATTTTTACTTCTAAGTATAAGAGTTTCACAATGATTAAAATCTATAAACTCCATGTAATTTGTTCTATTTCATTTGATATTTTATTATTAAATAGGGACAAAATCCATAAAGCCCATTTTTTAAACTAATGAAGTGAAACCTCAGAGTATAAGGTGTTCTGGCTTTAAAATATATATTACATAATATTTTGGAATATTTCCTTCATATCTTCATATTTTGGCTAAAAAATTTTATATTTTGAGACATTTTTCTTCATATTTTGCCTGTCTCTACATATAACTTGCACTTGCCACAATATGTAAACACTGAGTACCTTGTAGCAGCATGATTTACAAAGAAAGTGGAAGTAGGAAAAGTGAGAGTTTATTGACGTCAAGCGGAAGGAGGGCCCAAACAGTTGAATCAGCTGAGCTCGGTAGGACTGCAATGGTGGTGACAACAGTGGTGGAGGGAGGAGCCAGAGGAGTGACGTCACCCAAGAGAATTGTTTCACCAAGGAGGGGAGAGGCAGAAGTTGTGTGCGCGCTAACGGAGGGGAGAAAGAAGATATGGTATCAAGGAAGTGAGGAGAATACGGAAGAGGGGGAAGAAGATAGTATTGTTTCATCCGAACATGGGAGCATTTGGTATCAGATAAAAATAAAATGTTAATGCTGAAAGAAGGAATTGAATTAAGAAGTAGGAAAAGATTAGATGGATTTAGATACAGAGCAGGCTCACAATAGGAAAAAGGGACAACAAGGAGAATGGGCTTCTGGAACTGTGAGGGTTTAAAAAACAAGTTATATGTGGGAGTTTTGAAACAGCTGTTGACAAAAGTGGATTATTTAGCGGTAGTAGAAACATGGTTAAAAAAGGAACAGATAAATATAAAGGACTTTGAATACATTGGCAGGAAAGGAGAGGTGATAGCTAGAATGGGAAGAGTATCTGGAGGTATAGGTTTCTTTATAAGGAACAGCTTAAGTAAGGAAATTAAAGAAACATGGTCTAGTAGTAAAGAAATACTGTGGGTTATAATGGATGTTAAGTACATAGATGGGAATATACTGTGTAGGAATAATATATAACCCCCCTGCATCCTCGCGGTTTCATAATCCTGATCTCCTTAATCAAATAAGAAAAGATATAGATAGGCTGAAGGAGAAATATGTAACTGCAGAGGTAATACTAATGGGAGACTTTAATATCAGAATTGGGGAAAGTGATACATATGTTGGAAATGATTGGATGAGTGATGAAATTGTTTAAAAGTGAGAAACTTAGGCAAAGCAAGGACAAATTTGTTGATAAAGAGTGTGAAAAATTTATTGATTTTTGTGAGTTGAATGCTTTAGAAATTTTGAATGGAAAATGTGGGGAAGACGAACAAGGAGAATTTACCTTTGGTAGCAATAATGGGCAGAGTGTAATAGATTTTGTGTTGTGGCCTCTGAATTTAGGACATATTTTAAGTAATTTTAAGGTATTAAATTTAAGCTCAACTAGCAGGCATTATCCAATGATTGTGGATTTTATGATGCACACTGCACAAGTAAAACACAATATAAGAGTGGAAAGCTATTGTAAAAAATCTGATGTGTTACACTCACATGACTTTCTCTAATCTTGTACAATCTAATTTTACAAACGCCTATTCTCCATATGCTTCATGTTAATCGAGATATCGAGATGTCAATCTTATTGGTAATTTTCTTGTAGATGCAAGGGAAATATGGTAGCTTTTGAGCGATAGTCAAATATTTTAACGCTGGTTGCTATGTGGCGCATTCCATTCTCTTTGCATGTCCAGGACATAAAAAAAATGAATAACGCATTTGAGAAAAAGTATAAGCATTGGAAAATTTAAGGAAATAACAAGCAATATCTCGAAAACGGTTCACTCAACAAAAGAAATGTATATGACATAAGTTATGTATTTTAACGCGATCTACATTTTTTGTGTAGTAAAATTTTGTCTATCTCTTATGGTTTACCAGTTATGCAAAAGTCGTTCACAATGAAGAATACTTTTGGAGACATTCCCAGAAAATTCGAGATATACATTTCATTTCTCATGACATTATCTTAAACATATGATATGTTCATCAAAATCGTTAGAGCCATTTTTGAGAAAATTAAAATTTTCGAAAAATCTTCCATGTAAAGGGTAGTCTGGGGTGGGGGGATTTTCTTGAAAACCTTCGTGTCGCATCTCTGGAAGATACTGAACCTAAATACCAAGTTTGGTGCTTATCCGACTGTTCGTTTTTGAGTTATGCTGTTCACAGACACACACACACAGACACACACACGGACATGTTTCCAATAATGCTTTTTTTGGATTCAGGAGGTCTCAAAACATGTATTTCCGGCGAAATCTCGGTATCGAATTTTTGGGTGGAATGCAATACTTCCCCTACTTACTATACGTAGTAGAGAAAGTAAAAAAGAGTATATTAGCTATAAATGGAAAGAAGAATTTTGTGGCACATTTAAACAGACTCTAGATTCAAATTATGGAAAGATATGTCTATATGGAGTAATATTCATGGTTAAGAATAATCAAATTGAGAATGCAATAGATATCCTTAATACAGTTATGCAAAGGGCGGGAGAGGAAATGAAAACAAAAAAGAGGGTTTACATATATGATAAGGACTGGTTTGATGAAGAATGTAGGGTATCAAAAAGACAAGTAAAACAACTGTTGGTTAGGTGGAAGGAATTAGGTGATAGAAAATCTAGGGACGATTATATGCAAGGGAGGAACTCACATAATTTATTGTTAGAGCAAAAGAAAAAGGACTGGAGAGAATGTAATGAAAGGAATTTGATAAAATGTCTAAATGAAAATAATGTTAATAAGGTATGGCAGGTTCTTAAGTCGACCTATAATAAATGTGTAACTAAACCCAATGATGAGCCAGGACAATGGATGGAGTATTTTAAAACATTATATGGGGAAGAAAGGAGTATAGGAAGTACAGGATTTTTGGAAATAAGGAATGTTTTTGTAGAGATATTGGATGGTGAAATTAGGAATGAGGAAATAATAAAACAAGTTAAGTTACTGAAGAAAAATAAAGCTACTGGAATTGATGGCATCCCAACAGAGTTTCTTAAGGAGTGGTGTAATGAAAGAGGGAGAGTGAAAATTTTATTAGATTTATTTAATATAATTATTAGAAAGGGTTATGTACCTAAACAATGGAGGGAAGCTATCATCCATCCTATATATAAAGGCAAGGGCAATGTCGATAAACCTAATAACTACAGAGGTATTGTATTATTATTGAATATAGGAAAACTTTTTGCAGGCATTTTGGCAGCGAGACTACAATTTTGGGTTGAAGAATATAATATCCTTTCAGAATTCCAGATGGGCTTTCGCAAGGGAAGGAGAACAATTGATAATTTATTTATTATAAAGACATTAGCAGGCAAATATTTAAAAGAAAAAAGGGGTAAATTGTATATGCCTTTTGTAGACTTAGAGAAAGCTTATGATCGAATTGAGCTACAACTTCTGTGGCATAAATTAATGTGTAAGGGAGTAAGTCAGCAATTGGTGAATATTCTTAAAGCACTGTATTTTGAGAACACCTTCTGTGTAAGGATGGAGACAGGCTGTGTAACAAAAGAAATTCCACAAAAGAAAGGCCTTAGGCAAGGATGTAAGTTAAGTCCAGTTTTATTTAATTTATACATAGATGATGTCTTACTAGAAATTGGAAGGAATAATAACTGTGCACCAGTAATTAACAACATCCAAATCCCAGGACTTCTTTTTGCAGATGACCTAGTGGTAGGATCTATTACAGTAAGTGGTTTAAAACAATCATTACAAGCAATTGATGTATATTGTAAAGAATGGAGGTTAAAAGTGAATCAAGAGAAAACACGGATTGTGGTTTTCAAAAAGGGGGAAAAATTAAGTAAATATGAAAAGTGGAAGGGAGCGAATAAAGATTACAGGGTAGTGCGTGACTGTATCTATTTAGGAGTAAAAATAGATGGAGGTAATAAATGGGAGAAACAAAAGAAGTTTGCATTGGCAAAAGGTAAAGGGGCGATGGCAGCAATTAGAAGCTGCAAATATAAAGTACCTAATATACATGTTAAATGGCTGGAAAAAGTTTATGAGATGGTTGTGGAGGCAAAAATGATGTATGGTATAGAAATATGGGGATTAGATAGAGGTTGGGAAAGTATAGATGTGGTGCACAGGATGTTTTGTAGAGAAATACTAGGGCTACCGAAGTCAATTGTAAGACAGGTAGCACAATTAGAGATGGGCAGGGTGACAACTAAGGGGAATATAATGGAAAGAGCTTTGAAGTTTTGGTTCAGAACTTTAAATCTAGGAAACAGTAATGTGTTAAGACAATGTATTGAATACCAAGAGAATAGCTTAATGAATGATGGATGGGTAAGTAAATTATGGAACATTTTGGAGAAAAATGGGTTAGGAGATATATGGAGAAGGAGAGAAAATACTGTGAAATTTTTTTGGAAAAAGGCGAGGAAAAGACTGGAAGATATAGAAATACAAATCATGTTCAGTGAGATTGCCGAAAAGAGCTCATTAGTTTATTATAGGCCAATGAAAAATACATGGGGTAGGGAAAAATATATAGACATAGTAAATAAAGAAGAGAGAGAATCTATTGCATGGGTAAGAACCGGAGCATGGAGGCTAAAAGGGCTAAGACAGGGTATTCCTCAGAACCAATGTCTGATATGTGGTGGTAATGAAGACATTGAACACATAGTATTTAAGTGCCAAGGAACAGAAAATTGGAGAAAAGAATTTTTTAATAAGAAGTGGTTGAAGGGGGATAGAAATACACTTATGATTGAAATGATATGCAAGGACGCTAGAAGCATTGGACAGTTTTTGTGTAAAGTAAAAAATAAATGGCTTTGGACAGTGGAAAGAGAAAAGTAAGAGGTAGTGCATCTTACTTTGAATGGAAAACTATAATGAATGTGTGATGGTTAAGTAATCAATAAATGAAAAGTGAAAAACAAGTGGAAATGGGACATGAAAGAAAAGAAAAAAATAAATAAATAAATAAATAAATAAACTGAAAAAAAAAGAGCAAGATAATTTATTGACAAGAAATTGTAAAATGTAAATAAACTATAGTGATTGTCTACTGAATGAGTGACCAGGGTCAAAGTGCAGTAGACAATCAAATTTGTAAAACTCTTAGCACAATAAATACAACTTATGGATAAAAGCCTGAGGCGCACATAGCAGGAGCCAAGTACTGAGCAACTTGCAATATGCTGTAAAAGAGATATCAAAACCAAGAAATACCACTAGTAGTATCCTTTCATATTGCCAATGTTAATATACATTATGCCAGTTCAGAGGTGCCGGAACAAAGAAAATATTGGGGGAATTAATAATGAAGAATTAAATTATAAAATAATTATTACAGCTGCCCATTAAAACACATTACACTTAACATAATTGTAGAATAAATCAAAACATTGGGTATTTTCAAATATAATTAAGCATTACTCAATATCCAAAGATTAAAATTAGAATTAATATTATTCAGGATATTAAATATTTTGACAGTTAACATTTAACATTATGTATTATGTTACATGTAGGTTTATGTATCATGTATCTTATCTTGTATCCATGCTACATTAGTGGACTGATTATAACCGAAACACGATAACTGTGTTCGCAAAACATGATTATGTTATTTACATCAGGGAGGGAGTATGTATGTA
Organism: Deroplatys truncata; assembly: GCA_030765065.1. Classification (NCBI taxonomy): domain Eukaryota; kingdom Metazoa; phylum Arthropoda; class Insecta; order Mantodea; family Mantidae; genus Deroplatys; species Deroplatys truncata. The sequence goes on from CM060978.1 coordinate 155,916,095, forward strand.
TTTACTCTCTGGCTTGTACCATGCAGTAAAAATAGTAAAAGAATAAACCTAGAGAAAAAACAATGAGAGGACTCAGTCCACCCTCAATGTGAATATCTGGGGTGGGGGGGCAAAAGAGCTTTCCAGCATGCCTGTGCTGATTGTTACTGTCTGGTTAGTTGTAGTCTCTGATAAATTTCTACAGTGAATTTTATAAAACCACTTTTAGATTATATAAAATATTAAACCTGATGATTTTCAAAGACAGAACACTATCGGAAATTACTTTCCCATAATTTTTAATATTTTAGCTTTAAGATACTATGAATGTTCATTAGAACAAATGATTTCTTCAGTAGTAAAGAGATATCTTTTATTATTCTGTTAATAATAACCTCAAGATAAAATAATGCAAAACTGACCACTAAATTATGCTTAGTAATTACTAACTTTGCAATAAACATTCCTAGTATTCTTATTAATTATTGCAATATGTGATGATTAGTGCTATACCTTGGCAAGTTGAACCTTGCAAAATAAAGCCCCTGTAACATGCACATTTTGGTCGACCATCCTGCAGTGTACAAAGATGCTCACAACCCTTGCAAATGGTAGTAGTTCTGTTGGCACCACTGATAGACACACACAATGGATGATGTCCTAACCATTCATATTCCTTGCATACAAGTTTGCTCACTCCTTCAGGCTCCAGCTTATAGTCAAACTTGCATTCATGAAACCGCAATTATGGGGAAAGGGTTATAAAGAAAACTAGTTTCTCCATAGGTAGATAATCATGATGGAGTCATGATAAGAAAATTGCGATGGCACTGAAATCAAAGACAAAATCCTGTTTGCTTATAGACTCTCATCATGTGAGCTTGCAATCAGCATATCACCATACCCCACCTAACTTTGTTCTACCTGTACAGTCCTGCAACAAGATTCCACCATAGTGCCACAATCCCCCTCTCCCTCTCTCTCTCTCTCTCGATATATAAAATATATATATATATATGTACTAGGTGGGACTTCTCAACCTGCAGATTGAGAAGTTATGCAGTCCCTGCATTGTACAAGCTATGCCGTAAACACTGTCCATTGCATTGCATCGTATCAATTTCGGCTGAAATGACTGCTTTGCACTGTTGTGCATGCACTGACCTGCACTCGTAATGCAACAGTGTGCACATTGTCCTTTAGTGGTGAAGGTCCCAGGTTCAAATATTGCCACTTGAAGGTACTTTTTATGTTTAGTAATTTAACAAGAACTGATAGTTTGGCATGGAAGTATCATTTCACTTAATTAGTTTTATTACGTGAATTTCATTAAAACACAAATTGTTACTTGTGAGAATATACAAATCCACTTTGTACTGCATTCGGAAAGAAATCATGATTTTCTACAACATTCTCGAAACATAAACATAAATGAATAAAAACTTCATTTATTCACAGGCATGATTTGAACCTCCGACCATCATTATGATCTTCTAGCATGTTAACCATTGTGCTACTAGAGCATGCTAACAACTAGCACCACTGTAGCCCTAATCAGCGGGCTGGTGAATGCAGTGTCAGCACCTACATTTTGTATCATCTGTAAAATGCAGGGTTGCCTAGTTACCAATCCGCAGGATGAGAAGACTCACACGGTGTATATGTATATCATATGCGAAAGCAAACTATCTGTTTTTAAATCACTAAGTGAATCATGTGACTCTCTTACCTTAGGTAGAGAGGGGATTCTAAGATGCCTCCACGAAAAAAGAAAAATTATGTTTCTCAAAATGTCATGCATTTAAAAAGAATATTCAATGCATTTATTTAAATTTAAGAATATAAATACCCAGAAATCACACTTGTAATGTATAATATTTTCATACTTAGAGAATCAGTTATATTTTGTATTGACAGAAATCCTTCATGATTGCATCCTGCATTCAATGTTTGTCAAAGCCATTTAAGTATGCAACCCTCTTTGAAGGTCCAATGGGCTTTCTAGATTATAAATAAAAAATCTGATGTGTTACACTCACATGACTTTCTCTACTCTTGTACAAACTATTTTTACAAAATCTTATTCTCCATCTATTTCATATTAATCGAGATAAAGATTTGCAGAAACGATCTTTTGACATGCAAAGAGAATTACATTTTACACATAGCGACCAGTTCTAAAAATATTTGACTATCGCTTAAGGCATACTATGTTCCCCTTGTTCTATATTTGTAACGGCAATATAAAAATACAGTAGCCTTTAACATAGACGTATCTCTTAATAGCTGGTTGCTATGTGCAGTACCATTCTCTTTGCCACAGATTAATACTCTTTGCATATCCAAGACAAAAAAATGAATAACGAATTCCCATTTGAGAAAATAAGTATTGAAAAATTTAAGGAAATAACAAGCAATATCTCGAAAATGGTTCACTCAACCAAAAAAATTTATATGACATAAACTGTGTATTTTAATGCGATCTACGTTTTTTGTGGAGTAAAATTTTGTCTATCTCTTATGGTTTATGAATTATGCAAAAGTCGTTCACAATGAAGAATACTTTTGGAGACCTTCCCAGAAAATTCAAGATATACATTTTGTCATAAAATTATTTTAAATATATGAGATTTTAATCAAAATCGTTAGACCCATTTTTGAGAAAATTAAAATTTTCGAAAAATGTTCCATGTAAAGGGTAATCTGGGGTGGGGAGATTTTCTTGAAACCTTGGTGTCGCATCTCTGGAAGATACTGAACCTAAATACCAAGTTTGGTGTTTATCCGATTGTTCATTTTAGAGTTATGCTGTTCTCTCTCACACGCACGCACACACACACGCACGCATTTCCAAAAATGCTTTTTTTGGATTCAGGGGGCCTCAAAACATATATTTCTGGTGAAATCTCGGTATCAAATTTTTGGGTGGCATACAATATTTCCCCTACTTATTATACGTAGTAGAGAAAGTAAAAATTACTAGGATCAGGACTACTTCTAGCCTCACTACAAATCCAAAGAGATAGTAACTTTGCTTACATCAAACACTTTTGTAGTTTTGATACTGAATATTTTTAAAATCAGATTTGTTTCTCTGTTCATCATTGGTGCTTCTCTAAAATAATTAATTAGAATACATTTAAAAATTAAATTGTGAACAATATTAATTACTAATATGGTTTCTTTTTACTTCTACAAGCCACTCTTCCGTTTTCTCACATAAACAAATCTGATGTGTTGCATACACATAACTTTCTCTACTCAATCTTCTATAAACTATTTTTCAAAAGCTTATTCTTCTATCTACTTCCTGTTAATACTGATAAACCTTCATTACTCATTTACACATTTTGTTGTAGGTACAGAAGAATACAGTAAACTAAAGAGCTAGTCAAATCTTTTCAAAGCTGATAGCTAAGTGATGGTTTTGAAATTAGTTCTTTTTGCATGAATACAAAAAATAACATAAACAAAGAAGAAAAAAGAAAGAAAGAAAGAAAGAAAGAAAGAAAGAAAGAAAGAAAGAAAGAAAGAAAGAAAGAAAGAAAGAAAGAAAGAAAGAAAGAAAGAAGAAATAGCGATTTGCAGTTGAGAAAAGTGTAAAGTATATGAAAGCTCAAACCAATAACAAAGAATACCTCGTAAATGGTTAACCCACAACAAATTTTATTTAATATAAAATGCATACTTTAATGAGATCTAAATTTTTTATGTAGTAAGATTTTGTCTCCTCTTATGGTTTACCAGTTATGCATAATCATGCACAATGAAGAGGACTTCAGAGGCTATTCCCAGAAAATTTAAGATATACATTTCATTTGTCATGAAAATATCTTAAACATATAGTATTTGAATAAAAATTGTTAAGATCATTTTTGAGATAATGAATGTTTTTGAAACATTTTCCATGTAAGGGTAGTTTGGGGTGGGGGTATTCTCTTGAAAATCTTTGTGTTACATCCTTGGAAGATGCTGAATTTAAATACCAAGTTTAGTATTTAAGCAACTTTTTGTTTTTGTCTCTCTCTCTCTCTCTCTCTCTCTCTCTCTCTCTCTCTCTCTCTCTCACACGCATGCATACATACACAAAAAGCTATCTCTCAGATCTTTTTCTAAAAGTGCTTTTTTTGTGTTCAGGGAGTCTCAAAAGGTGTATTTATGGTATCAAATTTTTGGGTGAAATACAATACTTCCTCTACTTACTATGGGTAAGTAAACGGGAGTACAAACTGACACGAAATTCTGCTGAATCTGTCTAAGAGACAAGACTCGGCCTAAAACATATTTGACATTCTGTACATGATGTGTCCTGCTTTGTTTACTAATGTCTTTAACAAATATCATAGTAATGTCAATGGATGATACTAATAAGTTTTTGATACTTCTTAATAATTAAGAATTATTCTAACAAGTTTTGGATAGCAGTATCCTGGTAATTATATAATTTATATGATACTAACAGTAGGTATATCTGGTTCTAGAAGAATACAGGGAAATATTTATTCATCTATATAATGAAAACTATTTGGGATAAAAGTATACATTTTCATACTCCTATTACAAGAATCTGTGTTATATTCACATGAATTTCTCTAGCTACTCTTCTACAAACTATTTTTACAAAAGCTTGCTTTTCTTTTTACTTCTTGTTAATCAAGATGAAAGTTTGCAGAAATGGTTTCATTACACACTTTGTTGTAGGTACAAGAGGGATAAAGGTGGTTGAATTGAAATCTTTAAAATATGGATTGTTATGCGCTGGCTTTGAATTACACTTTTTGCATGATCACCAGAAATAAATGAATCGTGACTTGGCACTGAAAAAAAAAATATGCAGTATTGAAAAACTCAAACCAATAACAGCAAATATATCAGAAATGGTTAATTTGCTCCCCCCCGCAAAAAAATGACAATTATGTGTTTTAAAGATATGTGCATTTTTTCTGTAGCAAGTTTTTGTCTATCCCTCACAATTTACCAGTTATACAAAATTCATTCAGAATGAAGAGGACTTCATAGGCTATTTGCAGAAAATTCTAGATATACATTTTGTATGTCATGTAAATATAAGTGCTTCCTTGTAGAACTTGCATTACTCAGCTGAACCTCTTTCCCAAAGTAGTGTGGGTCTTAAAACTCATAATTATCATGGCTTATCGTAATACATGACTCAGATTAGAAGATTTAATTCATGTTCAGTGGTTCAGAGGTAGGGCATCAGATAGAAGGCAAGAATAACCAAATCTTCAAATCTGACTAAACTTTCCAAACTTCGCCTTCATAGTCAATTGAAAGAGCAATTATTGAAAGTATACTAATTCTAACAGTGTGGTTAATTAATTCAGTGGAACGCCAACTATTCAAAATTTGAGTGCTTCTCGCTATACTGAATTTTTTAAACCTGGTTTCACTTTTCAAACTGAGGCTACACATGACAGAGTGAAACAAAAAAATTATTAAGCGCATATTCACTACTGGGAATAAGATACTTTCAGAAAGACTATAAGAACAAAACATTTGTCACTTCACTTCTTGGAAAATATTTTGGAGGTTTAAGTATAAACAGAGATAAGTCTACTTTCTGGCAAAAGAAATTAATGATACATTTAATGAGCTTAAAGCATTTAAATCCTTGTTTTATTTTTTAGAACACTATTTTCTGACATTAACTAAATATAAGTCCCAGTTCCAGACCAACCATAATTAATCTTGCATTTGTGGAGTTGGAGGTACTCGAAATTCAAGAGTGGTCATTTAACCATTCAGATTATGAAACAAGCACCAAACAGAAACATCCAAAAATTGAATAAAAGTACCAAGGCATATAATGATTCTTTGCACAACCTATTCATGTACATTGTATTCAATTGTTTACTCTAGGCATCAAACTTATTTTAAGAAGCGAACATTAAGCATATTTGAGTGGGGCTTGTAAAAACAGGCTAACCATTAAAAAAAGTTACATGCTACCATCCATTGAAGAAAGTGCATACTATCTTCCAAGAGTTAAAATAACATCAACCAAAGCTGCGTAAAGAGAAACAAAGCTTGTACATTTATAGCTTTAGGCCAGTTTGCTTTTAATGAGCTTAGTGGTTTTTTTATATAGGAGACCATAAAGATGGTATTGCTTTATAGACAGTACACAGCTTATTAAATCTTATTCCTATGTATGCCAGAGGTTGTGTATAAGCGTTTTCTTGGCATTTATAAAAGTTGATTCTTCTCTGCTGCAACAAATGCTTGCTGGCCCAATTTTGTAAGCACCCATTCATTTGAACTACCATTACTAGTCATTGGCAAGATTTCAGGCACCTGATGGCAGAAATGGACATCCAAAAACATACTATTTTGTTATATCTGTAATAAGCATTACAATGTTCAGTGAATGAATTAATGTCCATAGCCTGTCTGTCAAAAATACTATTAAGTGTTCATGATTTGTCTGTAGATTACAGCTTCAAAAAGTCATGAGTTGATCATCCTGGTCTATAACAATCCAAACATTTAGATCCAGTTGAAGGGAACATGATAATTCAACCAAATGAAAACAAGAAGTGAAATACTTACTTTATTTGTAACCATCATAGAAACCATTTTGGACAGATAAGTTGCGAGGATGATACATATTTTGTAATAGTAGTCATTAATTGTCAAAACCTATTAAAGTTTATAGAAATTAATATCTCCACAGTATCTTGTACTATCAAAAGAAATCTTATTATTCTGAAACTCTACAATGCTATTTTCAAGCTTCACATAAGAAATATTACTATAATATAAATATGCATAGATGTATAAAAAGGATTACTTGATTTTCCATTTGGATGAAGCCCATTTGTATCCTTCATTGCCTCTTCCATCATATCGTGCACATGTTCCACTTGTGACTTAGAGAGGTTGTGAGCGTTGTTCTGATTGTTGTCGATGGCAATGGTAGTAGCAGTTGGTGCATCACTGCTGTGTGTGGTCTGACTTTCACTATGTTCATTTGACACTAGATCACCATCAGATGCAAAATAAGTCAAAAGATCAGTCAAAGCTTTTCCTGAGTCAGCGCAAGTCCGTATATGCAGAACATTGTTGGAAGCTCGGAGATCTACTCTTGGACTACCCTTGTTTTGGTCTCCTACTTTATCATATAAACGCAATGAAAGTTCAAAGAGACCCAGATCCACAACACACACATAATCTTTCCTTAGATCTACTGGCGAATGTCTTGAGCTTATTTTATCTGAAATAAATAGAGCTGCATCCTCAGCTATGAAACGTAATGTAGATGTACTTGTTTGTGCTGCAATGTTGCTAGAAATGCTGAAGCTTCCAACAGTAATCACAGCTTTCAGCGGGAGATGGAGTGGTCTGTTAGGAAAAGCAGTACATATCAGTGCCAAAGAAACAAAGTAATCATAAAAATTGTATTTCCTACATATTATGTACATGAGGATAAAATCCTAAATAAATAAGCTAAATAAATAAATCTTAAATAAATAAGGCTAAACCATGCTCAGTGTGTATACCAAATATCATAGCTGCATGATGTTAAAAATGTTTTATCCTTCTTTTTGGTAAGTATGCAGAAATTTTACCACTTATGCACAAAATGGAAACACTGCTATTTGCAGTTTCAAAGCGCTTATGTAACCTCTGCACATTTATGAAATTACAAGAACAAAGATGATTTAATCATAACAAATCCTGCCATTTTAATGGTTATCAACGTCTGTGTGCAAAAGTTATTTTAGGAATTAGAAAGTAAAACATTAAGTAAATTATTTTTTTTCCATCTACTATAACAGATGCCAGAACCTTATGTGGAAAATTTCAGTGTGCTCATTTTTAAACTTACCTTGAAATTCTATCACAGAATCAATGGAAATAGTAAACTAATAAGCTAAAATTTAGTACTTGTTTTAACTGCAATGAGCCATGAATTGCCTGAATAAATATACATGAGCTGATACTAACAGCTTTCAATCAGATGTCCCAGAGTACTCTTATCTACCCAAGTGGGAAATGGAGAGTATATGCATTTTGAATTTGACTTTCCAGTAAAAATGGAAAGTTTCATTACTTCCTACTCATATGTAACAACTACCCCTACAGCCCACATTCATAATGGTAGTATGGCAGTTTTGTAATCCTGAGAGCACAAATTTGAGTCTCAGCTAGGTTGTGCCTGCCTGCCTGCCTTCCTTCTTCCATACTCTAAATAGGCGAATGTTCAGTAACTTCAATGCTGAGATTCTCAGGTTCATTTCAGTATCAGTAACCATTCTGTAAACCTAAGCTGTTATAATGGACGTTAAACCATTAAAAAAATCACTAACATTTTGTATTTTCATTGATTTTGCAACTAGTATTTCAATGTATGCATTTAGCAAGTTGAAACTTTCCTAGAGAGTGGGTAGAGAGGAGTTATTCTGTTATTAGAATGTTCTGCATAGTTAAAAGTAATAACTTATAAGTAGATACTCAGAAATTGCATGAATTTACACATAAACTGTGTTGTTATAAACATAAAACTTGGTTTTTGAGTGTTTCAACCTGTAAATTACTTGTAAATGTCTTAAAATATTCAAGTATCTGCAAATTTTAACAAAATACCTATATCATTCTTTCAACAACACAGAAATCCTCTGCTTTTCAGCACAAACGAAGAAAAGCAAACACAGAAGATGATTGGTTAAATAATTTAAGATTAATGTGGCAGATGTGAAATTATTGAAAAATGTGTCAAAGGTGGGGGGTACACAGCAAAGCACCATTTCCTAATGTGGCTTAGGTCTGTATACAAGAAACCTTTTAATATGATTTGTGCACAGAAGTTAGAAACTGTGATGTATTTTCAATTAAATAATAGTTTTTGTAACACTAAAGTATCACCTCATCGTCAGCATTCTCCCGTGTCCTTTTTTTTTAGGACACTAAGAGAGCTACACAGGAGAATGTTGAATTATAATTGGCTCCTTAATTTAGTGAATTGTGTAACAAACTTCAAGGCAGTCCAAGGATTAGTAGTGTTAACATCCGTTCTTATTGCAGATAGCACCACAGGTGGTGGACATTGATGCTACTTGAAATGAAATGATTATTGCAAAATGAAATTTGGAAAGGAAGTGTTCCAGGCCTAAATTAGGGTACCTCCTTGTCAGTTATGTGGTCTGAGGAAAATCCAGAAAAAAATCTCAGCCATGTACGGCAGTCCTGGCAGTGTTTTAACTACACATCTCCTGTTCACAAGTCTGTGCCCTAACAAACTTGGCTCCCATGTCGGTGTGGTGCAGGGATGACAATCTGCACAAAATTATGGGGACATATGATAATTTTAATATTTTAATGCTGGTAGGAAGTCTTATCTTATACGATACAGATTTCCCTCATACTATACGGGGAAATCATACAAAATTTTGAAAATGGTTAATATAATTACTATAAAACAGTTCTGTTTCAGCAAATTACATGTTATGGGATTTCCTCATCTAAGGTAAAGTCAGATTGTTACAGCTTGGCATAACTGCATCAATGAGGAGTGGAAAATCTAAACTGGATCCATTCTAAGAAACATACTTTTGTATTAATCTGTGCAACATGTACACAGCATATGCGATCTAGCGACTGAAAGTAAAGAGAAATGTCTTACGCGGCATTTGAAATACTTAATGCATAATTGTAGCTTTAGTTTCCGTCTCAATAACCTATGTTCATATAGTGAAATGAACACTGAGAAGGCATTTAAAGAATGGCTTAAACATGCACAAATTTACAGCACTTGCTTACTTAATCGGATTCACAATTGTCATTGTTGACAGATAAGGCAGAACTCCCAAGTCAGAATCTGAGAGTGTTATAAACTGTCAACCATACTTTTGAGGAACAATGGCCCTCAGGTCTCTTTCAGGTAAAATATATTTCTGCTTTCCTTTGTCAGATATACACATCTCCACAGTGAAAAATGCCAATGACATTATTTCTTTTCAGAAAAGAAAATCCCATTTCTAACACAGAATGGAAGCTCGTTCACTTAAAATCCAGCAAATCAGGGTCAGTTTGACAGCACTAAACACTTTATTGTTGGCGTTCACTGTCAAAAAAAGGTTATCCACTTAAAAATGAATCACACATTTGACAAAATCGTCTACCTTTTTTAAAACTTTTTAGGCTTTTTCCACAGTGATTTAACATCATCAGTCTAACTTCTTTTTGCACGTGCATGACACCAACTTTATTCTGCAGTTAATTTCATCAAGTCGTTCACTGGAATACTGGATTATACTCCATTAACTTGTGAAACATTTAAAATCATTTGTTTCTCACCTCTTTTCAACAGTTTACCTTTAGGATGCTTTATGTTACCCTGAATGCTCATTTTAGCTACTTCCGCATTCACACCAGTCAAAAGATTGCTGCCATGTACCTCACCGACATTCTATTTGTTTCTGTTCAGTCACAATAACTGCTCAGTTTCAGTCAACTGATTGCTTTCTATTTCCAAAATAACAGTGAAAATGCAATAATTGCAATGGAATCATTAAATGTACCCATTAGCACATTTTAAAAGTAATAACATAAAGAAAATATGGGATCTATTTTCTACTCATAGGCTGAGTGTTGCAGTCAGGGGCCAATGAGAGCATTCCTTGCGGCCACATGCTTGGGGCTGCCTCTCACCTCTATTTACCTCAGTGTGTGTATTTTGAGAAGACTATAAATAAGTGCGGTACTGCATATTGATCCATCAACTTTAGTTTCAAAGATTACACATTATAGACCTTTCTTTATTATCTTGTATATAGTTGTTAATTTATTGGATCTATTTTGATTAATTACATTTGTACAATAAATTGTTGTAAGGGGATTCAAAAAGTTTTGTAACCAGCCTATCCATTGTTGAACAATAATGGTTATAAAAATGTAACTAATACAGCTGGCAACAACTGACCTAAAGCCATCAAAATGTGCATAAGTGCGAGTTTAAACCTTATTATTCATAATTGTACAGTCTGTTGAGTTCAGTCCTGTGTCAATAGCTGGTGAAAAATCATGGATATTTCTAAAGAGAACATTAGATTCTACATTTTTACACGTACAAGCTAGGTGAAAGAGCAAAAAAAAAAAAAAAAAAAAAAAAAAAAAAAAAAAAAAAAAAAAAAAAAAAAAATTCCATGAGGACTTGTTAGCTATTTGTGATGATCAAGTGTGTTCACTTGATACCACTGCAAGATGGATTTGATCATTTAAAGAAGGGCGAGAGACTTTGAAAGACAACCCTTATTCTGGCCAGTTTCGGGAAGCTGTGAACGAAAGAACAATTGAAAGAGTGAGGAACTTGGTGGAGAAAAATCGACATATTACTGTTGAAATGCTAAGTATGGAAGTCAGTATCAGCATTGACAACATTGACTGTATACTCCATGAACATTTAAAGCTGCGAAAAATCTGTACAAAATGGGTTCTGCATTCTCTAACCAATAAAGAGAAGAATAGGAGAAAGAATGTGCAAGGAAACTGTTGAGCATGTTTCCACCTAATTGCCCTAAACTTTTGACAGATGTATGCACTGTTGATGAAAGTTCGTTTTATTATTATAACACACCAAATAAAGCTTAGCATTGTGTCTGGGTAAACGAGAATGATCCATGACCAGTCGTTTAACAAGATTTTCGTTCTCAGAAGCAAATATTTGCCATGTATGAAGGACCATTGATGGTTGATTGCATGCCAGAAGGAATGACAAATGACTGGAGAATACTATTGCGCTTATGTTTTGAATCCTTTATTCGAAGAGCTGAGGCAGTGACTTCCAAAGACAGGAACTTCAAGACTGTTGCTTCTGCATGACAATGCGTCTCCTAACAGAACAGAGGCAAATTTGAGGAAACTGGAAGCCACTGAACTCCAGTCGCTTGACCATTCGCCCTACAGTCCTGACCCTGCACCGTGCAACTTCTGGCTTATTTCCCAGAGTGGAATCTTGCATTGCTGGAAAACCTTTTAAACAAATGCAGAACCTTGCTCAGGCTATAAATTCAGCTCTGTTGACAATACCTCAGCCTGAGTATCATAGTGGTTACACCATCTACAACTGTGTGTGAAGAAAGATGGAGACTACTTTGAAGGATTGTGAGGATAAGTTTTTGAATTCCATCCATAGTTTAGACTTTAAGGTGACACTTGCGAAACTTTTTGAATGCCCCTTGCAAGCTTTGATATATACAATCGTATGTAATATAATTACTTTTTGACATATCCTCAATCAGTGTTCCATGTACAGTATTTGATTTAAAAGGTTTAATAACACCGAACTGAATGTTGCCATGAAGCAGAAAGGATCAATACAAATTGAACACAGAATACATTTAACTTACCTGTTTAAGTTAATATATGGAAAATACACAATTGGTTCCATTTGATATTACAGTTATGTATGTATTGTGCTATTTGCATGTTCTTGATGTCATAATCATGATTGTTATTTTATATTTATTGTGGAATCGTGGATTTGTTTCACGAAACTATGTTTGTATTTGGAAATTGAATTTATTTATTTTGGTAGCAAGCATTGCAAACTTTGGTTAAAAACTTATATGTGAAAAAAATCTGTGCAAGAGCAGTATATATGGCCATGGAATATACATATTTGTTTATTCCATAAAAAGTGAAGGATTAGAATAATTTATGTTGCCATGGAACTACAAATAATTTTCTTCTCTTCAGTAGCAAGCTCAGTATCTCATTAGTATTTGTGCTATATGGTTGCATATCCCATTAGTACACTTGTAATAGTAGCATTTTACCAGCACTAAGATTATGTCTTGGTATTGTATTGTAAAACACAAAGGAGTTTTAAATAGTAAAGAAACATGTAGAGCAAAAAAGAAAAAAAATAAATAAGAGAAATTTAACTTATGAAAAGTTTAACTGTATTTCATCTTTGATAGTATATCTTCCTCATTACAGGCCTGAGGATATTGGAGATCTTATTGCTCATTACTTAACATTATTAAGCATTTTCCACAAACCTACATTTTACAACAAAAACTTACAACTATAAGATCCGTCGCCATCTTCCGTTGAAGCACACACACATAAATAATTCCGCCACAGCCATCATTGAAAAGTCTCAAAGTATGTTTTCAACATAGTATAAATTTCATCTGAAATATCACTGCAGTGATTAATCCTGGTGGTTTATTTGGCAGACAATTTTAATTTGATGAATAAACTAAATTTAAGCCATGGAGTAAAGAGTGGTGTACATTTTAAAGCTCATGACAAAGAGAAGCACAAATAAACAAGAGAAAAAGGCTATGAGCATGTCAACAACGTTACTGAAGTTCTTAGCAACATCTGACATGTATCTGTTATCACTAAATTGTACAACTACAGCACCTGAAATTACATTTCATATGTTTTGATAAGTATTGGAGTCAAGTATACACACAATGCTTCACAAATGATTAACACTTATACAGAACTAGTAAGTCAAGAGTAATTGATTATGCAGGAAAGGTCCTACAATACTAATAGAAAGTGTTATTCAGAAGTTAGAGACAGTGAAGCAAAGCAATAATTTAACTGAATCTCAAGTCGGAGGATAAACCAAAACTTCACTTACTTTAAATTAATGGAACATGTTTCAAAAGCACCGCTTGCTTTCATTTTCAGCTTTTTTCCGACTGAGCATGATGGGAATTCGGGTCCATAGATGTAGGTGGCGTGGGGGTGGTGTCATCTGGTGTGTCATGATGAAGCTGCTTAGATTGTTGAGTGGTGGGATTTCAAAGTTCATTACCATTTTCATACTTTTGATTATGTGTGTTTTCCCAAACTTTAAGTTCTGTTGGATTGGTGGTGCATTTCAGGAGTCTGACTTTGGGGTTGATGTTGTGGTTTATGGTCCAAAGATGGTTTGCTATGGAGATTTGTCCATCTATTTGTTAGAAATATATCTGAAGTGTTCTTTCCTTCTGGTTTCAATATTTCTTGGTTGGTAAAACAAAATGAATAATAAAGAACTTGCATACAGGAACATATTTCAAGTTAATATGCTGAAGATACACTAAAATGCACTTTCTGTGAAAGATATTTTCAAGATCTTCAAAAAAGCACCTAATAATAATGGTAAAATAATAAATTTACCTGTAATCAACTGCACAGTCCCAGAAATGCATATGGAGCTCGGTGATCACACCTGGTGGATCGTATCCTGCTATAGGATAGTCTATTACGTCAAAAAAGTCAACTAACTGAGTAAACCAACTATGGCTGCTTAAGCACATACGATGTCTTAATGTAGCCCCACGAAGTCCAGCAGCAACTCGGAATGTCTGGAATTAGATAAGAAAAAAGGCTTGAATAAGAATTACTTTTGTCTAATGATTTCATCAACAATATGCTATAGGTTTACAATCCACTAATCAGTAAATGTACAACTGTTCATTAACTGAAGTTATTGCATTTTAAATATGCACTACAAACTTAAATCACTTAATTTCCTTTAGTAATAGGATCAAAATAACTGAATTGCAGGATGCTTGTGAACTTATAGCAATTTTCGGGCATTTTTGTACTGGAATGAAGGTTTGGAACTTTCCTGAGTAAACTATATTTATGTAGAGTGAGTGGGAGAGGGGGAGAGAGAGAGAGAGAGAGAGGAGGGGATGGGGAGAGAGAGTAAGAGAGAGGGAGACCCACAATTTTCAGCTTTGGTGTTAATTTTCCAAAAGTTTAATTTTTACTCCTCTGTGGAAAAATATTTACATTAGTATTTGGCTATGTTGCAGATCATATAACTTTTAAAAATCTGGATGAAATAAATGCAAGTTCTATAAGAAAATACCTTTAGGTTATGTAAGTGATCATCATTTTGTATTTTGACAGCAACTGCAAGCATGTCTACACTACTGCTACACCCACTGCCAACCGGTACAGAACTTTTCAGCTGTGCTCCAGGTTCTGTACGATATATGGTAGGTTCCAAATGTGAAGATGGTGGAGAGCCAACAAGTCTCAATGGCTGAGGTTCATATGGAGTTGCTACTAAGCCTGAAAACAGTCAAAATGCATGTTATCTAGAAGTAATGTGCAAATATGTTAAGATACAGAAAATCATAAAAAATTATTTAATACTAATATTGCACTGAGATGACTTTAAGTACCTCTCTAACATCTGTAACCTTAGGAAATTAATTCATATCTTCAGACTGGAGGCAGGACTAATAGCCCCTACCCCCAATACAAATCTGGTGTTCACACAACTTTCACTACCCATTAAAACTTCACATAATGCTTTATGTATTGCAGTATTCATATAAAAAGTTATTCTTCTAATTATATTCAGTAATGCAAAACGGTTTATGCCTGGAAATAATCTCAAATTAAGCAATATGGACTTCATTAAATGCATGATATGCAAACAATACATAGCTTTTCACATATTCAGTGCTATTTTGTAACTTCATTGTTAGGAAGGGGACTACAATTATGTTAAGCTTAAAGAACCCCTCTTAACAAATGTGCCGCTATTTGGCATTCCATAACTTGTTTGTTATCCCAATATTTGTTTTCTTGTAATTTGTTAGCTCCTGGAGTGACTAATCGAAAATTCATGCCTTCTGCAATAGTGTTTTGTTTTCATACTGCCACCAGAGCTGGAATGCCTACCATGAAGTGCTTTTGTTACTCTTCCTTACCAAGATGGAGAAAAAGTGTGCTGTGAAAGCGTCACATGAAAATATATGTGAATTTTTAAAATTTGCAACTATTGCTTAGATTAGCAAGACTTAATCTTTTTGTGAATAATTAGATTTTTTTTATGGGGAAAACTCACCAAGCTGTTGAACAGCTGTGGCAGTGGACTTGTAAAATGAGTTTAATTAGACAGATAAAAGAATTAGCAACAAAGTTTCATACTGTTTTGATGCATGTTTCACTAATTCATATCAACCTGCAATTATTGATTAATTTTCTTTATGGCTTTTGGCTTTTAATGATACTTTTTAAAGATACCTGCAACCATGCAAATTTTTCTGAAATTTTAATGTATACATCAAGCATAAATAGGTACTTATTCCTTTATTCACAATTTGGAAATGTTCAGATTTAGTTCAGTTTTGTGGACATGTTTCTGCACCTTAATCTTTGAATTTAAATCATTATTGAATCTGATAATATATATATTATTTTATATTATTCGTTGAGTATTCTTTAAGTGGAAGGTCCCAGTGAAAAGAAAGGTTAGTTTCACTAGTTATGTTATCTGGAGGAATGTTACAGCTACGAGTGTTTCATTTCGGATTATTTTTCATGTGCAAATTTATTAAGTATAAATTATCATTTTATAATCCAACTGACTGCTTTCTGTTATGTTCTTCCTCTTCCAGCAGCTTCAGTATAAATTAAATTTTCTATGGTTATGAGAAGCTGGTAAATAACTTTCTGCTAGCCATTTCTTTTAGCAGATAGAATTATCTTAAAACAATTCTGGGAAGGAAAACGTATCGCATACTATCCTAAAGCTCAAAAAGTGTTGAGTTCCTAATATTAATCTAAAATGAAGCAAATGAATTCATAAACGATGCAAATAAATACAAGATTTAGCTTTAAAAATTCTTAAATCAATAGCTGTTATTTGTTATTATGATACGTGATTATGTAACATTTATTTTCCTATTAAAATTTGTCTTTTAAAGGTTATGTTGGGAGCTTCATTTACCAATGCTATCACACGGAACATTGCTTACTCAAGATAATCAGTAACATTTATATTTTACGCTAAAATGAATGAATAAACATTTGATAATTAAAATGTCAAACTTCTATCATGCTTTTCTTCTTACAGCAGCATTAAAATGACATCTATGCAAATCTGTTGTGTAACAAACAAGTTAGGATGAGGGTCTTGGGGTTTGTTGCTTTTAACAACCAAATCTTCATTCTTAACAAAATTTTGTTTTGTTATGAAGTTACAGAATACTTCAATTGATTAGCAGCTTTAACAATTTCTTAAGCCTTAACAAAACATTACAGAATAGCCCTGATTGTTAGTTGGTTTTTGTTACCGATGAACATTTGCAGTATAAAAATTCATGGTATATATTCACATGACTTATCTAACCTACTATTGTTTATTTTTATATAGCTTTTACAAACTATTCTCACGAAAGCTTATTTTTCTGTCTACTTCATGTTAATTAAGATAATCTTTGCAGAAAGTTTCATTACACATTTCGTTGCAGATACAAGGGAGGAAATCTAATCGAGTGTGCCCTTGGCACACCTACACTGAGACGGTAATTTGTATCACAAATTACTTTAATGTAAATAATGATAGTAATATGAATATGTATTTTTATGTAACATTGATTTCAGAGGTTTAATAATTGTAATTATTATTGGTAAATAATAATATACGGCTCTACTGAAACTGTCAACAACAACGCAATAATGCAGCGAGAGGATGAGTTGTTTATCGTTACCGGGAACCAGGAAGTTACGTAATGTTTCGCGCCTTTTCGGTAAAAGCTTCTAGAATTTTCCCTAAAAGTAATATGTATTAGTGGTTTTCATTGGATAATAAAATAGACGCTAATGTTGGCGCGTTTTATTAGCCAATGGCAGTTCATTTATAATCTTTAGGCGTATCTTGAGGTAAGCCTATAAATAGTGTAGGTTCAAGGTAGCGTGTTCCCCAGTGCAACAAGATTCTCAAAACATTACACATCGTCCCCAGTGCAACAAGATTCTCAAAACATTACACATCGCCCCCAGTGCAACAAGATTCTCAAAACATTACACATCGTCCCCAGTTCAACAAGATTCTCAACACATTACACGTCAGCCCACCAGTTCTACAAAATTCTCCGTTCATTTATTTCGTCAAGTTACGTGCAACAGAATTACAAGAACTATTATAAAGTATTATACAGTTAAATACACAAAGTTGAAGTACGTGAGTTAAAAGTGAGAAGTTATTACAAACAGTTTCAGTATGGCGATTATCCAGATAAATCTGTGAAAGTGTTCATGAACGTGTTCTGCAATAAAGATTATAAAACCAATTTCTTCGTCAATATCATTTCTAGACAAAAGATTCCTTTCCGCTTCACACCCTGCAAGAGATACTTGTTCTACTAAGATAATATGATAGCTAGCCGGAGGACAATATACAAAACTTTAAATTCTTTCGAACCCTAATTGATGCAAATTGCTACGCCAGATGGAGTTAAACGAACCAAACAAGGAGTGACGTCACACAAGATGGCAACGCAGAAGTCAACATAACATTCTCCCATCATATTGGCTTCCACAACGTGGTGCTATAAACATATATACAATTTATAATACTTGCAACACATACATGCACAGACCTTTACTTAACAATGCATTTTTGGATTCAAGGGGCCCCAAAACATGTATTTGTGATGAAAAATCCACATATGCACTTTTCATATTGGAGATTTAATGATATGCTGTTTACCCTGAAAATCTAGAAACTGGCACCAGCATAATCCTCAGATTCTGGTAAATAGTTTTCTTTTATAATGATAAAATAAAACATGCATTTACAAAAAATGTATAGCACACTAACCATTATGATAAAATGAAGCATGATTTACTTGTAAACAAACATAACCAAGGCCAAGTTTTCCTTTGTAGCCTGATATGAAAAACATACTTCCTTCATCAAATATTACTTGTAGCTCTCCATGCTGCCCTGGAATCACATTTCCAGTAGAATCCTAAAAGAAAGTAACAAAAATATCAGTTATGACATTTCATCCAAATATAATTTAATTTTATGTGTGCATTTTTATCAAAACTGAGTACTAAAGAGGTATGTTGTTCTTGATGCAATCATTACAAAAAAAGAACCTAAGCATTCTTTTTGTAGCTTTTCACATTAAAACCTAAAAGTCTATTCATTCCAGGGATGTGTTTTATGGAGATACTGCATTTTTTTGTAAGAAGCTAGATTACATAATCACAATATGTGCAATAAAAGAGGTAAAAATGTAAACAGATAACATTTTACTGTGCAGATTTTCCTAAAAGTAAGTATGGAGTTCAATAACAATTTTCTGGTTTAAAAAATATTTAATACTTTGCCTACCAGTATTATAGCTTTTCCTTCCATTTTATTTCTTAAATTTTCCAAGTTAGAAGAAAGAATACCAAGTTCAGCGTCTAAAATTATCCAAATTGCAAACTTTAGAAAAATTTGAATTTCTGTTAATCGCTATAACTTTTCAGCATACATAAAAATGCTTTACAAACACACGTGGATGAATAAATCACTTTTAATCAAATGTAAATATTTTTTACTTTAATGTCCACACTAATGCAATGTGGGCATTAAGTTCAAAAATAGTACTTCAATTAAAAATTAGAGAATATTGCCAAATAAGCAAATATGGGCAGATATTCAGGTATAAAGTCCCTGAAAACACATCCTCCACCTCTTTGTCTCTTGTTTTCAGGAAAATGAGGAGTATGCAGCCTACAACATCTGCATTTCTATACTGCTTCTCTGCTGAAGATAAGAATTATTATAATGGAATTATCAAGCCAATGTTGCTCTTAATTTCCTGAGATTGTCTGTAATTTGTCACTAATTAAAATCCTGGTTTGTGACAATACTTCTGTTCATCAGAAACATCTGATTTTGGAATGCAATAAAGCTATTATGTGTAATTTGTGAAGCTAATTAATCTACAGAGTTATATAGCTAACTTAAAAGGATTTTGCAGATACAGTTTCAGAAATGTTGATTTCATATTTCCTTCCCAGTTGAAATCCAGAATGTCTGTAACTTACTCTTACTGGGGCAAACAAGTTCATCACACCCTGATTTACACAAAGTGAAACTGCCATATGACTCTGTTTGTGGAGTCTAGTCTCAGACTGTTGTTTTCTTCTGTGCCTTTGCCGCTGCTCGTACACTGAATAGAAAACGCCTTCATTTTCTTCTGAATCAGAATCAGAGTCTGAAACAAGAAGAAAAAATAAATGATTATACATAAATTCTTTTTTATGAATTACATTTGCACTAATAATGTTGGAGTAGAACTGTAATTTTTCATCTCTGTACCGCAAACTAATGAAGCATATGCCAGTAGCCTTGGCTTATACAAGCTGTTCCAATAAAGATAAAAATGGCTATAATTTAAAATACATACTCCAAAGGAAAACAAATGCACACAGATTTCAAGGTGCACAGAACTTAGGCAAGGTCATTCACACTAAAAGAAACAATTGATTTCTGTGCAACATATCTCAAGAAAGCATCCTATTTATGGTAGAAATACATTTGAAGCACATTATTTTTACTTTGTGTGTTAATTAAATGCACTGGGAAACAGCATGGCAAAATAATTAATCAACATTACTAACTGAAAAAGCTTAATTGTATATACCTCAATTTTGTATGAAAACTTTTTCAGTTTATAATGTAGAAGTACTTATTTTATTTCTTTAAAGTCAAACAGATACAGCATCCTTAGTTTTATGTTAATTGCATATTACTGCATTTTCCTTCTCACGTTTAATCAATTTATTGCTTAAATTAACATAAGTCAGGCACAGAAAATGAAAAAAATATAAAGAAAAATATTTTTCATTAAATTTGCTTTACTTTAAGGAATTCACCTTATAAAACCAACAGCAGGCTTCATTGATACTGAAATTAAATGACATCAAAGTTTGAAATTTAGAAATACTGAGCAGACAACCTTATTTTCAGTGTTAAAAACTGAAAATAATCAATGACCTCTTAAGTGATTGGCAGAAGAACTACATCACTTACAAATTTAAGCAAATTTTATTCCTACGAAATTACAATATTAAACTGCTCGTATATCCCAATATTGCATGACTGCACTATAGAAGATAAACACAGAAATAAAATATTTTCTTGTTCAGTACTTTTCAATATGAACTATTACTTACCATACTGTATACCTGATTTGCACAAGCTGAAAGCAGGATACATAGTTTCCTGCAGTATTGTGGAACCAAAGTCAATTCCTGAGTGGCCCTTTCCCACGTAAAACTCTGGTGGTGATGTGCTTTTTGGTTTGGGTGCAGCTGGTTCCCAAAGAAACATGTCTGTATTGATTCTAAAGCAAAGGAAACAGTAAAACAGGATGCTTAATAGCATTACAACATAGGAAAGTGTGTAATTATAAGTACTTATACTAGCATCTCATAACGAAGCAATGATGCAAGTTTTACTTCAGTTCACTAGTACCTATTTAAAATGAAAACTATGTCACACCCAACAACTATACACATGTTCTGATACTTGTTCTTTCACACTTGCCATTTGTAGGCACTAAGTTGAAAAGTTGAATTAGACTTAAAAAATTCAATGCTATGGCTGGGATTTGAACCACGGATCTTTGGCTCTCCATCACAATGCACTTTCTTACCTTTGAGCTGCCATGGTGAGATGCCTATACATATTAAAAATTTCTCATGATTCAAGTATCCTGATAAAGCTTGAAAGCATTCTCAAATTCTCAATGGTGACTTACAATGTTGCAAGCTTTTCCCCCGCACCCAAGTTTACAGGCTTTATAGTTAGCCACTGTTAGGGTTAATTTGTATTTAGATGGTAGCTCAGTAGTAAGCGCATTGGAATGAGGAGCTAAACATCTAAGGTTCAAGTTTCATGCATCGCATTAAATTTTTCATGCATGCGATTTAACCATCCAACTATTTACATCCTCCTTACCAAATAGAATTTTTTCCTGGGGAGGGGGGTATTCTGAATAATTTCTATATCCTACATAGACAATTACTAAAGTATATCTCCAATTTTATTTATTTCATTTAGTAAACTAAAACCTTGGTTCTTGAAGTATTCATAGCACTGAGTTGCCTATTAAGAGATTAAATTTATTATTGTTGAAATAATCTTATGGGTTTCCAAAAGTTTAAAATCAGGTGATAAATGTTAATTTAGGTTTATGAGCGTGGCCACTAAATATTATTCGTCCAGGAACTCTTGCTATTCGATTAGCAGCAAATGTAATTGCTGGGCATTTTTTAATAACTTTATTAGGTAATACAGAAAGAACTATAATCAATTTACTTATACCCTTACTAATTCTAACCCAAATTTTACTTTTAACTTTAGAATCAGCTGTTGCTATAATTCAATCATATGTCTTTGCAGTAACAAACCTGGCAATGATCATTGTTTGAATCCTCTCATTAGTTGAACTTAAAATATTTTATTCTTCTTACCAATTTCTGCCTTTCACATGCCTAGTATGAAAGAATAATAAAATTAACCCCTAAAAGCATATGTTAAGTTAAATATATACTTAAGCAAATCATTAACCTGCAAATTAATACAGTAGAAGCTCTATTTAACATGGCTGTTGGGAGATATATTTATTCTCTGCATTATAGCTGAATCATGATATATCAAAAGTGATTATAGTTCATGTGTTAAGGAAATGAGAAGTAGCATGGAGATGGGTAAAGCCAGCAATTTAATAGGTTATTATAACTCTATATATGAATTTTAATAATGTAATACTGTAATATAACTGAACACAAACCAGTTATGCAGTTCATTCCATTACCATACTTAACATTTACTTAAATTAAGATCAGAACATGCAATACAGACTAAAATACAATAGAATATAACTTTCACTTTACAAAATTTGAGAAGACTAAAATAAAAATGTATTCATTGTTGAGGCACAAATTGTTTCCTGTAATGGCTGCAAAATCACTTAATATGCAGTTTTACAACCCTGAAGGAAAGGTCATTGTGTACTAAGGGTTGTGCATATATATACTGATGCAACATGTTATACTGCAGAAATGCTCTGCATTTTTACATTAAAATTTTTTAAAGATTGATTTCCATGAAATTCATTGGATATTTTTTTTCTTACTGGGATCATACTATGAACTTGCAGTAAATTGGACTGTGCTATATCAGGTTTTTACTGTAATGGTCAAGTTTTTAATTGAACAAATAATGTTCTACAATTAACAGATGCTTCATATCCAGTTAAAATTCTTATTGACTTATTCTAAAGTAAAAAGAATGTATGCAACATGTTATTATCACAAACAATTAAATTATAACTAACTGTGCTATGGAGGAATACAAACTATAATATTATTAAAAAATTGGGTTGTAATATTATGTCTAAGGAGTTTTAATAAGTCTAACTGATGATTGATGCTTACAGAACTTATAAGGTCAGCATAATTTAACAATTAATGCCTAACACTTTTATGTTCTTTTGCACGTTGTATCGTTTGTGGGGCAAACACTCCAAGAAACATATCTCCCGCAATACATGGTGCAAACAGCAGTAATAATCTACTTCAAGTTTGGTTCCCATACATGCAGCATCAACCCTCTCAACGTACTCAGGAAAAACCTAGTGATCCCCCTCCCTTCTACTGAGGAAAGAAGGAAATTATATGTTATCTGCAAGAAATAAGCCATCATGATAGATGGACAGAGATGAATAGATGATAGTTACAATGGTAATAAGTTCTATAAGCACCAATTGCAAAATGTGCCTATTTCTTTTGCTTACCTATTGTAAATGAGTTCATACAAGTGCTTGGAAGATAGCTGCATACTTGCACAAGGAAGATTAACTTCTAGTTGAATGCGACAATTTCGAGAGGCGTAATCAATGAATTCATTCATTTCCTGTTTATCACCAGGTATTAATAGCTCCTCCCCTTCTCCTGTACAATACATAAGAGAGACATATTCATTGCAATGCATGGAAAACTACACACTATATGTTTTAAAACAAATTACAATTAAAGTTCAAATGCTAATTAATATAAATTATTTTCCCAAAACTTATGTTTACAGATGTAATAATTCTGTGTGATACAATTGCTTCAAGAACTATATAGAATGTGTCATTTAATTTTACACACTCATTATGATAATGTATTGAAGAAATTTTTTTTTACTCCTCTTTAACTTCTATTGTCATTATGAGAGTTTTGGCTTGAGACACAACATATTGATTGCAGGTTCTTTAATGCTGGTTTTTAATTTTTAACATGAAACACACATTCATTTCCACACGCATACTTTCAGGAGGGTAGAGAAGATTTCTAATTAAAGAAATATTCACCTCATCAGCCAGGAATTTAACTTGAGACCGCTGGGTTGAGAAGCCAGTAAAGTTTCTTGATATGTGTGGCATTTGAATGTTTGTGTACAGTTATTTGATAACCTGTTAGTCTTATATCAGGACTGTTGCTGAGCCTGAATACATGTTCCAGTCATTCTATATGACATATAACATAAGCACATCTACAGAGCACCAAGATGTGTGTGGGAGGATGGAAGGAAGAGAGAGAGAAATAGAGAAAGAAAGAAAGAAAGAAAGAAGGAGGGAAGAAGGAAGGGAGGAATGGAGGGAGGGTGGGAGGGAGGAAGGGAGAAAGAAAAGCGCTCAAGGATGACTCAATTTATGCACAAATGTCAAGTGCCTGAAGTTGACAAACCATTTATGACTTATTATAAGAAAAAGACTGCCTGACCCTTAAAACTTGTATATGCATTTTTTTCTTAGTTCCATCAGCATTTACTTGACACTAAGTAAGGTTTATCGCGGTAGTAACAAAAGCATTAACACATCCAGAACAGTTTTTACATTTGTCAGTAATAGTTAAATGGTAGACATATTACCTGATTGCTTTATAACATCAAATTTTCAGTATGTTAGTAATTCAGATTTATCCTACTCCCTTAGTAGTAAGGTTAGGGTTACCTCATTATTTTATAGAAATGTAGGACACAATGGTAAAAAATGTAGGACATTACCAGTCAATGCAAAAATGTAATGTTATAATTTAAATGCTATATATATATATATATATATATCCAAGGTATATACATTTATATTCTCTTAAAATACTGAAACATACAATGTGAAGAACTAATCTTGTGCAAAACATCTAGCTTGCTAGAAATATAATCAAGAAATTCCACACAACTGATGTTTTTAAAATTATACTTCACTAAAACAATACCTTTGACCGAAATAATAGATAATCTGTTGCTTTCATCTGTCTACTGTGCTCTTATTAAAGAAAATACTCTTTCTACATTAGCGTTGTATGCAAGAATAGTAAGAAAATACTGAACTAGTTTCAGCAGTTCAGAATGGCAGTCCTCATGCTTGCTACCACTAAAATATCTAACCCACTTATCATTATAGGACAATTTCTAGTTCAGAGCTATGCTGCTGTAAAAATGAAACAGCCTTTTGCTCAAAATTGTCAACTTCTTTATGAAGGTCCTCCTCCTCCCTAGCACTTATCAATGTTTTTGTCTTTTTTCTTTAGTGACATGAAATTACTCTCCAAACTGCTCTTAAGAAGAGAACACACATTATCTAATATTGCAGTCATCTCAACAATGGATGTCTGTTAACTTTCAAGCTGTTTTATCCCATGATGAAACAGACATCAATGAATGTAAGTGATATAAATAAACCTTACTCAAACTATTTTCATAGAACATCTTTAGAACTATAGGAGCATTAGATATAGACAAAAAGTAAGATTTTAAAGCCTCGCACATTTCAATTATTCTGTCTAGTGCAGGAACAGAGATAACCACCTGGTTTTACTGTGACTAAGAAACAGTTTGTAACTAATTTCTACAAATTCACAATAATGCTTGAGTTCCTCAGTTCTTACTGTATATATAGAAAAGTAATTGTACAGCCTGAAAACACCACTATAAATCTACACTTAAGAATGTGAGCTGGGCAACCCACTCCAAAAAATTTTCATTAATATATGACTTTAGTTTGGTGAATACATTTTTACCCTCTGGTCGATTATCCCACCAAAATTTGTGTTCATACTGTCAGCTCCAAATGCTACACTTTTCTATTCCTAATGCTACTAAAGTATCTCAAAAATATGATATTGTTTCAGCACTTTCATTTG
Source organism: Deroplatys truncata (assembly GCA_030765065.1). Taxonomy (NCBI): domain Eukaryota; kingdom Metazoa; phylum Arthropoda; class Insecta; order Mantodea; family Mantidae; genus Deroplatys; species Deroplatys truncata. The sequence continues at coordinate 155,942,042 of CM060978.1, forward strand.
GAGTAGTTTTAATTTCGACTACCTTTGTCTGCATACCACCAGCTTTAAGGTCCAAATATTGTATTAAGTAAGAAATACTTTCTGGAACCATGATTATTTCTGTTTGTGCTAACCCCAAAATAAGAAATTTCTTCCACACATTGTATCATCACATCAATAGAATATGGTGCAAGCACTTTGTTAATGATCACTTTGTTCTTGCACACAAAACTTTCTTCACAATATCAATATTACAGTATAGCTTTGCATTTAGTTCAGGGGTGCAGTCCATGGATTTGTATGATGCATGGTGATGAACAACGTGAAATGCAAGTGTTGTCTCTGCAGCACTAACACAATATGCTGACTGTGTGGGTTGACCAAAGAAACATTTAATATCTGAAGTACCAGCAGAATTTTGTGAAATTTTGTTTCTTAGAAGCCAGGTGTACTTCCAAATCTTGCGCACCTACAAGAGAAAAGCTTGTTGTATTAAAATGATGATTATCTACCAAAATTGGCAATTATAGATTAAAACTCTTCAAATAATCGTCATAGCAATATGCCAGTCCAAGTCAAGCACACGAAAGATTAAAAAGAAAACAAAAGCTATTTTATAGCCTTACCTTTGTGGGCCACAGAAACATAAGTTGCTGGAGGACAAATAAGGCTTTGTGCTTCATGTTCACTTCTTCCTGCCTTGAAACACTTTTACTTTAATGATAGTGAATTACTGAATTTGCATTTTCATTTCGGCATTTTGGCTTGTAATAAAAGCACTGTTGCTTGAATTAACTGTTAACTTTCCACTTCCTTATTCTTCAGTAACCAAAACACAAAAGGAAGAGTGAGAGTAAAGCCCCACTTTACTTTGCCTCAGAAAGCAAATGCTGCATTACCACATCTCTCGTTCAATGTTACTAATGCACAAGTATGCTCGTTGACTGTAGCCGGTATAGCCATGTTGCCATAGCAAGTTGTAGTTGCAGCTAAAATGTAGGACATTAGAGACTTTTCAAAAATTTCCCCTGGACAATGGAGAAATGGTTAAAATGTAGGACATGTCTGGGAATTTCCAAATGTCTGGTAACCCTAAGTAAGGTATACACAGAAAAATGCTGTGTTTTGTTAGTCATGTGCATTTCCCATACTTCAGTGTTAAACAGATGATCAACATAAGTTGTGGAACCCTAGTAGGGATGTGACAAACAGTAATTTTCAGGTAACGAAACTGTCACAGTTACAGTGTATTAATGGTTACATTTAACTGTTGCAGTAACGGTTATTTGTAACTACATTACATTATGACTTTCAGGTAATGGTTAAACTGTCACAGTTACAGTGTATTAATGGTTACATTTAACTGTTGCAGTAACGGTTATTTGTAACTACATTACATTATGACTATGTCGATACAGACTTATTTTATTATTTGATGCAATCTAAAAAGAAATTTCTCTAACTGTATCCACAATGAACTGATTTTCATGCATTTACTCATTTTGCAATTCTAAGTCATACTAAATGTTTGGATTGTACAGATGAACTGAGCTATATGGGATCCTAAATATAAACTTCACATGATGCAGAAGAAAATATATCAGTATTGCTAACATCAACATGACTGAAATTAAGCATAAAATAACAAATATTCTTGTAGGACGTTAGATAATACATGGTTATGGCATTTTGAAAGGCGATGTTCCTAGAGAAGAGAAATATTAATGCTCAAACACACATTATTGTCTAACATCACAAAAGATGCAGGTAATCTTTTTTGGTTATATAGCAGCCATTTTTCTTGCCATATGGTATATTAGATTGTCAATGCCAATCATGATTTCTTGCAGAGGAGACTGATACTGAATAACGAGTTGAGATAATAGTTCTCAATAGGTGATACCACTACACATGCAGTGAATGTCACCCAGACTTGATAACTGTCATCATTATTTTAGTAACTGTTAACAACTATTTACTGTCTTTGTTACTTTCATAACCATTATTGGGTAATTAGTTACTTCATATTTGTTACTTTTGTAACAGTTAATGGGTAACTAAACCCTGTTTCTTATAACCAGGGTTAGGATTTTTAGGTGCGCACATTTTTTCTTAGGGAACGTTAAGGCTGTGCGGAAAGATATCACAGTGTGAAATTTTGTTTCTAGTTGCGAAAAGAGGCATTTTTTCTCGCACCTTTTTCCCCTTTTTGGGATCTTTACCCCTTTTTGGCACCTTTATACCATTTTCCCCCAGCCATGCCCACAATCCCTTTTTTTCTTTTAAGTTTCATTCCAAATTTATTCCTTAACTTTCAATTAACATCTCTTCAGCTTGCTGTGTACGTGTGAATAGTAAGCCTACCTCTTTCAGTAAATGGCGTGCAGGAATTGAACGCACACCTGCAACAATGGAAAATAATTGTGTGTTTAACGAAAATCTCCTTCTCTTACTTTACTGCTATAAAGTAGCCCACAATAATGCAATTGACAATGAGTGATTCTATCCCACCAGAATCAGTAGCCTGTTGTTCATGAATGTGAGTTTGTTACTGTGAGAGACATCATCTGTTTGCGTGGAGGTGAAGGTGGACATGCAGAGACGGCAGTAACCTCACCCGCGCAGTTCCAAGAATTACTAAGACTGAGTTCTGCTCGAAACTACTAGAAATTGCTGAGACTGAAGTTCCAGCATGAATGAGAACATTCTAGTAATTGTCGCGGTGTTATAAGAGAATGTGGACAGCGAATGGGCGCAAGAGTGAGTTGTGCGACAGTCGCATCGTGTTAGCAAGTGAACTAGTGTTAACTCTATGTTACATTACCAAACGAGTGTACTAGTACTAGATTTTACCATGCTGAAGGTGTCCAGTGCTCGATTTATTGTTCTGGCTGAGGAATTCAAACAAGATTTCATAGACACTGATGGAACTGTTATGCAATTTACTATTTGTGATTCAGGAATTTTGTTAGATGCAAAACACCAGTGAGATCACATCAAACAACACATTTCCAGCTCTAAGCATCAAATGAACAAGACTCTTCAAGCAAACAAATCACAGCAACCTCTATTACGAAATGCATTTCAACAGAGTTCTTCAAAAAGCCAAAATTTGAAGGAATTAAACATAGATTTGTGTGCAGCTCTTACACAAGCAGGAATTCCACTCAATAAGGTGAACCATCCAGCCTTCAAGGGATTTCTTGAAAAATTCACAAAGATGTCAATGCCCGATGAGAGTACTTTAAGAAAAAACTACATGGAGCCTATTTACCAAGAAACCATAGAAAGAATCAAGGAGAAAGTGTCTGATTGCGATGTGGGAATGATTGTGGATGAAACCATAGACTCAATGGAACGATATGTTTTGAACATTTTAGTTTTTCCCTTAGCAGGGGAGAAAGTTAAGCCCAAGTTGTTAAAAGTGTACAAGCTGCAGAAAGCCAATGCCAGTGCAGTAATGCAGTGCATTATGAACTTCTGCCAAAAACTCTGGCCTACTGGTATCAAGTTTGAAAAACTTCTTCTTGTGGTTACGGACTAGGCTCCATATGTGCTTTCAGCTGTTAACCAATTGAAACCTTTATTTCCTAACTTGAAGCATGTGACATGCTTGGCTCATGCCCTTCACAGGGTTTGTGAATCCATAAGGAACGAATACGACATCGCAAATCAATTCATCTCTGCCCTGAAGAAGATTCTACTGAAACCTCCAAGCCGTGTTGTTTACTGCAGGGAAATCACTGGCCTGCCTCTTCCAAATTTCCCGGTCATTACTCGCTGGGGATCTTGGATTGAGTGTACTGCTATGTTGTGTGAGAATTTTGACAAAATTAAAGAGTTTGTGCTTTCTTTGGATCCATCCGACACAGGTGCAATTTCCAAGGAACAGCAACTTCTGTTACCAGAGAAAATACATAATTTGCAGACAACTATATTGTGTCCATAGTTACAAGTACCTGCCTGCAGCTATTAAACGATTGGAAGAACAAGTCTGGAAAAGGAAAAACAACGAGATATTTTTACTTCCATTAGATGGCTTTGCCAAAGACAAACTTGAATCTAGTCTTCAGAAGAATCCAGACATTGAGGAATTTGCCACATCTGTAGATCTGCCATTCCGAGTGAATACTGGTTTGTCCCACTGGTTTTTGTGGATGTTGAAAGAAGCTTTAGCATCAACTAATATATTTAATTCATACTATTATGAAAATGTAAACTTGACAATTATCTTTGAATGTAATGGGAGAGCCAAGAAACTATGAACCGGCTGCGCCGTGGAAACATGATAATGCACTGCTGCTATAAACAAGGTCATGCTGTTGACGTGGTTTTGTTCTGCAGTGTGAAGTGCAGTATTGAGTTGACGGTGATGTGATGTAGTTCAGTTATTACGAGTTGTTATTTATTATTTTGTCCTGTATTTAGTCACAAAGTATATTATGGCTCAGTATATGTTTACTACCACACAGCATGTATTTATTTATAAGTCATCTGTGTTAACTCAGTTAGCTCGCCAAGTGAAAGTGCAATTTGAAGAAAGATTTCCAGGTGCAAAAGTTCCAGGCCATACAACAATCCATGAACTTTGCAATAAATTTCAGACCACAGGAAGTGCTCAGGCTAACAAATCTAAAAGATGACATACAGCTCTTACTGAAGAAACATTACACAACATCGGTCATCATTTGGAGAATTGTCCCAAAAAATCACTTAAGCATCTTTCACAACAGGCAGGCATTTCTTATGGCTCTGCGCAAAGAGCTACCAAATTGCTGAAGTTAAAACCATGCAAAATAACTGTGGCACATGGTCTTCAACCAGGTGATCCTGTAATTAGGCGCACATTTTGTGAGTGGAGTCTCAATAGTGTATACAATGGTGAAATAGACCCATATTTAATATTTTTTCACAGACGAGGCTTGGTTCTACCTTTATGGATGTGTGTGTACACATTGTAGCTCTGACAAATCTAATATTGTTCATGAAGTACTCCTTCATGACAAAAAAATAGGTGTATGGTGCACCTTGAGCGGAGAAAGAGTTTAAAGGGCCAATTTTTTTTAGTCAATAGTTGATGCCCGTACATACGTGAATACAATTTTGTCACCCCCCCTTTTTTTTAGAGCATTAACAGACAGGGAGTGTGATTTTGCCTTTTTTCAACAAGACTCTGCAACAGCTCATATGGCCAATATTTCAATGAGAACAATTGAAAGTGTTTGAGGACAGAATTATTAGTAGAGATTTGTGTCCCCCTTGGTCCTCCAACCTAACCCCTTGTGAGTTCTATCTCTGGGGTAACTTAAAACATAAAGTGTTTAAGACAAACCCACACACCTTGGAAGAATTAAAACAAAATATCCACCAGGAAATTGCCAACATTTCTCAACGTGAACTACGGCGAGTGATGGATAGTTTCCTAAAGTGGTGCCAAAAATGCATAGACAACGGCAGTGGCCAGTTTCAGCATCTCCTTTCATAAAGTTGGTAAGTAAAGACTTTAAAAGTAGTTTTTAAAATGTTGTATAGTTTCACCTGCGCCTTTCTATGATAGCGGCAGACAGAAACGAACGCCAAGGATGCAGACAGGAAAAAAAACATGCAGCCAGTTCATAGGTTTTTGGTTCTCTCTGTATTAAGGTAAATGATCATGTTAAATATGGAAATATTTTGTATCCATAACAACCTATTCCACGGCAGCAACCAATAAGAGGCAACTAGTGCATGTGACCATCAAGAGAGATGGGGCAAAGTTATGTGGTACAGACCTCAATGTCCGCCTCCATTAGTTCTGTAACGCTATATTATTTTCTGCCCATCCCTAAATCCTAATAATACACTGCACTCACAAAGCAGACAGCAGCTTAAGCAATGAATAAAGTTTCATGGAGTACATTCTGATTGTGTTAAATATTTAATGATAAACTGAGTGAATGGTACCTTAATAGTCTGATACAATTTATATATCTGTACAATTCGATTCATTTAAACAATAATAATAATAATAACAATAATCATCACAACAATAATTTTGGTGTTGATAGACGTATATGACAACAATGAAGTAGCATAGATTTACAACATGGTTAAAACATTAATACACAAAATATTACTATATTCTGATAACTGTTCTTTCACAATGGTCATATGTAGGCTAAGGTTGGATCAGATTTGAAAAATTCATTACCATGGCTGAGACCCAAGCCATGGATCTTCAACTTTTTGTTCTGATGCCTTACTGTTGTGCTTTCATGATCAGATTCCTGGATTCGCATTAAATCTTTAATTCCAATCTGATTCATGTAACCTAGTAAACCAAAAAGACAATCTCAATAACTAACTGATACTCCAGCTTAATCTGTTAATTAACAATATTCACTAGTTCTAGAACATGCTTTACTACAAGCCCAAAATTAAGTGGTTGAAGCATTGTAAGTCATACAGTAACATCAAATTTAAACAAATTGACAAATCAGCAGTACTGTACCATTTTTGGATTGATAATTACAATGTCAGAGAAGAAATTAAATAATTAAAACCTTTGAAAACCAAAATTCATAACGTGGGAAAAGATCTTCATTTTTAAAAATTCCAACAGATTGCTAAATGTTTATATCCCACCAGTCAGCAACATTATTAAGTTTACCACCAGACGGCAGGAGGTGGATGCTCAGGCTGAGGAAAGAGGGGGAACAGATAACAATCTTTTAGTAGCCATCATGCAGAGAATGGAGACAAATGTCTCCAAAAACATTCCAGGATTTTACAATTTGATGTATCTGAAATTTTGACATGTGTGTACATCGACTCGTTCATATTTTAAAATTAAAATAAATTAAAATGAAAATAACTTTTCATTTTAATCAAAAGCACAGTTAATAGTGCTTCTATTTTTAACATTTAAGAATTGCTCCTACTTAAGGTGTTAGCTTCTAAGTGCCAGCTTTCTCTGTCTTGTGACCTCAGTGTGTCAAGAAAAGTCGAGATAGGGCATTACAGATCAAGAGTTTCTGAATTGCAAATGTAATGTAAACCTTAGGATAAATTTCAGGGTAGGTCCACAAATGATGATAATAGTACACAAGGGGCTCCTGTAATGTTTGCCAGGTTAGATGGGTCAGGTCCTGTAATCAATCCTTAAAACCTACATTAATAAATAGCTGGCTAGAATTGAGAAACATTTTCTGTTATATTCTGAGCTATGCCCCTGTCACTTCCCTTGAGGTTGCAACAATATCAAAGTAGGACAGCAGAAGTGTGTATGACAGAAAGCCAAAAATCCATGGTTTGAGTCTCAGCCATGGCAATGAGCTTTTCAAATCTGTTTGTTTGTTTCTTCACCACCACCACCACTACTATTAGTTTGCTGTTTATCTGCTCTTCTGAATTATGAAAAGCTTTACTTAGATACAGATGAAAAATGGAAGTTATAGCAAGCCAGTGACAAATTTGCTAGTCCCAAAAAGTCAGCATCACTGAAGACCAATGTTAGTGATTTTCATTTGCTTTGTGTTTTAGCATTGCTTACCTTCAGCTGCATGGTTTGATGACTTATCATGTGGTGTGTCACTTTCATGTATTACTTTCTTAGAACTGAAAGGCGAAGGCTCCCTCTGTCCAGAAGTTTCAAGTGTTTCTAATGCTGATTGAGGAAGAGATTCTTCGCCTTCCATCTCAGGTATTTCATCCAGTTCTCCTCTGTTACATTCTGGATAGATTTGAATTACAATTCTGTAATGCAAAGACAGATGATTTTCTAATGTCTGCAATCTTACTTCTTGATGAATGGAGTACAAAAGCATTAATAGACAAAATTAGTTACTCTAAATCCTAAGCTGTGGTCTATTATTATGGACCTTCTGATAGATATGAACCTGAGAGAACATAATTTCCTTGTATAACATGCGCGCACACAGACAGGCTAAGTGTTGCATTCACATGAATTTCTCTACTCACTCTTCCACAAGCTATTCTTACAAAAGCTTATTCTTATATCCACTTCTTGTTAGTTGAGATAAACTTTCGTGACATATTTATACATTTTGTTGTAGTATACGGAAGATACAATAAGCTAAAGCAATGTTTTAAAAAGCAGTCACTATGATGACTTTGAAATTCCATGCTGCTTGCAAGACCAGTAACAAATAGTTACTTACTACCTGAAAAAAGTAGTATTTGAAAATTCAAACCAATAACAAGGAATATCTTGGAAATGGTTAACACCATAAACATTTTGACATAAATAGTATGCTAACAAGTTTTAAATTTTTTGTGTAGTAAGATTTTGTCCATCCTTTATGCTTTACCAATTATGTACACATAAACCAGTCAGAATGAAGAGCACTATACAGCTATTCATTGAAAATTCAAGATATACATTTTCTTTGTCAAGCAAATATCTTAAAGATGTGGTATTTTAATCAGAATTGTTGGAGATATTGAGAAAATAACAAACAATTTTCCAATTAAAGGATAGTTTGGAGTGGGGGGATTTTCTTGAAAATCTTTGTGTCGCATCCTTGGAAGATGCTGAACTTATGTACCAAGTTTGCTATTTACCTTTTCATTTTTGAGTTATGCTGCCCACAGACAGACAGGTACATAGAACTTTTTTTCTAAAAATGCCTTTTTTTTTAATTCAAGGGATTTCAAAACATGTATTTACAATGAAATATCCATACTAAACTTTTGGATGGAATACAATACTTCCTCTACTTACTATAAATAAGTAGTGCAGAAAGCATTTCTTCACTGAAAATTCTTCTGGAACATAACACTTCTATAAAATAGTTAACTATCACTACACATAATCCTGTTAATTCTCAAATTGAAAGTATCAAATAGAATTACTCCTCCCTCAACAAAGGAACTGAATTTATTTAAAGGTGAGTCGAAATTGTTACACTAACATCACTTAAGTTTACTCACTTTGTTAGTGTAACAATTTCGACTCACCTTTAAATAAATTCAATACACATCACTGTTTCTAGCTTCTTTTCATTACAATACATACGTAAAGGAACTGAAGTGTATTATTCGCCAACTCAACAATAAAACAGCACCTGGATATGAACTGATTACAAATACAATATTAAAACAGCTAACAAAGAAGGCTTTAGCTTATTTGGCTCAAATATTCAATGCTTCATTAAAAATTGGGTATATATAGAAGGAAACTCACTGAAGGTATTGCTTTTCATAAACCTGGCAAACCGAAACCTCTATCTTCCTGGTATCCAGTCAATTACCAATATTATCAAATTATTCGGAAAGATTATACAGAAACTTATTTTGAAACTCATAACATGTAATTGCATTTTTCCATTTTAAAATTGGTTTTCATATTAAACATTCTACTCTGCATGGCTCTAATGACTTTGATTAAAATACTCTATGTTTAAGATATTTTCATGACAAATGAAATGTATATCTTGAATTCTCTGGGAATAGCCTATGAAGACCTTCATTCTGAATGACTTTTACATAATTGGTAAACTGTAACAGATAGACAAAATGTTACTGCACAAACATGTAAACCTTTATTTTAAAATAGAGAGAGTTGAAGGGTGTTATACTACATCACTAAAATGTTCTTACTTGAACGCGTTTCAGGAGATGGTTTGCTCCCATTGTCAGCAAAAGCACACAATTTATATCCATAAAATTTTTTATCTCATTAACCATTTCCAAGATATTCTTTGCTATTGGCTTGAATTACCACATCTACTAATATTCTAAAAAGAAAAAAAATGTGTGTATTTGTTTGCATATATAGGGTAATCTCTAAAACCACTCAACAAATTTTGATAATTCTTTCACCATTGAAAAGTCCAATTTGTTCTAGTGGACATGGAGCTATAAAATGCCAAATTTCATTTCATAAGCTACTGAAAGATTAAAGGGATTTACAAAGCCCTTGTACTTGAATATGAACACATTGGAACTATAAAAGAACATGTTTGCAAAGAAGGCCTTGACTTTAAGTGGAGAATGTCACTGAGTAGAAAAACAAAAACCGGTCACATTTGTTATATTTGTTTCTTTAATTGTCATTTATCAAATGCTGCAAATGTGTATGTAATGAAATACGGTCAAAATCTCTGAATAACCTTTATTCTCTTATAGATGCAATGAAGTTTCTGGATGCCAAAACCTTATAGTAACTTTCATGCAAGAAAGTTTTGCTTTACTTTTCTTTGTAATTTATGTTGCAATTAAGTTCATTAGCAGGGCATACTAAATAATTGTATACAGAGAGAAAACTGTTAACAAAGAAATCAGTGAACCAATATTTTTCTCTATTTATTTTTCTCTATCGTCGCAGACTATGAGTCTTTTCTGTGTGTCACCAAGAAGATACCTTGGTGGTCTGGGAGTGCAGAATCTTATTTCATTGTGTATGTTAAGGGTTTCTACATTATGTGAAAATTATATAGCTTTTATGTTATTAAATAACTATGGGACCAAAAAGAAGGTACAAATATTTAAAATTTAACCTGCTATAATTATCTAAAAAAATTACTTAACCATTCTGACCGAGGATTCTTCCACAGCCAAAGAATAATTATATGCTATATGCAGCATTTCTAGAACTTGGGGGAGGTTAAGGAAGTCAGACCTGCCGTTGATGTTTCATATCCTTTTGCATGAATATCAGAGGATGTTTCATCTATTATTTGGATTAATTGGGACTGTGCAAAATTCCATTTATAATGGGCAAAGGGGAGGATTCACTATAAAACCCTCTAGTTTAAAAAGCTAACCATGAACATTGGGTAACATACTTTTCTCAACTGCAAATCACTATTCTTTTTTACTTTCTTTCTTTTTCATATTCATGCAGAGAGAAACACAATTTCAAAGTCATCACACAGCAACTAGCTTTGAATAGATATGACTATCATTTAGCTTACTGTATTCTTATACCTACAACAAAATGTGTAAATGAGTAATGAAGGTTTATCTGTATTAACAAGAAGTAGAATAGAAGAATAAGCTTTTATATTTTGTAGAAGAGTGAGTAGAGAAAGTCATGTGAATGTCAAAACATCAGATTTTTAAGATTTAATTTTGTCTAAATTGTTTTTGAAGCTGAAAATGGATTTAGACCACTAAAGCATTACAAAGTAAAGAACAGCTAAAGTGAAAGAAAGCCTGGAAAACTTTTTGGAAACTCAAAATGAATTCTCATGTATTTGTATCGCACAGTATTACTTGATTTTACAAAGCAGTACTAATTTGGGAATGAAGTCTTTTCTTTCATGCAGTTTTTGTGTAATATTGTTGCATTTATCCTCTCATATTAGTAATTCTACCTCTTCCTTAGTGATACCCTTTGAAATTATGATCTCCACATAGAACTTATGAAAGTTGTAATTTGGGCCTAAAGTGCTTCTCTAATGTTTGATCAATCTATTTTTAGGTTTTGAAACCATAATATTCCAGCAATTATTATTATAATAGAAATAATGAAAGCTCTTTATTAAAATTTCAAAGCATCCTAATGAAGTGCTGGTTGCAGTTCAGAGAAATTCTGGTAACTGCAATCCTAATGATTGGATGAAATAGATAAGGCAGTGTTTTTAATAGAGGTGTGTATATAAACTGTAATAGTGTATTGCAAAGTGTAAGCAATAAATGTTACCTGTGATGCACAAAACAGAAGATAAATGTCTTAAATATTAGTACATTCTAGTGTGGAATAAGTAATTAAGCGAATTTTCCGTTCAAAACTATGCTATATTATTTTTAAAAATTAATTTTATATTGTAACAAAAATACTTCACTAACTGTTTTTAATCAATGGGGATATTTTGAAAGCCATTGCTTCCAGTTATGTTTTATTGTATATACTTGTGGACGAAACCAATAACTCTGTATGATTTCTTATGGTGAATAAATATGTATGTATGTATGTATGTATGTAGACTGACTGGTTGTGATTAGCAGGGAGAGGATGCATGCATTGCGCGCGGGTAGCAGATGGAGGTGGATGAAAGAAAGGGTGAAGGGTGTATCTACCTGTATGTCAGCAGATTTGCAAAGTCATCTTATATTCATTTAGGATGAATGCATAAATGCAAAAGTTATTCTTCAGTCAAAATGACACATACAGGGTGGGCCATTCACATTGAGACTCTACAATATCTCCAAACTAAGTTGATATTGTAATGAAAAGAAGCTAGAAACAGTGATGTGTATTGAATTTATTTAAAGGTGAGTCGGAATTGTTACACTAACATCACTTAAGTTTACTCACTTAACATGTTTCGGAAAACCGTTGTTCCCATCCTCAGAAGGTTAACTCGACTGGAGTTAACCAGTCGAGTTAACCTTCTGAGGATGGGAACAACGGTTTCCCGAAACATGTTAAGTGAGTAAACTTAAGTGATGTTAGTGTAACAATTCCGACTCACCTTTAAATAAATCCAAACTAAGTGTTGTATAAAGAAATATCTTTAATACAAGTTGCTTGATATTATGAGGGAAACTAAATGCCATTAATCATGTAAGCATAACTAATGGCATTTATTTTCCCCCAAAATATGAAGCAACTGTTATTCAAGGCATTTCTTTATACAATGCTTAGGTTTGGAGATATTGACAGTCTCAACTTAAATGGTCCATCCTAGAAAAACTGTTGAGGTGAAACTAAAATGATGGATGGTAGTCTGTTTAGATATGAATCATATAAGCATATCCAAATGAGCTTGTGTTGTTGCACAATTTACTACTTTAATGTTTTTTGTTGTTCATTTTTTTTTAAATTCTATTTATACACCGCCTTTAACTACATTGGTCTTATTGGCAGCCTTTCCTTTGGAATTTATTGCCTATTGGCAATGGTGTTAACTCGTATTCTCTTGTTGTTGGGTTTGAATTTTAATCATTAGATCACTCACACATTCACACACTCATTCTTACTTCCAGACTCTGGGAAGGATAGGGAATAATCTTGACTAGAGAAAAGTTCCTACCCCCCAGGCAGGAATCAGACCGGGGAACTCTCACACAGCAGGCAGGTGCTCTACCTACTGAGCTATGGGGCCAACCCTACTTTAATGTTATATCCAGGTAGAACTGCTATTTAAAACCTGAGTTTAGAAATATATATTATATCTGAATAAGACAGTATATTTAAAGCAATTAATTAAAGAAATTACCTTGGCCAGCCAAATCCTTCTCCACCATTTGGCAGAGAGTTGCCATTCTTATCATCTGCAGAAGCACACACAAAAGGCACTAAGTTATCAGTATCTGCCTCCTTGAATGCAGCAAATAAAAGGAAAAAGTTAATTTATATTTTGTAATTAAATTAGAAATTTACAGGAAAAACATGTATAAATATTAAATAGCAATGTATTCCTTCCTACAGTACCCCCCAAAAGTTAAAATGCAACATTTCTTAATGATTCTGGGTAAACTATATTAAAACCTGCACAAAACTAACTCCTACTTCCATTTTCAATACATGTACATGCCATTATTGAGCATTAAAATTCTTATTGGAAAATAATATAAAATTTAAGTGCAACAAAACCTCTGAAAGCATTCTTCTATAGACTCTCATTCAATATGATGTCAAGCACATGCACTTTCTATTTTCTTTTTTATTATTCTGTGTAATTCAAAGCTACGAATTACTTAGTCTAATATGTATTCAGTACACATTCTATTGACTATTTAAAGATTTGGGATGCTAGGAAGTAATTAGTGCAGTCTCAACTAATAGGGAATGAATGCACTTGTCAATGGTTTGTATAACTCTAATTTTACTTTAGCCTTCAGCTGGTGTAGCTGTTGCAACAACATGAAAAAGATTGCAATATAAATCACACATTATTCTTGTGCGTTACTCTCATTTACGAAAACCTTCTTCTGGTGCATTAACTCATGTAAATATTTAATTTCCTTTTATTTCAGGAAAGTCTGTTCAAAAGATCTATCACATTATAAATTTATCATTAATAGTGTGCAATACTTTTCTCTTGAAATTAGCGAGGGAAATCTAAGTGTACAGTCATACATCAGAAACGATAAATGTTTTAAAGGAAATTGTATAACATCAAGCTGGTAGTTTTATAAGTACTTCATTGTTAACATTTTGGAAAAAAGGGAAATTTACTATTGCTTCTTTAATCATTTAAGTAAATAAAATCTGATTCAATTTACACTAATCACCTTGCTACTACTACTATATAGGGATACGCAAGAATGCCTGTAATAAATAATACTGTAATTCCTAGACTACTGTTTGCTGATGATCTGGTAGTTGGATCAATTACAGTTAATGGTCTTCAGGAAGTAGATAAATACTTAATGAATGGAACCTAACTGTGAATCAGGAAAAAACTCAAGTAGTGGTATTTAAGAAGAGAGCATAATTGAGTAAACATGAAATGTGGAAGAAGGGGAACAAGGAGTAGTATGAGAATATATTTGCTTAGGCATTAAAATAGATGGGGTGGGAATGAGAAAAACAAAAGAAACTAGCAGTGACAAAAGGAAAAGGAGCCATGTCAGTAATAAGAAGTTGAAAGTACAGAGTACAGAACAATGAAGTGCCTGGAAAAAATTTATGTGGTGGATCCTAAAATGCTATATGGAATAGAAATATGGGGACTGAATGGTGGCGAGGAACCCATTGATATGGTCCACAGGACATTTTGTAGTGAAGTACTGGGCTTACCTTGTGCGATGGCAAAAATAGTAGCACAGATGTAGATGGGAAGTGTGTTGAAGAAGGGTATGATTTTAGAAAGAGCACTGAAATACTGGTTTAGGATCCTGAATGTAGATAAGAATATTTTGCTAAGACAGTGTGTAGAGTATCAGGAAAAAAGTCTTAGGAACTGGAAGTGCTAGTAGCATCCAAAAGTACTTGGAAGTGAAAGATATAGGGGAATACTGAGGAGAGGAGAGAATAATCATAATAATTTTTGGAAAATAATAAGAAAGAGATTTGAAGACACCGACATCCAAAAACTTTTTGGTGGATAATGAAAAAGTTACCCTCTGGTATACTATATCCAATGAAGAAATATGGGAAAGGGAAACATATGTTGATAAGATAAACGGGCAAAGGGAGAGAATAGCATGGTTAAGAACTAGTGTTTGGAGATAAAGAGGGATAAGAAAGGATATCCTACAGAGTCAATGTCTCATTTGTGGAGGGAAGGAAGATCTGGAACATACAGTATTTGAATGCCAAGGAACGGATCTATGGAGGAAGGAATTTCTGGAGCAGAAATGGGCTAAGGTGGATAGGAAAAAGCGTTAAGGGGGACTTTTTTAGAAAGGATGTCAGAAGTTTAGATCAGTTTTTAAGTAGAGTTAAGAAAAACTGGAAATGGTCTGTACAAAGGAAGTCTGAGTTAACATAACCTTTTATTAGTAATTAATGTCTTTTTTTGATAGCTATAGAGAATTATAAAATGTGTGTAGAAGTAATTATGTTAGGTGGGTATGACGGGCAAAGAGCTTGGGCTGAATGCCCTGTCATACTCCAGTATGTATTAGCTTAACACAAATAAATAAATAAATAAATAAATAAATTAATTAAAAAAATATAAGCAGTAAACTGCAAAACAATTAGGGAGGAAATTATATTTTGTTGTTAAATGTTTCTCAATTGTATGTCTGTCTCTCATTTAAACCCCATCAATAAGCCTGAATGTCTTGAAAACGTATGGGATGAAACAGGCAAAAGTGAATCCACAGCCCTTTAAATGTAAGTTAATGGTTATATGCATTTTCAGAATAAAGAAAAGCTAGTTCTACCTAGGCAAATGGTTTCATCAGGGTTGCACCCAAGCCCTCTGAATGACAGAACCACAGGTTATCATTTTCATAAATGAGGAGACATTGTATAATATATTTACTATCTATATTTCATGTCTGGAAACATATGATATACTTTTTTATGCAGCCTTGGTTACAGCTTCATATTTTTAAACATACAATCAACATCACGCAAGTGATTTAAGTGGCAATACACAGCATGCTCAAGTTAAGAAATTCCATGAGTGATAAATGAACAGGCCTATTATACATCTTTCACACAACTTATTTTGTTAACTATTCAGTAGTCGCACAAACGTACAAAATATTTAACAAGTTAGGTAAAAGCAGGGTTTAAGCTACAAAATAAAACAATGTTGCAAAAATGCACAAATACAAATTTACATTTGTGCAAAATATGATAAGTTTGAGCAAAATTCTGTTAGTAGAAAATTTTATAAATTATACTATTAATAAGGGTTTTAAAAGTGAAATATGTGTATATTGAATTGAAGCCAACAGTAATCTGCTAAATAAAATTTTATTATTTTTTTAAATCAACTTTTACACATATAGATCCACACATTCCATATCATATCTACAATAAACTGTCAGTATTGATTAGCATATTTTGCATTAAATTATATTGTATCACATTAGAATACATTGGTTTTTATGCATACTTCGCACAGTGGATGCCTTTTTAAAATCAAAGTCATAGTGAGATGGCCCTTCAATAATAATTATCAGAAGTGTACTAACTCTTTCTACAGAAAAGCGATTTCTGATTTCCGTTCGCAGTCAACTGTGTGCAGGGAATAGTAACGGCATATTCTATAATTAAATCCATAAGAGGGAATTGTTCACTCATCTTATTAACATAAATGAACTCTACAAGCTCTTTGGAATTCATTCCATTTCATCTACTATTTAACACCTTCTTAAACAATGTCCATTCCAGTAACAGATGATTTAAATTCATTGATGTGACAAAATTAATTAGTGAATATATTTCTGTGATTTCCTTATTGTCATACTCGCCATTATTTCTATAGTCTTTAGGATAGAGTATATTAAATACTCCAACCTTATCTAAATCCCTTCTCATGTTTCTCATTTAAATTTATAAGCAAATTATCTAAGAATTTGCAAATCATGGACTTAACAACACTTCCATGCTGCAGTGAATCTTGTGTTATGTTTTCACAAAATTCGAACTAACCTTCTTGAAATTTTGGAGATACTTTTATCAAGAAAAGAACTGTAATTTGAACCAGGTTTCAATTTAAGGTCCTTAAGCCCTTGCATGCATAATTTCATGCAAATTTGCATGCACTCTGGATTTAAATTTGACTTTTGAAAAGTCAAACGTAATTTGTTAACAAGAAGCATGAATCCTTCATAAAAGACAATAGTGACAAAAATTTTAGACACTTTACATTTCTTAGTAAGCCAGCAGCTACTAGTCTCTTATATTTTTCCAGCACAAATACCAAAGAATTCCAATTTACATATTGTGAATTTACCAGTTCTCCCAATGAGAGCCAGCGAATGGCAAAAGTTTTAACATATTTTTCCCTTGGCTTATTAAGTGTTTCTTACATATCTTTTTATGCTTTAGAATTCCTTGGTGACTGTTCAAAAGTAGCTATATATTCTGTTTAGAATCTCTTGAAACTTCACAAGCTCTGAACAGTATTCTGCTGCTTGACTGACTGCTAGAGCTAACTGATGGGCCATGCAATGCACAGATAATATATGGGGGTAATTGTTTTTAAAGAGTTGCCACCCTAAACCGAAATCCTGTCACAACAGATGCACCATCAGTAGCAATTGAGGAGCATTTCTTCTTATCAATGCCATGCCTATCTAAAACTCCTCCAACACATGAATATATATCTCTCGCAGTGCATCCTGTTAGCAGACACAGTGTTAAGTAATGCATGTACATTTTCTCCATCTGCACTATTTTCACGTACATGATTAGAGTTTCTGTTTGAGCAATGTCAGCAGACTCATCTATCATAATTGAATACCATCTGGCTGACTTTATTTATGATAAAATATTATCAGTAATTATTTTACACACTGCATCCTCCATATCATGAATACTATCATAACCTTCATAGTTTGCATTGCCACTGAAAGTTAATTTGGTCAAAGAAAGACATCCTAAGTCTATACACAGTTCTTTTAATACGGAAAACCTTCTTGTAGCAATATTTTTCTTTGTTATTGTGTAGATGATTTTCATAGTGGATACTACACTTTCCTCAGCATTTTTACAGGATGCAGCTGAAGCTCTGACAAAAGTTGGTGCCTCTAACAACTCTCCAACTATAATTTCGCCAGCAACGGCAAAACAAGAGACAAATTTCAGAGCAGCCACAAGCTGACCTGGGATTAGGCTTAAACTCTTTTTTACTTCCCCTACTATGTATAGTACGTAGGGGAAGTATTGAATTCACCCTAAAATTTTACACAGAGATTTCACCAGAAATACATGTTTTGAGGCCCCCTGAATCCAAATAAAGCATTTCTGGAAATATGTCCGTGTGCATGTGTGCGTGCGTGTGTGTGTGTCTGAACACCATAACTCAAAAACAAAAAGTTGGATAAAGACCAAACTTGGTATGTATGTTCAATATCTTCCAAAGATGCGACAAAGATTTCCAACAAAATCCCCCCACCGCAAACTACCCTTTACCTGGAACATGTTTCAAAATCTTTTATTTTATAAAAAATGGCTCTTAACGATTTTGATTAAAATACTATATATGAAAGATATTTACATGACAAATAAAATGTATATCTTGAATTTTCGAGGAACAGCCTATGAAGTCCTCTTCATTCAGAAGGAATTTGTATAATCTTGTGTAACTGATAAATATTAAGTGATAGACGAAAATGTACTACACAAAAAATGTAGATCTCTTTAAAACAATTTATTTCACATAAGTTTTTTGTGGCATACGCCGTTTCTGAGATAATCATTATTAAACATTGAAATTGTTCATTTCTTAGTCATTCTCTTAAAGTCCTTTCAACATTCAGTTGTTTCTTGCAATTACATAAAAACAGATGGAATTTTAAGGCCAGCATATAGTGCCCTGTTCTTAAACATTTGACTGTCACTGTTCCCTTTGTATCTATAATAAAATGTGTAATGTAGCTATTTCTGCAAAGATTTATTTGGATTAAAATGTAGTAGATAGAAAAAAAATCGATGTGTTACACTCACATGACTTTCTCTACTCTTGTACAAACTATTTTTACAAACGCTTATTCTTCATATGCTTCATGTTAATCAAGATATCAAGATGTTAATCTTATTGCTCATTTTCTTGTAGATGCAAGGGGAATTGGTAGGCTTTAAGCTATAGTCAAATATTTTAAGAGCTGGTTGCTATGTGCAGTATTTCATCCTCTTTGCATTACCAGGACAAAAAAAAAGGAATAACGAATTTGAGAAAAAGTATTGGAAAATTTAAGGGAATAACAATCAATATCTCGAAAATGGTTCACTCAACAAAAAAAATGTATGACATAAATGCGATCTACATTTTTTGTGTAGCAAAATTTTGTCTATCTCTTATGGTTTACCAGTTATGCAAAAGTCGTTCACAATGATGAACACTTTTGGAGACATTACCAGAAAATTCGAGATATACTTTCATTTGTCATGAAAATATCTTAAACATATGATATTTTAATCAAAATCGTTAGAGCCATTTTTGAGAAAATTAAAATTTTCGAAAAATGTTCCATGTAAAGGGTAATCTGGGGTGAGGAGATTTTCTTGAAAACCTTCATGTCGCATATCTGGAAGATACTGAACCTAAATAGCAAGTTTGGTGTTTATCCGACTATTCGTCTCCGAGTTATGCTGTTCTCTCTCTCACACGCACACGCCCACGCCCGCGCACGCACACACACACACTTTTTTGGGACTCAAGGGGTCTCAAAACATGTATTTCCGGTGAAATCTCGGTATCAAATTTTTGGGTGGAATACAATACTTCCCCTACTTACTATACGTAGTAGAGATAGTAATAAGCTTAGGTAAGAATAATTTGTATACCCACTAATAAACAATAGAGGGTAGAAAGTGAATGTATCACATCAGGGTTTTTTGTTTCTATGTCCTCATATGAACATTCACAAATATGATCTAAGTCACATAAACACTCCCTTTTCTTGATTTTCCATAGTCTTTAAGGGGTATATCCCAAACGACAGGTCTTGCACGAATATCATTAACTAATTGTATTGTCTTTCCTTTTGTCCACTCAATTTTCTCACTAGTAAGCAATGAATATAGGCATGGGCCAGTTGACTGTGTCTGGTTGAAGTTAGTCGGCTCTGCATGAAGTGAGCAGAATACATATCGCACTCAACATGTTTTCCACTGCCAGCCAAGACATGTTATGCAATACTTGTTGGTCAGTAGAGACCAACAGTGTTTACCACTGACATTTTGAGCTCAATATGTTTTATTGATTGTTGAGGCAGTGGAGACCCGCCTTTAGATATTTGTATCCACAAAGACTACAGCAACAAATTAAGAAAGCAGAGGAGACTAAAATTCTGGAACAAGAAAACAAAGTTACCATAACAAAAAGCAAAAGGAGTATAAAGAATTCCTACAAAAGGACACAGAAGTTAGAGTGAAATACAAAGAGAAATAAAATTACACGATGAAGAAGCCTGGAATGCACTACTATCCGATATAGAAAATGTCATACATAGCAGACAAAATGTCACCTATAATCTTATGAGATAGCTAAATAAATTGGAGAGAGATACAGTGCGTCTATATATAATTGATACAAATACCAGGATGAAACATTATGAAAAACTGTGGACAAAAACAGAAAATCTCAAAGATAGTGAAATGTATAATAATGCTGTTGAAAATGAAGAAGATACGTATTACTGAATGTGAGGAAGATAACACTTCATTATAGGAGTTGAAAGAAGTTTAAGATAGGTGAAAAACAGAAAAACACTAGGCCTCAAAAAATAAATACTGAACTGATTTAATATGGTTGACTCTTTCTAGAATTAAGGCCCTTACATCTTGTGAACAAACGTTGAAAGAAACAAGAAATACCATTGTTATGAAAAGCAGAGGTCATTTCACTATACACAGCTGAGAAAAGGCTTTTGTTACTGACAGGGAGGAGACCCTTTAATTCCTTTTGATATTTGAAGGCTTGAAGGAACAAACCCAAACAAAAGCCTAGTGTCCTATTCCTCACCTTCCCCTGGTACAGTGATCACATGATAATCTAAAGGGCTTAGGAGAGACTGTTATTAACAAGAGGAGACTCTTTAATCCCTTCTGAAATTTGAAGGTTTAAAAGAACAACTTGGGCAAGAACCTAATATCTGACCCTGTTGGTTTTCACTGATGAATTAAAGGAGGGCTACTCCACCAGTATAGCAGTGATCAGCTTGTGAGTTACTGACCTGCACTGGTATTCCTTCCTTTCCATATATTACATCCCCTCTTTAGCCTTTCCTGTCCAGTCTTACTTGCCTCAATGCTTGTTTCCTTCAACCCCAATGGTATTAAGAGTATTCAAGGGTTAGGGGATCATTTAATATTCTTTTTCTGTCTGTCTATACTTCCTTTTATCTAGGGTGATATAACCACCAATTATATGCTGCCCATTAATTGTGAGAGAACAAATGTTGCAAATAAATGTTTGTTTACATAACTTTAACTACCCCACGTATGGGAGCCAATTTGTAATAGCAAATTTTACGTGTTTATAGCACCACGTTGTGGAAGCCAATTTACGAGAGAAAATAGGTGTTTACTTCGCGCGAAGCCATCTTGTGTGACGTCATACGTTGGTTGGTTCATTTGTTCTGTTTGTAGATTCCTCTGGCATAGCAATTTGTATCAGTTTTTAAATGTCCACCGGCTAGCTATCATCTGATCTTGGTAGGCATGTCTTTCTTACAGGTTGTGAAGCGGAAAGGAATCTTTTATCCAAAAATTACTAGTGAAGAAATGTGTTTTATAATGTTTTATTGTCGAACACGTGCACTAACACTTTCACAGATTTATCTAGATAATCGCCATACTGAAACTGTTTATAATAACTTCTTATCACTTTTAACTCACGTACTTCAACTTTGTATATTTAACTGTAGAATATTTTATAAGATTTCTCGTACTTCTGCTGCGTGTAACTTATGACGAAATGAAGGACTGATTGGCGACATGTACTGTACTGAGAATTCCGTTGAACTGGGGGTTGACGTGTAGTGTACGGAGAATTTTGTATAACTGAGGGGCGACCGACTTCGAGCCTGGCTATTTATAGGCTTGCCTTAAGATACGCCTAAAGATTATAAATGAAATGCCATTGGCTAATAAAACGCGCCAACATTAGCGTCTATTTTATTATCCAATGAAAACCACTAATACATATTGATTTAGAAAATGTTCTAGAAGCTTTTTTTACCGAAAAGGCGCGAAACATTACGTAACTTCCTGGTTCCCGGCAACGATAAACAACTCACCCCATCGCTGTATTGTGTTATTGTTAACAGTTTCAATAGAGCCGTATATTATTATTTACCAATAATAATTACAATTATTAAACCTCTGAAATCAATGTTACACAAAAATACATATTCATATTAAAATAATTATTTACATTTGAGTAATTTGTGATACAAATTACCGTATCATATGCCCCACTAGAAACATAATTATAAATATTTATAACTTGTTTAGAATTTTATAATTTGTGTTTTTAGTCTCCTAAATCTTGGAACACACGCTATCACTTTCACTTTACACTTCACACGTATTTAACACACGACATATGTTTTATCTCGCCACTACTTACTGGCTCTGGTTTAATTAATTTAGATATTAGTCTGATATCACAAAATTTTTTTTTTATAGCAAATACTATACCCTAAATTATTTGATTAGTGTTAAAAAAAAATGGTTTACTTTCTTATATTGTTACCAAAAATTTATCAATTCAAGAATTTTTTTGTAATTACTATACATATTTACCAAAATATTCACCCTTTACATATATTTACATCTCTTAAATCTAGGCACTGTGTCACATTTTCTGTTTGCTACATAAGTATTTGTTTCAATTATTTTTAATTATATTTACCAATTTTTTTTTTATTTTGTACTTTGCAAATATATTTACATCTCTTAAATCTTGACAATGTTTCACCTTTTCTGTTTGCTACATAAGTATTTGTTTTATTTATTTTTACCAATTTTTGTTATTCTGAATTTTATTTTAACAATACTTTTTGAATTGTATTTACGTACTTTTAATTTAATATCATATTAAGTTTCAATCTTTGCATTCTTAATTTTTAATTCTTGGAATTGTATTTACATACTTTTACTTTAATATCATATTAAGTTTTAGTTATTACCTTCTTCTTTTCAAATACTGTTACAGTTACTAAAAATTTAAACATTTCTCTTTTCTTTTTTTTTTTTTTTTTTTATAACTTATTTCTCTTTTCAAATGACATATATATTTAGTTAACCCTCTTGCGTTCCAATACATTGTTCTGCAAGTCGTCTTCAACTATCCAGCATTTACTTTACATCTCACTGCTATTTACCCTCCTGGATCAAATTGTGTGTGGCTAAACATTACTCGTAGCCGTAACCTAACCTTCAAATTGTTGTTCATGAATAACCTCATGTATTCATATGACATTTCATCACATGATAACATTTGAAAACAATCTAAAGTTTCCTGAACAATACATCTTTTAACAATTGTCATTTTCAATTCTTCTGCTATCATTTTAATCTGAGAATACTCTGACAAATCTGTACTAAATTGTACTGGACTGGAGTTTTCATTTTGAATATCTTGGCACAATTTATTTCTTTGCATTTCTGACTCCTGTATTTCTGATATCTCCCCTCTGAAATTAACCTGCGCCTCATTTACATCTACATTCCTAACCTCTTTTATCTCTCTTAACTCACTTGAAATAATACTCATTTGACTTCCTAACTCTGTGCATTCTACATTAACCTCACTTTTAGTATTAACCTCACTTTCTTTGTTATCTATTTCCATGCTCATGTCTAGCATTTTCTTTGAAGTTTCTCCTATCTCACTTACTACCACTTCCTTTTCATCACTCATTTCTGGCCTACTACTATCTAACTTCATAACTTTCTTTTCAATTTCTTCATTGCTTTGATCTACTGTTTGCTCTAATTTCTCATTACTCCTACCAATATTTTCAATTGATTTCCTGTTTTGTTCAAAGCTTTTACCAATATCTTCCCTTAACTCCCTCTTATTCTGATCTAGTTTTTGTTCTAAACTCCTATCAATATCTTCTCTTAATTCCCTATTATTCTTTTGCATATCTTCCCTTAATTTCTCATTACTCTGAGTTAATTTTTCTAATTTCTCATTATTCTTTTGCATATCTGCTCTCAATTCCCTACTCATGTCTCTCAGCATTTCCATCATCACAATAGTATCAAGATTAACATTTCCTGCTATTCTATTCTCACTTTCTGCACTAACATTTTCATCTTCAAACCCCAAAAAATCTGGGCTATTTCCTGTACTTTGTATTGGATCACAGCTAACTGTTACACTATCTCCCTCCATAATTATTTCTTCTGTATTATTGGTAGCCATTGTTTTTATTATCCTACCGCTCCTCATTAACATTGAAAGTTATTTACACTTAAAAAATTAGGATACTCTAACCTTACTAATGCTGTCCGCTGATGTATCTTTGATGTCCAGCGTTCTGCCCCTTTCTCCTAGATTTGTATGTCGCTTCTGCGTTGTTTTATGATGAATCTACGTTGTCTCGATGTTTTTGCGTCCACTTATCCGCGTCGTTTGTCGCTCCTCTAGTTGTTTCTTGAATCTGCGTCTTGTAGATCATTTCACTGCTGCATTCCTGGTTATGTTGATCCTTTCCTGGTCATCTTTCCTTTCCTGGTTACTTGAGTTCCTTTCCTGGTCACTTTGCCTTCCTTTCCTGGTCACTTCGCCCCACGTTGGGCGCCAATTTGTGAGAGAACAAATGTTGCAAATAAATGTTTGTTTACATAACTTTAACTACCCCACGTATGGGAGCCAATTTGTAATAGCAAATTTTACGTGTTTATAGCACCACGTTGTGGAAGCCAATTTACGAGAGAAAATAGGTGTTTACTTCGCGCGAAGCCATCTTGTGTGACGTCATACGTTGGTTGGTTCATTTGTTCTGTTTGTAGATTCCTCTGGCATAGCAATTTGTATCAGTTTTTAAATGTCCACCGGCTAGCTATCATCTGATCTTGGTAGGCATGTCTTTCTTACAGGTTGTGAAGCGGAAAGGAATCTTTTATCCAAAAATTACTAGTGAAGAAATGTGTTTTATAATGTTTTATTGTCAAACACGTGCACTAACACTTTCACAGATTTATCTAGATAATCGCCATACTGAAACTGTTTATAATAACTTCTTATCACTTTTAACTCACGTACTTCAACTTTGTATATTTAACTGTAGAATATTTTATAAGATTTCTCGTACTTCTGCTGCGTGTAACTTATGACGAAATGAAGGACTGATTGGCGACATGTACTGTACTGAGAATTCCGTTGAACTGGGGGTTGACGTGTAGTGTACGGAGAATTTTGTATAACTGAGGGGCGACCGACTTCGAGCCTGGCTATTTATAGGCTTGCCTTAAGATACGCCTAAAGATTATAAATGAAATGCCATTGGCTAATAAAACGCGCCAACATTAGCGTCTATTTTATTATCCAATGAAAACCACTAATACATATTGATTTAGAAAATGTTCTAGAAGCTTTTTTTACCGAAAAGGCGCGAAACATTACGTAACTTCCTGGTTCCCGGCAACGATAAACAACTCACCCCATCGCTGTATTGTGTTATTGTTAACAGTTTCAATAGAGCCGTATATTATTATTTACCAATAATAATTACAATTATTAAACCTCTGAAATCAATGTTACACAAAAATACATATTCATATTAAAATAATTATTTACATTTGAGTAATTTGTGATACAAATTACCGTATCATAATTAACAGCTACAACTACATATGTTTAGAAACATCTGCACAAGATAGCAGAATCTACATATATCCTTTGAGTGATTTCAAAGAAGGTAGGATCAAGACAACCTAATTTGCTGCCCCTTTGATCAACTTACCAGCCTTTTATCAAAATACTGGAGTGCAAGAGAGCAAATGGCTTCATTGTCAACACTGTCAAACATTAAAAACCAACCAAATATACCACTATACAGAAAAGGAGAAAGAAACAAGTCTGAAAATTATAAAGGAATAAGCTTACTGAACAAAATTTATAAATTATATTCCAGAATCATTAATATGTTAAAAATTACAGCTGATGATATGCAACTTGAACAAAATGGTTTTGGAAAGGAAGGTCTTATCACAAGTTATACTACGAGTCAGTTTGATATTGTCTATAGTTGCCCAAGTGATACTTTGATATCTGACTAATTCTGATATCCCGTAAGTCAGTAAAGTTATTAAGTCTGTGCAGGATGGCAGCAGTTGGATGCTCATGCCAAGGAAAAAGGGGGAAGAGGTAACAATTATTAGCTGCCAAGATGATGATACAGGCAGATGTATCCCAAAGTGTTTCATAATTTTAACAACTGTTGTAAGTGAAGTTTAAGTGTGTATATACAACTCATTCATATTTTGAAAATGAAATTCAGAGTTAATACTGCTTCCATTTTTACTTTCTCTACTGCTTACCTATAGTAAGTAGAGGAAGTATTGCATTCCATCCTAAAATTTTATACTAGATTTCAGCAGAAATATGTGCTTTGAGGTCCCCTGCAAATTTTAGATAAAGGGGTGCGTGTGTGTGTACAGCAACATGGTACTTAACAATAGACACACATATTAAAGTTTGTTACAACTCGCTGACAAGCTTCATCAGACTATACACATGTATAACTTATTCATCTTTTGTATGTAAACAACAAGAAATGTTTTTAATATATTAGTGGTGATATTTATATCAAACCTAAAGAACAGTGTACCGTATTATTTAACATAACTACTGTGTCTTCCTACTCCCTGCTAGAACAAAGTGCCTCTCTGAACTACCAGAGTATACTAAAACAATTCATACACTATAATACTCCACACCCAAGATAACAATACAAGTTACCAACAATAAGTTACACACACAAACTGAAATGAGAAGATTATCCCAGGGTTACCACTACAGAGATGAGCAACGTGCATCACTAGATCTTCAGAGCTTTCAACAGGTATTGTGACACACCAGATCATTGCACCACTGACAAAGAGCCCCGCGGCATATCATAGCACTAAGAGCTTATGAAATGAAACTATGAGAATTTGCCTGCTGACGACAGGCTATGGTAGTAAACAGAAGAACATTTTAATTCGCTGTTTCAATTGCAGCAAGTAAACAAGCATAAATTAAAGACTTTGTCCAAAGAAAGTGAGAGAAAAGGGGGTAAGTATTATGTAAAATTTAATGCTTGCTTATAGTTTTGCTTTATTTTTGTATGTGATGTATAAACATGTTTTATTCATAATTTTCCGGCTTGTATTATATCTTTTACCTGCTGCAATTAAAAATGATGAATTGATTTTACACTGCAATAATCGCAAAATCTTAACAAGTAAGGAAGAGTCAAAGTTCAAGGAAAATGCCTGGTAGCATTCCTTGCTGTATTTAAATAGCTCTCTATACAGTGCAAATCATTCTCCTTCTGTCACCTGAAGAGAGTAATTAATAATTTTCCTTTTGCACCTTAATGTAAAATACATCAATTCAAATGTTATGGCATAAAAGAAATCTGTTATACAAAATAATGAAGGTGCCAGTGAGACACATTTAATAACTTCCATTTGAAAAGTCAAACACTTATAAGCATGACTGCCATTCAAACTCAGTACTGTCACCATTAGCTCATCTTTTCAGAACTTGGATGTTACTTAATTAAAACAATTGAATTCAGCCTTCATCCATCTTAAACAAGATGCTTATATTTGAGTTTATGTGATGTGCAGTTAAACATTCTAAGAAAGCTCCATGTATCCTTATAATTTCTTCTGCACTAATGGACCTAGCTTCTTTAAATTTTTTTTGTTATGCTTAATAGCTACAATTTATGGTTGTTTTTTATGAAAACAAAACAGCAGGAATTTTACATCCTGCTTGTGTCTTCAAAATGCAGATGCAGTGAATATCTCTTACTGTGCAATGCAATACAATACTGTGCAAACCAACTCATGATCATTTCTATACTGTTAGATACTGCTCACTACTGTGCCATAACTATGCTGGATACAGCAGAACATCAATGATGGATGGCAGGGGGCAGGGATCATGCCAGTAAGCAGGCAGTGCATCAATAGAATGTTTCAAATGCATCATTTTGGATCTGATTAACAACTATGACAGGAAATACATGCCTATGCGGTCAGAATTAATTAATCTCAAATTATAGCATACTTACAAACAAGGTTGCACAGAATTATATACACAATTACCTGAAATGATCCCGTTATACTTTTGCACTGTATTTCATATCTCCTACATAGATCTTGACTATTTAGAGTACAATGAAATGTACCATCCTGAAGCTCAAATGTCAAAAAATCTTTTCTAACAGAACGTTTCCACCATGGAGGACGGTCCATGTCATGTATAGGCCGAAGATCTGGAGTGGGAAACCTGCAAGAATATGCGTCAAACTATGCAACAGTAACTCAAAATATGTAAAAAAGCACAAGCTCTTAATCTACCATATGACTGAAGCACAAATAATTATAAATTACTAGGTAGCTAAAACTTAAATGGATGATTTAAAATAAAGAGAGTTGAGGGTTGTTACGCTACATCACTAAAATATTCTTACTTGAACGCGTTTCGGGAGACGGCTTGTTCCCATCGTCAGCATGAGTTGAGAACATACTGACGATGGGAACAAGCCGTCTCCCGAAACGCGTTCAAATAAGAATATTTTAGTGATGTAGTGTAACAACCCTCAACTCTCTTTATTTTAAATTATGACACATCACTGTTACTAGCTTCTAAATCTTCAAAATTAGTCAATTAAATGGATGAACTGGGGAAATGCAAAATTCAGAAAAAGCAGGATCTAAAAATTATCTTCCCTTAAGATTTTTATATAATAACACACTCCCAAAAGAATAAACAGTTTTTAAACCTGTATCACATTTTGCATAAGTACTTGTGAAAAACAATCTGCATTCTCTGATGCTGCATATTACTCGGGACATTTAGCAACAGCGCTGGCTCAGTGGGGTGTTGTTATCATGTTTACATGCAGGTAGCCTGTACTCGCTATACACAATAGGGATAGCTGCTATGTTGACTGCAAGTAAACAATGCTAGATATATACATATGTACTGAGTAGTAACTTAATATACTTGTGGTTGATATATGAGTGGGAAAAGCAACAGTATCCCAACAGTTACTCTTTGAGCACTGGTGCAAAGCTCATATCCCCACAAGCATTTTCCAAATAGGGTCATCACATTCATATTGTTGTTCTTTTCCTCAATTTTAATGCCTTTCCTTATAATAAAATGATTTTCTGCTTTCCCTAGAGGGTGATTTTATCACTAAGTACCAAACCACCTAGTAAAAAGTGAGGTAAATCCTACAAATATGCGATCTGTAGTGATTAATGATTATTATTCGCCTAACATTAGTAGTCATAGTGGCATGAATCAACAAAAAGTAAACAAGAAAGGAAGCCAAATTTATATGAACTTGATTTTTACAACACTAACTTTCCTTACATTACTCAAAATTAGGACATAATTTGAGGGCTCATCATGAGAGCTCAGCCTCATACCAATCAAGGGAAGTAGCCAACGAAACATCAATGAAACATCAAAAAGTAAGTGAAGTTAGTGTGACAGAGGTAAAGTTCATATAAATTATTTATCTGCTCCTTCACTGTCAATGGCTTTAAAATCAATAATTTGGCATAAGAAGTGAAGATTTGATGATGCGATTAAGTCCCTATGAAACTTATTCTCACTTAATTATCATTAAAAGATAAGCTTATAATATTATGAATATTATATTAATCCAATTCAGGTTTTAATATTCATTTTGATGTATACGTTCTGACAATGCTTAGGGAAAAAGTTCCCAAACAGTGACATTTGGTACCCCTCTTTTCAAACTCTATACTTTCCCAGCTCCCTTACAATTATTGCTTTTTTATTCCTCAGAAACACTTAAATTTGGGTGTAATCTAGAGTAAATGATAAGGTTTCTAATTTACAGTAATTTTAACAAAAACTAGAGGAAACAAGAACATAAATTGTGAATATCAACCTGCCGCTTCAAATGCAAGGTGCTGGCAGATAAGTATATTCAGAATATATATTTCCATTAATTATTTCTACTCACATTAATTTAGCCGAAAAAACTGTTGAAAACAATTTTAATTCAAATGCACAAGAACATTTCTTTTCATTCTTAGTAGCCATAGCCTTTAACATTAATGCATCAATAGCAATCCTTATGTAATTGGGACACACTTGTTCAATCAATTACCAACAAGTATAAAAAACAAATAAGGATATCCACTTCTGAATTTGCAATGATGCTATCACCACCACCACCATCTATATTTATGCTTTATTTTCTGAATAAGTTTTCTATACCTCCCCCCATTATTGGGAAACAATGGTTTAGGGAGTAATCTGTTTGATCTATATAATATGCCACAGTTTCAAAGTATCCTGTTGTCACATGTGAATGTGTAATATATATACAAATTAAGTCTACCTTTGCTGCGATTGGTATATGGAAAGGATGTTGCTGTTAAGGCTAGTTCACAATAGCCTGAGAATGGAAACCAGAATGAGAACAGGAAGCATGCAACATTTTGGTTCACAAGATACCAGGAATGAGAATGATAATGCATTTTGATGGCCTTATGAAAAGCAAAGTGGAAAGTCGATTTTGCACATTTGTTTGTAACTGACCAATAATATCTTTTCATCTGCTTCACTTCAGCCAACATAGTATAAGTTAGCCAATGCCAAAATTCAATACAGTAAATATTTTCTAAATGCAAATCCTTTACTATTTCCAATTCCTATAAAGCGAAAGTGCTGTACCAAGGCTATGCCTTTCTACTGCTGTACTTTAAACTTATAGAAAAAATAGTGGTCAAATCAGAAACATTAAAATGCTCAAGTGAACCGTCAAATAAAAGAAGCAAATGTGTTGAAAGAAACTTCATGGCCCTTGCAAATGCATGTGACACAAAACTTGCTGATATGGAAGAGAAAGATTCTGCTTCCAAAATGCTTAATTCTCTCTCCTGCTATTTATCTCCCACTCCTACGAAACACAACTGATGATAAATTAACTCTTTACAGCAAAATAAAGAAAATCTATTTAATTGATGTAAATTCTTATGATTTTCAAGATTTATTTGCAATTACAACAAAATTGTAAATCTGTTTCTTCTGCCAAGGACAATGTAGTTAGAGAGGTGTTAAAGGGAATGGTAGAGGAACATCCCATAGCTCAGAAATGTCTTCTCTCTACGTATTTCTATTAGCAATGTTGATAATGAAAGTACTATTGGATATAATGATATTCTCTCAGACAAACATATCAGTCTATTAAATAATTTAGAAACACTTTTCACATATTTCAATATGAACAAAGTAGGATGTAAGACAGCTGTAGTTACAAAGTGTTACAGTTGGTAAAAAAAAAAAAAAAAAGTTTCATGTAGATAACATTAGTTATTTGCTGTTCTTTATTGTTCTCTATTAATTTCTACCAGTTTTTGCTCTTCTTTGTAATTTTTGAGGCAATGGCTGGATGAGAGTTGCATATTAACACACTATAAGTTAGGTTTTCACTAGAAGAACAAATGCTCAATGAATCTGAGGGATTTAGGATGCACATTTGGCAGAATTTCTTCTGGTTTCATTTTCCCATTTGCAACCAGAGAGAGCCTTAGTGGGTGCTTCATGTCATGACCACCTTGAATAATTTCTGCAGAGAAGAGTCTAATATGCACAATATGGATGTAATATGCTTTTCCTGGAAAAGAAGTTAAACCTTTACCGAGTCTTTTTTCCCATTCCCATTACCTGGGAAAGCTTCCTGCTAATTGCAAATGCACACAGTGTAATATATTTTAACTTTGTTGTTCTTATTCTCATTTCCCTTCCCAGTCATTGTGAACCAGCCTTTAAATAAAAAAAATCTTTTGATTACTGTCTTCTTTATTAGTAAAGCTTTTCTTCTTGGAACACAATTCCTTTGTAATACTGGCTGCCAAGCAAAAACTGGCTTGTTTGAAGCTACATAATTTCTAAAGACATCAAGACAACCTAAGCATATGGTTGGTTGATTAACGTTGATAAACTATAACAAATTAAATTGGCATTGTCTGCCTTATTATTCTGGTGTTTTTAATGCTGAAGTATTAAATGTGCGTAAACTTAATAAAACCTGTTGTTAGTTTGAACACTCTCCGTATGGTTTCTTATGATCTTTGGGGACTTTTATTCCACAAAACAATGCCTGGGTCCATTTATTAGTTGGAGGCACACCATGTGTAATGTCCATTATCTGTGATGGTTGGGGATCCCAGAGCCTGGAATCAAACCACAGATCCTTAGCACAGGAGCTACATGGATCCCTCAGCAAAGGAATTGCAAATAAAGCTACTATGCTACTCCAGCACCTATTTAATAAAATCTTGCTTTAAAAAATGTTAAAGGTAGTCCGCGAAACCAGCTTTTAAATGACAACCTTGGGGTAATACTGGAAGTAAACCCCTTTTATATGCGTGCCACTTTAATGATAATATTAACTATTAATTAATTTTGAAGATTGAGAAGCTAGTAACAGTGATGTGTTCATAATTTAAAATAAAAAGAGCTGGAGGTTGTTACACTACATCACCAAAAGGTTCTTTCTTTTAACGCATTTTGGGAGAATGGTTTGCTCCCATTGTCAGCATATTTTCAACTGATTTTACTGGTTATTGTCTGAGGAATGTATGTGGTTAGTGGTGTTCTCTGGTGCTGGGTGGCGGTAGTTCGAAATTCATTAGGTGATTCCTGTGTTTGACGATATGTATTTTTTCCCAGATGTCCAATTCATTGCTGCTGTTGATCGGTTTTAAGAGTTTTATGTTTGATGTGATTTCAGGTTTGAAGAACAGAAATTATGTGCTACTGCTGATTTATTCATCTGTTTTTGGTAAATGCATCTCATATGCTCTTTAAGTCTTATTTCAAGATTTCTTTTGGTTCTTCCTATGTGCAGTCATTACAAACTATTTGATATATACTAGCTGATTTATCGTTGGGGCTAGGGGTCTTTAGTTCTGTTACATAGTATTTTCTGTATATTGTGGTTATTCTGTGTAGACAGGGTGATGTTGTATTTCTTGAAAATCCTTTGAAATTTATGTGTCCAAGGGTGGTAAGTGAACTTTCTATATGCTTGTGGTTTTTGTTGTATGAGTAAAGTATGCACACTTACAGGACTTAGACCTTAGGATCTATGAATTACACTTATGGTTACCGAAAGTTTTAAGACAATCCTTATGGGAAAATTTATGTTCAAATTTCCTTACGATACTTAGCAAGAAGATGAGTGCTAAAATAAAGAAACTAAAAACCTCCTCCCAAGCATATCAAAAGAAGAATTATTACCACTCCTAAAACTTGGATAATAAACAATGGCACACCTAGAGCACAAACAGAAGATTACTTAAAACTAACAAAATTATGTCTGAACCAGAATTTCTTTTCATTCCACAACAAAATCTTTAAACAAACCACCAGCCTAACTATGAGAAACCCCCTTTCACCATTTTTAGCAGAACTACATATGAGCCATTTTGAGTGCCATATTACTAAATCTTTCCCACATCTATTCAAAACCTGGTATAGGTACGTAGATGATATTTTTGCTATTGTTCCAAAAAACTTACAGAAGATGCTTTGAAATTATTGAATTTACAAAAAAAGATCTATAAAATTCACAATAGAAAGAGAAGAAAATGGCCAATTACTTTACCTAGACATCAGGATCATCAGAAATAATGCACACAACAAACAAACATTTGACATTTACAGGAAACCAACTCACACAGAAAATGATACATCAACCTGTCTCCAATTAAGTATGATATTGAAGAAAAAGAAATACAGTGGAATCTCGTTAGCACGTTCCTCATTAACACGTTTTCCCGTGTATTACGTTCAATTATATGAGTCCCGGTACCAAATCACCAAATGTAATAAATAACGTTTGCTTAGTGTGTTTTCCCGGTCCGCTTACTACGTTTGAAGTTTGATGTCCTCATTCACTGTTTTGGCCAATCCTAGATCGGTCCAGTGAGAAAAGGCGCTTAACACATTCAAAGTTTGACGTCCTCATTGGCTACTTTGGTCAATCCTTGGTCACGGGGTGGATACCGGCAGCCAATCACATGCATGTATGTAAATATTTGTGTGGGCGGGATAGAGAATGCTTTACCTTGGCGTGGTAAACGTCAACGATAGTTTCTACTGTTGAGTGTTGACCAAACATACATAGATTGTATTTTAACTTTTCATTTGCAATGAAAAAAAGAAAGTGTAGTAAATAACCAATAGGAAAAAACTGAAAATCCTTGAAATAGATCACAATCCAAATATGAAACTGTGGATATAGTGCGGAAGTTAAACATTCCTCCCGTCAACCTTAACCGCAATTGTTAGCAAGCCTAAATTGATTAAAACTGCTTTCAAAGAAGGGAAAAATGCAAAAACAAAACTTTCCTCTTGGAAAATAGGATCAGAACGAAATTTGTTGCATGGAAACACTTACCGTATTCAAATCGTATTGAATACGCCAAAGATACATTCGCCTATTGTACTAGTAACATGATGCACGCTCATAATTTTTTTTTCTTTTTTTAGTGGAAATTGTTATCACATGTGTAATAAAACGCACAGCAAAGCCACTCTTGTCGCTTCCATAATTCACAATTTATTTTCTCAAAAACATTCATAACCTCAAAAATCTAAGTTGACCAGCATAAAAGCTTGATTATTTATTCTCAGGCTTTGTGTATCCAAATCCATTTGAACACACATTAAATTCAACACAGATTGTACTCAAAATCGATTTCAATTACCCATGGAGACGTAGTAATTATTAGATTTTATTACATAACTATGTTCTTAAATTGCACATTTTGCATTTTCGTTAACACGTTTTCCCGCCTATGACGTCCAAATCCTTAGGTCCTTGCAAAAACGTGCTAACGAGATTCTACTGTATGTCTTTATGAAGAACTAAGAAGACTAACATATAACAATTCATGGAACACTTGCACATTTCAACACAGAAAAGTAACAAGCTAAGAGGGTTTTACACAAAAAATTTTTTTTGCCCATCTCTGTGGTGTAGGGGTAGTATGTCAATCTTCCATTCAAGAGGTCCCAAGTTTGAAACTTGATTAGGGCGAGTTACCCAGATAAGGTTTTTTCTTGGGTTTTACCTTACCCTGAAAAGATGAATATTGGGTAACTTTAAGCTCTATGGATCCTGGGCTCATTTGAGCATCATTTTACCTATTCCATTAATTCATCATTCGATATGACCTAACTGATTAAAGGATGCTAAACAAAACAAAACAAAACAAAACAAAACAAATAATAATAATAATAATAATAATAATAATAAATAAAAAACAAAAGGTTGTCCAACTCAAAAACATATTTTAACTAACCCAACTATCAGAAAAGCTTCTATCTTCACCATGTCCTCTAAAATTTGATATCATCATCAATTCACTCAATTTAATACAAGAAATCAATAAAAAAAAAAAAAACTTCAAACCAATGTAATGAAACAAATAGCAATAGAAACAATATACAAACGTATCTAGAGCAGAATTGGCTGCATGATTACAAGATGAGTCATTAATGAATACAGAAACAGGAACAGGAGCTGGAATAACCTGTAAACTTTTCTCCTTTTATATTAGGAAAGTTGACAACAAATTATGATGGTGAAATACAAGCTATACTTATTGCTCTACAACATCTATTTCTACATATAAACTCTTTCAATAATGTTGTAATCCTTTCTTATTCTAGCTCAGCTATACTGCTTTAACACAGAATTATTCCATCCAAGATAAAAGAATTATGGAATGCAAAATCTGCATCAGAATGCTTAAGCAGTTCAATAAGAACATCATTTTACAATGGATTCCAGCTCATTGTGGTTTGGAAGGTAATAAGAAAACTGACGTGTTAGCCAAAAAAGGTAAATCATCTTATCTTTTATATCAGCAAAGCTCTTCACAAATTAAAAATAAGAAATCACGTTGAAGAACTCACTCAACTAAAAAAAAAAATCTTATGTGCTATATTCACACTACTTTCTCTACTCTCTATTGTTTATTTTTGTCTATCTACATTATTTTAATGGAGATAAACCTTGCAGAAATAGCTAAATTACACATTTTGTTACAGATACAAAGAGAGCAGTGATAGTCAAATGTTTAACATCTGGACAATATTATACTGGCCTTAAAATTCCGTAGTGTTTCCATGCAATCATGAAGAGCAACTGAATGCCGATAGGACTTTAAAGAATGACAAGAGTATTGAACAATTCAAACTACTGATAACAAACACCTTGAAAATGGCTTATGGCGCAAAAAAAGTTATTTGAAACAAATTGTGTGTTTTAAAGAGATATACATTTTTTGTGAGGCATGTTTTCTTCTATTGCTTAACATTTACCAGTTATACAAGGTTATATCAGTTCATCATAGTTCTGTCCTCTATGTTTGTAGCTCTACAACTTAAAAATAAATGATTTTAATGGTATGTTTACAAGTTACCATGGTAGCAGAGGTATTATTCTAAACACATTTGCTTTGTGTAGTTTCCTACATTAAACAATACATATGGAATGGGGTGCAAATGAAAACATAATTGCAGTGATTGCTCTTCATAAGTGTAGTAAGAAACATACTGAAATTTGTTTACCAAACTGTCAAGAGATTTGTTGAGTCTTCCTCTATTGAAGACTTACCAAGATCTAGCAGATCACGTACCATAAGGACTTCAGGAGTGGTCAAAGCAGTAAGAGAAAGAGTACGTCGAAACCCACTCCGGAAGCAAAAAATAATGACCCAAGAGTTAAATGTATCCGCCAAATCTATGTCTAAGATTATCAGAGAAGGCTTTCATATGAGAGCTTATCGACGGTCAGTGGGACATTTGTTAACTTCAAACCTAAAGAAGATCAGGCTCTTACAGTAACATGCTCAGAATGGTCACGAAAATATCCTCTTCACAGATGAGAAAACTTTCACAGTGGAGGAGAAGTACAATAAGCAAAATGATAAAACATATGCATGGAGCTCAGAGGAAGCTAAAATATCAGTTCCCGTGCCCAGCATCAGTGATGGTTTAGTGGGGCATGTCACATCAAGGAGTAACATCTCTCCATTTCTGCAAACAAGGAAAACGGGAGCCAGATGGTACAAAGAGGACATCCTAGACAGAAACCCTTGAACACTACATGCTTCAATGGAAGCCATTGGGTCTTTCAGCAAGACTCAGCCCCAGCTCACAAGGCTAGAACAACTCGAGCATGACTCAGGGACAAAGCTCCAGAATTCATTGCATCAGAAGACTGGCCCTCTGGCAGCCCAGACCTGAACCCACTGGACTATAAGCTTTGGCATATCTTGGACGGTAAGGCCTGTGCTAAACCTCACTCCAGTTTGGAATCTTTAAAGCGAGATCTCATAAAGGCAGCGCAGGAAATTCCTCTAGATGTCATCCATGCTACAGTAGCAGACTGGCCTAACAGATTAAGGTCCTGTGTAAAGACCAGAAGTGATCATTTTGAATGACTTATAGTGTAAGAAATGTTCATTAATCACTGAATTAAAATATATATGTTATATCTTTTTGTGTCTTTTATTTTAAGACATATTGCTTCTTAATCATAGGACAGAACTTATGACTGGACTGTGTGTAAAATTCCTTCCAAATGAACAGGACTTTACAGGCTATTCCCAGAACTTCCAGGCTATTTCTCAAGATTCATGATTTATTTATTTAATATATGGTATTTTAATCAAAATCATTATAGCCATTTTTGAGGAAACTAAAAATTTTTAAAAATGTTCCAAATAAAGGGTAGTTGGGTGGGAGGATTTTCTTGAAAATCTTCATGCATCTTTGGAGGATACTGAATTTAAATACTAAGGTTGGTATTTATCCAACTTTTCATTTTTGGGTAATGCTGTTCAGACACAGAAACACACGGACCTTTTTCTTAAAGTGCCTTTCTTTGGATTCAGGGGCTTCAAAACATGTATTTGCAGTGAAATCTTAATATTGAATTTTAGGGTGGAATGCAATACCTTCTCTACCTGGAATTTATTCTATACACAGTATAGAAAGTAAATATAGAAAACACTGCTAAAACCTAATATTGTACCGGATAGCCCTCAATCAGATGCAGGTGCCTTATTTCGTATAGAAACATGACTTGAATTGGATTTTTAAAAGCTTTGTAACAGTGAAGGCAAAATTCAATGTTTAAGCATTAGAAGTCGAATTTGGGACACATTTGCTGCACTTACTCTCTAATTTATACAGGACATGTTTCAGAAGCCTTCACTTCCATCATCAGCTGTAGGTCAACTGGTGGCACTGATGTCTTCTTCATTCTGGTCTCTGGTAGATGGCGCGACGAATTTGATATAGATATCCATAACTCTGTGTTTGTGTTTTTGGATAAAAACCATCTCCCATATGGCAAGTTCTAGTGGACGGTTTACTTCTTTTAGTAGTTCAGCATTTGTGTCTATTTCATGGTTTGTTTCCCAAAAATGTGCTGCAACGGCTGATTTGTCTGTCTGTTTATATTTTATGTTCTGGATATATTCTTTGGTGTGGATGTTTATGCTGTGCTTGGTTTTTACGATGTACACTTTATTGCATTCTTGGCAGTTAATCTTGTAAATCCCAGGTTTGTAGTACCTGATCTTTGGGAGGAGCTCTCAACAGGTTTTTCAAGTTGAATTTATTTTGAGTGGCTAGGATTATGTTGTGTTTTGAAAACAACTTCTGGATCCTGTTATGTAGAAGTGGGTGGAATGTGAATTTCTTAATTTTCTTCTTGTCTTCCAAGGGTATTAGGGTTGTGGTATTGCTGATTTCCCTGTTTCTTCTGAATTTCTGTATCTTCCTGTCTATCATTCTTGAGTTAAACCCATTAACAATTGCTATTTTGGTGATTTCCTGGTATTTTTTGTTATATTCATCTTTGCTTAAAGGAAAGTCAATTAACCTGTGTACTAGACTGTTGAAAATTGCCTGTTGGTCTGACTTTGGGTTAAAATTATTGCATTTGATGTAGTTTTCAGTGTGGGTGAGTTTTCTGTATATCCCACTGGAAAGTCTATCTCCATTTCTCACTACTTTTATATCCAGAAAAGGCAGGTAACCTTCTTCCTCTGTCCCCACAGTGAAGTTGATGGCTTTGTCTTGTAAACTTAACAGCTTTAAAGTACCCTGAACAAGTTTTTGGGCACTATTGCATAATGTCTTTTACATGTTGAAACCATACTTTGAAAATGTTGGGGAAAGCTTTGGTTACATGTGTTTCTAACAAGCTCTTAAACAAATCTGCGAGGAAGGGAGAGTGTGGATTGCCCATAGCTAAAGTGGAATTTCGTTAGCAAGACTTTCCCATAAAGCTGAATAAATTCTGACTAATGCAAAGTTCTCCGAGTTTGATATAATCTCTTATTGCACTAAGGGTAAGTCATTAAATTGAAGCCATTTTCTAAGTGGGGAGAGTTTGATGGTTGGTATGCTGGGAAATAAGGAGGTGACATACTATGGCAACAGATAGACTCAATGTGACATGTTTCAGGTATTTTAATTCATATGAATTACTGATGCTCAGACTGTCAAATTTGAAGAATGAATTGAAGCAATGATTAAGCTTTTTCGCCAACTGGTAGGTGGGGGCACCAATGTTGCTCACTATTGGTCTCAAGCTATTGTCATTCTTATGAATTTTAGGAAAGCTGTATATTTTAAGCAAGGTAGGGTTGTCTACTTTAATTCTGGGTTTTTCTTTGTTTGTTATGATACTGATGTCTTTCAGAGGAGTTTAAAATGTTGCAGGCTTGTTTAAGAGGGTTATTTTTCATGTGTATACATTCAAATTTGCTTAGTAGGTTTTC
The DNA here is from genome assembly GCA_030765065.1 of Deroplatys truncata. Classification (NCBI taxonomy): domain Eukaryota; kingdom Metazoa; phylum Arthropoda; class Insecta; order Mantodea; family Mantidae; genus Deroplatys; species Deroplatys truncata. Next base: position 155,982,135 of record CM060978.1, read on the forward strand.
CATCCTATCTATGTAGTTCCACCTTGTGCATTATCACTATTTTGCTCCCCTTATCTGCCTTTGTATATATTACTGGTTTGCTATTTAAGGATTTTAAAGTTTGTCTGTTTTTTGTGCGTTTGAGCTCAGATGTGACATTTTATCTAATATGTTTTCACATTGTGATTTAATTATCATTTTATAGTTATGTGGCAAACCAAAACTAGCTACTTATATATCAACTATATAGTCTTCTAATCTGTTGGAAAATTCTATGCACATTTTCAAGCCTTTGTTTAGAAAGTCAGTTTCTCTTTGAGAGAAAGTACTTGCTGATAGGTTGATCACATTGTCTGAGTTTGATGGTGGTTTGATAATTTCTTTTTTTCTATTGTTAAATTGTTTGCAGTGAAGTTTTTCGTATTTTCTTTTAAGGGTCATCTTTTTGTTCATTGTGAAACTCAGAAAATATAGGATGTTGTTTACAAGGTTCTCCCACGTGATGGGGTTCATTGACCTCGAAAGCTTTAAATGTAGTTCATACAATTTTAGTTCAATATTCTACAAAGTTTTATAATGTTGGCTCCTTCCTATTTCTATAACAAGTTTTTCTGTTGCTTGTTGTTTGTTGTTGTATTTTACTACCTTCCTAACAAAGATTGGGGTTAATTTTTTCTGGCCCAGGAAACCAATATCTGCAAATATGTTTCTCTTCTTTTGGTTGAGTTTTTGAAAAGCTTTGATTTTTTTCTTAATTCCGCAAAATTACTATAGGGCATGACTGTTTGGCAGAACATCTTAACAACAACAACTCCGCCACTGCCACCACCGCCACCACCACCACCACCACCACCACCACCACCACCACCACCACTACCACCACCACCACGTTAATAATTACTAAAGTGAAAACTGCTCCAACAGTACAGGTTCTGTGCAAGAAAATGGTACTTATAAGTAGCTACACTGCTATCAATGCTAATAAAATAAACAAATGGATGCACACAAACTATTAACAAGCACAAAATATAAATATACGGTAACATTTCTGACTGAATAACCTTTGTTATTTATTTCAATGTTTCTGTATAGTTATTAAATTATGACCTTAAAATCTGAAGTATAATGAATCATGGTTCAGTATATCAGTGTTTGCACTATACATAAAACATCCTTTTTACTATACTTCACTCAGAAGTTAGATAACTGGAAAGAAAATATGAAAGCAAAATTTAAATATTATAGTAGATCTGCTTTTTTGTATAACTGCTGTTTGCTCTGAAGTTAATAAAACCCTGTCAATCTTCTAATGTGCCAACCACTACTTCTTTTTGGAACAAATCTTCATAAATACAAATTCTAGTAATACTGCTACAATGGGATCTGAATTTGCAACCTCTTGTAGTCCTGTACAGTAGTCTACATAAAACATAAACCATCTTGGAGGATTAGTTCAAAATCTGTGACTGATACTTTGCTACAAACTTTCTGTTTTAGATGCTCATTTTATAACATTTAAACATAGTGATATAACACAGCATTACAGCACTACCAACATTTTAATGGACTATTTTAATGTTTGCTGTCTTAATTAAGTTCTGAACTGACCTGAGTTTGACTGTAAGCAACGAACAAGAGGCTTTTAAATCAATCTTGCTGTCAGATGAGGTAGTATTCTCAACAGCTTGATGGAAATATGCTTGATGATTCTGTAAATAACAGAAGATGAAAAGTAAATAACACAGTATTTGAATTTCTATTCTAACAACTAGATGTCATTGTGTCTCAAATTACAATAATACTTGAGGCATACAGTTCTGCAAAGCAATTTTTGGCGTCTCTGCTAGGAAAAATTCTGGGCCCAGCAATAGCTTAAATTGTTGTGTGTCATAGGAGATAATTCATTTCTGCAGTCTTAAAGGTATATTTACCAAATCTTGAAAATCACTGTGTGTAGTTAAAAATAGTATTTGCTTAAAATTGCAGCCTTCTATGATTAATAAGCAGCTTACAATTTATGAATAACTTAATTTGTGTGCTAATTAGCTTTTACTCAGGGAAAGGGGTGCGGATATCAGCTAGAGATATGGTTGACTAATTTTGAAGATTTAGAAGCTAGTAACAGTGATGTGTCATAATTTAAAATAAAGAGAGTTGAGGGTTGTTACACTACATCACTATAACATTCTTACTTGAACGCGTTTCGGGAGACGGTTTGTTCCCATCGTCAGCATGTCATCTGATTTTGCCGGTCATCGTCTGGGGGATGTGTGTGGTTAGTGGTGTTCTCTGGTGCTGGGCTGATGAACCTCCAAAGGCTGTTGGGTGGCGGCAGTTCGAAATTCATTAGGTGATTCCTGTGTTTGACAATATGTATTTTTTCCCAGATGTCCAATTCATTACTGCTGTTGATCGGTTTTAAGAGTTTTATGTTCGGAGTGATATCATGGTTTGAAGACCAGAAATGATGTGCTACTGCTGATTTATCTGCCTGCTTTTGGTAAATGCATCTCATATGCTCTTTAAGTCTTATTTCAAGATTTCTTTTTGTTCTTTTGATACGGTAATTTGTATCATAAATTACTCAAATGTAATTAATTATTTTAATATGAATATGTATTTTTATGTGACATTGATTTCAGAGGTTTATTAATTGTAAATATTATTGGTAAATAATAATATACGGCTCTACTGAAACTGTTAACAATAACGCAATACTGCAGCAAGGAGTGAGTTGTTTATCGTTACCGCGACCCAGGAAGTTACGTAATGTTTCGCGCCTTTTCGGTAAAAGCTTCCAGAATGTTCTATAAAAGAAATATGTATTAGTGGTTTTCATTGGATAGTAAAATAGACGCTAATGTTGGCGCGTTTTATTAGCCAATGGCAGTTCATTTATAATCTTTAGGTGTATCTTGAGGTAAGCTCATAAATAGCCAGGCTTGAGGTCGGTCGCCCCGCAGTTATACAAAATTCTCCGTACACTCCACGTCGATCCCCAGTGTGCAACAAGATTCTCAACACATAACACGTCAGCTCCCAGTTCAACAAGATTCTCATGTCGGTCTCTCAATTCGTAAAGTTACGCGCAGCAGAAGTACGAGAAATCTTATAAAGTAGTATACAGTTAAATACACACAAAGTCGAAGTACGTGAGTTAAAAGTGAGAAGTTATTACAAACAGTTTCAGTTTGGGCGAGTATTCAGATTAATATGTAAATGTGTTAGTGCACGTGTTCGACAATAAAACATTATAAAACACATTTCTTCACTAGTAATTTTTGGATAAAAGATTCCTTTCCGCTTCACAACCTGTAAGAAATACATGCCTACCAAGATCAGATGATAGCTAGCCGGTGGACATTTAAAACTGATACAAATTGCTACGACAGAGGGAACTACAAACAGAACAAATGAACCAACCAACGTATGACGTCACAAGAATGGCTTCCACCAACACCGAGGTAAACAAACATGGTAACTAATACCGTCGCAAATTGGCTTCCACAACGTGGGGCTACAAATACACAAATACAACATTAATTCTACTTCATAATGGCTTCCAAACGCGGAGCTACAATTAATGATCTACAACATTAATACCGCCGCATAATTGGCACCCAGAACGTGGGGCGAAGCGACCAGGAAAGGAACTCGAGTAACCAGGAAAGGATCAGAAATAACCAAGAAGAATTGAGAGGACCAAAGGAGGAATGCAGAGGTGAAATCATCTACAAGACCCAGATTCAAGAAACAACAGGGACGGCAGATTTCGATCGTAATTCCGAGATTACGATGCAACAAGGAATTCAACTACAAGAAAACATCGAAACGACGTAGATTTATCACAAAACAACGCAGAAGTGACATACAAATCTAGGAGAATGGGGCAGAACGCTGGACATCAAAGTAACAGCAACATACAGCATCACAAAGGTATCATAATTTTTTTTTAGAAAACAAAAACAATGGCTGCTAGCAATACAGAAGAAACAATGATGGAAGGGGATAGTGTAACAGTTAGCTGTAACTCAATACAGGTTATAAAAAAAAGCTCAAACAATGTAATATTGGAGGGAGGAAATGTTAGTGCAGAAAGTAAGAATAGAATAGCAGGAAATATTAATTCTGATACTAGAATGATTATGGATATGATAAAAAAGATTCATAAGGAATTAAGGGAAGATATGCAAAAGAATAATGAGAAATTAGAAAAACTAACTCAGAATATGGAAAAGAATAATAGGGAATTGAGAGAAGATATTATTAAGAGTATAGAACAAAAAGTAGATCAGAGTTTTGAGGAATTGAGAGAAGATATAAAAAAGGATCATAGGAAATCAATTGAAAGTATTGGTAGGAGTAATGAGATATTAGAGCAAAAAGTAGATCAAAGCAGTGAAGAAATTGAAAAGAAAGTTATGAAGCTAGATAGTAGTATACCAGAAATGAAAGATGAAAATGAGGAAGTAATAGTAAGTGAGATAGGAGAAATTTCAAAGAAAATGCTAGACATGAGTAGGGAAAGAGATAACAAAGAAAGTGAGGTTAATGTAGAATGTATAGAGTTAGGAAGTCAAGTGAGTAATATTTCAAGTGAGCTAAGAAAGATAAAAGAGGTTAGGAATGTAGATGTAAATGAGGCGCAGGTTAATTTCAAAGGGGAAATAGCAGAAATACAGAATGTGACAGTAATGCAAAGAAATAACTTGTACCAAGATGTTCAAAATGAAAACTCCAGTCCAGTACAGTTTAGTACAAATTTGTTAGAGTACTTTCAAATTAAAGAGATAGTAAAAGAATTGAAAATGAAAGTTGTTAAAAGATGTATTGTTCAAGAAATTGTAGATTGTTTTCAAATGTTATCATGTGATGAAATTTCAAATGAATACAAGAGGTTATTCATGAACAACAATTTGAAGGTTAGGTTATGGCTACGAGTAATATTTAGCCACACACAATTTGATCCAGGAGGGTAAATAGCAACGAGATGTAAAGTAAATGATGGATAGTTAAAGACGACTTGCAGAGAAATGTATTGGAACGTAAGAGGGTTAATTATTTATGTGTCATTTGAAAAGAGAAATAAATTATAAAAAAAAAAAGAGAAATGTTTAAAAAAAAAAAAAAAATAAATAAATAAATAAAATTTTTAGTAACTGTAACAACATTTGAAAATTAAGAATGCAAAGATTGAAATTTAATATGATATTAAAGTACAAGTACGTAAATACAATTCCAAGAATTAAAAATTAAGAATGCAAAGATTGAAACTTAATATGATATTAAATTAAAAGTACGTAAATACAATTCAAAGAGTATTGTTAAAATAAAGTACAAAATAAGAAAAAAGGGTAAAAATATTTAAAAACAAATATTTATGTAGTAAATAGAACATGTGAAACAGTGCCTAGATATAAGAGATGTAAATATATGTAGAGGGTAAATATTTTGGTAAATATGTATAATGATTACAAAAATCTTAAATGTATAAATTTTTGTTAACAACTTAAAGTAAACAATTTGGTAACATTAATTAAATAATTTAGGGTAAATTATTTGCTATAAAAAAAAAAAAAAATTTTGTGATGTCAGATTAATATCTAAATTAATTAAACCAGAGCCAGTAAGTAGTGGCGAGAGAAAACATATGTCGTGTGCTAAATGCGTGTGAAGTGTTAAGTGAAAGTGATAGCGTGTGTTCCAAGATTTAGGAGACTAAAAACACAATTTTAAAATTTCCAAACAGGTTATAAATATTTATAATTATGTTTCTAGTGGGGCATATGATACGGTAATTTGTATCATAAATTACTCAAATGTAATTAATTATTTTAATATGAATATGTATTTTTATGTGACATTGATTTCAGAGGTTTATTAATTGTAAATATTATTGGTAAATAATAATATACGGCTCTACTGAAACTGTTAACAATAACGCAATACTGCAGCAAGGAGTGAGTTGTTTATCGTTACCGGGACCCAGGAAGTTACGTAATGTTTCGCGCCTTTTCGGTAAAAGCTTCCAGAATGTTCTATAAAAGAAATATGTATTAGTGGTTTTCATTGGATAGTAAAATAGACGCTAATGTTGGCGCGTTTTATTAGCCAATGGCAGTTCATTTATAATCTTTAGGTGTATCTTGAGGTAAGCTCATAAATAGCCAGGCTTGAGGTCGGTCGCCCCGCAGTTATACAAAATTCTCCGTACACTCCACGTCGATCCCCAGTGTGCAACAAGATTCTCAACACATAACACGTCAGCTCCCAGTTCAACAAGATTCTCATGTCGGTCTCTCAATTCGTAAAGTTACGCGCAGCAGAAGTACGAGAAATCTTATAAAGTAGTATACAGTTAAATACACACAAAGTCGAAGTACGTGAGTTAAAAGTGAGAAGTTATTACAAACAGTTTCAGTTTGGGCGAGTATTCAGATTAATATGTAAATGTGTTAGTGCACGTGTTCGACAATAAAACATTATAAAACACATTTCTTCACTAGTAATTTTTGGATAAAAGATTCCTTTCCGCTTCACAACCTGTAAGAAATACATGCCTACCAAGATCAGATGATAGCTAGCCGGTGGACATTTAAAACTGATACAAATTGCTACGACAGAGGGAACTACAAACAGAACAAATGAACCAACCAACGTATGACGTCACAAGAATGGCTTCCACCAACACCGAGGTAAACAAACATGGTAACTAATACCGTCGCACTTTCTATATATACCAGGTTACATTCATTACAATCAATTTGATATATACTAGCTGATTTATCGTTGGGGATAGGATCTTTTGTTCTGTTGCATAGTAGTTTCTGTATGTTGTGGTTATTCTGTGGAGACAGAGTGATGTTGTATTTTTTGAAAATCCTTTGAAATTTATGATGTGTCCAAGGGTGATAAGTGAATTTTCTATATGCTTGTGGTTTTTGTTGTCTGAGTAACATAGTCATTTGTTGGATGTATTTCTGTCTTTCAAACCTTTTTATCTTCTTATCTATTGTTTTTTCTGGTATCCATTCATAGTGGCTATGTTGATAATGTGTTGGTATTCTTTCTGGTATTCCTCTTTCTCCATTGGTATATGTAATAACCTGTTTGTAATACTATTTAAAATTGCATGTTTGTGGCTTGTAGGATTGTAGCTATTGTTTTTAATATAATTTTCTGTGTGCGTTGGTTTTCTGTAAATGCCAAACGTTAGTTTGTTGTGTGCATTATTTCTGATGATCCTGATGTCTAGGTAAGGTAATTGGCCATTTTCTTCTTTTTCTATTGCGAATTTAATAAATCTTTTTTGTAAATTTAATAATTTCAAAGCATCTTCTGAAAGTTTTTTTGGAACAATAGCAAAAATATCATCTACATACCTATACCAGGTTTTGAATAGATGTGGGAAAGATTTAGTAATATGGCATTCAAAATGGCTCATATATAGTTCTGCTAAAAATGGTGAAAGGGGGTTTCCCATAGTTAGGCCTGAGGTTTGTTTAAAGATTTTGTGATGGAATGAAAAGAAATTTTGGTCCAGACATAATTTTGTTAGTTTTAGGTAATCTTCTGTTTGTGCTCTAGGTGTGCCATTGTTTAATATCCAATTTTCTAGGAGTGGTAATAATTCTTCTTTTGGTATGCTTGGGAAGAGTGCAGTGACATCAAATGATACCATCATGTCTGTGGGTGATATATTTATATTTGAAAGGTGACTGGTTAATTCTAATGAATTTTTTATACTAAGACTTTTGAACATAGGCATGGAGTTAAAGACAGGTTTGAAAGACAGAAATACATCCAACAAATGACTACGTTACTCAGACAACAAAAACCACAAGCATATAGAAAATTCACTTATCACCCTTGGACACATCATAAATTTCAAAGGATTTTCAAAAAATACATCAGCCTGTCTCCACAGAATAACCACAACATACAGAAACTACTATGCAACAGAACAAAAGATCCTATCCCCAACGATAAATCAGCTGGTATATATCAAATTGATTGTAATGAATGTAACCTGGTATATATAGGAAGAACAAAAAGAAATCTTGAAATAAGACTTAAAGAGCATATGAGATGCATTTACCAAAAGCAGCCAGATAAATCAGCAGTAGCACATCATTTCTGGTCTTCAAACCATGATATCACTCCAAACATAAAACTCTTAAAACCGATCAACAGCAGTAATGAATTGGACATCTGGGAAAAAATACATATTGTCAAACACAGGAATCACCTAATGAATTTCGAACTGCTGCCACCCAACAGCCTTTGGTGGTTCATCAGCCCAGCACCAGAGAACACCACTAACCACACACATCCCCCAGACGATGACCGGCAAAATCAGATGACATGCTGACGATGGGAACAAACCGTCTCCCGAAACGCGTTCAAGTAAGAATATTATAGTGATGTAGTGTAACAACCCTCAACTCTCTTTATTTTAAAATAGAGATATGGTGTTTGAACATTTTAACAAGTGAAGTTCTGTGTACTATTCGTAGCACAATCATTCAGATATGGAACAAATAAGCAAAAAATTATTGAAGTGTGTGATAGAATGGGTACCAATCAAAATTTGTTGTTCTCTTCACTTTCTTCCTTAACTATCTTGTTTCTAAAATTTAGCGTTTTTGTCTTGCATGTGTCATAATTTCCACTGAGGCTAATGCACTGCAAAAATGCTTTAGGGCACACGCTGCCTCACTTAGTACAAGCTATACAAACTTGTGATACATTTTAACACTTTATAAACAGAAACCTTTGAATTAAAATAATTCAACTGCACCAAAAACTACAGCAGATAGCATTAATATGATTTTTTTTTAAAGTAATCACTTTCCAAGTTATGACAGAACCATGCAAATACTAAAGTAATTATTCTAAACACCACAGTAACTAAAATTATTCTAGATTTGCATAATTATAGAACGTTGTCAACTTTATTTTATTTTACTAAAAACTTAAATAAAAATGGTACACTTTAGCCATTAATCTCTTTCATTAGATGTTTAATAAATAACATTATATAGTCCATTTTACTGTAATTTTCTAAATGATTAAATAAACTATTTATTATTTTTCATAAACTGTTTAGGTATTGGAAAGTTTAAATACCTATTTGGTTGTTACTTTAAGTGTGCATAAGCACTAAATGTTTAAGTTACAGCCTTTGTTTTATGTTGTTTTTCATTCAAATTTAAAATAAATGTGTGTCAGTTTTAGCTGCTTCCATGGAAAATTAGTTACCAGAGATCACATAATTATAAATAATTTCAACTAAGGAAACCTTAAAACTGTAGATAACTGTATTTTTCCTTATAAATAGTCAGCATAGAGTGGAGATCTAGTCTGAAGCAGTTCACAGACATAAGGATCACAATGGTAGCAAAATCTTCACTGTAAATATATGAAAGAAGTGTTTTGCGAACTAGATATCACTAGTAAAATATTATATTACTTCCATAATGCAAAAATTTGTACAGTGCAATTGGATCATTTTTCAAAACTCTGTATATATTACTCTGAAGGGCAGACATCACTATCCCTCCAACATGGATTTTTTCAGCCATCTGGAAGGTAAAGCATGCACTTGCCAAATGTTTCCTTTTTTCAAGGAGATCTATACAAAGAGAAAGAAAGAGCTCAAACTTTTTCAGTGCTCTCAGCAAGATCTCTCCCTTCCATCCAATAATATTAAGTACTTTGTAATATCATTTTAACTACTTTGTTCTGAAATTTGTGACAGATACAAGGCTGTTTAAAATGTCAATATGTTGATGATTAAGCAGTTGTTGGGACTTTAAAATGACAGATCCCCAAAGACAGACACTTTTCTATAGCACAAAGGCCAAATATTGCTTAAAGATAAAATCCAAATTTGACACTTATTACTTCCTTTAGAATTTCAAACGTTTAAGCATGAAAAAAAGGGCAATAGTAACTTATTATAATCTTTAAATTCTTTGCCACTAAATTTCACATCAACATCAATATAATAAATGCTCTTTACCATGGCATCCTTCTGGCTTGTAGTGAATTTTGCATTTCTTCTACAGAGTGGCTGAGGATTAAGTAAAGCTGTAATTCGATCAACTATAGAAATATCAATTTCTGAACAGCATGGCTGAAAGGTGATCCTGAAACAAATCAACATACTTTAATGCCAAAAGCTGTACATATGTATGTGCTTCATTAATATGATGAAGTACAAACTACTAAATATTTTTCATTGATTACTAAATATTTTATTTTTAATTGATTCCTCAAACTTTACACTACTCTTTTACCAGTTATCAATGCTCTTCAAATACTTGTCTTAGCATAGCATAAGTTTTTCAGAACCTCATCACAGACTTCCATCACCAGTCCATTTAGGAAACAGGTAGCTGTTTCCGGAGTTGAAACTTTCTGTATTAAAACTTAGCTTTGATAATATCTTAGTGGATATTTTCGCATATGCATGGAAGTTTCTTGAAGGACATAAATAACGAGCCACCTATTTTGGCAAATATCAGATTAATGTGTTTTCTGAATTGTGATGAAGATCAGACTTCCGCACCACTGATTTCAATCCCCTTGAAATCAACGATACCAATAACACATTTTCTTCTGCCATGACATCTTAAATACAGAAAACTGCATGTCAGAAATGAAGATTATTTGGGCTGGCAGTGAAATTCTATGAGTAGCAGCCACTAAAATGCATTCGACACTACAGTGAGAATTTAAATGATTTGTAAAGGCTGTGTAGAAAGAAAGCTTAAGGTATATAGAATTAAATATAAAATTAATTATCCAAAACATTTAGTAGTTCTTATTTTATTGTATAATGGATGCTACATTAAAAACATGTCTCTTTGATCACAATTAGTTAACTATCCTCACTCCAATGCTACACTGTTAGGCAATAGTAGATTTACAAGCAAGGACAAGAGGGCATTTGCTATTCTCCAGCTCTATGCTACTGCATTTTCCTGTAATAATGTTGTCCCATTTTAGCCACTCAGTCCTGATTTTAGACGCTGTGTCCTCGTGTACTAATAAAATCCAAGCGAAATACTAAATATCCCATCTTTCAACAAATCAAAAACTTTCACCCCTCTTCATGATCTTTTGAGACTGTTTTGCACACACTGTTCCTTTGATGTATTCATTATACCTACACATGTGGAAGTGCGCGCTACAAATTTTAAGGCAGCATATTAATAAATATTTTTTGTGTAAAGCACTTATTCAGTGTTTCACAACAAGTTGAATTAGATAATGCTCAGTTGAGTGTTCTGTTTATAGAGATTACAGCAATTTTAGTGATTTCAAATACACTGTACTTTGTCTGAATTTGTCTTCATTTAACAAATCTCTGAATTAACCATACAGGTGGTTTAGCTTATGACATTTCAAATTAGTTTGCAAAAAATTGAACTTAAAAAAGAAGAGATAGACAGTGTCTGTAACATTTAAGTTGTACTTACTTTCCATGAATTATACAGAATTTTATAAATCAAAATTACAATAAGAAAGTTATATATAATTATTTTTCCTGTAGAAATTATTTCACTCAAGCCAGCACAATATACAGGGTGAATCACCTTAAACTTGCACCACAAATATTTCGGAAATGGAAAGTACTATTGATGTGCAGTTTTCATAGCATTGATTGATAGTCAGGGGCTCGTACATTTAGCCTATAAACAGATTTTAATAATACTGAGAAAGTGTATTTTTGGAGCAAACATACAATGTTTTAAATAGAACAATGCCTAGTTACATCAACATAATAAAGGTAGGGTAAATTAGAATTTCAATGGTCTTTGTTGTGGGTGGGTGCATGTGCGCGTGCGCGCTAAGTTCATTATCTTCCTAAGATGCAACACAAAGATTTTCAAGAAACTCTCCCTATCCCAAACTACCCTTTACATGGAAAATGTTTCGAAATATTTTATTATTTTTTCAAAAATGGCTCACAATTTTGAATAAAATACCATATATTTAAGATATTTACAGTTTTAGGAATAGTAATAGACAATACATTTACTTGGGTTCACATAGTAATTACATAACTTCTAAACCCATATTTGTACATCTGATTAGAAACTTGGAAAGTTCACATACCTGAAGCACATATTAAATCAGTTTATTTTGTTTTTTTCCAAAGCATAATAGTATATGGTATTTTATTATGGAGAAACAATTCACGTGCTACTGATATACTTTTATTACAAAAAAGAAAAAGAAAAAGAAAAAAGGTTATTTGAATACTTTCAGACTCTCAAAAGCTAGCTAATTGCAAACCACTATTTATTAAATTAAGACTAATGACTAATAAACTTATATATTTACACTGTATTCTGTATATAAAAGTCACCTATCTGAATTACAAAATAGACAAGATATACATTCCTATAAAACTTGATCATAAATTAATTTTATCTTGTCATATAGGATCTAGGGAATTCCACTCTACAAATGAACAAATTCTTCTACTAAGTTAAGAAATTAAAAATACTTATAATAACAAGGAAAACAGAACTGCAACATTTATAGATTCTAAAGTACCTATGACTCTATATGTAGAGCAAAATTACTAAAGAAACTACAAGATTTAGGTATACAAGATTATATGTTCACCTGGATCTCTCATTCCCTAATACAACACATTATTACAACTTGACCCTAAAATGAACATCATAATGCCCTCCAAACAAAACACATCTAATGGCCTTTACTTTCCCCCATAATATCAAGAACTTTTATTAAAGACATGTATTTCTACAACGCTTAGTTTTGGAGATGTTGTACAGTCAACTTTGGTTCACCCTATGTATATCAATGATCTACCACAAAAAACTCAAACATCTGAAACAAAGTGTGCACCGTTTTTGCAGATGATTTAATAAGATGGACATGCAAATAGTAATTCCATACAATTACATAATTGGTCTATCAAATATTCAATGAAGGTTAATATTAACAAATCTAGTTATCAAATTATTTCATTACGTAAAAAACCAATACAAACAAAACTAAATCACAATAGAAAACCTTTACCAGAAACAAACTCAGCAAAATACTTAGGAGTGATTTTTGATACAAACTTACTTGGAAGGAACACACAGAATACATAAAAAGGAAAGCCGAAAAACAGATATCTGTTCTAAAATGATTATCATCCATGACATGAGAAGTTCACAAGCAACACCTGCCAGCACTTATTATGTATACATAAAACCAATACTTATGCACTGTGGTGAAGTATTAATTACAGCCAATCAAAATAGTACAACTATTAGAAAAACCAATGTCTTTGATTAATAATAGGTGTTAAAACAACCCCAATACCTGCAATGCAGTTATCAATACATCAATGCTCCATAGAATATGAAATTAAAAGAATTGCTGTTATTCGGTATGAAAAATTAATTACACCACCTTTCAACAATTAGGAAAAAAGAATTTTACAGTGAACTTAAATACTCGAGAGATTTTCTATTTAAAGTACACAGTATTAAAGAACAAATCGACCTCTCATCAGACAAAGAAAATCTGCACAATAAAATTAACCCCACACAAGCAACAGAAATAAAATACTATTTGGAACTATTCAAATATGTCAAGAAATGTGACACTCGAAAGATGTATTAAAACATTAGTGTTAGAAACTATTAACTCTAGATTTCCAAATAAAGAAGGCTCCATATTTGCACTGATAGATCTCCTACCTTCAATCAGAAGGGAGCAAGTGTTGGTGCTACATGAGAACTCTCTTCATTTTATAAAACCTTAGGATTTGGTACAACAAATTTTGATGGAGAAATCAAAGCTATCTATTCAACACTGCAAAACCTACTACACTGAATCTCTCCCTTTCAAAAAGCAGTAATATTTTGTGATTCTAGAGCAGCTACAATTGCTGTACCAGATAATATATCACCTATATGCAAAAGATTAACAGATTGTTAGAAAATAATACACCATCTTTTAAAACTTAAAAAGAAAATAACTCTTCAGTGGGTTCCAGCACACTGCAAATTATCCAGAAATGAAACAGCTGATTATCTAGCAAAATGGAAGCAATATCATACAGAAACCTTCATCAGACGTGTCATTTCCAATGGCAAAAAAATTAATAAATTCAGAATTTAAGAATCATTGACAAATTATTTTAATGAAATTTCAAGAAATAAAAGCTGGGAGTGTCTCAACATTAAGTTTATTTAAAATTGCTGAGTATCCAAGGAAAAGTGCTGTCTCATCTTTAAGATTAATCACCAGCCATGATTGTCTGTCAAAACACCTACACAGAATTGGAATTACTTCTTCCCCACTTTGCCCCTTGTGTCCTCTACAAGAAGAGATGGATCAGAACCACCTTGAATTTACATTTTATATTATTAGACTGAAATTATTTAAGTGTTAAAAATACTGCCTCAAAAGTTACCTCAATACTAGTAAACTTTCTAAGAAGACCTTCAGCTTCATAGCTAACTCTACCACTCTCATTTTCCAAAATTATTTTTAATGGAGAAAACGCTGTATTTCAATCTGCACTGAAATTGTTTTTAATGCAGAAAACACTGCTTTCCAATCTGCATTCCAACTCTTGTAAGCATCCCCACGTGCACACCATCAAGTTGCTGACAGTGACTTCAGTGTCATACTTGAAGAATCAAAAAATGTTTCCAAGATATTCAATCTACCTGTAGGATCTGCAAAGAAGTTGTATAAACCTTGAATTAACTCAAAAAGCCATATTGCATCTATGCAGCTTGTGAGCCAACTAGATTCAACAAGCAAGCCGAACATGGAATGAAGAAAATTAGAGTGTTTCAGTTCTTGAGTTCTTGCTGCAAGCTCGAATATACACCAGATATGTTAACTGCGTTATCGTATGACTGATCTCTACAGTTGTCGAGCATCAGTTCATGTAGTTCTAAAGAATTCAAAATTACTTCAGAAAGCTTCTCTCCCATGAGGCCTGCATTTTTTATAAAACACAGGAATCTTTCAACTTAGAGCCCTCTCAATTACGTATCTAATGATTATACTTAACTGGTCATTACAGGATATATCTGGCATAGAAGCTGCTATGACTGAAAAAATATTTAGAAGAAATAAGTTCATTATCTATTTTTTTGGTCATTGACCTCCCCATAAGGTGTATTAAATCTTCACAAGTTGCTAGTGACTAGTACGAAGTAAATCCTTTTCCAGGGTTACCAAACTTTGCTATATGGCCAGCCATACTCTGCCATCAATTCAGACACACTATGCAATTTACATTTTTCACAGAAACAACTTTTTTTAGCACATTTCTCCAATACATTTCTTTACATTCATGCTGGGTGAGGAGCCATTTGTCATTCTATTCATCTCATTTCCTCTGTTTTTCAATTTTAACAGTCTCTGTGAGAGGTAGAATTTTCATGTTCAGCTATTTGTATTCCAGCATGGCTCGAATCACTAAAACCAGATGTTGCAAATTGAGATGCACCACCGAATAATTTACAACATGCACAAAACAACGATCCTTGGCTAGGAGAATATACAAGATATTCTCGGTTGACAATTTTCCCATTCACCAAAACCCTCTGAAACAGTTTTTTGCAGCAAAATCATTGAGATCTGGGCACAAAAGTCAGCATTTTTGTTTTGATTAATACCATTTCTAATCTAATAATCAAATGTCTAGTCAGTGTTTTCCCAAAAAATAGGGTCATTACTGGGAACAGCAAAATCCTCTGCTTTAGAGTGTATAGATTCTTGTCATCCTTCCGGGACTCTGAAAGTTGGAACTTCTGCTTTCTGTTTACCATTTAGGACTCTTATTTCGCCTGCACTTTCACAGCTCCACTGTTCATTGTTGCTGTTTTAAACTGAAACTTCACCTGAATGTTAGAGCTACACGGTTTGCTTTTACTTTTACCACTAAAATACGAGTTTCTGTTAAAAGTTTACTAGACCTGTCTTTTTTCTTCAGCTTTCTTTCAATATACAGCACCACTTAACCTAGATCGTCCATCCATACCTCTACTGTGAACTGGGAAAAAATGAAGAGAAAAAATCAACAAATACAACAACGAACAAAAAAACAAAACAAAAAACTGTGATGTACAGTATTGGAAACTGAACATACTTTGATTATGTTAAACACAGAACCAACTTCACCATGACCAGTAAGTATTCAAATTACATATCTTAATTTTAAGTTGAGAACCACGTGGAACGATGAACCCACCAAGCCACTTGGGCTGTATATGATGCCAACATAACCAAGAATGGATGAAGAATTGAACATGCCACATGCAAGATCTCTTAGGCTACGTGATTATGTAGAGAGCTATCTCATACTGTAACCTATGAGATTAATACACTCGTACATGGAAGTCATTATACAAGTAGACTAATAGTAAAATATGAGTTTAATACCAAGTAGAAATATTTGTCAACACTTTACCAATAAATTATTGAATGCCTGAACCATAATGCAATCAATGCATATTAAAATTATACTTAAAAAATAATTTTCCAGTAGCAACATTTTGCTGCCCTGAGCAGTTGCATGTGCATAAATACAGTGCTGGACACAGGAATACTACAGTTAATCCGAGGGTGTGACAAGTTTATCAATTTCTGATGGTGAGTACATTGAAAAGTAGCACATTGATTGCTGTACCTGTTCCAATAAATGGTTCCATATAAATGTTTTCTTTCTGTTTATGACTCTAGGGAAACTTATTTTCTGGGTCACCCTCATGACGACGACAACAACGGGCATACTGATAATGTAGTTTTCAATAGATATTTAGGTTTACAAAAGTTAAGCACAATTAGAAATTGTCTGTCTAGGAAATCTAAGAAATTATTTTTAGCAGAAAAATTTGAACTTTGGTGCCACACCAAATGCAGTGCATGGCTGCTAATTAAAGTAGCTTAAGAGTAGATGTATGCATAATACGTTTTTATGTACTTTAAATACTAGGCATACTTTTTGATGTAAATTATTTTTAAGTATGTTTGAATATTTTAAGAGGGTCACTATGATGAATAAAATCAGAGCTAATTCAAACCTGCTTAAGAAGAAATAGGAAACTTGATTTTCTCATGTAGAAATGGAAAGACTGGTTCAAACATGTAAGCAAATTTTAAATATCAATCAAACAATGTCAACCCTCACTAGAATTCTTTAGAACATGGACATGGTCAGTAGAAATGGGCTCATAGATTGTAAGCAGTAAGGACTATAAATTATATAAATGTTTTATCATCACTTTGTTTGACTTTCTCTATTATGTACAGTAAGTAGGGGAAATATTGTATTTCACCAAAAAATTCAATATTGAGATTCCACACCAATACCTGTTTTGGGGCCCCTAAATAAAAAAAAAAAAAAAGCATTTTTAGAAAAAGTAGGGGATGTGGGTGCGGGTGCATGTGTGTGTCTACAGCATAACTCAAAAATGAAAAGTTGAATAAACACCAAACTTTATATTTAGTTTCAGTGCCTTCCAAAGATGCAACACAAAGATTCTCAAGAAAATCTCCGACCCCAAACTATTCTTTACATGGAACATTTTTCAAAATTGTTTATTTTATAAAAAATAACTTTAACAATTTTGATTAAAATACTGTACATCAAAGGTATTTGCATGACAAATAAAATGTATATTTTGAATGTTGTGGGAATAGCCTTTGAAGTCCTCTTTATTCGGAAAGAATTTTGTATAACTGCTAAATGTTAACAATAGATGAAAACGTACTACACAAGAAATGTAGATCTCTTTAAAACACAGAATTTATTTGAAATAACTTTTTTGTGGCATGAGGCATTTCAGCGATATCTGTTAATACTGCTTTGAATTGTTCAATACTTAGCCATTCTTTTAAGTCCTGCCAACATTCAGTTGTTTCTTGTGATTCCATTAAAACAGTGTGGTATTTTAAGGCCAGCGTATAGTGTACAGTTCTTAAACATTTGACTATCACTGTTTCCTTTGTATCTATAACAAAATATGCAATGTAGCTATTTCTGCAAAAGTTTATTTGCATTAAAATGAAATAGATATAAAAATCAAATTTAGTAAGTCTAATTTATATACCCACAAATAAACGACAAGGGTATGAGTGTCATGTAAATATATCATATCAGATTTTCTGGTAATGGTTTGGTGAAGAACAAGTTTAGTGTTGATTCCAAGCCATAAACTAGTTTGTAGCTTTGCACAAATAAATAGTCAACACTGCTTGAGTTTTTTTTTGTTTTTTTGATTAAGGAGAATATCCCATATTTCATAAATTTTTTTGATCCTTCAAATTTACTGTGTTGAATCAGTTCACATATTTGAGGGCCGAACATCCTATCATGTCTTTCATCTTGCTTGTTTCTTCAAGCTGCTTAATTATTATGCATCATTTTCATCCCCGTATTAAAACACTAATGTTGATAAAGAAAATGTTCTATAAATAAAACTATTAAAAAACAAATACATACGAGATGTCTGTGAGGGGCTGATTATAGCGTCTTGTGTGTCCATGCCTAACAGACTTCTCCAAGTATTTGAAATGCAATTTTAGATCTGGCTGTGATCCAAGAACATAAGAAGACTCATCTCCACTTTTCTTTCTGTTGAACTTCAGCAACTACAACAAAAAGATAGTCATATGTAACTAATGATTACACTATTAATGGAATATTTTTCTAGAAGTATATATGCAGAAACTAATAATTAAGGAAATTGTTATAATCATGATATGTTATAAATATAAGATATTTTCTGTAAAATTCACGGATTAAGTTGTTCTGATAAGTAACATTGGGCTAAAAGAATTGTGACAAGTAGTGATATGGGGTCCTAAAAGCAAAAAAGCCATAAATGTAAATTGTCGCATTCTAGGCATGCCTTTAAATAAATACATAAATAAATGTATATTTATGCTCAAAATTAATTTTTAATAACTCTAGATTCACTTAATCATCAAGAACATTTTTCAGAGACTGTCGTCTCCATCATCAACCTACACTTGCCTGCAGTCATTTTGAGTATTTTGTGTGTTAGAAAACTTCATTGTGCTTTTCCAAAGAGAAGAAATCAAAATGTATGTTTGTTGCTCAAATATATTTCCTGGGCTTAATGGTGCTCTACTGAAGAAATTACTTCCTGATATTTTGCCAACTTAATGGCTGACATCCACAATGATTCTACTTTAAAGTTCCAGTAGACTGGCCAGTCAAGTAGATTCCTTCGACAGTCATTAAGCCCAAAATAAGGTCCATAAATGCCTAGATGCTTTAATTTTGTTGTCTACTTTAATTTGTTATATTTATATTCAGAAAGATATAAATAAAACAAGATATATTATACATTATTTATGCTAGAGAACACAACTGCCAACTACAATCTGTAATATGGTTCTTCGTGAAATATGATGAGGATTGTCAGTCACCAGAATTGCCTTCTTTTTCTTCCTTAAAGAAGAATCTGGATTGGAAAATTCAATGCCTTAGCCAGGACTCAAGCCAGAACCTTCAGATTTCTGTGTCAATACTCTACCTCTGAGCTATGGTGAGATACCCGATTGGGCAAAAAATGTTTTGATCAGATTAATTGATCCCAGTGAACCTCCAAGATAATCTCAATTGGTCTAAGATTCAGGTTGCACAGATAAATGTAGCCTGCTCCTGACTTGAATGTGAATGTGATATTTGAACTGCTTGCAATTGCATTATCACATTTTATATTGAAATGGGTAAAAAAACTACAAGAATGGACAATTTTATGCCATTATCATTTGTGAACTACCCATTGCTATTTGATAATTGGCATTCTTCTGTCAGCATTTCAGTTTATTTCATCAATCGAACTACACGTGTCTGTCTGCATTCTGCAAAATGACTTGCTCAATACAAGCAAGAATAGAAACTGCTGAGGTGTGTGCAAAAAGTTAAAGGAAACCCTCAAAATTTTCAGGGACATGTTAACAGAAGAAAACTGGCAAAGAGAGTTACACAGAGTTTGGTTAAAAAGTTGTATGCTATGAGAAGCTGCAGGGGCATTTTTGACAATCAACATTCAATTATAGCACTTTACTTCTGCATTTTTATTTTATTCTGTATTTACTCTACACTTGCATGTCTATTTTTATCTGTGCAGTCAAAATATCACATTCATATGGGAGGCGTGCTACTTTTATTTATGTCACTTCCTGTATTATGCCTTAAGGGGGATCTTAAAAGATATTTGTACTATGCATGCCACCTTATAGAGAGGCTAAATTAAGAAATGATATTGCAATAAGTGTTGACAAAACTGAACTTTTAAAGATAGTGCAAGCACTAGCATAGACAATAAAATGCATGTTCTAAAGTATCTCACACGTAACGCATATTATGAGGGTAGTCCCAGAAGTACCTGACCTTACGTATAGGTAGGAGTTATTTCAAACAAATGACTATGGTAGCAAGTACCAACCTTATAAAGCTTAAGTTTGATGATGCTACATTGTTTAGTAATTATTTTGCAGCCATCAATAGTGAATACTCTCAGCAAATTTGTAAACATGGATAAAACTGGCCATTGTTATGTGATACAATACTTTCATTTGAAAGGTCTTAGTCCAACTATTAAAGCTGAGCTAGATTCTACTCTGGTGGAGTCTGCTCCTTCGTTTAAAACAGTAAAATATTGGGTGGCAGAGTTTAAGTGAGGCCATACAAGCTGCCAAGACAAACATCGCAGTGGTCGACCAAATGGAGTGATCATGCCAGAAATTGCGAAGAAAATCCATAAAATGGTATTGGATGACCGTCGAATGAAAGCGCATGAGCTAGCAGACATCATAGGCATTTCAAACAGTGCTGTACATTGCATACTGACTGAAAATTTGGACTTGAGAAAGCTGCGCGCAAGATGGGTGCTGCGTTTACTCACAATGGAACAAAAACAGTGTCGTGAGGATGTTTCAATTGTGTGTTTGGCGATGTTTTGCCACAATAAAGCAGAGTTTTTGTGTTGATTAATACCCATGGATAAAAAATGGGTCCATCACTTCACACCTGAGATGGAGGAACAGTCAAAACAGTGGATTGAAAGGGAAGAATTGGCTCCAAAGAAGATGAAGGCAGTTCCACCTGCAGGCAAGATCATGGCGTCAGTTTATTGGGATGCATGTCAGATAATTTTGATTATCTCCAAAAAATAAAAAGCAATCAATGGCAAATATTATGCAAATTTATTGCAGCATTTAAGTGATGAAATAAAGCAAAAAAAAAAAACTGCATTTAGCGAAAAAGAAAGTTTTGTTTCATCAAGACAACGAACCAGTTCACACATCCATTATTGCCATGTCCAAAATCAATGAGTTAAAGTTTGAATTGCTTCCTCATGCATCCTATTCGCCAGATTTAGCCCCCTCTGATTATTTTCTGTTTCCAAAGTTGAAGAAATGGCTTGATGGTAAAAGATTTTCCAACAATGAAGAGGTGGACTCTGAGTTGATGGCTATTTTGCAGAACTCGATAGTTCTCACTATAAACAGAGTATCGAAGCTATTGAACATCACTGGGAAAAGTGTATCAAGCTGAAAGGAGATTATGTAGAGAAATAAAGATGTTTTTTTCCCAAAATTTTTGTGTTTTGTTAGGTCAGATACTTCTGGGATAGCCCTCATATGTTGTTATGCCACCACAAAGCAATAACCTATTGAACATGTGAAAGATACATCCAAGTTTTCAAGGAGAA
Source organism: Deroplatys truncata (assembly GCA_030765065.1). Lineage (NCBI taxonomy): Eukaryota > Metazoa > Arthropoda > Insecta > Mantodea > Mantidae > Deroplatys > Deroplatys truncata. The sequence continues at coordinate 156,003,863 of CM060978.1, forward strand.
GAGTTGTAGAAAACGTGCAGTAAGCTGACATCAATCATATTCTACACAAGGAAAATAAATTATGGCAACCTGATGCTGTGCACAACTTCATATGGATAGATTTGATTATGAGCCTGTACAACTCATCTGATTATGATTCTGAGCAGGACATGATGGCATATCTAAGATGTTGATGTAGATTTTCACACATAAAATATATTCCACCAAATACTGTCAAATATTTCTGTAATTAATTTATTTAATAAGCATAATGACAAATTAGAGGTATACTTCTTTAATAACCAGTGTGGTTGCAGTGAAAGTTAACTAATTTAGCTGGAGAAGAGGGAGCTGCTCTATGGCATCATGAGCCGAGTGTAGGGGTGGTACAAAACAGTGGTTTTTATATGAGGGCCCACATAAAAAGAGAAATTCAGTGTTTATTGCTGTTTTGCACTTGGGAAAATACTCCAATTGTGCTATTCGTCCCAACCTTCAATAGATGTTGGCCTACTGAATAAAAGGCAGAAATCACAAAGATTTCTGGGCCCTTCTGCCACAAACAGTACAGCTTCCAGAAATATGTTAGCTCACCTCTACATATTCAACATTAGATGGCTGAGTTGGAGTTTTCTTATCTATAAGGCATTCCAAAACCTCAAGACTGGCTGCAGTCAAAGTGCCTCCCACAGAAGATGCATGAGAAGTTGTTTTTTCATTACCTTCTACAGTTACTGGTGCTGCTATTAGCCTGTAAAAATTATTGCCATTATTGAAGGTTTTTCTTTCATAATTTTAAGTTTATTTCACTCAGTTAGTATCATTTATGCTTTTAAGCGTATAAATACCAGTAATCAAGGCAGATCATCTTTGCAAAATGGATGACTAAGGAGAGATGGGTGTGCTGCTGTGCATAGGATTCATTAGATAAGTGGAGAAAAACATATCTAGCAAGATTAGGCAGCAATAGATACAGATTTAGGAAAGCAAACACTAAAAAACTGATAGAATTGGTTCATCCTAACCTAAAAGATAACTTAGGCTTGCATATCTAATTGATACCCAAGTCTAAAAGATAACTTAGGCTTGCATATCTAATTGATACCCAAGTCCTAACAGCACTTCGTTATTATGCAAGAGATGGGTATCAATATAACACTGGTTGATGTTAGTGGCATCTGTAAGCCGCATTAAAATCAATGTCTTATGTACCATTGATAGACTTGCACCTCATTGTTTAGGTTTTTCCAAAGAGGAGAGTGGAGGAGAACTACAACTTAAACCACAATAAAAGTCAAAATACCACTAATAAAACACCCACTCAACATAAATTAAAATAAAACCTGAAACAACAACAAATAATTCAAAATATCCCAAATAAGATCAATTAGACTAGAAATAATTTTAAATAAACCATAAGGAAATTTTATGATATAACAGGATTTCCTCAGGTAACTATGAACATTGAATATAACATAATACTTAATTATTGGTTTAAGATCCAGGGTGTCATACATTTTGACAAATAACAGCAAATGTTGTTTGTTATTTTAATTCCATTTCATTATGCCACTTTAAAGTTAAAAGTTAATATTTCGGCAAGTCAAAGTGTGATTCAATCTACAAGTCAAATTTGTTTTGAAATACTTAACAATGTAATAAAACAGCTGTGAGTCTACCATAAAGTTATAAACTTGATAATAACAGTGGTTAATTTACAGTTCTATGGAGGTTGTACATGCACAGAAGGACTTTTCTTTGTCATTTAACATTTTCTCCTTGCTGGTCCACAGCCTCTCTTGGTCCAAGGCTTTTTTATTGTTTATGAATGATAATAACTGTCATTGGTGCAGAGCAAATGTGTAGAGACAGTACAGAGGAACATGAAATCTATGAATACAGGCCCTTAGAAACTAAGATCAGCGAGGAAAGTGTGAAGATATTTTACCAATCATACACACAGGATGGAAGGTGACCTATGATCGTCCTTGAACAAGATGACTCTTTGTAATGAACAATTATTGCTAAACAACCAACAACCAACTCTATCATTGTCGATTAAAGATGGGTTCTTTTCACAGAATTTGTTTAAAACATTTAACACAATTGTCTTCTTTCCATTTTCTGCATTTATGTTTTCCACAATGGCAGAGGATTCTCAGCCATGACAATCTCGAAAGTAATATTTTATTATTTTTTTTTCAACACATGGCAAAGCGTACACTGGCGGATTATCCAGAAACTGGAAATGAACTGTAGTGCCTGTGGATGCCTCTTAAACTCTCTCTATAACAGTTCATTTAGTTATAGGTGAATCTAAACAAACACAGTTTGTTTCATAAATTGAGCTGTTACAAAAATGGGTTTTTTAAATTTCTGTGCATAAGAATAACCACAAAATGTTAAGACCTGAACCGAACTATTTTATGTAGAAGAAGAGACGAGATGCTAAGCAGGAAAATTTGTAGTTTAAATAAACACCAGCCAATGAGATGCTCTTTTGTCACAAGGTGTTGTTTACAACTTAACTTTTATAACTTAAAATGAAACCACTTTAGCATCCAGTTCTAAAACATTTGCCTATTGCTATTCCCTTTGTATCTATGGCAAAATGTGTAATGCAACTATTTCTGGAAAGGTTTATCTTGATTAAAATGAAGTACACAGCAAAATAAACTTTCATAAGTAACTTGTACACTACTAATAAACTGCAGCAGTTATAATATGAAGTTTACCAGAGATGTTCCTTGGACATATTTCTTATTCAATATGTTATTTGAATGTTTATTGTTCAATTGTGTTGTACAATTAATGTGAATAGTATGTTTCCTTGTTTATTTGTCGATATGTTCATATATTTTAATATGTGCATGTCTGGAATTATAAGTAAAAATATCAGGATAGAAGTAATTTGAAACTTATATGGCCAATTCTAACCACTGCAATCAATAAGGAAAATTTCCATCATTTGTCAAATAGCCATGGAAAAGTAACAACTAAGAATGCTTGTTTTCTTACCACTAAGAGGATTGTATTTATAGGTAGAAAATTTTCAGAGAAGAGGACATTACTGATAGACCATCCATAGTATTCAGTACTTACCTTCTGACATCACTTAATAATCTGGACATTTGGCATATACTTCAACATTATTTAATAAGACAGCATGCTTATTGAGATACCTAAGGCAATCAACATATTATGATTGTGCAATATATTTGAAATAACTGAATGAATGAATTTCTACATGAAGTAATTTATTCAAGAACAGCCTTACCCGTTACTACACCTTAGAGAAAATCAAAAGATCTCATAGCTCAAATATATAACACTACAATCAATAATGATGGACTTCAATAGCACCAGGATTTGAACCCAGCACATACATTTTTAACCGCTGTATTTGGTTCCTGTGCGTACAGTCTCATAAAACACTACAGTCTTATAAAACACCACCGCAAAACAATAGAGGGTAGAGAAAATCAGGTGAATGTAGCACTTATATATTTTTTTTTCTTTATTGTGCAAAGAGGGAGATAGGATGGTGAGACAAGAAATGCGAGATGTTTATATTTGTATGACTAGGAAATTTCCGTTTTCATATTTTCTTAGAATCTTTTGTGATAGCACTGTTCTATCAACAGTAAATAAAAATACAAGATTGAACAAAATAACTTAACCTTATATGATTTAGCTGACAAGCTTTAACAAACTTCTCTTTGGCTTGCTCAAAATCCTTGTTACCATAGCCAGTTACAGCAAAGAGTCCTAGTTCAGCAAAAAATTCTTGTGCGATAGCTTTCATCTGCTGAACTGAGGAACGAGCCAGTGTAGTCCCATCACTTTCTACAGAAAGAGTAAGGATATCATCATGCAACAGCACCACAGCCAGGCTGCTAAGTCGTACATGGAAATGGCTCACTTCAGCTGTAGGGTCTGAATCTAGTGCATTAGCTCCGTGCTCTGTAAAACAGTGTACATTTGTTAAACAACTAGGGCTTCAAACAAAAGTTTTAATACTCTGGGACAGAAAAAAAAATTATTAGTATTATCTGAAGAAAGTGGATATTTCCATTACAGATTCAAGGATAGTATTAATACATACTGAAGAGAAATGTTTTCTTTCCTATTCCAAATGCCACTTCTAATATTGTGTTTTAAGATGTAGAAAAATTTAAAACAAATCAAAGACCTAGTACAAAAATGGACACATATGCATGCATGTATGCACAAAGAGCAAGAGAGAGAGAGAGGAGATTTTTACCTTTGTGAGATTTCTTCTTTGAACGCCTGGTAGCATCTGGTTGAAAAGCTGCAGTTTGGGATTGTGAGATTCCTTGCAATCTGTAATGTTAAACCAAATCCATTAGTGTACATTTATCAATGAAAAACTACATGATTTCACAACAGGAGCATTTTAAAAATATAATTTAAGAAATAAATGTTACACTGGATATCTGATGTGGATGTTGGTTATGCAGTGGTATTTGAAATTGCTATGTACCAATGAGGCATATTAAGATGGAAGTTCCTGTATTTACTGGCATGTTAAGACTCCCTGATTTTTCCAAACAAAGAAAACGAAAAATTTAAAAATCACATATTAATACAAGGAAAGTAACAGACAATATGGTAGATGGGTTCTGCTTTGTAGCTGCCGGATTATGGACTCTATGCCTTAGCTTAAAATGTAAAATTACATGCATTAATTTGTCCAATGTTATATTAACAATGCTATAGTGGTAACTTTTGGGAATTGTTATTGGAGAATAGCATTATGTGCCTGCAGTAGCTTATTACTATGTGAATTTTGGTGAGCAATGAGAACAAACAGCAATAAATATTGGAAAAATAGTTTCACTGCAACTTTAAAATCATAACATTGCATTTTGAGGAGAAACAAGATCTGAAAGCAGAAAAATCAGATTGAGTTTTATTTATGGACGCTCTTTAACTACTATGGTCCTTAGCATCCCATTCTATATTGGGCATGAAAGACCAGAAATTTTGCTCAGAGACCTCTTATCAGGCATGAGGTTCTTTTATGTGCCGTAAATCTATGACATGGGACCTCCAGCTTTCCCTTCCGAAGGAAGCTATGCTAAGGATTTTTACGCCCAAAAAAATCCATCGCCCTCCACCGAGTTTGAACCCACGACCTCGGGAACTAGAGGCTAGCACAGTACCACTAGTCCACGGAGGACAACTCTCCGAAAGCAGAAGCCAGAGTATTTAATATGCAGCCAGATGAGATTAGATATTGCTGCAACCAAGAAGAACATAAAAGTGGTTCTTTTTGTGATGACACAAAGAATAAATTAACTGCGATTAGTAACCCAATGCTAGAATATAGACATAACTTCACAATGGAAATTTGTGAAGTTGAATTAACAAACAAGCTTATAGATTTACAAATGAAATTTTATAGAATTTACAAGTGTTTTGTTTCACAAACAAATAGTAATTTCAGACATTTGTAAATTAAACAGTTTACCTACAAATGGCTTAAGGTTAGTAAATGAAGTTATCTCAAAAAAAATATACAATTTTTAAATATACAGTAAAATATCACTAAAATAAATATAAATGCTATTTAGCAGCAGTTTCCAGTGATTCGGATAATGATGGAATTCATGCAACAGAACGTAAAAGACCTAAACATCTTAGGCTCCGAATTAATGACTTTGCATTCCAGAGAGGTTCCAAATGAAAGTGGAGCCTTAACCTCAAAACAATTGTGTGTTGCTTTGCACTGGATGGGAACTGACATGACAACTTAATTGTTAGATCAAAACTGTAATATTGAGTTTAGAATATGCTGGTTGCATATTGAGATACAACAAGTGAGATTTACTGCTATTCTTTGAGTGAAGACTGAAAAAATAGTGTTATAAATTGAACCACATATCTTGTGGATGTCCATTCTTTTTCACTCTTCACCAATCCAATGATCTATGCCATACTGTGCCACATTGTGTGCCATATGAAGTTTTGGTGATTATTTGGGAAAACCTACCAAACAATACAGATTTTTCATCCCAAAAGGCTGATTCACAACAATCAAGAATGGTAACCAGAATGGGAACGACAAAGTTGAAATACACGTATTTTAATGGGAGCATTCACAATTGATTGGAAGCTTTCCCATGCCCCAGGAATGGGAAACAAGACTTGTCAAGCTTTAAGCTTCTCATTCTCGGCCACGACATATTAGATTAATATTCTATATATTAGACTCTTCACTGTAGAGGTTATTCTAGGTGGCTGTAACATGAAACAGCCACTAGTGCTCTCTCTAGTCACAAGCTGGAACATGAAAGTAGAAGAAATTCTAGCATATATGCGTCCTAACCTTAGATCCTGACACCCATAGATCCATTGAGCGTTGGTTCTTTTAGTGAAGGCATCATCTGTAGTTTGTTTATATGCAACTCAGAACTGACTATTGCCTCAAAAACAATAGCAAAAACTACAAAGAACAGCAAAAATCAGTAGAAATTAACAATGGACAGTAAACAAACTTTAATGTATGCCATTAAATAAAGGATTGAAAGCTGGTATGACTAGAGGAATCAGAAAGATAATACATCCACATTTAGAGAATGTTTACTGCATCAAATTTTGACATTGGCTAACCTCATCATGTTGGTTGAATTGAAAGCAAGTGAAAAATATCATTGGTCAGTTGAAAACAAATGAAATCCCAATGCACAAAATTGACTTTCAACTTTGTGACTCATTTCATTCCCGTTCTTGTTATCAGGCTATTATGAACCAAAATTTTGTATGTTGCCTTGCTTCCCATTCTCGTTTCTGTTTTGGTTACTGTTCTTGGGCAATTGTGAACCAACCTTAATTTTCACTTCAATAGCAATTTTATTTTCATTTGTGACCTTATATGGTGTCATGATGAACCTAAGAGCTGAAAATCCCAAATTTGCACTTAGAAAAATCAACACAATTTTTTAGTAGCATTCAATCCCCATTCTTACTCCATCTAGCATCACAGACGTGGACAGTGATTATACGTTAAATGAAAATGATAATTGGGAAAGAAAATTTGCAAAGGAAACATTCCAGGGTTAAGTTTAGTGTACCTCCCTGGCATTTACCAATTATGAAAACTGAGGAAAACCTGGAAAAAACCTGGTTTTTGGTCCCAGGAGGATTTGAACTGTAGTTCTCCGTAAGTCCATGCCTTAACGACCAGCTACCCATGTCGGTATCAACACAATGTACAAGTAATAAAGCACATTCTGCAAATGAACTATCAAATCATAGATCACCAGGAAAGCCATATACAACAATTTGAGAATTTTTAATTGTGTGTTGTTAAAGTCTGACATCTTTGAATCTTCAAATACAATTAAACAGCTTTATATCCTGTCTTTCAGATTAAAGAAACACATAATACTTATCAAACGTGCTAGAAGGATGAAGACTTGCATAGATCTTTAGCGGTTTTAAGCATAGTTAGCAATTCCTGAAAATGAGAATATGACAGAATGCGTACGTTTACATTTTTTTAATTGTTTATCTGGCTTTGTAAAGCTCCTTTAAGTTTAAAAATTAACAAACATTTATTGTGAAACAAGAGGCTACAACATTTGTAATTTTTTCCTTATTATTTGTAAATTGTAATATGTAAACTCTAATTACTGTGAAACAGGCCCCAATTGGAGCACTATTACAGCAGAAAGCCCTACTTGTATTGGACACTTTTAAGAGTCATTGCATGGACTGTTAAGAAACAACTGAAATCCCTAAAGTCAGATCTCACCATTATCAAGAAGGATCAACATTGATGCTGCAATTCCTTAATGTCATTTAAGAAACATCTAAAGTGCCCTTAGAATGGATGGCTACCCTTACATGCAGGTTCACACAAACAGAATGGATACAGAGACAGTCATATGCATTCTCACTGCTTGCAAATTCATCATGAATGACACAATTGCAAAGTTTAAAAAAGACTAGTATCTCAAAACACTTAGAATGGTAGTGAGGTATACATAATGTGGAAAGACGTTAGCAACAATAACAGTTTTGAGAAAGATGGTAGTCATGCTGGCACAATAGAGATGCTGACAAGGCTTCCAGGTGTCGAAAGCAGCTGAGAAGTGTAGACAATATGTCTACAAAACATCCTATTGTAATTAAGTGCTAATGACACAAACTAAGCATTAAATTGACTCAAATGTTAATTAAACATGTCATTTCACTTTGTATTGCTTCAAGTTTTTATCCTTATATTAAATCATTTTAAGGTTCTTTAACAATGTTAGCAACTGTGCTGAAATTTTGTCCCATAGGAGTTCTTTTAATGCCAGTAAATTTACTGACACAAGACTGTCACATTTAAACACAGTTAAATGCCATCATCCTGGGCTGGGAGTGAGCCTATAACTTTGTGCACAAGAATTTAACCAAATTGCATTACTCAGTTGGACTGCTGGATATTATATACAATATTACAGTCAACTTTATTATAATATATACAAGCAAACAGAAAGAACTCTTCTCTAACTTGATTGATAGTAAATTCTTTCTTTTATTCATTTGGAAGACAATTTTGGAATTATATTTCACTGATCCCAACGAAAAGATGATTTGTTCAAAGGCACTAAAAAAAATCACAAACTCAAGAATATTATGTGTAAAATTAAAATAAAAAGAAAATGTGAGATTATTTACCTGTTAGAAATAGAGGTTGCCAATCCTACTTTATTGCCATTGCTACTGCTGCTACTAACAGATGATATTGAACCTTCCATACTTGTAGTATCCGAAAGTACACTTTCATTCATATTTGTGTGCATTGGAAGAAATTCTTCACCATCACTATCATCTTAAAAAAAATCACATTTGTTAAGGACTTGTGCTTGTGAGGCAAACAATAAAGCAATGGTGGTATTACAATTAAAACAAAGAACCTGCTATATGACAGTCACTTTTCTATATGCATTATCATTTCACTAGGAATCTATTGGACTATTCATAAAAAATAATGAATGACAGATTAATATACAACAATAACATAACATGGATGCAAAACCAAAAGTAATTAATGGAATAGTCTTACAATGCAAGTTCAAAAAGCACACCTAAACCATTATTTAGTGTGAGTGGTATGGCATACCATGCAGACAAATTGATACTTGTCTAGCAGATGTGTAACTTCTATAATGCTGTGGTGTTGTGCACCTTCTTGGTTAGTATTTGACTAACTGTTGTTTGACACATGTGCATATACACCATAATTAATCATTTCTCATTGTGCAGTATCTAATATCATCAAAACTATTTATATAATACTAGCTGTCCTCCAAAATTGGGCATTTTTCCTGAGTTTGTGTTGCCAGAGGCTGTATATTTACAATCCATTGTAAACGTATGAAAAAGATCTGTGAAAGATAAAAAATGACTAAGGCTTTATGTTTCTGTTTACAGTATTTGCATAAAAACTAAATTACTTACATCAGCTGGAATTTTGGATTCAAACAATATTTTGTAATAATATTAATTAAAATTAATTGAAGTCTAAACCAAATTCAATTGTCTTCATTATCAAATATTTCTAACTTAAAACCACATGGATACACTATAACAGATTTATTTAGAATATAAGCAAAGGCAATGTTTGCCAGTTTCAAAATATGCGTTACAGGATAACATCTAACAAAAAGTGAGATACCAGTGTACAAAACAGTTTTTACTACTAAATAATGCATCTAAATGCCATAAGGTATCATTTCCACAATACTCTGCCACAAGTGTAAACAGCTGCTGTTTTACCTCCCTTCTTAAAACAAACCACATCTATTCGTTTACTATACCTATATCATTAATAACATAAGAGATTTAAATATAAACACTTTATGTCAGAATCCTTATTGAACTGTAATGTTAAAGAAAAGGAATAAAACTTTGATATGCAACAATCACATGACTTTCTCTGCCTATTATTTGTTTTCACAGCTTTGTACAATTTTATACAAAAGTTAATTTTTCAATCTATATACTAACAATTCAATAAATATTTATTGGAAATGGTTTGCATACAACCTTTGTTGTAGATTAACAACAGCATATAGAAGGTTGAAGGAAGTAATCAACTGCTTAAAAAGCAGGTCTCTAAACATAAGCTTTGATATTTCTCTCTCTTTATGTGGAAGAAAAAAAAAACACCATTTAACATTTAAAAATATGCTGCTTTAGGCATGACAAAGCTCAAATGAACACTAGTAAACATTTCCAAAATTGCTAATGCAATAAAAAAAGATTTAACATAAAATTTATATTTCAATGAGCATACATTTTTCCAGATTGTGAGTTTCTGTATGTCTTTTATGGTTTTTGTAAAGAAAATTCTGTAAAAAGAAAGAGGACTTCACACGCTATTCACAGAAAATTCAATATGTGTAGTTTTTATGTTTTGTCAATATCTCAAGGTATATAATATTTTTTAAAAAATCATTAAGGGCATAAGCAATGCTATAAAGGAAGAAAATGCAAGAATAAAATTATACTTTATTAGACCTTAGTAAAACTTAACAACTGAAAACGCTGCTTGGATTATAGTATATCGGTATTAGGAGTAGACTTACCTAAAGATGCAGTGGACCACCCCTGTGCATACTGGAGACCCTTTGTGCGCAAAACCGAAAGAGGATGCAATTGCTGTTGAAGTTCCTGTTCTACTCTATGAAAATCTGAACGATCCATAGGTTTCTCCACACAGCGAGATCGTGGTGCCACATTGCTGTTAACAATTTATAAATCTTGATAAACCTTCTGTGCAACACTAACAGTACAACATATTATGCATGTTGCAATTTCTAAAAGTTCCATCTTCATTTTGACAGATTTTTTTGGAAAACAACTCGAATGTGCTAAAATACAACTTACTATCTAGCAAAAGCAATGTACTAAAATATCATTACTCACAGAAGGTTTACAAATAGTGAAGTAAATGACCAAGGTACAAGAGATTGATCTTATTACAGAACTACTGAAAGATGCATCAGGCAGTAATAAAATTACAACTTGGGAAACATCACAAATTATTATTTTGAAGTGAAGGAAAGGTTTGAAATAATTTACAAACGTCATTTAATTTTTATATACCTGAACATGTTTTGAGAACTACTATTCCCATGTTCATCTGTTGAAACATGTTCAAATAATTTAAAACTAAATAAAGTGTACGAATTAGTTTAAATCTACTCTTAGATGTCACTAAGGTTCGCAGGCCTTTTAAGGCTAGTGTTGATACTAAGTAAATAAGTTCCAGGCTTGTGGGCCATGGTCTGCTTGGTTCCTCCTTCCCAGGCATCTTCAGTGGCAGTAATGAGGTCAAAGTGTCCTGACAGAAAGCTCGGCAGCGACTATGGTTAATGTTCCTTAGATGTATTTATACCAGTGACAGGCAGGATGGTATGTCAATCACCACGATTGGTTCAGGTGAGCAGTGGGCTGGACTTAAGCTGGTGGAGTGCTGTCATCTAATTGGTTCAGGTTGAATGCTTCACTTTAGTCAGTGCTGTCTGCCATATTCTGATCAGTTTTACACCTTCTTTCCTGTTAAAGTTGTGATGTTGTTTTGATATTTTTGAATTTCAATGGCCTCATGATATAAACCAGATTCTAATCAGTTTTACACCTTCTTCTTTCCTGTTAAAAGTTGTGATGTTGTTTTGATATTTTTTGAATTTCAATGGCTTCTTGATATAAACCAGGTTATCTGTGTTTTCATATTGAATAATATGTTCCCTTTCTTCAAGTATGGCAAGTTTCACAACTGTCGATTTATCTATTTGTACCAAATGACAATTCCTTTTGCATTTGTTAATGCAAGTTTTTATGCTTCTTTGCGTGGTTCTATGTACACCCTAGTACAAGAACACGGTATTCTGTATAGTCCCGCTGTGGACAATGGATATCTGGAGTACTTGGCTGAACATTTTCTGTCAATGCACATCCTCCCCATTGAGACAGTTCATCAAGGTTTGTAGGTTTCATGGCTGGTGTCAATACCAAGTAAATAAGTTCCTGGACAATGCCCAGAGTGGGAGTAGGCAGAGTACCACTTTTGCGGTAGTGTGTACATAGGAACCACGCAAAGAAGCATAAGGAACACGAAAGGAATTGTCATTTGGGACAAACACATAAATTAGCAATTGTGGAACATGCAATACTTAAAGAAGGGGAACAAATTATTCAATATGAAAACTGAGACATCCTGCCATTGACTGTTCATTGCCATACAAGCTTATATCATGAATCCATTGAAATGCACAAACATCAAAAAACATTAACAAGAAAGAAGAAGATATAAACATGAACAGGATAAGGCAAACGACACTGACAAAAGTCAAAATGAAGCAACCCAAGCCAATCAAACAACAGTACAACACAGACTCTGCTGGCTCAAGTCGAACCCACTGCGCGCTTGAACCAATCACCACAGAACATCATCCTATCCAGGGAGTGCTAACCACAGTTGCTGCCAAGTCTTCTGTCAGGACACACTGACCTACCTGCTGCCAATGAAGATATCTAAACATATGAGTAGATGAGGGAAGAAAAGAAGCCCAGTAGACCATGGCCCACAAGCCCAGGAACTTGTTTACTTAGTACTCCTAGACGATTAGAAAAACATTTTCTTTGGAAGCAAAAAGGATAAACTATTAATTTTGGATCATTTTATAATTTGAAATATACAATGAAATAATTACATAAATCACGTGTACAAATTTCGTTTCTGAGATATATAGCTATTTATTATTATAATAATAATAATAATGAAGAAGAAGAAGAAGAAAAAAAATGCCTGTTTTGAACAAAGTCTTATGCTAAAACAATCCTGCACCATCCGTAGAAATATTATGCTTTCAATCAGACCTATCTATCACATCAATAATTTTCCTATGAGGAATTTTACACCTGAAAGCTTTTTAAGATATTCAAAATTAAGCATTTAATTGCAATTTTTATTGCATTCTAGAACTTAGAACTCAAATATAGAATATACAACTTTTGGTTTATTTGAATTGTGGATGCAAAAGATAAAAATACCACTTTTAGGTGTACTGTTTGCTTGCCTGATAAAATTTCAGACTAGTAGCAAGACAGAGATTGGTTTAATTTTTTTTTAATTATCTATTTTAACACAAGGGTTCCCACAGAAATAAGAAAGTCAAATTCCCTGTCTTTCAAGACTAACTTTCCTAATTTTTTTTGGGCATGTCACACATGGTTAGGCCAACTTTTCGTAATAAATATATACACACTGCTTCCACCATCCCCATAGCAGTCCACCTTTTTTGTAATGTTTATTTATATTTAAATGCAGAATATGAAATCTTCTGTTGTTAAAGAAAAATAAAATTGGTGTAAATGTATAATCAGTAAGATACAATGAAAAACATTTAGGATAATAAATTAACATAGTGAAAATGATATATCTATATATAACAATCTACAATATACTTGGCCTGCAGGCGCATGGTCCGTCTCCCGATCATAAACTTTATGACTTGGAATGGCAGTCGCACAACTGTCACCTGGTCACATATGCATGGACGTCAAATCAAATCTCAAATCACATTAACAATTATCAGAATAAACACAAAACATACCTTACCACAGGAGATGTTGGAAATGCTGTCCATCTGCATCAATATATCTACGGCATCTTCTGAGGAAATTTCCATTTACACGCATTAGTTCAGCTTCTGAAATAACGTTAATTTCTGTCCTGATATTTTGTTTTAAGTCTTCTAATGTGTGGGGATTAGTTTTGTATACTTTATTTTTCAAGTTGCCCCATAAATAAAAATTGCATGCCTTAAGATCAGGGGTCCAAGCGGGCCATAAACCCTTACTAATGATTCTATCTTAAAAAATTTCTGCAATAAACTGTACTGATTCAGCTGTATGAGTGGTGGCAGACCAACATTCATTGTCCGTCAGCTGTTCGAAACATGATTCCAGTATATTATTTTTGTATCTTTCTGCATTTATGGTACACTCATAAAAAATAGGTCCTATTATTCTGCATCCATTTATTGCACACCATACCTCAATTTTTTGATCGTGCAAGGGAGTTTCATGAACGAAATTGTGTTTGTCTCTATAGCATAATATCAGTTGTGTTGTGATGACTCATGACCATGTAAATGAAACCATGCTTCGTCACTCAACATATTAACTGTGGATCGATTGTTCTATCATTAACATTTCTCAAAATCGGTTACAAAAATTTACCCGACACTGGTGATCACGTGGTAGCAATTCTTGGACAACAGTAAACTTGTATGGTTTGAGTTTTAAATGTTTTGTTGCTTTCCATGCTGAGGCTTTCGAAGTGTCAGTTTCTTGTGCAAGGCACCTAAGAGATTTTCGAGGTGACCATTTTAACCTTTCTCCAATTTAGTCTAATTTCTGCTCCGTAAGCACATACCTTTTAACCTTTCTTTTCATATCACAAATTGATCCCATCTCCCTGAATTTATTTACAAGCAAACAAACAGCCTCTCTACTCGAAACACGCATGCCAGGAAATTTAGTTTCAAATTGCCTTACAACTTCCCTACAAGATGATGTAAGCACATACGTATCATACATAAACACTCTTTGTGGTACTGTATGCTGCGATCAAGGCATTTTGAAAACACTTCAAGCAAAACTAACACTTCTAAACACTCCTAAAGTTATTCACGTTGAACTGGACTAGAAGTAAGACTGATGCGTGTGCAGGGAAATGCAGTGAAGGTCACACGGGGCATGCACCTGCAGGCCAAGTTTTGTAGCATACGTACTGTACTTTGAAAACTTTGTTAATACCAGATGTTAAAAAAGAAAAGATTATAAATCTATGAAAATTAGAAATATTGTTATTAATATGTGCATTAGCTCTGTTGACTATTGTATTTATGTAAACATGTAATCTGACACACACATAAAAACAAAATGGACTTTCTAGCCTCTTGTGTTTTACTGAAAAAAACCTTTAATAACTGCTTCTCTAATATTACAATTTTCCTCTTTCCCTTCAGATTCTTTATTTCAACTCTTTTTATACCTAGCACTTTGAAATATTGTTCATAGTGTCTTTGAGAACTCCTTACATAGTGATCCCATAAACATTTAGTTTTGTGAATTTTGAAACCAATGACCTATCATTACTTTTATTTGTAAGCTTGTTCATAATAAACAAAATAATTACAACTTTAACGTTCCAAGACATGTAATTCCATATCAACAAAAATTAAGCCTCTTTTGTCTATATTCTAAATAAAATAAATAACTGAAAACCTTTACTTAAACAATGTACTACATGTGCTCATAAACATTTGGTTTTCATTTGGTACTGCATTTTGAGTCTATTCAGTACTTAGCTGGAAGGCCCTTTTGACACAAAACAGCATTCAGACGCTTTGGTATAAGATACTAACTTCTTTGTATAGTTAGAATTAATGCTACTTTATTCTTCTACCAGTCTTCTCTTTAGTTCCAAAGCTGAGGTAACTGGAGAAGTTCTTATCCTGCGGTCTAGATCATCTCACAAATTTTCAATCAGATTAAAATCTGGTGACTGTGCTGGTTTCTGAATTACCTTGGGACAGTTGTACAGCAGCCAGGAACACACTTCATAGACTATGTGTTTGGAACCATTATCCTGGTAAAATTTGAATGTTTCCAGTATTCCTAATTTCTCAGCACTTTTCTGCAAATTGTCTTTAAGCAATTGTAAATATTTATGCTTGTCCATAATACCATCAATAAACACCAACTCTCCAGGTCCGCTAGCAAAAATACATCCCCAAACCATCACACCCCTCCACCATGCTTCTCAGTTGGTTGAAGGTTTATTTTTTGTAGCTCTTGATTAGGTCTTTGCCACACCATAGTCCTACCACTTGACCCAAAAACTTTGTAGGGACTCTCATCAGCAAAGACATCATTATTCCAGCAATTTTTGTCCTTGCAAATGTACTCCTTAGACCCAAAAACTTTGTAGGGACTCTCATCAGCAAAGACATCATTCCAGCAATTTTTGTCCTTTTGAATGTACTCCTTAGCAAAGTTTAGTCTCCTCCTCCTATTTACTTCATTGATGTATGGTTTCTTCCTGGCCACTCTTCCATTAAAGTCTTCTGTTTTTAGTGTCCTCCTAAAGAACTGACCTGCTTGTTCAACTCCTCATTCACTTGTATGGCAATCTGTGGGACAGTTAATCTTGGATTTATCTTTATTTTTCTAACTATAGCACGTTCTTCTTTGTCTGTTAATTTTTTTGGCCGAACTGGTGGTGTTGCCAATTCCACTCCGTCTTCATTTTTGTACCTCTTAATGATTCACCAAAGTACTCTTGGGAATATGCAATATTTTTGCAATTTCTGTATATTTATGGCTTTTGGCATGAAATATGCAAAGTTGCCTTATTTCAAATGTAGTGCTTTGTGTTTTTAGACCCATTTGACTTTGATTTAGTTTTCAACTCGAGCAATATACTACTACTCGGTTGAGCAATGTTTAGAATACTGAACCTGTTTTGTAACTAAGGTGACATCAGGTGGAAGGGGGTGAAACTATAATGATTACAAGCAGTGACATCTGATTCTCTGAATGTAAATAAATGTTTTCTTTCTGTGTCATACAACACAGGCAAATTATTCTATATCGATGATAATCTAGAAATACATTTTCAAAGTATAAATTAAAAACGATATTGTTTAGATGCGAGAGAAAAAGAGCCCAAAGATAATTAATTTGCTAGAGCCGAATCATTATGGAAGTAACATCGCCAGATGTTAAACAAATGTGGAGGGGGAGAAACAAAAAGTTAAACAAGCAGGGAACACACAAGCAGGTGATGTTCAAATGTGTGCATGAATGTATTTGATGTTTTGTACATGCATAAAATAAGTAATGCATGTTTTCTATAAGGGTAAATAAAAAGTGAAATATGCATAAACATGAGTATAACACACAAAAATATGCACGGATTGTGTGCGAAAACACAAAAATGAAATGCAATAACCCGTAAAATAAAACATGTACATGAAGCCAAACATAAATAATGTTCAAAGCAAGCATGCGTAAACTCTGGCAAGAAAAATAGAAAATTTTCGATTTTTTTCCATTAATTTTTACTTACTCTACCCATACATCTTAGGTAGAAGTATTGCATTTCACTGAAAATACATGTTTTGAGGCCCCTAAATAAAAAACACTTTTACTTATTCTACTGCGTACCTAAAAAGGTAGAGGAGGTATTGCATTCCACATATAAGTTTCATACCGAGATTTCACCACAAATGCATGTTTTTGAGGCGCCCTGAATGAAAAGAACAACTTTTACTTATTCTACCAGGTACCTAGTAGATTGAGGAGGTATTGCATTCCACACAAAAATTTGGTACCGAGATTTCACCGGAATTACATATTTTGAGGCACCCTAAATGAAAAAAAGCATTTTTACCTTTTCTATCACGTACCTAGTAGGTAGAGAAGGTATTCGTCAGTTTTGCTTCCTAAAAATTAATTTCTTGGTTTCATAGGGCCTCAAAACATGCATTTTCTGGTAAAATCTCGGCATAAAATTTTTGGGCGGAATATAATACTTTCTCCGCTTACTGTAAGTGCGTAGTACAGAAAGTAATAAGAATATTGTTAGTAAGTACGTAAGTTTTATATAGGGAAACTTGTGAAGTGTAAGGATACTGGAAACAAAACAAACATTAAACACGCAATAAATACGCACGGATATATAAGCATAAATGTGGAAAACATTAATTTTAAAGAGTAGAACACAAATAAATATGCGGTGATTATATGCAAAAACACAAAATTGAAATGCAATAATGTCGTACAACAAAACAACACAAAACAAATAGAAACAAACAGTAGTTGTTTGTACTGAAAACAAAACATAATTCTGAAAACATAAATATAGAATGCAAGAATACTGTAAAAGAAAGCAAACATAAAATACATACCTGTAAACAGTATCTGAAAGAATATGAAGGTGGACAGTAAAAGTACCCGAAACCAAATCAGCACATAACAAATAACTCCAAAATGCAGTATGCGTGCAAAATAAAATAAGCACAATTATATTTGAATGTGTGACCAGCAGCTCTTAAGTGAAGGAAATGGTGGCCTTAAAAAGAAACGGCCCTTTTCTGTGCGTCATACCCATGTTTATGCATATTTCACTTTTTATTTACCCTTATAGAAAATCTGCATTACTTATTTTTATGCATGTACAAAACACCAAATACATCATACACACATTTTAACATCACCTGTGTGTTGCCTGCTTGTTTAACTTTTTTTTCTCCATCTCCACGTTTGTTTGACGTCTAGCGATATTAAATATTATGTTGGTATCAGCTGGCATACCGTGAATATACAGTTCTGATGTTGGCAGTTCAATAAGGCTTTGCGTGCAGCCACCATAGTAAATAGAGTCACCGCACAGAATTACCGTACACACATATTCATCGTCTTGTTATGGACATCATCTGTACAAAGCCAAAGATTGTATCATATATTTTCCTCTGAATAATACTTCCTTCATCTGGGTTTTCAACGAGAAGACTTTTGTACACAGAGAAACCACTCTCAACTGTTGCATTTCCATGTGAAATCATTAGACTTAATTTCACAATGTGCCACAGCTCTTGATATTCTTGACTGCCAAGAAGAATTGAAGATAAAAAGCTGAGACGTTTATGAAATCCTTTTTTAAGAACTCTTGAATTTCTCTTCCAGAGCACAATGTGCCTCAGTGTACAGAATTGAATACCGCGTCTTTGTTTTCTGTGCATCATCTTCTGTAACTCTGTTTTCATAGAGAATGTCTAATAAAATATATCTTATTTTTCCCTGATCTAGCTGTTTAAAAATATTAGTTGGATATAAGAATGACAATTTTGAATTGCTTTATATTTTAAGGGACATCATTCAGGTATCTTTCTTGTCATTTTTAAAATTTACTGGCATTCCTTTATGGATTTCAGTTTCACTCACAATCTCTGTAAGAAGTTTCTTTGTCTGAAATCTCATATTAACATTATTTAACTTTCGCTGAGTTGTTTGTTCATTTACATCAAGAGCAAAGAGTTTCTCAACTATGACAGGCATTAGATTCGGTTTGACAAATTCCTAATCAGTTTCTGCAAGTCAGAACAAATAAGGAGCAAGAAAACTTGAGGTTTGATATTTACTCAAGAAAGGCGCACTGAAAGATGACAGTGTTTTAAAGAAGGAAATTTTACACTTCATGAATTAGTCTGGTCTCCAACATTATGGAATGGCTTGGAATATACTGATTTTGATTGTTAAACAAATTTCTTAACACCATACAAAATAAAGCTTCTTCCAAATATGGGATACTTTTCAACCATCTGGTAGTACACAATAGTAGCGAGGAAAAAATATTTTTGTCTAGTCACTGAAGTAAAATTTGCAAGATGAGTAGGACGAATCATTCAAAATTTAAGATTTAACATAACCTGTGCTGATGTCACATTTTGAAGGCCCATGTTAACCTGCATCGTTTACTATAACCACCTGAAATGTTTATTACTTTACCGTTTTTCACTTTTAGTTTGATCACAATGAGATAATACACTTGAATAAGCATTACTGATAAAGCTTTTTAATGACAGTTGAGAGTCAACATTTTTATCAGCTGCTTGTGCTTCATTCCTTTTGTATGTGTTGTCTGCGCCCCATGTTAGTGAGTCCAAAAGTCTTTTTACATGGTTCACAATATGCTTGAAATATATTCAGACTTTTACAATGTCAACCAACAAACTCAAGATTTATTTTTTAATCAAGGCTCTATACAATGAAGACTGTATTCTGAACGTTATCTTACATTAATCTCTATTTCTTATACAGGACAATCTGCAAAAAGTAAGAACTGAGTTACAACAGCATAAAATGATTAAATAATACGTACAAACTAGCTGGTAAAAATACACATTGGTACTCTGAAAGACCATGACATCCTTCTTGCCAAACTAAAATTCTATGGCATAAAAGATAACACAGAGATGCTTGTGTCATATTCAAATAATAGGAAAAAAGTGCGGAGATACAAGATAAGCATAAAGTGCATAATTACT
The DNA here is from genome assembly GCA_030765065.1 of Deroplatys truncata. Taxonomy (NCBI): domain Eukaryota; kingdom Metazoa; phylum Arthropoda; class Insecta; order Mantodea; family Mantidae; genus Deroplatys; species Deroplatys truncata. Next base: position 156,023,986 of record CM060978.1, read on the forward strand.
TCTTCGTTACCAATGTGGTGGATTAAAACGTATTTTGCATGGACTTCTAATTTGAGTATTTGGGTGTACGATGTAGGGTGAGGGTTGTTTGGAGTATGACATGTTTGATATCCTGAACTCTGCTCTTCTAGAATATCAAGAAAATAATAATAATAATAATAATAATAATAATAATAATAATAATTCCTCTCACTGACATTCCTCTCATGGCATAATAAAAAGTGATTTCCTAACTCTCCCTAACCAATTAAAAAATCACTAACTTTCAAGGTCTGAGGCAAACCTGAACATTTGTCTCTCTGGATACACACTGGATGAAATACAAAAAACGTACACACATTTTGTTCACCATATTTCCAAAATTTGTGAATTAAACATTATTAGCAATGCTTTTAATCCTTTCGCACAAGTTGTAATAACGCAATATTTACAAGAGAAATGGTATCATTCTTTGTTCATTTTGATTTGTTTTACTTTATTTTATTTATGTTTTGCTCCAGAAATTTAGCTATGGTAAAATGTGAGAATGAAAATCTTTGTAAGGAATAAGCAGCAAAGCCAGACTTATTGTGCCCAGTTTCAACAGTTTCACACATGAGGTAGATTGCTAACCATTGCACATTTTACTGATTCAATTCATATATAGTTTTACAGTGCATTCAAATTAGTGCAAGTGATGTAAACTTTAGGTTTGAGTAAGTTATATGTAACAGGTACTTTGGTACGTAACTGCCTGTTGAAAAGCAACTGAGGTGTGGCCAATCTAGTCCTGGGAGGGGGAGTATTTCTGTATTCTCAAAGAAGACTTCTACAGTTTTACACTCAACTCCCTTTTTGAGAATTAGTTTACAAATCTTTACTCCCATTTCAGCAACACCGTTTGATCGAGAGTAACAGATACTGCTAGTCCACAGCTCAACTTCATTATTCTTGAAATATTTGCAGCATTCAAAGGAACTGAATGGCATGTCTGCAGGCAACACTCTGGGAAAACCATGGGTGTTGAAAACATTCTGGAATGCATAAATTACAGCATATGCAGTCTTACTTCTGAGTTGACTTAATTCAATCCACTTTGAATACTTGTCTATGACAATAAGATAGGTTTTGCCACAGAAATCAAGTATATTATGCCTGCTTTTTCATATGGAAGGTGTGGAAGTGGGTGTGGATGTTGAGGTTTCTTGAAATTGACGGGGCAAAACCTTCACAGATTTCACATTTCTTAATATGCTTCCACTATTTGTGATAACATAGATGGCCAATAGAAGAGCTGCCTTGCTTTGACTTTGGTTTTAGTTTCACCTGCATGACCTTCACATAATAGAGACAACACATAAGGCCTAAGGCTTACAGGTACAATTATCTTATCCTTAAGGAATAGTAGACCATCTTCTACATATAGGTCAATCTTGAATTTATGAAAAATTTGACACTTATCAGGTAATGATTTAAAGTTGGGCCAACAATGCTTACAGAAAGGCATGGTTTGCAACAGATCTGGATCAATAAGCTGTTGCTTTCTGAAACTGAGATAATGCTCAGATGTCGTGGGAAAATGAGCACTAACTGAGTGTACAATTTCAGGATCATCCTTTACTTGTTCTGAAAGATATGATCTTGACAGATGATGTACAAAATGCACAAGCTTGACTGGGAGATAAGTTACACATAACTGGTGCTTTAGCAACTTTAACCTCAAGTGCTGAAGATGTACTGAAGCAATCTGGTGCACTGGTTTTAACATTACACTCACAAGTGGCTTGTGATCAGTTTATACCGGGACAGGCATACCAAATATATATATATATATATATATATATATATATATATATATATATATTAATGGGCTTTGGATGCTGCAAAATAAACAGCAAGCAGTTCTTTCTCTATTTGAGAACAATTGATTTCAGCCAGTGTGAAAGACCTTGCAGCTATATGTACTAGCTGAAGTCCCTGTGGACGTTCCTGGAACAGTGTGAAACCTAGACCACTTTGAGATGCATCACACTGTATTACAAGTTTTGCTTTAGGATTAAAATTAGCAAGAACACATGAACTGCACACTAAATACTTTAACTGTTTGAAAGCATTTTCATGACCTGGAAGCCAATGACAGCTTACATCAGATTTCAACAATTGATGTAGAGGGTAACAGGAACAGATTGTACACATGTAAGAAATATAATTTCAGACAAAGTTGAACATTCCTAGAGTTCTCTGTAACTCTTTACAATTAGTGGGAGGAGGCATATTCACTAATGCTTTAACTCTCTGGGTCAGGAGTCATGCCTGCTTTTAATAAAAATTTGACCTACATACTTAACTTCACTTAGTTTGTATTGATGTTTATCCTTATTAAACTTAACACCTTTAGATTTGGCTCGCTGGATGAGTTGCTCAACACAAGCATCATGCTCAGTTTCTGTGACACCTGTACGGAGTATGTCATCAAAAAATGCAACTACTCCTGGGATATCAGCAAAATTATCTTCAATCACTTTTTGGAATACTTCACGGGCATTGGAAATACCACATGGCACTCTCAGGTATCTGTAGCAGCCAAATGGGGTAGAGAAGCAGCATTTATAGGTGGACTCCCCGTCGAGGGTATCTGGTGGAAGCCCTCTTTTAAATCAAATACAGAATTATACTCTTTGTCTACAAGCTTTTCAGGCAACTGTTCATGAAAATCCCTTATAACAACTTTGTTTAAAGCTGTTGAGTCCCAGTTTACTTGTTGATTTTTCTATGATTACAATATTACTCACCCAGCACTTTGCATCTATTTTGTTGACTTTTTCAATAATACCATGCTCTTCTAACCTATCAAGTTCAGATTTCAGTGCAGATTTAATAGGAGGGTTACATATAGGATCAATGTTATCTCTAACCTTAAAACTACACTGTTTGAGACAGACAGCCAAAACCACCAAACACATCCTTGTTTGCTTTAATAAATGTTGCTTAGATTTCTTTTGTACACTGTATACACTTTTGACAAGATTGAAACTTACCCAAGATGGCAAACCGAACAGTGGAGTAATGTCTGAATCTATAATTACAAACTCTGCATACCGACACACATTTTTCACAGTACACCACAAATGCACAGTTCCTACTACAGGAAGAATGGTGCCACACCAAACTACTATTTTCAAAGTGAAAGGGAAGACTTTAAATGCTGGTCTAGAGATTTGAACAATTTCAGAGTAGTAATATTCACCTCTGACCCTGGGTCTAGCATAATACCAACAAGCTTATCGTATATCAGAATACTTTCTCTCCACTCATTTCTAAGTTCATTTGATTTTATGCTATGGAGCCTAACAGTATCATAATACAAAGATTCTTCACTCAGTTTGAACCTTGCACAGTTCTTACTTCTCTCACTTTACAAGCCACAGAAAATGCTTGAGAATTCCACATTTAGCACACTTTTTCCCAAATGCTGGACATGCCCTAGCTTTGTGAATTGTATGACACCTGACACTTTCTGGGATGATCGTTTGACACTACTTTGAGCAGCACTAGGACCCTTAAACTTGGATTTAGATTCTTTCTTATTGTGCACCACATCCACACTGACACTGGGATTTAGTTGACTTTCTGGTGTTGCTGCCTTGATTGTCTGCCTGTTGTTGATTAAGCTCTACTGAACGACAGTAGTTAGCATGCATAGCAGCACCTCTGTTATACGCTTGCCTCAGATACCTTCAATAATCTGGAAGAGGAGCATGTTTTCATCCTGAGGTACAGGCTTCTCATATCCATAATTTTTTATGAGACGACTGAGATCCGTGAGGTAATGGTCAAAACTCTCTCCTGCTAGTTGACAGCATTCGTGGAAAACAAATTGCTCATAGATAGGATCAACTTTGGGAAGACAAAATATGTATATGCCTCCACAGTTTTGGTGTAGATTTGCTTATTTGTATCTGTCGTGGTGAAGGTATCAAAAAGTGCTCTGTACCTGGGAACCCAACATATTTTTCAACAGGGATATCTTCACCTTTTCATGCAATTCATCTTGCCCCATTGCAACGAGGTAATTCTCAAAGTCACCAAGGAAAATCTGCTGTCAGTCAGTGAGCAGATGAACTCTCCAGATCCACACTTGCTGGTAACTTCACAAAAGCGATAGCAGTTTGTACCGCCATGTTGAGGTTATGATCTGTCTATGATAAGACACAATAAATTGCTGGTGGTAACGTACATTTACAGGAATATGAATCTGTACTCTTTTGCGCCAGATCCACTAAGGAAAATTTGAGGTAGAGGCACAAAGGTACTGAAAACATTTCATAGCACATGGTTTGTGAACAAGTCAGTCATATTTCGGTTCAGTTCAAGCCTCATTTAAAAGAGCATGCATTATATATCACATTTACTCCACTCGACTGTGCCATGTTGTAGTCCTGGTTGTGGGTTGAAATAAAACATACTTTTGTGAATATTACTATTTAATTGCCACTTGCAACTATACACTGTCACACAGCCATTCTAGAGAACTGTTACAATTGGTGATTTGGCAGCAACCCATGTTGCCAATCCACTCTTAAAACACATACTAACAAGATTCTATTGTATTAATAGAGTTAACTAAGTTAAGGAATGACATTTTTCCACGAGGATAATAGTACAATAACACATTTTAGTTTTCTAAGAACCTAAACAATGAATTCAGTTGGTTTTGTTTCCGCATTTTTAATACTCTCAATGTGGTAGATTCTTGTAATAATTTTTTGATGTCTCACTGGAGAGAAGTCTTCAAAGTTCCTGAAACACAAAACTCAATTTTGAATGCATGCACTAATATTAGTGTAATATGTCGGTAATACTTTGAGAATTGTTATCTGAAGATCCTTCCATTTTAACAGTGCAAATGGTATGATGTCCATGTAGGCTGTGCCAGTAAGAAGAACACTCTGTCAGCTAGTATGACCTTCCTTCCTAGTCATTACTGTTTCCCCAGAATCCAATGTACCTTCCTGACCTCAGAAAAAGGAGGCACGGATGCTTAACTTCAACTATAATTTCTTTCAGCGGTCTTGATGGTACAGAGAGTTTTGGTTTACACAAATCTTGAAGAGAAAAGAATTTGGTCGCATTCAATTATTTTGAATGGGCTTGGTTTCACTCTGCATTCTCTGATAACAGCATGCCAATCTTGAAGAATTTCAGTAATTTGTTTCTGTGGAACAAATGCCATATTTTTGTTGCACTCCAACTAAGAGTGCCCCGTTTCAGAGAATATCATTGTGATTTTATGCAAATGGCGACCAGTTGTTACCACATAACAGATGTATCAGAAAACTGTAATTTTTATTCTATTCCATCACAAGTGTCATAGAAAATGAGCAGCTGTTTCACTTGAGATGGCAGAATGTTGAAAATATAATGGTGAAGCATGGATACTACTTCATCCAAACCCTTCTTTGCAATACTTTATTCATAATACTAAAATGTTGAATTTCTAGAAGTCAGAGCATGGGTATTAAATAGGTGAACCATCAACTGTCATTTGTAGTACACAGTATTATTTTATACATTTGGTAGTCCTAGCAATAGCTCCTTCTGTTGCACTTTTTGAACATATTTGTTGGCATTTCCGTTTTATATCGTAGAAAACTTGTGATCTTCTTAAGTGGAACTCCTTTCTTAAAGCCAATTTCTTTAACTCGTTTGTTTTCTGGTAGACTAAACCATATCATTAGATTCTGATAAGAGTGGCAATTCTTCATGAAGTTGTTTCTCTTGTACTTTTATTGAATCACATTTTTTACAAGTGTCTGACCTAGGATAACCAAAGGAAATGTTTACTCGTTAAAAATGTGTAGGTATTACAAAAAAATAGGATTGTTTGGATTACTCTTTGGACAGAGATCCTCTGGTAAATATATTTTACAACTTTTTTCATGGAGTAATGACAATGGTGACCTTTGAGGGACTAAATATGTTCACTGATTTTTGATCATGCTCCATCACTTAAAGCATAAGGTCTGTTCTTGCTTAACACTTCTATCAGAACTTACTGCTCTATAATTCGTTAATGGTTGCAGTTATTGTGAAGTTATACCACACAGTGCGGTGTATCCTTTGTAGCATATATTTTCTTCTTGCACTACATCACCTCTTTTAAATCAAACTTTGTGTGTGTACAAATGGTTGTGAAGATCACACTTGCCTTTATCCATCCGACTCTGTCTTGTTTGATAAAATGGATATCGATTAGCCCAAACAAGTGTAAATTCTGAGCATTGCTATCAGGTAACCATTAAAATGCTTTATGATAGGTGTCCTTCACTTTCACTAATTTTCTAAAGATATTTTAATCTACAGCACTCAAAGATTTATTCCCAGTATCATGCATTTGATTTTTCAGCTTCTTAGTGGCAACTGATACTCACCCATTTTTCTACCTTTTCTATGGATTCAATTTTCATTTTGGAGCAGTATTATTACATGGATCCATAGGAGAAATTGAAATAACTATTCACTAGTAAACTAATACAATTTAGCTCTATGAATCTTTCAAGCATACTAAATCTGTGTGGGTCAAGTAACACATTGCCTATCTAAGTATATATCTATGTAGAATGTTAAATAATATCCAGGATTACAAACATTGAAATATGAACATGAAACTGATTTTAAATACAAAGAGATACAAAATGCTCATCGTTAATTTAGCAACACCTCATAACAATCATCATTTTCAACGCTTCCTATGTTTCCAAAATGCTTATAACTGCAGACACTCATTACTTTTCAAGTAAATTAATATACTTGAAAAAATCTGACGTGTTACACTCACATGACTTTCTCTACTCTTGTACAAACTATTTATACAAACGCTTATTCTCCATCTACTTCATGTTAATCGAGATAACATTTGCAGAGACTATCTTATTGCTAATTTTCTTGTAGATGTAAGGGGAATATATATTTACAAGGGCAATTTGGAAATACAGTAGCCTTTAAGCACATACATACTCTTAACAGCTGGTTGCTAGGTGCAGCACTATTCCCTTTCCCACAGATTAATACTCCTTGCATATCCAAGACAAAAAAAATGAATAACGAATTCCCATTTCAGAAAATAAGTATTGAAAAATTTAGGGGAATAACAAGTAATATCTCGAAAATAGTTCACTCAACAAAAAAAATGTATATGACATGAATTGTGTATTTTAAAGCAATCTACATTTTTTGTGTAGTAAAATTTTGTCTATCTCTTATAGTTTACCAGTTATGCAAAAGTCGTTCACAATGAAGAATACTTTTGGAGACATCCCCAGGAAATTCAAGATTACATTTTATTTGTCATAAAAATATCTTAAACATATGATATTTTAATCAAAATCGTTAGAGCCATTTTTGAGAAAATTAAACTTTTCGAAAAATCTTCCATGTAAAGGGTAATCTGGTGTGGGGGGATTTTCTTGAAAACCTTCATGTCACATCCTTGGAAGATACTGAACTTAAATGCCAAGTTTGGTGTTTATCCGACTGTTTGTTTCTGAGTTATGCTGTTCACAGACAAACAGACACACACACAGACATGTTTCCAAAAATGCTTTTTTTGGATTCAGGGGGTCTCAAAACATGTATTTCCGGTGAAATCTCAGTATGGAATTTTTGGGTGGAATACAATACTTCCCCTACTTACTATACGTAGCAGAGAAAGTAAAAATGAAAGAGTTCCCATTTGAGAAAATAAGTATTGAAAAATTTAAGGGAATAACAAGTAATATCTTGAAAATGGTTCACTCAACAAAAAAAAATGTATATGGCATAAGTTGTGTATTTTAACACGATCTACATTTTTTGTATAGTAAAATTTTGTCTATCTCTTATGGTTTACCAGTTATGCAAAAGTCATTCACAATGAAGAATACTTTTGGAGACATTGCCAGGAAATTCAAGATATACATTTTATTGTTCATAAAAATATCTTAAACATATGATATTTTAATCAAAATCGTTAGAGCCATTTTTGAGAAAATTAAACTTTTCGAAAAATCTTCCATGTAAAGGGTAATCTGGGGTGGGGGGATTTTCTTGAAAATCTTCGTGTCGCATCCTTGGAAGATACTGAACCTAAGTACCAAGTTTGGTGTTTATCCGACTTTGTTTCTGAATTATGACACGCACGCACGCACGCACGCACGCACGCACGCACACACACACGCACGCACACACACACACACGCACACACACACACACGCACACACACACACACACACACACACACACACTCTCTCTCTCTCTCTCTCTCTCTCTCTCTCTGTGCTGTTATGTGTTCCTTTTATGTTTTGTATCTGTGTTATACATCCAGCCAGTCACTTTACGTTGCTTGTCCCCTTGCTTAACGCACTCTTTGGTGCTCTCTTTTTTCTCCTCTCTGGTTTGCTTACGTGGCATGTGCTTTGGCCGTACACGAGGAGTGGTGGATTTCTGTCGCATTGCAGGGATAGCTCTCTGCCCGGCAACTACTCATCCGGATTGTGGAAGTTTTTTTCTAATGGTTTTAAGGAACATCTTTTGGGATTATTTGTGGATCGGCCTTATGTAAAGGTAGGCTTTGTTATCAGTTTTATATCTTGGTAATGGTGAGTGAATTTTGGGGTGGAAAACGTAATGTGTGTTTTAAAATACGAATTCGTAAAGTGACTGGCTCTTGGAATTGTTCATATGTTTAGTGTGTTTTGGTTCTTTTCTAGGTGAGTTATATTTTCAGTACGTGATTTTCAGTGCATAGTTAGTTTAAAATTACAGAAATTCTGTTGTGTTAATTATGAGAGCAGTAATTGCAGTTGAGTTATATTTTCAGTACATGATTTTCAGTGCATAGTTAGTTTAAAATTACAGAAATTCTGTTGTGTTAATTATGAGAGCAGTAATTGCAGTTAAAACCCAATCATGCTGAACTTTTGTAACTGAAAACGGTTGGGTTGTAAAGTACATCTAGCTCTGCTGGACTTTGAAGCTCACTCTTACTAGAAATTCATAAAAGTCTCTTTGGGTCTTGATCAACATACTTAGCAAGTCTTTGACTAGATAAACATAATTAAATATATTGGTCTGATGTTTATAGTGGCCTTGTTTTATAAACTTTCTAAATTGATTTTGTTTGTTGAATTTTTGGTTTTACTTAATTTTTGCTGTATTTAAAACTTGGCTTACTGCTCTGCTCAATTGGTTTTGGTTGGTTTACTATTTAAGCCATCTTTGTTTTACAGTTATTCTTTTAAGGTTGCTTTACGGTTCTGGTTATTTATGTTTGTTTATTATTATCATTAAAGTACCAAAAAAAACTTATCAATAGTAGTATATTTTAAAGAGTTCTGGTTTCCACTTTGTTTTCCCCTACGGCACTCGTTAGGGCTTCCCTTTTCGCTTGGCCGGGGTTCCCTAACTCAGTCAAACCTTTCTTAAGCGTCTGCATGGTTTCGCTGCCTTGCTCCAGTGTTGTGTTTTGGGAGAAACAGAGGAACCATTGCAAAAAAAAAAAAAACGCACACACACACGCACGCGCGCGCGTTTCCAAAAATGCTTTTGTTTTGTATTCAGGGGGTCTCAAAACATGTATTTCCGGTGAAATCTCGATATCGAATTTTTGGGTGGAATACAATACTTCCCCTACTTACTATAGGTAGTAGAGAAAGTAAAAATAAAAAAATTTGATGTGTTACACTCACATGACTTTCTCTACTCTTGTACAAACTAGTTTTACAAATGCTTATTCTCCATCTACTTCATGTTATTCGAGATAAACATTTGCAGACTCTATCTTATTGCTAAGTTTCTTGTAGATGTAAGGGGAATATATATTTACAAGGGCAATATAGAAATACAGTAGCCTTTAAGCATATACATATCTCTTAATAGCTGGTTGCTAGGTGCAGCACCATTCTCTTTGCCACAGATTAATACTCTTTGCATATCCAAGACAAAAAAATGACGAATTCCCATTTGAGGAAATAAGTATTGAAACATTTAAGGGAATAACAAGCAATATCTCGAAAATGGTTCAATCAACAAAAAACATGTATATGACATAAATTGTGTATTTTAACGCGATCTACATTTTTTGTATAGTAAAATTTTGTCTATCTCTTATGGTTTACCAGTTATGCAAAAGTCGTTCACAATAAAGAATACTTTTGGAGACATTCCCAGAAAATTCAAGATATACATTTTATTTGTCATAAAAATATCTTAAATATGTGATATTTTAATCAAAATCGTTAGAGCCATTTTCGAGAAAATTAAAATTTTCGAATAATCTTCCATGTAAAGGGTACTCTGGGTTGGGGGATTTTCTTGAAAACCTTCGTGTCGCATCCTTGGAAGATACTGAACCTAAATACCAAGTTTGGTGTTTATCCAACTGTTTGTTTCTGAGTTATGCTGTTCACTGACAGACACACACACACAGACAGACACACAGACACACACACGGACATGTTTTCAAAAATGCTTTTTTTGGATTCAGGGGGTCTCAAAACATGTATTTCCGGTGAAATCTCGGTATCGAATTTTTGGGTGGAATACAATACTTCCCCTACTTACTATACGTAGTAGAGAAAGTAAAAAGAATGGACTTTACCCTAACTAATGGAAGAGCTGGTAGAACTTTATAAAAGCAGACATTCATCATTTTTCCTGTCTTCATTATACAGAATATTTCAAAAATAGAGGGCATAATTTCAGGTATGTATTACCCATATCTAGATAATAAAACAAGTCCATTACAACATGTGTCCAGAAAGGCTTGGTTTCTGAATTATGGCTTCAAAACAGTGATATTCACTGGAACATGTTTCTTAATGCAGTTAGTTTTCTTTACAGAAGATGTTCAAATTGTCCAACTCCTGCCTGAATACCGGCTTCACAACATCTCATGGTCATGTGAATGCGACCCCAAATTCCAGGAGTATTGCACATTTCCTCACAACCTGCCACAATTCAATTCTGAAGGGATTCCATGTGAGGCAGTGGAGACAAATACACCAATGCTTTTAAATGGCCCCACAAGTAAAAATTGGTAGGGTTCAAATCAGGCGAGTGCAGTGGCCAAGCAATTGGGCCACCTCTACTAACCAATGATTAGGAATCCTTCAATCCAAGTACCGGCAAGCGTACGACTGAAGTGTGAAGGAGCAGCATCATGCAAGAAGTGAGTTTGTTTGATGAATGCTCTGTAGCATGTCTTCATACACATGAGGTATGGTGTTTTCCAGGAAGTCTGTGTACACCTGCCCAATAAGTCTGTTTACAAGTACATGGGGTCCAACTAACCGATCACCAATGAAACTGGCCCATATGTTGAGAGTGAACCACACTTGATGAGATGGAACAATTGCATGTGGGTTTTCATATGCCCATACATGCTGATTGTGGAAATTTGTAATGCCACTTCATGTGAACTGTGCTTCATCTGTAAATAAATAAATAAATAATACTAAGGCACGAAAGTTCAAATTTTAGTACACTGCCACACGAACCACTGGCGGAACATCAATCGAGCAGGGTAATCTGCTGATGACAGGGCCTGTACAGGTTGCAAATGATAGGGATGCAACTGTTGCTCTTGCAACAGTCTCCAGACAGTCGTATGAGGAACATTCACTTGCAACGCTAACCTTTGTGTACTGATAGAAGGGATCGTGTGAACAGAATCCAGAATCTCCTCCTCTACATCTGGAGTTGTAGATCTTGGTTGTCTCCTCCCCAATCCAGGAGATGCATGACCACACAGACGGTGACGGAGATGTTCAAATGTCTTCCGATCTGAACATCTTTGCTGTGGGTACCTCTCTTGGTAGACGAGCCAGCACAGTATTGCTGTCCACCTTACTGTACATGAATTGTATTTCTGCTAGCTCCTGATTTAAGTACATGTCGCTCAATTGAATGCCAAACACAATGCTCAATTACCCTTCACCTTGGAATGAACTGTTAGAATGTCCTATTAATATCTTGTCATGGTAACTACCTGTGGGAAGGAAAACATTCACTGTTTTGAAGGCCATAACTCAGAAACCGAGCATTTCCAGACACATGTAATGAACCTTTTTATTGTCTACATATGGGGAAAATGCATACCTGAATTTATGCTCTCTATTTTTGAAAGATCATGCATACGTGTGTAAAATTATTCATTGTGCACTGAAATTATGAAATAAGTACACAAATAAGCAAAAATAAATGCAGTTTTTGCTCATTTTACAGATGAAATACAAATTTTGCCATGCTGAAGAATTAAGCTTTTTTAACAATTTCTTTCTTCTCTTTTTTTTCTCAATCTTTTTAAGCAATTAAGGATGTACTTGCCTTGTGTCTTCCAGATCTGGACTAGCCAGCCCATGTAAGAGTTCAATAAGGACGTGCAGCTGTCTTGGAGAAAGAAATGTTGTTAATGAACCTAGATTCACTTCCAAGTCCACTTTAGGTCCTACAACACCCTCACTTTGTTTTAGTTTTACTCTTATTTCCTGTCTTCCGGCCAGTCTCCCAAATAAAACAGGATCTGGTTCTAAAGATAAATTTGCATTGATGATAGGCTCCTGGCTTATATGTGAACTAGATGGGGACTGTGATGCAGGGGTGACTGGTGCTGTCCCAAAATCTGAGTTCTGGAAAAATAGCAATTTTTAAATTAGGACATGGTTCCCGGACCAATCATCTGCATTGTCAGCTACTTCTTGACTGTCGGGGGCTTCCATAACAATCCCTGTTAAAGTTGCAGGACTCTGGTGGTTTTTTTATGAACTTGAAGAGAACTTCTGAAGCAAACCCAATATAAGTTCATCAAAAAATCATAACAGATCTCCAACTACAACAGAGATTTTTCTGAAAGTCCCTGACACAAAACAAATAGCTGACGATGAGGATAATGGGTCATGAAACATGTCTCAAGTTAAAATTTCATAACTGAAATAAGGATGAGTTCACAGATAGTTTATTACAGTTAAACATTTATTCATTTGATACTGTATACAATCTAATACAAACTAGAATATGAAACATATGGTCTTATTTATCTCCTCTAAATATTATTCTTCAAGTTGCTTGTCTATATTTCTTATCATAAAGCAAGCAATTCCTGGTTGTTAACGTACAGATCAGCTTACATAAGTTTAGTAGTAATGGAACTGCAGATCCACTCTATTTTTGCATTAAGTGCAGAGATTCTTCTCTTCTGCCCCCACTCTCATTCTCTATGAAGGATACCATTAAATGAATGTGAGTTATAAAATGTAATTAATAAATGGCACAATTTTATTTTACTTTCTTAAAAAATGAACGAACATTACACATATTTAAGAAGGATAATTAAGGATATAACATATAACAAATCTACAAATCTCAAATAAGAGGGTGATTTGTTAACTTTGATAAAAAGCAAGTTAAACACAATTTTTTGTAAAATTTCAATTTTATTGTTTACGGTAATCCTCATTCAGGGCTAAACACTTGGTTGAACTTTTTCAACTAATGTAAAATATAGGCTTTCCCCAACTCTGCAATATAGCCAGTAATAGCATCACAACTTTATCCCTGGATAAAAATGTCCTCCAAGTGAGCCTAGCTTTAAAGTCTGGGATAGGAAGAAACAGCTACAATCTGTCTAGAGAATAGAATGCATGAAGAACCATAATTCATTGTGTTTAGCCATTGCAATGGTAGATGTGTCAGATGATGCACTGCTTTGATAGAAAAGCACTATTTTGTGGTGTACCAATCTTTTCCAATTTTCAGTGCATCTTCCATAGGCTCCAATAGTGCTACATAGTTGGATCCATTATTTTACTTTTTTCCATATATTCTATTGGAATTATTCCTTGGGCCATCACCTCCTCTAGCTGACAAAACAGCTTTGCTCCTTTGGTGCACTTTTATTAGCTTTCATTGCTGTACTTCCTCTGAGTCGTGTATAATGGTGGATGCATGTTTTTATCTATGGTAACATATTCATACTGGGAGTCCTGTGGATTCAATTAAACATTGCCATACAATGATTTAGCAATGTTAGCAGTGCAGCACCAAACTTAATAAAAAGCCTTCTCGCATGCAAAATATTGCATACATACTCTGTTTAAATGGCCACAATTTCAGCTCTCTTGCACTGTGTGATTCAGCAGTCTTCCATTACAATACAAAGGATTTTTTTCCCCCTGTTATTTCCATGTTAACGAAATGACAGATCATTCTCAGAATACAGGGCATTTTTCGCCTTTTAAGTTTGAGCAGCCATGTTTAAACTCATTCAGGTAAAAACAAAAGATCTTCATGGCATATGTGGAATTCTCATTAATTGACTAACCTAATTCAGCTTTAATCTGGGTGCTTTTCAACTTCTTTAAATAAAAATACTGTAATTTATTTTCTTGGCTACTTAATATTTCATTATCAAAAGAAAAATTATTCCTGTTAAGCATGATAAATGTTGGCCAAAAAAGTTTTAATAAACATTTAATTGTAGCTACAACTGAGTATATAGGAGGATAGGATGTGTCAGATGTTTAAATAGTGGACAATTACTACTATTACTATTACTACTATTATTCCCTCCCCTCTAACTACGCACTATCAGCAAAATTTTCATTGGTTTTTATTTTCTCAAATGTGCATTAAATAACACATTCTTACTTAAACGATTCACAGATATACAATTTGAAAAGACAGCAAAAGAAGTCTCAAAATCACTCCATTCAGGCACTTTCCTTAAACATATGCTCCTTTGATTACATCAGCATCATGACACTATTTCAACACAATTCTTGAAGAAAGATTCAGCAGAAGTAAAGAGCTTTACCTTGAAGATGAGACTTTCTTCTGCTGGAGTTTTCTTGTAACTCAAAAGTGTTAAATCTGTTTACCTTTCTGCTGATAAGAGTTTCACAAAGGTTTTCGATTAAAACTCAAATTTCAACCAAACAAAGCCCTTACTACTGCATTTGTATTATACTTCTAATGTATGCTTTTAAAAGAATTTCAGCCACAATAAGGTAGTTTTTTATATATATATATATATAAATCACCCACAATGTATGGACACTTATATATTATGATTTTAAATTATCATTCATAGCAGTTTGTTTTTCTGAAAACCAGAAACAAAGTAACATACACATTTAATTTAAACTTCGTTAAAAAAGAGAATGATCTGTAGAAGCAACAGCCCTGTGGACCATTACTCTAACATAACAGTGCTTTGTGTTGCTGTGCACTAAATGGGCTGGTGAGTTTTGTTCTTAAAATGATTCGTTTACAGAAATGATTGTAGTGAGTAGCACATTAGAACATAAGATACATTGTATCATTCTTAAAATTATTCAGGTATATAAATTATTGAATTTGGATGAACAACACTATCTTTACAGAAACCTTCACTAACTAAATTTTTAAAACTGGAACGTTTTTTTATAGCATTTGTCCTCATCATCAGCAGTTAGGTGACTGAAGCCCTGTTCCTTCTTTCCAAATTCTAAATGAAGAAAACTTCACAGTCTGTAGTCCTTCTGTTTTTAATTGCTAACATAAATTATTGTTTTAAGTAGCACATTAGAACGTAAGATGCATTGTAAGTATAACTAAGCTAGAGCTAGTCTGCTTCAGCTTCCATACAACTGTTTCTAACACTATGGAAGGCAGTGTATGCACTTCCTCTCATTCCCTTCCACATCATGCAATCATCACCTGGAATTGTCCACACTATGTCAGTAATCTCATTGCTCTCCAAAAGAGGTTTTACCTCTAACTATACTGGTCATATCAGAGTGTATGAATGAGTGTACTCAGAGACCACAGAGCTTAGAATTATCCAAAATTGATTAAACTTTCCTGGTGCTCATTACTAATGTTAGTATTAATGATGATTTCTCAGTTAAATAGAGGTTATAGTCTATAAATGCTGCCACCACCAACTTCAAGTGTTTGCTCTTCAGTTGATGAAAAAGTGATGTTTCTCCCTTGAAGATCAGTATTTATAGTTACAGATGTTTTGAACTCATTATAGGTTGAAAATCAGACAAACACCTTTCAGTAAGCAATCATCCATTTTTACAAACTGATCTCTCAGTGTAAGGAGGTAGTTCATCCATCTAGTTTTAGTTATGTCATTGCTGCCAAACTTTGGTGATCAGACGAGACTGTCTTCCAAACTACCATCATTCTTACCAAGTCTTCTCAGGACAAGAAAACAGCACAAAAAATACTTTATCCAGGTAGCACACCCCAAATATGATTCAATCAGACCGCCCAGATTATAAGAAAGACACGTGACCTCACACCATAGAAATAGCCTGAGGGACATTATCAATTGCAGTAAACACGCAAATAAATTCATTGTAATTTCTTCTTTTTGGGAGATTAAGGACAATGGTGAAAATTAATAACCTGAGAAGAATTTGAGTCAGTTGATGACCTTTATGCACCACTTACAATAATTACTTGGGAATATGTTTCAGAGATCAGTCGTCTCCATTTTCAACTAGCAAAGTGACTTCAAAATACACAAAAAACTAAAAAATAATAGCAGGCATACTTTTTCAAACATCAGTTATCTACCTTTGATTCTGGTGTAGAGCTTGAAGACAGAGACATGACTGATCTTGAGAATGTTCGAGCTTGTGAGGGAAATTCATCAGAGTACAATGTGATGCCTTCCAAACAGAATTTCTTCACTGTGAAAGCTGCCAAATGATATACCCTATGTCCTTGTTGAGATGCTATTTCACTTAATGAAGGGTCAGTGCCTGCTTCATCAAAGTAATCCACACTGCAACAGACATTAATAAGTATTGTTATTTATTATTTTACTTTAAATGCCCATATATGAAGACAGTACAAATGTGTTTAGCTTGTAGAAAAATAAATGATTTTGTCATATCTAAGTAATATACTAAATAGTGTATTAACTAAAAGTTAAGTGAAATTTTTGGTCACATCACTGCCTGCTTCATCAAAGTAATCCACATCAAAGTAATAGACATTAAGAATTATTGTTATTTATTATTTTATTTGAAATATGGTGGAATCTCATTAGCACATTCCTCATTAACACGTTTTGCTGTGTATTACATTGAATTATAAAAGTTCCAGCACCAAATGTAATAAATAAAGTTTGTCTAGTAAATTTTCTCACACCTGCTTACTACGTTCTAAGTTTGACATCCTCATTCACTATTTTGGCCAATCTTTGGTTGGTCCAGTGGAAGTAGACTCTTACTCTTGGAAGTTTGATGTTCTTATTCACTGCTTTGGTCCATCCTTGGTCACAGGGTGGAGACCAGCAGCCAATGGCATGCATGTATGTACATATTGTATGACACGATTTATGTGAGTGGGATAGACAATACTTTAACTTGGCATGGTAAATGCCAACGGTAGTTTTTTCTAATGTTGGGATTCTGTGATATAAGATACCATTAGGAACTGCTTTAATAAAGCCGGCTTTTGCCAGGTTATTGGTGATAACATCAGGCTGGAAGATAAGTTTTCTGAGAGTGAAGAATGGTGCCAATGGTCTTTTGAAACATATGTAAACATTGACAATGTAATTCCAGCGTAAAACAGCGACAATAGATGAAATACTTGAACAAATGAAAGAAGAAGTGTCAGTGGGAGATGAAAGTGATGAGCCAGATCCTGAAGTGTCGGTAGCGATGGAAGCAATGGAGATAGCGAAGCGATATGTGTGCAGTTTCGAAGTTGATGACAATGTAATGACTTTACTAAATAAAATGGACAGTAAAAGTTTGGCATTAAAACCAACAAAGCAATCAACCATAGATATGTATTTCAAACCAGTGTAAATGGTATCCACATTTCACATCCATTTAAGGGGGGGGCGCAAGATGTATTATTAGATTTTATTACATAATTATGTTCTTAAGTTGCAAATTTTGCATTTTTGTTAGCACATTTTCCCGTCTATAATGTCCAAATCCTTGAGTCCCTGCTAAAATGTACTAACATAATTCTACTGGACATGAACTTTTTTTTTTTTTTTTTTTTTTTTTTTTTTTTTATTTATGGACGCTCTAACTACTATGGTTCTTAGCATCCCATTCTATATTGAGCGTGAAAGACCGGTAATTTTGCTCAGAGGCCTCTTTATCAGGCTTGAGGTTCTTTTACGTGCCGTAAATCTACGACACGGGACCACCGGCTTTACTTCCCTTCCGAAGGAAGCTGTGCTAACGATTTTTACGCCCCAAAAAATCCATTGCCCTCCGCCGGGTTTGAACCCGCGACCTTGGGAACTAGAGGCTAGCACGGTACCACTAGTCCACGGAGGACGACTCTGGACATGAAGACTTAGTATAACATGTATTAAGCTTGTAGAAAAACCAATAATGTTGTGATGCCTATGTAATGTACTAAATAGTGCATTAACTAACAGTTAAGTGAAAATTTTGGTTACATCAGGGATAATACAGTAGGCTTCTCTATAAGGCATTTCCACTTTTAACCTATTCAATCTCTATGTCAGTTTTACCTATGGTTCCTTCCATAAATTTCTTGTAACACTTACTTTCTGGAAAGTAATATGGTTCTATATTTATATACAATGTACATAAATGGAGTATAGAACTTTTTAACTCAAGAGATTTAAACAGCATATGCACATTCTACACAAACTAAAGCAACACATCACAAAAATAAAAGTTTGAATCTTTTTCACTCCTAACCCTATACAAAGTTCTTTATTACTTTCTCTACTACGTGCATATTAGGTAGAAAAGATATTGCATTTCACCCAAAAATTTGATAGTGAGGTTTCAGCAGAAATACATGTTTTGAGGCCTCCGAATCCAAAAAAAGTATTTTTATAAAAAGGTGCGTGTGTATGTGTCTATGAACAGCATAACTCAAAAGAGAAAAGTACTTGGTATTTACGTTCAGTACCTTCCAAAGATGCGACATGAAGATTTTCAAGAAAATCTCCCCAGCCCCTATTACCCTTTACATGGAACATGTTTCAAAAATTTTGATTTTTAAAAAAATTGCTCTTAACGATTTTTATTAAATTATCATATATTAGATATTTTCATGACAAATAAAATGTATATCTTGAATTTTCTGGGAATAGCTTGTGAAGTCCTTTTCATTCAGAAGGAATTTTGTATAATCTTGTACAACTGGTAAAAGTTAAGCGATAGACAAAAACATACCACACAAGAAAAACACACAATTTACTCTTAATAAGTTTCCTGTGGCATAAGCCCTTTCTGAGATATCCATTATTAAATGTTCCAATTGTTCAATACCTGTCACTGTTTTAAAGTCTCGTCAATTTTAGTTGTTTCTTGCGACTGTGTGGAAACAGTATGGAATTTAAGGCTGGCATATAGCATCCAGTTCTTAAACACTTGTCTATCGCCGTTCGCTTTGTATCTACTGTCCATTCCAAACCAGAGTTCCCTCTGATGTAAACAGAAGCATGTGCTTTGGCTTGTCACGAACCCAAGAATATACTCTTACGCCAACATAAATAGTTCCTTAATACATGTATTGTATTATGAAATATTAGAGCAGGAAAGGTATAGAACTGCACATTTTATTGCGGCTATCATAAGAACTCATCGTTAAAGGTAATGGATATATACTAGCTGTTAAGAGACTACAAAATATGATCTTCGCCTGCTATTGCACTAACACCAAGAGCATCTTGCTTGTTAATAGCAACCGTATGCATGACTGCCACTCTCTTACATACACAAGAAATGCAGCAATGAATTCCCAGAGGTGCTATCTGAGTACCGAATAAACACCTTGCATAACACAGGATATTTGATAAGCGAACAGTCATTCATAATACACTAACACACATATGCTCAGCTCAGGTCAAACCTTGTGATTTAGTCAGTTGGTATTTGAGCTCACATGGCAGAGGAAGGTGCGTGTAGTGCGAATAAACTGTTCAAACACAGAAGCGAGAAACAGTTAAAAAGTGGCTAAAAACAAACAATACTTCATATATTCAACTCACTATTACAAAAATACCCGACACTTGCATTATTGCATATAATGAAACTAATATCAGATTTTACAGGCATTTCAGTGAGAAGTGTAATGGAAGCAAGCAGGGAATATAAACAGACATAATACAACATAGAGGAGGATAAAATGTGGGAACTTGTTTTAAGTGCAACAGTGCTGTGGAATTGTGAATAAGCTTGTCATTATTTTGGAGAGTAGTTCTGATTCTGATATGGCAGCTGAGTCATCTTCGGAGGATTCGGATTTGGGTGTTGCACTTTTGCCTGAGGATTATGATTAACGCAAGTAAAATGTTCATTGCCACATACTTATAAAATCAATTGTTACCTCAGGTTGCATTTTGAACTATGATTCTCATGCAGGGCGCCTTTTTTATAGATTAAATAGTGTTCAACAAGCACGTGGGAGGGGAACAAGCAGCCATTATGGGCGGGGATTGCGAACTACTTTCGCGCAGATAATACAAAGAGCTTGTTTTCAGTGAAAGGCACTCTGGTTTGGAATGGACAGTATAATGAAATGTGTAATGTCGCTATTTTTGCAAAGGTTTATTTGGATTAAAATGTAGCAGATAGAAAAATAAGCTTTAGTAAGAATAGTTTGTATACCCACTGATAAAGATAGAGGGTAGAGAAAGTCATGTGAGTGTATCACATCAGATTTTATTTTTCATTTCAATCCAATGAGCAATTTTTTCCAACCCTGTTAATTACAACATTAAATGAAATAAAAATCATCCATTTATGCCCAGTCTATAACAGACTGTATTTCTGCAATGCTTTTTCTAAACTGTGCCAAAATCAAATTCCTACAAAGAAATACTTCAACTAAACACTGTGCTCGATAAAGGAGCCTCAAAAACCCAAATGATGCATACTTACTTTTTTATCCTGAACTCCATGGCAACTCCAGTGGTACTATCTTTTGGCACATGTTCTATTCTTATGGTTGTGTCAATAAACTTCACTTTAACCCGCCTGAGTACTAAAAACAAATAAATAATGCAATGGTTATACACAATTAAATTTAAAATACTATCATAATGTCAAACATAAAACACACTGAATATCAAGTGAATAAGAAAAAATCTGATCTGCATTACAATCACAAGACTTCAACAAATTATTTAATTTTACCACTGTTCTACACACTATTCATGAACATACCTTATTTTGATAAGTAAATTCTGTTAATCATTACAAGTATTGCTAGAAATTGTTTAAATATGCAGTTAAAGATAACCGGAATAAAGAGGAGACTGAGGTGACAGTTTACAGTTAAAAAGTCAAGTTGAATTTGCATGCCTTTATGCTGCATACTCTTTGTGTAGGCTGATGAGAATATGCTACTCCCTGAGCATTTGTTTCACCTCTACTTGTAATCATATTGTAAGTTTCTCACACTCTAGATAGCCACAAATATAGAAAAAATTTCTTATGTGATACATTCACATGCCTTTCTCTACCCACTCTCCTACAAACTATTCTTATAAAAATTTATTCTTCTATCTACTTTATATTAAACATTTTCAGAAATGTTTATATTAGACATTTTGTTGTAGGTACAAGAGAGGTACAGTAGACTGAAGCGATAGATAAATCTTTTAAAAGCAGTCCGCTATATGATGGTTTTGAAATTCCATGTTCCTTGCACAACCATGAGAACAAAACAAGTAGCAACTTAGCACTTGAAGAAAAGTATAAAAGTATTTGAAAATTTAAAGCAATAACAAAAAATACCTTGGAAAAGTTTAAGGCCACAAAATGTCATAAATTGTGTGTTTTAATGAGATCTGCATTTTTTTGCAAGTTCATACAGAATAAATAGATCTTCACAGGATATTTGCGGAAAATTCAAGATATACATTTTATTTGTAATGCAAATATCTTAAACATATGGTATTTTAATCAAAATCATTAGAGATATTTTTTGAAAAAATAATAAAAAATGCTTCACATTAAGAGTAGCTCAGAGTGGAGGGATTTTCCGGAAAATATTTGTCGCATCCTTGGAAGATTCTGAGCTAAAATACCAGTTTTGGTATTTAACCGACTTTTCTATTTTGGCGTAAGCTGTTTACATACAGATGTACGTTTTCTGGTTCATGTTACCTCTAAACGTCTATTTCCCGTGAAATCTACATATAGAATTTTTGGGTGGAATAATTACTTGCTTTAGGTAAGTAGTAGTGAAAGTAAAAAAGTAAAGATATAGCTGATCACATACTTGAGTCTATAGCCTGTGCAAATAATTCCAGTCCTTCAAGAGGTGGGGACTGATCAGCATCTTTGCTCTCTGGTGCACTTTGTTTCAAACACTCCTCTGCTAACTGCATGCTACTTGTCATGCTGCTCCACATTGATTCAAACATTGATGCTCCTGTAACAATGAAATATCTATAGCGTTATTACACAAAACCATTATTTTCTTTGTTACAAAATTACAAGATTCTAACATTTTTGTGCTGGAAGTGCACAGCCATATCTTAACAAATTAATTTGTAACATTCTATAAATATCAAATTTTACTGTGAAATTACTCCCAGACATCTTTATCAAACTAAAAATAAATACAGAAAGGGTGGTGCCTACAAGAAGTGACGTGGCACTGACAGTGCACCTGAGAGGCCAAACAAACATAGGTACAGAAAGCTTTATGTCGAAACATCAGCAAGAAAACAGCCATCCAGAACAGATGTCTTGTCCAAAGGAATGCAGCCACTTCTAGAGGTCTGTATAGGCTGGATTCAGGCTTAATTTGAGAAATGCTTGCCTGTCTCTAGCTTGAAAATACAGATGAAAAAAAACTAATTTACACATTTTTTGGTCTGTAATGTTGAGATGCCCAGAATAGCACAATTATCACAACATGCACACATCCATAGCAATAGTAATACTAGCAGTCATAAACAAATGCTTGCTTTGGTTAATTACAAATAATGTTACAACAGCACAGTAGCTGCAAATTCCACCTCCCTCTCCAACCACACCTAGGACATCCAGGGCAGAGTGCAGTAATAGGGCCTGCATGTGATCAATAGGACAGTATGCCATTCAACAACATGCGGATTACAAGACCTCAGCCACCATTATTTCTGTCAAGTGGCTCCTCAATTGGTCCCAAGGACCTAAGTGCATTCCTTACCATGACCCCCAATGGGGGAAAAAATTCCCATGTTGGTATCAGAATTCAAACCTGAGTCCCTTCGTACCACAGGCAGCAGCACTGCCACAACTACCATTACTAGCTGTAATTCTCTACAGTTATCTTCAGGATAATCAGCTGAACCACAAGGAATTTTGTAGCTTTTCTTTACAGCACTAAATATTTTCTAAAAACTCCCATGTTGGTATTGGAATTCAAACCAGTCCCATTGTAGCAGCAGCACTTCTGGACTTGCTGCTGCTGCTGCTGCTGCTGCTGCTGCTGCTGCTACTACCATTACTAGCTGTAGTAACTCTCTGCAGTTATCTTCAGGATAATCAGCTGAATCACAAGGAATTTTGTAGCTTTTCTCTACAGCACTAAATATTCTCTAAAAATTCCACTATACATATACTTTCTATCTGATCCAGATTTAAAAAATTTCAGGGCTTTGCATATCTCTGAAATATAGTAAGACACACTAGTTTCAATCATCTCTCACATTTGTAATTTTGAGTTATCAGACACATGTATGTTCATCCTCATTTCTAGAATTGTAGGTGCATACTCTTTGGTCTCTAATGTTAGTTCTGTATTGGCAACAACATCTAAGTAACTGCATCTAAGATTCCACTGTTATAAAGTATTATACGTATATTAGCATTGCCTGGGTTGTTTCAACTCCATTGGATATTTTGGGAACTACCAAAGGTCACATTATTCCTTTTCCAGACACTATAACGGCAATGTCATTCTTTTTTTCTTAATTTCTAATGGTACATATTTATGGTGACAATGGGATTTCTTAAATTAAAACCAATTTCCAGTTCACTAATGTTTTTGTAAAAGCTGTTACAATATATGTAACTTTTCTGTCATTAATTTTACAGTTAAGTGCAAATTTAAAAGTTGTTATATCCTTGGGGCAACTAGAACTATCTAGACCAAGCAGGAATTTGTTAAAATCTGGAACACATGAAGTCAAAACCTGCTCTCTCCACCACCGCTGCTTATGCTACTGCTCACTTCTAATAATGATGGTCAAGTTCCTTTTTGTCAGTTTCTTTCACTTTTCTTCCATGACTATTCCCTGAGGTTTGTCCTCTAATTTTGAAAGGTTTCTGTCCCCCTGCCCTTTGCTCACTCCACTTGCAAGAATTGTCCTTTATTTTCATAAAACTTGTGGGGGGGGGAGAATAATGTTTGTTTCTTTTTACATTTGATTGGCTAACTACAACTCTGAGAAATACCCACTTTTATTGAACTTTTTTTATTTGTTGGTAATATTATACTTCTCAAAAGTTGAAATCCTTGTTAATTCGGTGACCTCCAATGAAGTAATCACGGTACTTTTGTCGATTTTGTTCCTATTACTAATGCAAATTAAAAATCTAAAGGAAGTCTAGTATCTATGATTGCATTAAGCATACTTCCTATTAACCATACTTTACTACATTCTTTATTTTTGTAATACAGTTTATTTGACATTGCATCAAAGAAAGAACCAACAAAATGCATTTATCCTGCAACCTTCACAGCAAAACTAACACTTCAGTATATAGATTACATTCTGTGCAGTCACATGCACACAATACACACTCAGTATTGGCTTATATGCCGATTTTCTTTATTTACTAATGTAAATAAAAAAACACGTGGGGAAGAGAAAAATATGTAGATAATGCAAATAAGGACGAGCAAGAAAGCATTGCATGGGTAAGAACAAGAGTATGGAGGCTAAGAGGTTTAAGGAAAGGTATACCTCAAAACTAATGTCGCATATGTGGTGGAAATGAAGATGTCGAACGTATAATATTTAACTGCAAAGGTACAGAAATTTAGAGAAAAGAGTTAATAAATGGTTTAAGGTAGATAGAAATATTGCTATAACTGAAATGATTCAAAAAAATACTAAGAGTATAGGGCAATACTTGAGTAAAGTTAAAAAACAAATGGATTTGGTCAGTGAACAGATCAGCAAATATGGTTAAATAGGATTAAGGAAATGGGAAGTAAAGTGAGTATTGTAATATGAATATGACTGGTAAAGAGCCAGGGTTGAATGCCGATCATATTACTTGTATTTTACTTTTACATGTCTTAGTACAATAAAGATTATTAGATTATTATTATTATTATTATTATTATTATTATTATTAATAATAATAATAATAATGTAAATAATAGTACACATAATTACAATACTTTGTGGGAGCGCTGAAGCTGACTGCCATGAGCTTAAATACTTATTAATTTATGACAGGAAACGCTGTTATTTTTAGTGTAATGGAACACTTTTGATGGGTAAAATATAGAAAGTAACAATGCAACTACATTCCTTTAACTTTGCATTCAAGAATGATAATGGTTCTTTCAACTTCTAGTGAAATCAATTCAACTAAAAATGAGGATGGTCTAGCATACACCTCACTATCTTTTATTACTATTTGCTCCACTTATGGTACAAAGGCCCATCATTACAAAAATTAATATACTTACCATTTTCAGCCCTCTGCTTTGGCTGTACAGTAAGCATGAGGCCCACCACCTCAACATAGCTTGATTCGCTAAGCAGTGCTGACCATGGGATTGATACAGACATCTCTGTAATGTAGCCATCAACAAATTCAACTGGAAAATTTTGCTGTTCACCTAGTTCATTAAGGGCCTGAAAAAATTAATTTAAATTTTGCTTGACAAATGGCCCATAAATTTCGTAATTTAGCACCTTGACTCTTACCTTAATATCACTTTCTTTTTTCTAAGAGCAAATGTACTATTTCCATCAAACTCTACTATATAAAAGCAAAATAGAATATTCCGCTCAAAATGGCCTTGGTAAATTATCACTTATAGAAATCTTTAGATTACTTCCTAATTACACATTTATGTGACTGCAATTGTTGATTCTTAGCTAAACTGCAACTTTCATGAATCAAGTTTACTAGCCCATGTTTAAGTGACAAAAGCTAAGGCAAACATGCTTGAAAGCTGTAAAAACAATAGAAACAGTTTTTGTTACATTTGTTATGAATTAATTTTGGAGCAATTATCTCATTCTGCTCTATTATGTTTACTTCTTCTTTCTTGGTTTACACTCCCCATTTGGAGGAATTACACCCCCCAGGGCAAGCCAATGCTTGGTGTCAGATGCCTGTCGGGGAGCAGATACACTTTTAGATTGGATAGAAGAACCAGGATGGGTCATCAGCCCAAAGCCTAGTATGAGAGCGAGGAAGGAAATATTATGAAATAACGGTAAATGAATGAAAGGAAAGATGATGGAGCAGTTGGTGGAATGAATGGCGGGGGAAACCAGAGAACCCACAGAAAACCCACCCATATGCCACTTTGTTCATCACAAATCCCACATATGGTTCATGGGATCAAACTCAGGGCACCTTGGTGAGAGGCAAGCAGTCTAACCACTCGGCCACAGCACAGCCTATTATGTATATATGCCTCTAAATACATTTTTTAACTTTGACTCTGAGGTTTTCCTTGAAAACCTTGACAGTGAATGACGAATATAAGAAGTGTTCTGCCAAAATGGAAAAGTATACCAGCGGAGATTGAGTTCAAATGCTATTGTTGCACACCAATAAGTGTAAGTTATTTTACTTTCAACTCATGAGTTTGTAATGTAGCAAGCTAGAAATGTGTTGTTATTATTATTATTATTATTATTATTATTATTATTATTATTATTATTATTATTATTATTATTATTATTATTATTATTATTATTATTATTATAATAATATATAATAGTATTATATAATTATTAATACACTGAAACTTGAGTAATTTGAATTATTATTTAATTCAAACTTTATAATTTTGTTTAATTCAAAGAAAAAAATCCAGAATGGCGGCGAGTTATGGAATGTGGCACTGTGGGAGGGGACTCTTAATATAACGATGGACAAACTTGTGATTCTAATATAAGAATGAGTGAACTTCTAATTCTAAAACTGAAATGTTGTACAGTTAGCATCTTTTCTGCTTTCGAGAAGCAAAAGACATGACAAAGGACAGCATCTCAGCATGACTGTACTGTATCATTCACAAGAATGTCTCCGAGGAATTTTTAGACAACGGACGGCATCTCAGCATGACTGTACTGTATCATTCACAAGAATGTCTCCGAGGAATTTTTAGAACCAGCAATTACAGTGATTGAAGAGCTCAAGTACATCTGACATCAACAAGGCTTATGTATCTCTTAGAAAACATATGCCCATGTGCCTGCAAAGCTCTATACATGATGTACTTCATGGCAAACCTAAGTTAGACTAATGTATAACATTAGGCCTATCATTCTGTACTGTTATTACTTCACTATTTTTTCATACTACTGTATAATATACTCTGCTGACTTCAGTATCATGATATGTAAATTGCCTATACGATTTTATTTAATTTGAATTCTTGGATAACTCAAATATTTTCTTAGGCCCTTCCTATTCGAATTACACAAGTTTCACTGTGCATAGTTATACACAATAACAAATATAATTATTATTAATAATAATAATTATTGAAGTACTAAAATATTACTCACACTGGACTGCTCAAGGAAGAGTTACATTTTTTTTTGGTACTTGTTCTGGTTAAAGGTTTGAATTCAGCATGAAATTTCTTCAAAATTCAACCACTTAAGCACTAAATTCCTTTAGAATTTTCAATATGGGAGAAAAAATACATCATGGGGGGGGATGTTTATGAAATAATTCTATTAGATGAATTCATGCGAACCAAAAGGATCAATATAAATTAAGGACCTCATCGCTGTGGCTGCATTGGTGACAGCAGACCTACAGTTTAAGTAAATCTGATGTTACATTCACATGACTTTCTCTAATCACTTCTACAAACTATTCTTACAAAAGCTTATTCTTCTATGTGCTTCTTGTTAATCAAGATACAAGTTTGCAAAAATACTTTAATTACACATTTCATTATAGGTACATGAGGCATGCAGGAGGCTTAAGAGATAGTCAAATCTTTAAAAATTGGCTCACTGTGTGATGGCTTTGAAATTCCACTCTTTGTATGATCATGAGAGAGCAAGAAAAAAGAATGACTTAATAATTAGAAAAATTATTAAGTATCTGATAACTCAAACCAATAACAAAGAATGTCTCGAAAATGGTAAATGTCATAAAAAATGTATTTTACATAAATTCTGCACTTTAAAGACATCTACATACAT
Organism: Deroplatys truncata; assembly: GCA_030765065.1. Taxonomy (NCBI): domain Eukaryota; kingdom Metazoa; phylum Arthropoda; class Insecta; order Mantodea; family Mantidae; genus Deroplatys; species Deroplatys truncata. The sequence continues at coordinate 156,052,364 of CM060978.1, forward strand.
CTTTAATGCAGTAAGCTTTTGTCTATCTCACATGGTTAGCAAATTGTGCAAAATTACATATTCATTCAAAATGAAGAGGATTTAACAGGCTAATCACAGAAAATTCAAGGTATACAATTTATTTGTCAACAAACATCTTAAACATACAGTATTTTAAATAAAAATCATTAAGGGCTATTTTCCAAGAAATGAAAAATAACGATAATGTATCTGTGTAAAGGGTAGTTTTGGGTTGGGGATTCTCTTGAAAACCATGCTGCATCCTTAGCAGATGCTGAACTTAAATATCAAGCTTGGTATTTATCCGAAATTTCACTTGATAAGCTGTTCACAGAGACATACACATGTGTGCACAAGACGTTTTTCTAAAATTGCTTTTTTTTTTTTTTATTCAGGGAACCTCACAATATGTATTTACAGTTAAAACATATATATTTAGAAAGTAAAGTAGAACTTTTAAAGTGTTGATAGTTCAACTCATAATCATGTACAATCGTTTCAATGTTAACAGTTATGTGACTGTTATATTAATAGTTAACAATAGAACATAGTACTAAGGATCTAATCTTTTTCTTCACTAATTTGGAAACTGCATGATGGCCAACTCATGATCATGTAGAATCACATTTAGATTGTCTCACTTTTCTCCTTTCAGTTACAGTTATGTAACATATAATTATCAACAGAACATACTAGAGTCCAAAAGTTTTTCTTCACTAATTTGGAGACTGCATTTCCAGACAGTTATGATAATTCTAGGAACCTAGAACTAAAAGCTTCTTCTATAATATTTATGTATTATATTTTATTTACCAGTCATAAATAAAGATTCTCCTGTTCTAAGAACTCCTGTGCTGGACATATTAGCATACTCCAACTTGAAACTCTTGCAAGAACTTCACACACATAAGTCTTTTTTGCTTTGACTGTCACTTGATTCTCTGTCAATTGATAGCTGATTCTATTGCATTACATGGGGTCCACACTTAATGTCAACAGCTTCTGCATAATATAAATACCCAAAAACAAGAAATGCAAGGTAGTGCACAGTTTCAAAACTCCACCTGCTGCTAAATAGGAAAGCAGGCACTGTATATTTTCTACCTATTTAAAGCATTTTCCTTAAATAAAAAATAGTTTCTTTCTTTCTAATGAACTTAACTGTTTAAGATGAATGAAAAAAATAAATGGTCATTCGGTGACAATCATCACTGTGTACTGTAGACTTTTAAAAATGGCGAAACCAAAAAGGGGCACAGTATACCCCAAAAGGAATGTAAACAGGTGTAGTTATAACAAATAATATTGTTTGGAGAAAATAGTATATTAATAATAGTTTAAAATAGATAGAAATATAGTTATAAGTGATAGTTTTACTAAGATTGTAGGAAAATGGGAAAATATTTAAGTAAAGGGGCAAATAAATGGATTTGGACAGTGAATAGAGTCAAATAGCAATATTAACAACTCACAACACTGTAGAATTAAGAAATTAACAATTAGTATTAGGAAGGTAAATTATGAATATGATTGGTGAAGGTCCAAGGTTGATTGCCATCATATTAACTTGTAACAACTTAGTACAGGTAAATAAATTAACATAATAAAAAATAAATAGGAAATGTGTTAGACTTGTAAGATAATCCACCAAAGCTAATAACAAAAGTGGTTTAATGTCTTTACTACACGTTTACTTATAAGACTTTAGAGATAAGAAACAAAATGTACTTCCTTAACCACATTTCTCTTGTGTGAGGAGAAACCAAAGGAGGTTAAGTGGTCACTTCTTTAATTTATTTTCAGAAAGCAAAATATAATAAATTTGCTCTAAGTACTGCACTGGTATCACTCAAACCATTTTTCCTACTAAAAGAATATCTCATCCTTTAAAAACTAAAGATAACTGATATAACTGAATATGATTAGCAAAAGGAATAAAAATAAGAGAAAATTATATTTAAAATATCACACAAATAACAACCCAATCACAAACTAAAAAGTACACTGTAAAATTTTTAGTAACATTATTGTGAGTCAGTTTGTTGACTTATTTTTCACTTATTTTTATAAAAATGGGACATGTTTCGAGAGCTCAATTGCCCCCTCCATCAACCTGTTGCTGAGTGCTGAAACATGTGTCCTTTTTATTTAAAGGTGAGTCGGAATTGTTACACTAACATCACTTAAGTTGGTGTAACAATTCTGACTCACCTTTAAATAAATTCAATACACATCACTATTTCTAGCTTCTTTACATTACAATATCAATGTGTCCTTTTGCCTACAACAGTTATAAAAGTTGGCAACAGGTTGATGATGGGAGCCACTGAGCTCTCAAAACATGTCCCATTTTTATAAAAACTAAGTGATGTAGTGTGAATAAACCAACTCATAATAGTATTATTAAATTATTTAATACATCACTCAAATATAAGTTTTTGTTCAAGTAAGGGAATAGTATATATATATATATATATATATATATATATATATATATATATATATATAAATAAGCAATCGCTGAAGCAAAAAGCAGAAATATTTACCATTCCAAGAAATAATTGAAGTGACAAAACAAATTTGCATTGAATAATAAAATTTCTAATGATGAGGATAATATGGATAGCTAAATTAATGCTAAAACTTCTGCAATTATGTTTTGCTTTTAACCCTATTTGTGAGTGTTACTGAGGAAAATGTGTGTGTTAAAGGAAGGAAGGAAAGAAAGAAAGAAAGAAAGAAAGAAAGAAAGAAAGAAAGAAAGAAAGAAAGAAAGAAAGAAAGAAAGAAAGAAAGAAAGAAAGAAAGAAAGAAAAAAGAAAGAAAGAAAAAAGAAAGAAAGAAAGAAAGAAAGAACGAACGAAAGAAAAACAAAGAAAGAAAGAACCTTCAAATGCAACTTATAGATATTTAAACTGAATCATAAATTTCTTCATTCAACCGAAAAAAAATTATTAACTTGCTTACATATAAATTATGATTTTTTGAGGGTATTATGCAAGTAACAAATTGTTCAAGTTCAATATAAATTAGATCTTTAATTTAAACTGAATCCTTGTATTAAACTATTTTATTAAAATGTAAAAGATCTAACATTCACCTAACTTTTTCTGCCCATTATCATTAATTCCCATAGCTATTTTTAAGAGCCTACCATTAGGAGCACAAGAGGCGCTGGGAATTTGAATTACTGCTGACTACTGCTTCTTTAATATTATGCTGGTATTATGAAAATCTGGTTTGAAAAAAACATGTTTGTAGTCTTATAAATAGCCATGTGTTCACTGCTTTTGTGTAATCAATGAAGTATAATACTCGAAACAACAGTCCGCTGAAAATATCAACCCTTTTGAACTTGATAATTATAATTTTGTTGCTTCTTATTGTAGGACTCCCACAAAGTCAGTGGAGTAGCTAAATACCATAAAAATAATATATACTTTGAGTCAGTACTGGGAAAATTCTTACATTAGTAGGGATTTAGACTTTGAAAGTGTTATTATAAAACTGATTTATTATACATCAAAATTTATTATAGTGCGAATATATAGATTCCTTTCAAGAAATTATGTTTTCTCGTTCTTGTTAGAGGTGTTATGTAAATTATTTAATGAACATAAACAAAAACAATATTAATTCTTAAACACATAAACATACATAGACTGGAAAATTCTTATCAAATTTCAAGGATACTATTGTATCATATAATCTTAAAGACCTAATTGGTCATCTGCCTAAAAGAAGTTCATTAGATCACGTACTTACTAATTTTGAAAATATTAGCTATGCAACTGTAGTCAATGGATATATTGCAGATCATTTGGATCAAATATTAGTACTTAACTGTAAGGTAAATTCACTGAATAAACATATTCACAGAATAAAAGATATTTTTCTGGATAAATTAAAAAGAAATTTAAGTAATGAATTTTGGGATCTAGTTCATAGGTCAAAAGAGGTAAATAACAAATGGGAAACGTTTTTGCGCATTCAATAATGTGCAGCATCAGTATTTCTGTATATGTGCATGCAGGTGTTGCTACACTAATGCATCTCAAGCGAGAGCACTTCCAAACTATGATTTTCTACAATTTTAAATTGTTTAGGGGAGAAAGAATGTCTTGAAAGGCTGCTGTGCATTTGGGGATCTTTGTCCTTTGAACTCCTGATTTATCAATGTTTTGCAGAGTTTAAAAAAGGAAGGGATTCCCTCAAAGGTGAAGACTGCACAGGGGGTCAGCTACAGCAACAATGGATGAAACCGTTGAGTGCATGTTGCAGGAAGATCATCATTGCACATATTATCAGATTAGAGAAGCCTGAATATTGGATCAGCAGCAGTGAACACCATACTTAAAGAAAAACTTTCACACCAGGAAGCTTGGCAGCCGTTGGATCCTCCACCACTCAGAAATGAGCAGAAATAGGCACTTGTGCAATGGTACCAGAAAATAAAATTTGATGGGGGAAAATCTAAAAATACACTCAACTACTTAACAGGTGTCAAAAGCTGGGTATACCAGTATGATCCAGAAACTAAGTGACAGTCATTCAGTCTGAGTATTCCCAGGAGAGGATCCCCAATAAAAGTGAGGCGAGCAAGAAGTTGGCAAGAAGATGATCTGTTCATTCTTCTCAGCTAGTGACCATATTGTGACAATTCTGCCTGAGGGACTAAAGACTATCGCTGACAGATGATACATTACAAAATGTCTGCCACAAAATGTCTGCCACAAGTCTTCAATGGACTGAGAACAAAGCATCCTAAGACAGGTGTGCATGGAATATTTTTATTTCATCATGAGAGCGCCTCTGCCCACACTGCACTAAATGATGATGATGATATGGGGTTAAGGGCGCTAAACAGCTAAGGACTGCACTAGAAATTACCTAATTTCTGCAAGAATCAAATATTTGTCCCTTCCTTCCTACACTCCAGATTTAGCCCAATGCTTCTTTTAAAAAATAAAAAAGAAAAGAAAAAGCTGGAAATAACCCCATTTCCACAGGAATCAACAGTAAAATATTTGTCCCATTCTCCCTACAGTCCAAATGACCCCATACATTTTTTCTTTTCCCAAAAATAAAACAAATAATTTGAGGTCAATGGTTTGAGTCACTGAAGCTCCAGTAGTTATTCACGAAGAATGTATTTGTACTCTCCACAAAGAAGAGTGGCATTCGCATTTTAAAAGTGGTTTGAAAGGATGAGATGTTGCATAAAATGCAATTGAGGATACTTTGAAAAGATGCAATATAAGATCTGAAATTTAAAAATTTTATTGTGTTCATTTACAAAACTTTTAGAGTGACCATAGCTATATGTATGCAACGTAACAATGTTTTTAGGGTGGACATGCTTAAGTTGAGACACTACAATACCTCCAAAACTAAGCATTGTAGAAAGAAACATCTTGAATAAAAGTTGCTTAATATTATGGGGGACAGTAAATGCCATTAGCCGTGTTTTATTTGGAGGACGTTGTGATGGTATTTTAGGGTCAACTTAATTTTTTAAATGGAAACCTACCTTTTTATGTCTTCTCACTCCTCATAAAAAAACTAAACAACATTAGTATGAAGCACTTTGCAATTGTTCTTACACCAACATAAATAACAACGAAAATTCTGAATGACTGTGTATAAAGAGTGCAATGAATGGTTGGACCATCCATGGAAGGTCATTTGAGGGTCAAGTTACGCTTTGTAATTGGTAACCAACAATTTTTTTTTATTATTTCCTTATTCCTCATCACAAAATAAACACCTTTTCATAAACCATTTTCTAATGAGAAAACAACATGCACTATGTAGGTTCCTATTTAAACAAATTAAATTGACCCTAAAATGACCATCATAACATCCTCCAAACAAAACACGATTAATAGCATTTACTTTCTCCCATATCAAACAGCTTTTATTAAGGACATTTCTTTCTACAACACTTAGTTATGGAGATATTGTACAGTCTCAACTTAAATGGTCCACCCTGTACGTATATATATTAAATCGAGTTCTATTATTCTGTTAAAAAGCCTTTAATATGTAACTACATTCCTGCATGGAAATTACAAGCTTCAAACAATAAAGGAATTTGAATTACTTTCTCTACCACTTATCTATACTAGGAAAAGAAAGCATTGCACGCGATCTAAAAATTTCATATTGGGATTTCACCAGGAAAATACGCTTTCGGGGTCTACAGAGCCCAAAAAAGCCTTTTTAGAAAAAAGTGTGGGTGGATGGGTGTGTGTGTGTGTGTGTGTGTGAGAGAGAGAGCGAGAGAGAGAGAGAGAGAGAGAGAGAGAGAGAGAGAACAGTTTAATGTAACAATAGAAAACTTATTTAAGATTCTCTCAAGGAGGAAACACAATTTTCAAGAAAATCCTCCTACCTCAAACTACTCTTCACACGAAAAATTTATTTTTATTTTCTCAAAAAGTGGCTCTAATAATTCTGATAAAAGTATCATGTGTTTTGCATATTGATATGAAGTATACAATATAGAAAATCTCTCTCTCTCTCACATGTGCGTGCATGTGCATGCGCACGCGCACACACACACAAATTATATTTTGGGTTTAACATCCCTTCCAAGCCTTGCAGTAATCAGCCCTTTAGCCATAAAGTTAAATTGCTGTTATGACTCCACCACCATGATTTTATTTGAAACTAGAAACCACAGAAAATTAAGTTTAAAAATGTATTTTACAGAGAACTAATTCTCACTCTTACCGAAAAGAACTGTCATATATATTGAAATATCCAAGGGTTAATAATGATACCTTTACACAAAACATTGCTGTGTATAATCGCAATGCCAGACAAGTATATGACTTGCACCAGGCAGTAAATGCTTCAAAACTATTCCAGAAAGGACTAGTTAAGGTTATTATAATGAATGGTAAGGTTATAATAACTTTAATATTGCTTGAAGCTGGTTATTCAACCCAAACAAGTATCACATTTTTAAACAAGAATTAAAGTAATTCTTAAACTATTTACACTCCACAGGAAGAACGAATATTTAGCTTTGCTGCATTACTTTGGTCTTCACTGAAAACGTTAACAAAAGCAATGGTTAAGTGGTCCTTCTTATATAGTAATTTTTGGCGACTTTTGGAAGGAATTACTGCCAACGTGAATCATTCGAGTTTTAGGCTCACAGATCCCTCGGCTACGCCCTTTGCTTTGCAGTTGCAGCTTTTGGTCGCAACTGCTACACTCCTCTCCTTCTAAAAAACATCCCTTGGCTATGCTTTGAGGCTGAGGGTCCTCAATCGTGTTTTCAGCTATGTTGGGATTTCAAATGTTGGCTTTGAAGACCAAAGTAATGCAGAATGTCCGAATATTTTAACATAATATGTGTACCGTTAATTTAGAGGTGCTCCCTGCAAATATGATTTACAACCCATTTCTTTCTTTATCCCTCCCCCCCCATATTATGCATGACATTTCTGGTAACCATATAACATTACAAATGATGATAGATGTGTGTTTTATTCGAATGTCACAGGTTTGTTGACCTGCTATATGATGTGTTTAGTATCCTCGAGCATTGCTGATTGCGGGTTCCTAAGGATAAAAACAAATTAGAAGCCATAGATGAATCAGTTTTTGAAGACTCTTAGACTGCACCTGTTTATTTTTAAAAACAAAACAAATAACCAAACAAAAGTTCATCAGTACGCTTAGTAAGAAGGGGAAATTTCCTTGTGTGATACCTTTCCTACAAATATGCCATGTGATATGTCTGAACAAGTAGACCTAAAGGGGCAATATTTATATGCTTATCCTCGTTTCATAAAACGAAATTAAATACTGTTTATTATTTCTACTGACAATTGGAACCTCATTAAAACACTTCCCCCTGTAAAGTGAAAGATATGAGTATGAAATTAAGCATGTCATCACTTATCAGTAACAACGCGATTTTAATTACCTGAACATCCAGCCTAACTTCTGAAACCTTTCCTGTTCCATTGTATAGGTCCACTGTCAACTGATCCAAGGTCAATTTTTCTTCCAGGAACTGGCCCAAGTAACGTTGCAATAAATATCTACATGCACGCTTCTTAATGCTCTCCGACCACGGTAAACCCAAACCCCAAGGCATTTTAAACATTTATAATTAATGCACAACTGTTTTATCAAATGAATACTACTTCTCGTCCATTATGCTTTCTTCATGTTTTTGTCCAGGAATAAAGTACACATAACATGACGTCATTTAATTTATCTTCTGTTCATGACAGTTCTCCAATCTTTAAAACAGCTTATATCATGACAACACTAATCAAAAACCTGTCTTCCAATTTCCATACCACGTTTTATAAACCCAGTGCCCTCATGCCTTCCGTCTGTTTACAGTTTCAGTTATCGATTGGCAACCTTTCAAGCAATGCTCGCTTACAGGCTGTTTATAACAGCTGATCCTGGGTAGTTGACATTGACCAATAAGAAAACGACTTCTTTGCACATTGTGCGCACTTCCTATTTGTTATTATTAAGAGAAACCCAATTCCTAGTGTGCTATTACCGCTTTTGTTTTCTTTGTCTTTGTCTATATTATGCTTTGGCCAGTATGAATATCACTTTTTTTAAACTGTATTCCTTATGTGTTCTTTTTACTCTATAAGGTCATAAAACCATGTAAGAAACTATTAATTTTATTAAAACATCAGCCGAAGGTTCTAATATGTGCGACAGTGAAGATGCGGGTTTCATTGTGCAAATTTTACATTCTCTACTACGTATAAGTAAGTAGAGGAAGTATTGCATTCCACCCAAAAATTCGATACCGAGATTTCATGGAAAATACATGTTTTGAGGCCTCCTGTATCCAAAAAAAAAGCATTTTTGGAAACATGACCGTGTGTATGTCTGTGAACAGCATAATTCAGAAACGAACAGTCGGATAAACACCAAACTTGGTATTTAGGTTCAGTATCTTCTAGAGATGCGACACGTAGGTTTTCAAAAAAAAAAAAAAAACCCAACCCAGATTACCCTTTACATGGAAAATTTTTCGAAAATGTTAATTTTCTCAAAAATAGCTCTAACGATTTTGATTAAAATATTTAAGATACTTTCATGACAAACAAAATGTATATCTTGAATTTTCTGGGAATGTCTCTAAAAGTATTGTTCATTGTGAACGACTTTTGCATAACTGGTAAACCATAAGAGATAAACAAAATTTTACTACACAAAAAATGTGGATCGCGTTAAAATACACAATTTATGTCATATATATTTTTGTTGGGTGAACCATTTTCGAGATATTGCTTGTTATTCCCTTACATTTTTCAATAATACTTTTTCTCAAATGGGAATTCGTTATTAATTTTGTTTGTTTTTTGTTCTGGTAATGCAAAGAGAATGGAATGCTCGACATAGCAACCAGCTCTTAAAATATTTGACTATCGCCTACCAATTTCCCTTGCATCTACAAGAAAATTAGCAATAATATTAACATATCGATATCTTGATTAACATGAAGCATATGGAGAATAAGCGTTTGTAAAAATAGTTTGTACAAGAGTAGAGAAAGTCATGTGAGTGTAACACATCAGCTTTTTTTGTACTGTCTCAGAGAAAAATGCGTTTTAGAGGCGAGAGTACCCAGATCCTCTCCTACTTCTGAATAAACATAGTTTCAGAGCCCGAATGCGATTGAAAATATTCTATAGTTCTGTAATTCCCACAGTCGTGGGAAGTTGTTGAAATGAACTAAAATTTCTGCTCAGGGCGAGACTCTTTTGATCCTGTATTTTGAATTATCGGCTACTGGAACTATTCTAGCGGATCAAAATGTTTGTCTTAAAGGATAGAGCTTTTCGGAAGTAGTCTACCACCAGAAACGAATATTTCCACCCAAAATTTCAAATCCTTTTCACAGAAGCGCAGTTACTTGAATCGGAATCACAATAGGAAAAGTCAAGACAAAAGACAAGAAAAAGAATCCCTATTAAACTTTTACTTCAAAATTTTTGAAACCAGGTTAAGTATACACTTGTATGGGGAAACAGTTTGCAAATATCCATACAAAAACGAGACAATTAAATGAGAATCGTTCAGGGAAAAATGTTTTGCTGATTTTCAAGATTACTCGATTACAAGATTACAAGAAACTCGGCAGAAAAAGCGTGGACATGGAACACTAGCGCTCTTAGCGCAGCGGGCTAGAGGATTTGTATCAGCTGCGTGGGGAATATGGAGAATAATGAGTTGAGGTTTGTTTTAAGCAATTACAGCCTTCAAGGACGGGAGAGCGTGTGCGGTATTTTATTGCCAGAACTTTAGTTGGCAAAAGAAGCCGTTCCTTTCTTTCCATTTCCTCGAGATAAGGGCAGTTACGTGTTGCTTTTAAGCACATGACCAGTACTCTCTCTACAAGGTTACGTTTCATTAATGTTACAAATATAAAGGCATAATGTGAAAATAAAAAAAGGAAATGAAAAATTATTTACACGTACCCTTATTAATTAAAAAATATCCACGTTTTTCAGGAAGGGGTAAAAATAATTATGCTCACAGAATGTTATTTCTCGATTCTCATCACACATACAATAATATCAAGTGAAACTTTGCATTAACCATTGATGAGTTTACATGATAATTATTTGCTGGTGTAAACAAGTTATATTTTTCCTTCCTGACAGAAAATTTGTATTTATTCAATCATATAGGGTGCCACAGACATCGGAGGATCTGAATATTTTGTTTTGGGCTCTCAGAAACTTATTTCATTGGTTGCTGAAGCTAAAGCTAAAGCTGTGTATATATTAAAACTGATTCTGAACAATAAAAGTAAAAAGATTACTGTCCGAAGTGATTGCCATGTTATACATAAAAAAGAAATGAGCGGTGCGCCACAAACTTAATTACATCTTTAAGGTAATTTGCAGTACTCTTTCCATTTAAAACTAATGAAGTATAATATGGAAATTGCAGCTGTTTGTGCAAATAAATACTTGTATATAATTGTAGTCAAATTACGCCTATGATTGCATGAGAATTGCAAATTCCAGTTACAAATGCTTTTGTCTATGCCTTCTGTCACATTCCAAAATTAATATATAATAAAGGTCTGACAGATTTTCACTCGGAAACTTTTGCGACTGCTGAGGAGCAGAGTAAAGTAAAAGCTCAAAGTATCGTGTTTTAAACATGATTTGAACCGTAAACACGAACGATTTCAGCTTTTCTAAGCTTTGACACATTCTATGGGTCAAAATCGGCTTTTCTACGAAATACGCCTTGGCAGCTCGTGATATTCGTACTTTCAGCACAAAAACAACTGTGTTAAAATTAATTTTTATTTGGCAGCTTCGCAAAAGCTATGAATGATCAACCATTGAGCTTCAAAATATATCTTTAATTTAAATTTATTGTTGGTCAACATAGTGTGATGCACAATTGAACCATGTCATACATACATTATACATTACTAATATACAAGGTAATTTAAGTATCCTATATTCTACTGTATCGTGCATTACAGCAATATACAACAAATACAGATAATCAATTATATAGAGTATAGATAAAATGTATACACTTAAAATAGTGATTATACAGCGTCACATATTAAAACTAAAATGTAGTGTAAATCATTTTAATTAAGCATTATAGAAAAATCAAACACACATGAATATATGCCAATTATACATAATAAATTACAAGTAATGTAAAATTAATATTACAATACAGAATGTAGTATTTACAGGTTTGATGTTACCATGTAGGTATGCGGAAATTAGATTAAGAATGTAGGATTTAAATATTCATCCACACTATAAAACGCTTCATTTATTAAATAGTTTTTAAGACAGTTCTTAAATGTATTATAATTTACACAAGCTTTAATGTGTTGAGGCAGTGCATTGTAAAGCTTTGCACCCATATCACTAGGGACCTTTTCTGATAGATGTGATCTGTTTCTAGGGAGGTTTAGTTATAAATTCCCCCTTGTATTATGGTTTTGGATATCTGACATAATTTCCATTGGAAATTTGTACCTCAATACGTATAAAATTGTTCTGTAAATAAAAAGGCTTGGTAATGTGAGGATTTTTTGTGCTCTGAATGTGCTTTTGCAGGGTTCGTTGTACGTTAGACCCTCCAAGATACCGAATAGCTTTTTACTGCAATATGAAGACCTTCTGGAGATTTTATTTTGACGTTTACCCCATATGAAAGAAGAGAGTGGATAAGCCCAAAATATATAATTCTAGCTGCAGAGTTAGGGACACAGTTTCCCTAACATCTGAGAACATAGAGATTTTTACTAACTTTGGCTACTATCTTGTCAATTTTTAAGTTGTAGGTAAGCTTACTGTCTAGAGTAATCCCTAGCAATTGAACTTCGACTACACTTTTTACTACCTCAGTCTCAATGGTGAATTGTGGTGAATGGTTTATGGCTTTTAATCCAAAGGTTATCATTTCACGTTTTCTATGGTTCACACTTAAGTTTGGGTTTTGGAAGTATTCAACTATATTTTTAACTGTATCATTAGACACATTTCTAGCATTAAACTATTTATATCTCTTATAGTGATAGTTGTATCGTCTGCATATTGGTCAACCTTTATATCATCTGAAACGCGTTTTCAATGTCCTGCATGTAAATAACAAACAAAAGGGGCCCGCGAATAGATCCCTGAGGTACTCCATGAGTTATATTTTCTGAACTGGATGTAACTTCGGATGAACTATTAGTAAGTTTAATAATTTATTTCTGTTTGTCATGTATGATTTTATAACCCAAACCCAAGCATATTTCATTTTTTCCATTAAAATAGTCGTATCTACGCAATCAAAAGCCTGTTTTTAGATCCAAAAGTACGCTAATTGAAGAATACTTTAGATGAATGTGTCTTAAAGTCTCTTCTATGTAGTCAGCAATGGCTGTTATGGTTTATTTATTTTTTACAAATCCATTTTGTTCGATGGGCAGTAAATTGAACTTCCCAAGATATTTTATAATTCTGTTGTAAAGCATTCTTTCAGCGATTTTGGAGAGCGCTGGTAAGATTGATATTGATCTATAATTATTCATGTTCCGTTTGTTACCTTTCTTGTATATCGGTATAACTTTAGCTATTTTTAGGTTATCTGGGAACATCCCTGTTGCTAGGCAAGAGTTTATTGTCAGCAGGAGGTTCAGCAATTTCAGAACTACATATTTTCAATAGTGTCATTGGAATTTCATGTACACGTATACGTATTGATGTTGACGTTTTAGTAATATTAACAATCTCCACGTTATTGGTGGGATAAAGGTAAATACTTGAGCCTATTTTTGAGTTTTGGGGTATGTCTTTGTGGCAGTGTTTCAGATTTCTTTTTGTTTGAATTAATGTTTCTTCCCATTTAGACAAAGGGTTTATTAAATGCTTCAGCAAACTCTGTTTCCTTGGTAATTAAGCTTTCGTTATTTTTTCACTTAATTCTATAAAAACCTTTTCAGGGGTGGATTGAGGTTTGCGGAAATTTATGATTTGTAAACTAATTTTACTAATATTTTCGGATTTAAGGATCTGATTAATAAAGAAGCGGCGTTTGGCTGTAGCCATAGTCTGGTTATATGTGGCTTTTGTTTCTTTAGTTCAATACTAATAGATTCAGATAAACTGTGCTTAATTTTTTCTGTAGCCAACTTAAAGAGAATACGCAGCTGTTTTATGTCGGTGGTTATCCAATTAAACTTTTGCTTTTTTTCTGTAGTTTAATTTCTAGCATAGGCAAGTGGATAGCAAATATTTACACAGTAGTTTAAGACATTATAAAATATGCTAAGTTTATTATTTGGATCTTGTGCTTTATACACCGTTTCCCAGTTTTCCTCATTTAGCATGCAACTGAGATGTTTTGGTTATGTTTACTGAATGAGAGTAACATTTGATGAGCGTACCTTTCTGTTTTTCTTTTTGTGTATATAGAGCAGTTCTTAATGTGATTTGTGTGATGTGTATATAGGCATGAATTTATCTCATTTACATTACATGCATTTTTAGAAATATTTGTTATGATCTTATTTGTTCCAGAGCTACATTTGTTAGTGTTTCTTGTCGACTCATTTATAGTAGATGTTACATTGAATTCATTTAGGATATTCATTAACTTAATCTTATTTCGCGAAATTTGAAGTAAGTTAATATTTATATCTCCCATTATTACTAATTTTGATGCACAATGTTTAAGAGTTTGATCTAATAATAAAGACACATTTTCCAGAAATATGCTTATATTTCCATTAGGTGGTCAATATATTCCAATGATAAGTATATTACTGCAACTTAATTAAACTCCTGCTATTTCTATATGACCTTCTATGTTGAATTTTTCTAGACTTTGTTCACTGATATTTTCTCTGAAGTTACTTCTTACAAATATGCCAATCCCTCCCCATGTTTTGGTCTTCCTACAAAGTTTGCTGCTACGTTCATATTTGAAATGAAATTATTGCCAATTCCATAGTCCTTTAATCCGTGTTCAGTTAGAATAAGAATATCATGCAGTGTCTCGCTTACAAAAATATTTAATTGATCAATTTTGTTTGTCAGCATTTGTATGTTTTGATGAATAAATTTCATAGAGCAATCTCCCTGACAGTGTACAGAAAATCGGCCAGGTTTTTAGGATGTGAAGTGGCAACATTGTTTTCACTAATTGTTACTACACTATGTACAAGTCCTTGATTTTCACTACCAATTTTCATTTTTGACATGTTATCTGTGTAGGTCATCTTATAATTATCGGAGTCCACTAATGTGAGCCTAAATGAAGGCTAATATAAGCAATTATATTGTGTGACCTGTGAGGTTAACTCTTGAAATATAAAGGCTTGCATCCTTGTTTGTGACCTGAATTTAAAAAAAATTAATGAATTAGTGTATTTATTCATAGAAATCACTTGTGTCACAGCATAGCGCATCCAGATGGAAAACTGTGCGCTCTTCCGAAGTTACCGTGGTCCACCGTCTAGATGGCACAGCTGCTGCTTGCGACGATACGAAACTACGCATCCACTACTAACTACACATTATAAAACATTAGTAACTTGTTTTTGAAGACTTCAGGTGCCGCAAATCTTTGAGTATTTCCGAGAATATTATGCTGCCTTAGACAAAGCGATCTCTTTTCTTATTTCTTCAGTGGGGAAGAAAAATCTGCGTTTCAAGTAATGAAATAAAAGTCTAGACGGGAGACACATCAAAAGTTCTTCACAGCAATCTAACTGCGACCAACTTCATTTGAATCACAATTAGGCATTCAGGCATTACAACAATATATTACCCAACAAACTGTTGTTCCAGACACAACTATTTCCGCAATAATAGAATATCGTAAACACATCTTAATGCATACGTGAAATATGACCGGCCCTTGCCAAAATTGAATTAATTGGTTTTAGAGAAGTATGGACTTTGGGGTGTAAAAGAGTGAAACTGAGTTTGCATATTGTTATTACTTTCTCTACTACGTATAGTAAGTAGGGGAAGTATTGCATTCCACCCAAAAATTCGATACCGAGATTTCACCGGAAATACATGTTTTGAGAATCACTGAATCCAAAAAAAGCATTTTTGGAAACATGTCCGTGTGTGTGTCTGTCTGTGTGTCTGTGAACAGCATAACTCAAAAACGAACAGTCGGATAAACACCAAACTTGGTATTTAGGTTCAGTATCTTCCAGAGATGCGACACGAAGGTTTTCAAGAAAATCCCCCCACTCCAGACTACCCTTTACATGGAACATTTTTCGAAAATTTTAATTTTCTCAAAAACGGCTCTAACGATTTTGATTAAAATATCATATGTTTAAGATATTGTCATGACAAATAAAATGTATATCTCGAATTTTCTGGGAATGTCTCCAAAAGTATTCTTCATTGTGAACGACTTTTGCATAACTGGTAAACCATAAGAGATAGACAAAATTTTACTACACGAAAAATGTAGATCGCGTTAAAATACACAATTTATGTCATATACATTTCTTTTGTTGAGTGAACCGTTTGCGAGATATTGCTTGTTATTCCCTTAAATTTTCCAATACTTATACTTTTTCTCAAATTCGTTATCCATTTTTTTTATGTCCTGGACTTGCAAAGAGAATGGAATGCGCTACATAGCAACCAGCGTTAAAATATTTGACTATCGCTTAAAACCTACCATATTCCCCTTGCACCTACAAGAAAATTACCAATAGGTTTGACATCTCGATATCTCCATTAACATGAAGCATATGGAGAATAAACGTTTGTAAAAATAGTTTGTACAAGAGTAGAGAAAGTCATGTGAGTGTAACACATCAGATTTTTTTTAATGCAAGTCGTACAATGCATCCCGCTAAATAGTAAACCAAACATTTTTTCCAGCAGTATCTTCAGTTACGCTCGGCACATGGTTTTTCCATTCTGGAACATGAATTTCGCTGCCAGCAATTTAAATATTGCTTTATTTTGTGTATTTTTTGCAATTTTTTTATTTTGGTTAATGTTTTAAGAGATTGCATTTTGTTTTCAAAAGAGGTGAAAGAAAGTTCAGATTTATTCACAATTTCCACCTTTAGATAAAGTAAGCTTTGCAGGTATGTTAATAGATTGAAGCGTGTGCAGGTTCAGAAAGTCAACAGTGGACGTATGATCACAAGTGTACTTGTGTTAAATTGTATTTTCCCCCTAGTTTAACTTCATCGAAAAATTAACACTCCAGCACGTTCTGTTCATTTTCGTTTAAAACAATCTTCTACTGCATTTGTAGCATGGTAGTACACGCCATAGAGGCATTTAAGAAGCTTTACTAATTTTCTTAAGTGAGCTTCCGAGAAGAGTGAAAATAAATCATGCCTTAAAGACTCTGTAACTCTTAGAATAACATTTATTTTCAAAAGTGCATAAATCAGGGTATATTCTTCACACCTTATTGCTTTTTAATTTTTAACATTGACCTTCTTAACACTGTCTACTATAATCTTCTGGTTTGCTCCCCATAAGAGATGCAAATTGTAAGATGTAATGTGTTAAAACGGCGTTTGATTTTGAATTTGCAATGTTATCTTTAGAAGAATTATTTTAGCTTTGGCGATTTTAAATTTATATTGCGTCATAATCAAATTTCTTTTCCGGTTCCTTAATTTATTCAACACGGCCATCATCTCCATAGCATCCTTAAGCTTTCAGGTTCAATGAACTGCTACAAGCAGGCTAATTAGCACTGTCGAGTCATTTATAGAGGGAACATTGTTAAAGTCAACTGCCTTTTCACGGGAGACTTGCATTTTTAATTTTGCCTTTGAAAAGTAGTGGAACAAATTAGGAAAATGTGTGGAACCGTAATCTGACTTTAGTTTCCATATATGTATTGGTATGTCTACTGTTTCTCCATTTACAACACAGGCATCAACTTTGATTAAACAGTGTAAAAGTGAATGTCACACACATAACAGTTATGAGTAAGTTTTCTACCTTTCCTAGGAATGGCCTTATCCTATTTTAAGACAATACTGTCTTTGAGTGGTCTAAAGAAGTGTCTTGTTTCTGTAGAACATTGAACATATAGCGAAACCTGCAGCCGGGTGCGAAAATGTGGGCATCTTGTAATTCTTCATGCACTGTATTCATGCAAATAATAGTTATGCATATGCTTATAATATATAACGCAACAATTACTAAGTAGAGGGATGCAATCTGAAGACAGTAGTAAGCTGACTGATATTTGTCACAAACGTAAGAGTTTACTCAATTGCGGATTATAAAACAATCAACACGCTTACTAATAATGACTAAACCAAAATAGCTGCCGTCGCAAGCGAATGTGCTGCTACTGCTTCTTTCTTTTAATTTACGGCGATAAACGGGAGATATCACACTTCTTCTATGCGCCATGATCACATCATTTACATGGAGTTAAATTAGCTGATGTGGTAGTCCAGCCCGCTACGTTGAATGGTGCAACCGTTGCGTGTCGCCAGCCATTCCAATGTTAAATCATTCGAGTTTCGTGTATTGGTACGGAATGGTATTTGGGTGCAGTAATAAGATTATTTTGGTAGTATAGCTTAAACAAAGTCTGTGTCAGATCAAAATGTAGAGTGCTGCACTCTACGGTAGAAAATACTTTTAAAAATTAATGGCGGGATAGTGTGAGTGACATTGGGAAGATTAAAAAAACTGTGAAAGATGATCATGAATGGTGTATTACATGTAGAGGTTGTTCAGAAGCCTCACAGGTCTGTTTTGATATTTTTCTTTTCATTATAACCTGCGAATGCTTACAAAGAACTAAACCTTAAATCTTTTAATGAAAAACCTTACCGGTTCGGTTCTAACCCAATTTGAACGCAATTGACAATGTTAAACACACAAAATGTTTTAAATCCACTGGTTAACATCACTAGAAACACTGATTTGCATTACCCTTGCTGAAATTTATGAGCATTTTTAGGCTTCTAGTTTATATTTGTTACAGTTGTATTTTGCTCTTCTGGGGACCCGTTGAAAACGCTGAAGAAAGCAAGAAGGAATGGAACAAATTACCTTAAGAGTGAGGAAATAAGTAGATATGATCTCGCCAATACCTGGTGTTAACCTGCCCGCCCCCTTTTAGGTGTTTTACTTTTATAGGAAAATTGCATTATAAACAACAAACGTAGCCATCTTCCCGCTAAAACAGACGCTGAATGGGAAGTGCCAACCTAAATAAGTGAAATCCGCAAAAGAAGGAAATTTCTGCAAACGTGAATCATTCTAGTTTTAGACGCGCAGATACCTCGGCTATGCGTTGAGGCTGAGTATTTTACCAGCTTTGGCGGCATTAGTTATTCATATGTTGCCAGTATTGCGTTAGAGCTAGAGAACGACACAGAGTGACATCTGTAGGACATATAAGACATCGCTGTCAGGGACCCCGTAAGAGCAATTTACCCTTTTATTGTAGTAGTGATACTATACAACACTCAGCAAAAATAAAACACACATTATGGTTATACCCCTTGAATGCCATATGTTACTTCCTTAATGTTCAAATGCAAGTAATTCAGCTTACTCGATTACTTGAATCCATTTTTAAAATCTCTACTAGCCCAAAAGCCGTTCATATTAATTAAGACGTTTGCTTTAGATTTGTTGCAGAAAGCAACTTTACTGTGTGTTGCATGTGGGGCAGAAGTGTTCGCCTTTAACTTACTTTTGCAGAAATATTTCTGTGATTTTATACACGCTGAATTTTAGTTACATAATGCAATATTTTAACTGTCTTTTAGTAAGGATTTTTACACCTGAAGAAATCCATCACCCTTCACCAGGTTTGAACCCGCAACCTCGAGAACTAGAGGCTAATTCTAGGCCATAGTAACAACTACAGCATGGAGGATAACCAATGCCAAACTTGATATATAGGTTCAGCATCTTCTAAGGATGTGACACAAAGTTTTTTTAAGATAATACCCCTATTTCCAAACTACCCTTTACATGGAAGATTTTTAAAAGCTTTTAATTTTTTTTAAAAAATGGCTGTAATGATTTTTATTAAACTATCTACCATACATTTAAGATATTTACATCGAAAATAAAATGTATATCTTGAATTTGCTGGAAATGCCTGTGAAGTCATCTAAGAATTTTGTGTAATTTTGATTAACTGTTAAATGTTAAGAGATAGATAAAAATGCATTACACAAAACCCTAATGTGTTACATTCACATGACTTTCTCAACCTTTTATAGCTTATTAGTGGGTATACATATTATTCTTACAAAGGTTTATTTTCCTATCTACTTCATTTTAATCGAGATAAATCTTTCCAGAAATAGCTGCATTACACATTTTGTTATAGATTAAAAAAAACAGCAAGACAAATTTGTTAGAACTGCACACTGTGTGATGGCCTTAAAATTCCATACTCTTTCCATAACATCGCAAGAAACAGCTGAAAATCAATAGGAGCTGAAAAGAAGGCTGAATATTCAACAACTCAAACCATTAATAACGGATATCTTGGCAATGGCAGATGCCACAAAAAAGTTTGTTTGAAGTAAATTATGTTACATTGTGATCTACATTTTTTGTGTAGTATGTTTTTGTCTATCGTTTAACGTTTAGCAGTTACACAAGATGATACAAAATTCCTTCTGAATGAAGAACACTTCAAAGGCTATACCCAAAAAATTCAAGATATACATTTTATTCGTCATGTAAATTTCTTTAATATGTGATATTTTAATCAAAACTGTTAAGAGCCAATTTTTATAAAATAAAAAATTTCAAAAAATGTTCCATGTAAAGGGTAGCTTGGGGTGGGAGGATTTTCTTGCATCTTTGGAAGGTACTGAACCTAAATACCACGTTTGGTGTTTATCCGTCTTTTCGTTACACATGCATGCACACGCACACGCACCCACCCACCCACACACACAGGTTTTGTTTTTATTTAGAGGGGACTCAAAATATGTATTTCTGGTGAAATCTCAGTATCGAATGTTTGGGTGGAATTCAGTACCTTCTCTACCTACTTGGAACATGGTAGAGAAAGTAAACATGTAGATATCTTTAAAACCCATTTATTTTAAATAACATTTTTGTGGCGCCCTTTTTGGGATATCTATTAATATTGACTTTAGTTGTTCAGTACTATGGAATTTTTTTAAAGTCGTGTCGCTCTTCATTTATCTGTCACAATATCATTGAAAGAGAATGGAATTTTAAGGTCATAGTGCCTAGCCTTTAAACATGTGACTATCAATTCGACTTTTTCCATTCCGCATGTACCTGAAATGTGTAATGAAACTGTTTCTGCAATGGTTTATCCTGATTAACATAAGGTAGATTTGAAGATAAGCATTTGAAAGTGTAGCTTGGAGAAGCTATATAAAAATAAATGATAGTGAGTAGAGTAGATGAATGTAACACATAGACATTTTTTTTCAATTGAAGTTGACATTTCCATGGAAGGATGTATTTTCCTGCAAATGTATTTTGTTAGTCCTGCTGGGAACTGCAATGAAATATAATGAATTTAAGAGGAAAAACTCTGTTTAAACACAGTGATGTTTTGTTATCCTGAGTCACATGTTCCCATAACATGCTTTCTTGTTTGAGGAAAAGCAGAAGATTCTCATATAGAAGCTAAACACAGACAGTTTTAGATTATATCTTATCAGAAGTTGATGTGTTTATTTTTATCATAATAAGTGTTTAATATTTTCTATGCAGAGAGTCCTTGAGAAATGAGAATTTTGGGTTACCACAACTTTCTAGATATAGCTGTGGCAAATTTAGGATTAACTAAATGCTTAAGTATGCATTTTATGTGAAATGAAAATAATATCCTAAATTATGTACATTTATGATTATAAAGTATTTCAAATATAATTTATAACATTAAAAGCTGTATTCTCTTCATAGTGTGCTTTTATAGTTGCTGCTTTTGAAATTGCTTAGGATGGATAATCTTTTTGTGTTTCAGTTGTCTTCCAAGGCATGATTTGCAGCATTATATTAACAGTGAGATTTGCGATGGAACATTTACCACAGGGATTACAATAAAGAACTTCAACAACCCTTTGTTAAATGAACATGTAGAATCGATTAGCTTCAGTGGACTTAGCAAAGAAGATGATAATGTGGTAAGGGTGTAAATTTTAATCTTTAAAGTAATGGGCATGGGGATGCATATTCTGCAGTTAGTTTTGGGTATTTCAATATGCATCAGTGCAATTTTCATTGAAAGGTCATTCAAGTTTTCTTTGTTTTTGTTTTTTATGCACTTCAGTTTTTACTGGCTCAAGTGAATGTATTGAAAACATTAATACAATAACATCTCAATGAATTAGTGAGTTGATTAGAAATGTATATTACACCAATATATGAAAAAGAAGCTAGAAACAGTGATGTGTTTTTAAATTTACTTAAGGTGAGTCGAAATTAGTTATACAAACATTACTTAAGTTTTCTCACTTAACATGTTTTGGGAAACAGTTTGTCCCCATCCTTAGAAGGTGTCTGACTGGTCTCTGCATTGATGGTTCCATTGTGTTGATTGTCTATTGTGGTGGAAGTGGAAAAAAAAGGCATGCTACCTTTCTTAGACCTAAAAATAATCTGGGAACAAAAAACCCTAACCTTTGGCATATACAGGAAAACTTCACATTAGATAATTACATAAAGAGCAATAGTTTGAATCCAATAACACACAAACATGAAGTACTAAACAGCTTAACACATAGACTCGTATACACCCCCTGAATAAACAAGAATACAACTCGAATATCAGCACATAGTAAACACAGCTAAAAGAAATGGATTCTTTAAGCTAACAATCGACAAGAAAATTGCAAAATTCAAACGATAGAAACACATCAAAGACATAACAAATCTCATTCAGGAAGGAAAACAGTTAAAAGTTCAAGAAACTCATATATAATCCAAGAACATATTATAAATTTAAAAAGATTTTCATGAAACATAACATCAGCGTAACCCCACAGAACAAATTTAGTGTAGAGAAATTACTTTGTAATAGGTTAAAAGATCCCATACCACAAAACAAAAAAAAGCTGGAATCTATAAAATCAACTGTTCTGATTGTAATAACGTACATATAGGCAAGAGAGAAAGAAACCTGGAAACTAGGCTAAAGGAGCATATGAGATTGTGGCAGTAATTTGTATCACAATAATGTAAATGCCAGAGTGATTGTAGTGTAAATAAGCATTGTTGTATGACATTGATTTGAGATGTTTGTTAATTATAAGCATTGTTAGGAAATAAGTTTACACGGCCTCACTGAAACTGATAATAAGAGCGGGTAACAATGAGCGAGGGGGTGAGTTGTTTATTAATTAGAAGAGGCAAGCAAATGACGTCAGAGTAGCGCGCTTTTCTGTAGAAATGGAGGGAATTTCTTCCCTAGAGCATATGTGTTCGTAATTTTGATTGGATATAAATATAGACGCTAATGTTGGCACGTTTTATTAACCAATAGCAGCTCGGTTATAATCTTTAGGCATATCGGGTGAGGGAGAATAAATTCCGTGCCAGAGACAGGTTTTTTTTAGTCCAAAAGAAGCATTCGCAGGTAATACGTCGCTCAGTCCAACAGAAACATTTGTGCATTACACGTCGCTCAGTCCAAAATATCATACCACGGGTTATACGTAGCGTAGTTCAACGGAAGCATACATAAAGTACACGTTACGCAATTCTACAGAATCTCTCGCGTCTTAAAGTTTGTTATAAATGTGAAATACGCGAATTAATAACGTGCAGTAAATAAGTGATTATAGTGATATTAGAAAGTATAACAGTTTCAGTCTGGCGTGTTTCAAGAGTCAATATGTGAAATTAAAGAAGTGTGACGACAATAAATGTGTAAAAACAAATTGTTTTATCAGTGTTATCTCTCAGTAAAAACTCCTTTCCGTTTACACACCCTGATCAAGAGATTTGCTCGACTAAGTAGTAATAATAGCTAGCCGGAGGACAAATAACCCAAAATTCAAACTAGTAATACAATAACAGGTGCCCAGCAATAGATAACACGAAGTGACCGCGACAAATTGGCTCCCATACATGGTGCAGATAAACATGAAGCATCTTCTAACTACCAACAAATATTCTACTTCAAATTAGCGCCCAAACGTGGGGCTAACAAATATTCCACTTCAAATTGGCACCCAGCGTGGGGCAAAATATCCAGGAAGGGACATAAGAACCAGAACGTGGGGCGAAATAACAAGGAAGGGGCAAATTAACCAGGAAGGGATATAATAACCAAAACATGGAGAGAATGGAGCAGTGAAATGAACTACAAGACGCAGATTCCAGAAACAACTACAAGAACGACCGACGACGCGGATGAGTGGACATCGTAATTATGAGAATAGAAGGCAACAGGGGAATTCAACTACGACACCAAAACAGCAAGACGGCGCAGATCCATCGTAATACGATGCAGAGGCAACATATACATCTAGGAGAGAGGGGCAGGAATCTGGACATCAAAGCAACATCATCAGATAGCATCAGAAAGGTTAGAAAATTGTAGATTTTTTTTGTATCCTAAAAAAAAATTGTGAGAATTTAAATGTTATTAAGAAGTGGTAGGATTAAGAAAACAATGTCTACTAATAATACTGAAGAAACAATTATGGAAGGGGATAATGTAACAGTTAGCTGTAATTCAATACAGGCTACTGAAAATAGCTCAAACAATGTAGGATTTGAGGGAGGAAATGTTAGTGAAGAAAGTCAGAATAGAATAGCAGGAAATGTTAATTTTGATGCTAGTATGATGATGGAAATGCTGAGAAATTTTACAGATCGATTAGAAAGGAAAATGGATAATAATAATGAGAAATTAGAAAAACTAACTCAAAATATGGAAAAGAATAATGAGAAATTAGAAAAACTAACTCAGAATATGGAAAAGGATAATAGGGAATTGGGGGAAGATATTGGTAACAGCTTAGAACAAAACAGGGAAGAAATTGAAAAGAAATTTATGGAGCTAGATGGTAGTATGATAATAATGAGAAATGAAAATCAGGAAATGATAGCAAATGAGATAGGGAAAGTTTCAAAGAAAATGTCAGACATGGGCAGGGAAATATCTAACCAAAAAAGTAAGGTTGATACCAAGTTTGAACATATTAGTGTAAAATGTACAGAGTTAGGAAGTCGAATGAGTAGCATTTCAAGTGAGCTAAGAGAGATGAAAGAGGTTACGAATGCAGATTTAAATCAGGTGCAAGTTAATTTCAGAGGGGAGATATCTGAAATTCAGAAGGAGTCTGAAACACAAAGAAATAAGTTGTCCGAAGAAGTTAAAGTTTTGTCTATAAATAATCAAAAATTAACTTCTGAAATTAACAAGTACCAAGCTGTTCAGAATGAAAACTCCAATCCAGTACAGTTTATTACAGACTTTTCAGAGTACTCTCAAATTAAAAAATACCGGAAGAATTGAAAATGATAGTTGTTAAAAGATGTGTGGTTCAGAAAACTTTAGATTGGCTACAAATGGTATCAGGGGGTGAAATTTCATATGAATCCTTTAAGAGGTTATTCATGAACAAATTTTGGAAGGTTACGATACAGCTACGAGTAATGCTTAGCCATAGACAATTTGATCCAGGAAAGGGAATAGCAATGACCGCTAAAAAAAAAAAAAAAAAACAGGCAAATCCAGGATAGTTAAAGCTGAACTGCAGAACGAAGTATTGGAATGTAAGAGGGTTATCTATATATATATATGTCATGAGAAAAGAGAAATAAATTCTGGACAAAAATAAATGTGTAAAGGGGAAAAGGAACATTTTCTTAGTAAACTGTAACAGCATTTGAAATGAAGCATGTAAAAATGAAAACTTAATGTTATATTAAAGTAAAAGTACGTAGATATAATTCAAATAGTATTTTGAATATAAAGTACAAAACAACAAAAAAGGAGTAAAGATAATTAAAATAAATATTTATGTAGCACACAGATAATGTGAAATTATGTCTAGAATTAAGAGATGTAAATATATTTGTGTAGAGGATGAATATTTTGGTAAATATGTTCAAAAATTACAAGATGAACCAGGTTAAAAATCTTGAGTGTATAAATTTCTATGTCAATAATCTAAGAAAGTATAAACATTTTGTAACTAAACAGTTCAGGGTACAGTATTTGCTATAAAAAAATTGTAATGTTAGATGTATGTATAAACACATTAGACCAGAGCCAGTAAATAGTGGAGAGAGAAAATCGTCCTCCGTGGACTAGTGGTACCGTGCTAGCCTCTAGTTCCTAAGGTCGCGGGTTCAAACCCGGCGGAGGGCGATGGATTTTTTCGGGCGTAAAAATCCTTAGCATGGCTTCCTTCGGAAGGGAAGTAAAGCCGGTGGTCCCGTGTCGTAGATTTACGGCACGTAAAAGAACCTCAAGCCTGATAAAGAGACCTCTGAGCAAAATTACCGGTCTTTCACGCCCAATATAGAATGGGACGCTAAGAACCACAGCAGTTAAAGAGCGTCCATAAATAAAACTCAGTTTGGAGAGAGAAAGGCAAATTATATGTCGTGTGTTAAATACGTGTGCAGTGTTAAGTGCAAGTGATAAATAGCGGCTGTTACAAAATTCAGGAGACTAAAAACCCAATTATAAAATTTCCAAACAAGTTGTAAATATTTATAATTATGTGTCTAGTGGGGCATATGTGGCAGTAATTTGTATCACAATAATGTAAATGCCAGAGTGATTGTAGTGTAAATAAGCATTATTGTATGACATTGATTTGAGATGTTTGTTAATTATAAGCATTGTTAGGAAATAAGTTTACATGGCCTCACTGAAACTGACAATAAGAGCGGGTAACAATGAGCAAGGGGGTGAGTTGTTTATTAATTAGAAGAGGCAAGCAAATGACGTCAGAGTAGCGCGCTTTTCTGTAGAAATGGAGGGAATTTCTTCCCTAGAGCATATGTGTTCGTAATTTTGATTGGATATAAATATAGACGCTAATGTTGGCACGTTTTATTAGCCAATAGCAGCTCGGTTATAATCTTTAGGCATATCGGGTGAGGGAGTATAAATTCCGTGCCAGAGACAGGTTTTTTTTAGTCCAAAAGAAGCATTCGCAGGTAATACGTCGCTCAGTCCAACAGAAACATTTGTGCATTACACGTCACTCAGTCCAAAATATCATACCACGGGTTATACGTCGCGTAGTTCAACGGAAGCATACATAAAGTACACGTTACGCAATTCTACAGAATCTCTCGCATCTTAAAGTTTGTTATGAATGTGAAATACGCGAATTAATAACGTGCAGTAAATAAGTGATTATAGTGATATTAGAAAATATAACAGTTTCAGTCTGGCATGTTTCAAGAGTCAATATGTGAAATTAAAGAAGTGTGACGACAATAAATGTGTAAAAACAAATTGTTTTATCAGTGTTATCTCTCAGTAAAAACTCCTTTCCGTTTACACACCCTGATCAAGAGATTTGCTCGACTAAGTAGTAATAATAGCTAGCCGGAGGACAAATAACCCAAAATTCAAACTAGTAATACAAGAACAGGCGCCCAGCAATAGATATCACGAAGTGACCGCGACAAATTGGCTCCCATACGTGGTGCAGATAAACATGAAGCATCTTCTAACTACCAACAAATATTCTACTTCAAATTAGCGCCCAAACATGGGGCTAACAAATATAATCTGGGAACAAAAAACCCTAACCTTTGGCATATACAGGAAACCTTCACATTAGATAATTACATAAAGAGCAATAGTTTCAATCCAATAACACACAAACATGAAGTACTAAACAGCTTAGCACATAGACTCGTATACACCCCCTGAATAAACAAGAATACAACTCGAATATCAGCACATAGTAAACACAGCTAAAAGAAATGGATTCTTTAAGCTAACAATCGACAAGAAAATTGACAATTGACAAGAAAATTGCAAAATTCAAACGATAGAAACACATCAAAGACATAACAAATCTCATCCAGGAAGGAAAACAGTTAAAAGTTCAAGAAACTCATATATAATCCAAGAACATATTATAAATTTAAAAAGATTTTCATGAAACATAACATCAGCGTAACCCCACAGAACAAATTTAGTGTAGAGAAATTACTTTGTAATAGGTTAAAGAGCCCATACCACAAAACAAAAAAAGCTGGAATCTATAAAATCAACTGTTCTGATTGTAATAAGGTACATATAGGCAAGAGAGAAAGAAACCTGGAAACTAGGCTAAAGGAGCATATGAGATGTGTAAAATACAAACAAATGGACAAATCTGCAGTCTCACACCACTTCTGGATGACCAACCACAACATCAAACCGAACATTACTCTAATCAAACCGGCCAAATATGCAACAGAATTAGACACATGGGAGAAGATCTTCATTTTAAACACAGCCCACAGCTATACAATTTTGATTTACTGCCAAGTCCCCTCTGGAAGTACATTTCACCATCACAAGATGCCACAACAATAGACAATCAACACAACGGAATCACCAACAACACAGACCTGCTGGACACCTTCTGAGGATGGGTACAAGCCATTTCCTGAAACATGTTAACTGAGTAAACTTAAGTGATGTTTGTGTAACTAATTCTGAATCACCTTAAGTAAATTTAAACATATTACACCACTTATAATTACTCAGAACCTGTTTCAGAAGCATCTTTGCCTCTATACTCAACACCAGAAATTGACTACTCCATGATGTAGGTGATGACGCCTTGATATTGTTTCTTCCTGGGCAGCTCTAATAACCTACTGGAGTCTTGGTTCTTGTTCTCTCAAATGAATGTTTGTTTGCATGTTGTAAGTCCCAGTTTTCCAGTAACGTGTTTTAGAAAATTTGCTTTTCACTCCTGAGCATTCAACCAATTCAAGGATACTCAAAGAACATAACATCTCTAGCCTCAGTCAATAAGTATTCTATAAAAACATTCTGAATTGTGTCACAAAAGACATTATTCCACCAAAGAAAAAAACAGGCATACCTCAATTAAATTGCAATAGTTGTAAAAAAAATGGTATTTCAAGACATGTATTTTGGGTGAAGCCTTGACATGCCGTTTTTGGGCAGAATGCAATACTCCCTCTAACTACTAGGTGCACAGTAGAGGAAGTAAAAATAAACATACATTGGCAAGGCTAAAAGAAATATGAAAACTAAGATTTAAGAATGCAACAGGCACATAAAAGATGGACACATGAAAATCAACAATGGCGATGCACCTCCTGAACAAAATACACAACAGAGATCGCATCCTAAACTCATAAAACATGTTACTGAGGAACAAAAATTCATGTCATGGAAACAGACATTTGTTGAAAGAACAAGGAGAAGGCATTAAATTTTAAATTCCTTCCAAAAGGGACTTCCTCAGCAGATTCTTAGAGCTGCTACTAGGGAGAAACAGCACCAAGGAGTAATTATCTATGTTGTGCAGCAATCATTTCTGATTGAGAATTGTCAACATGCCTCCTAAGATGTTCCAAATAAGTATGATTAATAATAATTGATGTAATATTTGTTTTTTATTATGTTAATCTGTATAAAAATATCATTATTACTAACTTCTTGGTTAAGAAGATGTTACCAATGTCTATTTCTTTTAAGAACATGATTATAAAAATTTCAGTGCCATAGTTCCAGTCCCAGCCATAGTACTGAATTTGTCAACTTTGATTCAGCTTTTCAACTTAGCACCTACACACTATTAGTGTGGAAGAGCAAAATTATTTAAAACATAGTAGGGATGAATAAAACTCCCTTTTTGCTCAATCTACCCACCCTTCATCAAATAGAGTAAACTATGTCAATAGACTTGCTGCATATGAGACCTTCTCTATCTACCTGTCTTCTGCTACCAGGTTAATCATGCACTAAAATTATAATTAGGTTTACTACTAATCGCAGTTGCTGCTTAAGGGGTAGGGATTAGAGAATATTGTTATAGACAGAATATATAACATTAATGCATGATTTAGTAATTAAATACAATAAATAATAATGAGACTTTTGTGTTGTTTATAAAGTAATGATAAAGATTATAAATAAATAAAATGTTATTAAAGTAATTAAAAACTAAGTAATATATGATTATAATTATAAATAAAGAAAATACCATTAGAAATTTGTACTGAAACAGAATAATTAGAGTGATTAGTTTTCTTAGTATATCGAGTATATGTTCTATTATTTTTATACACTTTAAAGAAACCATTATATGGATAGGAATAAACAAAATGTTGTATTACAGATTGAAATAAATATCTAAAAAGTAATTGCATCAGGAAAGAACCTATGCTATGAATTTGAGCTGCATGGTCTAAGCACTTATTATTACTACATGAGATCTAATCCACATATTATTGTTGACTCCTGTTTCCTCTTCTGATTTGTACTTTTTCATTCAGTATTTTTTAATGTGTAGTTGCAGTTCATGACATGTACACAGCAGCATAGTCAGCTTTCTAATAGGGACAAGATATCAGGTTAAATTCCACCCAATCTACTCATGAAATCAAATTTCCATCTGAAGTGCAAGATTTACTTTGTGGCTTTGCATATTTATTAGGGGTTATATGTGAAATAGAAGTCAGATAAGCATGCTGACTCTTTCATTGCTAGCAGTAGTTATAAAGAGCTTATTGTGACATGCTACATTCAATTATTTTAAAATTTAATTATTGACAGAAATTTAACTCCAACTTTCTGCTAGTTTGCTTCATTATTTGGATAATTGATACAGGAAGCAACAAAATTAAATGACAGTAAAACAATATGGTCAACAGTTAAGATATTATACAAAAAGGGAATAGTCAAAAATAATTAATCCTGAGGAATAATGTAAATACTTTAAAGGACTATTAGAGGTTGATGAGGTATCTCATCAAGGTTTGTGGCCAGTCAAGACTGCATTAAATGTTGAAATATTTGGATGGATCAACCTAGGCAAAGCAAAGGAATGAATCAACAGGTTAAAAAGAAATAAAGCTTGTGACATTGAAAGTATACATATGTACCAGGGAATTTCTGTAGGGCTTGGGACAGGAGGAAAATAGATGTTATTGGTGCAAATGTTTAATATAATATTTGAAGAGGGTAAAGTTCATAAAGGCTGAAGGAGAGTGATTATACTACCAACATTTAAGGGAAAAGGAGATATAAACAAGCCAATTAACTATAGAGATATCAGCCTGTTTTCCGTGATAGGGAAGCTATATACTGGCAGAAAGGCCATAAAAATGGGCAGAACTGGAAAATAAATTATCAGGATTTCAATCAGCTTCAGAAAAAATAGGAGAATGGTGGACAAATTCTTTATAATAAAATAATGGTAGATAAATATTTAGGTCTTAAAAGAGGGAGGCTATATATGCTGTTTGTGGATGTCCAAAAATCATTTGTTACAATAAATCACAATGCATTGTGATCAGAGTTGAATAGCATTGGAGGAGTTATAAGTTTATAAAAGCATTGCAAAATTTACGTTGTGAAAATGAGCGTTGTGTTAAGATTACATACAATATGGTAACTGCTAGTAGTCTTGTCTTAAATCTTAGATAAGGGTGTCAGCTAAGCCCTATAGTATTTAATTTATTTATTCATGCCATACTAGAAGTAGTCAGTAAAGCCAACATGCACATGCCTACAGTTAAAGATACGCAGATCCCCTGGCTTACTATTTCCTGATGATCTACTGGCGGGATCAATTACAAATGTTGGACTAATGAAATCACTCAAAGTAGTATATAAATTTTGCAAGGAATGGGGTCTAGGAATAAATACTCAGAAATAAAAAAATCATGGTATTTAGGAAAGGATTGCAAGATGTGAAGGGAAGTTGGTAAGGGACAGAAATTGAAGTTGTTAATAAATTTGATTATTTAGGCATTAGGCTCAACAGCAGTGATGGTTGGAGTGAACAAAAGAAAGAGTCTTTGACAAAAGGAAGGAGTCCTAAAAGTTAAAGTTATTAGTGCATAGGCACATACTACCTGAAATGAACATAAAGTGGTTGGAGAGAATGTATTCAGCAGTAGTCAAGGCTAAAAGATGTATGGGGTATCAATGAGGGGTGTGCAAATTGTAGATTTGATTCACAGGAATATTTGCAAACAAATTTTGGGACTACGAAGGCCCCAACATGTTGGGGTTGCACAAACAAAACTGGGAAGAATAGGGAACAAAGGGAAAATAATTACAAGAATTTCTAAAATATTGGTTTAGGATAAAAGTTCAGGGGAATGAAAATCTTGAAACAGTGCTTAAATTTATGGAGAATGTGATATGTTGCATCGCCTGGATTTACAGAATTAAAGAGGTTGAGACTGATAATTTAAGAAAGTAAACAAAAGGAAATATTTTTAAAAATTTGTATAATGGTTCATATGCTCGTTCTTTTTTTTTTGAAGGATTTATATTACATATGTGAATGCTCATACACCTAACTTGAATTTAAAATGTAATTAATTATTATATTTTGAAAAGTTGAAGTCAATGTTTATACTAAACATCGTTAAATAATATAAAAGGAAAATTTGTTTAAAAGAAAAGAATAAATGGATTGTAAATATGATGTTCACGTCAGGAAAAATGTGTTGCCATGATGAATAAATAGTGAACAAGGAGAAGAGAAGACAAAATGGCCCGTTTTAGCTTCATGTTTTACCATTGGCATTGTCTTACATGGAGGTATTAAGTACACGTATGTTACAGAGTTTCAGTAATAAAGCTTAACAGTAAAAGTTATATATTCAAAATTTATATATTTAACCTGAAATGCCTCCTCAAGAAGTTACCCAGGATAAGAAGAGATCTCATTGCTCTGGCTGCAGGAAACGGACACTACCAGATATTATCAACATCTACTAATACCCCTAGGTCATGACTTTGAGGATGAACTGGCAGGATAGAGAGTGAAAAGAAAGAGGATTTTGAAAAGAAGTTAAAGAATTGAAGCTATTGAAATTCAGGGAAATGATTAGTAGTCTCAACAACTAAAAGTCATTGAGGATCTACAGGGAATTAAAGAAAAAATGGAGTAGGGAAAGTTATGTAGGAAAACGCACCAGATGGGTAAAGGAGGGAGCTGCATGGGCTAGAACAGCAGTAGTGAAATGGAAAGAAATAAGGGGAGCAGGAATTTAAAGGAAATGCCCTATGTGTGGAATGAAAGATAATTATTATAGGCATATGGTTCTTGAACTTGAAGAAATCAAAATCATGAGAGAAAATCAAGGATTGAGAAATGAGCCAATCTACCATCAGATATAGTGGGGAAAAAGTTGCTGAACTTGAAATCAAAGAAGGGCATTAAGGAGTTTGGGGTATATTTAGGTAAAGTAAAAAGCAAATAGATGAAGAAAGTAAATTAATATGGGAATCAGAACTTTTATAAATCTAATTAAAATTGAAAAGGGGCTGAGTTTGTCTTCATGCACAAACTGGTTCTGGTAATAGAATAACCACAGTATTGAAGCTTTCTGAGCCATTTGTTTATGCAGCAACTCATAGTACGAGTTAACTATTAGCAAGTAGTGACACGTTTCTTTTGTATTACTAAGCGATTGTAAAATATTGTATAAAAATTGAATATACTATAAAGTTTACAATAAATTCATGCATTCTTCATATGCAGGTTAGTCCACTTAAATTCTGAAAGCCCCCTTCTTTTCCAAGTTAGTTGGAGAGTCCCATATAATTTGTACAGCATTTGGAAGGTTACAGCATAACATGACATAACATCTCAATCTGTAGACCCTATAGTGAGCTAGACCAGCTTAAAAGAAGCTAGTCTACTCTAGAATGTAGATTACATCATAAATACATAATTACATTGTGTACTTGTATGTAAATAAATTGTAGTCAGTTTTTTTTAATGAAAAAATCCTCCTCTGTATAGATGTGAGTGATGTGAGATCTTTTCAATGCTAACTTGAATTTATTTTTATTAGCTTTCAGTTCCTTAATATATGATGGAAGTGAATTAAATAATACTATACCATTGTAGTAAGCCCCTTTTTGGAATACTTGTAGGTTATTGCTTGGCCTCTGTAAGTCCTGCCCATTTCTGGTTTGTTTGCTGTGTATGTCTGAATTTTTTAGGAACATTTCTGGGTGGCCAACCACAGTTAAAAGTACAGCTAAAATATACTCACAGGCTAATGGTAGAATTCCAAATGTTTTACAATGAGTTGATTGCTTTACACCTGCCATTATTCTTATTACCTTTTTTTGCAAAAGAAATATTTTTTTTTGCATCTACTGAATTTCCCCAAAATGTTATTCCATAAGTCATAATTGAATGAAAATAAGCATAATATACTGTTTTTAGGATGCTTTTATTTGTAAAATGAATGAATGATCTAATTGCAAAACATGCAGAACTTAGTTTTGGTGGGATGTAGTCAATATGGTCCTTTCCAATTCATATTATGATCTATAATAAGACCAAGAAATTTTATGCTACAAGTTTCAGTAATTTCATTGCCTTCATGTTCAATTCTTATGTCTGCAATACTTTTATTTTTGTGTGAAAATTGATATACTTAGTTTTTTCCAAGTTTATATAAATTTTGTTACTATCGAACCAATTATTTAGCACACTGAAAATACTGTTGGATAACTCTGAGAGGCAACTGATTTTGTGTTCTTTAATTATAATACTTGTATCACCTGCAAAGAGAACTGGGTAAGCATGTTCATTTATTACTCTGGGGAGGTCGTTGACATATATTAGAAACAATAATGTACCCAAAATCAAACCTTGTGGAACACTATGCTTTATTTCTGACCATTTGGAATATATTTTGGAATTATCTGCAGAATTTATTATGACCTTTTGATGTCTGTTTGATAGGTAAGATGCAATCCATTGATATGTTTTATACTTAATGCCATAATATGATAATTTTGATAAGAGTATGTTATGATTTACACAGTCAAATGCTTTTGATAGATCACAGAATATTCCTAGTGTGTTACATTTATTATCAAGTGATTTCAAAATTTCATTGTTAAGTAAAAGTGGCATCATTGGTTGACATGTTTTTCCTAAATCCAAACTGTTCCTTTGCTAAAATATTATTTTTAATTATGTGGTGACGTATTCGTTTTAACATAAGTTTTTCAAATACTTTGGAGAAAGTAGTTAGTAATGATACTGGTGTATAGTTCGACAGTTGTGACTTTTACCCTTTCTTGTATAGTGGTTTAACTATAGAGTATTTTAGCCTTGTCAGGAAAAGTCCCTGTTACAAAGGAGAAGTTACATATATGTCTTAAAGGTTTGCTAATTTTATCGGTGCATAGTTTTAATATCTTAGTAGTTATTTCGGCATAACCCGATGAATTCTTGCTTTTGAGGGATTTTATTGTTTTATTTACTTCTGTTGTGCTCATGGGTACTATTTCCATACAAGTAGGCTGTTCTAAGCTTGCTTTTTCCAAATATGAAATAGGGTCCTCCACATATTGTTTGGACTGTAACAGTAAATTTTTTGCTAACTGTAAATACTCATTAAATAATGTTGCTATTTCTTGTGGTTCTTTTGTGGTGATATGATTTACTGTAATTTCATTTTTTGTGTGACATTTACCAGTCTCTTTTTTTATAATTTTCCATATTGTATTAGGCTTGTTATTTGAAGACTCTATCTGCTTTTCATTGCAGAGATTTTTAGCTAAATTTATAACCTTTTTTAGAATTTTACAATATTCTTTATAGTGTTGTCTATGTTTCTCACAGTTGCTTTCTCTAGTAGCCATGTAGAGTTTTCTTTTGTGTTTGCAGGATATCTTAATACCTTGTGTTAACCAGCCATTTCTAGGTGTGCTAATAATTTTCTTTACATGAGATGGAAAACTTGAGTTATGAATCCTTATGAAAGTATTTAGAAAGGAGTTAAACTTGTCATTCATATTGTTCTTTTTGTATATTTCTTCCCAGGATTGTTCTGGAAGCTGGTGATTAAAGAGTTTTATGTTCTCACTGTTAATGACTCGGTAGTTGAATACATGATTCGTTATTTTGGAATGGGGAATGTTATAATTGATTTTAAGCAACTGTCCATCATGGTCTGAAAGCCCATTAATTAAGATTTGGATTTCATGGTACTTATTTTTAGACATATTTATGAAGATATTATCAATAGCTGTTTTGGAATTATTTTGAATTCTAGTTGGAAAGTTGACTGTATGCATAAGGTTGTATGTTCTTAATAATGAACAAATTTGTTCCTTTTGATTGCTGTCTTTAATGAAGTCTATATTTAAGCCGCCACAAAGTATAAATTCAATCTTAGGCTTGAATAGATATTTTAGAGCAGCATCCAGATTGTATAGGAAGTTTTCAAAATTGGCAGCTGGGGCTCTGTATACTGTTAATATAATTAGTTCATTGTCTGGCTTTTTTATATGAACCGCACAACACTCAAATGTTTGTTCTATGCAGTATTTATCCAGATCAATATTGTCAAACTCTATGTTTGACAATATTGATACTCACACCTCCTTTAGAGAGTATTTTTCTACAGTAATATGCTGCTCTGTTATAGCCTTCCATTGAGATATGTGATATTTCCTGTTTGTCCATGTGATGTTCCGTTATGCATAAGATATCGGGGCTTTTACTTTCATTTTTGAAACTAATTAATAGCTCAGAGATTTTATTTCTTAAGCTTTGAATATTTTGATGAAATACTGTTAATGAGTAATGTCTTTTTGTTGATTGTGTGCAATATTTGTCTAATTTCTCTGTTTCAATTACGTGTAATGTCCCTCCATATCTCTTATTTAGCCTAAAAAAGGGGAGACTCTACGGTTAACAATTGCAGGGATATTACTGGTATTACCCATGGATGTACATGAAATGCTCTCAGCAGTGAGGTGTGTCAGCATATCCTTGCCATGAGCGCATAAATGCAATCCTGTGTAGTATAATCATTTCTCTCAATGGATGATACATCTATCATTCTAATGTGGCCTGTTCCGTCTCTACCAAGACACTCATCAAGTCTTCAATTAACCGCCCTCACCTTCTTGTTAATCCAAGGCTTGTCATGCCCCAGAAGAGATTCATAAAGCTCACATTTGTGTGGCTACTGGCAACAGCAATGTGGTTCATGTCCATCTCAAGTGAATAATTGAGATTCCTACCCAAACTATTTCCAGGTCCCCCCACTATTACCACATGATCTTCTTTATTGAGATCCTTTGACATGTCTGCAAGATTCCCCACCACATGGCTAAGACCAGCATTGGGATTGAAAACACTGCTAACAGTATATTTCTCACCCAATTTCGCCTGGAGTCTTTCTCTGATGCCCCTAGCATGACTACTTCCTAAAACTAAAACCCTACATTTGGCATCAGAGGACCCCTTTCCTGGCTTGGGTTTGAGAACAGACCCCGTCCCCGGAAGTGACGTGGCAGGCACTTCCTCCGGCAAAGCCAGGGAAGACCCCACCTCCGGCACCGCCAAAGCCGAAAATCTGTTTTTCAACTCCAACTCGGGAACTTTGTCACGAGGACACCCAAAACTTCTACGCCTGCGGTTAGGATTGGTATATACATGAAATTCCGGTGATTTAATTTTACTTTTACTATCCAATTTCAGGCTCTCAATTTCTAATCTTGCAAGCTCTAATTCCTTTTGTAGGCTTAGAATGATATTCTTCTGACAATACTAAAGCCTTTCATCTACAAAGTTCACAGTACCAAACTTGATTTACACTTTCACTATTAGTACTTGCACAGTCCCAATGAAACCACAATTTACACTGAATACAAAAAGCACCTTGCTTCACGATCCTACGGCACGATCCACACTTCCCCATCAGATCACACACTTTTTCATTCATAATCGCAGCATTTTGCTTACTTCACTTCTTAAACCACTAGCAACACAACATACTCTCCATGTATTCTCCAACTACATGGGTACTGTGCATGTGCACAAAGTCAGATTATTCTCTTTCTCAAAATGCTGACATAAATTAATTCAGTAATTATTAAATTAAACATATAGCACTTGTATAAATTAAAATAAAGTGAATAGTTCTTGTACAGCACTATTAAAATGAATGCTGTACTAAGTAATTAAAATTATTCAGTGATAGATGTCTAGAGGCAATTAAAATACCAGCTTAAGTACTTGGCACTGGTGCTTTTTGCAGTTGAAACTTTGTGGTAGTTAAAGAAAATGTCACCAGCAAAATAAGTTCATTATATTCCCACCACAACTCTGTTTATATACTTTTCATAGACAGGATGACATTAAAGTTCTAGAAGGTTATGCAGCTTCCATAAAGTTCTAGAATTTTCATAAAATTTCAGAATAATTGAGAAGGTAATGCAATGTTCCATAAACTTCCAGAATGTAAAAGAACATTTTGGAATTTTTGTCCTTAATCCAGATCTTTAAAGCATGGAGGAGTTTGTAAGTTAATTTAAAAGAACATTTGGTTAACAGTGGATTTTATGTTTACCTCTTAGTTCTTGGTTTGCACTCCCCCCATTTTGGCCCAAGGGGTTGGTCACTTCACTTTAAGACAGAGAATAGTAAAGGTATGTACCAAGTTTTGGTGTCTTTAAAACATTGAGTATGGAAGAGTCTATAAGAGGGGGAAAAACTTCCCCTTTCCCCCACCCACTCTCTCTCTCTCTTTCTCTCTCATACATGTAATCATAGAAAGGATGTATATAAATGATCTAGATTGGCAGTTTGTTTCATCATACTTCCAGAATGTTAAAATCGTTTGAAAATCCTGTCTTATTGGTTGCCTTGATTAAATGCATAGCTTTTTCAAGTAATTAAATAGTAGATGCCTTTATGAAAGAGTTATTTTTTTTTCTTTCTTCTTTCAGAAGATTGATTTTAAGAATGTGACAATGCGATATCACATTTATCGCTTGGATCTGGAAGGTATACAACCAGAAATGATGGATGCTGGAGAAAATGATGAAGAGGAAATATCAGCAGCTAACCATTGTATTCTTCCATCTGTTGAATTTCATGGTCTGTGGGAAAGCCTTGTTTATGATTCAGATGTCAAGGATAATGTAAGCGCACAAATTCATCACCAGAAGCTAATTTTATTTAGAAAGTAATTTTATAGGATAATTATGTGGTTTTACCAAAATCATAGTATAAAATCTCAAACATGTGCCTCAAAGTTTTACTGTTATATATGAAGTTCAATATGATGGTAAATATATTATTTAATTAGTTTTTTCAGTGCTATTTTAAAATGATGTGAGACATCACTCATTGACCAGGTCTTCATTTTCAAAATCTGACCTACTGAAGGTTGCTGTCCTATACTTAATGATGTATAGTAGTGGCATTAACAACTGCCAATATCTTATCATCATTGCCCATGTGTAGTAGTCTTTTTACATGTTGTGAAAGTCTATTGAAGTGATGATACTGCATTTAAGGACACTTAGGGCCTGTGCTTCAATTGCTAGATAAAAGTGATGGTTAAAATTATCCAACAGTTTATACATTTATCTAAAAGTGCATATTACATCTTCCATATGTTCATAAAATAATTAAAATATTTAAAATATAATAAAGAAAATATAAAATAGTAAAAATTTGTCCTATTAAAACCTATGGGTCTTCAACTGGGCGGATAATATGTGAAATTATACCAAATCCATAATCTGGAAGAATATCCTTTAGACTGTCTAATCACAAAACTGAGCAGGTGTAACAGGTAATCCATCAGATAAGAGATCTAAGAACCGCAAATATGGTTGTATGTCGTATTGGATTTATCAGCTATAAGCTCTACCAAAGAGGCATTTTTATGAGTGCATATTAGTACTTTCAAGAAAGTAAATGCACACTTTTGCAGATTGGTAATAGTATAGTTCAGGCATGCTTCTAGGGATAGCATGAAAATTAATTGGTTGGGTGATAACCATTGTTGCAAGTTCCTCATTTTGAAGATTTTTGATCCTTTGTTTTGTCTTGTATATTGAAGTATGCACTAAATTTTGCAGAAGCATTTAAAACCAATTTGTAGCTTGACTGCTGATTACTTATTAGAGGGATACCAAATAAAACAGAGTACATGTGGTGCCATCCGAACTTCAATGGAAT
The DNA here is from genome assembly GCA_030765065.1 of Deroplatys truncata. NCBI lineage: Eukaryota > Metazoa > Arthropoda > Insecta > Mantodea > Mantidae > Deroplatys > Deroplatys truncata. The sequence continues at coordinate 156,092,019 of CM060978.1, forward strand.
GAAGTTGTCCCTGTTTAAGGAAGAAGATCATAATTGACAGGGTAGCTGAGTGATTAAAACCACTGTTGCCAGTTCTTAGGTATTTGGAAAATCAAGATGTCCATGACTCTGTTCCTGAAGTTCATGTTCCTTTATAAATTTGGCTACTTGTATTTCATTTACGCTGTAGGTTATATCGGATGATGAATGAAATGGGTGAAATGATGCTCAAATGAGCCCTAGAGGGCTCCTAGAGCTTAAAGTTACCCAACAATATTTTCAGAACAAGGGAAACCCCTGGAAAAAACCTTATCCAGCTAACTCATCCTAACCGAGATCCAAACTCAGGACCTCTTGAGCGTGAGGCAGATATGCTACCACCACACTACCGAGACGGACACCTTATTCTTGTTGCTGATGAAATGTTACATCTTTGTAGTTGTGAAGAATTTGACAGCACTCAGAACTGTGAAATAGTAAGTGATATTAATACGACTATTTGTTTTGTAGAACAGATTTTCTTTCTTTTCTGTTTCTTACACTCATTGTATTTTACAAAGAATAGATTTATACTTGGTAATTACTTCTAGCACTTTGTCTCATAAAGCAATTTTTAAGTTACTTTGTTATAATAATAACTAATGTTTGTAGGTCAAAGGGGGCGAAACCCATGTGTACTGTTTTTGTTTTAGTGACTGAAGTTGTGAGTAAACTTCTAATTAAAAATGTTACAATGAATACTCTTTGGCTGTTTTTCCAGAAATAATAAGAATGATATAATGGATCAGTCTATAATATATTCATAAGAGTGCTATTAAAATATTTATTTAAGATTGAAAAAATGCAATTAAACAGATGAGTGGTATCATACCTAGGTTACAACCTCAAAAGTCATTGCATATATTTGGTGTAAATTGTTGCCAGTGTAACAAAAGTGTTGCTAGATCTTACAGATACTAATACATTAATTAAAATTTGTTGAATTTGCAACAAATAATAAATTGTTGCAAATAAAAAAAAATGGTGTTGACTATGAAGAATTGTTTGTGTAAAATTTTCCTTGTTTGTAGTAATGAGATCTCTTTTTTACTTTCTCTACTACGTATAGTAAGTAGGGGAAGTATTGTATTCCACCCAAAAATTCAATACCGAGATTTCACCAGAAATATATGTTTTGAGGCCTCATGAATTCAAAAAAAGCATTTTTGGAAACCTGTCTGTCTGTGTGTCGGTGAACAGCATAACTCGGAAACGAACAGTCGGATAAGCACCAAACTTGGTATTTAGGTTCAGTATCTTCCAGAGATGCAACACAAAGGTTTTCAAGAAACTTCCCCCACCCCAGATTACGCTTTACATGGAACATTTTTCGAAAGTTTTAATTTTCTCAAAAATGGCTCTAACGATTTTGATTAAAATATATATTTAAGATACTTTCATGACAAATAAAATGTATTCTGAATTTTCTGGGAATGTCTCCAAAAGTATTCTTCCTTGTGAACGACTTTTGCATAACTGGTAAACCATAAGAGATAGACAACATGTTACTACACAAAAAATGTAGATCATGTTAAAATACACAATTTATGTAATATACATTTTTTTTGTTGAGTGAACCATTTTCGAGATATTGCTTGTTATTCCCTTAAATTTTCCAATACTTGTACTTTTTCTCAAATGGGAATTCGTTATTCTTTTTTTTTTTTTGTCTTGGTAATGCAAAGAGAATAGAATACTCCACATAGCAACCAGCTCTTAAAATATTTTACTATGATGCGGTAATTTGTATCACAAATTACTTAAATGTAAATAATGATTGTAATATGAATATGCATTTTTATGTGACATTGATTTCAGATGTTTATTAATTGTAATTATTATTGGGAAATAAGTTTATACGGCTTTACTGAAACTGTCAATAATAGAGCAATAATGCAGCGAGGGGGTGAGCTGTTTATCATTACTGGGAACAAGGAAGTTACGTAATGTTCGCGCGTTTTCGGTAGAACCTTCTAGAATGTTTCCCTGAAAGCAATATGTGTTCGTGGTTTTCATTGGATATTAAAATAGACGCTAATGTTGGCGCGTTTTATTAGCCAATAGTAGTTCATTTATAATCTTTAGGCGTATCTTGATGCAGGCGTATAAATAGGGTAGGTTCAAGGTAGATTGCCCCCAGTTAATAAAAATTCCTAGCACATTACACGTCGTCAGTCAGTCCTTCAGTTCGTCAAGTTACGCGCAGCAGAATTACGAGAAGCTAAAGTATTATAAAGTTAATTATACACAAAGTTGAAATACAGAGTTAAAAGTGATAAGTAAGAAGTTATTACAAACAGTTTCAGTTTGGCGAGTATCTAAATCAATATGTAAAAGTGTTAGTGAACGTGTTCGACAATAAAAAAAATTATAAAACAAATTTCTTCATTAAGTGTAATTTCTGGATAAAAGATTCCTTTCCATTTCACAACCTGCATGGAGATACATGTTCGACCCAAACAGCTAGCCGGAGGACATTTGAAATAAAATCATACACAAGCTAATACTGCCACAAATTACTACGCCAGATGTAGCTACAAACCAAACAAATGAATGACGTCACAAGATGGCAACGCGTGAAGTAAGCAGCACAACATAAGATCTACAAGTTCTAATAATTTACGCTACACAAATTACGTAAGAAACAATATTTACTTCAAATTGGCTCCCATACGTGGGGCTCAAAATATATACAATTTGTTTTACTTCAAATTGGTACCACAACGTGAGGCTAACAAACAAACAACATTTAAATCTCTCGCAAATTGGCGCCCAACGTGGGGCAGAGTGACCAGGAAAGGATCAGAATAACCAGGAAGTAGCAGAATTAACCAGGAAAGTAGCAGAATTAACCAGGATGTGGAACGAATGCAGCAGTGAAATGATCTACAAGACGCAGATTCCAGAAACAACAAAAGGGACGACAGACTACATGGATGATTGGACATCGTAAGTCCGAGATTACAAGGCAACAGGGTAATTTAACTACAAAACAACAAGACGACGTAGATTCATCACAACACAACGCAGAAGCGACATACAAACCTAGGAGAATGGGCCAGAAAGCTGAGACATCAAAGTAACAGCAACAGACAGCATAACAAAGGTTAGAGTATCGTAATTTTTTTTTTAGAAAAAAAAAAGGGGTAAACAAATTTAAATGTTCCTTAGGAGTGGTAGGATAATGAAAACAATGGCTGCTAGTAATACAGAAGAAATAATTATGGAGGGAGATAGTGTAACAGTTAGCTGTGATTCAATACATGTTACAGAAAGAAGCCCAGACTTTTTAGGATTTGAGGATGAAAATGTTAGTGCAGAAAGTGAGAATAGAATAGCAGGAAATGTTAATTTTGATGCTAGTATGATGATGGAAATGCTGAAAGATATTGTTAAGAGTATGAGGGAAGATATTGTTAAGACTAATGAGAATATGCAAAAGAATAATGAGAAATTAGAACAAAAATTAACTTAGAGTATAAGGGAAGATATGCAAAAGAATAATGAGAAATTAGAACAAAAACTAACTCAGAATAGTGAGAAATTAGAAAAACTAACTAAGAATATGGAAAAGAATAATAGGGAATTGAGAGAAGATATTGATAGGAGTTTAGAACAAAAACTAGATCAGAATAAGAGAGAATTGAGGGAAGATATTGGTAAAAGCTTAGAACAAAACAGGGAAGAGATTGAAAAGAAATTCATGGAGCTAGATAGTAGTATGATTAGATTGAAAAATGAAAATCAAGAAATGATAGCAAATGAAATAGGTGAAGTTTCAAAGAAAATGTTAGACATGAGCAGGGAAATATCGAACCAAAAAAGTGAGGTTAATAATAAAATAGAGCATGTTAATGTAAAATGTACAGAGCTAGGTAGCCGAATAAATAGCATTTCAAGTGAGTTAAAAGAGATGATGGAGGCTACAAATGCAGATTTAATACAGGTGCAAGTTAATTTCAGAGGGGAAATATCTGAAATTCAGAAGGAGTCAGAAACACAGAGAAATAAATTGTCTGATGAAGTTAAAGATTTGTCTAAAGATTTGAATCATAAGCTAACTTCTGAAATTTAACAAACACCAAACTGTTCAAAATGAGAATAATAAAAAATTGGAACAGACAATAGAAAATCTGCAAGGTACTGTAAATAGATTAGAATTGAATTCAAGGGCAAATATATGTGATGTGAATGTGTCAGATGTACAAAATAATGATAGAGGTAGTTCCTCAGGTATGACAAATAATGTGAGTGATGCGGCAGCTTCATCTATAGCTAATGCTGAAACTCAGAGTGCACAAGTAACACTAGAGAATTTAAATATGGGAGTAGGGAATTTGCAAAATTACAATCATATCTTAAGTGATTTTCCACTTCCAAAATTTAATGAAAACTCCAGTCCAGTACAGTTCATTGCAGAATTATCAGAGTATTTTCAAATTAAAAAGATACCTGAAGCATTGAAAATGATAGTTGTCAAAAGATGTTTGGACCAGAAAACTTTAGATTGGTTACAAATGGTATCCGGGGGTGAAATATCATATGAATCCTTTAAGAGGTTATTCATGAACAGATTTTGGAATGTTACGGTACAGCAAAGAATTCGAGCAATGCTTAGTCATGGTCAATTTAATCCACGAGAGGGAATATCAATGACTGATTACTTACTAAAACATGCAAGTCAGGTTAGAAACTTGTCACCTCCAATCAATGAGGAAGATTTTGTGAGTTTGCTCGCAAGGCATTATCCTATAAGGATACGAAATTACTTATTAATTGCAAAACCACGGAACATCTATGAGATGACAGAATTAATAACAGCTTTGGAACAACAGGAAGAAGATATATCTCGGGAGTGGGAGCATAGATTTTTAGATGTGCGAGATAGAAGAAATTACCAAGGTAGTTATCAGCAAAGTAGAGGACAAGAAAGACATCATGAAATTAATACCAGACAACGGTATCAATCATACGTTCCACAATTTGAAAGATCAAGGATAGATAGGAGACCAGGTCGACAGGAACAAATAAATTATGTCAGGACAGAAAGATTGCCTGAAAGAGGGCAAAATTATGGAAGGAGGTACATTAGACAAAGGGGAAATTTCACTCACTGGAGGGAAAATAATAACCGGGAAAGATCTGAGGAATGGCAAGAAAATTATGTGCCAAGGGGACATAATGTCAGAAATCGAGGATTTCGAACTCGAGGAAGGGGAACTCAAAACAATGGTAGCGACAATGAGATAGATTTAGCGCCTGTTAGGAATGGCAGTCCCGTACGTGAACATGGAAATAACCAGGAAAACTGTTAACAGACTCCTGTGTAGTAGGTTCTCAGGACGTCTTTAATAATTCAGTATCCATTACCAATACAAATAATATGCCTACACATACACCCTGTAATAAGATTACAGCAACAAAAGATAAGGGAGAAAATTTTGAGTCACCTCATGTTAGGATGGAAATTGCAAAGAAAAAGATCATTGCAACTATAGATTCTGGTTCATCAGCTTCAATTTGCTCACAGAAATTTTACATAAATTTGATTAATGAAGGTAACAAAATTATGGCTCTTCCCACTAGTAATTTAGTTTGTCGTGTTGCAATCGGAAGAACGACACAGGTCATAAGAACACAAGCTCTACTTAACATACTTATCGGCGGAGAGAATTTTGAGGTTATGTTTCTAATTGTAAACCATTTGATTTGTAACATAATTATAGGATGTGACTTCCTACATGAATATGAAGCAAGTATAGATTTTAAACATGAAGAGTTAAGAATGACAAAAGATGATAGAGAAATAAGGGTACCATTTATAAAAGAAAAAGTTTCTGTAATCGAGATGACAAAGGATGAGAAGAATCTTTGTGATCAAGAGTTTTTTGTGCAAATAACAGAAACTGACAGAAATAGTCAGATAAAACAGGTAGTCACAGAATATGAAGGGAATACCACGCCATATTTTCAACAGCTAGCAGAAATGCCAGAGAAAGTAGAGGAATTTACAATCAAAACAAAAGATGACCATGTGAGCGAGACAGACAACAGCTGGGAAGAGAAGAGAAATGAGGAAATAATACACAAGTGTGAAGAAGCTTATAATCTTACGATAATGCAAAAACAAATCCTTCATGATGTTTTGATGAACAATAGTTCAGTATTTAGTAATATCCCAGGCAGATGTAATGTATATCAGCATACATTTCAAGTAGAAGACGTACCACCATATAGGCACAAGTATGACGATTTACCTATAAGTCTTCGAGACAAAGCTAGACAATAAATAGCATGTTAGAAAATGGGATTATTGAGCAAAGTAATTCTCAGTATATAAATTCAATCTGCTGGAGTATTAAACGAGATGGTAGTTTGAGATTAACATTAGACGGTAGATATGTCAACAAGTATATGAAACCAGATCATTTTCAAAGTGAGGGAATTGAACAACTAATTACGAAACTTTCAAGAGGGAGATTTCTGACATCCATTGACCTCACTGCATCATATTGGCAAGTGGAATTAGATCCGCAAGTGCGTGATTACACTTCATTTCAGTACTCAGGGATCCAGTATCGCTTTTGTGTAAATCCTTTTGGTTTAAAAAACTCAGGGAGTGGATTTTTGAGAGCCATTCACAGTATCTTTGGAAATTCTGCAGATGACTTTTTAATAAAGTACATTGACGACTTCCTAATCATTAGTCAAACATTTGAAGAACACATGAATAATGTCCATTATGTGTTAAATAAACTACAACAACATGGTATGACTGTGAACATACTAAAATCAAAATTTTGTGTCAAGGAAATAAATTTTCTGGGTTATGTAGTGGATGAACGAGGTATAAGACCTGATCAGAAAAGAATTGAAGCAATAATGAAAATTCCATCACCAAGGAACGTAAAACAAATTAGACGTCTCTTAGGGGTATTGAACTTTCAGAGTAAGTTCGTACCAAGATATTCGGCTGAAATAGAACCACTGCGGCAGCTACTCCGAAAGAACAATAAGTGGAAATGGACAGAGGATCATCAAAAATGTTTTGAAAGAGTAAAAGAACTCTTCGCTAAGTCCATATTACTCGAGAGGCCTAGAGAAGATTTGGAATATGAGATTTATGTCGACGCATCAATGCAAGGATACGCCGGAATTTTAGGACAGCGAGACATCAACAATGACTTTCACGTCATTAGTACAGCTTCTAGAGGACTTACAAATATTGAGCGGAATTCTTCAGTGACTCAGCTAGAAATTGGAGCACTATATTTCTCATTAATTCGTTTTAAAACCTATATTTATCAGCAAAAGGTGAAAGTATATTCAGACCACATCAGCTTAACTTTCATACAACGGTGTAGATTATGTAGTGGAAAACTTGCTAGATACATTCATGCAATCTCTGCATTTGATATTGAGATTATACACATTCCTGGCAAAAATAATACCTTCAGTGATTTGCTATCAAGATTGAACTACAACCCACAAATTCCCGAAAATATTGAAAGGCCTAGAAATGAAGTCAAAATATTGACAATTGAAATTCCTTTAAGCAAAGAAATGATTCGAAAATTGAAAAATATGGGGGAAATTCAAAATGAGGACGCAAAATTATTTGAACTTAAAGAAAATGCACCATTAATTGAGGAGGCAAAGAAAGAAATTATAGCAATTCGAGATGGGACATTATATAAGAAGCATGGAAAAGAAATGCCTAGTTGGAAGGTAATGGTTCCGAAAAGTATGGAAAAGGAACTAATTAAGAATTTTCACGAAGGGTTAGCACACTCAGGGACGGACCGAACAACTTCTATGATTTTAGAGAATTTATACATATCCAAATTGCGTCAGAAAGTTCGGAAATTTATATCGTGCTGCAACCTGTGTCAGAAGGCAAAGCAAATAAATGTAGCATATGCATTTGAAACTAATTCGGTTATAAGGGATAAGCCGAGATGTGTAATTAGTATTGATATTCATGGTCCGATGCCTCCAAGTCAATTTGGAAACAAATATATATTTGTATGTTATGATATATTCAGCAAATATGTAAGAATTTACCCTTTGAGAAAACCTACAGGTTTAGCATGTTTGAATAGACTACTCAAGTCATATGTGATAGAAGAAGGACCTATTCAATCTGTATTGAGCGATAATGCTTCGTACTTCACAGGAAAAAAATTTATGGATGGACTGAAAGAAAATGGCATTAAACAATATTTTTCGTCAAGATACAGACCAAACTCCAACCCAGTGGAGAGGGAAATTAAGGAAATTTCAAATTATTTAAGGGTGTTATGTCATCGAAAACACACCCAATGGTATGGATACGTGAACTTCGTTCAGAATCTACTAAATGAAACCGTAAACAATGTAACAGGATACAAACCATGTGAACTTAAGTTAGGAAAGAAGATCAATACAATGTGTAAAAAAATTCCAGAAGCCATTCCAGATGCGCATTCGATACCACAAACAGAAGAAGATATGTTCCGAAAAGCACTCGAGAGGATGAAGAAAAAGGGCCATAAAAAGAAAAATTAAACATGAAGAAAAGAAGAGAAAGGAATGGAGGATCAAAATAGGAGATTTAGTTTTGGTCAAAACCAAGAAATTGTCGGATAAAGCAAATAAACTTTATTGGCGAATGTTTCTCAAATACCATGGACCATATGAAGTTGTTGAAGTATATGGAACTAATACATATGAGTTATGTAATCCAACAACTCGAAAAAGCATAGGAAAATTCCATATTGAGATGCTGAAACCATACAACCATGAAGATCAAGGTGAAACAAAAGACAAAGATGATAAATCGTAAATGCTGGATAGTTAAAGACGAAAAGCAGAGCAATGTATTGGAACGTAAGAGGGTTAAATAAATATGTACGTCATGTGAAAGGAGAAATAAATTTTGGACATGGCTAAATGTTTAAGAGGAAAATAACATTTTATTAGTAACTGAACATGTGAAATAAAGCATGATGTTATATTAAATTAAAGTACATAAATACTATTCCAAGAGTATTGTTAAGATAAAGTACAAAATAACAAAAATTAGTAAATATTAAAAAAAAAAAAAAAAAATATTTATGTAGTAAATAGAACATGTGAAACAGTGCCTAGATTTAAGAGATGTAAATATTTGTGTAGAGGGTGAATATTTTGGTAAATATGTGTAATAATTACAAAAATCTTAAATGTATAAATTTTTGTCAACAACTTAAGAAAGTAAACAATTTGGTAACAGTAATTAAATAATTTAGGGTAAAGTAGATGCTATAAAAAAAAAAAAATTGTAATGTCAGATTAATGTCTAAACAAATTAAACAAGAGCCAGTAAGTAGTGGCGAGATAAAAAAAAAAAAAAAAAAAAAACATATCGTGTGTTAAATGCGTGTGAAGTGTAAAGTGAAAGTGATAGCGTGTGTTCCAAGATTTAGGAGACTAAAAACCCAATTATAAAATTTCCAAACAAGTTGTAAACATTTATAATTATGTTTCTAGTGGGGCATATGATGCGGTAATTTGTATCACAAATTACTTAAATGTAAATAATGATTGTAATGTGAATATGCATTTTTATGTGACATTGATTTCAGATGTTTATTAATTGTAATTATTATTGGGAAATAAGTTTATACGGCTTTACTGAAACTGTCAATAATAGAGCAATAATGCAGCGAGGGGGTGAGCTGTTTATCATTACTGGGAACAAGGAAGTTACGTAATGTTCGCGCGTTTTCGGTAGAACCTTCTAGAATGTTTCCCTGAAAGCAATATGTGTTCGTGGTTTTCATTGGATATTAAAATAGACGCTAATGTTGGCGCGTTTTATTAGCCAATAGTAGTTCATTTATAATCTTTAGGCGTATCTTGATGCAGGCATATAAATAGGGTAGGTTCAAGGTAGATCGCCCCCAGTTAATAAAAATTCCTAGCACATTACACGTCGTCAGTCAGTCCTTCAGTTCGTCAAGTTACGCGCAGCAGAATTACGAGAAGCTAAAGTATTATAAAGTTAATTATACACAAAGTTGAAATACAGAGTTAAAAGTGATAAGTAAGAAGTTATTACAAACAGTTTCAGTTTGGCGAGTATCTAAATCAATATGTAAAAGTGTTAGTGAACGTGTTCGACAATAAAAAAAATTATAAAACAAATTTCTTCATTAAGTGTAATTTCTGGATAAAAGATTCCTTTCCATTTCACAACCTGCATGGAGATACATGTTCGACCCAAACAGCTAGCCGGAGGACATTTGAAATAAAATCATACACAAGCTAATACTGCCACAAATTACTACGCCAGATGTAGCTACAAACCAAACAAATGAATGACGTCACAAGATGGCAACGCGTGAAGTAAGCAGCACAACATAAGATCTACAAGTTCTAATAATTTACGCTACACAAATTACGTAAGAAACAATATTTACTTCAAATTGGCTCCCATACGTGGGGCTCAAAATATATACAATTTGTTTTACTTCAAATTGGTACCACAACGTGAGGTAACAAACAAACAACATTTAAATCTCTCACAAATATAATTAGAATTAATAAACATCTGAAATCAATATCACATAAAAATGCATATTCATATTACAATCATTATTTACATTTAAGTAATTTGTGATACAAATTACCACATCAACTATTGCTTAAAGCCTACCAATTCCCATTGCATCTACAAGAAAATTAGCAATAAGATTAACATCTCGATATCTTGATTAACATGAAGCATATAGAGAATAAGCGTTTGTAAAAATAGTTTGTACAAGAGTAGAGAAAGTCATGTGGGTGTAACCATCGGATTTTTCTATCTGCAGGGTATGATATTGTAAGGTAATCAATATTGAGTTAAATAACAAGGCAGATTTGTTATGTAACTATAGTGACTTTGTCCAGTTTCCACCATCACTTCACTAATGTGACCGAGTTCAGTTTTCACTGTCAGTTCACTAAGTTCTTATTGTCACTTCAGTAATGTGCCTGTCACTGCACTTTTCTTCGCAACATAGCAGCATAATGAAATGCACACGAAACAGTCTTTTCTTCAGATGGTTCACTTGCTGGGGAGTAGAACACATGACATCTCTAATCTCTCATAGTAGCAACACTCACTGTATGTCACAACTGTCATCACAAATTCACTCGTAGAACTGCCCTTGATGTCACATCAGAAATGCACTCACTAACTCACTCCCAGACGTGTTAGTACACTTGCTTCTATAGCTGCTGAAATTTTCCAGAGAGTTCGGGAGATGAGGAGAAGAAAAACTTCCAGAACATTCTGGTTATCTCTCGATACCATTTCTGATGTTTATGCTGGGCAAGAGCATTACCCCTTACATCTGTCTCTCTTCAAATGGATCTGAAAAGCTTGCTATGATGCTACTGTCTGCTTCTTATGACATTAACGCAATACAATGTACTGAATCGACAAGACTTCTGCTTTTTCACTGCTTTAAACAGTAGTTAATTACCTGGTCCTCATTGTTATCTAAGGATGATCTGTGTTTTCCTTCTTTGATGTTCTATGCATTGGTCCAGTATCTTTCTCGAATGTTCTGAGATTCATTTATACCATTTCCAAAACCAGTTTTGTATTGTGTATGGTAGCTTATGTCGACCACATATATACAAAACTATTGCTGTCGTTTTCTAACTAGATTGTTGGTGCCTAATTGTTGACATTAATTTGTGTGACATTGCAGCTTTTTAACCAATGTTTAACATTAGCATATAAAAGAAGTTAGATATAACATATGAATATAAAACAAATATACATTAAATTAAATAAAATTAAACATTAAGGATGAACTTAAAACAATGCTATTGTTCTGAAATTAATTATTCTTTTCTTTATCATCTAATTAATAAACTCAAAAACGTATTTACAATGATTATGAACAAGAAACATTAAAATTTTATACATGTGTAATATATAACAAATAACATCTCATACCCAGAGTTTCATAGCACTTTGAAGAAAAATCTAAAATTTGAGTTAATTCTGATAAACAGATAATCTCTTTTGAAATAACACTAATTGGAAATTAAAATGACATTTATAAAAGGTTAATAGTGTACTAAAAATGCGTAACATAAAATTTGATTTATTTTAAACTAATGCAGGTTAAAGCAACAAGAGAAAAATAGAACAAACTGATTTTGTTCTGTCATTTGTGTTTTCATGTCACAGTTATATTTATTGTGTTTACTGAAATACCTTTCAGCTTGTGTGCTATTGGTAGGACCCTAAATACATTGCAGAACTGCGTGACAAACTATGGTATTTGATCTTAGCAGCCAACAGCATTTGCAGACAGTCCACATCTTTATCAGATCAAATCAAATTAAGTTAAATTGAGTTTTATTTATGGATGCTCTTTTAACTACTGGGGTCCTTAGTGTCCCATTCTATATTGGGCATGAAAAATCAGTAATTTTGTTCAGAAGCCTCTTTATCAGGCTTGAGGTTCTTTTACGTGCCGTAAATCTACGACACGGGACCACCGGTTTTACTGAAGGAAGCCATGCTAGGATTTTTACACCCGAAAAAACCCGCAAACATCTTTATCATGCTACTCTGTATCAGTTGGGAATGAAAATATTTATATGCCTTAAAATAACATCCATTTTAAGAAACAGAAAATATGGAGACTTTCTTTCGCGTTAACTTGAATCTTTCAAATTTATTGACAATACTCGACCAGAAGTGACAGAATCAAAAGCTGATCAACCTCTTGGAAAAATATATTTGTCACATTTCCTTTCATGTGACTACTTAAGTTTTTGTTGCACATAAACAGACCCTCCATAAACATGTGTTTCTTCATTTTGCCTTTTACATTTTCATTTGAAAGAGTTCATGAATTGCAATATAACTGTGGATAACCGTCCTCTAGCATACCTCTTCAGCACAATGCATAAAGTGAACAATCAAAACTACTTGCAAGAGTTGAAAGAGCCCTCCTTATTAATTCAATAACTTGACCGAGACCAGAATCACAAATTTAGCCAGACTAAGTACTTCAAAATAATCATATTTGTCATTAAATTCACAAATGCAATAGTTTTTTCTACTTCCAAAAATTCAGATTTTAAAGAGACTTAATTGAACTCATTTTAAATGCCATAATGGAACAAGTGAAAAATTATTTAAATTTACTGAAAGGAAACTGCTTGTTCCACATTCCAGAATGGTGGTCAAGCCTATCACAATCATTCAAGGGCATACAGACTTCTATTTTGAAGAAATGAAGAAAAAAGAAACTTTTATTTGAAAAACAATAGTTGATTTCACATTTATATTATCTTTAGTGTAATTTTCAGACTTTGAATCAATTTTGCATTTTTACTTTCTCTACTACGTATAGTAAGTAGGGGAAGTATTGCATTCCACCCAAAAATTCGATACCGAGATTTCACCGGAAATATATGTTTTGAGACCCACTGAATCCAAAAAAAGCATTTTTGGAAACATGTCCGTGTGTGTGTCTGTGTGTGTGTGTGTCTGTGTGTGTGTCTGTGAACAGCATAACTCAAAAACGAACAGTCGGATAAACACCAAACTTGGTATTTAGGTTCAGTATCTTCCAGAGATGCGACACGAAGGTTTTCAAGAAAATCCCCCCACCCAAGACTACCCTTTACATGGAACATTTTTCGAAAATTTTAATTTTCTCAAAAATGGCTCTAACGATTTTGATGAAAATATCATATGTTTAAGATAATGTCATGAGAAATGAAATGTATATCTCGAATTTTCTGGGAATGTCTCCAAAAGTATTCTTCATTGTGAACGACTTTTGCATAACTGGTAAACCATAAGAGATAGACAAAATTTTACTACAAAAAAAATGTAGATCGCGTTAAAATACACAACTTATGTCATATACATTTCTTTTGTTGAGTGAACCGTTTTCGAGATATTGCTTGTTATTTCCTTAAATTTTCCAATACTTATACTTTTTCTCAAATGCGTTATTCATTTTTTTTATGTCCTGGACATGCAAAGAGAATGGAATGCGTCACATAGCAACCAGCGTTAAAATATTTGACTATCGCTTAAAAGCTACCATATTTTCCTTGCATCTACATGAAAATTACCAATAAGATTGACATCTCGATATCTCGATTAACATGAAGCATATGGAGAATAGGCGTTTGTAAAATTAGGTTGTACAATAGTAGAGAAAGTTATGTGAGTGTAACACATCAGATTTTTTTTTTTTTTGTGCATTTTAAAAACAGAATTAAAGCTGTTTTACAGATTATGAAAAATGAAAATACAAGAGTACAAGCCATTATTTTTAATGCAATGACCTAAATGAATATAAAATGTCTCTTGTGTACCTGCTGCAAATACCAAAAAAATGCTAAGTATAAAATGTCAACTTATTACTGGTTGCCAAGAGCAACAGCTTTTGATATTGCTGATTTAACAATGTCACAACAGAATGAAAAAGATAATGAATTGTTTGTATTGGTGTTTTTCTTATGGTAATTACTTTCTCTTAAGTGTTTTCTTCTTTAACAAAGATCTATTTTGTGTTAATGAATTTATATGCATGTACTTTTTAACTGTTCCTAATTGATTGATTATTGCATTTGTAGCAAAAGAAGTAGCATTAATAATTTGTAATATTAATGATTAGAGCCTGGATTTGTGTGCATAACCAAAAAGTAAAATATACATACAAAACTGCACAAAAAATGTAAAATATATACACTATAATATACAAAAGCAAAGGAAAAAATTAAATAAACTAGTTGTTTTGGGGGTAATCTCTTACCAATATGAGCAAGGGCACTTGTGCCTCGCCACCATTAGCATAAGGCCATAGGGAGCCACAGTGAAATTAAGGGTCCTCTGGTTTCAGGATTTAACCCGAGATTAGGTAGCGTGCAGGTGAACTGGATTCAAAATGGATGATACAAGGAAGTCTGTTCATCTCGGTGACCCTGAAAATATGGATTTGTCACTAATATTGATAATTTTGTACACTTTTTCACCCTTTCTCATCCTCCCTCCCTGTGCTGATAGAGGTAAATTTGGACTTAGATGGAATCAGGAATGTCATTATTCATCTCAACGACCTTGAAAGATATGGATTGGATGCTAATATTGGTCATTTTTTATTATTTCGAAATGTCACCCCTTCCTACTCCACCAGTATAGTTTTCCGATTATAAGTCATATGTGTACTGAGTTTTGTTGAAATTGCTCCAGGTGCGACTTAAAAATTCAGTGCATATGCAACCAGATGGAAACCGTAAGATCAGTGGTTTAAACCCCAGGTATGACATCAAATTTTTCAATCGTTTGACTCTACCTTTCCTACCTTATCCTATGCATGGCTTGTGTGGAAGAACAACAAATTTCATTGATTGACTTAATAGTGGTTAAACTATGAAGCCAGGATTTAAAGTACTTACAACATTGTAAGTTGCCATTATATGTCATTTCAAAACAATTTGAGATCTCTGTGTGGTTTACCAGGAAAATTGTGAGTCATTTGGGGAATTTAATGTTGTACCAGCATGTTGCTGTGATAGCTGAGTTGGTTAGAGCTTCCTGATGGAAACCTGAAGATCGTGGTTCAAATCCCAGCTATGGCATTGAATTTTTCAGTCTGATTCTACTTTCCAATCTTATCCTGCACACAGCTTGTGTGGAAGAACAATTAATTCCATTGATTGACCTAATAGCGGTTAAACTAGGAAGCCGGGGTCTTTAAGTAGTTATGACATTGTAAGCTGCCATTAGGTTATGTCATCTCAAAACAATTTGAGATCTCCTTGTGGTTTACTGGGAAAAATGCAAGTCAGCTGGAGAATTTAATGTCGTACTGGCACATTGCCTTGGTTGCTTAGTTGGTTAGAGCATCCAGATGGAAACCAAAAGATCAGTGGTTCAAATCCCAGCTATGGCATTGAATTTTTCAGTCGCCTGATTCTACTTTTCCAACATTATTTGTGGTGATGGTGCGAAGGCACCCAGGTTTGGTTTCTGCTATGCTATGGGAATTCTTTTTCCCTCTACTGTGGGGCCTGGCAAGGAATGCACTCAGGTCCTTGGGGGTCAAATGAGCCATTTTACAGAAATGTAATGTTCATGTAGTAAGTGGCATGTTGACATATTGCCTTATTGACTGCATGCTGCCTCTATTACTGCACTCTGCCCAGAATGTCCAGCGTGTGAGTGATCAGAAGGTGGCAGAGTTTGCAGCTGCTATGCTGTTATAACATTGTTTGCAATTGGCCAAAGCAAGAATTTATTTATTTGTTATAACTGGTATTAATACTACTATGAATGTGTGCATGTTGCAATAATTATGCTATTCAGGGCAATTCAACATTGCAGATAAAAAAATGGGCTAAATTAACCTTTGTCGTCATTATTTTCCCTTAACATGGAAAAAGTTTTTTTGTTTTGTTTTTTCTCAAAAGTGGCACAAATTATTTTGATTAAAATATCATATGTTTAAATATATTTACATTACCAAGTGTATATGTTGAATGTGATAAATACAGTTTTTTCATCTTTATTTTCAAGCTTGAGCCTGATAAACATTTTTCAAATTAAGCCTGAACCTGGCCTGCTGGCTTTGCCAGGCTTAGTCCCAGTCTTGCAGATCTCTAATTTACATATAATATTAGCAATTATATGTATGAAAGGAAACACAAAACTGGATGATGGGTGGCAGACGAAGCTTGTCATTGGAAAACCCAATAAGAAGCATGGTCTGCATTGCAGTGTTATACAATTAAAATGCTATGAATTTACAGTGCAAAACCACAATACAAATATTTGTGCCCATCAAATTCACTTGCACTCCAGAAAAGGAAATAATTTGTTTATTAAGAGCATTTTATTATGAAGTTTGCAGTCCAAAAATCCAGCTTCCTATGTTAACTCAAATGAGTGCATTTTAACTCATCTTTTAGCAAAGGGTGCTGCAATGAACCAAAGCTAGAAGCCTCCTTTTCAACTCTTCTTTCTGCCTCTTTTGTTTATCCTGTCACCATGTGATACAAAACAGATACCAAACTTCACATTCAGCTAAGTGGTGAGATAGAAACCTTTAGTTGATGTGAAGCTTTACCTTCAGTAGGGGTTGCAGGTTTTATATTAGCTGTAGTAAATTCAATGAGCACTGGTAGAACATTTACAGCAATTGTATTTGTTCTATTTCATTGCTTTTTAGTCATAGTGCCACTGAAGGTGAATATACCAGTGGTGAGATTTAACCAATAATACCCAAATGGGAAGTTTTGCGTAATTAGAGCAGGAATATAATTTACTATGTACACTATTTTTTTTAAAAAAATACCTTGTGATACGATGGAACTGCTTTGTCAAAAGAAGTTTTCTGCTTGACCTGCACAAGTTTTTTATTGTTATCAAGCTGAGATTTTCAGGTTATTTTTCTGGTTCATTTAGGAATGTATACAAAGTTGTATTTGCTTGAGTCCTATAGTCTTCTTCCTCTTTAACTTGGCTCCACCTTTTAACATGTGGCAATGTTGTGCAATTCTAGTGATGGTCAGAGCTCAGCTGAATCAAATTCTGTGCCTGCCATAGTAATTTGTAACTTCTCTACAAACTAGTATGTAACAGAAACATTTTACATAGTATTAGTAATAAAAGTGGTTTATAGTATATTATGCAGTGTAGCACTGCTGTTTGCTATTTTGAAGGTGTCAAAACTTTAACCATCCACCACCCTTATTGCCACCACCATCAATAAACCATAATCAATTAATAGTAATATTTCAGCCTCATCCATTTGTTGATGTTTGAATACCTAACATTACATCTATTAAATTATTTGATTACTTTTAAATTTTATGTAAACTGCATGTTTATCATAACTTTGTTGTTTGTATATGATGTAAATGTTAATTTGATTTGCAGTTGCTGAGGTTCGTGGAAACCACTCTCAAGTTTTCAGATCATCAAGTTGATAAGAATATAATTAGCTGGAACAGAGTGGTTCTTTTGCATGGACCACCAGGTACTGGTAAAACTTCTCTGTGTAAAGCACTTGCTCAAAAAATAACTATCCGTCTGAATCATTGCTACACACATGGAGAACTCATTGAAATCAATAGCCACAGTCTCTTTTCTAAATGGTTTTCAGAGGTAAGTGCAAAGAATGTGTTACAGAAAAATCCCATAACTTCAAATTCCTCAAACTGAACACAGAATGGGTTGTATATGGATTACCTATTTTGCAAATAACGGATTTGTGAAGCAAATGTCCTCAGTTTCTGGCCCTTTTAGATTTAAATGTTATCATTTTATGTTCTAAAATAATGTAAGATATATAACAGGAGAGCCAAAAAACTACGAACCGGCTGCGCTGTGTTCTTCCATTGGGCGTGTAGAAACACGATAACATACTCCTGCTATAAACAAGGTTCACACTGTTGACATGGTTTTGCTCTGCAGTGTGAAATGCAGTAATGAATTGATGGTGATGTGATATAGTTCAGTTATTACGAGTTATTTATTATTTTGTCCTGTATTTAGCCACAAAGTATATTATGGCTCAGTATATGTTTTCTACTGCACAGCGTGTATTTATTTAAGATTCGTACATGTTAATTCAGTCACCTCGCCAAATGAAAGTACAATTTGCAGAAAGATTTCCAGGTGTAAAAGTTCCAGGCCGTACAACAATACATGAACTTTGCAATAAATTTCAGGCCACCGGAAGTGTTCAGGTTAAGAAATCTAAAAGACGGCGTATGATTCATACCGATTAGACAACATCGGTCATTGGTTGGAGAATTCACCCCAAAAATCATTTAACGTCTTTCACAACAGGCAGCATTTCTTATGGCTCTGTGCAAAGAGCTACCAAATTGCTGAAGTTAAAACCATATAAAATAAATGTGGCACATGCTCTTCAACCAGATAATCCTGTAAAGGCGTACATTTTGTGAGTGGAGTCTCAATAGTGTACACAATGGCAAAATAGACCCATATTTAATATTTTTCACGGACGAGCTTGGTTCCACCTTTATGGATATGTATGTACACAAAATAATCATTATTGGAGCTCTGACAAACCTAATATTGTTCATGAACTACCCCTTCATGACGAAAAAAAATGGTGTATGGTGCACCATGAGCGGAGAAAGAGTTATAGGGCCAATTTTTTTTTGAGTCAAGTTGACACCCTTACATACGTGAATACAATTTTGCCCTTTTAGAGAATTAACAGACAGGGAGTGTGATTTGCCTTTTTTCAACAAGACTCTGCAACAGCCCATGCGGCCAATATTTCGATGAGAACAATTGAAAGTGTGTTTGAAGACAGAATTATTAGTAGAGATTTGTGGCCCCCTCGGTCCCCTGACCTAATCCCCTGCAATTTCTATCTCTGGGGTAACTTAAAACATAAAGTGTACAATACAAACCCACACACCCTGGAAGAATTAAAATGAAATATCTGCCAGGAAATTGCCACATTTCTCAACATGAACTATGGTGAGTGATGGATAGTTTCCTAAAGAGGTGCCAAAAATGTATGACAATGGTGGCCAGTTTCAGCATCTCCTTTCATAAAGTTGGTAAGTAAAGCCTTTAAAAGTAGTTTCAAAAATGTTGTATGGTTTTATACATGCCTTTCTATGATAGTGGCAGATGGCAATGAGCGCTGAGGACACCGACAGGAAAAACAGCACAGCCAGTTCGTAGTTTTTTGGCTCTCTCTCTCTAACTCTTAATTTGATAAATGTGTTAATGTGTATAATTGATTAGTTTGCAAAATAATATAAGGTAATTTTCACCAGCTGGTAATTTTTCCTGTTATTTTATGTAAACCCAGGCATGTCTTTTACTTTCTCTACTACGTATAGTAAGTAGGGGAAGTATTGTATTCCACCCAAAATTTCGATACTGAGATTTCACTGGAAATACATGTTTTGAGACCCCCTGAATCCAAAAAGAGCATTTTTGGAAACATGTCTTGTGTGTGTGTCTGTGTCTGTGTGTCTGTCTGTGAACAGCATAACTCAGAAACGAACAGTCGGATAAACACCAAACTTGGTATTTAGGTTCAGTATCTTCCAGAGATGCTACACGAAGGTTTTCAAGAAAATCCCCCCACCCCAGATTACCCTTTACATGGAAGATTTTTCGAAAATTTTAATTTTCTCAAAAATGGCTAACGATTTTGATTAAAATATCATATGTTTAAGATATTTTTATGACAAATAAAATATATATCTTGAATTTTCTGAGAATTTCTCCAAAAGTATTCTTCATTGTGAACAACTTTTGCATAACTGGTAAACCATAAGAGATAGACAAAATTTTACTACACAAAAAATGTAGATCGCGTTAAAATACACAATTTATGTCATATACATTTTTTTGTTGAGTGAGCCATTTTCGAGATATTGCTTGTTATTCCCTTAAAGTTATTTTCTCAAATGGGAATTCGTTATTCATTTTTTTGTCTTGGATATGCAAAGAGTATTAATCTGTGGGAAAGGGAATGGTGCTGCACCTAGCAACTAGCTATTAAGAGATATGTATGTGCTTAAAGGCTACTGTATTTCCAAATTGCCCTTGTAAATATATATTCCCCTTACATCTACAAGAAAATTAGTAACAAGATAGACTCTGCAAATGTTTATCTCGATTAACATGAAGTAGATGGAGAATAAGCGTTTGTAAAAATAGTTTGTACAAGAGTAGAGAAAGTCATGTGAGTGTAACACATCAGATTTTTTGTTGGAATATAGAAGCATGTTTCACCATGAGATGGCAACTTGGGTAAAGAAATTATAGCTTTGGTTTGTGTGTGTCATAGGAGCTAGCAGTTTCTCACAAATAACAACCAAGAAACACTGTCTGCTGCTTTGTTTAGTGCCTTTTCCTTTGTATACTGAAAATTAAAATTGTATTTGAACACAGACAAGCACGTTCTACTTCTGAAGTTCTGCAGTTTGGAAATCACTCATATAATAAAATGTTATCTTTGGGTATTGAATTTCAGCTTATCATCACATACAAAATAATTATGGTGCACTTAATTGTTTTTTTCTTCTGAAAAATTACAACAGTTACGAATATATTTCATAAAAACAATGATATAAATACCTAGGCTATAGAAAAGAAGAGAGGAGGTAGAAACTGAAAAGTTTATATCACAAAATATTTTGAGAATGATACAATATGACAATATAAAAACATTTGTGGTGCATAAAGTGCAGTGGGGAATGTGGTGGGAATGACAGTACATGATGCAATAGAGAAATAGAGTTTAGGTATGGTGATGCAAAAAATAATTATCTTTCCTGTGGTGCACAAATCTTTAATTTATTAGTGAAATTTCTATTCATTATGAATTAACCGCTTACATATTGGATGGGAATTCCAATTCTTGTTCTATTTGTCCATAATAGAGACTACAGAACGTTTTGTGAAATGAAACCACATCACAAAATCACCTGTGCTCCATCATGGTCACCTATTTCTCTAGTACTGCACGTATTCATTATACTCATTGCCAGGCCATTTTTCGTCACTAACTTCAATTTCAATCCATAAACATGGAAAATTGCCGGCATTGCTTTAAACACTGTTTTAACACCTTTTAGCTGAGTTAAATAAGATTATCCTTGGTGAAACTGTCCCTAAGTGATTGATGAGATAATCAGATTATGTGAGTACCTGCTGTTCACAGGTTCATATTGAATGTGAATGTTCATGTGCATATATGAGTTACATTTAACTATGAATAGCTATCTTTTTTATATTACTGCTTATAAATATTTATTAATTTATATTATTGTTTACTTAGTATGTTGTGAATCACTTTTGTGTGTTGGCATCATATATTAGAAGGAGTACATTTGATTTAAATTATGCTTTATTAGAAATTAAACACATGATCACGCCTTCATAAACTTAAGAATTACCTACTACAAAAAACATGTATGATTTGTTTCACATCCGAGAATAAACAAGCTGTTGATTTGATTACTTTGTGCCATAGGTAATTAACAGAAAAATAGAAAATTTTACACACTTTGCATTGAGTTTGCCATCGAAGGCAGGCATGTTAGTATGCTTCAAATGGTGCATGTCACCATGGGGCCACATTAACTTCTTTCAATCCGCATCAAATGTTGCCCAATGTGTGGCTTGAATAAAGAGAGCAAAAGATAAAGTAAAACTAAAGAAGTGAAAAAATGAAGAGAGAAAATGAAAGTAGAAGGTGACTCGACTATGAATGAAGAAATATAGGAAGCAGAAAGCAACTGACACTGGAATAATGGAGAGAAGAAAGAAAACAGAAGCAGAAGGCAACCAGCCCTGGAATAATGCAGAGAGGAAAGAAGAACCAAGAGAACAAGAACTTGATATAATCAGGAACAGGTGTAAGAAGAGACACTATGAAAAGTAAAAAGAGAGACTAAGAAAAGTAAGAACATTTCATTGTGCTTCTGAGAAATAATAAAGAGTTATAAGCAATAGAATGGTTAACAGAAAGGTAAGGGTGAATCATCAGAAACAGGAAGTAACCTAAATAATCCAGGAGATAATTTAGCAAGAGAAACAATCTCAATAGGTGGTATATCGAGAAACGAACAATTCAATATTAGAAATATTGAAACAAATGCAGCAGATAATGTTAGAAAATAGGACTAGCCTAGAAAGTGAAATGAAAAAATGTAGGACCAGTCTAGAAAGTGAAATGAAAGAATCTAGGAACAGCCTAGAAAGTAAAATGAAGGAATGTAGGAACAGCGTAGGAAATAAAAGGGTAGAAAGTAGGGTAATCTGGAAAGTGAATGAAAGAATGTAGGTCTAGCCTAGAAAATAAAATTCAGGAAATTACAGTAGGATTAGCTAAAGAAGTAGGCAAAATGAAGACACTAAAATGATTTTGAGCTTAAACAAAACAAAAAAAAAAAGTATATGAAATTAAAGATGCATTAAATAAAGATGTAGAATATCTAAGGAAAGAATTCACAAGCATTGGTGAAAATGTAAATGAAGATGACAATGATATAATGAAGTTAAATACCAGGGATGAAAATAAAGTGGTTAGAGAAAGTTTATATGACAACTGTTGAGGCGAGGATGTTCTTTGGGGTGGAGACCTGGGGATTGGAGGAAGGATAGGCAAATATAGATAGGATACACAGAAACTTTTGCAAACAAATTTTGGGATTGCCAAGAGCTTCTCCCAATGGGGTGGCACAAGCAGAATTAGGAACAATTGGAATTAGAGGAAAAATAGTGGAAAAAGTTCTGAAATAATGGACTAGAATAAGAAAGCGTAATGTTTTACATCAGTGTTTGGTAGTACAAGAAAGGCTTAACAAGAAAGATACTTGTCTCAATAAGATAAAGGGAGTTATGGTGTAGTCCGGTTTTGGAGATATGTGGGAAGATACGGATCTGTTACAAAATGGTTTCTGGAAAGAGACTACTGGTTTCTGGAAAGAGACTGAAACTGGAAGATATTGAAAAACAAGAAATATTCGCAAGTTTTAATTTGAGAAGTTCTTTGGGAACATACAGGGCGGCGTGCACCATGTTGGAGTAAATTGCTTCGGAAGTAACGTTTACTAAAGAAGTCCATACTACAGAAGTAAGTTACTATGGGAGCAATTTTCTCCCATTGGAGAGCTCAATTACAATTTACTCTTTTAGTTACGATTATGGAAGTAAGAGCTCATTACTCCCAGAGGTATTGTTTTGTTTGTGCGATTTACTTGATGCGATCATAAATAAGATTGTGTGCGATAGGAAAAGGGAGAAATGCCAGCGAAAGAGATAAATGTTTGTTGGTAGAAATAAAGAAAATCCATTTAAACAATATGAGTGTAAAAAGTGTGTTGTAAAGATGCTGGAAGAGAGATGCTGGAAAGTCATGATTGACGAGTGTAATAATTCAAGCGACGGGAAATGTACTGAAGAGCAGCTTAAAATTAATGAAACAATGTTTCTAATCTTCATTTTACATCGCAGATCACTTGCGTGTTGATGGAGAATACTCTTTCTGATTTCGGAAAAATTCAGCATATTCACGGATGGGCACAAAATACAGGGTGAGCCAAAAAACTACGAACCGCCTGCATGGTGTTTTTTCTTGTCCGCATCTTCGGCGCTCGTTGCCGTCTGCCGCTATAATAGAAAGGCACGGGTGAAACCATACAGCATTTTTAAAACTACTTTTAAAGGCTTTACTTACCAACTTTATGAAAGGAAATGCTGAAACAGCCACCGTCGTCCATACATTTTTGGCACCTCTTTAGGAAACTATCCATCACTATCCATGATGGATAGTTTCCTAAAGAGGTGCCAAAAATGTATGACAATGGTGGCCAGTTTCGCTATCCATGATGGATAGTTTTGTGGCGGCTGCACAGAAAGCAGCTACTTAAACATCCCTTGGAAGCAGCTTCCAAGGGTGGGCACGTCTTCAGAGGGCAGCATCTCCCAGACACCGAGCAGTGAGTGACAAGGAACAGCTGCGCGCTTGGGTCGCTAAGCCACCCCTGCCGGGAAGCAACACTAAGGCAGAGAGTCGGGACTGGCCTTCTGCCGAAAACAGACGATTGCATACCGGAACTTAAACTGCTGAGTTTGTTATTTCATAGTTCGTATATTGTTCCTGTATTGTGTACACGGAGTTAATAAATTTAGTGTTATACATATCTGTGGTGTTTACATTTCAGTTCAACCTTAACCCACAGTTTCCTAAAGAAGTGCTAAAAATGTATGGACAACGACGGTGGTCAGTTTCAGCATTTCCTTTCATAAAGTTGGTAGGGTAAAGCCTTTAAAAGTAGTTTTAAAAATGGTTTCATCCATGCCTTTCTATGATAGCAGCAGACGGCAATGAGTGCCTAGGACATAGACAGGAAAAACACCACGCAGGCGGTTCGTAGTTTTTTGGCTCACCCGGTAGTAACATGCGTGCAGTCAATTCCACACACATGTGTGGGAAATCTGTAAAGGTGAAGAAGCATTGCCTTTTATTTTCTGAACACTCGCGTATATTTATATGTGTAGGTACCTTGCTCTTAACCTCAAAAGCGCTCCTACAACGCAATGAAATCATGACCAGCAGACACATGGTGAACGTTTATTTATAAGATTGTCTGTAATACCGGGATTACGATGAACTTTACTTAACATGACATGGAAATGCTGGTAAAAAGGTATAATTGGCATGTACTTAACATAATGGGAATGACTCTTGATTGATAGCTCTTTTATTACTTCAAGCTAGTGCCAATTGGTTGTAATTACCATGTGAAATCAAACTTGATGTAACGGGAAGGAAAAGTTTGACATTGTCATACTTTTAAGTTACATCACGTTAAGTCAATTATAAATATCTCCATTTAATACAGTGTAAGACTGTCACATTACATTAAATTCATCGTAATGCCGGCTCAAGCATCTG
This sequence comes from Deroplatys truncata, assembly GCA_030765065.1. Taxonomy (NCBI): domain Eukaryota; kingdom Metazoa; phylum Arthropoda; class Insecta; order Mantodea; family Mantidae; genus Deroplatys; species Deroplatys truncata. The sequence goes on from CM060978.1 coordinate 156,117,497, forward strand.
AAATATTCCGGTACGAAACACTCATAGGACGCATAACAATAATTGTAGTTGGATTATAGAGCTGAATTTGTGTATGAGTTTTGTTGAAATGTTCTCCAAGCAGGTTTAAAAGGCATGTATAAGATTGCTTCCTAATACCGAAATGTTCATGTAACTTTCTCTCTCTGTATAAGTATCATATGGTTCTCGCATAGCACTGTCGCATTCCCGTTGTTTTTTCCGCCAATATCAATGTAACCTAAGTAATCGCTGTTTTCTTCACCGAGATCATCATTGTAATCTAAGTAATCTATGAACACGTCAAAATATCTTTCTCCAAATATATATGGTATTCTAGTTCAATCGATAGATTAGTTGCTCCAACCAGGTTGCAAGAGTGAATGCTAACCTATATTTGTGCTCTATTTAATTCTGTAGTAACATACTACATGATGGTGCTCTCGGACATTTACTTCTGCGGTAATTTAATCTGGGAGTATCTGAAAGGAAAAAAATTCTCCGGAAGTAGTTTACTCTCGTATGGAAGTCGCCGAGTGCTGACTTGAATAGTAGTTTACTACGAAAGTAGAGCTTACTCCAGGTTGGTGCATGCCATCCACAGGGGAATGAAAATGTACTGGAGCAGGGAAAATTATGTTGACATCTGTTACAAAGCAGTGATAGAAGGCTTTGCATGGGCTAGAACAGGGAAACGCCCTTTGTGTAACAGGAAAGAGGATAATTGGCACATAATTTTGGATTGTGAGGAAACTAACATACTTAGGCAGAGATTGGAGTGGTCAAATTTACCAAAGGAAATTCAGAGGAAAAACTTATGAATGTAAAATCAAGGAAAACATAATAGAAGTTGGAAATGTTTAGGTAGAGTAAGAGCCAAATGGCTGAGGAAAATTAGCCAGCAAAAGGAAGAAGAAAGTTAAATAATGTTAGGTGTCAAATTTTAAGCTGTAAGTAGGACCAATAGTTCGGCAACCACAGGGTTTGGGTCTCTTGGACCCCAGGGGCTCAGTAACTCATGTAGAGGCAAGAAGGTTAAATGTATAATGAAATTGTAAAGCTTGTTTATGGTTTATGTTGATATTATTATTCTGTTTGTATCAAGAATTTGTGCATGTAGTATCACAATAAATTACTTACTATAAAAGAAGTTTTGTCATCAAAAATAAATTAGTGGCTGAGTTGCAAACACAGCATGGAATAATAAACACAATAATGACCATGTGAACCATTCTTGATCAAATCCTAGTTGATCGAAGGTCACTGAAACGTGATCAAACTTTAGCTACAGCTAAATTGTAGTTGTAGTACACCATTGTTAAATCTTGTTCAACGAACCGCCATCAGCTGACCATGCAATAGACTAATGAATTTATTTCAAGGTGAGTCGAAATTGTTACACTAACATCACTTAAGTTTGCTCACTTAATATGTTTCGGGAAACGGTTGTTCCCATCCTCAGAAGCTAATCCCGAAACATATTAAGTGAGTAAACTTAAGTGATGTTAGTGTAACAATTTCGACTCGCCTTGAAATGAATTCAATACGCATCACTGTTTCTAGCTTCTTTTCAAATATCAACGTAGACTAATGAATGCTCATTATTCTATGAGAACTACTCAAAGGAAAGCATCCAACACACTATCCAAAGAGGTTGCAGTACAATTACAATCTCCTTGTCTATATCACTTCATTTTTGTTTTTTAATTTTGAAATGTCACATGATTGAACATTCTTTTGGCAGTAAACGAAAATGGAATACTAAAAGTGGTCTCCAAAAATTTTTCTCAGCATGAGATAGATGTTCTGTTGGAACTAGCTGTTTCATATTCCAGTAAAATGGAAAAGAAAAGGATTGACCCATGTTCTTTAAAGGACAAATAGAGGCATGGATGTATTTAGCCATACATTTAAACATAACACCAGGCAAGTTGTAATAACCAAATAAATCACCATCTATTAAAATAGCATGAGTCAGGAATTTAAAAAAGTTATCTTAAACTGTATTATATATAGCATTTTGATAATAGTGCCAAATTCCTTAACTCTAGAACTGCTGATTTCCTGGACATTGAAGGTGCCTTTAATACAGTAAAACTTGCCTCCAGCAGAATTGAAGAGGGCTCTCAAACATTTCTGTTAAAGATAGGTTTCCGTTTAACAAAGGTTCCTTTTAAACACAATGATTTATTCGGTAACGTGTGGAAGAATAGTCATGTCTCGTCGCCGTTTGCTATGTATCCTTCGATTATTGAAGGTAGTTCAGCAATCCAATCAGTGATGGTTTCAATATTAACGTCATTCGATTCACCACAAAGTTCGTTAAAAACTATCTGATGTCTTTTGCGGAAACTCTCCAACCATTCATTAGGTGCTTTGAATTCAGTCTTACCAGTTTTTTAGCTACCTTTTTAGCATATTCCTGTAACATAGGCCCTGATATGTGGGATTGTTTGCCCTAACACTAACGAACCACTCCCACACTATTTCATTAATGTCCTGGTTTTCAGTTTTTTTAAGTTTTCTGTTTATTTTTCCATTAGCACAATTTTCCCACTGCTGCTTCAGAATATCTGTTTTCTTCTTTAGAATCTCGTAAACCTGAGTTTTACCTACATTGAACACCTTCATGATCTACTTTACACTAATTTATCATGTTCACTAGCATAAGTCACTTTCACTCTCATGTTAAGATCTAGCACAATTCTTGTTTTTGAAGCCATGGTGACTACTACTGAACTAAATCATCACCTATGTAAGTTTAGAGGTGTACTGTTAAGAGCTGTATTCTGTGCTGTCTGACAAGTCATTAAAGCAGGAAATGGAAAGGGAAGAGACAATAAAAGACAATCAGCTGTGCTTATTGTTAACTTAACTAAGGGATGAGTGTGAAGGTTTCTCAATATTCGAACCATCATTAGCTCACCCCCTTCCTAGACTGTTCAGGTAGCAACCAAATGGTCATGTTTCAACTTAAACATCGTGTACTCAGAGTAGACAATGCAGACTTTCATAGGGTGCCTGAAAATTTTCTAAACTCTGCATTTTGGAACTGGAAAGTTTCTGTTAAAAGGCGTACTTTGATTTCTGTTGTCCGTGTAAGACAGTTTACTTTAATAAAAAGAATTTAACATGTTTTTCACCTCAAAATTCATGGGACCATGAAATATTTCTGTTTAACAAGGGGTCCGTTGTAGGCAGGTTTTTACTGTAATAAGACTTTAGGCACCATTTGGAAATGTCTGGAGAGCAGGAGAGTCAGTCCGGTTGTCATGGACTGGTTAATGACCTCCTTGGCAGGCCGTAAAGCTGTTGGTACCCTGGAGAGTGTGTCCATGAGGGCAACAATGCCCTGAAGCTGCCCACAAGGGGGAATTTTGTTACCTACTCTTTGGTTTCCAGTGGTAGAAGTACTGGACAGACTTAACAGAGGAGGAATTCATGATCAAGGCTATGCTGATGACATGTGCATTGTAGCAAGCGGAAAATTCCCAAATACTGTTTCAGAGGAGGCAGGATGGTTCCCTACAGGCTCTAGGGTGATGTAGAGGAACAGACTTGTCCGTTAACCCAGACAAGGCTGAAACAATGAATCTTCTCAAGTAGGAGGCTACCAGGTTTGGCAGGGGCCTACCAGTTCAGAAAGAACTTGAAGCTTTCTGGAGTGGTCAAGTATCTAGGAATTTTTTTGGATGCTGGGTTGAGCTGGAAAAAGTATGTTGATTACAAAGTTAAGAAGGCCTACAATGCTTTGTGTGTCTGTCGAAGATCTATAGGACTGAGGTGGGGCCTGAGACCCATGGTGGTTCAAATGTCTATACACCTTGTTTATAAGACTATCAGTAACTTAAGCGGTGCTGGTTTATGGTCTGCCTCTCAAATGAAGGCAATAACTGCTGGGCTGGGCTCGGCTAGCTGCAAAGACTGGCATATATGATGATAACAGGGGTGGTGCGGACAACTCCTCAGTCAGCCTTAGAGATTTTGGTGAACCTTCGTCCTCTGCACTTGTTTGTGGAGGTGGTAGCCAGGATGAGTGCGCACCACCTCTGGACTGTAGGGGGTGGTGTTTCAAGTTACTGCACAAAGGGGGCACTCACTGATCCTTTCTAGATTACAGGAGAAGTGTCCTATAACCCAGATGATAGGGGATTTGATGGGTACTAGGTATAATCTAAGTCTATCCTATACTGTGGTAGTACCTTTCAGCAAGGAGTGGGACCCAGAGACTGGGTCTCTCCCGAAGACAGGATGCAGTATGTGGTTGACAACAGTTCCCGCCTCAGGGGCAGGATGGGAGCTGGGGTCTATGGCCCTAAAACCAGACTTTCATTCCCCTTGGGGGATTTGCCACAGTTTTCCAGGCTGTCTGCGTGATCTTAGCCTGTGCTATGCATATTTACACTATGCCATGCAGAAAAGCGGATTTGTACATTTGCTTGGATAGTGTGGCAGCTTTGAAAGCCCTTATGGCGGCTAAAATCACATCCAGGCTGGTGTGGCAGTGCCAGAGGATGTTGGATAGACCATGTACCAACTGTCTGGTTACACTTCCTTGTGTTCCAGGGCATACTGGTATTAGAGGAAATGAGATGGCAGACCTCATGCGAGGAGGGGATCAGGGCTCTATTTGGTTGGGCCTGAGCCCTTTCACAGAACATCCGCTAGTAATGCTAAGTATGATATAACCCAACTTACAGCGAGGGCTCATGTTGAGATCTGGAGTAAGCAAACCACTGCCAGGCAGGTCCATGATCTAATATCAGGGCCTGACCAGAAAGTGAGTGAGTTTCTCCTGAATTTGACTAGAGTTAAGCTCAGAGGGTTGTTGGCTATCTTAAGGGCCACAACACTCTACACAGACATCTATGCATAATGGGTCTTACACAAGAGCCTTTATGTAAGAAACGTGTGAGGGGCTTTGAGACATCATGGCATATATGCAAATGTGAAGGCTTTGCTGTGCATAGGTATGTATCCTTAGGATCCTTCTTTTTGGAATCTGAGGAGAAAAGGACAGATATCAAGGACATGGTCCATTTCATATGGACAATTGGACTAGAGTAATGCCAAAATAAGAGGCACAATGGGCCTTGAGCCTGCGTGCATGGCCTCTTTAAGAAGCCACTCGGTTACCATCATCATCAGAACCACTGATATTTGGTTACACCTAGAACTGCGGCTGGGCCACTTATGATCCACTTTTCCCTTTTATTCTGTGTTAGTGGTTGGTTATTGTAGCTTTTAATGAATATACTCTTTGATTTGCTGCATGTTTTGATTGTAAAAACAACAACATTAAATTTTAAATTTAAACAAACTGATAAATCCGCTGCAGCACACCACTTTTGGTCCTCACATCATAACATTACGCCCAATACAAATCTGTTGAAACCCACAAGAAACGCACAAGAGTTGGACACCTGAGAAAATATATATCTTAAAATACAAGAGTCAAATTACCAAATTATGAAGTTTGAATTGCTGCCTCCCAGCATCCTCTGGAAAGGTAGGACTGGTGACGACTAACATTAGAAGGATATGAATCATAAATTGTTTCCAAAAGCAGTTTCCTGTCAGTAAAGCAAAACCAGTAAACCATATAATTTCAGAAATAATCCTGATTTGGAAGTTGCTGCCCTAGTAAATAAATTTTATTATAATGAGTATCCCCAAAGGTATGGATTGTTATTGAAAAGTAAAGGTTAAAATATAAAATCCAGAATTAATACTTCACTTATTGTACTGTAAGTAAGATTATAATTCCATATGCCTGCATCTTTAAATATTTATGTGTGTTGATTCAAATAACAATTGAAATACACTACTTCTTCATTCCTTTTGCTTTAAAACATTGAATAATGACATTTCTTGTATAATAAATGTTACAAACTTAATAAATGGTTTGTGTTTGCTCTTTGGTTGCATGATTTTTAGTAATTACAGTATTATAAATTCCTTCATTAATGCTTCTCCAATGCCGCATGAAATAATTTAGAACCATAAGGGTAATAGAATATAATTTTGAATTAGCTTACCAAAATTGTGATGTAAACTTAAACTAGTCCGAAAAGCATTACCCTTACTTTAATCTGCCGAAATGCTCGCCCAAGCCAGACTATGAAGTTATGTTGGCTGGTCAGTCTGCTCTATTCAAAAGTTCCTTGTACACTCTCTTCAGCCTCAGCTGTGTCTGCTCACTCACCTGTAGGAGCGCTGGCATCTCTGACATATCTTCTTTGAGCCAATGGTAAAGTATGGACAACCAATGACATTGTTCTACCATGTATTGGTCATGATATTAGATTATGGCTGAATCGCAGGAAATACCAGGGGCGGAGTCGAACTGGATCATCAGATAAGGATAGAACCTTGCCACTAGAAAATATGAACCCTCACAAGGAATTTCCATGATTATTTTTTGAAAATTGCAAACCGGTATAAATTACTAGGTCTGAAATGATGGAACAGGAATTAATCACTACAATAACTAAGCATTTTCCAGATTTGATTCACACAAGCCTCATTGTAGGGTCATTCATAAAGAAGTGAACATATAACCAAAATTTTGATACGGTAATTTGTATCACAAATTACTTAAATGTAAATAATGATTGTAGTATGAATATGTATTTTTATGTGACATTGATTTCAGATGTTTATTAATTGTAATTATTATTGGGAAATAAGTTTATACGGCTTTACTGAAACTGTCAATAATAGAGCAATAATGCAGTGATGGGGTGAGCTGTTTATCATTACTGGGAACAAGGAAGTTATGTAATGTTTGGCGCGTTTTCGGTAGAACCTTCTAGAATATTTCCTAAAGCAATATGTATTCATGGTTTTCATTGGATATTAAAATAGACGCTAATGTTGGCGCGTTTTATTAGCCAATAGCAGTTCATTTATAATCTTTAGGCATGTCGAGGAGTGGGAGTATATAAAGTCGAGTCCGTGGTAGATCGCCCCCAGTTCAACAAAATTCTCAATACCTTACACGTCGGTCGCCCAGTTCATCTAAATTTCTAGCACGTTTCACGTTGTCTTCAGTCAGTCAGTTCGTTATAAGTTACGCGCAGCAGAATTACGAGAATCTAAAGTATTATACAGTTAAATATACACAAAGTTGAAGTACGCGAGTTAAAAGTGATAAGTAAGAAGTTATTACAAACAGTTTCAGTTTGGCGAGTATCTAAATCAATATGTAAAAGTGTTCGTGAACGTGTTCGGCAATAAAAATTATAAAACAAATTTTCTTCATCAGTATAATTTCTGGATAAAAGATTCCTTTCCGATTCACAACCTGTAAGAAATACATGTTCGACCCAAACAGCTAGCTGGAGGACATTTAAAGTGAATTATTTCAAAACTGATGCAAATTGCTACGCCAGATGGAGTTACAAACCAAACAAGGAGTGACGTCACAAGATGGCAACGCATGAAGTAAAAACAACATTAATTCTCTCGCAAATTGTCTCCACAACGTGGGGCTAACAAATACAAAAAACACAAATTACGTAAGCAACATTTACCGTTACAAATTGGCTCCCAAACGTGGGGCTACAATAATGTTACAATAAATACAACATTAATATCGCTACAATTTTTAAAAATGTTGTAGATGATTTATTTGTTCTGTTTTCTAGTTGCTTCCTATTGAATTTAATATTTTTATATAGGAATGTAACATTTTGTATTTTAAGTTTATAGTTTCTAATGGTAAAGAAAACTCTGCACACAGCAGAATTTTTTTCTGTCAGAATCTGCTTGATTGGCATACTTGTAGTTCCCTCCAAAAATCTGTTAAGTCGTCAGTTAGGCAGTGTTCTTAGTACCAAGACTTAGTAAAGGAAATCCAACAAATATAGTCTCCAGGTGAGGAGATAAATTTGTGTATATGTAAGTATTTTGTGTCTAGGTGTATATCTGTCTCACCCGTAACAAAATAAAGGCAAAAGTTTACTTACTTCATTAAATACTGAGCTGAATATGATTTCCACATGTGAATGTAAGGTTAAATGCAACACACATTAATTGTGGCCATAGATTAATATGGTAACATGTTACAATAACATGTAACATTCCTTAGTGTCACAAAAATTAATGCTAAAGTCTGTCATACCTATAACACCAATTTACATATATTTCTTAGTTTTTCGATTGAAGAATAGTTTGACAAGTAAAGAATGTTAAAATGTGTAAGCCCTACAAAACAATATATTTTTAAGCTTTGCATGATATCTGTGATTTTTAAAGATTTATTTATTTATTTATTTTTTTTAACAGAGGGAGGTAGGTAACACCAAAGAGTGTGTCAGTAAATGGAGAAAGTGGTGTGATCCAGAAAAATGGAAGAAACATGTAAATAAAGTATGAGAGAGCGAGGTAGGTTAAGAAGAATGAAACATAGAGATGTACTTAAAAAAAATCTGATGTGTTACACTCACATGACTTTCTCTACTCTTGTACAAACTATTTTTACAAACGCTTATTCTCCATTTGCTTCATGTTAATCGAGATATCACTCTTATTGCAAATTTTCTTGTAGATGCAAGGGGAATATGGTAGGTTTTAAGCGATAGTCAAATATTTTAACGCTGGTTGCTATGTGGCGCATTCCATTCTCTTTGCATGTCCAGGACATAAAAAAAATGAATAATGAATTTGAGAAAAAGTATAAGTATTGGAAAATGTAAGGGAATAACAAGCAATATCTCGAAAACGGTTCACTCAACAAAAGAAATGTATATGACAAATTGTGTATTTTAACGCGATCTACATTTTTTATGTAGTGAAATTTTGTCTATCTCTTATGGTTTACCAGTTATGCAAAAGTCGTTCACAATGAAGAATACTTTTGGAGACATTCCCAGAAAATTTGAAATATACATTTCATTTGCCATGAAAATATCTTAAACATATGATATTTTAATCAAAATCGTTAGAGCCATTTTTGAGAAAATTAAAATTTTCGAAAAATGTTCCTTGTGAAGGGTAGTGTTGGGTGGGGGGATTTTCTTGAAAACCTTTGTGTCGCATCTCTGGAAGATACTGAACCTAAATACCAAGTTTGGTGTTTATCCGACTATTCGTTTCTGAGTTATGCTGTTCACAGACAGACACACACAGACACACACACGGACATGTTTCCAAAAATGCTTTTTTTGGATTCAGGGGGTCTCAAAACATGTATTTCTGGTGAAATCTCGGTATCGAATTTTTGGGTGGAATACAATACTTCCCCTACTTACTATACGTAGTAGAGAAAGTAAACAAATCTGATGTGTTTCACTCACATGCTTTCTCTACTCTTGTACAAACTATTTTTGCAAATGCTTATTCTCCACCTACTTCATATTTATCGAGATAAACATTTGCAGACTCTATCTTATTGCTAATTTTCTTGTAGATGTAAGGGGAATATATATTTACAAGGGCAATATAGAAATACAGTAGCCTTTAAGCACATACATTTCTCTTAATAGCTGGTTGCTAGGTGCAGCACCATTCCCTTTCCCACAGATTAATACTCTTTGCATATCCAAGACAAAAAAATGAATAACGAATTCCCATTTGAGAAAAGTATTGAAAAATTTAAGGGAATAACAAGTAATATCTCGAAAATGGTTCACTCAACAAAAAAAAATATATATATATAACATAAATTGTGTATTTTAACGCGATCTACATTTTTTGTGTAGTAAAATTTTGTCTATCTCTTATGGTTTACCAGTTATGCAAAAGTCGTTCACAATGAAGAATACTTTTGGAGGCATTCCCAGAAAATTCAAGATATACATTTTATTTATCATAAAAATATCTTAAACATATGATATTTTAATCAAAATCGTTAGAGCCATTTTTGAGAAAATTAAAATTTTCGAAAAATCTTCCATGTAAAGGGTAATCTGGGGTGGGGGGATTTTCTTGAAAACCTTTGTGTCGCATCCTTGGAAGATACTGAACCTAAATAACAAGTTTGGTGTTTATCCGACTGTTCGTTTCTGAGTTATGCTGTTCACAGACACACACACGGACATGTTTCCAAAAATGCTTTTTTTGTATTTATGGGGTCCCAAAACATGTATTTCTGGTGAAATCTCGGTATCGAATTTTTGGGTGGAATACAATACTTCCCCTACTTACTATACGTAGTAGAGAAAGTAAAAAGCAAAAGGAAATTGAAATTAAAATGTTCAAAGGATGCTAAGTGGCAAGAAAGACTATTGAAGAAAGCACAGGACAATAGGCTTAGTCTGCTGACATCACCTCTAGGCTCATACAAATGTCCACAAACATTAGGCAAAGCTGTCCAGAGAGTAAAGAAGTCACTTCCAAAAAGTCCAACAAAACAAAAGGCTACATTAAACAATATAATTCAAGGTTCACCTGTTTTGGTTTCAACTGAAGCAAAATAAAAATAATGCTCTCAGGGATGATACTCAACAGAAGGTTGTTTCATTTTATTTGAGAGATATTAGCTGGCAGTCACCAGGTAAGAAAGCCACCAAGTCTGTGAAGGACCCAATTACTGGAAAACGCATTACTCTTCAGAATCGTTTAATGATTATCACAATCAAGGAGGAGTGTGGAATATTTATGAAAAAATCTGATGTGTTACGCTCACATGAATTTCTCTACTCTTGTACAAACTATTTTTACAAATGCTTATTCTCCATATGCTTCATGTTAATCGAGATGTTAATCTTATTGCTAATTTTCTTGTAGTTGCAAGGGGAATTGGTAGGCTTTAAGTGATAGTCAAATATTTTAAGAGCTGGTTGCTATGTGGATTATTCCATTCTCTTTGCATTACCAGGACAAAAAAAATGAATAAGGAATTCCCATTTGAAAAAACGTATTGGAAAATTTAAGGGAATAACAAGCAATATCTCGAAAATGGTTCACTCAACAAAAAAATGTATATGACATAAATTGTGTATTTTAACACGATCTACATTTTTTGTGTAGTAAAATTTTGTCTATGTCTTATGGTTTACCAGTTACACACACACACGCACGCACGCACGCACGCACGCATGCACACTCACGCACTCACGCACACACACACACACACACACACACACACACACACAGACAGAGCTTTATATGCATTCAGTGCAGCTCAAAACGTGTATTTCCTGTGAAATCTTGATATCGAATTTTTGGGAGGAATGCAATACTTCCCCTACTTACTATATATACGTAGTAGAGAAAGTAAAAAAATCCAGATATTATCCTTGGAATGTCAAAGTTTTAAGACCACAGCATGTTCTTCCTTCAACAAATCTGCCTCACAACATTTGCATCTGTCACTACCATGCAAAATTTCTCCCAAAATACTGGTGGTTTACTAAATATAATTTGTTGTGATGTGAAAAGGAAACGTGTATGACAGGATACTGCAATACATGTACAGATAATATTGAACATCTTTTGCATCCAGAAACTAATTTAGACACAACCATTATGTTTAAACAGCGAAGTGATGTTGATGGTTACCCAAAATTCGTTGAAAGTTAAAATTAATTTTAGTTTTTTTTATTATTATTTATAGATGCTCTTTAACTACTGTGGTTCTTAGTGTCTCATTATATGCTGGCCAAGAAAGACCAGAAATTTTGCTCAGAGGCCTCTTTATCGGGTTTGAGGTTCTTTTATGTGCCGTAAATCTATGAGACAAGACCACCGGCTTTACTTTCCTTCTGAAGGAAGCCATGCTTAGGATTTTTATGCCCGAAAAAATCCATCGCCCTCCACCAGATTTGAACTTGCGATCTTGAGAACTGGAGGTTATTATGCTTCCACTAGACCACGGAGGATGACATCTTTGAAAGTGAAGGTTCAATTGAGGATGTGCTGAATCTTATTCAGAAGCAGACTCCTGCATTTAAGTACCGCCATTTTGTAAACCAGAGTCAGTCCAGATTATTTGAGGAACAAAGGCAGCATCTGCCTGAAGATACAGTGTTAATGCAAATGTATTTTGCAGAAAACTATGGTGCAGCCTTCCAAGATGAAATTCAGAGCGCACATTGCAGCCACCAACAAATCACAATTTTTACTTGTTGTGCTTGGCTAAGTAATGGCAAAGTGTGAGATTTGCTGTAATCAGTGATGAACTTTCACACAATAAATTACCAGTGTATGTTTTTGTAAGCAAAATAATAAATTGTCTCATAGATGATTTCAAGAAACTAAAAAATGTAAAAATTTTCCCAAATGGTTCTGCTGGGCAATTCAAGAATAAGTACAGTTTGTCCAATTTATGTTTTTTCATGGATGACTTTGGACTCAATGGGGAGTGGCATTACTTTGCCACTTCTCATGCCAAAGGAGCTGTGGATAAGGTGGGGGATTGGTGAAACATAAAATTTGGAATGAGGTGAAATCCCACCTTGTCATGGTCAGTACCGCACAAAATTTTTTTCATTGAGCCTCAAAGGTCATTTCTGCAATAAGATTCCTCTTAGTAATCCTGAAGAAATTCACAAATACAATGAGGTTTTAATGGGCCGGTGGAATGATGTACAAGCGGTTCCAGCACTTCAGGCAAAACACTGCTTTCAATCGTCAAATAAACTTTTGTCTTTTAGTAGGACGAACTTCTTTCTCCCACTTGGAGAAATTCAGTGTGTCAAAGGCAAAAGTATCATATAATGCTGTTTACTCTGAAACCGATTACATGTCTGTTAGTTTAAATTTTGTGTCATTATAAGATAATACTATTGTTCCCAAATAAGATTTTATTGTTCTATGATGCTATAGTTCTTCTACAAATAGTTTGCCTGATAACACTAAAATAAATTAAGTTATATTCCGTATGAACTATAAAATTATTGTGCTGCTTATTGCATCTGCCTAATAACAAATTAACATATGTGTTTAATGTAAATAAAATCATGTTAGAATAATTTGCCTAAGTCTTGAGATTGTACAGATCACACCCATAATGTTACACACTAATTTATTGTAAAAGATAGAAACGTCTTTAAAGCATACACCCACCAGAGAGATCAGTGTTCTTTCTATTCACCATCCACTGTTTAATTTTGCAGGATTTCTTTAGGACTTCAAAGACAATTCAACATAAAGAGCTAATTGTGAATTAGTATGTCCAAAACTTGTCACCAATAACATATTTTCAACAGCCTGCAAAATATAGTACACACTTCTTTTTTTTTTTTAATGAAAATACAGATGGTAGTTCAACTGTAGCAGTGGTTATACATGCATGCTTGAATTAAAATGATCAATCTTAACATGTATAAATAATGTTTTTGCAATGAAAATGCTATCCAAATGTCACACCTGCATGCAGGGAATGGCCGTGTAACAAACCTCATAGACTTCACAGATATGATACAACTATTGGCTGCTTTTAAAACATAAAATACAGAACAAGACAACACAAAGAACAGACATGAACAGAAGACCAGTACACCAAACCAACATACAGGGAATGATAATGAAAGACATAATACAAATGTAAGATGTAATAGGAATACCCAGCACAACTATGAAAGGATAAATACTTGGAAGGAAGAAAAAATTAAATTGAGTTTTATTTATGGGTGCTCTTTATAACTACTATGGTTTTTAGTATCCCATTCTATATTGGGTGTGAAAGACCGGAAATTTTGCTTAGAGCCTCTTTATCAGGTTTGAGGTTCTTTTACATGCCATAAATCTATGACACGGGACCACCGGCTTTACTTCCTTTCCAAAGGAAGCCATGCTAGGGATTTTTATGCCCTGAAAAATCCATCGCCCTCCATGGTTTGAACCTGTGACCTGGGGAAGGATGAGGTTCGAGCAGTTTCATGTAAAGAAAATAACACAAGAACGCAGAATATTAGGCAAAGATACAACCATATAATTCCTAGAGCAGACTGACATTACCATAGCAATACAATTCATACAAGAGGACATAATGGACACCATAGAGAAAAGCATAACCAAATAAATCATATCAAATTATGCAGAGAATATTTGGGAAATCTAAGATCATTATACACTAACAATTTTTGGCAATTAAATAGAAATTTCCGACAGTTCTGGAACCCTAGATTTGTAAATGTGGACACATACAGAGAAATGCATCAAAATGAAGCTAGGAGAAATTCAAACAATATGGGATTACAAACATTTGATCAATTACCCAGTCCAACTCAAACACCAAGCAGGAAAACTGTTAGGAGATAAATTTTACACTCCAAAAGTTGATCGTATGGAAAATAGAAAACAAAGGAATCACTTGAACACATTGGCAAAGCATTCAGAAACATGTGACGACAATACAGGAAAGGATATGGTAAATCCATCCCAAATTAGTGTTAACATCTTTAATAAGGAATACCAGACATGATAGACATAGTTGCAAGTACCTGATTGTGTAGTGAATACTCATTTAAAGAAACGGTAGCTCAAGAAAAATTGGAATGTTTACTAGTCTGTGGCATCTATTGTAGTACAGCAATCAGAAGGCAGAAACAGAGGATAAATACCAGGTAATGTTAAAACTGCAAATAGATAGTTGGATATTTGATTCATTCCTTTAGCTTGTCTACCCATGTAATTATACAAAATTATTCGTTGTATTATTGGCATTCTGTGTTAGATTTTGAGATAGCATAAAATGATTATATATGTAATATGATGCATTGTAGAAAATAACAATTAAATTTATTGAAGAAAATGAAGATGATAGGAAATGAATAAGGATGAGAGATTTTTACTTTCTCTACTACGTATAGTAAGTAGTGGAAGTATTGCATTCCACCCAAAAATTCGATACCGAGATTTCACCGGAAATACATGTTTTGAGACCTCCTGAATCCAAAAAAAGCATTTTTGGACACATGTCTGTGTGTGTGTGTGTGTGTGTGTGTGTCTGTGAACAGCATAACTCAAAAACGAACAGTCGGATAAGCATCAAACTTGGTATTTAGGTTCAGTATCTTCCAGAGATGCGACACGAAGGTTTTCAAGAAAATCCCCCCACCCCAGACTACCCTTTACATGGAACATTTTTCGAAAATTTTAATTTTCTCAAAAATGGCTCTAACGATTTTGATGAAAATATCATATGTTTAAGATAATGTCATGAGAAATGAAATTTATATCTCGAATTTTCTGGGAATGTCTCCAAAAGTATTCTTCATTGTGAACGACTTTTGCATAACTGGTAAACCATAAGAGATAGACAAAATGTTACTACACAAAAAATGTAGATCGCGTTAAATTACACAACTTATGTCATATACATTTCTTTTGTTGAGTGAACCTTGTTTCGAGATATTGCTTGTTATTTCCTTAAATTTTCAAATACTTATACTTTTTCTCAAATTTGTTATTCATTTTTTTTTATGTCCTGGACATGCAAAGAGAATGGAATGCGCCACATAGCAACCAGCGTTAAAATATTTGACTATCGCTTAAAAGCTACCATATTCCCCTTGCATCTACATGAATATTACCAATAAGATTGACATCTCGATATCTTGATTAACATGAAGCATATGGAGAATAAGCGTTTGTAAAATTAGATTGTACAAGAGTAGAGAAAGTCATGTGAGTGTAACACATCAGATTTTTTATTGATATTATTGTATGATGTTATAGTTAATATTAATATGTGCGACGATAAATTAAATGAAAATCATAAGAATGTTGATTTTAATAATCACATGTTTTGATAGGATCCATAACAACATAAATAACAATGATTTAAACAACTTTAACTATAAAATGTTAGTCACAGAACAGAGTGGAGATTGTAGAGATATAATACAATTAATTGATATTAAAATAGAAGATGCTTATAGTCTTAATAATAATCACAAAGAACAATTAAGGAACATTTTAATGAAAACCCTAAAAATATTTAATAAACCTGGCATATGTAATAAGTACGTACACACCTTAAAGCAGAAAATGTAACACCATTTACACATAAATCTAGATCCATATCCAAGTCTATTAGAAAAGATGCGGACAAACTAAAACAAGATATGCCAAAAGTCAGAATCATAGAAGATCAATGTCACCATATGTAAATCCTATATGATGGACATATATAAAAGCTAAGAAAGCTCAGAATGTTGATTGATGATGGTAAAGCAAATTCACACACACTACCTAATCATTTTAGACCAGAGGGCGTGGAAAAATTAATCACTAAACTAAATAGTGGAAAATATTACCGCAGCTTGGATTTAACCTCTTTGTTTTGGCAGGTATCATTACATGAAGATGTAAGAAAATACACTGTGTTTGTTCACAATGTGAAAACTTAAAACATGTGCTTTTGGACTATCAACGAGTAGTAGTGCACTCTTAAGGGACATAACATATTTACACTTCCTTTGCCATAAGATCACACACTAACAACATAAACACTAGTACACTGTGGGTGTTATTATAAACTGATAATTACGAGTTAAGTGAAATGTAATAATCAGCAGGGAAATATGTTTTAAATTTTGAATTTTAGGAATGTTAAAAATGTTAAAATTTAAAAAACCGGCATTTGTAACAGGTTATTTTACAGGTTCAATGTTCATATATGAGTTGCATTTAACTATTATGAGTTTTTATATGATTCCTCATGAATATTTATTAATTAATATTATCAACTGAGTATATTGTGATTTGTTTTTGTGTGTTGGTATCATATTTTAGGAATTATATTTGATTTAAATTATGCGTTATTCAATATTAAACACATTATCAAGGCTTTCGTAAACTTAAGAATTACTATTACAAAAAACGCATTTGATTTGTTTCATGTCCTAGGAGAATAAGCTATTGATTTGATTACTTTTGCCATAGTAACGAACAGAAAATTAGAAAGATAGAAAAATTTTTCACACTTTGTTTTAGTCTTAAGTTGAAGCCAGACATGTTAGTATACTTCACTCAAATCATCCATCGAAGGCAGATGTTTCGATGAACTGTGCTTAAATCTTGCATTAGAGGAAGACATATTAAGACGTCATCATAAAACGTAGTGGGATAAAAGCCAACATATAAGCAAAGACAACATAAATTGTTATTTCATTTGATTAATTTATCATCAAGTTATTAATGTTATAATTGAGATTCAAGTAATAAATATTGAACGTGAATATCGTTTGACACATTTTTATTCTCTTGAGATTGTGACCCGGGACAAGACTCGTGACTCAGTAATTATGCCAGAACACAATTTCAACATTACATTACATTAATATCTTTTATCTTGCTTCTAACTGTGCATGTCACCATGGGGCCACACTAACTTCTTTCAACCCGCTTCAAAGATATGTAACAAGTTAACATAACAGTTATTTTACATAACCAAACCCTCTTGGTTGAAGTAATAAATTATCAGTAATTTCAAAATGAAAGAAGCTTGTAACAGGGAAGCCTTTAAAAACATATCTAAAACTTAATTTTATTCAATCAGCTTCTGATTATTTTAATTATTTCTGAGTAACATGAAAAACAGTATATGAAGCATTTTTTTTAGGTTTCTGCTTATAAGAGGAGTCATATAGTACATCACTGTACAGAAAACATCACTGCATCAGGAAAATACAATAAAGAAACAGTCGCTTACAAATTGTGTTTACACAAACATTGCCTTCAAAAGAAACAATAAACTCTATTCTGATATTATAAAGCATTTGTAGCTGCTGACATTCCCTGGAATGTGATTGAAAATTCAAGAATGGAGCCTTTTATGAAAAAGTATTACAAAGAAAAAAACCATCAAGTCAACTCTCAGAAAAAAATCATCTTGAGAAGGCGTAGGAGTACAGACTCAATGGAATAAGGGCCAAAATAGGAGATTTTTGTATGGATATCAGTGGAGGAAACCACCGATGCACTAGGACAGAGCATACCAAATTTATTCTAGGGAAGTTGGATGAAGAGAAACCTAAAACTATCGTCTAATATATTCCAAGGAAATAGAAAACAAATGCTATATTAGTTGCCTACTTCAAATAATGGTCTAAAGCTGCTGTGTCATAAAGGCATGAAAGATGAAAGGTGTTACTTCTTTACATAGATGCAGCAGCATATTACATCTTAGCAGCTGATAAGCTACTCAAAGTGTTTTAGTAGAACTTAATACATGTTACTTGTCTCGCACGTGCACTACACTGAGTAGTAGTATAAGGAATTAGAAATCAGCTCCCAAAAGTAAATGAATTAATCTCTTCAGCAAATAAAATATTTTTAAAATCAAGCTGCTTTTAAAGAAGCCTAAAGCTAACCCTTCCTACAGCACCTTTAACAAGGTAGGGTGGATGGTTACAGCTGTTCAAACAATCGCAAGGTTGAAACTAGACAGGCCACTGGTTTACTGAGCAACTGCCAAGAAATAGTCACTATATTTAGTATTTTGGGGTTACTTTGTTTGGTCAAGAAATTGTAAAGCAATATTACAATTATATTACTAATTGGATAATAAATAAATTCATTTAATAGTGCTGATCAATATTACAGTTGGAATATCCAGCATATAGAAAATGTCAACAGTTTCTGAGAAGGTGACTCGTAGTTTATTAAGTTGGTCCAGAGTGTAATACAAGAGAAGAAACGAAGGGATGATCTGTGCTAATATACTAATTTCGCATTCTTGACAAACACTGTAAAACAATTAGGATCGTTAAAATTCAGTCTCACTGAATCAATGTCTGTGATTACAAAAACAGTGTATCTGCTGAAAAAAAGTAAGATAACGTTGCAGAAATTGTTTTGAAGAAACTGCAAATGGTACTTGCTAGAAATCTCGGTATACAGTATTGAAAAGTGTGTCAGATATTTTGAATGGATATAATGCAGATCTACCAGAAAGATTTAATCCTGTTAGGATTTCATTGTTCAAGTACATCCGGTCACTTCAGCAAATGTTGAAAGATCATTCTTTGCATCGAAACTAATCCTGTCCAGCAAAAGTTATCCAGAATGTTGTAGTGATTTTGCACAAAATTGTGATGGCAGAAATGCTAGAACAACAATGATGCACAAATAAATTTGTTGTTGCATTGATCAGCTATTTGCCACTTTTGGTGATTTTATCTCAACCAGGTTTAGACTATTGTATACAAATGTGCATTAATTTATATGTTGCATACTCTACTTTCAGTATTGCTTAAAAATGTAAACACACTGTATTATTTCAACTTATACAGTGTTCCTTCAGATATATTTAATTAATTTTATCCTGCCTATTTAAAAAAATAACCTGTTTTGTACATTTTTTCTAACAACTTATTTTTGGGACCTAAATACCCAATGTATAGTGATTTTAAATAATCATTTGCTTTTTTCCATGCACAGAGTGGTAAACTGGTGATGAAAATGTTTACAAAGATAAGAGAATATATTGAAAATCCCAAGGCACTTGTGATTGTACTTATTGATGAGGTAGAGAGCCTGGCACATGCTCGGAAGTCCTCATTATCTGGTACTGAACCATCAGATTCTATAAGGGTTGTAAATGCTGTTTTAACTCAGCTGGATCAAATCAGAAGGTATGTATATTTAATTCATATGTAAAATTTTATCTATAGCAATTTTTACAACAGAACATGCACCCCTTTTCTATTTACAATATTGTAATATTGAGCCTCACAACCTCCAGCAAATGTAACATTGACTGGTGTCCCAGTAAATATAATGATGAAGCTGAAGATTCTGTAGTTACAGGGAAACATGACCTCAGAAGTAGAGCAAGTCTAAGGAACTGATAACAAAGGCTTTTCCAAACATAGTGCTTTTATTTGTAATCCATCTCTGCACTGAGACGATCAGACAAACTTATAAATAATAATTAATCTGCTGATGTCAAGAGTTGAATTCATAGTCATTGCTTATTTTAAGCTTATTCTTAAGCATTTTCTCTCATGGATTTTTGCATCATAGTCAATTTTTTTTTAATTTTAAAAGTCTTTACTTAAGACTGCGTAGCTGCAGGCTTAAGCAACAATTTTTGCTGTAAGCAGCTTATCATATCAACATAGCAGACATTTTGCAGGATATGTGGAATTCTATGCTGCAAGCATTCTCTGGTTACCCAAAAGGTACATCAAAGATGTTTGTAATCCCCTGTAAATGAGTGATTATCAGTTTAAATAGTGTTTTTGCTTTACTAAATGCATAATACTGAATGCTCACTTGCAATTGCTTATGACTGTGTGAGGTTAGGTTCTAATGCATGGAAGCTTGTTGTAAAGCTTCATATTTGGCATGTACTTTTTTGTTCCACATTTCATTGCATAATATTTCAGTCTAAAATAGTGAAGCCTTATTTCACCTTAGAACTGTGCAGTTTTATAGTGAGAATACTTCTTTGAAAGTGAACTAACCTACAAGCAGCAGTGTTGTTATGCAGATTCCATTAATATAAAATATTAAGATGCAGTGGCTATGGCCCAAAGTTATCAGGAGGTGAGCGCTGGGCAGTCGGAGATAAACATCAATGAGTAGTGCTCATCTGGGAATTCTATCAGCAGATAATCAGAGTCTTCTGGAAGTTTTTTTCCCCTCAACTGTGTCCCCAGATAGTTCTAGAATGTTCTGTGGAAGATAATTCTTGTGAGAGTCAGTCAGTTGAGTTGGTCAAAGAGTGAGTAAGTGAGTTGGTGAGCATGTGTCTGCTGCGACATCAAATGCAGTTCTCCAAGTGAGTTGATACGAATGTTGTGATGTGTAGTGAGTACTACTGCAGAGCGAGTGATTGTAGAATTCTTGTGTTCGACTCCCTAGTAAGTGAACTATCTGGAAGAAGAGTCTTGTCACAAAGAAAGTGAAGTTACAGGGAAATTGAACTAGTTCACATTAGTGAAATGACTGTGAATTAAGTGAAGACACAGTGAAAGTCGAAGCAGATCAAAACACTAAGAGTGAGAACTGAGAGAAGTGACAGTTGAAAAACTGGGCAAAGTCACAATATAATAAAGCCTCAGTTTTACTTTGCTGTCACTTGTGTACCTTATCATTACAGTTCCCTTTTAAGCATGCTTTCAATTTAATTGCTTTTCTAGCAGCCTTGCTATAAAGTGAGAATGTTGCATGTGTTTTAGATGAAAGTTAACCATTCACATAACTTCTCTTTGAGAAGTGCAAGCAACAAGTTACATTGCAATAGTTTTGAATGCCAAATTTGTCATAAATGATTGTGAAAGCACTGTCTTCTAAATAGTTCCTAACCAAAACAAATTAAAATCTCCTTGAGCTAACAGCCGCTTTGCCCTATAAAAAAAAACAACAAATAAGCCATAAATTCCACAAAACACATAAGAGTATTAATTAGCTTGTAAGCTAATAAAGAATAAATTTAATGGATAGTACACCCACAAATTTGTGATGCACATACAGAAGCGCTCAAAGAAGATAAGGCAATCTAACCTTAACATTCTGCAGCATCATAAATGATGATAAAAGTAATTCAGTACCTACAGGAATATTCTGGGAGGTAGCATTAAATTTCTCAGCAATCTTCTACCATGTCTCCCTTTTTCTCTGTGAAGACACAGTGTCTGATTGCCTGCACCAACTGTTTTAGTTGGTTTCTTTCCTGTTTGCTGAAATGTTTTTGTTTTAGCATGTTTTTTAACTCTTGTAACTATTTTGACCTAACTATTATTACTGCAAACTCTAACTAAATTTATAATGTACTTGATTTTAAATAAATTAAACTAATTAATAAATGTAGTATTCAAAACTTGCAAAAGTTTACCACATACTTCGTAGCTGTTGTGAATAAAACAACAATGAATATGGGATTGGCAACTGGCTATGTGATCACACTCTTTTACACATCCCTTTGCACAACTGAGTGTCTATGAAAAGCTGAATCATGTAGTCACATGCGCTTAGAAATAATAAAGCACTTAGCATTGAGCATATAAGCACAGCCTATGTATACTAAATGGTAATAAGCATTTCCTTATTAAAAGGAAATACTTATTGCTTAAGCATCTCCTATTCATACAAGCAATGACTGTGAATACAACCCTAAGAGTTGTAGCTATAAAGATGACCACTAGGAGACCCAGAGCAATGTGATGTATGGCGATGCACTGGCATCGATCTGGTATCCTCTGCCAGTCTCCTATCTGACTTCTCTATCTTGTTGGTCATACACTTTTTGTGTAATTTCTATGGCACGATTGTCAATACTTAGTTTCCTTGTTTACCAATACCCTCTCAGCAGGATGTTGTGTTAAGGGTTACTATAACTCCAAGAGAGATAATTGCTGATTTTGAGTGATTGTGTTATGTGGTCATATTTATTTATTGATGCGGTATTAATGTTATTTATATTTAACATTATTGTAGCCCCACGTTGTGGTAGCCAATTTGCGACGGTATTACTTACAAATGTTTGTTTACATCACGTGTGTTGAAGCCATCTTGTGACGTCATTCATTTGTTCGGTTTGTAGCTCCATCTAGTGTTAGCAATTTGTGGTACCTAGTATCAGTGTTTGAAAGAATTTTAAGTTTTGTTTACTGTCCTCCGGCTAGCTATTATCTTATCTTGGGTCGAACATGTGTCTTGATCAGGGTTGTGTAAACGGAAAGGAATCTTTTATCCAAAAAGAACACTGATGAAGAAATTTGTTTTTATAATTTTTATTGTCGAACACGTTCACTATCACTTTTACATATTGATCTAGATACTCGCCAAACTGAAACTGTTATAATAACTTCTTACTGATCACTTTTAATCCACGTACTTCAATCTTTTGTATAATTAACTTTACCATACTTTAGATCTTTCATAATTCTGCTGCGCGTAACTTGTGAATTTATATCCGATGTATGCCGTACTAATACTTTCGACGAACTGACTGACTGAAGACGACGTGTAGTGTACACAGATTTTTGATGAACTGAGCAACTGAAGGCGACGTGTAATGTATTGAGATTTTCGATGAACTGGGCGACTGACTGACTTTACCTCTAACCTAGCTTATTTATACTCCTGCATCCAGATACGCCAAAAGATTATAACTGAACTGCAATTGGCTAATAAAACGCGCCAACATTAGCGTCTATTTTAATATCCAATGAAAATTATGAATACATATGCTCTAGGGAAACATTCCAGAAGGTTCTACCGAAAAACGCGCCAACATTACGTAACTTCCTCGTTTCCAATAATGATAAACAGCTCACCCCCCTCTCTGCATTATTGCGCGCTATTATTGACAGTTTCAGTAAGGCCGTATAAAATTACTTCTCAACAATATTTACAATCAATAAACATCTGAAATCAATGTCACATAAAAATGCATATTCATATTACAATCATTATTTACATTTAAGTAATTTGTGATACAAATTACTGCATCATTATTTATTTATTTATTTATTTTATTGCTGTACAATACACTGGCAGAGCACAAAAGTACAATGCCAAAATTTCATACATACTCACACATAAGAATACACACATTCACCCATAAATACACACAATCTCACCCACATTCATTTATGCTATAATATGCTTTTTCTATTAAAAACCTTTTTAACAATACATTAAATTTATCATTTGTACACAGTGTTATGTTCTCAGATAGCTCATTGTAAAATTTTATTCACATATAACTAGGCAACCTTTCAAAAAGCCATAGTCGATGACTGGGGATTGCTAAGTCATCTTTATGTCTTGTGTTGTAGTTGTGCCTATCAAATTAGTTTCAGGAAGAGAGTTGAATTTTCTTAAGTGTAGTATAGTCTGATAGATATATAGACTGGGTAGGGTTAACATTTTCAACTGTTTAAATGTTTCACGACAGGATTCATTGTATTTGAGGTTACCAAGAAGTCTGATCCCTTTTTTTTTGTAGTATAAATATTTTATTAAAATTTGTAGTTGTGGTATTTCCCCATAGTTCTATCCCGTATGACAGTTGTGAATGGATTAAAGAGTAATATATCATTTTGGCAGTGGTTTTCGGTACATATTTAATTAAGTGTTTAAGGGCAAATAAATTTCTGCTAATGTTGTTAGCTAGCTTGTCAATATGATTTGTAAACATGAAAGTTTTGTCTAGTGTGATACCCAGCAATTTTGCACTTTCCACTATATTAAGTGGGTTGTTACCAATGTTCAGTGTTATTTGTAAATTTGTGCTTTTGGCTCCAAAGGGCATTAGTTCACTTTTGCTTGGGTTCACAAACAGATTCAAATCATTAAAATATTTCATGTAGTGTCATTTAGGGTTTCCTCTAGCATATGTGAATCTTTATGGCATACAGTAATAGTGGAATCATCAGCATACTGAAAAAGTCTGGTGTTGGTGGGTATAAATTTATTGATATCATGCATGTAGAGAATAAAAAGGAGATAGAACCTTACAGTATGCCATGAGTTAGTACTTGTCGGGGAGACATAAATTCGTCATATTCAGTTTTTAACATTACAAACTGCTCTTGACTGGTTAAGTAAGGTTTTAGGATTTGTTGTGCATGGCCTCTGATGCCGAGGTCATAGATTTTGTGTAGCAGGATATCAACACTGCTTGTTTAAAATCACATCACGGCAAAGGCATTTGGATTTCTGTTACTTTTGAACTGAGCTGCAAATACTGAAATTTAATAATTCCACCCTTATGATCACTATATCTACCCTTGCTTTTAAAAATGCAATGACCCCATTGCAATGTTAAAAAAAGAAATAAGAATGGGGTTGTTTGTTTCTAATGAATTTAGTGATAGAAGTTGAAAAGACAAACACACACACTGTCCACATATGCCCGTGTCACTACAAAATGAGACAGCAAAAATTAATTAGATAAAGGAAAAGGCATAATAATGGAAAGTTTGGAAAAGAAAATTAGGTCTAGAGATTAGAAAAATAACATAGGTTGCTTCTTCTGTTTCAAATGAAGAAACATTGCAAATGCTTCCTGCATCGAACTTGCTTGCCTTTTCTTTGCTTTTTTCACCACTTTTTCTTCATCTTTTCCTTCTTTGTCATTACGTCTCTGTTTTTCCCTTTCTGTCTTCTTTTGTATTGCTTTTTTGTTTTTCAGCTTTCTTGTCATTTTCCTCATTGATATGGACATTTTTGATGTGGTCATAATATCCATCTATGGCTTCAATGGGAGTTCTAATATTCAGACATGGAAGAGAAAGGAGGTTTTTCGAAAGTAATCTCTGTTAAAATGTTTTTTTTAATTCATATGTGGGCATTTATTACAAGAATAGAAATAGAAAAAATAAATTGTTTTAAAATTCATTATACACGAAATAATCACTACCAATCAAATACATTATATATAGGTGTTAACAGTTTGCTCTCTCATTTACTTTTTTGTTTTTTCTTTGCTTGTGATAGCGGTAATGATGCTCCTATCCATGCTAGTGACTGTTGGCAGTTGATATTCTTCCAGAATTTGTTATATCAGCTTGTAGATTGCTTATTTTGTTGTCCAGCTAGGCTTCTCTAGGCAGAACCTTAGAAACATATTAGAATGTTACAAAAAGAGGTGTTTACTGATACTTAAGCTTGTCAAGGTTTAGTAAGCTTACAACAGAAAAAAATTAGACCTTATCCCTAAGTAGACTTCGGATTTTTAGGTCCTAAAAAATGTGATTTTAGGCGCCTAAAAGGGTCCTAAAAAGTAGGGAAATAGGTCTTTAATAGGCACAATAAATAAACAAATTTTATGCATCACGCTATGCAAAACACAGTGATTAATGTTTTATTTCAAAACAGACTTAAATACAGTAGGGTAGATACGATAATATAGTAATTGAACAATCATTCTATAAAAAATCTGTGTCACTGTCAGTTAATTAAAATATAAAGGATAGAATTATGTCTTACATGAATTTTAAAAATTAATGCAACATTGTTATTTTTTAAATGACAGATTCTTCAATTTCACTTTTGGCGGTAATTTTGTCCACAATAAATAACAAGAAACATTTCCAGGTGATATGGGGTAAGTTTATGTCTTTTGTCGATCAAAATTAGCTTAAATGCTGAAAAATATCTCTCAACGTCTGCGGTGGTGACTGGAACATATTTGAAAAGAGAAACCATATGCGGATTAAATCCTGGGGGGAGATCTGCTTCACATCCGCTTAAAATATCTGTTACTCCTTTCAGAACCGTATATCCAGGATTTTTGGCGAGCACCATTTGTAATTTTTTGGAAACAATTTTCCCAACTTCACCAACAGCTTTGTTTACCTGACTTTCCGCTCTTGTAAATAATGTGATTGATTCAGTGAGACTAAGCTTTGATAATTGTAATTGCTGTATAGTAATTGCTAAAAATGTGCAATTAGCGCAAATATGACAGATCCTGTCTCAAACCTTTCTCTCGTAGGACATTCTGGGCAACCTTAATACACTGCAATTCTTCTTCCGAAAAACTATTTACAACCTCTTCAATACTGTCAATGTTCTCACGTAATACTTCACAGCCTGCAGCCATGTACCCCATCTTGTCAAAATAGGCATTGGTGGGAAAGGCAGATTGGGACATCTTTCTTTGAAATTCTGGAGTTTGACTTTAAAAATACTTTCTTTATGGAGGATATTAAATCATTGATTATGGGGAACTGGCAGCTACTTGATGAAGTGCATGAGCCAGACAAGTAACGTGTGTTAAATGCTGTAAAAATACCTTCAAAAGTTTCCCAGCTGCTATCATATATGGTGCTGCATCAGTGTACAGTAACAACACCCTTTCATCACACCATTCGGATACAGTACTTTTAGTCCGGAGTTTACGAAGTAGGCAACTGATTGAGCATTAGTTTTCTCCAACACCTTCGAACTAATCAAATACGAATTTCCATAATTTTCTTCATCTAATTTCCCTACAATTAAATTTGATACTCTTCGCCCAGGTCATCTGTGGTTTCATCTACGGAAATTCAGATGTAGGAATCTCCTATTTCTGACCTTATTTCATTCAGCTGTGATTCATACACCATCTGAAAATAATTTTTTCTAAGTGTCGATTGTTTCTAAAAATGACTTCATTGTTGTATTTTCAACTACATTCCAAGGAATGTTGGCTGCAGCGAATGCTTTACACATATAAAAATAGGAGTGGGATTTTATTTTTGAGGGCATGGGCTGAGTAAGTAAACTTTGCTTCTGAGAATCTTTCTTTTTAGAATTTGCTTGAGGCGTTGAAGTTTTCTTGTGTTGTACCAAGTGACTCCAAGTGAAACCTTAAGTAGAAGAATATATTTATAAATATATTTTAATGTTGGTAAATTATATTTTGTTAAAATAATTAAAATTTTAAATGAAAAATTAGTATAACTTGAAAACAAAAATTATCTTTTACAAAATTAGTATTGTCTTGATCTGTTGTACTGTTAGACCCCAGTATTGGACTTAATAAAATGCAGCAAACAAATTTGAGATTATTTTCAGATAGAAGAAAAAGTCATACGGTACAATTAATCGTAGTTCACATACATGGTCTCATGTGAACAATAAAAATGACAGAAAATACACTAAAAAGCATACTTCTTTATTACAGACCCGACAGAAGATTATTTTTCCATCTGCTGTATAAGACTGGAAATCCGAAATCCATGTTCTTATTAATGCACCTTTGGTAGATTTGTTCATAGGCATTTTACAGCACTAGCAGAATAATTATCACAGCAACAAAGACTTTAATATATTTATATTATGAACACGAACCGACACTTTGCCTTATTTTCAAATAACTGTTTCTGAGAACCAGACATAAGCCAATTGTTATTGTATTCCATTGCTGAAGTTCTGATTTCGCATGCAGCACCTTAAGATTTCACTAATTGTTGCTTTATTTATTGTTGCGCTAAGCCTTTTAAAAATGACACCGTGCCACATTTTATCAAACAGAAATCAAATAAGTATTCAGTCAATGAAAGGTTTGTTGTGGATTAAATAATTATTTATTGAATACAACAGTGTAGTGAATAAATTCATTGGAATTTTAAAAAAAGGCATTTATAGGCACCAAAAGGAAGAAATAGGCATTTATGTTGAAATAGGTGTCTATAGGCACTATAAAAGTTGGTTAATATCTTTTTAGGTCAATTATATGTGTAATTATCTATGTTAGGCTCAATAGGCTGTAAAAGAAAACAATAGGTAGAAACCTAAATATTCAAAGTCTAATTATAAGTTACCTCTATGGCTATTTAAACTACTCTTCTTCTTTGTGTACTGCTTCATCCCATTTGCCTTATCTGTCATGGAATGTCTCATACTATTTAAGCATAGGCACCACATGCCATACTCAAAACTATGTTTCTAGCTCATAAGTAAGAGCTCTAGCTCACAATCTTAAACGAGCTTCCTTGTCAGGATGAAGGTTATATTGTATATAATCTCTAACAGGTTAGGTATGATAGAGGGAAAGAAAAGGGAAAAGGGTTGTTTAGCCAACAAGTGGTCCTTTAGACAAGCAACTCTGCTGTGTCAGTGAATGATTTGGGGTGTACGCGAGCATATTGTCAAAAACGTTGTGGCTTCGTGACTTGATTAGCTCAGGTGCCGGTGGGTTTCGTGTGTGGCTCTCCTGAGGAGTCATGGTTTTATAGATGCTGAACTGGGAAAACAGAAGTTACAGTGGTAGACAAATCACTGAAATGCACCAGGTAAATCAATGGCATTGCAATTGAGTTTTTTTTTTTTTTTTTTAAATTATATACAGATTTTAAATTGACATCTATATAAAGTGTAGTTTTTAGACATTCAAGTTTTTCTACTTTTGAAACTTTTAAGAATTTTTATTTGTGGTTTTGTTTATAAATATGTACATGCATCTTGATTTAGAAGAAAATTTATTTCGGCTCAGAATATTCAAAGTTTTTCACAAAATCTGATATCTAAATGGAACATTGTACTGGAACTGCAGATTAATTTTTTTAATTTTTTACTATTGGAGTCCGGATTTTGATGACCTAAAATGTTTGAAAAATGAGTTACTTATAACTCAAAATTTTTAAAAAGTGACATAATAATTACAAAAAATGACCTAAAACTGAGATTTATTTAATTTATTAAAGTTATTGTACAGAATGTTATAAATTAAGTATTATGGATATATGTAACTGCTATGTAAATAGAAAAAGTAAGCGCAAGAATAATGACGAGCTAACTTGGAAAGTTAATTAAAGATATATTTGTCCCATGTTCTTGTCTAAAGAATCTGAAACGAAAACTAAGAAAATTGGTTTTGAAGCGTGTCTTACAAAACTGGAGTACTAATCTTTTGAGTTCTCAGATAATATACAAATTTAATAGCCAATGAAGAGTGAGGGCTTCACAGCCTATGACAGTAGCAACCTGACTACACACTCATTAACACAAAAAACCTGTCTCATCCCTAGTTTGGGACATGAATTTATAATAGTAATTATACCTGCTCCCCTGACAATATGGTCATCCTGCTACCCACAAGCAACTCTTTCCAGACAAGAAACGTGATTTTTTTCCCCCGAGGATACAAGTAAAGGATATACAAAGTTACTCTTATTTCAGTTGTATAATACAATTTCTGATGTTTGAAAAGTTATCCTTGTGTAAAATGTCAGCATATAAAAATCTTTATTTACTCAATCTGAATGCAAGAAAATGACTAATTAAAGATGCAAAGGACAAGAAAATGATAAAATAATGATGTAAAATTTAAAAACAATGCCTTAAACAGAAAATGGCATAAAATGACTTAATAAATATGCATTTTCATAATCTGGAACCCATGCTTAGGATTTATGTACACATTAGCAATGCCTATGATGCAACAATTAAAAGATGACATTCATCAGAGTCTGAGCCCTATTTATTGCTAAAGAGAATTTTGTGCAGTTGCTATAATTGCTATGTATCTGGGCATATTTGCAGGCAGTTACTCATTATTTATCTACTCCACATAGGCATGCAGCCCTTATTTGGCAGTTTCTCTTTAGAAGTACACAAATTAAATCTCTAGAAACATTCTATGTGAATTAGGGATGTGACAACATTTATAACTGTTGCAGATACAGCATGCTAATGGTTACATGTAGCAGTTACCAGTAACAATTAAGTTTTTTCATGGTTATCATGTTTGCAGATAATTACATTAATGGTTACCAATACACATAGGCAAGAGGTTTTGTTTTTAACGATAATTGAGAAGGTTGTTGAATTAAATCAAAATGTTTTGTATTCATTTGACATAATTTTTAAATAATGTATAGGCTCATTTTTTTCGCGAATGTTTTTATTTTCGAGGATAATGTTTTTTTTAATGATATATGAGAAATATCTATTTTTTATTTTGCATAGAAAAATGTGCAACTACTTCAAGTTACAAAAATATTTTACTTTTAACGTTTATGTCTTCATGAAACAATGTTGTTGTGAAACAATGTTTAGAATTTCAACGAAAAGAAGTTAGTGATTACAATAGTTACAATATACTAAAATAAGGTACCAAGCAAGAAAAAGTCTGTTCTAACACTAAACAAAGCCAATACTGCACACATGCGTGCACGGGAATAACTAAGCGAGCTAATAATAAACTGACACCAGTGCACGTGGCTGGTCTGTGGTAGGTACCCTAGAACTGTTTGTCTAAGATAACCAGAAGTGCTGTTGCTGAAATACCAGGTACACCATACCAAACTACTTGTATTATGCTCACTTAAAGGTACTGAGAAGATAGCTTCTTGGAAGCAATTGCCAGACATTGATTAATGTGAAAAATTCTCCTTGGTCTCACAGACTACCTGCGTGAGTTAATCTTATGGGTTAAAGGTTAAAAATGAGAAGGCATGGTAAAATTAGTGCATCCTCCTGTGTTGAACAATAATGCGAACAAGGGTTTTATCAAAGTGCTAATGATGTGATGTGCAAATTGTGTAACATTAGAATTGAATGGAAGAGGCATGATATGTGTGAAAAGTATATAAAAACCAAGGGGCATGTAAAATGAGTGGAAGATGCAGTTAAAAAAAGTAAGGCATTAAGAGGCAGTTCAGTATCAATGATTTGCTTCACGCCCAAAAAAAGGCAAAAAGGGACAAAGTGGAATTCATTATGGACACTAAAGAAATGTTTATGACATAAGGCTGCTGCTACTGTTAATTTCCTAAATTACGTAATTATCAGTTTGACTTCATACATACACTTCAGTGTGTCCTTTTAACACTTGTGCAATGTTAATATTCACAGATCGTTTTCTAATCATCTGATATATTAGTTAATAATTATATTTACAAAGTTCCTTAAAATGTCTGTCTGGCATTATTAAAATTATTAGAAAAATGAACATGGATACAGTTTTATACAGTATTTTAAAAATTGTAGACTTGAAGTAGGTTAATGTCTAAAGTTAAGTGGAGCCCATACATGATTATTGCAAATTTTCTAACAGAAATCACTTTAATTTAGGCTAATATTCCCCTTCAGAAAGTAGACAACCCTGCTGTAAGATCGTGGATAAAAAAATATGTTCCAGGCTCTGGGGATTTACCTACTGCTGACTGGTTGAGGAAACAATATCTACCAAAGTGTGCAGAAGAAGTCAAGGACTCCTTTGTTGACAATCCAATTGCCATATTTTGTGACGAAACAACAGATTATAGTAGTAACTGTGTTTTTGCAGTCAGTTTAGGAACTTTGGATGGTGATACTTACCAGCAACTATATCTCAGCTCACATACTTTACTAGAAGTAGTAAATGCAATCACATGTCAGGCAGTTTTACAGACTCTAGTTGACCTCAATATTGATTTTGGTGTTGTTAAAGCCATTTGTACCAACCCTTATATGCTGAAATGTGTAAAGTCGCTTAAAGTATGGTTTCACATGCTGGTGCAATAATATCAATTTATTAGATGAAAAATGGCAGAAAAAATTTGAAGGAATTTAACAGTGTTGTCTCGTGGTTTGAGAATGTATTCCAAAATG
Organism: Deroplatys truncata; assembly: GCA_030765065.1. Classification (NCBI taxonomy): domain Eukaryota; kingdom Metazoa; phylum Arthropoda; class Insecta; order Mantodea; family Mantidae; genus Deroplatys; species Deroplatys truncata. The sequence goes on from CM060978.1 coordinate 156,149,426, forward strand.
CACAAAAGTTAAACGAATACAAACAATACCTCACTGGAAATCACCCAGATTTAAAAGCCAGACTGTCCCCATTGCCTGTACTGACACAATGATCTAGCTGGTTTAGTTCAGTAGTTGACCTTGCCAGCTATTTTGGTCACAGACTTCTTTATCAGGCTTGAGATTCTTGTATGTGCTGTAAATCTACAACACAGGACCACCGGCTTTACTTCCCTTCTGAAGGAAGCTGTGCTAAGGATTTTTACGCCCGAAAAAAATCCATCACCCTCCACCAGGTTTGAACCTGCGACCTTGGGATTCTCGTATGATATGAGATAAAACATGGTAATGATATTTTGAAAGATGATGTTGCTAGAGAAGAGAAATATTAATGCTCAAACACACATTATTGTCTAACATCACAAAATATGCAGATAATCTCAGTTGGTTACATTGGAGAACCCACTAGAATGATGAAGCAGTCGAAAATTTGTATTGATAACATTTTTATAAATTTAGAGGAAACAAAATGGAAAGCAGCTGTCATAAAAGCAGGAATAGGGGATCATTTTGGACAAATTATTAAATTAAATGTAAATAAAGATAAATTCACAAATATGTTTGAATATAAGAGGCAAATAAATGATGAAAATATAGAAAAGTTTAAAATGTTCCTTAAACAGAAAAGTTGGAAAGAAGTATACAAAGCCGAGACAGTAAATGAAAACTATGATATTTTTAATAAAATCGTGCAAAAAGGAATGGATAGCATTATGCCGGTAAAAAAAGTAAAAGTAAAAAATGGTAAAGGTAGTATAAATATGGGATGGATGACAAAAGGGATAAAAATCTCATGGGAAAGATTGAAGTTCTTAAAGCGTTAATTATTAGGCATTTTTCTCTCCAGTGTATATTAGATCATCACTCACGATCTCTTATGGAGGAGATTAAGACTGCGTAACAAATAGAGTGTTCCAATGCACATGTAGTGAATGATGTCATCCAGATTCGGTAACCGTTAATGGGATAACTAGTTGCTGTCTTTATTACTTTGGTACCATTATTGGGCAACTAGTTAGTTTGCATTCATTACTTTCGTAATGTTAATGGGTAACTAGTTACTACCTGTCTCCATTACTTCAGCAACCATTACATTAAGATAAATATCTGTGTAATGTAACAGCTACATACAATGTAACTGTTATGTTATTTTCTGCCCTAATGTGAATACACATAACAGCAACAAAGCTTCTTCAAAAAATAATACTTTCAAATATAAACATAAGAAACTTGGTCACCTGAACAATGCAAGGATACTTAAAAACAAGTGCTTGTAGATGAAGCACATTCACTTGAGGCACCCAGAATAAGTCAGAATACTTATTTGAAAATATCTTGAAATGTGTCTCTGTTATAATATACCATAAATATGGAGTTTATTTCTTTGTTGCAGCCATCACATTGGCATAAAATGTTTTGACATCATCATGAACTGAAAAGTACTGGATTAGATTTGCAACATCCAGTTACTTTTCTGACACATAATTTACTTTGGGAAATTTATTGGTTTCAGTAAACACTTTTACGTCTTTAACACTTTTTTAGCTCCTTGCATTCAATGCCTGATCCAAAATAACTAGATTGAAAAAAGCTCTTCATTTTCCCCTTCAACTTTTCCTTTATTGCATAAGAAATCTGAAGTGCCAGTTTGGATCTCAATGCCGTCTCAAAATCCTGTATTTTCCAGTTTTGATCAAGCGTTTGTACCTTTACGTGTTTCTTCAATGTGTTGCAGTACCTGAGGAGAAAATTTCTTCTTTAAGACTAAAATATTTCTCTATCTTCTTGAATACCCAATCAGGCAGCATGTAACTGTGGCCAGGTTCATGGAAAACCTGAGATAACTCTTGTAATATTTTGTTCTTTAATACTGCAGCATTGTAGAAATCTAGTTCTGAGCTGCACAGTTATGAGAAAACAGCAGAACCTTTTGCTCCTTCAACCCCTTCTTTATCTTCATGTTCAACAGTAAAATATGAAGAAAACTAGAGGATACTTCATTTACTCCTCAATCTGAATATATGTTAACTAGTTGTAGCTAAAGATGTGTTCCAGGTTTGAAGTACTGCTATGTATCATTACTGTTAGATTATGCAGCAAATTTGCCTGCTGTAGATCTGTGACAGAAAGTTATGTTATGGATTGATATTGCTAAATATATATCAAAACAGACTTTTACAGTGTCATCATCCTCAGTTTTAGGAGCTCATAGAATTTGCTAGTTCTTTTTTATTAAGCTGTTTGTCACCATAAACAGATTTTCTCTTGTTCATTGAGCAATGGACATTTTAGCTTTACATCCAGTCTTTTGCAAATAGAGTATATATCTCCATGTGGACTACCATGTTAATATTGAATTTGGAATAGAAAATCCTTTTATATATAGAGATGGAACAAGTTGACAAACCTTTCTTTTTCTGTTCTGCACAAAATATTCTTTACGCTTTCCCTAAATTCAGTTCTGGTGGCAGAGAGTGTCTGGATGTCTTCTCCCTGCTGTAGTGACTTTCCCTACACAAAACTTTTAATGTGTGTTAATAACTTTCTGTCACAGATTTGTCAGTTGTACTTCTATTATACCTCCTCTTTGTTCTATGGGAAAGCTAGACAGTATTCTTGGACGTTTTATCAGGGCCCCAATCCTGTCTTTCCCCTGTTCCTGGAATAGAATGACGAAAAGAGAAGTTAATGCATTAAAGGCAATAGGAGATTTAAATATATTCAGGCCTATTCTGTAACTTTCGTGTTAAGAAGACTGTTACTGTTACAACTAATGAATCCTGAACAACTTTGGCAAACAACTAATGAATCCTGAACAAACTGTGTTTGTTGCAATGAAGTCTGTTGTCTTATATATTGTTAAGCACCTGAAGCAACTAGTAGAAGTTTGTATGCTGTGGAAGCAGGTTTTGTTGTTTTCATCATTCACAACTTTCTTGGTACGTGCGAGTTCCTGTGTTAATTGTTTTTGTTGTCTAGAATGTCACTCTGTGAGATCTATGTGAAGGAAAGAAAATGAAGTATGAAAAATGGGCAACTGACCCCAAATATGGAAGCGAAAGAACTGGGAAGACTTTGCCCAAATTTTAAATGCCTATGGCTGTGAGCCGCAAAAGGATGTAAAACATGGAAATGTGTAAGCTTCATGTGGTTCATTATCTATTTTATGGATTTATTTGTATTTGCATTTGTAAAGGTAGTGCAACATATTGATGGTCATTGAATGCATTTTTAAAATAATAGGCACGAAATGCCATGGTGGTATTATATTCCATGAAATAAAAGCTATGTAAAGGTAAGACTAGTAAAACATTGCTCAAAAACATACGAGTGCTACATGCATCTTTATTAATAAGAGCAATTTATTTCTAAAATATGGGATGGTAGCGACGACGATGACAATGACCCATGTTGCTCTCATTCATCAGGCGGTTGCGATGATGATCAATGGATGTATTGATGGTAGTAATTTATAATATTACTCGACAGTTGGTTGCCAATCTTAACTCAGATAGCAGCTTGAATCTGTCATTACTCCGCTCCTTGGCAGAGCTGAGAATGTGTTTTTAATACTATTTTATGGTTGTTATTTTCTCTCAGGGTTGAAGAATGCTGTTAATAATCTCTCTTATTAATATACTTCACACGAATATTAACAGTTTTGTAGTGGTCTGCATATGAAGGTACATTAAGAAATCTGTACTTAATTCCTTTACTTGCTATAACCATTTATAGCGTATTGAATAACTTTACATATTTTCATTTCTCTGTATGTAATTTTATTGTACAATACCTGATACAATCCTAGATAATCACTTTAAAATATATTTTATAGTTATATGTACACGGATTACTTTAACATTCATGAACATTCCTTTTCAATTACTATAGTTTTCACCATTTTTAGATCTCAGTTTCATGACCAACTTCTCACTTGTTGATTTTCCCTACCAACCAACACTGCATTACATATTGTTGCTATACATTTCTTGTTAGTTAACAATTTTGAGCACAGCTTTAAAACTAAATACAACATAATTATAAATACAATTCCTTTAAAATACTTGTATCAGCTTAAATACTGCTACAAATAATAGTGAATAATGAATAATAGTGAAAATGCTTGACCACATGGTAACAATCGCATTGCAAACAGTAGCATGGTCATAATATACGTTGCACAAATTAAAAGCTATGAAAACAGAAAAGCATAGTAAATGTAATTCACATTTGGTATTGTTCATGAAATGTTTGCAAAGTTAAAGTTTCTCTTCCTAAAATTTGCTCATAGTTTGTGATTAGCATGTGTATTCATTGCATACCTTTTATGGTAATTAAAAAGCTTCTGATTTACCTACAAAAGGAATTAATCAAGGGTTGCTTAGAAACGGTATACACACACAACATAATCACCGCTGCCATCATCCCAGTTACCATTTTTGTCTACAACCAACCTGTGTATATAACAAAATTTCCATATTTTGTGTACATGTCTAAATGCCTATATTTCATTAGCTGTTTACTTCCATGCCAGATGGTGTAGGGAGTGAGAGTTATGGTTATAAGATTTTATGGTTGACAGATTTTCAGAGATAAATACACATGTAAGATAGCAGAAAAATTAGGCATAATAGCTTGATTATACAGATATATACAGGGAAACAATGAGTCACAAAAATGCAAACATTTTCAAAGAATGAGAGGTCAAGGATGTGTAGCAGAGGAAAAGTTCTACATGATGCAATGACGATACATAAGTAAACAAGTAATGACAATTCTCTACTACTGCCATGCACCAAAATAGTTTGTAAATATTAGCTTATCAGACCAAGTTATTTCTGATGAAATTTACTCATTTTGTGTATATTTTCACAATCAATATATGAACTAACATTTTATGTTATCTTTCTCCTACAGCCTTCTTATTCCTTTGAGTTTAAAAGATCAAGAACACTGAAATTGCATAGATCTTTCAACCAGTAGCAAGCAGTAACACTGTTAGCAGTAACAACAGGGTCTCAGTTCTTGGTATCATTAACAGTAATTTTCTTCTACTTAATAAGATATTGTTGCTGTTACATTACAGAATACCAAATAGTACATAGCAACTGGTTAGTGACTTTAAGGAGTTTTTAGGCTTTAATAACATGTTTCAGCAATGATTGTGTTCAGTATTCAAAAGGTTTCTGCTGCATTAGACAATAAGATGCATTAATTACCTGTGATTGGGCAAAAGTTTTTGCACAAACAACTTACAGGTCTCCTGAAGTAGATTTTACACTGTAGTGAAGAGTAACATTTCTATTTTTCTAAACATCATTAGTTTCTACAGTTTTCCTTACTGAACTTGACTTATTTATGTGATATAACAACAAACCATCCTGCTCAGCCTTTGTTTTGTGTACATAAATCATTACATGAAAACCTGCAGGCGGCAGCGTTAATAATTTCATCAGTTTTATATAGTTTAGGGTATAATGGAGAATCTAAACATGCATACACTTTTATAAAAAAAAATTGCTAGCTATTGTAAATGCATTATATTATTAAAAGTATTTAATAGCAATGTGATGTCTAGTTTTCACTGTCAGCTAAAGTTCTCACTGTCATTTTGTTCTTCTTGTCCCTTCACTTTCTCTGCGATGTAGTGGCATAATGAAGTATGCACAATGTAGCTTCTCCTTCCGGGCAATTCACCCACTGGGGAGTCAAACACAAGACTGCTCTGATCTCTTGCAGTGGCAGCACTCACTGAACATCACAACAGTCATCACAAACTTGCTTGGAGAGCAGCTCTTTTTGTTGCACCAGAAACAAGCCAACTCACTCTCTGACTCATGAGAATGCTCACTTATATAGCTGCTGGAAATTTTCACAGGACATTCTAGTAATATACTAATAATACTATCTACAGGGTGGAAGGTGACCTATGATCATCCCTTTTAAACTATGAAAGAGCACATTGTTTTGAGTGTTTTTCCTTAATGAATTTTTTCCATAAAGCTTTCCATTCTTGAGGTAATTACTATTATATTTTGCACTATGTTGCAACACAGCAAATTCAACAGGCTCACTTTACATTCAACAGGTTAGCTTTTAATTCTTCAGCTTCTGCTGCTATGGCAATGAACAAATAAGTACTTTTGGTATACTAATAAATAGAAAACTATGCATAATTGTAATGCAACCTATATATCATATGGAATATTGAACTGAGGAAGCATTTACAATATTATGCAAATTATTACTAGTAACGCATATTTATAAAATTAAATAAAAGCTTGAGAAACCCAACTTAAAAGCTTATGCTTCATTTCTTTGTGAATTATAAAACTCTGTGAATAATTAAAGTAAGACAAGAACAGAAATTCAATGAGAACTTCTTAATGTTTAGAGAAATTGTTCACAATGTGCACCCCTCGCCAGCGCATATGCCTTACAATGTTTTCTCCAATTCTACTGCACTCTACAATGTATGTTCAAGTTGTTTTTTATTTCTTCCGCTGCTTGAAGTATTCTTTCTTCCAAATTAAGCACTTCTGTAATGTACATGTGAGGTTTCGTATCACCCCAGAGAAAAAAATTGATTGGATTTAGATCTGCCAATATTGGTGGCCATCTTATTGGTCCATTCCAAGCAATCTAGCATTCTATGTAGGTTTTGCATGGATGGCCACACACAGCTTTGCTTATGTGAGGAGGTGCACCATCATGTAATAGCCACATATCATTTCTTACTGCCAGGGGAACATCCTCAAGCAGCTGGTAATGTTTCTTGAAGAAACTGGAGATAGATGGCTCTTGTCAAAACCCAAGAAAGAATCCACAGACTGATTAATGTGTTTCCTATAATTCCTGCCCAGGCATTTACAGAAAATCTGCTGAAAGCTGTCTTGTCTTATTGTGTGTGCATTGTAAACCCAGGTGCGTGTATTATGGTAATTAGTTACTCCATTTCTGGTAAACATTGCTTCATCCATAGCAAGAATTTTAAGGGGAAAGTCCCCTCCATGTTGAAACCATTCGGAAAATACTATCCTTGGCGCATAATCTCCTTCAGAGTATGACACATTGGACACACTGAGTATGATAAGGGCAATTCTTCTTTTAATGTTCCCAAAACAGTCCAATGGGATATGCCGATAGTACGAGCTACACCGCGGCTGCTGCTTCCAGAATCTTCTCCACCAAGTGAAGGATTTCTTCTTCTTGTGCAACATTTCTGTGACCAACACCTTCAGCATGATATACGCTTCCTGTATCAGAACTCTTTGACAAATCAAAACAAATGTCCTATGATGCGGTGATCGCCTATTTGGAAATCCTTCTCGATAAATTCTTGCCGTAGCTGCCACATTACAATTTGTTTTACTGTAAATGAGTAACATTTCAAGATACTTGGCATTAGTAAAATGAGCCATTTTGTAACTGTTAATCTGCTGTTTCGAAAACAAGCCATAAGCACAATAAACAACAGCTGAAGTGCATTTCTTTCAATCTTACAGGGTTGTCATGTTGTGTAATCTCGTGGTTCATGATGTGGATTCAACTGAGACCAATTTCAAAAGCTTATAATAATAGTACGAGTGCAAATTATTTTAATTCAAAATGTATGCAGAAAGTATTTATCTTTCAATCTCCTTTAAGAAATACTTGAAAAGTATTTAAGTTTTGTAAACTCTTCATTTTTTCTAAAAACTACTTTTTAAAAGCAGCAAAACTGCATTAAGAGTTTTTGTTCTATTTGTTACAGTCATTGTTCAAGGATGGTCGTAGGTCACCTTCCACTCTGTATAATTACTGTAATAATACTAATATACATATCAATTTTGTCAAAACCTGCCATTATCAGCTTTTGAAAAAAATTCTTCTCAATTTCTATTCACAAGCTTTCAAATAAAAGGTATGTATACAGGAGGTAAGGATATTGTCTATGTGACTGACAATATGCCACTGCTTTATACTTTGAATCTGCAAGCTAAGAGGTTATTTGGTATAAATAGTTTGTGAGGAAAAAAAATGGACTGGAGACCTTAGAACGTATTTGGTAAAGTGCTAAGAAAAAAAAAAAAGTATAATTGAAATTTGGCCTTGGCCATTCATTCAGTAGACAACTACTACAATTCATGCAAATTTAATAACTAAGTAATAAATTGTGGATCCATTTCCACTTAGTTTTTACATTATACAAATGTTTACCCCCCCTCTTTTCCTCTAAATATTCTGTTTAAAACTGTTCTTCTGTATTTTTCAAACCACCTGCGATTAATGAGTTCTTTCCTCTAGTTTTTACTTCTTTTACAATCAGATATGTGCTCTAGATCTTCCTCCCCACCACATAATGAACTTCGACACTCCAGTTTTTGCTCATGCTAAAACCTTTCTCTCCTCGATTATTTTATCAATATATTTTTCTCTGTCCCAAGAACATTTCAACATAAAATACCAATATGATACTAAACAAATTTTGTTTCTCTATGTCTTCAACTCTATGTCCTTGAGGAAACCACTCATCTACGCAATTCCAGAAACCAAGTTTCACAACCCTCCCTCTTTCTTTCTCTTCCTATTGTGATCCAACAGAATCTAAATGCATCCAACCTGCTATTGCTTCTAAGTATTCTCCTGTTATTAGTGTTATTAGGATGTAAATTGACAGGCGATACCTCCCAATATTCTCCACCAACAGCATCAGCTTCATTACGGACCACCAGAACCATTCCTTCAATTTGCAATAGGCTTGCTCTCAGAGTAGATGTGACTCTTGATGAACTTGATTGTTCAGCTGGACTGCCTTCCCCCAATGTAAAGTGCTAGCCCCTAGTTTCCAAGGTTGCGGGTTCAAACCCTGTGGAGGACAATGGATTTTTTTCAGCGTAAAAATCTTTAGTATGCCTTACTTCAGAAGGGAAGTAAAGCCAGTGGTCCTGTGTAGTAGATTTCCCGCATGTAAAAGCCTGATAAAGAGGCCTCTGAGCAGAATTTGATGCAGTAATTTGTGTATCACAAATTACTTAAATGTAAATAATGATTGTAATATGAATATGCATTTTTATGTGACATTGATTTAAGATGTTTATTGATTGTAATTATTGTTGAGAAGTAAGTTTTTAATGCCTTACTGAAACTGTCAATAATAGCGCGCAATAATGCAGCGAGGGGGGGTGAGCTGTTTATCATTATTGGAAACGAGGAAGTTACGTAATGTTGGCGCGTTTTTTCCTTGAGAATCTTCTGGAACGTTTCCCTAGAGCATATGTATTCATAATTTTCATTGGATATAAAAATAGACGCTAATGTTGGCGCGTTTTATTAGCCAATTGCAGTTCAGTTATAATCTTTAGGCATATCGGGGAGTGGGTGTATAAAAAGCCAAGTCAGAGGTAGATCGCGCCAGTTCATCGAAAATCTCAATACATTACACGTCGCCTTCAGTCGTCCAGTTCATCAAAAATCTGTGTACACTACACATCGTCTTCAGTCAGTCAGTTCGTCGAAAGTATTAGTACGGCATACATCGGATATAGATTCACAAGTTACGCGCAGCAGAAATATGAAAGATCTAAAGTATGGTAAAGTTAATTATACAAAAAGTTGAAGTACATAAATTAAGAGTGATCAGTAAGAAGTTATTATAACAGTTTCAGTTTGGCGAGTGTCGAGATCAATGTGTAAATGTGAGAGTAATAGTGTTCGACAATAAAAGTATAAAACAAATTTCTTCATCAGTGTTCTTTTTGGATAAAAGATTCCTTCCGTTTACACAACCCTGTTTAAGAGATATGTTCGACCAAATAGCTAGCCGGAGGACAAAGAACCAAAACTAAATAAAATAACTAGCATTTTTTTTAAACAAAAAAACTAATACTGCCGCAAATTGCTAACACCAGATGGAGCTACAAACGGAACAAATGAATGACGTCACAAGATGGCTTCAACACATTGAGTAAACACACATACACAAACAACGTGGGTTATACACAAACTTTATAAGTAAAACACCCGCAAATTTCTGGTCTTTCACGCCCAATATAGTATGGGATGCTAAGAACCATAGCAGTTAAAGAGCATCCATAAACAAAACTCAATTTAATTTTAATTTTTTCCCCCCACATTCCTTCACCTGAACTACTTTCTCTTGCCAGCTGTGCTGCGGATATGAAGGAAGTGCTGATAATGAAAACTATAAACAAATAAGCAAACGGAATTCCTCTTTCACCATGTTTATTGTAGCCATACAACAGTACAAACATATTACATCGAAAGATATTCAACTTCCCCTCTTTCTGGTTATCTCAGAAATATTTCACTTCTCCACGTCCTCCCCACCCTGGTCAACCTCCAATAGTATGATCAGTTGAATGGAGCGAGTAAGTCTGGTCTGTGACCATCGCTAGTCCTGAGCAGCACTGTTCTCACCTGTCCATCCCAACCACATAGCGTGCCTTATGAGATCTCTTTTCCACAAATGTCGAGGGCGTAAACCTTCTTGTAGAAGAACCAGGTCTCCTACTCTCAGTTTCATTTCATTGACACTCGACTTGACTTAATGGAAGTTGCAAGGTTCAAGGAGATATTCTTTTGCCCATTGTTTCTGGAAGTGCTCAGCAGCTTGCTGCTGGAGGTGAAATTGCTTCTTCAAGTTGATGCTTAAAGATGGTTCAGTTCCTGTAGGAATGTTATCCAGATGGCATCTGTTGAGGAAGTGAGCTGGGATCACCGCAGTGGAACCTTCATCCTGCAGCAGGAAGCGTGATTTAATAGAGACTTCTACACTCGTTATAGTGTTTGGAGTGTTGGTGTCCACTTGTCTCCGCCCTAAGACCTTTCGGAGGCAACGTTTTATTGTGTCCACCATCCTCCCAACCAAGCAGCCCTTGAGACAATGAATTTCCAATGAATGGCATTTAGCACAAATAATTGCACTTTTTTTATTCATGTGGTAGATTATAGAAAGTTCATTGAGCTCCTTGTTGGTTGCATGGAATGTTGCTGTGTTGTCCGAATACATGGTGTATGGGAGGCCTCTGCGACTGATAAATCTTTGCAGTCCTAGGAGTAATTTACCCAGACTCATGTCAGAAGTCAGTTCAGGGTGTACCGCCTGAGTTAAAAATTGAGTTCTATTTTTGGACACCCTTTAACTGCTGTGGTTCTTAGCGTCCCATTCTATATTGGTCGTGAAAAACTGGAAATTTTGCCAGAGGTCCCTTTATCAGGCTTGAGGTTCTTTTACATGCCGTAAATCTAAGACACGGGACCACCGGCTTTATTTCCCTTCCAAAGGAAACCATGCTAAGGATTTTTACGCCCGAAAAAAATCCATCGCCCTCCGCTGGGTTTGAATCCACAACCTCGGGAACTAGAGGCTAGCGTTGGCACATATGAAGAGTAAGATGTAAATCTTCTGGACGATGTTACCTTGTTTGGCATACAATGGGCCAGCGAAGTCCAATCTGGCGACAGAGAAGGGTTGTGAGCCTTGAACATGATCAGCCGGTAGTGGTGCCCTCAAACACCCTTGCTGCAGGATGTGTGCGATTTTGCATGGCAGACATGAGCGAATAACTTTCTTGATAGCCTGTCGTGCTCTGAAATCCAGAATTGTGAACGTAGTGCAGTTAGTATGACCTACAGTCCCAGATGGTATAGTTTTACATGAATTTGCTTGATAAGAAATCTGGTAAAGGGATGTGAACCATCAAGCAGCAGTAGATGGATTTTCATTGAAGGAGGCGTCTTAAGAACTGTAGTTGACCACCTGGGCAGATAAGGTGGTCCTAGAAAGGTTGAAAGCATGCAATCTGGGAATCTTTTGGTAGGGATAAAGTTTTTTTCAAGGCTGCGTATTTCATGGGAAAACTGTGTTGTTGGGCAATGGAGATCAAATATGTTTGACTGAAGTCTAGTTCAGGAGCCGTCAGTTCACCATGGCATTTGTCACTATTTTGAGAATCTTACATAAAACAGAAGTTTCAGCTTACAGTCTAAAGTAGTTTAAGGTAGGAACTGAATCTAATGACCGAAATTAAGGAATCAGGTGTGCTAATTGCCAGTATTCGTCTGTGGCCACTGTTCTGCAGAATCACACAGCCATTAGGGCTATGCCAACATGTTTTGGCAGAAATCAGTTCTCATGCTTGAAGGGTTTTCTACTCCTCAGCAATGCCTCCACTGAGAAGGTGAAGTGTAACTGACAGTCTCAATTACTCGATTGCAAATAAATGTTTTCCAGCGATGAGGTTCACTGCGAATCCAACCAAGAGGAATAGTGGAGTCAGTCCAAGAGCTTGCTTTCCCAATGTCAATGTTATTAGCTTCACAGACGTATTGCAACTGTCTTGCTCCTACTAGCGCAGCAAGTAAAAGTGGTAGAGTGACTCTTTAATCAGAGCTAATCTGGCTTGGCTGCACACGAGCCACACCTCAGCAGTAGTGATAGTCTGTAAACGAAGATATATAGCAGCACCAGATGCACATTCTGAGGCATCACAGAAGACTGGAGTACAGAGTCCTGGACATTTGCATTCATTGCTCTTATCCAACATGGAATTTTAATTCCCAATAGGTGATGCAAATTAGGCACCATAGTGATAGTTGTATGCCGATATCAGCTGGTAGTGTTTTATTCCAACCAATGCCTCTACACTAGGTGTCTAGGAACAGCAACTTTCCAAGCATTGTGGTTGCTGAGCACAAGCCGAGTGAGTCGTAAAATCTGGAGTAGATGTCATTTAGTTGTTGGTCTCCCTCTGAGGGAATTTAGAATACCATCAAGGGATGCAGAAAATTCATCTAACTCTGTATCCCAGTCAATTCTCAAGACTCAAAGTCATCCATTTAAGTGCATTCCTCTACAAGTGAAGAAGCATTGAGGGAAATTCTGAATATACATTGTTGCTAGTTCCCTATTATTGCAGACAAAAGAAATAGGCTACATATAAGACCAAATGTCAGTTCTCATTGCAATTCACTGACTCACTTCCTCTTCATTTCTTGTGTTTACATCTCTTAGCTCCGTTTCAAACTCCATTGGTCGATCATCATTCCAGAGTATAGGTTACGTATATAAGCATTTTTGCCCCCTGATCTCACCTTCCTTGTCTGTTGCAGCAGTTCTTTCTGTGCTCCAATGATAAATTTCTATTAATAAATACATTTGTCCCTTTTAATTTAATTTCTTGGATACCTTCAGTTCTTCACAGACAATTTGCATGATTACAAATCTAACACTATCATCCTTCCTCTACTCCTTCCAACTCAGAAAGCTTTAGTGATTTCCCATCCATTCGGGGCCATCTCCAATCTTCCTTTCAAAACGCAGCACTTCCTTCTCTCTCTTCCTGAATGGCCACACTCCTTTCTTTCTTCAACTCCTGTTATTACCACATTAACTTTCCAATGTCTTTTTTCCAAAGTATCTATTCTTCTTTTGATGGTTTGCACTTCAATTTTGATTTCATCTTTGATTTCTTTCCCCACATCTTTCATATTATTCCCTAGCCTTTCTTTCATTCCCTGTAATTTATTCTGGATATCTCCAATTCCTCCCTGATCACTTTTAGGTGCAGAACTGATCCGTAATCTTCCAATAACACAATGCAATGGTGAAAAAACTTTTCTCGAAAATGTAGCTTTTCTTTATGAATTTTGACCTGAATTTGAAAATGATACTCAAACATCGTATCATCCACAGTTTTTGCATAAATCACATATTTTGCAATAATGATATCATGTATAGAAGTAGTACCCGCTCTCTCACACTCTCATACTCACTCACTCTCACACAAATCATGCAGAAATAAAATACAAGTTTAAAACAACAACATATTGAAATATACACACAGTGAACAGATTCATACAGAGAATGTGGTACAAAACATGCACTAACATCATTCATTCCACATTTTCTTAGTTGTCATGACATGGCCCCTGCTTTTCCTCTTATGGGGAATATCCGTGTGCTCATGGTGGAGAATCCAGCAGTAGTCTCCCATCATCTGAACATCCCAAGTTCTCTGGTATCGTCGTTGATATCCTGGTGTAATCTTTCACCCTGTTTCTCACTTACAGCATGCAGGTTTGGAGGAAAAAAGCCAAGTGTGAATTTAAAAACTGTAACTTCAAACTCAGCATCCCAGCATTTTGAATTTCATCAGCATGTTCTCAACTAAGTTGATATACGCTGGGTTACGATGTTTCTCAAGAAGTTTTGAACTACACAGCTTCTCGCTCCACAGCATTCATTGAATGAAAGAAATCTTCATCTAGTATTACTTTCTGAATATCGGGACCAGTGAACAAACCCTCTTTCAACTTAGCATCTGACAGGTTGGGGAACTTGTAACATAGATACTTGAAACAGTTGCCACACTTAGCTAATGCCTTGACAAACTACTTCATTATGCCCGGTTTGATGTGCAAAGGTGGCAAGAGTATTCTGTCTCTTTCCACTAGAGGGTCACATTTGATATTTTTGTCCCCTGGAACCAATTCCAAACTTTGGGGCCGCTGCTTTTGCTCTTAATATTTGTCATGGTCCCGACTGTCCCATTCACAGATGAAACAGGGGAACTTGGTATATCCTGATTGTTGTCCTGGAACCACACCCAACCCTTTCAAATCACCACACATCCAATTGTAACCCTCATAATGAATGGTAGTAAGATGCGCCTTAATGTTGTCATATGTTTCCTTCAGGTGCACAGAATGGCCAACAGGTATTGAGGCATACATGTTACCATTGTGCAGCAGGACTGCCTTCAGGCTTCTTCTAAATGACTCAATAAACAGTCACCTGGCGCATATGGAATGTTCAACCGACCCATCAAACCTTGTACATCACTGCAGTACACTAATACGTTATTTTGAACAAAATATTGTGTGAATATCAAGTACCTTTTTCTGTAAAAATGGACGTACCAGCTGCTGACATATGTCTTTCATGCAATCTTGACCTTATACCTTTTTCACTATAAGCTGAAAGGAGAAGTAAACAAAACCATGTGACAAGACAGCACCTCATTGGCTGTTGGACAAATTACAACCTTTCCTGCTTAGCATGTCATCTCTTCCTCTGCAAAGAACAGTTCAGTTCAGATTGTAGCATTTTGTGGTTATTCTCGCACAGAGAAATTTAAAAAACTCATTATTGTAACCGTTTAATTTATGAAACTAAATGTGTTTGTTCAGATTCACGTATAACTAAATGAACCATTATAGCAGAGAGTTTTAAGAGGCTATGCACAGGCACTGCAATTCGTTTCCGGCTGAGAATCTTCTGCTACTATGGAAAACATAAACGCTGGAAATGGAAAGAAGACAATTGTGTTAAATGCTTTTAACAAATTCTGTGAAAAGTACCCACCTTTAATCAACAATGAATATGGTTGGCAATTGTTTAGCAATAATTGAACTTCTTTGTTAGTGATGCAGAATTGTTACTCGGATAGCTTGGGTCACGTTTGCTTTCTTTTGTGTTTTAACCTATAGTGTTAATCATTTCTTAACTTGTTGACTCATAAAAGGTTAAAGCAAAAGTGGTATACTGATATTAGTCATTAAATAAATGATTTCTAAAGCCTGAAGTTAAGAACAGTTTAATCCAATACCTTTAACCACAGATGCCGAACTGTTCAGGTACAACTTTTATTTGTCTACTCTAAGTATTATGTGTTAGAAGTTTAAGATGTAAGGCAAAATATAGGAATAAGACATACAGTGTTTAAAAGCTAATGATTCCCAAGATGCACAATATACTGTATTCGCATTCTGTCTGAAGCAATTTCCTCTCACGGGTCTTAGTTCCCGTCATCCTCCATGTGGTGCTGCCATGTGGTCGGTGGAGTGATACATGCAAGTTCTGTTTACTTCTCCTTTCAGCTTATAGTGAAAAAGGTATGGGAACTCTGCTTTATCCTTTGCCAGTCCCAGATCATCGGCTAAATCATTTAGATCTGCCTGAGCGAACAGAAGAGGGCCCGCATCTGTGCCTACTTCAAACTCTGTATCATCCGTCTCCTGCACGATATCTGTGTCATCACTGTCGTCTGTATATAATGTCTGCAGAGGCTATGGAATAGGTATATCCGGGCCATGTGGAACAGGACGAATCGCAGAGCGAATGTTGTTCGGATATTCAATACTCTTCTTGTTTTTCTTGTTGAAACCTGTAACTTTACAAGAGCAGAAGTAACAGTCGTTGGTATTCTGTTACTCCCGCCAGATCATAGGGATTCCAAATTGTAATGACTTCTTCTTTCCTGCCGCCCACCGTCGTAAATCTTCTACACACACGACCTGTGGAGCCCATGCTTTAAGTTTCACTCTGAAATAGACATGGTAGACCTTTCTCACGAAGGCAGTAATGTTTCTTCGGTCTTTTTTCACCACAAATATAACAAAAACAGATAGAGTTAACACAGCCTGGGATAGATTGTACACACACTAATACATACTTCCTTGCACAAACACAACACAGTGATGGGCAGGCAGCGCCATTTGCAATGTGCCAGTTCACTGTGTGTCTCTAGGGGTGCAAGTGTTGAACAGTTGGAAGTGATACTCCGCTTCTAAGCTTCATATGTTGTTTTTGTGTATATCATCATTATTGCAAAATATGTGATTTGTGCAAAAACTGTGGGTGATACAATGTTTTGAGTATCATTTTCGAATCCAGGAGGTTGAAATACATAAAGAACGCCTACATTTTTTTAAGGAAGTTTTTGTGAAGTTGCAATTTGCAGCATTATGTAATTAATAACACACCAATTACAAACATCACAATGAAAATATTTCCCATCTCTCCATGCTAATCTTTTATCTTGAACAGATTCCATTTCATATTACAAAGCATTGCTCTATAACTCCCTATACCAATTCCCATTGTTCCTTAGTCACATTTCAATACCTTCCTGCACCTCCCACAATGCACATCTCTCATTCACTGCTAGCTTAGCACTTACCTTAAAATTCAACACTCCTCGTATATTTACAGTTAAGAGACACTGTTCACAGAGGATTATTGCAGACAGTAATGGGCATAGTTAGTGGGTCAATCCAGAAATATACATACAAATGTAATCCAAACTTTTGCCGCCAGGTGAAACTGTGGTGCTCTCCAAGCAGTCAACACAGTGGTGCAGATTGAACAGATAGAACAGGACCTAGGAAGAAAAGATAAAACACACACGAGGGGTGTAATGCTGACAGCCATATTACTTACTGATGGTTACAAAAGTTGTATAATATATAAAAACAATGTTTTCACAAAGACTACACTTGTATCCTTATATACTTCAGGTCTTTATTTAATTTACTAATTTATGAAAGCAGGAGATATTATTTTAAAGTATTTTCTTACTAACTCTTTACATACCTTTGTTGACAGGTATTCAAATGTACTAATACTAACAACTTCCAACATTACTGGTGCAATAGACCTGGCATTTGTGGATCGTGCCGATATAAAGCAGTACATTGGGCTTCCATGCAAAAGTGCAATATATAAAATATATCAATCATGTATAATGGAGCTCAAAAGGGTATGTATACTGTAAAAATAATATGAATCAGAATAGCCCTGAAAATTGCTGTTTGAGGTTATCTTTAAAAATATATTGCTTAGGTATGGTTGGTGATACTTTTATATCCTGTGCACAGTGAGGATTGTCCCCTATTTGGAAGAACCAATTTGAATCCAGTCATCCTTCTCACTTTTGGAATCTACTTAAATTGAACCAAGCTGATCTGAAGTGTAACCATGGAAGCAAAAATACGTCATATAATACCATTTGTTTGTGTTATATGATAAAAAGAGAGGAAGCAAATAAACTAATGTGTGTAAAATGTTTTAACATAAATATGGTGAATTTGTTTACTGCTGCAAAACAAAGCAAAATCTGTGCAATATTTTCAGATAATAGTTTCAGCTATTCCACTTACTGAAAATAGTTCTTCTACTTCTTAGAATAGTAGTTCTTCATATAAAATGTGGAGTTTATTCATAACATAACATGTTTTACAGTGGACTGTCAAAAAAGTTTGAAAACTTAAGTTTGCTTACTACTACCAAGGAAGAAAAACTTTTGCTCTTGCAGCAGAACAATATATTCTTGCCGAGAATTCCCTTTGATTTGTCTTGTTTCATTTCTACACATATTCTTGTGCTAGTTCCAGTTTAAATACATTTCCAAGAAAAACTCCATTACTTTATTTCCATTAAGTTTGCAGTATTTCATAGACGAGAAAACTTACTTGAAGCAGAAATTTGTAATGAACTTATTCATGAAAGTGAATGTACATAATTTTTGGAATACAGTTTGACAAACACTTCACATGGAGTGCACACATTGATCAGGTGTGCAACAAGGTGAGCAAGGGTGTGTTTCTGTTACGTTATTTTGCCAGGTTTAAAAACTTAAATCTATTAAACACCATCTATTATGGGATAATATACCCTCATTTTCTCTATTGAACTCTTGGGGGTGCAGCTTATTTGTACATTAATAGAGTATTAATCCTGCAGAAGAAATGTTTAAGAATCTTGTCAGGTGTAACCCCTGGGCACCCATGCAAGGAGTTGTTTATAAAAAATAAAATCCTTACAATCATCTCTCTATAAGTATACCGTGTCATAATACTAATATATAACACCAGTGGTCTTACTAGAAGTTGCAATGTGCATGACCAGAATACCAGAACACGAATTAATGTATACAGACTCAATCACACAAAAAAATTTAGTCACAAAGATCCTAAAAGCATAGAGCAACATTATATAATAAACTACCTAAAGAACTAAAAATGTTAAGATCCAACCTTTTTAAAACCAGATTAAAAGAATACTTTGTAAATAGATCCCTGTATAGATTGGATGAATTCTGAGAGAGAGAGAGAGAGAGATGCTTTTTTTTAAGGATATTTTCATTCCCAAAAATATATGAGGTTTAATTTTTTTGTAGTTAACTCCTAAATAATGGATTGGACATACAAGACAGAACATACAAGGCATCTTGACAGAACTGCCCAAAAGTTGTTTATTGCCATCAATGTCTCTAAAAGGACTTAAATGGTGATCTAGTGAAACACAGATGATAAACTAAGGAATGAAATGAGGATTTTATTGCTGTACCTTTAGCCTTACATAACATTTAAAAATAACTTTGAGCTGCAATTGACTTCATTTCTATATCCCTATTTTTTCTTCCAATTTTTCATGAAAATCTATTTTAACTGCTGTAGTTTAATTTTTTAAACATATGCTTATATCATACAGAATAGGCCTCTTCTGAATTTCAGTGAAGTTACCTCACTGTTTCGTTATACATGTATACAACCTCTTCTCAAATCCTACCAGAGATTTTATTTTCTCCATTCATTTAATATATGTGTGGAAAAATGTTTAATGTAAACCTTCACAGAAGTGTCACTACATGTTTCATACCATTATCTCAGATGTCTCAGTTTAAATTCTTAGTTTTTGTATCTGCTAGAGAGGAGGAGCCAAGACAGAGCACTTATTTCCAAAAGTACTGTTATTGATACTTTTAAGTAAAAGATGTTTATTATTACCTAGTATAAAATCATAACAATTGTTACATTATGCATTGCCAATGCACGGCAATCTCAAGCAGTAAGCCAACATTAACTCAAAATATTGATAATTTGAATAAAATATACTGAATTGTTGGTTTTGTTCTCATTTTCTCTGTTGCAGACTGGTATAATAACAACAATAGATAATATAATGCCATTTCAGTTTCTGCAGTTATCACCTGCATCACAGAATAGCACTGTAGCAATGGAATTAAGCTTTCAACTGTTGAAGATTGCTAAGTAATACATTAAATGATATTGAACTTATTATTATTATTATTATTATTATTATTATTATTATTATTATTAATAATTATTAATTGTTAAGTAGGTATTGGAGGTGGAAGAAATGACGCTTATGTTCTTGCATGTTGTTTTTTATTCCTCACTCAGCAAAGCACATATAAAACCTTACCATCTTGCTCTAAACACATACAAAACCTTGCCATCTTGCTCTCTGTCCATAATCAACATCAACTGGAAATTTAGAAAAACAACTATAATCAGGAAAGAAATAGTTAATGAACTTACAATCTGAAGCATACAAAATGATAAATTAGTCTGTAAGTATGGTATGAGAAATTCCTCATTACAACTAATGCAGTTATTATTTAATGTAGTTAATATTTCCAATTATTCTGTAATGTTTCAAAAAATATTTGGAATGTTTTTGTTAAAGAATAAAAATTAATACTTTTGGGGTTAAAAAAATAAATCTAAATGCAGCCAAAAATAAAAATGTACTGCTGTTACGGGAGGGAATGTTACAAGCTATGTAGTAAGTCATTCGTGCGACTGCCAAAGAAAGTGGTGCATTTTCAAATGAATAAAAGATGAAGGGCAGGCTAGGTTAGAATTTTAATTTAAATAAGGAAATGTGCTAACATAATAGTTCCACCATTCATTGAAATTATATTATTTTATCTTAGAATCTACCTATATGCATATATTGAATATATAAACAGACAAATTCTTTATTACATAATATAAACATCTGAAACAGGTGCTGTTTTGTTTCCTGGGATTTGAATTTAGGCTTTAGAATGGGATTATGCTAAACAAAAATAATTTCGGTTGGCTTTGCTCTTCTTTGTGTATTGGCTTAAAAAGATAAAATACTCAAGGGTAAAAAATTGAGTTTTATTTATGGACGCTCTTTAACTACTATGGTCCTTAGCGTCCCATTCTATATTGGGCGTGAAAGACCGGAAATTTGCTCAGATGCCTCTTATCAGGCTTGAGGTTCCTTTACATGCCGTAAATCTATGACACAGGACCACCGGCTTTACTTACCTTCCGAAGGAAGCCATGCTAAGGATTTTTACGCCTGAAAAAAATCCATTGTCCTCTGCCAGGTTACTCGAGTGTGATGATATAATATGAAACAAATGCTGTTCTATAAATTGTATTTTTATATTATTGCCAACTGATCTGAAATATTCCAATATTAATCCTTTCTGATACAAATTGGTACACATGCAATAAGGGATAAGGTTCTAGGGTCCCCCAGAAAGTAATGCACCACATTTTGTTTCTTCAACAATTATTTATTGAACACAATGAAACTTACACACAAGAAAGAATGATGTTTCTTCTACACTCCCTATTTTCCACGTAATCTCCTTCCTGTTCTATGGCCTTCCTCCAGCGAGACTCAAGCGCATGTATGCCCTGTCGATATGGCCCAAACAAGTGGAAGTCTGAGGGAGCTAGGTCAGGGCTGTAGGGTGGATGGGCTAACACTGTCAAACCCTGTTTAATGATGTGTTTGTTCTGAAGTCCTCAAGTTTGTATGAGGCCAAGCATTATAATGCTAAATCAAACAATCACCTGGGTTGTTATGCAACTGAAGTGGTGGAAGTGCTTTGAGTTTAGTTAATGTGTTCACATATGCTTCAGAATTAATGGTGCTGCTGCCTCTTGGCATCACATCCATGAGTATAACACCTTCATATCCCAAAACACAGTTATTATGACCTTACTGGTGGAAGAGTGCTTTGAATTTTTTCTTCTGTGAAGAGTGAGGATGACACCATTCCATCGATTGTCATTTTTTTTGGGCTCAAAATGGTGAACCCAGGTTTCATCACCTATCACAATCCGGGACAAGAAGGCTTCCCACTCAGCTTCAAAATGTTGCAGCAACTCAGAAAAAAATGATTGCTTTGCTGATTGACAGCTTCAGCGCCAACTGCCAAATCATTATGCATCGATCCTCACAAATGAGCACATCAACAAGCTGCATCATGTCAGATGTGACAGCCGTGGAATGGCCTCCCCGAACGTTGCAAATCTTGGAGCTTTGCCGAACCATTTTCTAATGGTCTCATCCTACATGCCCAATGACTAACCTTACTTCTCTTAACTGCAGATGCTCCATAAACTGCACACAAACATTTGTGAATGTTCCCAACAGTTTCTTTCTTGCAATAAGAAATTCAATGATGACACCCTGCTGGTAATGTACATCACTTACCAATGCCATTTTGAAACATTGCTGCAGCTATGCTATCTGTCAGAGGAAACTGAAAATTTGCGCACTTACTCCGGAAACTTTAAATAAGTCATACCTAAAGTTTCGTATTCGTACCATTGTAATTGGCTGAGAAAAACAATGTGTGCATTATTTTCTGGGTGACCCTTGTACTCTACCTTCTGTTTTCAGTAACGTTTTACCCTTATGTCAAATACAGTATACTAGTGTTACAATTTGGAAATTAAAACCATAAGAGGATAATCTGTGAAAATTTACAGTTACAGAGTGGTATCACAAAATGTATTTACTCATTTATTTTTATTTGTTAAGCAGACAAAAATGTACTTCTGAGCTGCATTTTCACCTTAAAAATGTAGCCTAAAACCATGATTGGTATTTGTGTTTCAGAAAGAGCGAAGGACTGAGTGGACGAACCCTGCGCAAAATTCCATTTCTTGCTCATGCTTATAATATAGACACACCACAAGTGTCACTTGAAGAGTTCCTTGTAGCAATGGAGAAAGCTGTTGAGAAGCAGTTTGCGGAAAGAGAAGAATTACTTCAGTTATAAAACTGAAGTTACTTAGATGCAAAACACACAACAAATTGAAATGTGATGCCTCTTGATGAAATAGATGAGCTGTGACATTTGAAGAAACATTGCTTATAAAGCTTGGAGATTAAATGTTGCTGTAAGATCTTAAATTTCAGATAGGGTGTTGTCAGCAATAAACCGCAAATTTTCTACGTTTATGATTTGCTGACAGTGATTTAACTCCAAGAGTGTGCTTCACAGAACCAAAATATTTTCATTCTGAAATAAAAATACATATTTATAAGGAATTGGGGCGGTTCATTTCATTTAATATGCAGGATAATTTTCTTGTGTTATAATCCTTAGAACAAAAAGGGAGATATATTATGCATTTCAAAGAACTCAAAATTAATAAGAAGATACTGTGTGTTATGGGGTGGCTCAAGTGTTTTGGTTGCAGTTCTCATACCGAGGTTTTGTGGTTCAATTCCTCCCTATGAGGTGTCAATTTTAAGTCTCCTTCACCTCTGACTAGCTAATGTAAAATATCCCCAAGGCCCAACATGGTTCAGAGTCCTTGGTAAAAGCTGTAGATCCCCCTGTTCCATTGCCATCCTATCCTACCATCCGAGGTGCATACAAGTGCCTCCATCTAATACATGGGTACAGTTATCGCTTGGTGGAACAAATTTTCCCCAAGGACATTATCATATTTTGAAAGATATATATAGTTTCAATGCTTCCCATATGGCCTCTGGGCTTCCAAGAAGGTACCTATAAACATCTCGTGAAGATGGATGTTGCCGCCAGGATCAACACAAGGGTGGTCAAGCCGTGCCACCACCCACGGCAACAGGTTTTAAGGGCGGCAATATCTTAAAACACAAACAAAATATTTAAAAAGACGACAGAATTACAAATCATGCTTAAATTCTTGCAACATTCTAGAGAGTTTTTCTTGTGAAATTGGCGACAAATGACATGCCAGAGTTGGTCACTTTGGATGACATTAATATCATGAAAACATCCCATGTGCGGCAGGTGTTCAGCAATAAGCATCATGTTTATAAACAGATCACTGTAGGTTTATGCCTTCCTCCTGGGGGTGGTAGCTGCAATAGTTCTCCTGTAGGTTGCAGTATGCAAGATGTCCCTCTTCATTGTATACCCTATAATAAAGAAGATTATTAAGCAGTGCAGTTGATCATCAAGTATGTTTTCGATGTGTATATGATTTTACTCTTTTAATCTCCTGAAATATCAAACATTTTTAGTGTGGCTTTGCCTGTTTTTTATCTTTCGCTGAGAACAATCTTCTTCTTTCACCACATAATATATCTTTTCTTGAGTTTTATTTATTGATCATCCATCAAATATACACTACGTGATCAAAAGTATCCGGACACCTGGCTGAAAATGACATACAAGTTAGTGGCGCCCTCCATCGGTAATGCTGGAAGTCAATATGGTGTTGGCCCAATCTTCTTCTTTCACCACATAATATATCTTTTCTTGAGTTTTATTTATTGATCATCCATCAAATATACACTACGTGATCAAAAGTATCCGGACACCTGGCTGAAAATGACATACAAGTTAGTGGCACCCTCCATCGGTAATGCTGGAAGTCAATATGGTGTTGGCCCACCCTTAACCTTGTTGACAGCATTCACTCTTGCAGGCATACTTTCAATCAGGTGCTGGAAGGTTTCTTGGGGAATGGCAGCTCATTCTTCATGGAGTGCGGAACTGAGGAACGGTATTGATGTAGGTTGATGAGGCCTGGCACGAAATTGGCATTCCAAAACATCCCAAAGGTGTTCTATAGGATTCAAGTCAGGACTCTGTGCAGGCCAGTTATTGTCATGTAACCACTCCGCAACAGCCCGTATAGAATGAACAGGTGCTCGATCGTGTTGAAAGATGCAATTGCCATCCCCGAATTGCTCTTCAACAGTGGGAAGCAAGAAGGTGCTTAAAATATCAATGTAGGTCTGCACTGTGATCGTGCCACACAAAAAAACAAGGGGTGCAAGCCCCCTCCAGGAAAAACACAACCACACCATAACACCACCACCTCCGAATTTCACTGTTGGCACTACATACGCTGGCAGATGACGTTCACCAGGCATTCGCCATACCCAACCCTTCTATCGGATTGCCACATTGTGTACCGTGATTCGTCACTCCACACAACATTTTGCCACTGTTCAATCGTGTAATTTTGATGCTCGTTACACCAAGTTGGCATTTTCCTGCGTGATGTGTGGCTTATGTGCAGCCACTCGACCATGGAATCCAAGGTTTCTCACCTTACGCCTAACTTTCATAGTACTTGGAGTGAATCCTGATGCAGTTTGGAATTCCTGTGTGATGGTCTGGATAGATGTCTGCCTATTACTCATTACGGCCCTCTTCAAATGTCGGCGGTCTCTGTAAGACAACAGACGAGGTTGGCCTGTACGCTTTTGTGCTGTACATGTCCCTTCACGTTTCCACTTCACTATCACATCAGAAACAGCGGACCTAGGGATGTTTAGGAATGTGGAAATCTCATGTACAGACTTCTGACACAAGTGACACCCAATCACCTGACCACGTTCGAAGTCCGTGAGTTCCATGGAGCATCCCATTCTGCTGTTTCATGATGTCTAATGACTACTGAGGTTGCGGATAATGAGTACCAGGCAGTAGGTGGCAGCATAATGCACCTAAGATGAAAAACGTATGTTTGTGGGGGTGTCTGGATACTTTTGATCTCATAGAGTATATGTTATGTGAGAATAAGTAGTCATGGAGGACTGACATTGCAGATAAAAGTGTGAATGGGCTGGCACCACTTATTATCACATGGTGCAGCAAAACTCCTGGGGCTGTACCTGGTTGTATATCTGAAACATCAGCATACTTGCCAACTTTTATAGTTTGCCTTAAAATATATGGGAGGGATCAGAGGCCATTTTATGGCTTTGTTGGAAGAATCGAAAGGTTAAATTCTCAGCACGAATATGATGAAACATTAAATTCCATTGCATTATACTGTAATTTAATGCTGATAATGTAAGATTATGTGCAAAGGCTTTTAGAACCAGAGTTAATTGATAAAAGCTTCTGAGCTGGAATGCTAATATCTAGGTATAAAGTTATTCACATCTAATGTTTCAGTCAGCTTTTTGGTTGCCATTTTAATGCCCAAGCAGCTTAATAATGACTAAGTGGCAAACAGTTCACAATTTATAGCTCAGGCCAAGGTGAGAATTGGCACATTATAGGTGCGAATCCATACACAATTGAGTTTCAATGTTTCATCTTTTTTATTGGTGGTGTTGGTTTTCTTGTGTATCTTGATCGCTTCTCTATGAAGTCTAGCATGATAATATTTTGTCATTGCTAATGACAATGTCTCTTAATCTCTGTTATGCATGTCTTAATACTACATTTAGTTGTGCTAAACCACATAGCAAGGTATTCTGTATACCCCTGGGACACATACAGGGTTTTTCTTAACCTTGATAGATTTTAAAATTTGTTGAATTTTAGTTGTTGGTTTGTACATTGTGTTAATTTTGAACTTTTTAAATATTTTCCCAAGTCTGATGTTTTTAAAACAAGGTAAAACTTTTTCCTTAAATGCAGGCAATTTGTCACCTTGGAGTGAATTTCTTTTATGGTGATTTGATCTATATTTTACTTAGCTGGAAATTTTATTTTTTAATATGGTTGCCCTAAGGTATCGTATCTTCTCATTTAAATATTGATCTATACAAATATGTTTAGCTCGGCCTTTAAGGTTTTAATTACTCTCTTTTGTTGTGGATGGTGATTAGAATAGTTATTTAAATATCAGTCAGTATAAATAGTTTCCTATAAACAGTATGCACCAGTGATCCATCAGCATGTATTATAACCAGAAAATCCAAGAAAGCTATCTGATTGTTATTTTCTGCTTGCATGTTGAATCGTATCTTGAAATTGATATTGTTGAGATGTTCCAGAAAGTTTATAAGTTCTTGTTTACTATGGGCCATTGGAAGAAAATGTCAATATACCAATACCAACAAACAGGTTTTAGTGGAGCAGTGTCTAAAGCTTTAGATTCAAAATGCCATAAAAGAGTTATCAGTGTAGGACCTAAGTGGATGTCCCATAGCAACACATCTTGTTGATAAAACTCCTTGTTGTATTGAAAGTAGAAAGTCATCAAACACTGCTTAAGAAGGTTAATAATCTGTAGGAAAGATGCTTTCAATCTGAGATAAGACTTCATCTGCAGCTGACATTGGTAAAAAGAGATGTTATTTCTAGGCCAATACAGGGTTATTCAAAAAGAAGGAACAGGCTTTAAATATTTATTTCTAGTGAATGACAATAGATGGATGGACACATGTGATACATCACTGAATAAAGAAAAGTTCAATATTTTCTTTTATGTGTTCAAAATGATCACCATTTGTTATACGAGGATGACCAGTGCTTTTCTGTTTGCATACGCAACCGTCTTCTATGAATTTATTGTATCAATTGTAAATTTTTTATGAGTTGTTGAACTTACAACGAAATGCATGCTGCAATGAAACAATGGATTTATTCTTTGCATAATGCAGCACACAAAACGACTTTTCCTGTGGCGTCGCTATTTTCTCATAAACAAACACAGTGTCGCTGTAGGCACTGAATGGAATTAATAGGTGGGGCTTAAAACTTTGAACTTTCCTCTATTCAATGATGTTTTGTATGTGTCGCTATCTATTGTTGTTCATTAAAAATGAATATTTAAAATCTGTTCCTTTTTGAATAACCCTATATAACTTTCCGCTAAAAACCACAACTAAAATTCAACAAATTTTAAAATCCACTAAGGATAAGAGGGACCCCCTATGTGTCCCAGAGGTATACAGAATATCTTGCTCATGCGGTTCAGCTTATATTGACACACTAAGCATAGTATCAAGACACAAATAACAGAGGATAAGCAGCATTGCCGTCTTGCACAGACAGACAAGTCTTTGGTCACTGAACATTTTGGGTGGAATGCATAAAGTCAAGCATAAGCTTTACCTTGCTAATTTTCAAGTGTAATCTTGGCTTTTGATGCATAAAACAGCTTCGACTTGACTTAAGTCTAGCATTTGCTTTGGAGCCAGCTAGCTGCCTAGCTTTAGCTTGAATGTTCCAGCAACGACTTGACTTTAAGTGCAAATCCGATGCATAAAACAAGCGAAAGCTTCACTTCCTCTAGATTAATCTTGACTTTTTTCAAGCTACCTCAGTAGGTGACTTGATTCATACAAGAGAAGTCTTAAGAGTTGTTTTATCACACAAAATGGCACAGTTCATGAATATCCGTCAAAGAAAAGTGTATCAAGCGAAGCGACAGTGCAGAGAATGTGTGTACAAGTCATTTTATAGGTTCAATGAGGACAATTGATGGCAATCTTAAACTTTATACATACAAATGCAAATGGTTATCCAGCGCTGAGTGAAATATAAATAAATACCATCTGTAGTGTTTAACATGCTTATCGGATATAGTTACAGGTTCTGAATAAAATTTGATCCCTGTACTTCTATTACTGGAAGCACGCTCTGTTTGTTTAATATGTCCTCCTGCTGCATGCGTATCAGTTTTAATTGTTCTAAGAGTACCAATCTTTGCAGTTCATGCGTAGTCAGGTGTTTTGTTTCAGGGGTCTCAGGTAATTTAGATTTATTTGATTGCGTACCCTTTTCATTAGCGTTCTTTTTGGGATTTAGGGCAATGCTCTCATTATTTGTAGTTCCAGATTCAACTTCAACTTGCTCCATTGCATCATTTGGTAGCTGTTCTTCCAAACCTTCCCCACCCACAGCACATCCACCTAAACAGTAAACAAAAAACCAAATAAACTAGCCGTAAGGGAGTCAAAAGGACAACTAGTTTATTTAGTTAGTGATATATTATACTGTTTGGATTTGATGACGCTGTAAGGTATTGCATTACTTTCCTGGAAATACTTGTCGCTCAGCTGTGGCCTAATTATTGCTGACTGCTCTGCTGCCAGTGCTACAAGGTCGTGTTTACAGATTAAGCTGATCCCCATGTTATTAGTAAGCCCCGGATTTTTAGGTTCTAAAAGGTTAAAATTAGGTTCTATGTATCAGTGTATTAGGATTTTATAGGATCTTATATGTTGAATTTAGGAATTTATAAGATCCTTGGTATATATATTATATTCATGCAAATCACTGGACACTTTGTTTAAAACACTAACTTTAAATTGTAAAAAGTTAAATTAACTAACTTTAGTATGTATTTGAAAGTACCAAATTCAAAAATATCGTGTTAGAAGCTCCCTATAACGGAAGAAGCAATAATGCATACTACTCAACAGCGCTATTAAAATGTTTGCCTCTAGTTTTCACCTATTATTACGGCATATAAACATCTCACGTTTCAGAAATGCCGCGTGCCACTGACCACCTCTTTCGACCATAGCTAGAAAATGATAACTGAAGGCGGCGAACGTTTTAATTACTTTATTATTGTGGCGGACGGTTTAATTAAAGTTTATTATTGTAAGGTACTGAGCAAGATTTCACAATCTAATTATTTAATAGTTTCCTTATTCGGTCTCCCTTCGTTTTATAAATACTTTTATATTCATAAATCTGCTGTTATTTGCTGAAATAAGCGAATTAGGCACTTTTAGGTTCTATCACAAAAAATAGGTTTTATTAGGCCCTAACGTAAAATTAGGTCAATTTAGGCTCTATAAAATTGAAGTATATTACTCGTTGGTAACTAAAACATTAATATAAACCGAAGTTTGGAGTGTAGGAGGTCAGGAATAAAATAGGTCAGAACCTAAGAATCCGGGGCTTAGTTATTAGTAATGTAACCTTCATTAGATTATTCAGAGGTGAGCCTAAAAGTGAAATTTCTTCAGTAGCAGAGGGATACAGATGATGTCAATTGTCGATGTTCTTTCCATAATTAACATCTTACGTATAAATGCTGAGATTACTTTTGCTCATAATAACTTCAAATCTCAATGAAAATGAGAAATTTCTTAAGAGAAATTAGTTATAAGCTGGTAAAACTAGCTCCATCAAACAAGAGCTATAGACAGTTACATTTTGGAACTCTTCGAACTAGAGGAGCCACAATAGAAAAGAAAGATTTTCCAATAAAACTTATATAAATGGTAAACTCAGCAACGTCCAGTTGTTAACCAGAAATAAAGGCAACTAAAATAAGCAATTTTAGTGTTGTTTACAGGAAAGTCATGTGTAAACCCGTTTGTAAACTGTCTTGAAGAACCTGATAAAATTCATAATGAAGCAAAAAAAGAATTTGAAACTGTCCTTTTTTGCCAAAGTAGTATCATATTGTTACGTACTTTATCATTCGCTGTAATTTTCCGATATATTTATATTTTATAGCAGTTACGTATAACATGTATCACATTACAGAATACGTTTTAAATTGCATTTGATACTATAAACCAAAGCAAAAAAAAAATTACACAGAAACTTCTAAATAATTGGCTCCTGAGATCGACTTGCATTCTTACCTGGAATCCTACCAATGGTTGGGTTACTTTCGCCATCAAGCAGCTGCAGAAATTCTTCTTCCCACCTTTTTAACCTTATTTTCTGATTTCCCGTGGCCTTACGGTCAGTTTTTCTTTTTAATTCAGTCTTCATATTCTGAATCTTTTTCTGCACCTGCTGTGGAGTGAATTTTCTGCCTAAAATTTCTTCCAGTTTGATGCAGGTGGTTTGCAAAGCGTTCACTTTCTCTTCTTTGATGCTCGGGATTTGCGATTTATTCAACAGTATTGGAAACTGCTTAAGAATTGCTAGAAAGGTATTCTGAATATTCACTTCGTCTACCATTACGCATATAACTTCGATATAGGTTAGGTACCGTATTCGCAAAACACTTCTGTACTCGCCACACGAGACAACAGTTATGAGCCGCATTTGGCAGACGACAGCTGCGCGCGCAACGTAATTCAAGCGTTTGCTGGAAAAATGTCTAGCGAAAGCTTGCTAGATTAAGATTCTTTTTATGCATGAGTTGAACAAGCCAAAGCTTAATCTTGTAGAGTAATCTTAAAGCTTTCGCTTTAACTTAAAGACTAATCTTCAAGACAAAGCTTGGATTTTATGCATTCCACCCTTTGTTAACTTTGGTCTTCATATCCTTATGAATACTAAAGCATTGCACTGCACTAAAGCATTAGCAATGATAAAATATTATCATGCTAGACTGCATAGAGAAGCAATTGAGATGCACAAGCACATCTACAACATTAATAAAAAGATGAAAATTTGAAGCTTAATCACACATGGATACCAGCTGTAGTAGGCACTGCAGACCCACCAATCATCCACTTCTCACCTTGGCCTGAATATAAATTGTGAAGTGTTTGCCGCCTTGTTGCAGTCGTTAAGCTGCCCAGGGTTTTATCTTTTGGAAATAGAAACTAAAGAGCTGCCTGAAATATCAGGTGTGAATAACTTTATGCATAGACAATGGCCTTACAGCGTGGAAGCTTTTACTAATACGAGGTGTGATCAAAAAGTTTCCGGAATGGCTTCACAACAATGCTGACGCTGACATTTATTTAATTCTTACCCGGACTGTACATGCAGCGTTCCTTCCTGATAAAAATGAGAGGTCACGTGACTTCCTGTGACCATGCAGTGACAAGGTAGACGCTCTGAAGTGAACACGTGTTTTGCATGTGCTGCGATTTTTCCGCATAGCAAAAATGTCAGATTACAAAGAACAATGAACGAACATCAAATTTTGCTTTAAACTCCGTAAAACTGCAATAGAAGCCTATGAAATGTTAAGAACAGCTTATGGGGAGGAAATTATGGGCAAAACTCAAGCATTTGAGTGGTTTTCAAAATTTAAAAGTGGTGTGACATAAGTTAAAGACAGGTGAGGGAAATGACTCTGACTCATAAGGACTCTTCTTTGGAAGTGTTCAAAGCATTTTGAAAGACAATTTGGACATGAGAAGAATTGCTGCCAAGTTCGTGCCCCGCCTGCTTTCAAATGACCAAAAGGAAAGCCGTGTGATTGCCTGCACAGATCTTAAGCAACAGCTACAAAATGACCCACAGTTTATGGAGAAAATTATTTCTGGTGATGAAACACGGATTTATGGGTACGATCCAGAAACAAAGCAACAATCTTCACAATGGAAGAGTCCTTCATCTCCACGCCTGAGAAAGGCCAGACAAATTCGATCCAAAGTGAAGTCAATGATGATTGTGTTTTTTGACATTAAAGGCATTGTACATAAGGAATTTGTGCCACAGGGTCAAACAGTAAATCAAGTGTTCTACAAACAAGTGCTGCAAAGATTAAGGGAGAATGTGCGATGCAAACAGCTGGAGAAATGGAGGAGTGGTGACTGGCTCCTGCATCATGACAATGCGCCTGTGCACAAAGCCCTTTCTGTTCGCCAATTTTTGGATAAAAATAGGATGATTACTGTTCCCCATCCTGCCTATTCTCCAGATTTGGCACCAGCGGACTTTTTTATTTTCCCATGACTTAAAATGCAGCTCCGAGGACACCGTTTTGAGGATATTGATGTCATCCATCGCGAATCGCAGAAGACTCTGAACATGTTGAAAGAAGAGGATTTCCAGAGATGCTTCCAGCAGTGGCAGAAGCGCTGGGACAAGTGTATCAACTCCCAAGGAGACTACTTTGAGGGTGACAGTGCGGATTAGACAAAACAAACTGTTGTGTAGTATTTATGATGTCATTCCGGAAACTGTTTGATCACACCTCATATTTCAGTAATTCAAGACTTCTCACTAACTTAAGATTACAGCCCAAATTTACCATGCTAATTGGTATACAGTGCTATAGAGGCAGATCTTATCTGTGGATATGTCCTTCACAATCATGATCATCCTTCACTGGGCTGCAACAAAATTCTTAGTATACAGACTTTGTTTTGTGTGATTTAAAATTTGATTCCACCACTAGTGACCTCAAGCAATAAACCAGCAGTACCGATGAGCACTGCTGATTCACAATGTGAATATTGAAGTCAACACCCTCACTGTAAAATAAACTTAATTGTGTATTTTATTTGTGGTATGTAAGTTTCCTTTTTCTTGTGACAGTTTTTATTTATAATTCATGGTATGAAGTATAAAATATGGACTAGAAATCTGTGTATAGCCTAGGAAATGTTGCTATGTATACATGTTTATCTGTGGTAACAGGAAGAATTTCAGCATGTATGACAGAAAGAAACAGTACTACTAGGTCTTCAAGGATTCTTATAAAACTGAATTTCCTTTTATTTTAAAATCAGATAAGGAGATAAAATTTGCATTCTGTCCTCTTCATTGGAAGTAGGGAAAAATGTTAGGGCTCAGAAGTGGAGAAGGATTTACACATCTTGGTCAAGACTAGACCTATTGCATCTGCTACACCTCAAGCAGAAAGGGATGAGGCAAGAGGGTATGAAGGGTGTCACAGCACAACATGGTCTCTAGGGGATG
This sequence comes from Deroplatys truncata, assembly GCA_030765065.1. NCBI lineage: Eukaryota > Metazoa > Arthropoda > Insecta > Mantodea > Mantidae > Deroplatys > Deroplatys truncata. The sequence goes on from CM060978.1 coordinate 156,182,596, forward strand.
CTACTTTGATGTCTCCTCTCCAGAAGAACAGACGTTTAGGTTTGTGTAGAAGGTTCCATGCCAGGGAAGAAACAGTTTACCCCTAAAGCAGATGCGCCTGCAACCCCTGAAAGGAAATGAAATGGGAGGCAGGAAACTATGTGTGTGTGTGGGGGGGGGGGTTTAAAGATGCAATCGCCACCCCCCAAATTGCTCTTCAGCAGTGGGAAGCAAGAAGGTGCTTAAAATATCAATGTAGGTCTGCACTGTTATCATGCCACGCAAAACAACAAGGGGTGCAAGTCCCCTCCAGGAAAAACACGACCACATCATAACACCACCACCTCCAAATTTCACTGTTGGCACTACACACGCTGGCAGATGGCATTCAACGGGCATTCGCTATATCCACACCCTGCCATCATTCAATTGCCACATTGTGTACCATGATTCGTCACTCCACACGTTTTGCCACTGTTCAATCGTGTAATGTTGATGCTCGTTAAACCAAGCAAGGCGTCGTTTGGCATTTTCCTGCGTGATGTGTGGCTTATGAGCAGCTGCTTGATCATGGAATCCAAGGTTTCTCACCTCACGCCTAACTGTCATAGTACTTGGAGTGGATCCTGATGCAGTTTGGAATTCCTGTGTGATGGTCTGGATAGATGTCTGCCTATTACTCTTTACGACCCTCTTCAAATGTCGGCAGTCTCTGTCAGTCAACAGACGAGGTCGACCCGTACGCTTTTGTACTGTACATGTCCCTTCACGTTTCCACTTCACTATCACATCAGAAACAGTGGACCTAGAGATGTTTATGTGTGTGGAAATCTCACGTACAGACTTCTGACACAAGTGACACCCAATCACCTGACCACGTTCGAAGTCCATGAGTTCCACGGAGCATCTAATGACTACTGAGGTCGCGGATAATGAGTACCAGGCAGTAGGTGGCAGCACAATGCATGTGAAATGACAAATGTATGTTTGTTGGGGTGTCCGGATACTTTTGATCACATTGTGTAGATAAACCTAACATACATTTACAGAACGAACTATGTACTTTATCAATCATCTTCCATCCTTTCTTACCTCCCCAAATCTGATCCATAGACCATTTTTGCTTCAACTACAGCTTTGTAAACCCTTTCCAACCATTTAATTTGCATATCTGGTATTTTCTTTAAGCATATTCTTATAGCAGTCATTGCTAATCTTCCCTTTAGCTAAGGCACTTATCTTGTGATCATTCCATCTTCCATTACTACTTATTCTCACTCCCAAATAATCAAACTTTTTTACTATTTGCAACTCTTCCCCTTCCACATAATATAAAATCCATCCTGCATTCACCTAACTAATCTGGAAAAAGCACAAGAGACCCCAAAATCAGAGTGACTGGTCCTTCAGCTATTGAACCAGTGACCTCAAAAATGTGAGCTTCAGGCGTTACTGCCTAAACTATCTTGCTTGGTGGGAAAGATAATAAATGAACAAAACTAGCTTGTATTTGTGCATCAGATAGAGTGATAGAATAAGCCCCAATTATGTTGGCAGTTTTAACTATCCCTCAGTACTATTGAATGTGAACATGTTTTCAGTATTGTGAGAAAAAATAAATCTGACTTCAGGTTCTTAATGTCTAATAAGAAATTGGAATAAATTTCTTATTGAAATGTTGCAGCACACTTTATGCTATGAACAAAATTTCATTAGTAGTGACTTTCTGAAAAGAACTATAAAAGCTGCAGCAGAAACCCTGAAAGGTTTCTTGTTTACTTCTGCAGCCTTAAACACGCCATGATATAAGATAATATCTGCAAACACCACGTCCAGATTAATAATTTAGTTAGCTTTGTGAATAGTGCTATCTTACTGAACTTGAATATTGTATGCATTCTAAATTTTACATAATTGCAAAATTATTACACTTTGCTGGGTGAGGAAAAGTTTTAATGGTTTCAATTTCAGGAAGTGGGCAAGAATGCAACTGGAAGAGTTTATTCAGTTAGATGCCGGCACACAAACCTGTAAATCATACCATACTGCATATCATTTAGATAGAATCATTTAGATAGAATCATTCTATCAAAAACCATATTAGATATTGCCGATTCCAAAACTGAAACCTAGCTGAGTAGAACTCGTGCAGTCATACACTGCACATCTGATCTTGATAAAACTTCTAATCTTATAAATATTTTCTTTTGATTGAAACATTTGAATCCAGCTGAGTAGTTTAAAATTATGATTTATGGGAATTTTACCCATTTTATTTACTGTATTTTCTCTCAAAGATAATTTGTTTCATCAAGATCATTACAATTAAATTAATAAAATATAAGTTCCTGGAATAACAATCCCTTTCTTCTTACCTTCAGCCACATATTTAGCTTAATGGGAATGCTACCAGCTCCTGTTGCTTGCCTTCAATTCCCTATCTTTACTATCTCCATTAAAATTGGAAACACGTTTTTACTTTTTACACAAGCAGGCTATGGTAGGTACCCTCTGAAAGGCAACAAAGTTAAAATGCTAACACCTTGGTGGAGGAAAATTGTTATACTTGATTGATATCCTATGAAACCATCATTCACAACCAACACTGAGAACATTTTAAGTCTGAAACAAGTTAAAGTTTCTTCCAAAAATGGATAGTCATATCTGTGCAGTGATTAAACACATTGTATTAAAAGGTTTAATGCCAACTGAAATGAAAATTGAATTCCACTTTGGAGAATACTTCATCATTTTCTGTTGTGAAGAAATGTGCTGCAAGTTAAAACATGGAAAACCATACACAGAGAAAAGGGTAAAGTCAGCTACAGGGGACAAACAAAGGAACTAAAAAGAAAAACTAGCAGTCCAAAGAAGAGTGAATCAGAAATGTGAACAAATAGTGGCTCTATAAAACAATACTATTGAATGTACTGTGAAGTACAATATTCATGCTTCACAAAGAAGAAATTCACTCTAGTTAACAAAGGTTGTTAACAGTAACAAAGTAGACAAATGAGGATACTGAAGACTTGGGAGAAACATGTGGAAGCAATTTAAGAAAGGAAATCACTTGGCTAGTTTGGCTATAGAAGCTAAAACAGATGTGTTGGAGAGTAAAGAATCTGATGTTCAGCAATCAGTTTTCTCTCCATATTACAAATCCACAAATATGTAGATTATTGATACAAAAATTGATGCTGGTTTCTATGTTATATTCCTCACAGGTACCATCACCCTTCACTGCAGTTAAGGTAATCTCTTATTTATGTATTTGTAACCCCCTCTTCTAGCCTCGCGCCATACTTGTAATGAATTATATTTTTCTAGAAGTGTTGGGTACTTTATGATAATTTAGGACCCCCCTTGATCATACCTGCGTCCTTCCCACGTCCTGTCATATGAAGTATAGGAACTCTTAAAGACCTTCTCCCATCCTGGGTTTCCTTTCATGTTTCATGCGAGTGCTCTGGGTTTGTGGATTTGGAAACCCAGAGTTAGAAGTAGCATGTGTAGGAGATTTACTGGTCTCCCGCAGCATGTTAGCGCTTAGTCACATCCCATGGCAATCCTCTGAGCTACCCCTTCGACTATGTGCGTGACATAATTATTGCTGGGGGCGCCTGTTAACCCCCTTCATACCTTGACATAAATTAGTGGATGCGCCTCTTTGAGTGCCCACCTTTACCCTCCAAAAATCCATATTTTCACCACGACATTTGGCGTTGGTTCAGGTGTCACTCCTTCCAACCCCTTTTCCTCAACCCATAACCAACCCCTATTTTTGGTCCGTGACAGCATTCCTCTGCTGTGTAAAGTTCCATTGTATTTGTCCTCACTACCGAATCCGGACATTGATAACTGTTGTGTGGTGCAACTTGGAGTAACAACAGTGCACTTGTCCGCTGCTTATTTGTGATAGTTGTAAGTGTTGCGTTGCATGTGTAATCATTGATTGTGTTTATTTGTAATTCGAGTATATTGGAAAACAGACTCAGTACAGTTCAGTTCATAAAAAGACAAGTCCAATGCAGTGCAGTTGAAATGAATTTGTATGCTCTAGAAGAGCGTGTGTTTATTATTCGAGTGTAGTGAAGGACACTCGATACAGGGATGTCAAGAGCAGTTCTTAGAGAGATTTGGAGATGACTTCCACTACGTAACTCCACCATTTGGGCCTTAGAGAAGAAACTTGAAACACATTGAACTTTACTGGACAGACATGCAGGAGGTAGAGAACAAATGACAGGAAACGTTGAGAATGTGAAGGATAGGCTATTGGCATCTCCTTCTCTCTAAATCACACTGCCGACTCTCTAAGAAACAAGAATGTCTAGAAGCACTTGTCAAATTTTTAGCGTGCAGCAAAAAAAGCTTCATGCTTACCATTTCACTGTGGTGCATGAATTAAAAGAAACTGACAAAGTGAAACGAGTATGTTACTGTCAAATGTCTTCAAAATAATCCGACTGTGTAACAGCAAAGAGTGAAGCTTTCAAATTATTCAGGAGATGGAGGAGGACAACAGGATAGGGATAGATACAATTTTTGTATAAGCAAATGGGGATACAAATGTTTATTGGAATCAAAAAGAAAGGAATGGCAAGATAAAATGGGGAAACAAATAAGGCAGGCGTTAAGGGAGAAAGATAGTAAACAAATCTGGGGAACCCTGAAACATGTTTATAAGAAAAGAGAGAGGAGAATACGACCACACCTAAGGATGGGAACTTGAAAACTTGGTTGGGGTGGTGAAGATTTAGGGAACTATGAAGTGGGTAAAAAGTGGCTGCAGATAAAAAATGAAACTTGGTCCAAGAAATCACTAGTATAGAGGTAAACAACAAATAAGGAACCTAAAAAGGGATAAAGCAGTAGCCATTGATGGAATTCCAGGGGAATTTTGGAAAATGTTTAGCAAAACTGATGAGGGTGTGAGAATAATAGTGAAGTTTCTGAATAAAGTGAAAGAGAATAAAGGCATACCTCAAAATTGGAAATTAAGCATGGCGGTACATTTATACAAGGATAGGAGAGATAAATAAATAACCAGGTAATTACAGAGGAATCAGCCTCCTGTCGATAATAGAAAAAATATACACAGGAATAATGGCTGAAAGATTGTAGAAATGGGCAGAAAGGGAAAACAAAAATATCTGAGTTCCAAGCAGGCTTCAGAAAATGAAAGACCTGCGGATAATATGATGGTAATACTAAAAATTGTAAATAAATACCTAAGTCACAGGCGAGGAAGGGTTTATACGTTTTTTGCCAATTTTGAAAAAGCATTTGACGCTATCAACAGGGAGGCTAATAACTGATGCAGTGGATCAAAAGCTGGGGGATGTAAGATGGTGTAAGTTCATCCTACACTATTTAATTTATTTATTGATGACTTTTAGAAAGATTTGAGAAAAACAATCCACATAGTCCAGTGATAGCAACCAAAGAGATACCAGGTTAACTTTATGCTGATGATCTAGTGGTAGGTGCAATAACAGTTGCGGGATTACAGAAAGCAATCCATGTAGTAGACAATGAGGCATAACAATAAACGTCAAGAAAATAAAGGCATTTAAAAATGGAAGTAAGTTAAAAAAAGGTGAAAAATGGTATCTGATTGGAGGAGTAGAAATAGTGAAAGAATTTGATTATCTAGGAGTGAGAATAGGTAGTAATGGGGGATGGGAACTGCATGGGAGGAAGGTAATGGGCAAGGGAAAACTAGCTGTGAGAGTGTGTCTACAGAAGATACCAGAAATGTCTGTAAATTGGCTGGAAAGGCTGTATGAAGCTTTGGTAGAATCAAAGATATCATGGAGTGGAAATTTGGGGTTTATCTGAAACTGTAAATAAAGTTGATGTAATTGTCACATATGTGATGAAGGAACCTATTATTTTGTAATATTTTATTATCCTGTCACAAGTTTCTAATTTCACAGAGAATCACATTTTACATTTCTTAACTTTTCTTAATTCTCATTAGGAGCTAGAGAAGAAAAGTAAAATATCTACATATAGATAAAATTAATAATAATAATAATTATTATTATTATTATTATTTAATGGTTCATTATTGTTCAAACAATGCTATCCTATTGCTCTTGGTTTTACAATTTCTTTCCTTGGTGGTTATTGTTTTGAGTACTTTATGAGCTAGAGAATTTGGGAAAATAGTTGGTACTACTCTTGTCTTAAGTATTTTTACAGTACAGTCAGGTTTGTGATTGCTTTCATTAAAATGTGCGCTACAAATTACAAATAACTGCATGCAGTGTTTGGTTCTCAATCTTATCAGGAAATTGCTTTTACCACAGTCGCGTTAAGTCGTGATTAATAGCAAATTCAAAATAACTAACTCCTGTTGTTTGGAGTTTTGTATTGTTGCAAAACGGCGCACATCAATGGAAAGAGTGCGAAAAGTACCTTAGTAATCTGAGACTTGTTACAATTATTTTCTGATACACTTACATTAAATGCCTTTTTACCTGCACATAATTTATGTTAGAAGCATCTACCGTTTACCCTTTAATAATAATCCAAAGCAAATTTGGAGTATCACTAACTGAGAAGCAAATATTCAAAAGATACTTTGCCCTTCAAAACAAATTTTAGAGTATTAACAAAAATGTGCTTTATAATGTTATAAGTGTGTGCAGGATACTATTTATGTATATATAATAACGGGAATGAACTGTCTCCATATTAGTTCACTAACGCCTGCAAAACAGCTGGACTTTCTTCACTCAGAAGAAAGTTATATAATTATATATATCTAAAATTTAGTCAAACTAATTATTTAAGTCATAGTTAAGTAACATTGTAGAAATTTAACATAAATGTTTGGATAGAGTTGCTTTTGATTGAATAGATTGGATATGGTTGGTATTATCTGTCATAATGCTGGACATAATGCATTTGGATTGAATACATATGCTAAAAGATATTTGCAGATGTTTTATGAAATAGGGTAGACATAAATGTGATGCAACCCAAAGAAGACTTACAAAATGGGGGAAAAGTTAATATCAAGAAAACATTAACTCTACTGGTCAGTATAAGACCTCGTAAAGGCATTCTTAAATGTGCAAGCCGCAATCTACTAAACAGTCAAATAAAATTGGATTATTATCCTCATCTGCAACATTAATACTAGGTACACCTATTAAAAGTTCTTTGTGCTATTTCAGATTTGTCTCGTGACAATTCTCACCAAATAGTTTGACTAGTAGGTTCCTCACATCTTCTGTCTTCTCAGCTGAATCTCTCATCTCTTTCAGACAGAATCTTCTAAACCTATCTGCAATCTAGCCTCTCTTGAGCAGTGACTGATACTTGGAACCCTTTTTTCTTTTCTTTGTCCTCCGTGGCATAGTGGTTACCACGCTAGCGTCTAATTCCCGAAGTCCCAGGTTCAAACCCGATAGAGGGCGATGGATTTTTTTCGGGCGTAAAAATTCTTAGCATGACTTCCTTCGGAAGGGAAGTAAATCCAGTGGTCCAGTGTCATAAATGTATGGCACGTAAAAGAACTCAAGTCTGATAAAGAGGCCTCTGAGCAAAATTACAGTATTTCACGCTCAATATAGAATGGGACGCTAAGAACCATAAATGAAACTCAATTTCAATTTTCCCCCTTTCTTTAATACTTCAAGGTTTAACCTCGATCTCACGCCTTTCACCTTTTTTCCCTTTCTCATAAATAAACACGGTTTCATGTTACTAATATTAACGAAGTTCTTGAAAAATTATAGCAGTTCCTTAACATTTAGCAATTTCCTGTCTGGGCCTAATATTTTACCTCACCTACTGTATTCTGCGAGGGCGACACAGAACTGTTTTAAAAAAACCAAACAAGAATTAGTTTTAAAAAATGTAAATGATTTTATTGTTTTTCAAAGTATTCCCCTTTAACATCAATACATTTTTGCATTGGATGAAACCAGTCCTTAAAGCAATGTTGCCACTCTTCCTGAGGCACTTCAGAAACCAGGTATTTATAATGTTCCACTACTTCATCTGATGACAATAATGTTGTTCCACGCAATTTATCTTTAATTTTTTGAAGGAAAAAAAAAGAAATTATAATGTGCTAGGTCGGAGCTGTATGGTGGGAGTCCATGGTGCCGATCTTTAGGGCGTCCAGATACTCAGTTTTACTTTTGCCGTGGGCGACGATGCATTGTCATGTGACATTATTTTTCCCTTTGGGTGTTTTTCATAAAGTTTTTCAAAATCTTGCGGTAAACAGACGTTTATGTACCGATCGGCAGTTCTAATGTTGTAGGAGCAATATGGCCCGTTTTAGCAACAACAAAAAAAAAGCCATTTTCTCACCGGCACTGCGAATTTGTCGGACTTTTGTACCTAGCCTTAGGTTCTATTCGAAAGACCCGTTGAGCCGACTGAATGCGTGTTTGAAGCGTTTGAATGTTTGTTGACGATACTATTATCACAACAGTCACATGTTGCACAAATATTTACATTAAGAAACTTACAAAGCATTCCAAGATGCTAGGCAAACAGATGAAAGAGAAATCAAAGTGTAATTGGTATTATTTTTATGATTGGAGTGTTTCGGAGTTCAAAACAAAACCTTTATCAGATGTGGGATAATTGAAGAGGAAGCAGCATACAATCTTGCTATGAGTGAGAAACAATTTCACTTTCTATTAAGTGTTACATTTTGACGATGTTAGGGACAGTGCATAAAGAAAAGAAATTGATAAACTGTCACCTATTAGAAAAGTAATTCAAATGTTTGTTGAAAATTTCCAGAGGCATTTTATTCCTGGCAAATTATTGACAGCAGAACCACCTCTTGCTTTCATGGTTGCTCTTCCTTCAAGTAATTCATTCCTTAGCAAGCCCTCAAAATATGAGACTAAAGTGTTTGCTCTCGCAGATGACATACACGACAAGTCTTCAGCCCAAAATATTGTATTACGACTGGTTGAACCTGTAATAAACACAAATAGAAATATTACGGGAGACAACTGATTACTAATAGAAAAAATTATTGCAGGAAAAGAAACTAACTTATGTTGACACTATTCAAAAGAATAAAGTTGAGCTACCTTCAGAATTCTTACCAAATAGGAAAACTGAAGAAAATTAATCTCTCTTTGGAATTACAGAAGAATTGTCCAAAGAAAAAAATTGTCTGTTTCAGTGATATCCAGCATGAATCACGATAATATTATTGATGAAGACAAGGGATGAAAAGGAAACCTGAAATGATTACCTGTTACAAAAGACAAGAGTTGGAATTGATTTAGTGGACCAACTATGGCAAAAGGATGAGGCCCATGGCACACAAGGCTTGCCTATAGTAATTTTTTTATGATCTGCTAAATATTCCTGCAAAGGCAAATACAAGATAATTTATTGAAAAGTCGTCAAGGAAACTTGTGAAGCCACAAATAGAATTCATGTCGTCAATTCAACTTCCTGTAGAAATAAGAAGGCATGTAAAAATGCTTCTAGGAATTCAAAGGCCAATGATCATCCATCTTCCAAGCAACAGAACTATATCTGTACAAGAGAACGCAATAAATCTATCCAACATTTCTGTACAAAATGTTACAAACATGCATGCAAAGATTACATGAAAGACGTATTAACTGTTTAAAAGCAGAATAACATTAAGTGTTAGGGTGGCGTGCACCATGTTGGAGTAAATTGCTGCGGAAGTAACGTTTACTAAAGAAGTCTACGGGAGCAATTTACTCCGAAAGTAACGTTGGAGAGCTCAATTGCAATTTACTCTTTTAGTTACGACTACGGAAGTAAGAGCTCATTACTCCCAAAGGTAATGTTTTGTTTGCGCGATTTACTTGATGCAATCATGAATAAGGTTATGTGCGATAGGAAAAGGGGAGAAACGTCAGCGAAAGAGATAACGTTTGTTGGTAGAAATAAAGAAAATCTATTTAAACAATATGAGTGTAAAAAACATGCGATAACTTGTATTACGTTGGCTTTCAAAGCCAATGAGATACCGCCAACACTTGCAACGTGCGTTCCTAATTACTTTTTATTTTAGGTTTACTAGTTTTTTACGTTTCTGATTTACGGGAGGTTAGGTTTATATAAGCCTAGGTTCCTGATTCACGTGAGGTTACTTTTATTGACATTTTCAATAAAGACCCAAGTAATGCAAAGAAAAAGCTAAAACGTGAAATTGAGTACGTGTTATAAAGATGCTGGAAAGTCTTGATTGACGAGTTTAATAATTGTACTATGGGAAAAGTAGTGAAGAGCAACTTAAAATTCTGGAAACAATGTTTCTAATCTTCATTGTGCATAGCAGATCACTTGCGTGTTGATAGAGAAATACCCTTTCTGAATTCGGAAAAGTTCACCATATTCACGGATGGGTTCAAAATAGTAACATGCGTGCAGTCAATTCCACACACAATGTGTGGTAAATCTGCAAACTTGAAGAATTGCGTTTTATTTTCTTAACACTCGTGTAGGTGCCTTGCTCTTAACGTCAAAAGCGCCAAACTTTTAAGTTACATCGTGTTAAGTCAATCCTAAATATCTAAATTTAATACAGTGTAAGACTGTCACATTACGTTAATTTCATCGTAATGCCGGCTCAAGCTTCCGAAATATTCCAGTACGAAACACAGGACGCATAGCAATAATTGAAATTTGGATTATAGAGCTGAATTTGTCTGAGTTTTGTTGAAATGTTCTCAAAGCAGGTTCAAAAGGCGTGTATAAGAGTCTTTCCTAATGCCGAAATATTCATTGAACTTTCTCTGTATAAGTAACAAGTGGTTCTCGCATAGCACTATCGTATTTCCGTTTTTCCCCCCCTCGAGATCATCTATGTAACTTAAGTAATCGCTGTTTTCTTCATCGAGATCAATGTAATCTAAGTAATCCATGAACTCGTCAAAAATATCTTCCTCCAAATACGATATGGTATTCCAGTTCAATCGGCAGGTTAGTTACGCCAACCAGGTCGCAAGAGTAAATTCTAACCTATATTTGTGCTCTATTTAATGCCGTAGTACAGCTTGTGTAAAATGACGTGACAGTCCATATGCGCGAGAAAAGAAACGAGTAGTAGTAGTATGGAGCAAGTAATATCAGAACTCTGAGGCAGCCACATACACAACGCATCGTAAACAAATGTGCAAGGTACCTTGCATTTGAGCTCACAGCAGGTGAAACATTGACCCCTACTTCTCTTATTATGCAAGTGAGGGCTATTGCGCATATATGCTTCAGGAGTGGGGAACTGTCACGACGATTTACACAAACTATAACATACTACATGATGGTGCTCTCCAACATTTACTTCTGCGGTAATTTAATCTGGGAGTATCTGAAAGGAGTAAAATTCTTTGGAAGTAGTTTACTCTCGCATGGAATCGCCGAGTATTGACTTGAATAGTAGTTTACTACGAAAGTATAGCTTACTCCAGGTTGGTGCACGCTACCCTCAATGTTTGTAAGTTCTTACTGTTTTCATTTACTTATTCAACCGTACTAATGATTATAAACTGTATGGCCATATAAAAACATCATGTAATAGCAGGCTTCTTTTTCCACTATTGAAATGACCTATATGCTATTTGTATTATGATAGCTGTTCTTTGAATACCTTTCCAATTATTCAGATGTTTTGAATTTCTAATGCTATTCTGCTGCCTTTGATGTAAATTACTTTCATTCCAATATAATCATAATTACAAGCTGAAAATAAAGTGGTCTACAATTGTAGAGGTTACAGTTAATCACGTGCCTAATGGAGGGTTAAGGTGTGCTTCATATCTAAATTTTTCAGAATATGACCCAAAAAATCTGATGTGTTACACTCACATGACTTTCTCTACTCTTGTACAATCTAATTTTACAAACGCCTATTCTCCATATGCTTCATGTTAATCGAGATGTCAATCTTATTGGTAATTTTCTTGTAGATGCAAGGGAAATATGGTAGCTTTTAAGCGATAGTCAAATATTTTAACGCTGGTTGCTATGTGGCGCATTCCATTCTCTTTGCATGTCCAGGACATAAAAAAAATGAATAACGCATTTGAGAAAAAGTATAAGTATTGGAAAATTTAAGGAAATAACAAGCAATATCTTGAAAACGGTTCACTCAACAAAAGAAATGTATATGACATAAGTTGTGTATTTTAACGCGATCTACATTTTTTGTGTAGTAAAATTTTGTCTATCTCTTATGGTTTACCAGTTATGCAAAAGTCGTTCACAATGAAGAATACTTTTGGAGACATTCCCAGAAAATTCGAGATATACATTTCATTTCTCATGACATTATCTTAAACATATGATATTTTCATCAAAATCGTTAGAGCCATTTTTGAGAAAATTAAAATTTTCGAAAAATGTTCCATGTAAAGGGTAGTCTGGGGTGGGGGGATTTTCTTGAAAACCTTCGTGTCGCATCTCTGGAAGATACTGAACCTAAATACCAAGTTTGGTGTTTATCCGACTGTTCGTTTTTGAGTTATGCTGTTCACAGACACACACACGGACATGTTTCCAAAAATGATTTTTACTTTCTGTACTACGTATAGTAAGTAGGGGAAGTATTGTATTCCACCCAAAATTTCGATACCGAGATTTCACCGGAAATACGTTTTGAGACTCACTGAATCCAAAAAAGCATTTTTGGAAACATGTCCGTGTGTGTCTGTGAACAGCATAACTCAAAAACGAAGAGTCGGATAAACGCCAAACTTGGTATTTAGGTTCAGTATCTTTCAGAGATGCGACACGAAGGTTTTCAAGAAAATCCCCCCACCCCAGACTACCCTTTACATGGAACATTTTTCGAAAATTTTAATTTTCTCAAAAACGGCTCTAACGATTTTGATTAAAATATCATATGTTTAAGATATTGTCATGGCAAATAAAATGTATATCTCGAATTTTCTGGGAATGTCTCCAAAAGTATTCATTATGAACGGCTTTTTCATAACTGGTAAACCATAAGAGATAGACAAAATTTTACTACACGAAAAATGTAGATCGCGTTAAAATACACAATTTATGTCATATACATTTCTTTTGTTGAGTGAACCGTTTGCGAGATACTGCTTGTTATTCCCTTAAATTTTCCAATACTTATACTTTTTCTCAAATTCGTTATTCATTTTTACTTTCTCTACTACGTATAGTAAGTAGGGGAAGTATTGCATTCCACCCAAAAATTCGATACCGAGATTTCACCGGAAATACACGTTTTGAGACCTCCTGAATCCAAAAAAGCATTTTTGGAAACATGTCCGTGTGTGTCTGTGAACAGCATAACTCAAAAACGAACAATCGGATAAGCACCAAACTTGGTATTTAGGTTCAGTATCTTCCAGAGATGCGACACGAAGGTTTTCAAGAAAATCCCCCCACCCCAGACTACCCTTTACATGGCAGATTTTTCGAAAATTTTAATTTTCTCAAAAATGGCTAACGATTTTGATGAAAATATCATATGTTTAGGGTAATGTCATGAGAAATGAAATGTATATCTCGAATTTTCTGGGAATGTCTCCAAAAGTATTCTTCATTGTGAACGACTTTTGCATAACTGGTAAACCATAAGAGATAGACAAAATTTTACTACACAAAAAATGTAGATCGCGTTAAAATACACAACTTATGTCATATACATTTCTTTTGTTGAGTGAACCGTTTTCGAGATATTGCTTGTTATTTCCTTAAAGTTTCCAATACTTATACTTTTTCTCAAATGCGTTATTCATTTTTTTCATGTCCTGGACATGCAAAGAGAATGGGATGCGTCACATAGCAACCAGCGTTAAAATATTTGACTATCGCTTAAAAGCTACCATATTTTCCTTGCATCTACAAGAAAATTACCAATAAGATTGACATCTCGATTAACATGAAGCATATGGAGAATAGGCGTTTGTAAAATTAGATTGTACAAGAGTAGAGAAAGTCATGTGAGTGTAACACATCAGATTTTTTTGGATTCAGGAGGTCTCAAAACATGTATTTCCGGCGAAATCTCGGTATCGAATTTTTGGGTGGAATGCAATACTTCCCCTACTTACTATACGTAGTAGAGAAAGTAAAATTTAAATGCCACTGGCCATAGAATGTGTATGATATGAAGTGCAAGTTTCAGCAGCAGAAAAAAGCTGTGTTTATTAACATATCTCCCAAGTAAATTAACAAAACAGAAATAAAAAAATATGTATTGGGATTTGAATGAAATCTAATTTGGGAATTACACCAGTAAAATCTTTAATTACAGCTTCTATTTTATTGCCTGTAAGAAGTTTTCTATGGGTATAAAGCTGCAGTGTCTCTAAAATTTTACTTACTTGCTTACACTTACCTGTAAACTGTAACTTTAGAAGTACTAGCAGCATCACATGTTAAGGCTTGTTTTCTGAGCACACCACACCATGCAGTTGTGCTAATTATTATTATGAAACATGATAAATCCTGTTACAAAATGGAGTTCAGGTACATGCCTAGAAATAGTCCTAAGAAAGGCTAATTACTTAATTCAATAACCAAAACATACATACAAATACATTGATGAGCACAAAACATCATTAAACACATACAAAAATGAAATAAAAAAAACCGAGTCTAGTCAAGAACTGAACTCAGATTCTCTGAATGGCATGTTAACATTTTATCAATGATGCCATTACAATGTCAGTGTTCTAAAACTACTGTAGATTTATTGTTCCTATCTGTAGTGTGTATGCATTCTCTTCAATTATTTGGTAAAATTATTGACAGGTACTTTGTCTAGTCATTCCGCTTTCAAAATAATTTGATGTAAAGCAAGGTTATTGTTTTGATGTTCTCTTATTTCAATACGAAAATCCTTTTGCATTTTGTACTCTTGCTAAACTCATAGTTAAATATGTTTTAAGGTTTACAAAGAGCTGCTCTTGAAACATTTTGGATCTGTTAGCCATAAAGATGTTTGCTGAAACACAATTACTAACAAATTTTTAATGGAGGCCTTAGATCGGTAATGAAATTTGGTGAAACCATTACACCTATGTAAAGTATTTCTCTTCTTAAAGTAAGGAAACTAAACACAAAATCTCTTACTTGCCTGGTCTTTAGAACGGTTTAGTAATACTGAAGATGGAGTTATGCTTAAAATTTCTTGGAATCAAAAGCAATAAAGCTACTAGAACCTCAAATAACTTCAGGAAAAATACCTAAGAATTACCTGGATCACAGTCTAATTTAAACCCGTGGCTGCCTGCATAGTATCAAAATTCCTTAATGAAAACTAAAAAAACAAATTATTCAAGGTAACAATAACTGCATGCTGCCTATTGTGGAATTAGTTCGTGAAACTATTTCTCTTCTCAAGGGAACACAGAAAACTTAAATGTGCTCCTAAGATAGGTAGCAGATAATCTTCAACACCACTCATCACAAAGGCAGTGAATCTGATATATAATTGCTTAGTTTTATATATATATATATATATATATATATATATATATATATATATATGCAAAATGTACAATTCTATACAATTTAAATACAAAACACAACACGGGCCTTTCAACTATATTTTTCAATTCTCTAAACACCCTTGTAAACACAGAGGAGTTGCACATTTTAGGACACCAATGGTAAATAATTGATCTAGTTTGTATCCCTTTTAATAGACTCAAGTACTACTTGTATACGCCTAATTCCAGCTGTGTTATGGTAGCTAATTTACAGTGAAGTTTTGAGTAACTGACAGTTCTAAGCATTCCATTCTGTTAGGGCATCTGTGGCAGACAAGATCATAAATTATATCCATACTGAGGAATCCAAAAAGGTTTGTGTGGCCAAGCAGCATGATGTCTCAGGCTCTAAAGCTTGTGGTTTGCATTTGCATCACCATTTCAATTACCAAGAATTGACCTATTTATCTAGCCCTTTTTTAAAAAGGTTTATGCTCTCATTTCAATTTCATGACACTGCTTTTAGAGCTTTAGCACCGAGATCTATGCATACTCTGGCAATTGTAAAGGGCAGAATTGCAGACCTGGAAAAGGGTCCTTTGTATTCAAATAGTTTTGAAACAGTATGCTGCATTATTTCAATCTAGAGCTTTTAGCTTAGTTTGATAGCAGGTTTAACATTGCCCTGCACTGCAACTTCTGCAGATCTAGTGCACGTCCCGAATCTTATTAACAATTCAGAAGCCTGACATTCATAATGAACTGAATCAGGATCTGTATAATGAGGTTAAAAGCTCCCCCAATTTTGGAAATTCACTCCTTAAAATGAGGACTCTTTGGAGATCAAAAGAGCTGTCTCATTGCCTGTTGACATCGTCTGCAGGTGCTTACTGATGGCACAGTGACCTGTAAAAAGGCCTATTGCTCATGAGAGATTTTGACTGCCTAATTTTAGCAGTTCTTAAAGCCTGCATCTATCCAAATTTCTGTAGATCTTTGGAGTGCTTGAAACCTAAAGATGAGTTCCAGTATTTCTCATGTTCTTTGATAGGCAGCTTCACTGGTCATGATGACAGTACTGGTTCAAGTCCAATAAAAGGTTTGCTCAGTTCCCTTTTTAGCAGCTTCATCTCCTCTTTCACCTATGCTGAACTGAATTGTGGGTAGCCAGTGGCACTTGGGACTTGCAGCATTCTAAACCAATTATCACAGTATAAGAATCCTCTATTGCTGTAGTGTCTTCTTACATTCTCCCAAATATTAGCTATAGCATATATCTCTTAGTCCCCATGTCTTGCCAAACAGGCAAGATGTAGGTCCAAAATGCCCTATAAGCTTTGGATTATAGGGCTACTTTCTCCAGTGCTCCCAACTATTAAGTCTGTGAGGAGGTCACAACAAGCTGAAATGCCAAAGAGTAACAGAATAGTTTTCGTGAAAGTTGCATATCATCCATACAGGGAGTCCCTTACAAATTTAGGAAACTCCCTCTCCAAGATAACAGTTTGGTACAAAGCATATTATAGGTCCCATTTTCTGCAAGAAACCACTATCACAAAATTATGCCATTACGGATTCTCCACCCATTCTTATAATTTCAGCAAGATAAAGTAGCAGTTCACACTAAAGATTTTGGATGGCTTTTCTGAAACTGCTTCCTCTGCAGAAGATGGTAACCTGAGTGATCATCAGATCTGACAATACCAGTTTTATTTTTGGGGATACCTGAAAGACTTAGTTATGCAGAGGTAATCCTCATACACTTGAACTACATGATGCAATAAAGGCATGTGTCTAACAGATCAGTGCAGTAACAGCTTTAGAAACATGCAGAGGCATACGCTAGCATATATGGATGGAATTTTCAACATAACTTGTAGGAAACATAAATTTATGATTCATTGCATAACAGCTTTTCAGACATATATTATTGTCATTAGGTTACCTGCTTATCCTTATAACATTTTTTTTTAAAGAACATCCAGGCTGGAATGCTTCCCTATGAGTTTCCTAACAACTTGGTTGAAATTGATAAATCTTAATAGCTGTACAATGTAGCCGCAATCTACTAAACAGTCAAATAAAATTGGATTATTATCCTCATCTGCAACATTAATACTAGGTACACCTATTAAAAGTTCTTTGTGCTATTTCAGATTTGTCTCGTGACAATTCTCACCAAATAGTTTGACTAGTAGGTTCCTCACATCTTCTGTCTTCTCAGCTGAATCTCTCATCTCTTTCAGACAGAATCTTCTAAACCTATCTGCAATCTAGCCTCTCTTGAGCAGTGACTGATACTTGGAACCCTTTTTTCTTTTCTTTGTCCTCCGTGGCATAGTGGTTACCACGCTAGCGTCTAATTCCCGAAGTCCCAGGTTCAAACCCGATAGAGGGCGATGGATTTTTTTCGGGCGTAAAAATTCTTAGCATGACTTCCTTCGGAAGGGAAGTAAATCCAGTGGTCCAGTGTCATAAATGTATGGCACGTAAAAGAACTCAAGTCTGATAAAGAGGCCTCTGAGCAAAATTACAGTATTTCACGCTCAATATAGAATGGGACGCTAAGAACCATAAATGAAACTCAATTTCAATTTTCCCCCTTTCTTTAATACTTCAAGGTTTAACCTCGATCTCACGCCTTTCACCTTTTTTCCCTTTCTCATAAATAAACACGGTTTCATGTTACTAATATTAACGAAGTTCTTGAAAAATTATAGCAGTTCCTTAACATTTAGCAATTTCCTGTCTGGGCCTAATATTTTACCTCACCTACTGTATTCTGCGAGGGCGACACAGAACTGTTTTAAAAAAACCAAACAAGAATTAGTTTTAAAAAATGTAAATGATTTTATTGTTTTTCAAAGTATTCCCCTTTAACATCAATACATTTTTGCATTGGATGAAACCAGTCCTTAAAGCAATGTTGCCACTCTTCCTGAGGCACTTCAGAAACCAGGTATTTATAATGTTCCACTACTTCATCTGATGACAATAATGTTGTTCCACGCAATTTATCTTTAATTTTTTGAAGGAAAAAAAAAGAAATTATAATGTGCTAGGTCGGAGCTGTATGGTGGGAGTCCATGGTGCCGATCTTTAGGGCGTCCAGATACTCAGTTTTACTTTTGCCGTGGGCGACGATGCATTGTCATGTGACATTATTTTTCCCTTTGGGTGTTTTTCATAAAGTTTTTCAAAATCTTGCGGTAAACAGACGTTTATGTACCGATCGGTAGTTCTAATGTTGTAGGAGCAATATGGCCCGTTTTAGCAACAACAAAAAAAAAAGCCATTTTCTCACCGGCACTGCGAATTTGTCGGACTTTTGTACCTAGCCTTAGGTTCTATTCGAAAGACCCGTTGAGCCGACTGACTTTTCTTTTCGGGATCATACCAATAATCCAAGATTTATTGCCAGTAACGATATTCCAAACCAAACTTGAAGTGCCGCCTTGGAATTTTTGTTTTTCTGCACGAATCATTGCGTTGTTTTTGTTCGGTGGTCAGTTTATGTGGAATCCTTCGACAACAAAGCTTTCTCACATCTAACTGTTGTAAAATGTTTTGTCTTTGGCTCATACCAATATCCAATGTCGCTCGAATAAATTCAGAAGATGCCCATCTACCTTCTTCAAGCATTGCTCGATCAGCGGCAATACTTTTATCAGTAACAGCAGCTCTTGTTCGTCCTTCACAAAATTCATCACTAAGAAATAACCGATCCGTATTGAATTCTCTATACCAATCATAAATTGTTGACTAAGTTGGGGCTTTATCGCCAAGTGAAGTTTAAGGGGATCTTTACATTGTTTAGGCGTTAATGACGATTTAAAATTCTAAAAAGTCATAGCCCGGAAATGTTCTGTAGTCAAATTCATTTTTGGACGATCTTTGGATCGTCTTTAAGTGATGATAATTAATAAACTTTTAGAGCAAATTGAACAAATTACTCGGCAAACAACTCGCAAAACATTAGAAAGTAGCTGTCAAATATAAACAGATTTCATTTGCTTTTAGAAACACCACATTCTAAAATTTTCAGTATCACCCTCGTACACATCTACATACTCTTCTTTTGACAGCTGACTTTTTTTTCTCAATCTTCTCCACTTGAACAAACACATGGTCTACTGGCATGTAGTCGTGTCCCCGTACAGGATGTATTATTTGAAGTGTATGTAGTTTCATACACTTAAATTTGTACTTCCAAGAGTATGAACTTATATGTAGCGGGGTAGTAAGCTTTTTGCATGGTCCATTGTGCAAGACAAACCCATATAATTATATGTACCTGTTCTGGGAACTAGCTTTTTTTATATAAGCGGTCAGATTGTTGACAGAGTATTAATAGTAGCATGCAGCAGGGACCAGCATGTACAACAAACCAGTTTGTGCTTTCAGCATAACGGAGAGTGAAATTGAGTTTCATTTATGGCCGCTCTTTAACTACTGTGGTCCTTAGGCCATTCTATGAAGTATATTGGGCGTGAAAGACCGGAAATTTTACTCAGAGGCCTCTATCAAGCTTGAGGTTCTTTTACATGCCGTAAATCTACGACACGCGTCCACCGGCTTTATTTCCCTTCCGAAGGAAGCCATGCTAAGGATTTTTACGCCCGAAAACATCCATCGGCCACCGCCGGGTTTGAACCCGCGACCTCGGGAACTACATACTAGCATGGTAACCACTACACCATGGACAACAGTGGTTTGTAAATAGCATTCATAATGTTATTTGAGGAAATCATCTCAGAGCTGCAAACAAAACCATATTTTCTTTTTTCTCATTCGATTTACAAAAATAAAACAAAAAGAAAATAGAGTGAAACTTGGGACTAAAAGTAATTTTATTGACACATTATGTAGCTGTATTTTTTATAAAGTAGGTTACAAACTTGTTCCTTATATTTCTTGCTACTGCAGAGGAACTATTGTTTTATATGTTGAGAGGAATGTTGTCTCCAATTTGTTAGCATTTCCTACAGTATAACCACTGTCACCATTTCCATTAAGATGCATTGATAGAAAGATGCAAGATAGCATTATCCAAACAGTTTCTATTATAGGATAAGCATGTTGCATATTCGTTTCTAAAGGTACCTTCCTTCACCATCCAAAATCCTTTCTGGAATTGGACACATCAAACATCTTTTTAAGGGTTATGCTTCACCTGCTATGAAAACATACGCCAAACATTGTTTCGGAGCAGTGTTTGGTGATGGTATATTAAACCTGCATTTATCAGTTGAAGTGCTCAGGTGCAAAAACTGACATTTTCACTTCATTTAATTTTACAGAACTTAAAAAAAAGTTGAAAGCTAATTTATAACAGTCTTCTTCAAATATTGCAGGTGGCTTAAAATTGTAATAAAGTGCCAATTTGCACCGGTCATAGGCCAGCATCAACACATATTACCTAAAATAAATAGCTCAAATATAGGAAATGTCTGTAATTGAATTTTTATTGAAATCAAAACTGAAAATTGAATTGCAATTAAAAAACTAATAAAGTGCCAATTTGCACCTGCCATAGGCAAGAATCAACACGTATTGCCTAAATAATAAGCTCAAATATTGGATACGTATGTTTGCTTCTAAATGATTACTCATTCTCTGAAAACCATACAGTATGAACACGTTTTCTTTTGTTTGTACTGCTGTTATTGTAAAAATTGTTTATGCATTCTATTCAGCATGTTATTATTACCTGCATTCGTAAGTTTCTACAGTCTTACTTATCTCGGTTTCACTTTTCACACTGTCAAGGCTGTAGGTTCAGCCTGCGGTTCACAGATGCATTCTTCTTCCTCCTCAGTGTTATTGGAGTGTTGTACACTTTCAGCAACACATTTATATAACTGGAGGTCATTCTGCTATCTCCATTTACAACAGAAGTGCTTCTTCAGCAAGGACTCAAAGTCAGAAACCTTTTCCTTTGAGATTGCAACTCCTCTGGGTAATAAAGCAGGTTTTATCATGCTGACATTCTTTCCCTTCTTGAAAACAGATTGTTCAGTACCTACATCAGTTTTGTAAAACGCCCTCCCCTAATTTTCACCGTGCCCTTTGAACGAGTGAGGATCATTCTTTTAGCCTCGTTAAATCTGTAGTGGCATTTACCAGGACTTTTCATTAAATTAACTTGACCCCTCTAGTCATACACTTCTGCTTCTATACCAAGCTATATACCTTTTGCAAACTGTCCAAAGATGTCAAAATAGTCCTCAGGTGTAAGAATCGTTTATCGTTTCACCACCTCGATATGACCGAAAATTCTTCTGCTGGTAGATAGCTGTATCCTGCTACAGAAATTTAATTCCAATCTGCCAACTGTGTGTGGTGCATCCTTTAGCTTCTTAAAGTATATTGCAATGACAGATGTATTTTTGTTCTACCCCCCCCCCCACACACACACACACACACACACATCCTTCTGATATTAGCCTTAGATTTTTCACAGTCGGGAGAAAGACTGTTTTTCAGCCTGTGATAGACAGCTGATACAATTTCATTTGATGATTTTGGATGATCCTTCAGCAACAGTAAAGTTAAAGGTATAAAGCTGCCTGGAATAGTAACAAGCTTTGTCAGGAAGTTTAGGAAGTGGCACGTTTTTCTGACAAACATAGCTCAGCATCTTCACAGTAGGTGCGTTGTCCATCATAGTGTAAAACTGCATTTGCACGAAGTTTGTGCACTCGATTTCCACACATGAAGTTTTTCTTTATCTCAGTGTCACTTTCTCTCTTTATTTGCTCATCTAGTTGAAGGCAAACGGAGCACACATCTGCTGAAGGACTTCCAAAACCAATGTTATAACACGTGTTGAAAATGTGTCTAAAGTAGTACTGTTTCACCTGAATGTTGCTTCACTATGCATACACCATACCTTTTTTAAAATGTTTTTTTAACCCTGAAGATATGTAGAAATGTTGATTGCTGTTAGAGCAGCAATAGTGGCTAACACTTCCCTTTAAGCTTTCAATAAAGGATTTGACACGTGCTCGCTTTCCTTCATTTTTCCGCTTTTTAATATTTATTTATGGACGCTCTTTAACTGCTGCGGTCCTTAGCGTCCCATTCTATTTTGGCGTGAAAGACCGATAATTTTGCTCAGATGCCGCTTTATCAGTTATTTTACGTGCCACTAATCTATGACACGGGACCGATCACCGGCTTTACTTTCCTTCCGAAGGAAGCCATGCTAAGGATTTTTACGCCCGAAAAAATCCATCGCCCTCCGCCGGGTTTAAACCCGCGACCTCGGGATTTACACCATGGAGGACGACAATTTTTCTGCGATACTCTGTACTCATTCTAGTTTTCTTGGAGCACTGCACCTGAACTATGACATTGCTTCACGTACTGCATTGCTACCCTATCTTTACTTACAATAAAAATACCCGGGGATGTATCTCTACATACAGAAACCAGTTTTCCACTATTTGCAATCACTTTGTACTTTGTTGACACAGATCGAGGTTTCCCTGTTGGCTCATACTTGTGTTGTCATGAAACAGCACTGCAACAATATGTTAGAATAAACATATCATGCTTCACTTTATCTTTATTTTCATAAAATTTCTGATGAAATATTTTTATATTCTACATTGTTAATGAAGTGCACTGGAAGGATTTGGATACTCAATGATTGCAAGGATACCATGGAAGCGATATAGGTGCGTATTTACAAGAAACGAAAACCCATTGTATGAGAAACACATGTAACCGAAAACATTAAGATACGACAATATTTCGTATAAAGAACTAGATGTACAGTGTTCGAAAAATTAGTATTATGAGGGCTCAACAACGCAACTTAACTTTTTAATTTTGTTTTTTAGCCTTTTCCGTGCTCTTCCAGGATTGGTAGGAACAAGTTTGAACCTCCATTATTTACGTGAATACACGTCTTATAATGAACATAAAGTAATTAGGTAACACCACCAAAGAAACTTTCGTTTCTGATTATTATTGGCGTGCGAAATTGCCTCTTTACACAATAATACCTGCCATCCATCACGTGACATTAGTCTGATTACGTATTGGCTGCGTGGAAGTGTCGCTGTTTGCATCTCAGGGCTACAAGGAAATGTTGGGGTTTGCATTTACCTCATTTCATCAACGTATGCATCTTATTGTTACATTCAACGACAGATTATTAGAGTACCGAGAAGTTATATGATTGCAAAGCACATTTTCGATCAAATGTGGAAATGGGATTTGCGCCTGGATGATTCAGTTAACTTCTTCAAAAGAGAAAAACCAAATGTCCCACATCACTTCGCCTTCTCCTTCCACTAACCTATACCACCACTGAAGTAAGCTGTGCCTATACTAAGAATTTGCTAGTTGCATCTGCTACGCCCTACAATATTATTGAAAAGTAGTTCTTACAACTATAATATGCTGATCCAGAATAAGTAGGGCAAATAATTTCTTAATGTTGGCAATCGTTTGCACCAATGCTATTTGAAAATTGTTGTAATTTCATTCCAGTTATTCACCATTTGCAAAAAATGTTACATGACATTGTTGGAACATAATGCTATTGACAATATATGGTGATTGATGCAACTGCCTACTTTATCAAGTAGCAATCATGGCTATTAGAGGATCAATTCTCATCCTCAGAAATCATTTGTATTCTATATAATATTGATACACCACTTTACAAATCGTTGAAATTATTAAATATTTGTTTTAACTGCATAATAGGATTGTTTATAGCACTTTTCTATTCCGATTTATATTCATTTATATTTCTATTTTAAGTTGATTTTCATTATTTTGATATGTTAACCTCGTTATTAGTGTTGTCAATTTAATTTTTTTAATTCTATAGGTATACTTTGTCTATATAGCAGCCCTTAATTGGAAGTGCTAATAAATAAAAAAAATCTGTGTTACACTCGCATGACTTTCTCCACTCTTGTACAAACGATTTTTACAAACTCTTATTCTCCATCTATTTCATATTAATCGATATAAACATTTGCAGAAACGACCTTTTGACATGCAAAGAGAATTACATTTTGCACATAGTGACCAGTTCTAAAAATATTTTACTATCGCTTAAGGCCTACTATGTTCCCCTTGTTTTGTATTTGCAAGGGCAATATAGAAATACAGTAGCCTTTAAGCTTTTTACTTTCGCTACTACTACATATAGTAAGTAGGGGAAGTATTGTATTCCACCCAAAACTTCGATACGGAGATTTCACCGGAAATATATGTTTTGAGACCCCTGAATAAAAAAAAAAGCATTTTTGGAAACATGTCCTTGTGTGTGTGTGTCTGGCTGTGAACAGCATAACTCAGAAACGAACAGTCCGATAAACACCAAACTTGCTGTTTAGGTTCAGTATCTTCCAGAGATGCGACACGAAGGTTTTCAAGAAAATCCCCCCACCCCAGATTACCCTTTACATGGAACATTTTTTGAAAATATTAATTTTCTCAAAAATGGCTCTAACGATTTTGATTAAAATATCATATGTTTAAGATATTTTCATGACAAATAAAATGTATATCTTTAATTTTCTGGGAATGTCTCCAAACGTATTCTTCATTGTGAACGACTTTTGCATAACTAGTAAACCATAAGAGATAGACAAAATTTTACTACACAAAAAATGTAGATCGCGTTAAAACACACAATACCTACATTTTTTGTTGTTGAGTGAACCATTTTCGAGATATTGCTTGTTATTCCCTTAAGTTTTTCAATACTTATTTTCTCAAATGGGAATTCATTATTCCTTTTTTTGTTTTGCATATGCAAAGAGTATTAATCTGTGGCAAAGAGAATGGTGCTCCACATAGCAACCAACTATTAAGAGATATGTCTGTGCTTATATTGCCCTTGCAAATACAAAACAAGGGGAACTTAGTACGCCATAAGCGATAGTCAAATATTTTTAGAACTGGTCGCTATGTGTAAAATGTAATTCTCTTTGCATGTCAAAAAATTGTTTCTGTAAATGTTTATCTCGATTAATATGAAATAGATGGAGAATAAGATTTTGTAAAAACTAGTTTGTACAAGAGTAGAGAAAGTCATGTGAGTGTAACACTTCAGATTTCTTTTTGATTCAGGGGGTCTCAAAACATATATTTCCGGTGAAATCTCGGTATCGAATTTTTGGGTGGAATACAGTACTTCCCCTACTTACTATACGTAATAGAGAAAGTAAAAATCACAAGACATGATGGTGTACTATGATACAAGAATTATTGTTACATATTTATTGATTGCTTGCCTTTTAAATTCTTCTATTGAATATAATAAATTTTCAGTTAGACATAACTTTGTTTCCTTTAGTTTTTGTTTACCTTCTAAATGTTTAATTCTCGAAGGCAAGGATTGTACAGATCCTTTGCACAAGTTTCTATACATTTGTCATTTAGTGAAGCTCTTAATCTATTTCTGAAGTAATTTATTCTCCTTCTGGTGTTATGAGTACATTTAATTTTTTTCCTCTTTATGGTTTTAAATAACATTTAATACTATAATAAACAAGGGACAGTAAGCATGTTTAGTTTCTTTAAGCAATTCTATAATTTTCTCCTAGGCTGTTAAGAGATCCATGTCGATGGGGTGCATGGCATGTGAGATGTGTCGCTAACGGAGTCTCTGAGATACCTGACTACCTCAGAGCATATAGTCTTACCCAGACATTCGGACTCTATCTGGGACCTAAGATGTCCCTAGCTAATGCGGGAACTATTGTAGAAATCAATTCCACTTGCGATAGTTAATTGTTTCTCACGTAATATGTTTTTGTATTTGTTAGCCCCACGTTGTGGAGCCAATTTGCGAGAGAAACAAATTGTATATGTTTTGAGCCCCACGTATGGGAGTCAATTTGAAGTAAAATGTTTCTTACGTAATGTTTGTAGCGTAAGTTATTAGAACTTGTAGATCTTATGTTGTGCTGCTTACTTCACGCGTTGCCATCTTGTGACGTCATTCATTTGTTTGGTTTGTAGCTCCATCTGGCGTAGCAATTTGTGGCAGTATTAGCTTGTGGATGATTTTATTTCAAATGTCCTCCGGCTAGCTATCATCTTGGTAGAACATGTATCTCTATACAGGTTGTGAAACGGAAAGGAATCTTTTATTCAAAAATTACACTTAATGAAGAAATTGGTTTTATGACTTTTATTGTCGAACACGTTCACTAACACTTTTACATATTGATTTAGATACTCGCCAAACTGAAACTGTTTGTAATAACTTCTTACTTATCACTTTTAACTCTGTATTTCAACTTTGTGTATGATTAACTTTATAATACTTTAGATTCTCGTAATTCTGCTGCGCGTAACTTGACGAACTGAAGGACTGACTGACGACGTGTAATGTGCTAGGAATTTTTATTAACTGGGGGACCGACGTGTAATGTATTGAGAATTTTGTTGAACTGGGGGCGATCTACCTCGGACCTGGCTTTATATACTCCCACTCCTCGACATGCCTAAAGCTTATAAATGAACTGCTATTGGCTAATAAAACGCGCCAACATTAGCGTCTATTTTAATATCCAATGAAAACCACGAACACATATTGCTTTTAGGGAAACATTCTAGAAGGTTCTACCGAAAACGCGCGAAACATTACGTAACTTCCTTGTTCCCAGTAATGATAAACAGCTCACCCCCTGCTTTGCATTATTGCGCTATTATTGACAGTTTCAGTAAAGCCTTATTAACTTATTTCCCAATAATAATTACAATTAATAAACATCTGAAATCAATGTCACATAAAAATGCATATTCATATTACAATCATTATTTACATTTAAGTAATTTATGATACAAATTACCGTATCATATGCCCCACTAGAAACATAATTATGAATATTTACAACTTGTTTGGAAATTTTATAATTGGGTTTTTAGTCTTCTAAATCTTGGAACACACGCTATCACTTTCACTTTACACTTCACACGCATTTAACACACGATATGTTTTTCTTTTTTTTTTATCTCGCCACTACTTACTGGCTCTTGTTTAATTTGTTTAGACATTAATCTGACATTACAATTTTTTTATAGCAAATACTGTACCCTAAATTATTTAATTACTGTTACCAAATTGTTTACTTTCTTAAGTTGTTGACAAAAATTTATACGTTCAAGAAATTTTGTAATTATTTAACATTTTTACCAAAAATATTCACCCTTTACATAAATATTTACATCTCTTAAATCTAGACAATGTTTCACCTTTTCTGTTTGCTACATAAGTATTTGTTTTGAATTATTTTTACCATTTTTGTTATTTTGTTCTTTATTTTAACAATACTCTTGGAATTGTATTTACGTACCTTTACTTTAATATCATATTAAATTTTAATCTTTACGTTCTTAATTTTCAAATGTTGTTACAGTTACTAAAAATTTAATTTTTTTTAATTTATTTCTCTTTTCAAATGACATATAAATAATTAACCCTCTTACGTTCCAATACATTTCTCTGCAAGTCATCTTTAACTATCCAGCATTTACTTTACATCTCATTGCTATTTACCCTCCTGGATCAAATTGTGTGTGGCTAAACATTACTCGTATCAGTATCCTAACCTTCAAATTTTTGTTCATGAATAACCTCTTGTATTCATTTGAAATTTCATCCCATGATAACATTTGAAAACAATCTAAAGTTTTCTGAACTACACATCTTTTAACAACTTTCATTTTCAATTCATCTGCCATCTTTATAACTTGAGAATACTCTGACAAATCTGTACTAAACTGTACTGGACTGGAGTTTTCATTTTGAACATCTTGGTACAATTTCTTTCTTTGCATTACTGTCTCATTCTGTATTTCTGATATTTCCCCTCTCAAATTAACCTGCGCCTGATTTACATCTACATTCATAACCTCTTTTATCTCTCTTAGCTCACTTGTAATGTTACTCATTCTACTACCTGACTCTGTACATTCTACATCAATATGTTGACTTTTAGTATTAACCTCACTTTCTTTGTTACATATTTCCCTGCTCATGTCTAGCATTTTCTTTGAAACTTCTCCTGTCTCACTTACTATTACTTCCTCATTTTCATCTCTCATTTTTGGCATACTACTATTTAGCTTCATAACTTTCTTTTCAATTTCTCCACTGCTTTGATCTACTTTTTGCTCTAATACCTCATTACTCCTACCAATGTTTTCAAATGATTTCCTGTTTTGTTCTAAGCTTTTACCAATATCTTCCCTCAATTCCCTATTATTCTTTTCCATATTCTGAGTTAGTTTTTGTTCTAATTTCTCACTATTCTTTTCCATATCTTCCCTGTTTTGATCTATTTTCTTACTAAGATCTTCCCTCAATTCCCTATTATTCTTTTCCATATCTTCCCTCAATTCTTCCCTCAATTCTCTATTTATATTTCTCAGCATTTCCATCATCATACTAGCATCAAAATTAACATTTCCTGCTATTCTATTCTCACTTTCTGCACTAACATTTTCATCCTCAAATCCTAAAAAGTCTGGGCTATTTTCTGTAACTTGTATTGAATTACAGCTAACTGTTACATTATCTCCCTCCATAATTATTTCTTCTGTATTATTAGTAGCCATTGTTTTCTTTATCCTACCACTCCTAAGGAACATTTAAATTTGTTTACCCTTTTTTCTAAAAAAAAATTACGATACTCTAACTTTTGTGCTGCTGTCTGTTGCTGTTACTTTGATGTCCAGTTTCCTGCCCCTCTCTCTTAGGTTTGTATGTCGCTTCTGCGTTGTATTATGATGAATCTACGTCTTTTAGATTATTTCACTGCTGCATTCGCCCCTTCCTGGTCATCTCACTTCTTCCTGGTTAATTCTGCCCCTTCCTGGTTATTCTGATCCTTGCCTGGTCATCGTGTTCCTTTCCTGGTCACTATGCTTCTTTCCTGGTCATCGTGTTCCTTTCCTGGTTATCGTGCCCCACGTTCTGGGTGCCAATTTGCGAGAGCAAATTATTGTAGCCCCACGTATGGGAGTCAATTTGATTACCGTATCACACTAAACCGGAGGGTTCCTTATCAGGGGACCCCGATAGTTCAAATACTAAAGTTGTGGTTGGGCCCTCGAAAGAGGACTCTATCACCAAGACTAATGCAAAAGACACAGGAACTGCAACTCCCGATGTGGAGAAGAGGGAGGAAGGGCTAGGCTACTGGATAGGACCGTAGGGGGAACAGGTTTATCTAGTAATAGAGACCATGCAGAAGCCACGGCCTGGGCGGTGCCTGGACATTTTGGAACCTCTAAAACAAATCGAGCGGAGGAAACTCTGCCTAATTTGGGCTGGAAGGGGGATTTATAACCCTCAGAGATCCTAAAAGACCACCAGGGTGTTTTAGGAGAACCGGACACAAAGGAAAATTTTCAATTGGTGCAGGTTAAACTATGGCGATTTCAATAATTCAGGCTAACCTGCAACACAGCATTACCGCCTCGCGTCTATTGAGTAACGTAACGACGTATGATGTAGATGTCGCCATGATAGGAGAACCCTTGCTTCGGCAGGGTCTTATCATGGGGTTAAATATAAAAGATTTTACTATTTTCAGCGCATCGTCTGATGTAAAACCTAGAGCACGTGTCCTTACAATACTCAGTAACACTTGGGCCCTGCCAGGCTTTCTTTCGAAAGATCTAGCAGTAGTTCTAGTGCGGTATGAGAAGGGTGAATCGCCACCACAGGTGGTAGTCTGCTCGGTGTTTTCCACAGGCTGCGAGGAAGCACCACTTCCTCATGAGTTCTGAGATCTTGTGATTTATTGCAAAGATAGAAATCTCCATCTGTTGATTGGCTGTAACCCCAACTCCCACAATAGCGTTTAGGGTAGTGCGGACAGCAATGAGGGGGCGGGGAAATGCTGCTCGAATTTTGTGTACAACAGATCTCGAGATTGCGAATCAAGGGGACGTTGCGACTTTTGTGAATTATTATCAAAGGGAGGAGATCCTAGACTTGTCACTAGCGTCCTTTGGGACACTGGAGGAGATTAAGGACTGGAGGGTTTATTTGGAACCTTCCATATCTGATTATACCTATAGACACATGCGTTTTGTTCTTGAAGGAAAAGTACCTTCTATACAGGAATCCTAGAAGAAACAATTGGGACTCATACAAAAGAGATATGGAAGGTGGGCTGAACAATGTACCCCAGATAAAGCTAAGAAATGCAAATTAAATTAAACTGTATTTATGGACCTCTTTAATTGCTGCGGTCCTTAGCGTCCCATTCTTTATTGGGCGTGAAAGACCGGAAATTTTGCTCAGAGGACCATTTATCAGGCTTGGGGTTTTAGGTGCCATAAATATACAAAACGGGACCACTGGCCTTACTTCCCCTCCCAAGGAAGCCATGTTAAGGATTTTTACGCATGAAAACATCCATCGCCCTCCGCCGGGTGATCTCGGGAAATAGGAATAGCATGGTAACCACTACACCTCGGAGGACACTACGGAGATACTGGACGGGTTCATGTTTTTTTCACGAACACCCTGGTGTCTTCCTATGAAAGAAACTGCTTCCTTGTAATGAGGTTCGGGCTGGAGATGAATCAGTTAGAATTATTTTTTTAAGATCCATCACGAAGGCTGTACAATGCGTATAAGGCCAACAAGTGTCAGTATACCTGGGACTCCTATAAGGAGTCCCAAAGAATTTATAAACAAGAAATTTTAAATGGGTCATTTATACTTTTGAGCACTATAAAAGCGCGGGTGTTGTTGGGGTTTTCTCGGCTCTCCTACAGCTGGGATATCGTTTCACCCCACCTAGTGCTAATATTCAGGGCATGTCTGGCTATGAGGTATGTTTTCCTCTCTGGAGTCAGGCTAATGTGGTGTTTATACCTAATTCGGTAGAAAATCCTACCGCGGGCCTAGGGATTTTCGGCCTATCAACCTAACATCATTTCTATTAGAAACTCCAAATATATAGATATTTGAGTGATGGGGTACTGGTCGACAGACCCATACACACTCATCATATGTCCATTGGCACGGAAACTGTGCTCCACCAGCTTAAGGTGAGGCTGGAGAGGACACTAGACTGTGAACTGACCATGAGTTTTTCTGGGCATTGATGTGCCTTTAATATGGCTTTAGGCACCATTTGGAAGTGTTTGGAGAGCAGAGGAATCAGTCCGGTAGTCACGGAAGGGATTATGAGCTCCTTGGAAGGCCGGCAGGCAGTGACGACCCTGGTGATTGAGTGTGTGAGGACAAGTGCCCCGGAGCTGCCCACAAGCGGGAGTTTTATCACTTACCCTGTGTTGCCTGGTGGTAGATGTACTGCTGGACACTTAACAGGGGGAATTTATGGTCAAGGATATGCTAAAGACATATGGCTTGTGGCAAGTGGAAAATTTCCGACTAATTTCGGAGCTCATACAATACAGGTTCTAAAGGAATGGTGTAGAGAATCGAACTACACCGGACAAGATCGAAATAATTATCTTCAAAGGAGGAAGAGGCCGCCGGGATTGGTAGAGCCCAGCTGTTTGGGAAGAAGTTGAAGCTTTCTGAGGCGGTCAAATATCTAGGAGTCACTCTGGATGTTCGGCTGAGCTGAAAAAGCATGTTGATTAC
Source organism: Deroplatys truncata (assembly GCA_030765065.1). Lineage (NCBI taxonomy): Eukaryota > Metazoa > Arthropoda > Insecta > Mantodea > Mantidae > Deroplatys > Deroplatys truncata. Next base: position 156,214,630 of record CM060978.1, read on the forward strand.
AAAGTTAAGAAGGCGTAGTGCTTTGTGGGCCTGTCGAAGATATATAGGACTGAGGTGGTGCCTGAGACCCAAGGTGGTCAAATGGCTATATACCTCGGTTAAAAGACCGTTTATATCTTATGTGGCCTGCCTCTCATGTGAAGATAGTGGCTGCCAAGCTGAATTCGCTGCAAAGATTGGCATGTTTGAAAACAGAGGCGGTGTGGACGACTCCTCAGTCCGCCTTAGAAAGTTTGGTGGACCTTCCTCCTTTGCGAAGGAGATAGCCAGGATGAGTGGGCACCGCCTCTAGACTGTAGGGATTGCTGTTTTAAGTTACCCCACAATGGACACTCGCTGATCCTCTCTGGATTACAGGAGAAGTGCCGTATAACCCAGATGATCGGATAGTGGATTTGATGAGAACTAGGTACAACCTAAGTTCATCTTACACTGTAGTAATACCTTCCAAGGAGGAGTGGGACCAAGAGATCGGGTCTCTTCCGAAGGCAGGGGGCAGGACGTGGTTCACGGAGGTTCCCACCTTGGGAGTAGGGCGGGAGCTGAAGCCCTAGAACCAGGCTTGTCATTCCTCTTGGTCGAGTTGCTTCAGTTTTCCAGGCTGAGATCTATGCGATATTTAGCCTGCGCTGTGCACATCTACACTATGCGATGCGGACAAACAGATGTGTACATCTGCTTGGATAGTTTGCCAGTCTTGAAAGTCCTTAGGGCGGTTAAAACTACATCCAGACTGGTGTGCCAATGCCAGAGGATGTTGGATGAACTCTCTACCAACTGCCTTTTGGGTTTCTGGTCATACTGGCATTAGAGGAAATGAGATGGCAGACACACTTGCAATGAGGGGATTGGGGCTCGATTTTATTGGGCCTTAGTCCTTCTTCGGAATGTCGGTTAGTAACGTCAAGTATGAGATAACCCAGCTTATGATGGGGGCTCATCTTGAGTAAGCAACCCCTACTAGGCACGCTGTTATACTGCGCCTGACCAGAAACTGAGTTTCTCCTCAATTTGACCAGAACTAAGCTCAGAGGTTGTGGGCAATCTCATGGGCCACAACTCTCTGCGTAGACATCTATGCATAATGGTTCTTGTCGGAAGTGTGCGAGGAACTCTGAGACCTCACAGCATAAATTATGTGAATGCGAAGGTTTCACTATGCATAGGTATGTATCCTTAGGGTCCTCCTTTTTGGAAACTCAGGAGATAAGAAGGGGAGAAATCAAGAGTATTAACTATTTTATATAAAACTACATCCAGACTGGTGTGCCAATGCCAGAGGATGTTGGATGAACTCTCTACCAACTGCCTTTTGGGTTTCTGGTCATACTGGCATTAGAGGAAATGAGATGGCAGACACACTTGCAATGAGGGGATTGGGGCTCGATTTTATTGGGCCTTAGTCCTTCTTCGGAATGTCGGTTAGTAACGTCAAGTATGAGATAACCCAGCTTATGATGGGGGCTCATCTTGAGTAAGCAACCCCTACTAGGCACGCTGTTATACTGCGCCTGACCAGAAACTGAGTTTCTCCTCAATTTGACCAGAACTAAGCTCAGAGGTTGTGGGCAATCTCATGGGCCACAACTCTCTGCGTAGACATCTATGCATAATGGTTCTTGTCGGAAGTGTGCGAGGAACTCTGAGACCTCACAGCATAAATTATGTGAATGCGAAGGTTTCACTATGCATAGGTATGTATCCTTAGGGTCCTCCTTTTTGGAAACTCAGGAGATAAGAAGGGGAGAAATCAAGAGTATTAACTATTTTATATGGACCACCAAAGCTGAGTAATTTCTAAAGTATGAGACACAATGTGCTTTAGAACCACTCACTTAGCACCACCACCATATGCAGAACTAATATCATAGAATATTTCTTACATCATCAGCTGCACTTGGCTCAATATTTTTGGTCTACATTTATAGACTTGAAAGGCAACATATTGATAACTTAAAAACATGTTTGGTTAAAAGCCTATGCTTAGTTTCTCAGATTGAGAACTCCTGAACAACCCTTGTAAAACACCCTGTTAGCAGAAAGCATTAATGACCTCACCTTTATGTATGGAAAGCAAAGCATTTTATCGAAGAGCGTCTTGTCCATTCCTGAACAAAATTTAAGTTTGACATCATAATGCATTACCCTATATCCTATGAGCTATAAACTTAAATGTATCAAATTGTTCCTTTGTTCTGTTCCAGATTTTGAGGGGAAAAAAACTTGGTATAAAAAATCTTAAATGTTGATACTGAATACAATGTTTGACAGTATGTATGTGCTCAAGATAAAATACAATAAAGCAGTGCTTTCAAATCTCTGGATTATTAATTAAATGCACATATCTCCTACATTATGCTGCTTATTCCTCAAAATGTAATTTCCTTAAATCGATTAAACTAATGGTAAAATGTACTACTTTTGATTTATCGGTTGATGGCAACCCTAGTTTTGTATTATATAAGATCATTGCAGTATTTGAAAATGTGCTTCTTATACAGGTACCATTGATTTACTAGTTCAGATCCCTGGAGGAACAAAGCCACTTGTAACACAGTGAACATGTCATGGAGATAAAACGTCCTAATTTGGGAGCAAACATGTCACACATTTACCTATTATTTATAGAAGCTTGGTGAAATCACCTTTACATTAATAGCCTTAGATCAGATTACGTATTCTGACTTTTAGCTATTTGTTTGGTCTATTGCACATAAAGTTTTTGATATCTACAAATAAAATTATGCCTACATGTTTAAGAGAGCCATATCTCTTATTCTCCATGCCATAGTTGTGTAAGAAGTTGTCTATCAGTTCATGCTCTATGGGTTGATTTATGGTAAACAAAGTAGGTCTGAATTACCTTGCTGCTGTCGTTACATAAATGCAGATAAAAATATTGAATCAGTCATGGTCTACTCTGTAGACTACACATGTTTTCACTTGTTTTACTTCATCTTCTGATCTGCGCAGGCACTCCTGTCCACACAACCAGTATATCAGTAATTGCTTTCGAAACTGGCATAAACTTTTATTATTTTATGATATGGGATTATTGTACCTTTTATTAGTAATATTGTTTCTGTGAGTGTATTTGTTTGCTGCTTACAGCTTAACATGATATTGGCTCCAAAAAGGCAACAATTGTTGGGTAGCGGAGATCCGTGTTTGGCTGAAGTGATTTGGCGAACTCAATAGTGAAGAAGAAAGTTCAGCAGATGATTATTATTTTACTGATACAGCTGAAATTCAAGAAGACATTATACAAGAAATCTGACGTATTCCGGTTTAAACAAGAAACAGACAATGAATTCGAGATGCAAGAAAACAGTGATAGATCAGGACCTGCAGATTTCTTTCTTGGAAAAGACAAGAAAACCAAGTGGAAGAAGATGCAAGGTAATGTAAATGTGAGAACCCATACCCACAATATAAAGTTTCTACCTGGAATAAGGGATGCTGTGCAGAATGCAAAACGTAAAACAAAGCGTTTGAATGTTTGTTGACGATACTATTATCACAACAGTCACATGTTGCACAAATATTTACATTAAGAAACTTACAAAGCATTCCAAGATGCTAGGCAAACAGATGAAAGAGAAATCAAAGTGTAATTGGTATTATTTTTATGATTGGAGTGTTTCGGAGTTCAAAACAAAACCTTTATCAGATGTGGGATAATTGAAGAGGAAGCAGCATACAATCTTGCTATGAGTGAGAAACAATTTCACTTTCTATTAAGTGTTACATTTTGACGATGTTAGGGACAGTGCATAAAGAAAAGAAATTGATAAACTGTCACCTATTAGAAAAGTAATTCAAATGTTTGTTGAAAATTTCCAGAGGCATTTTATTCCTGGCAAATTATTGACAGCAGAACCACCTCTTGCTTTCATGGTTGCTCTTCCTTCAAGTAATTCATTCCTTAGCAAGCCCTCAAAATATGAGACTAAAGTGTTTGCTCTCGCAGATGACATACACGACAAGTCTTCAGCCCAAAATATTGTATTACGACTGGTTGAACCTGTAATAAACACAAATAGAAATATTACGGGAGACAACTGATTACTAATAGAAAAAATTATTGCAGGAAAAGAAACTAACTTATGTTGACACTATTCAAAAGAATAAAGTTGAGCTACCTTCAGAATTCTTACCAAATAGGAAAACTGAAGAAAATTAATCTCTCTTTGGAATTACAGAAGAATTGTCCAAAGAAAAAAATTGTCTGTTTCAGTGATATCCAGCATGAATCACGATAATATTATTGATGAAGACAAGGGATGAAAAGGAAACCTGAAATGATTACCTGTTACAAAAGACAAGAGTTGGAATTGATTTAGTGGACCAACTATGGCAAAAGGATGAGGCCCATGGCACACAAGGCTTGCCTATAGTAATTTTTTTATGATCTGCTAAATATTCCTGCAAAGGCAAATACAAGATAATTTATTGAAAAGTCGTCAAGGAAACTTGTGAAGCCACAAATAGAATTCATGTCGTCAATTCAACTTCCTGTAGAAATAAGAAGGCATGTAAAAATGCTTCTAGGAATTCAAAGGCCAATGATCATCCATCTTCCAAGCAACAGAACTATATCTGTACAAGAGAACGCAATAAATCTATCCAACATTTCTGTACAAAATGTTACAAACATGCATGCAAAGATTACATGAAAGACGTATTAACTGTTTAAAAGCAGAATAACATTAAGTGTTAGGGTGGCGTGCACCATGTTGGAGTAAATTGCTGCGGAAGTAACGTTTACTAAAGAAGTCTACGGGAGCAATTTACTCCGAAAGTAACGTTGGAGAGCTCAATTGCAATTTACTCTTTTAGTTACGACTACGGAAGTAAGAGCTCATTACTCCCAAAGGTAATGTTTTGTTTGCGCGATTTACTTGATGCAATCATGAATAAGGTTATGTGCGATAGGAAAAGGGGAGAAACGTCAGCGAAAGAGATAACGTTTGTTGGTAGAAATAAAGAAAATCTATTTAAACAATATGAGTGTAAAAAACATGCGATAACTTGTATTACGTTGGCTTTCAAAGCCAATGAGATACCGCCAACACTTGCAACGTGCGTTCCTAATTACTTTTTATTTTAGGTTTACTAGTTTTTTACGTTTCTGATTTACGGGAGGTTAGGTTTATATAAGCCTAGGTTCCTGATTCACGTGAGGTTACTTTTATTGACATTTTCAATAAAGACCCAAGTAATGCAAAAAAAAAAAAAAGCTAAAACGTGAAATTGAGTACGTGTTATAAAGATGCTGGAAAGTCTTGATTGACGAGTTTAATAATTGTACTATGGGAAAAGTAGTGAAGAGCAACTTAAAATTCTGGAAACAATGTTTCTAATCTTCATTGTGCATAGCAGATCACTTGCGTGTTGATAGAGAAATACCCTTTCTGAATTCGGAAAAGTTCACCATATTCACGGATGGGTTCAAAATAGTAACATGCGTGCAGTCAATTCCACACACAATGTGTGGTAAATCTGCAAACTTGAAGAATTGCGTTTTATTTTCTTAACACTCGTGTAGGTGCCTTGCTCTTAACGTCAAAAGCGCCAAACTTTTAAGTTACATCGTGTTAAGTCAATCCTAAATATCTAAATTTAATACAGTGTAAGACTGTCACATTACGTTAATTTCATCGTAATGCCGGCTCAAGCTTCCGAAATATTCCAGTACGAAACACAGGACGCATAGCAATAATTGAAATTTGGATTATAGAGCTGAATTTGTCTGAGTTTTGTTGAAATGTTCTCAAAGCAGGTTCAAAAGGCGTGTATAAGAGTCTTTCCTAATGCCGAAATATTCATTGAACTTTCTCTGTATAAGTAACAAGTGGTTCTCGCATAGCACTATCGTATTTCCGTTTTTCCCCCCCTCGAGATCATCTATGTAACTTAAGTAATCGCTGTTTTCTTCATCGAGATCAATGTAATCTAAGTAATCCATGAACTCGTCAAAAATATCTTCCTCCAAATACGATATGGTATTCCAGTTCAATCGGCAGGTTAGTTACGCCAACCAGGTCGCAAGAGTAAATTCTAACCTATATTTGTGCTCTATTTAATGCCGTAGTACAGCTTGTGTAAAATGACGTGACAGTCCATATGCGCGAGAAAAGAAACGAGTAGTAGTAGTATGGAGCAAGTAATATCAGAACTCTGAGGCAGCCACATACACAACGCATCGTAAACAAATGTGCAAGGTACCTTGCATTTGAGCTCACAGCAGGTGAAACATTGACCCCTACTTCTCTTATTATGCAAGTGAGGGCTATTGCGCATATATGCTTCAGGAGTGGGGAACTGTCACGACGATTTACACAAACTATAACATACTACATGATGGTGCTCTCCAACATTTACTTCTGCGGTAATTTAATCTGGGAGTATCTGAAAGGAGTAAAATTCTTTGGAAGTAGTTTACTCTCGCATGGAATCGCCGAGTATTGACTTGAATAGTAGTTTACTACGAAAGTATAGCTTACTCCAGGTTGGTGCACGCTACCCTCAATGTTTGTAAGTTCTTACTGTTTTCATTTACTTATTCAACCGTACTAATGATTATAAACTGTATGGCCATATAAAAACATCATGTAATAGCAGGCTTCTTTTTCCACTATTGAAATGACCTATATGCTATTTGTATTATGATAGCTGTTCTTTGAATACCTTTCCAATTATTCAGATGTTTTGAATTTCTAATGCTATTCTGCTGCCTTTGATGTAAATTACTTTCATTCCAATATAATCATAATTACAAGCTGAAAATAAAGTGGTCTACAATTGTAGAGGTTACAGTTAATCACGTGCCTAATGGAGGGTTAAGGTGTGCTTCATATCTAAATTTTTCAGAATATGACCCAAAAAATCTGATGTGTTACACTCACATGACTTTCTCTACTCTTGTACAATCTAATTTTACAAACGCCTATTCTCCATATGCTTCATGTTAATCGAGATGTCAATCTTATTGGTAATTTTCTTGTAGATGCAAGGGAAATATGGTAGCTTTTAAGCGATAGTCAAATATTTTAACGCTGGTTGCTATGTGGCGCATTCCATTCTCTTTGCATGTCCAGGACATAAAAAAAATGAATAACGCATTTGAGAAAAAGTATAAGTATTGGAAAATTTAAGGAAATAACAAGCAATATCTTGAAAACGGTTCACTCAACAAAAGAAATGTATATGACATAAGTTGTGTATTTTAACGCGATCTACATTTTTTGTGTAGTAAAATTTTGTCTATCTCTTATGGTTTACCAGTTATGCAAAAGTCGTTCACAATGAAGAATACTTTTGGAGACATTCCCAGAAAATTCGAGATATACATTTCATTTCTCATGACATTATCTTAAACATATGATATTTTCATCAAAATCGTTAGAGCCATTTTTGAGAAAATTAAAATTTTCGAAAAATGTTCCATGTAAAGGGTAGTCTGGGGTGGGGGGATTTTCTTGAAAACCTTCGTGTCGCATCTCTGGAAGATACTGAACCTAAATACCAAGTTTGGTGTTTATCCGACTGTTCGTTTTTGAGTTATGCTGTTCACAGACACACACACGGACATGTTTCCAAAAATGATTTTTACTTTCTGTACTACGTATAGTAAGTAGGGGAAGTATTGTATTCCACCCAAAATTTCGATACCGAGATTTCACCGGAAATACGTTTTGAGACTCACTGAATCCAAAAAAGCATTTTTGGAAACATGTCCGTGTGTGTCTGTGAACAGCATAACTCAAAAACGAAGAGTCGGATAAACGCCAAACTTGGTATTTAGGTTCAGTATCTTTCAGAGATGCGACACGAAGGTTTTCAAGAAAATCCCCCCACCCCAGACTACCCTTTACATGGAACATTTTTCGAAAATTTTAATTTTCTCAAAAACGGCTCTAACGATTTTGATTAAAATATCATATGTTTAAGATATTGTCATGGCAAATAAAATGTATATCTCGAATTTTCTGGGAATGTCTCCAAAAGTATTCATTATGAACGGCTTTTTCATAACTGGTAAACCATAAGAGATAGACAAAATTTTACTACACGAAAAATGTAGATCGCGTTAAAATACACAATTTATGTCATATACATTTCTTTTGTTGAGTGAACCGTTTGCGAGATACTGCTTGTTATTCCCTTAAATTTTCCAATACTTATACTTTTTCTCAAATTCGTTATTCATTTTTACTTTCTCTACTACGTATAGTAAGTAGGGGAAGTATTGCATTCCACCCAAAAATTCGATACCGAGATTTCACCGGAAATACACGTTTTGAGACCTCCTGAATCCAAAAAAGCATTTTTGGAAACATGTCCGTGTGTGTCTGTGAACAGCATAACTCAAAAACGAACAATCGGATAAGCACCAAACTTGGTATTTAGGTTCAGTATCTTCCAGAGATGCGACACGAAGGTTTTCAAGAAAATCCCCCCACCCCAGACTACCCTTTACATGGCAGATTTTTCGAAAATTTTAATTTTCTCAAAAATGGCTAACGATTTTGATGAAAATATCATATGTTTAGGGTAATGTCATGAGAAATGAAATGTATATCTCGAATTTTCTGGGAATGTCTCCAAAAGTATTCTTCATTGTGAACGACTTTTGCATAACTGGTAAACCATAAGAGATAGACAAAATTTTACTACACAAAAAATGTAGATCGCGTTAAAATACACAACTTATGTCATATACATTTCTTTTGTTGAGTGAACCGTTTTCGAGATATTGCTTGTTATTTCCTTAAATTTTCCAATACTTATACTTTTTCTCAAATGCGTTATTCATTTTTTTCATGTCCTGGACATGCAAAGAGAATGGGATGCGTCACATAGCAACCAGCGTTAAAATATTTGACTATCGCTTAAAAGCTACCATATTTTCCTTGCATCTACAAGAAAATTACCAATAAGATTGACATCTCGATTAACATGAAGCATATGGAGAATAGGCGTTTGTAAAATTAGATTGTACAAGAGTAGAGAAAGTCATGTGAGTGTAACACATCAGATTTTTTTGGATTCAGGAGGTCTCAAAACATGTATTTCCGGCGAAATCTCGGTATCGAATTTTTGGGTGGAATGCAATACTTCCCCTACTTACTATACGTAGTAGAGAAAGTAAAATTTAAATGCCACTGGCCATAGAATGTGTATGATATGAAGTGCAAGTTTCAGCAGCAGAAAAAAGCTGTGTTTATTAACATATCTCCCAAGTAAATTAACAAAACAGAAATAAAAAAATATGTATTGGGATTTGAATGAAATCTAATTTGGGAATTACACCAGTAAAATCTTTAATTACAGCTTCTATTTTATTGCCTGTAAGAAGTTTTCTATGGGTATAAAGCTGCAGTGTCTCTAAAATTTTACTTACTTACTTACACTTACCTGTAAACTGTAACTTTAGAAGTACTAGCAGCATCACATGTTAAGGCTTGTTTTCTGAGCACACCACACCATGCAGTTGTGCTAATTATTATTATGAAACATGATAAATCCTGTTACAAAATGGAGTTCAGGTACATGCCTAGAAATAGTCCTAAGAAAGGCTAATTACTTAATTCAATAACCAAAACATACATACAAATACATTGATGAGCACAAAACATCATTAAACACATACAAAAATGAAATAAAAAAAACCGAGTCTAGTCAAGAACTGAACTCAGATTCTCTGAATGGCATGTTAACATTTTATCAATGATGCCATTACAATGTCAGTGTTCTAAAACTACTGTAGATTTATTGTTCCTATCTGTAGTGTGTATGCATTCTCTTCAATTATTTGGTAAAATTATTGACAGGTACTTTGTCTAGTCATTCCGCTTTCAAAATAATTTGATGTAAAGCAAGGTTATTGTTTTGATGTTCTCTTATTTCAATACGAAAATCCTTTTGCATTTTGTACTCTTGCTAAACTCATAGTTAAATATGTTTTAAGGTTTACAAAGAGCTGCTCTTGAAACATTTTGGATCTGTTAGCCATAAAGATGTTTGCTGAAACACAATTACTAACAAATTTTTAATGGAGGCCTTAGATCGGTAATGAAATTTGGTGAAACCATTACACCTATGTAAAGTATTTCTCTTCTTAAAGTAAGGAAACTAAACACAAAATCTCTTACTTGCCTGGTCTTTAGAACGGTTTAGTAATACTGAAGATGGAGTTATGCTTAAAATTTCTTGGAATCAAAAGCAATAAAGCTACTAGAACCTCAAATAACTTCAGGAAAAATACCTAAGAATTACCTGGATCACAGTCTAATTTAAACCCGTGGCTGCCTGCATAGTATCAAAATTCCTTAATGAAAACTAAAAAAACAAATTATTCAAGGTAACAATAACTGCATGCTGCCTATTGTGGAATTAGTTCGTGAAACTATTTCTCTTCTCAAGGGAACACAGAAAACTTAAATGTGCTCCTAAGATAGGTAGCAGATAATCTTCAACACCACTCATCACAAAGGCAGTGAATCTGATATATAATTGCTTAGTTTTATATATATATATATATATATATATATATATGCAAAATGTACAATTCTATACAATTTAAATACAAAACACAACACGGGCCTTTCAACTATATTTTTCAATTCTTTAAACACCCTTGTAAACACAGAGGAGTTGCACATTTTAGGACACCAATGGTAAATAATTGATCTAGTTTGTATCCCTTTTAATAGACTCAAGTACTACTTGTATACGCCTAATTCCAGCTGTGTTATGGTAGCTAATTTACAGTGAAGTTTTGAGTAACTGACAGTTCTAAGCATTCCATTCTGTTAGGGCATCTGTGGCAGACAAGATCATAAATTATATCCATACTGAGGAATCCAAAAAGGTTTGTGTGGCCAAGCAGCATGATGTCTCAGGCTCTAAAGCTTGTGGTTTGCATTTGCATCACCATTTCAATTACCAAGAATTGACCTATTTATCTAGCCCTTTTTTAAAAAGGTTTATGCTCTCATTTCAATTTCATGACACTGCTTTTAGAGCTTTAGCACCGAGATCTATGCATACTCTGGCAATTGTAAAGGGCAGAATTGCAGACCTGGAAAAGGGTCCTTTGTATTCAAATAGTTTTGAAACAGTATGCTGCATTATTTCAATCTAGAGCTTTTAGCTTAGTTTGATAGCAGGTTTAACATTGCCCTGCACTGCAACTTCTGCAGATCTAGTGCACGTCCCGAATCTTATTAACAATTCAGAAGCCTGACATTCATAATGAACTGAATCAGGATCTGTATAATGAGGTTAAAAGCTCCCCCAATTTTGGAAATTCACTCCTGAAAATGAGGACTCTTTGGAGATCAAAAGAGCTGTCTCATTGCCTGTTGACATCGTCTGCAGGTGCTTACTGATGGCACAGTGACCTGTAAAAAGGCCTATTGCTCATGAGAGATTTTGACTGCCTAATTTTAGCAGTTCTTAAAGCCTGCATCTATCCAAATTTCTGTAGATCTTTGGAGTGCTTGAAACCTAAAGATGAGTTCCAGTATTTCTCATGTTCTTTGATAGGCAGCTTCACTGGTCATGATGACAGTACTGGTTCAAGTCCAATAAAAGGTTTGCTCAGTTCCCTTTTTAGCAGCTTCATCTCCTCTTTCACCTATGCTGAACTGAATTGTGGGTAGCCAGTGGCACTTGGGACTTGCAGCATTCTAAACCAATTATCACAGTATAAGAATCCTCTATTGCTGTAGTGTCTTCTTACATTCTCCCAAATATTAGCTATAGCATATATCTCTTAGTCCCCATGTCTTGCCAAACAGGCAAGATGTAGGTCCAAAATGCCCTATAAGCTTTGGATTATAGGGCTACTTTCTCCAGTGCTCCCAACTATTAAGTCTGTGAGGAGGTCACAACAAGCTGAAATGCCAAAGAGTAACAGAATAGTTTTCGTGAAAGTTGCATATCATCCATACAGGGAGTCCCTTACAAATTTAGGAAACTCCCTCTCCAAGATAACAGTTTGGTACAAAGCATATTATAGGTCCCATTTTCTGCAAGAAACCACTATCACAAAATTATGCCATTACGGATTCTCCACCCATTCTTATAATTTCAGCAAGATAAAGTAGCAGTTCACACTAAAGATTTTGGATGGCTTTTCTGAAACTGCTTCCTCTGCAGAAGATGGTAACCTGAGTGATCATCAGATCTGACAATACCAGTTTTATTTTTGGGGATACCTGAAAGACTTAGTTATGCAGAGGTAATCCTCATACACTTGAACTACATGATGCAATAAAGGCATGTGTCTAACAGATCAGTGCAGAAACAGCTTTAGAAACATGCAGAGGCATACGCTAGCATATATGGATGGAATTTTCAACATAACTTGTAGGAAACATAAATTTATGATTCATTGCATAACAGCTTTTCAGACATATATTATTGTCATTAGGTTACCTGCTTATCCTTATAACATTTTTTTTTTAAAGAACATCCAGGCTGGAATGCTTCCCTATGAGTTTCCTAACAACTTGGTTGAAATTGATAAATCTTAATAGCTGTACAATGTGTCCCAAGAGTTGCAGAAAATATTCAAAAGGAACAGCAGTGAACAAGAAGCTATATTCAGTTATTTTATAGGTGGCGTTGGGATATGCTTTTTAAATTATGTAAATGATCACTAAAAATATAGGAATTTATAGAGTAAATGCAGGAATCAGATTCCAAGGTTCTAGTAAGGTTACTGCCTAAACAAAGTTTTAGTCTTGAATTCAGTTAGATCTAAAACTTATGAATGACAGCCTCCTAATGCCATTATTCAGGCAAACTTTTCTTTCTGGTAATTAATATTAATTTTTGTTTCTTATTTTCAAAGCAATGAAAAACTTAATGAAATATTTAAGTTCTTAAATACTACTAACTGAAAAAACTTTTAGTGAAGAAAAATGCAAATAAAAAGTCTCTTCATTATGAAAACAGCTGTTTACAATTACAATGTCTTTATTCTAAGATGCAATGAAATTTTACAAACTATTTTGAAAGCTATTTACTTCCTAATTTGTGCTTTTCACTGCTTTTATTCAGCAATTGATACTTGTTTGCTTCAACAATATTTGGAACAAAAAAAATGTGAATAGAGCTACTGGGAAGTAAGAATAATGTTCTTGCCTTTCAGACCTGGCCTCGGGCTCAAATCCTGTCTCAGTTAAGCTGTCCAGTTAAGGTTGGTATTCATACAAATATCAGAATAGCTTCAATTCTTTGGTTCCTGAGCTCATTAGTACTTTCAGTTCACAGTTTCATTCAATGCTAGTCAATGCATTCAGTACCAGAAGCTAATTGCAAGGAGGAGTTGCTGAGCAAACCTATCACTGCTTAATCAGGAAGTTTCAATAATATAAGCAATGCATGTATGTTTTACACCTTATAATCTGTTTATTTCTAGAATAACAGTGGAGTGCACTAGGCAAGAATTGTCCTGCTTTATTGTTTACCTATATATTGTAATATGCATTAAGCAGAGTCCTATGGCCTGCTGCATATTAAAAACCAAGAAGCCAAGACGGCGGATGCAGTTGGAAGTGAGTTAGTGCTGCTCTTGCAAGAGGACCTCAAAAAGGTTAAAAGTGCACTGGAATCCCAAGCAACCTTGTTAAAACAACGAAAGAGGAGGCTCTACTTTCAGTAAATGAAATTAATTGTGCTCTAAACAAGGTATGTGTCATATTTATGTATTTATAAAATGAACTGTAAGAAGCCTGCAAGATGACTATGCAACCATCTTATAGTAGCATAGTGCAGACATCTTAAATAAACACAAACAGGCTCCACTCTAGTGGCTAAAGCCAGGAACCCCATGGATATTAATAACGGCAACCAATGTGGTACTAACAGCAATGCAATAAGAAAAATGATTAGAAACAGTATAAAACTAGAAGAAATTAAAATAGTCATAAAGAAGATGAACAGCAGCACCTCCAACAACTCAGTAATAATAGAATGCAGGACTAAGATGAAAATGCTCTGCTAGAAAATGAGACTTAAAACAAAGTGAAAGATGTGACCATAACAATGCCTATGCAATTGAACCCCAAGGTAACGATAACACATATTCCCACTGGAGTTGCTAGTACTTCAAAACAAGTTGGAGACTATTGAATCTACAGTATGCTCAGTGAAGTACATGGCGAGCAGATTTTTTTTAATCTAGGCATTTCAAAGTAATAGTAAGCCTGCAACTACACCCAGCATTGCCCCACCAACAGGTGAAACTGCGCTGGAATTGAATGAGGTGGTACATTATGTTGCAGTGTCATCATGCTTTAAATGTCTGGGTTTTAGTCACACATCAAGAGATCATCACAAATCAGATTGAAACAACTCAAATTCTGAACGTACAAATTTCATCCCACTAATACTTTTATAAATATCCTAATAGGAAATTGAATACCCATCTTAGCATGTTCAGTGAGCAATGCCCGTGTTACCAAAGAGTGAAAGAAAGCAATCAGAGAACAAAACAAATTACTAACCTACCATGGTGTCTATACATTGTATATAATTAAACTTGCATCACTTAATAATTACAACCACTCACTTGATTTTCTTAAGAAAGTGATATTGCAATAGCATTTACACAGAAGCCACATTGCCACAATGGTTAAGTAAATTCCTGCCCAAGTAACTTAGTGTTCTACTCTTCCCAAGAAAATGTCTGCGTGGCAATAATGCTGAGAAATGACATTGCCAAAACAAGCTGTATTAATAAGCAAATACACTAACAGGAACCAAGCAGTGGTTAAACTCTCACTTTCAGGTCTGAGAGCATGCGTACTAAGTTCCTAGTTACTTCCTGATAATATTATTGCACACGATTTAACACACTTTAAAAATGTTATAACAAACGTGCACCTGACAAACATTACTTCAAAACACAGCATCTGGCATGGCCTGTTAACATACAAGGGGTAATGTGATGTTCAACTTTCTGATGGAACACAATTCACTCACACTTAATGAAGATTAGAGTCCAACCTTTTCAGGAGCTTAAGGGGAAAGCTGAATAGACTAAATGGTGACATCACCTAACCTGTCATCTAGAATAACAAATTGGTCCATATTCTCAGAAGACTTTCTCTCTGACCATAACACCACAGGCTTCCAATTTACTTTGGCCTACAACAGGGAAAGGGTGCGGGACACTATTTAACCACAAGAAAATTTGCCACAAACAAAGAAAATAGAAACAGTAGGAAAGAACATGAAATATTACACTCCAGACACTTAAATTATTGGATACCATCTGGACCGAATTGAATCAAATATGCTCTTACACATTCTCATCTTTTAGACCAACCAAGAAACACACAGCTGGTGGACATAAGAAATTGAAATTCAGCAGAAATGTAGAAATGCCGCAAAACTGCGTAAGATGCACAGCTGGTGCCTTTATATCAACCTATAAGAATAATTACCTTGAAATTAGAAGTAAATCCTAGGCCACAATTAAGCAAGTAAAGCTGGATTTCCAGAAATCTTTCTAACAAAACATAAACGTCAATCTCTGGAAACTCCATAAAATTTGCAAAAACAATTTTGATAAGCAATTTGCACCGCAAACTCTATGTGAAAATGGTAGACCAACTACTTCTGCTGAGGATAAGACATTGGCCCTACTCAGTGTTTTTTTTTTTTTGCAGAAGACCTGTCCAATAAAGATACCCCAAGCCAGGAAATAACAAGAAGATGGAAAATGGCTAGAGCTCTTCCACTCTAGATGAGTCTGAATTCAACAACAAAAAGTAAACTTAGTGATAGAAGATCAGTCAACCT
Source organism: Deroplatys truncata (assembly GCA_030765065.1). Classification (NCBI taxonomy): domain Eukaryota; kingdom Metazoa; phylum Arthropoda; class Insecta; order Mantodea; family Mantidae; genus Deroplatys; species Deroplatys truncata. Next base: position 156,230,452 of record CM060978.1, read on the forward strand.
GAAAAGCTTGATCGTTTAGACGACATTATTATTAAATGTATTCACCAGGCTCTACCAGCCTTCTGATGGACGCACTAAAACAAATGCTTCCAGCTTAGCTGTTTTTGGGAAATGGAAAAAGCCTCAATAGCAGTCACTCCCAAAAATGACAAAAGCAAGCTTGCCACCACTGATGGATAAAGAGGAATGCATCTGCTGTTGATACCTGGAAACTGTTATGAGAGGTTAATTGTACAAAGGACTTTGATATATCAGGCCAGGTCCAAAAATACCAGACATCGGCAATATGGCTTTAAGGCAGGCTTTGTCTACAATATATGTCACATGAAAGGTAACAGTCATCATTTAGGAATGTAAAAATAAAAATGTAAGATGCTGCCTAGTTGCTCCAAACTTGAAAGGAGAGTTTGACAATGTCTGGCATTCAAAAATTATTTCAGTTTTAAAAAAATACAATTGCGCTGCTAACATTGCAGGGGTGGTTAAAGAGTTTTCATCCAGGAAGTAACCATGAAGCTATCTAATTGTCTAAGGACTAGGAATATCGCTAAGGGTTGTCCTCAAGGTCTGTGTCAGGTCCAATGCTGTGGAATCTGATAGCTCAAGATCTAATTCACTAGCCCATTCCAAGCACAAATGGATATATGCAGATGATGTAATCTTAATTATTAAAGGTGCAGCTCACACTCAGATCACCAAAACCTTCACTCATGCTCTCTCAAAATTAGAAGAATGGGGTAAAGAAAATAAGCTGAAACTAGCAAAGCAAAAACCAGCTATAATATCAATGTTTAGCTGGAAATAGCAAGTATACTGTACACATCTCACGGTGAAAGAGAGCAATATATATTTATTGTCATAGCTTCTTATTTGGGAGTAATTTAAGGCTGCAACCTAACATGGAACCAACATATCCTTAGTTTAAACTGTAAAATTCAGAACATCCTTCATAGTCTCATCTGCTGCTCCAGGTCTTCATGGGGGCTATCCTTCAATCATCTAAGTACAAATTATCAATACTGCTTATTGCCAACAATTTCTTATGCCTCCTCCATCTAGTATAGTCAAATTTACCATCAATCGCAAATGTACAAACTGGTCAAAATCCATAGACAGATTCTGATATGACAAAGTCATACCATTATCTCAAATGAAGCACTTGCAGTCATTGGAAACCTACTTCCTGTAGAATTACAAATCAGACTTCAGAATGATACTTGGGCGCTACATCGTGGTCAAAAGATGACTGCAATCATACCCAAAGACAGAGATTCTGGTGAAAGAAACACTCCAACCTTCAGAAATACCAGATAAAATCAGATCAGGCAGGAGAAGCCAATTTCACTCTCTACACCAATGGGTCCAAAACAGCAGGAAATGTGGGGGCAGAACTAGCAGTCTACCATGACAGAAAAGAAATATCCAAATCAGCCAAACTCTACCAACAGTGCAGTGTTTCAGATAGAGCTAGAGGGCATACACATGGGATTAGAGTAGATAAAAAACAACCAGAAACCTACCAAACATATGCTATCAATGTTGATTCACAAACAGCCCTGAAAGCAATTGCATCATGCAAATTCACCAACCCAGTTGTTATACAGATTAAAAGAGGTCTTCAAATTATAATGAGAAGCAATCAAATCTCATTCTACTGGATTATAGGACACACTGCCCATTATAGGAACAATAGAGCTGATTCTCTTGCCAAGATTGATTCTAGTAAGCAGAAATTAATAGAATATGAGACTTCCCCTCTCACTTTGCAAAAAGTTCAAGCAATATCATCTAAACCTTGAAACCAACTATACACATGCTCACCAAAAGCCACCCACATACAACATTTTCTTCGCAATAGTACATGAGACGAAAAATCACCATTAGCCCAAACTTCATCCTCTCACAGTTTCCTACCAACCATGACAAATTGCTCCACCCTGCATAAAATTGGAAAAGCCAAATCAACTTGTGCCCATGCCTAGAAGACAATCAAACCACCATTTATCTTCTCATCCACTGAAAACTCCACAACAAAAACAGATCTGCTTGCTGTAAGGGTCCCAATGTAATCCTGTGGAAAGCCATCAAATCTCTAAGAACAATATTTATGAATCACATTTATAAGACTCTGACTCAACCACTTATATGTGAATACCTATTTATGTAGTAAAAATTCTGTGATGTACCCACTCGGTAAAATGCAGATTGCATGAATTAAAAACAAAAGAAAAAAAGAAGGCAGCACAGTAGTGAGGAATTTCTGAACAGGATGCAATGAGATACTTGATATTGAACCCAACACAGGGACAGCACCAGAGAAGGAAGAAAGAGGCCCCAGTTGGATTTGTGCTGGTGTCACAATTTCCTCTGCCTCTGTATGAAAGCAAGCAGAAGAGAACATTTCACTGAAGCTCTGCTGTGTGACACCAGCCATAGGACAAGGAAGAGAAAAAAAGGAGAGAAAGAAAAAAACAATATATACATATATATTTATTTATTTTCAAAATATATTTAAAAAGCACCACCCTGGCACCAAACAACACATACACTGTCAAGAACTGGATAAGAACTACCTCTACTGACTACATACCTCTGGAGAAAAGGTAAAAAATGTACTAGATTCAATGTGATAATGTATACATTGGGAAAACTAAAAAAAATAGTCAACCATTTCAAAGGACATAGGTGCCGCATGAAATAAAAAAAATCAGCAGTTGCATCACACTTTTGGACCCAAATCCACGAAATAAAAACTGAAACCAAGTTACTGAACCAGCTCTGAAAACAAAAACTAGATGTTTGGAAGATGATATACATTAAAAACTTTGAAACTCATATAATGAATTTTGATTTGCAAGAAGCAGACAACCCCATCTTTAGGCTCATCCATAAGCAGAGAATACTGCAAGCTACAAATGAACAGGTCAGAAATTGCTCCTGCAGTCAACAGGTAGGAGAACTCATGTCCAGCTTAATAAATATGTGAGTGAAGCATTAAGTGTATAAGTTCACATAAGAGCTTACCTTATGTTTTGAAGATTATCAATTGCACAAAACACAGCAAGCAGTTATACTAATCTAATCTCAGTATATGACAAAGTCCACGAAATCCTGAGTAACCTAGAGCAGCATTAATAGTCAACCTTGGTCCAGACCAACTTGCTACTTCTGGTGGATTTACAGCAGAGCATCAATTTTCTTATTCATAAACCAGGACTTGTGTTGGTCAGGGGATTAATTGCCTTGGTCTGGACCAAAGGAAATCATCTCTGCAAAATGGATGACTATGGAGTGATGAGGGTGGCTGCTGTACGTAAAATTCGTGAAATGAAATGGTGGAGGAAAACTATCTGCCAAGATTAGACATAATGGGAAAGTATGATAATCTAAACGTTAGAAACAGATACAGGTTTAGTAAAGCAAAAGTTAGAAGGCTGATAGAACTGGTTTGTCTTAACCTATAAGATAGAGACGATAACTGAGGCTAGAGTATCTCAATTGATACACAAACCCTAATAGCACTTTGGTATTATGCAAGATGAGGGGTATCAAGACAATACTCTTGACCTTAGTCATGCGTCAGTAAGCTGCATTACAACTAATGTCCCATGTGTCATTGCTAGACTTGCGCCTTTTTAAGCTGGAATTATGATGAACTTTACTTAACATGTCAGGACCTAACATGAAGTTACGAAATGCTGCTAAAGTAAAGGTCTATTTGAATGCACTTAACATAATGGGGAGATCCTTGATTGGTTATTCTTTTATTACTTCATGCTACTGCTTCACGGCGATTGATTCCAATTACCATTTGGCATTAACTTGACATAACAGACAGGAAAAGTTAGACACTGCCAAATTCTTAAATTATCATGTTAAATTAAGTCACATTTAAGTCAACCCTAAATAGCTCCATTTAATACAGCATAATAACACCTTCACATTACGTTGCATTGAGTTAGGTCATTTACGTTAAGTTCGTCATAACTCAGGCTTTACTTATGTTTTCCTGGCGAGGAGAGGAGGATTATAACTGCACAGAAGCTTTATGAAAAATCAAGGTTTCCTCATGTAATTATTTCTGTATATCTCACAATATTTAATTATTTGCTTAAGATCCAGCATGAGAAGCATTTTAATAAATAACTGCAAATGTTGCTTGCTATTTAAATTAAATTTCATTCTATAATTTTAAGGTTAAAAGTTAACATTCCCAGTCAAATTTTTATTGAAATGATTAACAATGCCATGAAACTGTGGATAAGAACATTTACAAAAAGGGAGGGCTAACAATAGATTAAAATCATGCACAAAACTGCTATATATTATATGCCTCATCTTTTATGTTTTTTGCATTTGCCGAAACTATTTACCAATAATATCCTTTTTTTTATTAAGGAAAACAGGCATTTTTCTCCTTTGACTGATTTAGTGCAGCTCCCTGGTTATCTCCATTTTTTGAGGAGTGAACACTGAACTGATGAAAAACACAGCTATGAAATTACCATAGAAAGTTGTAAACTTGGGAGTAATAGTGGTTAGTTTACTGCTCTATGGAAGTCACACATGTGCAGAACTACCTTTCTTTGTTGTATTAACATTTTCTCCTTGCTGATCCATGGCCTTTCTTGGTCCAAAGCCTTTTACCATCTATGGTTGGCCTTTGGTCTGGACCAAATGAATTGGAGATAGTCCAGACCAACGTGAAATTTATGAATACAGCTCCTAGAGTTTAGAAGTATGTATTGAAATCTTCTCATTCCAACAACAAATAGTTTCTTTTCCAATAAGAGAACCATGAAATGACAGACAGATATGAAATGATTTTGTTCATCAGGTGGTTCTACCATAGAGACATATGAGGGATGAGGTTACTGTTTTCCGTGCTTTGTCACTTTCAATATGTAGCCAACCTGAAACTAGTTACGGCAAGAAAAACAGCTTATATTGGATTAGAAATTTTATTTTTGGGAATTTCACTTCAGGAGCTAGGTTTGGATTTAAATACTATGATAAATGTTTAGTACTGAATGTGTTGAAGGCTAAAGAAAGAAAGCAAGGAATGAAAGGAGGGAGATATGTATGTGGTTTAATTAAAGGCCAAGGTCTTTGTTTTTAAGTTGTTAGATCATTATATCAAGGACCATCTTGAATATGAGTGGTCACTCCTTTGAGAATGAGAAAGCATAATTTCAGTAATTCAAAACAGAATATGGATGTACACTGCATATTTTATATTTGAAAACTTACTGTATTCATTCACGAAATCTATGAACTCCCAGTGTACTGTTTACGTGTGAATACAGACTCAGCCCTAGGAGAACTAGAATCCAGTTATGAATCTTAAAATACTTGGCTTCCTATAGAGGGCAAATCAAAAATGTGGATTATTTCAATTTGTATAGCTTTTATGGCTGGTGATGTCATTAAACTGTGCATATTGAATATTACATCAACTTTAATGCTTTATGACTCCTAATGTATGCTGCCATAATGTATTAGTGCACTGACCCAAAGACATGCTTTAGATAAGATGTTTTAACACTGTTTTAATGGGCCCGGTGAACATTCTGCACAAAATAAATGCCATTATTTAATACTTCAGTAAATAAAGCACATCTCATTAAGCTGTGCTTAAGCACCATTACATATAATTTAATATACCAGTACAGACAGACTTCTAAAAAAATATAAAATCTCTAACTCTACACATACTGATAGATATCCAGTTAATCATTGTAAAGCTAAAATATATACATGCATTTTTGTACTGAGATCCTATGAGGGAAATTTCTATTTTAACAATGCACTGTTGTTTATATTAAAATCTAAAATACAGCTGCTGTCACCCACATGGGGAATATGAAGTAAACAGATCTGTGAAATTAATAAGAAAAAATGCCACCACAGCACCAACGGCAGATCCTAGTTGTTGCACTGCACCACACCAAAACAATGCTCTTCCTCGCTCTCGGCGAAAAAATGAAGCTATTGAAACTTTTACGTAGGTAATAAGTCCAGTTACAACTACCCATGAAATAACCTGAAATAAAATACAAAATGTACATGACTGCAATAAGAGATATTATTAAAAGCCATTATTTACTATTTTATTACAATTTTTATGAGGGATAGTTTTAATATAATCTGCCTGCAATAAAATGAAGCTATTTATTATATTTTAAGCTTCCACAAATTTTCCATTGTTATTAAATACTCATCATTGCTGGGATAACTTTTGATTGACTCTTCTCACTTCAGTCTGCCAAAAGATTTAAACAAGTATAGTGTTTATGATATAAGTTTATCTTTATTGAAAAGTCATGAGCAGGAAGAAAATGGGATCCTTTTGGGGATGGACATAGTGGTGTATAGGCCTATCTTACAATCATAAATGAGTTAAAAGGAAACAACAGATGCTCTGGTGTTCAGTAAAGTAGGAAGTTCATTGCTGATAATGTTTTTGTCCAAGTTATGCTATCCATTCTCTACAGGATTATCACAGTTAATACAGTTAATTCCAGAAACAGCTATATGTTTCTTAAATGGACAGATATCTGATGTGCAGGAAGGTTATCTCACATTATGGCAAATACTTGAAACTTGATATACAAGTTAATTAGAACTGAATACAATACAATATTTAGCAGTTAGTACATTGAAACTGGACTGTGATTAAAGCATCCTTATATAGTGATTTGAAATTGAACATTAGAATAAAAATTGCAAATGTAAGCAATCCAGTATTTTGCTCCTGATGCTCAATTGCCTGGTCTTGGAATCATCTGATTTGCAAATGTCTATACAAGTGAAGGAACGATTGCTGCTAGATATTTTAAAATTGAATAATAGTAATAATGATGCTTATGTTGATATAGTGAGTTAATGTTTATAGAATTCCTTCTTGAAACAGTCATTATTTTCTCTGTTGATAATTATTTCAAGAGAGAAATCATTAAAAGATCAAAACCATTCACGGAAATCCTACAATAAATTACACATTAATCCAATGCATTAGAAAAAATTAAAATTATTCGGCAAGCTTCTGATAGTAAGAAAAACAAAAAATGCACAATTTTGCTCAAATGTTTCATTAATGGTATGAACCAGAAAACATGCACATTACTACTTACCACTAAAAATTCTCCTTCAATACTACCAACCAGTGGTGGCATTGGGCTCATAAGAGCTGTAGCTACAATATATCCTGTGACACCCATTCCTAGCACTGCCAGAACAGATATTGTTCTCACGGAAGAATATGGAAAGAAAACTGCCAGAAAACAAGCCATTGGGTTTGCCATGCTGCCTAATGTTACAGATAGATGATAAGCCACATTTCCATATGGTAAGCAAGAATATGACTGAATGCTTGGAAATACACCATTTCCAAAAGTACACATTGTTGCAGCCAATATTAAAAAGTAGACATACACAGTCTTTGAAATATACTGTTGCTGTTGTTCGGAATCAAATTTCTCTGGTAATCGCTTTTCTGTTCCAGTTTCATTATTTATCAATATTGCTGGATGCTTAGGCGCTAAAATTTCCGTATCCTTCATCAAGGACTCCACGTCATCCCTGACTGTGAAGACAGGAACAGCATTAACTCTTGCAGAAGTTTCTGATGCTTCAGATCTCTTTGTTTTTTCACTCTGACAAGCTTTTAAATTATTTAAAAGGAAAAATGCAACTGTGCTCAAGCACATCATCGCAAAAAGAAAAAGAAAAAACGTTTCTGTAGAGAATCGTGGAGGAGGAACATATGGTTCTAATGATGTGGGTTTAGGTGAGAAAGTTTCATTTGTATCTAAAGTCTTTGGAATGCATACAGGATTCCCACCTACTCCCTGGACGAGTGCTACCACACTTGGAAGAAATCCACTGAGACCTTCTCCAATAAAATATGAAATGAGATATATCTCTTTGAAATTCCCCATGAAAGGCATGAATAGAACTGAACTAGTGCATCCAACTACGGAAATGAAGAATGAGAGTGCAAACAAGGCAGTGCTATGCTCTTTGTTCCCAATTAGAGTATTTTTTTGATAAAAAAGTGCCATAAGGAGTAAGGCAGTACTTCCAAAGCAGAGGATAACATATATAATCCAACTGTCTTTCAGCTTCCCAGGTAAAAATTTCTGAGACATAGTGTATGCTATAGGACCAATATTAGCAATTTGAACAATGACGGATAGATATGACGGTAAACTCCATCCTTCAGGTTGAGTTCGTACCATCAGAGGTAGCTGAACAAACATGCCATTAACTGCTATCCATGCCGCTATTCCAAAGAGTATTGCAAGAAAATCCACCAAGATCTTGCGGTTAGCAAAAGCCTTATGGCAGCTGCAAAATGCTGTGTTCATACTGGAGTTTTGTTGTGCAAGGAGAGGGGTTTCTTCATTCAGTACAATGCTGAAACAAAATGTGATAACAATATTAAAGTCTATTCCACATAATGGTAAACACGACTGGAATTACAAGGGACATTCGGAAATGATCTACAATTTTTGTACTTCATTTATTAATGAACATAATTCTATGTACAAAGGATCTCCCAATCTACTACTCACCGCATTAATACACTGTTGCCAATTTCCTGGCAACTTCAACATTGCATCACGGAACCACTGTTTAGGGGTACTACACACTCATTCGTGGACAGTTGCCTGCAATTCCTTGTTGTTGTCAAACCTTTTACCTTGCAGCATATCCTTCATGTTGTCAAATAGAGCATAATCAAATGGAGCAAGATTGGTGAATATGGTGGATGTGGCACAACAATGAGTCCCAGTGATGTCAACTTTGCAGCCATGGTGTTGCTGTGTGGGACTGTGCATTGTCGTGCTGGAGAGCACACCTTTTGACCACTTTCCCTGTTGCCATTGCTGAATCCTGCATCCAAGTCGTGTAAGGGTGTCACAGTACGACCTGCTGAGAGTTGTTCCTTGTGAAAGCCAGTCCATTAGCAGTATGCACAAGTGTACCAAAAGATGGAGATCTGCTTACCTGCAGAGCAGCAGCACAGAATTTCTTGGGCTGAGGATTCTCAGCATGTTTCCATTGCATGGTTTGGTGTTCCTTCTCAGGTTTAAGGCAGCAACATCATGATTTGTCACCAGTTTCTCCAAAAAATCTGGATCTTCATTCTTCATTTCCAACAGTCGACGACAGACATCAACTCTGTTCTCCTTCTGGGCCTGTGTTAAGTCCTTTGGAACCCAATGTGCATACACCTTTTTCATACCCAAATCGTCATGAATAATAGTATGCAAGATTGCGTGGCTAAGGCCTGTCTGCCATTCTAGTTTATCGAACACCTATCAGCCTAATCAATTCAGACACAACCTAAATGTTTCTTGGAGACCACGTTGTTGATGAACTTTCTTGCATGCAGATTCCCTTCCATTGGCGAACCCAGCGATCCAGTTGTAAACAGTCTCTTGTTCTGGAGCTTCTTGACTTCGTACCACAGTTAAGTGTTTATGAATACCTGCTGTTTTGACTTCTTCCCTCCAAAGAAACCTTGCCGTCCAACTTTTCCATGATAGTCGCCTTATCCATGGCTTTCTCCACTTAACAACAAACAAGCACTGTCCTTTCATTATACACACTGTTCACAACTGCCATCTAGCACCTGCATGGTGTACTAGTATCATTTCATTGTCCCACAAGAGGACATGCCTGTAGATTGAACAGTATTTTTAGAACACAACTGTAAATCATTTCCGAATGCCCCTCATAATATTCACTGAAAGCACCCAAAGAGTAGTAACATAAACAAAGGGTCAATCCATGGTTACAAGCATGACACCTGCAGCTGCACCCAATGCAGATTAATATAGTTGTACCATTGTTCTTTGGCTCTGTAATAAAATAACTTGTCATAAACTTTAGAATAAGCTTAATATACAGTGTTAATGAAGCAATGTGGAAAGAACATGGATATTCGATTACCTGTATTTAATATACATCTCTAAGAATATATTAAGTTTTCATAGTAATTTTTTGTATGTGCACTTACAATACGGATAACTAAGAACTTTGAATACCTCTATTTTTATTCAGGAAGAGCAACCAAAATAAATATTAAAGTGGAAATTTATGGTGACTGGTGTGACATGCACTATAAGCATTCCTAACTTTTACTCCTGTTTATTACTATAATCCTTCCAGCCTGAGAATGGGTCTTAACATAAACAATACACATAGTATCACTCCACAACACCTTGATGTTTCATGAACATATGGAAAAACTTCCCCTCTTCTTCCTCAACAGCCGCTTACCAGATCTCCTACACTTGTTAAACTAAATGTACTAGTTCAAGAATGGATGAAGAAATGTCATGAAATATCTTTATTAGTAAAAACATAGTGTTAATCAGAGTTCTTGGGTAGTAACACAACACCCAACTGAGAATCAGAAGTGGTGATATCGCTTAAGTCATCTTCCAGGTTTACAAACAGCCTGCCTACGACTTGGTCGCACAGGATTCTCAGATCACCAGTTGCTTCCGATGAATAATTTAATGACATAACAGTGAGGATATTATTACACTCAAACAAAAAGTTGAACACATTCAAAACTATTGTTTTCTCCCTACTTTTAAGAGCTTTGCCACTTGTATGTTAATTACACTGTTCTAACCTGCTATGTATTCAGTCTTGATTGCAACATCAATAATACTGATTGGCAAAACCATTGCTTTTCCGCAGTAAATAATGCAGGAATAATGTCTGCATGACCATACTAATAAACATAAGTTAATTGGGGTATGACATCTCAATACAATTTGAGATCTCCTTGTGGTTTACCGGGAAAAATGCAAATCACTTGGAGAATTTAATGTTGTGCCATGGTAGCTCAGTGGTTAGAGCAACCAATTGGAGACCAGGAGATCCGTGGTTCAAATCCCGGCTATGGCATTGAATTTTTCAGTTATCTGATTCTACCTTTCCAACCCTGTCCAACACACGGCTTGTGTAAAAGAACAATTAATTCCATTAATTGACCTAATAGTGGTTGAAACTATAAAGCCCGGGACTTAAGTACTTACTAAGAACGTAAGTCGCCATTGGGGTATGACATCTCAATACAATTTCAGATCTCCTTGTGGTTTACTGGGAAAAATGCGAATCAGATGGAGAATTTAATGTTGTGTCGGCATGTTGCCGTGGTAGCTCAGTGGTTAGAGCAACCAGACGGAGACCAGGAGATCCATGGCTCAAATCCCGGCTATGGCATTGAATTTTTCAGTTATCTGATTCTACCTTTCCAACCCTGTCCAACACACAGCTTGTGTGAAAGAACAATTAATTCCATAAGTTAATTATTTAAGTTATGTGTAAATGAAACAATTATTAAAATACTACCATTACTCACCATCTTTATTATCTGAACCACAAAAAGGGTGATATAATACATGCAGTGTAGTAATGATATATTTTTATTGCTTGAAAGGTGTACTGCGGCACTGGTTTGTGCATTTGTTTACATCAGGACCCTTTCTTGGACCGGATGAAGTAGAGCAGGCATATGCATTGTTGCACAGATGGCTTTTTAAACTTAGAACGAAAATTTGACTAATTTTGCTTACCCCATCTCCTTTATTCTTTAAGGGGAGGCATCTTTGAAAATTGTAAATTACATATTTTCAACCTAAAGTTTGAAATTTTGTGGAAATACATCACACTTACATACAAATACAAACACCAAATTTCTCAAGTTCCTAAGTGCAACCATTTTGGAGAAAAAATAGAATATTTGTACATTTTGTGTTGCAATTTCTATTAAATTCAAAATAGAACCCGTGCCAAACTCATTCCACTATATGATTGGAACTGTAATAGAACACTTAAGCAATTTGTTGCATAAAAAATAGTGGCCTTTTTTCTTTCTCTATTTTTTGTTTTTGGTGGTGTTTAACACCTGTTTTTACTATATATGGCACCATCAGCAGTGGACAGTGATGATTCATGAAAACAAATTTGGGAAGGAAATATTCCAGGCCTAAGTTTAGTGTACCTCTCTGACATTTGCCAGTTAGGAGGAATGAACAACTGGAAAACAGCTCACACCTCCCATTCATGAGTCTGTATCTTAATGACCTCAGCTATGTGTGTTGGTCCTTTTTCTCAGAGACAAGTATTTTTGTAGTATTTAATTTCTTTGTTTAGTTGTAACTTTTGTCCCTATTTGCATAAGTTTCAAATTTAAATTTTTGTAACTATGAACTATGAAAAGCACAGTAAAAACTCTACTACACTTTATTGGCTTCTTGTCTAGTTTCAATAAAATTTTCAGGCTGTCTGGTTGAAAACTCTGACATGCTTGCTGTTGTATATTTTGAAGAATGTTAAAATTCTTAAAGGGAGAAAATTAATTTTTAAGTTTTAACACATTCCTAAACCTATGTTGATCAAACTTTGTGTTTTAAAACTGCCCAGCTTCATAGGGTGGGCCCTTAGTTCTTAAGTTTCCTGGCTTCAGTAACAGCTTTGTCCATTGGAGTCTAACTGTTTTGAATCCTTTACTGCAGGCTCGATCACTTCACTGTACGTGATAGATGTCCTAATAAAGTTTTTCCCCTTGAATCACACACATAGGCCCAGTAACCTTAGCTTTCAATAAGGTTAGCTTCAGAGCTGATATTAAACTCAGATACTGCTACAATAATGGGGGTGTTCGGGCAGAACTACACCAACTTCCTAAACTTCCCCCATCCCCATATGAAAAGAAAGAAAAAAATTATTACTGCTATCTTGACTTTCCTTTTGGTCACAAAAATTTCTTTGGGGCATTTGCTAAACTTTCAATAGCATTCCGAGTATTTCCCCTAGTACATCTTAAAGGGCTAATATTACATAAATAAAGAATTTGGTCACATATCCTGGGAGAGAATAGTTTTTATGCTTTTGTTGTACGAGGGTAGTACTTCACTTTTTGCAATTGCTTGGATGTAAAAGCACCAAGAGTGTTCTCTACCTGGGCATTTATTGTGCTTTGAGTGTTTGTCTGTGTTACACAATGGTATAAAGTTGTAGAGACAGCTTGCTTCATTAGGTACATCGTTCTTAACTGCACTTTGATAATTATTACACAACTTAGAATCTTTTGGATATATGATTTAGACATGCTTCCTTATTGATTCAGCAATCCGGCCCATGCACTGCAAGCTCTTCTAATTGTTTATGAGTTTTGACATCTCCATCACGTAGCATGGTTGTATAGCTTACTCAGAAACTAATTTAGAAGCAGCATTCGAATTCTATTCACCAACGATGTATACAAAATAAGAAGCAAATAATATGGGTCTGATCTTTGCTTGTATTGTTCTGCCAACCTAGCTCTAAGCAAAAAAAAAAAAAAAAAAAGAAAAAGAATATATTTTCCTTTTTGTGCCACCATTTGCAATTTTAAAAGAAAATGTATTGATATGGTAAAGTGTGACTTAAGCCATCACTTGGTCTTTAAAATGCCTAAAAGTGGTTACACCTACTGCACATGGTTATTTAAATCATCATGGGATTCACTAATAAAAGTACAGGGAGAAAGATGAAGACTTGAATTTGGAAGTACGTGATTCAAAGATTACTTTTAGCACAGAAAAAGATTTTGCGATTTTCTACAGTTTTTGAGCATAACTTCACTGATGCCTCCCCTTAAGAAATTATTGTATAACTAGTTTTGTACGGCATCCTGATATGTTTTAGGAATGACACATAGAGAAAAAAAATCAGAAAAAAAAAGTTGTTAATTATAAAGACTGGGAGACTAGTTTCTGAAACTAGGACATAATTTTCTCTCTTTACAGAATTATTTAACAAATATTGGTAATAAACTTCTATCGCATGCATATTGAGCTGTTATAAGCAGGATTCAGATGTCTTTGCTTTACTGTATTTTCTGCTTTCCTAGTTGCTAAATCATGCTTGGAATGAAATAGCTATATATTTTGTCTTGTTACTTTCTTACTACGATAGTAAGTAGAGGAAGTACTGCATTCCACCCAAAAATTCAATAGCAAGATTTCACTGCAAATACATGTTTTGAGGCACCCTAAATCCAAATAAAGCATTTTTGGAAATGTGTCCATGCATGCATGCATGCATGCATGCGCGCGCACGTGTGTCTGTGAAGAGCATAATTCAAAAATGAAAAGTTGGATAAAGATAAAAATTATTTAAGTTTAGTATCTTCCAAGAATGCAACACAAAGATTTTCAAGAAAATTACCCCCACTCCAACTACCCTTTACACGAAAGATTTTTAAAAAAATTTTGATTTTCTAAAAAAATGGCTTTGACGATTTTGATTAAAATACTATATATGAAAGATATTTATATTAAAAATAAAATGTATATCCTGAATTTTCTGGGAATAGCCTAGGAAGTCCTTTTCATTCGGAAGGAATTTTGTATAACTTGAAAATTTTAACCGATAGACAAAAATGTAGATCTCTTTAAAACACACCATTTACTTGAAATAAGTTTTTTTTTTTTTTTTTTTTTTGTGGCATAAGGCATTTCTGAGATATCCGTTATTAAAGGTTTGAATTGTTCAATACTTACCATTCTTTTAAAGTCCTATCGATTTTCAGTTTTTCTCGCGATTGCATGAAAACAGTATGGAATTTTAAGGCCAGCTATATCGTCCAGTTCTTAAACATTTGACTATCCCATTTGAGAAAAACTATAAGTATTGGAAAATTTAAGGGAATAACAAGCAATATCTCGAAAATGGTTCACTCAACAAAAAAAAAAGTATATGACATAAATTGTGTATTTTAATGTGATCTACATTTTTTGTGTAGTACAATTTTGTCTATCTCTTATGGTTTACCAGTTATGCAAAAGTCGTTCACAATGAAGAATACGTTTGGAGACATTCCCGGAAAATTCAAGATATACATTTTAGTTGTCATGAAAGTATCTTAAGTATATGATATTTTAATCAAAATCGTTAAAGCCATTTTTAGAAAATTAAAATTTTCGAAAAATTTTCCATGTAAAGAGTAATCTGAGATTGGGGATTTTCTTGAAAACCTTCATGTCACATCTCTGGAAGATACTGAACCCAAATACCAAGTTTGGTGTTTATCCGACTGTTCGTTTCTGAATTATGCTGTTCAGAGACGGACAGACACACACGGACATGTTTACAAAAATGCTTTTTTTTGGATTCAGGGGGCCTCAAAACATATATTTCAAGTGAAATCTCGGCATCAAATTTTTGGTGGAATACAATACTTCCTCTACTTACTATACGTAGTAGAGAAAGTAAAAACTTTTTACTTTCTCTACCACCTACTTATAATAGGCAAGAGGAAGTATTTACTGTATTCCATCCAAAAATTTGATATTGAAGATTTCACCAAAAATACATGTTTATAGACTCCCTGAATCCAAACAAACAAAAACATTAGGAGAGAGAAGAGAGAAAACACTAACTCAAAAACAAAAGGTTGGTTAAATGCCAACATGGTATTTAAGTTCAGTACTGTCAAAAGATGCATCACAAATATTTTCAAGAAAATCCCCTGACTCCAAACCACCGTTTACATGGAAGATTTTTTGAAATGTTTTATTTTTTAAAAAATGATTATGATTTTGATTAAAATACCATGTATTAAAGATATTTACATGACAAATAAAATGCATATCTTGAATTTTCTGGCAATAGCCTGATGAGTTGTCTTCATTCAGAAGGAATTTCACATATTCTCATATAATTGGTAAATATTAAACAATGGACAAAAACGTACTTCACAAAATGTAAATCTCTTTAAAACACACAGTTTATTTCAAATAACTTTTTTTTGCCATAAGCCATTTCTGAGATATCCATTATTAATGGTTCAGATTGTACAATACTTTGTCATTCCTTTTAAATTCTTCTAATATTCAGTTGTTTCTCATGCTTGTATGGAAACAGTATGGACTTTTAAGGCCAATAATAGCGTCCAGCTCTTAAGCATTTGACTATTGCTATTGCCTTTGTATCTATAATGAAATGTGTAATGTTGCTATTTCTGCAAAGTTTATCTCAATTAAAATTAAGTAGACAGAAAAATAAACTTTTGTAAGAATAGTGTGTATACCCTGTGGTAAACAATAGAGAATACAGAAAGTCATGTGAATATAACACAGCAGAATTTTATTTCAGATTTTATATGATAAATAACTATTGTTAACACATACTACTTTTTTTTACCAATTAACAGGCATCTCTTTCAGATTGCAATGTTCAATTAAAACTTGTTTTTCTATCCACTTTACATTGTTCAAGGTTGCTTTTCAGTTAAGTTTCCTGAATTTCTCCAGCTATTTGCAGAAAATTTAAACATTTTTTTTCAAAATGCAAATACCTATCTCAAACATAAAATATTTTGATATAATTGTTTAAGCGGTTTTTGAGAAGATAAAAAATAACCTAGGGTAGGGGTTGGTCTATTGGGTCAAGCTGTTCCCCTACCTAACCTAGTTCTTCTATGTCAAGGATTTTTTTGGGGGAGAGAGAAAATTTTCTTAAAAATCTTTGTCTTGTACTTCTAACATTTAACGATACCTGGCTCAGTAATGAAATGCATTAAACTTTTTATTTGTCTTTACAGACAGACAGATGTATACATGCAGACCTTTCTCTAAAAATGCTTCCTTTTGAGCTAAGGGCACCTCACAATCTTGATATCGAATTTTGAGTGCAATACAATACTTCCTTTATCCAAGTGCTATAGAAAGCAAAACAGGAGTCTTTCTGGTATTTGGCCGGAAACTAGTACCCTTGGGTGATGTCATTACATCCGTATGTGAAGCGGGAGGTGTCCGAAGTACTAGCTACAGTGAGCAATCGGTATAAGTTCGCACCTCCCACAAATTTTAAAAGAAGTCACAAGAGGAAATTATGCTTACTTAGGCAAGACAGGCGCTTTTTCAAATCGCAGAATTTAGTTTTGCTTTACAATACTTCAGCTTAAAATCAACTGGTTTTGGGATCCACTTTTGTTGTAAGCTAAATTCCCTTCGTGCTCCCCTCAGTATACCTAAAACACTAATTCTTTGAAAATATCATTGCTCGAAATTCTTTTAGCAT
Organism: Deroplatys truncata; assembly: GCA_030765065.1. Classification (NCBI taxonomy): domain Eukaryota; kingdom Metazoa; phylum Arthropoda; class Insecta; order Mantodea; family Mantidae; genus Deroplatys; species Deroplatys truncata. The sequence continues at coordinate 156,247,546 of CM060978.1, forward strand.
TGTTGCTAATGTGATTAAAAATATAACATATATCATTTCCACCTGTAAATCCACTTCTTTGAGCTCAAGTGCAATTTTCTGGAACACTAATAATACACAGCCTAACCAACAAGTCGATTCGAACTTTTAGCCCTCTTCTACACCAGTGACATCAGTTCATATTTTAAATTGTGTTACCTGTAACCTCCTTCACCTTCTTCTTCCAACGCTCCTTCAGTCATGGACATTGAGGGTGAATGGAATACCCAGGAAACGATGAGGTATTCGCGGTATGGGATTGCATAACCTCAGAATAAAATAACCTTTGAGCTGCATAGATAAGACGTAACTATATGCAGCTAAGCTTAAGCTTCCATTATTCTTCACTTTGTAATCAGTAATTCAAAATGACGTAAGTTTCCAGGTTATCTAAATTATAGGATTAGATTTAACCTGAATCCACACATCCCACATGTATGCATTCATCTCGCTTCCTTTTTTGTCGATCACTGACGTTTTGCTCGAAGCAAGTTCTGCCAACAGTCGTCAAGCTAAAGGTGCTTTTTCACGATTACATCTTTCCCTACTATTCTAGGAATGGAAAACAGAAACGAGCAAAGTGTCCTAATTTGTCTCCCGTCTAAAGCCGATTTTACTAAAGTATATTTCATTTATATCGACCACAAGAAGGGTTGCAATTTATTTCAGATTCTTAAAGAATGCTCCTGAAATCGCTAGTTCCAGGAGTTTTCGCAATGGTTCTGTCACTTCCGCTAGGTATCACGGGCCCCCAGACAAATTTGTTGTATGGGCACCTTAAACTTTAGGAGTTTTTTTTTTTTTTTAGAAATATTAATTCTGCAAAACCCTAAAACTACTTGTTGGTACACGTTAGATGCAAGTGTAAATGAATGCGGAACTGGGAAACAATGAATTAGATGTATTTAAATAGATGTAAAAATTACATATAAAATAATATAATAGTCTAACATGCTAAAACAAACAAACCTAACTTTTTAGTGAAACCATTGCAGCATATTTGATCATTTTGATTTAAAACCTTTACCACCTGAAATCATCATGCTTACTACCAAAATTAACTATAATAAATTAAACAACTACCTTTCTAGCATGCCATTTGAAAAAGGTAATGCTTTAGCTCATAGGTTTGTCAATTATATCAAAACAGGAGAAGCTAATAGTTCATATAAGAAAATAGTCAAACGAAGTCACGAAAACCCTGGATTAATAATGAATTTTTGGTATTAATAAAGAGAAGGGACTTATTCTATGCTAAAACTAAAAAAAAAAAAATACAATGCATCTAATAACACACATACTGATTATACCGAACTGTCAAGACAGGTAGTAAGAAAGAAGCAGCAGCTAATAAGGATATGCAAGGATTACTAATGATACAACGAATCAAAAAGATGTGGAATATTGCTAACAATACACTTAATAATAATAATAATAATAATAATAATAATAATAATAATAATAATAATAATAATAACATTTCAAATAATATATTTCCAATCAAATTACATGTACAAGATCGTGATTATACTGACATACAGGATGTGTGCAATGCACTTAATCATTTCTGTGTTAATATTGCTACTACTTTAAGATCTAATTTAGTTACGCCAACAATCAACACTTACGGGCCTCTATAATAAGTTTTTTCCTACATCCTGCTGATACACTAGAAGTCGGTGGTATAATTAATAAACTTAAAACCCAACGTCCTACCACTGACTATAATATAGATAATACTACAGTCAAGAAATGTAATAAACTACTGCTACCTCATATTGTTGACATTGTTAACCTATCCTTCGCTGAAGGTGTTATGCCTGATAACTGCAAAAGTTGTCCCTATTTACAAGGGTGGCAACAAAACTGACCCAAACAATTATAGGTCGATTAGTGTTCTACCCACTTTATCAACGTTAATTGAAAAAACGATTGTTGACTTTTATTAATAACCATGATAATAAATTATTAAATAGGGCTCAATATGGATTTTTACAAAATTCCAGTACTTTAAATGCCACTGGAGACTGTATAGTGCCAATCCAAAAGGCACTTTCTGTTAAATAATAATTTTGGAATATTTTCATTGAATTGTCTTTATCTCTAGTCTCTTAGTTCTTGTTATGTGTATTCCTTATGTATTATTTATATCTTTCTTACTTAAATATCATATAGTTCCTTATCGCTGCCATATAATTTATAAAGTAATTGTCCCTGATATGAGCCTAAGGGCGCCTTGAGATCTGTATTCAAATAAATAAATAAATAAATAAATAAATAAATAAATAAATAAAATAGGTGGTTAAAACTGTTAGTGTCAGCTGAGTGCTTTGAACAACAGTAGGTAGAATATTGAATCCTCTATTCTGGCTGCTGATGAAGTTATTAATCGCCTCAACGAAGCTCGTTTTAGAGGCAAGTTCATGCTTTATTAATAACATTGCTAAATGATTCAGTTTCTTTTGTCCAAAGTTGATCTCAAATGGTTCTTGATTAATGACAGTTTACTAAATCCTCTCACCTAAATCTACAGTAACAGGTAGTGCAATGCAAATACAATGCAATGCAAATCTCAAGAAACACATACTGTAACTTCAGTTTATACATTTCATTGAGAAGAAATTGAAGTCCTTTCTTTTCTGTTGACTTGGCCAGATCCGGAAAAGTAGCTACATACACTAACTCACACATTTGTGTTTCTTTAATAAGACTATCACTCAGCTCATCAGAGCAAATTCTAATTAATTTCTTGATTGCGTCACTGTCATCAAAAGTTGTGTTAATTCTAAGAATGGCTTCAAAGTTTGCACAAATATTTTGCATTTCTTCCTACCGAGAAATCATCTGAGATAAAATCTTGTCTACTTCAAAAACAGATTTTTTAAAATTGTTCTTCATTTTCTTCTGGATGCCTTTCAGATACTCCATCGCTATCATAATCAGATTCATCGAAGAAAATCTTTCTTTTTCTTCCGCTATTTTTTTTTAAAACTGCTTCAATCTCAATATCAGATGCCATTTTTCTAGCTCTGTTTAAATATTCAGACAAAAGACATCTTACATCCTCATCTATGGTAGCCTGAAGAGCTTTACATTTGTATTTATTTATGGACGTTCTGTAACTACTATGGTCCATATAGCGTCCCATTCTATATTGGTGTGAAAGATCGAAAGTTTTGCTCACAGGCCTCTTTATCAGGCTTGAGGTTCTTTTACGTGCCGTAAATCTACGACATGGGACCACCGGCTTTACTTCCCTTCTGAACGAAGACATGCTAAGGATTTTTACGCTCGAAAAAGTCCATCGCCCTCCGCAGGGCTTCATTCCGCGATCTCGGGAATTAAAGGCTAGCATGGTACCCTGACGTTCATTTCAACATCAAGGGAGATATCTTTTAACTGCAGAATCAAGCTTCCTGTATTTATATGGTTTAAAATGTCCCCCCAAACTTCAAAAGAATCAGTGTTTAAAACTCGGAGAAATAATTAATCAGCCCATTTACTTCTGCTAGTCCATCATGAGATAAACCGCATCGAATTTGTGTATTTTCTAAAGCTTTTATTACTTCTGATAGATTTTCTGTTATAGGCTTCACTGCCTCAATTCTTGCACTCCATCTTGTTACAGAAAAGACATGAAGAGATCCTCTACCAGATATTTTAATAACACTTCTCATCTCTGAGGGCTTGCACTAAAGAACTAGTAAAGCTGGTTCATACAGGTGAAAAACATTCCCAGTGCCTCATTACTTCTTGTAGCATGTAATCCAACTAAGTTCAGACTATGAGCCGTACAAGGAGAAAATGTTGCCAGTGGATTATTTCTGTAATTGTTGCTGGGACATCCATGTTTACTCAGCCATATTTGACCCATTATCAAAGCACTGATCACGGCAGTGCTATAATCCAATGCCATGCTTGTTAAGTATATCTATGATAGCATTGCTGTGTTTATCAGAAAATAGAAATATTCTAGAAACCTCATGAATTTCCCATTTATCTTCTTCTTTACTGAAAAAGCATACCTCAAAATCAGAATTATATGACCGCGCTACCTGTGACCGTCGATACCTGTGTAGGGTCTGCGACGGGTCGTCGGACCAATAGTGAGTGTGGAATAAAAAGCCATTTGTTTGTCGCTTACCTGTTCTGGTGCGTTCGTTTCGCATGTTCTCGTTGGTTCCTTTTCTCGAAGGTTCCGCTTTGTGTGCGGGATCTATATAAGGTGCCACTCTGCCAGGACGAGTCAGTCAGTATTGAATTTAGTCTAGTGTTGAGTTCTGTTAGAAGTGACAGTGCAAGTGGATAGTGCAGTTAAACTGCGAGTTGTAATTCGGTAGTCATTTGTGAGTCGTGCAGTTCAGTTGTGATTTGAAGCAACAGATTAGTTGTGTTGTAATCGAGTGTGTCAAAGTGACTCAGGTGTAACGTTTGTGTTACGCTGAGTGCCTTGTAATAAACAAAGCGGGTTTTCTCAGTAACTGGTGTTCTAATTTGTCACAATACGTATTTTGTTCTATCTTAGACACATCTGGAGTAACATCACAAATTATTGAAGAATACAAAGCTTCCTGCATTCCTACTAAAAATGCTCTTCTATACCTTTTCAACACACAAAGACAAAAGCTCATTCTGGGCTCTCCAAGATAAATAATGGGCTATCTGTTTATTTTTCTCTTGACAGCTTTTAACATAAACTGTGCACTCCTTTAAAAATGGTTCATATTTAGCCAGTAACTCCATTAGAACCAAGAAGTTTCCATTATCTGGCTCTACTAACTTGCAACTACTTCCTATATAAGGTAAATTTCTTTAGGCTAAAAAGGATAGTGACATCTAAAATTGTTTTTAATAGTTCACGTATGAAGACCTTTACCTTCAACAATAGTTTTTGGAACGAGGAATCCACGCCGCTACCTACTAGACTTTGTTGATAATTTCTCATGCTAAGTAATTATTTTTATGCAACAAACTATTATCGTGATCGGGAAGAATAGAATAGAGCTCTTTCTACGTTGTTTTGTGTAGCCAAACCCTTCATCTATTTTAGCTAACCTAGATATAACAGGCTTTTCGGAAGCATTCACGCTGTCACTCCAGACTAGCCAATCCCTTTTCACTTCAAATCTTTTGTTTGAGCATTTGGAATACAAGTGATGCTCAGTAAATTTACTACGCTGTCTACATACTGTTCAATTGTTCCAAGGTCAATATTTGAAAGGCTTTCTCTAACAGTTTTGTCTCTATCATTTTTAATTAATGGATATGACCATTGCCTGGGATCATTTTGATTTCAGTCACTACATACATCAGGCTCAGGCTTTTGCTCTTCATTATCAGATGGCGAAACGCCTATATCAGGTTCAGTTGTTTCTGTTTCTACTGATGTTGAACGAGTTTTTTTCATTAGACACTGGATTATCCTTTGGTAAAATGTAGCTTACCTATCGGTTTTTCTTATTTTCTCCAGTTCTTTCAGGAACTTTTTATTGCGTTTAGGCTTTTCCGAACGTTTTTGTGCACCTGACTTACGTACTTAATTCGAGATTATCTCTGAAATAAATATTGAGAATGTATAATTCAAAAGTTTGTTTACACGAATGATTATTTTAAATAACAGTAAGATTAGCAGTACTAAAGTAGGGGTGAAATCATGCGTAAGAATAGGTTTTAAAACGAAAACAAATAAAAATGTAATTAGTTTTTAACACAAGATCAACAACAGTTATATTCCATTCAACCCAAGAAATACTTTTGGTATAATACAAGCGCACGCGCCACCATCGCAACATACCGTTTAAGTGAATGTAAACGTTTCGTTACTTAAAGGCAAGGGTACATATCACGGAGGGGCCCCTGGAACCGGAGGAGAGCAGCGCAACTAGGCCGTAAACAGCCCTTTTTGCTTCCAACGTGACCCTGAGAGGGAGGAAGGGATGAAGGGAGAGGACCCGGGGGAGACCAGATCCGGATGCGGACGGGCGCAAACATGGACGCCGTTCCACAAGCTTCCAGATTGGACGCATCCGAAGGCGTTCGATCTTACCCACAAGCCACCATACCCCGGCAGTCGTATATCGGGTGGAGCCCAATCGGGGGAGAGACATAACTGAGTAGTCCCCGCAGCGACGACAGGAAGAAACTTCTACAGAATGCAAACCACAGTCCAGCCGCAACCCACCGAACACCATAAACCCTGAAACAGATGATAAGGAAGATATGGGCACAGGAAATGAGGGGCAGGAAAGTCGCAGTACATGAACCACCCCAGTATTCGCCTGCCTACCCGGAGAAACCACGAGAAACCCATGGATCAGAATGGGCGGTCGCCAGGGATCAAACCTGGGACCTCCCGAATGCGGGCCACAAACGTTACCGCCTGAACGATCCCGCTCGGTACTTTGTTATTGTACTTGCATGTTTCATCATGCTTTTCGTACCTAAAATAATAAAGACGCGAATAATGATAGTATTTTAGTAATCGTTTCATTTAAACTTAATTAAATACCTAAGTAGCTTCCATTTATTATCATAGTCACATAGACATCGGTGTTCCCACGTTGTTTGTTGGTGGTAAGGAACGGTCGAGCTATTGTTTATGTTGTGATCATGGCTGAGTGTATAGCAGGTCAGAGAGTGTAATTAAACATAGAAGTGGCAGAACCCTTAATAGTGTGAAAAAGAAACGATAGTTTTGGATGTGTTGAACGTTTTGCTTGATTGTTATGATGACTTTGGTGTTAAGTATATCATTATTAACACCGGAAGCAACTGGAGTGTCTGTGAATGCTTTGTGATCAAGTTGCAGAGAGGCTGATTACAAACCTGGAAGACGACTAAGGATATTACCACTTCCGATTCCGAGCTGGGAGTAGCGCTATTATACGACTCCCAATAACGTGCTTTTACTGATAAAATATATTAGATAAATTTTCATCCATTAGCACATTTAGTTTGTTTAACAGGTTCCCGATGTCGCGGATTCAAACCTGGCGGAGGACGATGGATTTTTTTCGGGAGTAAAAATCCTTTGCATGGCTTCCTTTGGAAGGGAAGTAAAGTTGGTGGTCCTGTGTCGTAGATTTACGGCACGCTAAAGAACCTCAAGACTGATAAAGAGGTCTCTGAGCAAAATTACCGGTCCTTCATGCCGAATATAGAATGGGACGCTAAGGACTATAGCAGCTAAACATCGTTCATAAATAAAACTGTTTTTAGCTGTTGAGGTAAACAGAGGAACCTTCACCATGCGTTCACGAAATCTCACAGCACGGAGTAATGGTTACCACGCACATTGTTAGGATCCATTATTAGGCCGGAAGGATTATTATAGTATGTCTTCATACAATATTCAAATCGATTTGATTCTGGTGAAAATAGGATTAAAAACCTGTTAGTCCCAGTTTTAATACACCTGAAAAGTGGGATTAGTTCGCATTCAAACGAATCGAGTTGCATGAAAACGCTACGGTATTCAAATATGTATCAAAACGCTAAGCGTATTAAGATAATAATTTTTATCATAAAGCTTATCGTGTCATCTGTTTTACCACAAAAGTGCACAGCTAAGCAGTTTGGAGAAACTTGAATAGGATTTTAAAGTGATTAGCTATTTTTCAATAGCACTTTTATTATGTTTTGATCTTAAACTAATCTAGACGGCGTTTAGCAATTGTCTAGTAATTGTCTAACATGTTTATTAACATTATCACCTCTTAATTTTGTCTCCGCATTCTAACCATATTCAATACGGTAACCTTACTCAAATCGATTTGAATACTGAATGAAAACCTAGTAACTACAAAGGAAATTGTTTGATATACACAAATTTACACATATGTACCCCCACAAACAAAGAAGCATAAAATGGACTAGTAGATTTAAACTGCACGAAAACCAGTATTTCAACTGTGTTAAAAATTAACTCATAGGCAAAACGTGTCAACATACAGCGTTTCCAATCCAATTCCAACGGTGCTTAGCACTGTTGCAACTCATTTTTAAGGAAAGAGCCAAACAACAATTGACTTTCGCTGGCTGGCGACAAGGTTTATTTTGAGCGACAGTCTACTTTGCTGTTCCGCGGTTGTCTAAACATATGACCGCGAACCTTAGGCGGGAATTTCAAATTTGAAAAAGAAAGAAATCGCATTTGATTGAAGAAGATTTTAAACATATAATTTTCCCCCAGCACCTAAAAAGCTCGGGCTACCCGACATTTGTTGGAGTTTCCCAACCTTATGGGCGGCCCTGTCGTCAGTTTTTAATTTCTAACAGTATCATTGCTTACTATGGCGGTATTCACGCCATGAAGGCACATGGGCCCTTATGGACCATGTTGTTCTTATGTAAGAACCAAGTGCGCCGTTGCCAATAATTATACACTTTTTAAAAGAACAAAATTTAAAATTTTATTGAAAACATATTTTTAACACCTTTTCTCTCTCCGAACGTTAAAACATCTCTTTAAACCGAAATAACCGCAAATCTGAATTATTCGTTTGTTTTCAAAGGCCACGTTGATATTTAGATTAGATCAATGCATCTAAACATATTTCCTTTAAAAGGCCTGATGTGTTGCACTCACATGACTTTCTCTACTCTCGTAAAACTATTTTACAAACACTTATTCTCAATTTACTTCATGTTAATCGCGATAAACATTTACAGAAAACAAATTTATTGCTAATTTATTGTAGGTGCAAGCTAGTAGTATATATAAAATCCTTCCTTCTAAAACAGATTCAAGGTCTCAGGTCGAGAGGGGAGGGAGCAATACTAGCTTCCGCTATGAATCATGCCTCCCAGAACCGTGTGTTTGCGTAATATTTTGGGGTGGAAGGGCGTGTTTTTCGATTTATTTTGTAGTTTAATTTGTTTCCCGGTTTTGATGGCTTTATTTGATGACTTTGAGAGAAAAGACACCTAAATGACAACTTCATTCTAAAACAGATTCAAGGTCACGGCATCTTTTGGTGGGATGGGGAAACTTAGGGTCACTTTCATATCACGTGATTGCGTTTAGAACAAAGACGCGACCTAAATTACACCTTCATTCTAGCACAATCTCAAGGTAAGCTATGGGGGAGGTAATCCCCATGAGAACTAGCGTTGCAAAGTATCCCATGCAAAGGCGTCCGACATAACGTAAAGGATAACATTACTCACACACGTAAACACATACAGAAGTTTTCACCACCCCCCCCCCCCCACACACACACACACTTATATACACACTTTAAAATATATGAATAAAAGCTACGCATGATTGTGATCACGCCTAATGAATTAAAAGAATTTTTAAGAAATTAAAAGGCTTCATTTCACCATGCCAAGGCATTCTTCGTTGCCACTTGCTGCTTTGCGGGGTGAGGGACACATTAGGGTGAATCTGTCTAATGATTCGAGGCATTAGTAGGGGGTTATTATACGGTGGTAACGCACGCTATTTTGACATTGAGAAATTATGCAGGGATGAAGGACAAGCAATGAAAGAAAAATATTAGAATGGTTCCTAACTTTAAATGTTAACAAGCACCCCTCAGTACTTAAAAGCTATTATAAGAAAGCCATCACTTCTGCGAATGGTATACACGTTAACGACCAATTTTTGGCTACCATTTTGGGGCACCTTATATACTCACATCAAGTCTAGACAGCTCAGCTTCCGCGCGTAGTTAAAGGGCTCCCTCCATCATCTGTATTGTTTAAAAGGCACTGTTGTTTCCTTAATTTCCACATGCACTCAGAGATGACTGAATTCAACACTATAGCGTCCTCTGCCGCTACCAGTGAAAAAAATCTATATTTGCATCTATAAAAAAATGCGCGAAACCCCATTTTAACTACAGTGCTGTAAGTGTATAACACACTCGATCACATATTAAGTTACATTTATAAATATGTTTCTGCCTAGAGGAAGCAAATTTGGCTGCTCTCTCTCTCGCAAGCAAGCACCCGTATATTCCATATATACACACGCGCGGGTACACACGCAGATCACTACAACTTCACTGTCCAATTGTATTTACAATGAAATAAAACGAAACTCAGTTATAATGCCTGTTAAAGCACAGTGTATCCTAACATTTCTCACAGAGAGGCGAGTCAGACAATAAAAAGTGAATTGAACACCCCCTGTATTATTTAAACAAGAACTCATCAACTCAGCACTGGAAGCAACATTTCATACTGAAATAAAGCTTGAAGCGAATATTCAGTGTTTAGGACGTTAAAATATGATTAAAATGTTAAAATCATTTCTCATTTCCACTGAAATATATCGCAGACGAATGCGGAATCCAAGATAAGAAATAGTATAATTATGAGCGCTCTGGATTGCTCTTAAATGCAAATTGATTTTAACTTACAAAAATCTTAAGACATGTCTTCTATTACTAAAACTTATAATTATTAAAGCAATTAATGTTTTAAAACATTTCATTGACATGGTAACTTAAAATAATGAACTAAGCTCTGAATTTTTGTTGAAGCTCTGCAATTTGCTAGAAAATAGACTGCATAATATATACATTAAATTGAGTTTTATTTATGGACGCTCTTTAACTGCTGCGGTCTGGATAGGTTTTGATACGTTTGGGTACGTTTTATTTGGCTTGGTTACAGTTTGGTTAGGTTATACGATGACATGATATAACAGAATTGCAGCGATGTTGTTTTTGTTTACAATGAGTTGTCTTTTGAAGTATGTTTAATACATATGCAGGCATTTTGGGGACGTTAATATAGTCATTTCCAATGTATTTTAGAAACTGGAACAGAAATTTTATGCATTTTTAGAAAATCTTGAGGGTATTTCAGCCACTGGAATAGGAATTATGCAACACCTTTTATAAGTGAGAGCAGTTACGTTCATGCTATTACATGGATCTTTAGAGTATCTGATGGTTTCTAGACAGAGCTGCAGTCATTTTCAAAGGTTCCGGTAAGAGAATTTGAGTCTTTTTTCAGGGCATAAATCAGGTATTGTCACAAGATTTTAGGACATTTTGGAATATAACCAGTGGAATTTCTTGAGTAAATGAGTATTAACGCAGGTATTTATTCTAATTTCAGGATTTGAATTATTTTTTTTACTGATTTTCAATACTTTTTGAGCACTTCGTATCCAGTGTTAGAATACCTTGTATATACTTTTAAGTGCCTTTTTCTAAATCTTGTAAATTTCTATGTGTTAAGCATTTAACGTGTTTGGTCGAGAGGAATAAACTGATTGGATTACAGTTTTAGGGTATATAGAAGTAGTCTAAACAAACCTCACATCGAACACCCTAAGCCAATCTATTCCTGCCTTACCTGCTCTGGAACATCCTCTCATTATCTATTATATTCTGCCATCCTCTAAACTAATCAAAATGTAAGCAAGCCGAACCAAACGTACCCAAACACATAACCACAAAACGTACCCAAGCGCAACAAACGTAGCCACATAACGTAATCACACAACATAACCAAACGTAACAAACATGATCAACGGGCTGCTAAGACAACCTATGCTAACCAATCCTTCATAACTTAGACAATCATTATGCGAGCCTAACCTAACCTATGCTATTTCGGACTATCATATTATTATGTATTCTATCCAGTCATCATCTATCATAATCTGATACCATCCTAAACTGATGCCAAGCATTTTAACTTAAACTAGACCATCACATATCATGTCCTACAATCCAGTCCTAAGCTGCAATGAACATCGTAACCTAGCCTAAGACAGTATAAACGGATTTCACGTCCATTATGCGGTCAAAATCTCTTGATGTCTGAGGCGTGTCCACTAATATGGCACTAGCGAATGGTAACAGTGCAGCGTTGCCTCATACACACAGTACACCTCGCCGCTGGTAAAACTCTAATTGCAATATCATGTGCGCGCATGCGTATTTCATATTTCAGAAAAGCAACAATTAGTTAGGATGAAAGGTAACATTTTCTGAAGAAGTACAAAAAATATATTTTACACCCGATGGTTCAACAATAATTTGTAGTTATCTTTCGTGATGTTTAAACACAGACTTTTAGTTACAGTTATGCTTGTAATGATATTAAATCCATTGCTGCCGCAGTTTTATATATTATTATACCATAGACATAATTAACTCTTAATACTTTTTGTGACAAAAAGTCACAAAATTAAGTGATTTATTATCACTTAATAAATCTATTTTCTAAATAAATTTAGAAATGGTTATACCACGAGATTTTCTAATACAGCTATAAACTCGTCATGAAAAGTCCTTTCAAGGCGCTCTGACGCCGCTCTACAAAACAATATAAGACGTTTCTTCAATAAACCTCACGTATGGTGTTGTTTCTCAGAATGATACTATTGGAAAGCCAATGGTTAAGTGTATTTTTATTGTTATTATGCTTACTTCTCCATAATATCGAATCCTAGAACTAAGCACGTATCTGTTATCAGAACAGCGTATTTACAACATTCAACACCTCGTTACTTGGATTGCACTAGAAAAGCAAAAGCCATATAAAGAATAATCCTACTGAGAACTTCAAGCGAAGAATCAGCAATTGTCATCACATTCTCGAGTAAGCATCAACAACGGAGTTCACTGCACCATTGACTAGATAGTTCATTGTTAAAACATTAACAAAGCAAAAATACTGCTGGTCTACTTTTTACAGCATACTTGTTTGAAGTTTAAGTGACTCAGTTGTGAATTCAGCTGCGGTGTACTCAGCTCTTAGAAGGATAGGTTTTGTCCTAGCGTTTATAAAGTTAACTCTTTCACAAAAGTTTCGCTGATTAAGCCCGTAGTACCAGTGGATATACAATTAGATTAGGGCTGTTGTCTTCAAGGTATATAATTTCCTTAAAATGTATGCCGACGAAGAAAACCGTAAAAAATCTTAATTTCATGCAGGAGCGTCATTTCAGTTTCTGCTAGGGGAATGCAAGATTGTCTGAAGCAGTTGTCCAAATTTTCATGTGAATTTTAATGACACATTTAGCCTAAGAGAAAGTCATCGTTTATTTCTTAACCTTCCGTCAGTCGCTAGGGGCCTGAGAGACCCCTGGCATTATATAAATGTTATAATTTTCGAACGAACGCACCTATGCAATTGCCTGACTAGGACATCTAACATTACACCTTGCGCGATTATTTGCTGCAGCGATAACTTATCTGTTTATTTGTTTGGCTGGAGGAATGAATAATCAGCAGTTACGTGTCGCACAGGTCAACCAGGCCCCGCGCGCCTGCTCCCGTTACATATTGTTGACAGATTTGTTAATTAGCTTTTGTGCAATATTGCTTTGCTATTGCAAGGAGCTGTTACTGCTTCGTCATGAATACGAGTAAAAGGTACGATCTACAAAATCCGGAATGATTTGGAAGAAGTACATCGCCTACTTTGCGATGATGATGCCTTGCCCGTGGATGACAACTTATATGAATAAGATGACTCTGATTCAGAAGATAAACTCGAAACGAGATCTTAGATTCAGAAACTGACCATGAAGATGAAGAGGAAGACGATGAAAGCAGCTTGTATATTTTATAGGTAACATCATATGCTTATCATAGTAATTCTTCTTTTTCTTCTTATTATTATTGACAATACATTCTGTTGTTATTCACAGGAAGAGATGGAACAAAATGAAAAAAACACCTTTGAAAATAACACAGACAAGGGCTCACAATATATTGACCAAACTTCCTGGTGTGGTAGGAGCTGCTAAAAATGCGAAAACGGAAAATGATCGTTGGAACCTTTTTGTTACCGAAGATATAGTTGATTTGATTGTTGAAAACTGAAATACTTACATTAGCAGTGTGCAGCACAAATTTGTTTGTGAAAGAGACAGCAGACCTACAGATGTAATAGAAATAAAAGCTTTCCTAGGCTTATTGTACCTGGCAGGAATTTTTCGTGGTGGACGCCAGAATACTCACGAGTTTTGGAGAACCGATGATCTTGGAATTCCTCTATTCCAAATGACTATGTCCGAAAAAGATTCAGTTTTCTAATATGCTGTATTCGCTTTGATGACAAATGCTCAAGACTGGAGCGACGAAGGTTGGATAAATTGGCTGTTGTTAGAGAAATGTTTACATTGTTTCTGAACAAGTGTCAGAACCATTATTCTCTTGGACAAAATGTCACTGTCGACGAATAGTTGCCGGCATTTCGTGGTCGATGTGCTTTTAGACAATATATACCATTCAAGCCAAACAAGTATGGCATAAAGATATTCTGTTTGAGTGAGGCAAAACTGTTTTATACAACTAACATGGAGATTTATTGTGGACAGCAGCCGGACGGACCATATTTGCAAACTACCTCGGCAGAGGCTATAGTGCTGAGACTAACTGAACCAATCTCTGGCACTGGACAAAACGTTACAGCAGATAATTGGTTTACCAGTGTATCGCTGGTGAATGAATGCGCAAAAGACAACTTTCTTTCGTCGGTACAGCGCGAAAGAACAAAAAAGAGTTACCCACTATTTTCACTTCTCCAAAAGATCGCAGACAGTACGAAAGCATATTTGGCTTCACAAAAAATGAAACACTTGTTTCATATGTTCCAAAAAAGTGTAAAACAGTAGTTTTGCTCTCAAGTCTACATGTTTCATCCACACAGCTATCAGAAGGTGCTGAGAAAAAGCCTGAAATAATCCTGCATTACAACGACACTAAATGTGGAGTTGATGCAGTAGATAAACTGTGTGCTACATACAATGTAGCCAGAACAACGAGAAGGTGGCCCATGGTAATTTTTGACCATATCTTGAACATTGCAGGTATTAATTCTAGGGTTATCTTCCTTGGAAACCAAAATAAATATTCCACAAGGCAGGAGTATTTGAAATCCCTATCTTTAGCTTTACTGTTACAACAGTTACAAAGGAGAGCAACAGCATCAAATCTATCCGATGATTTGAAAGGACATTTGACAAAATATAAACCTGAAGAATCCGGCGTAGATGAATTGTCAAATGCTCACTATGCACATTGAAAAGGAAACGATGTGAACCCAGCAACAAAGACAAAATGAACTGCAAAACTAAATATGCATGTGGGAAATGCAACACCCCCTGTGTTTGAGCAAACATGCTAAAATTATTTGCGATAGTTGCTTAGTCGGGGAAAACACGGGTGAAATATTAGATGATTCTGAGTAACTGAACATTTTAAATTACAAGTTGTATGTATACCTGGAAATGGCAATGTATTTCTTTATACTTACTGTAATACAATTTATAACGTATATGTACTCATATTTTAGCTTGTATTTTCATGTTGTAAGATAATACCTATTAATGAAAGCCTTGTACGCTTAATCTAAATAAAGGAAAAAACAGGAAAAAAAAGGAAAATAAACGAAAGAAAACAAAAATACAAACAATAACAACTAAAATATAGCTCGGTTCTACTAGGCCCCACGCGACTAACGGCGTTCTACCAAAGCGCGCGCCTGACGGAGGGTTAAATGTGAAGTATTTATATTAAAAGTACAGTTGTTGTAGTTTTTCTTTTGGTACAGCAATAATAACCAGTAGTCTAATTATTTCTGATAACTTGGGGGAAATTGACCCTTCCCCCTGTAGCCCGAAATGACGCCCCTGACTTGAAATGCCAAGAACTTACGGCTTAGGCGTGCTCATTAAGTACAGCAAATGTTTCACGAGTGTGTAGGGAAGCGAAAAAGGCGCACGCAGAGGGAGCCGCGAAATTGCTTACACCGCCGAATAAATATACACTTACCTAAGAGAGTGACAAATCTGGACGATTTCGGAAAAGGTTTGTACGGCGCAGTGTGTATGAGTTTTATGATAAACGTGATATCGAGGACAATGAATATATGCCGGTAGCTGTGCCACTTGAATAACAAATGTCGCATAGAAAAGTATGGCTTTTGTTTCCCTATCTGTGCATTACATTTCCATTATTGTGTCTCTTCTTGTTTTCTTGTAGTTTTAAGTAAACATTGATAACGTTCTGACGAAGCGAAGTGAAATTTGGCAACCCGCGGTCACTCCATATTGGTTGTCATGACACGTCAAGAAATTTGGATTCCACAATACAGTCACTTAATGTATTTGATTACGTACATGTTAACCTTTCCAAATCTTAGCCAACAGTCCTCGCATCATCTATTCAGCCGGTCATAGCCTAAAGCTATAAGCCAGCCCATCCTATAATTATCGATGACACTCTACCATAACTTCACCCAGGCTAGCCTAAATTGTTTTTACACAACTATCCCATCTTGTCATTGCCCGCCCTAGAGTAACCTAGAAAAACCTTCTTATCTGCTGAATGGATAGCCTACCTAACCTAATTGGCTCCATACATCACATAAATGCTTCCTTAAAACAACAACTATGAATACTTTTACAGGAATTCGGTACCTTCTGCAACAGTATCTTTCATGTTCACAGTCATTTTTCTATGCTTTATAGCTATTCTGTTCAGATATTTTAGGACGTTGAAGCCATTTTGTACACTGATAATGATATTTGCTTGCTACTCGTAGCAATTCACTATGCTTTACATTGTTTGTGTATTTCTTCATAATGAATGTGTGTCCTTCTATACACATAAAAAGAACCTGTATCAGCATCTAAACAATGACCACTATCTCTCTCATCACCACCATCATTTCCAAAAAGAACCCAACGATATAACAATTACCATCACCCCTATCACTATCACAAGCACCACCATGCTAGCCTCTAGTTCTCGAGATTTCGGGTTCAAACCCGACGATGGATTGTTTCGGGCGTAAAATCCTTAGCATAGCTTCCTTCGGAAGAGAGGTAAAGCCGGTGGCTCCGTGTCGTAGGTTTATGGCACGTAAAAGAACCTCAAGACTGATAAAGCGGCCTCTGAGAAAAATTACCACTCTTTCACACCCAATATAGAATGGGACGCTAAGAACCACAGCAGTTAAAGAACGTCCATAAATAAAACTCAATTTAATTTATTACAAGCACACCCAAATCTTTATTAAGGTTATAATTACACCATAACCTTATTACTGCCACCACGTCTCCATTAACAGCATAGCTCTACTCTGTTACCACCCCATCATTTCCAAAACCACCAACACTATAACCATCACCATCACTCTATCACGGCCATAAACACCATTACTTCCAATAATACCAACGCTTTAACCATCACCCTATCGCCTCCATAACAATCACCACTACTTCCAATTACACCATAACCTTATGCTGCCACCACCGCTACATGCCTCCATCAACACCATAAGTCTACGCTGTCGTCCCCGCCACCACATATCTATTAACACGATAACTTCTTAATACTGCAATTCCCGCCATCATCACTGCTACGTTAATCAAAATGCAAGCATCCAATAAGACAGAGCCCCTCGTATATGAAGCTATATTACAACAGAGCCACGTAACTACAATTTCGAGTGCCTGTCTCAGTTTTTTTAAATATTTCTGTATGTGTATATGGCTGTGTATGCATGTGTATGTTGTAGATGTTTGCTCATGTCGTGTGTTGGGGGAGTTGATCGTATGTGTTTATGCATGTGTGCGCATGTCTCAGGATCTGCTTGTGAATAAGTGTTTTTGTACGTTTCTCTGTGTGTACTTATGTGCGTGGATGAGTAGGTATGCATGTATGTGTGTTCAGATGTGTTCGTAGGTCCTCGTGCCTGTCTTTGTGTTTGGATAGGTGTTCGGGGTTTGTATGTGTGTGTATTCGATCTCGCAGCTTGGGATACCTAAGAATACCCTACATTAATCAATATAATGCTATAAGATTATTGTGATTTGCCACACGCGTCTAAGTATCATAGTTCTTTAGCAATTCAACCTTTACTGTTCCAAGAGTCGAAAAAACCTTGGGCATACCTATCTAGTTATTCAGAACAATATAATTAATGATATAAAATTATATGCTTTTGTCTCACGCGTCTAAGTGCCCTAGCTCAGGAGTATTTAAACATCAAAGTTTGACCATGCCGGAAGTTGAAGCGAGGACACTCGAGATTCCTTTCCGTAAGTAAACAATAATGCCAGCCGTTATGCAACATTGCTGAGGTTAAAAGGACATATATCGGTAGGGTGAACGGGGATTTCTTCTTCACTGGCATTCTTGTCTGAAAATAATAAATTTAAGCTCCTAAACTCAATGAGTGACGAAAAGAAGGGTTTCCTTTATTCTACAGGTTATTGTATAGCATGTTACCGGTTTTCAATTTTTTTTTCAGTGTTTGACGTTAAGTTTTATATGCAAATCTATGTGTATGATGTAAACGCTGGCTTTTATAGATTTTGTGGCACCCTATTTTCTGGAAAATGGCAGTGTTTCAACAAATAATTCAGACCTTAGTTCAGTATTGCAAGTTACCATATTAATGAAGTGTTTTCAAGCATTAATTGCTTTAATAATTATAAGCTTCAGTAAGAGAAGACATGTCTTAAAATCGTTGCGAACTAAAAACAATTTGCATTTAAGAGCATTACAGAACGCCCATATTTATACTATTGCTTGTCTTGGAGTCCACATTTACGTTTTACTTTTCATTTTTTGGGTGAAAGACGTCTTTGGTCTGCGATATATTTGAGTGGAAATCTAACTTGATTTTAGCGCGTATATTTACTTTAATTCATGTTTTAACGTCATAAACACCGAATGTTCCCTTCAAGCTTTATTTCAGTTTGAAATTCTTCATTCAATGATGGAATATGTTTGTTACATATTCTGGTGATTTCTTATTGAAATAATACGTGAAGTATTCAATTAACTTTTTATTGCGTGACTCGACTCGCTGCGAGAAATTTTAAGATACACTGTGC
Source organism: Deroplatys truncata (assembly GCA_030765065.1). Lineage (NCBI taxonomy): Eukaryota > Metazoa > Arthropoda > Insecta > Mantodea > Mantidae > Deroplatys > Deroplatys truncata. The sequence continues at coordinate 156,266,390 of CM060978.1, forward strand.
TTTAACAGAGATTGTAACTGACTTTAATTTTATTTCATTTTCAGTGTAGATACAATTGGACAGTGAAGTTATAGCGACCTGCATGTGTATGTGTGCGTATGTATACAGGGTGAATCACCTAAAACTTGCACTGGAAATATTTAGGAAATGGAAAGTGATATTAAATGTGCAGTTTTCACAGCAGCTATAGGGCTGAATTCAGTCGATATCTCTGCGTGGATGTGGAAATTAAGAAAACAATACGGATGAGGGAGGGAGGCCTTTAGCTGCACGCGGAAGCTAAGCTGTCTAGACTTGATGGGGGTATTAGGGTGCCCCAAAACCTAATAGCCAGAAATTGATCGTTAACGTGTATACCATTATCAGAAGTGGTGGCTTTCGTATCATAGCCTTTAAGTACTGAGGGGTGCTTGTTAACCTTTAAAGTTAGGGACTACTCTTATATTTTTTCATTGCTTGTCATTCATCCCTGCGTGATTTCTCACTGTAAAATTGCGTGCGTTATTTAGCGCACACCGTATACTAACCCCCTACTGATGCCTCTCGAATTATTAGACAGATACACCCTATTGTGATTTTTACCCCGCAAAGCAGCAAGTGGCGGCAGAGAATGTCTTGCATGGTGAAATGAATCTTTTTAATTTTTAAAGAACATTTTTATTCCTTAGGCGTGTTCGCAATTAAACGTAGCTTTTATTCATGCACCTGTATGTGTTTGTGAACGTCTGTGATTAGTGTTATCCTTTGCGCTATGCCCAGGACGCCTTTACGTGGATACTTTGCAGCGCTGGTTCTTAAGGATAGTGACGCATGTTCCATAGCGGTATGGGAATGCAATAATTGTTTTATTACCTCCCCACAGCTGACCTAGAATCTGTGGTAGAAGGAAGGTGTCATTTAGGTCGTCGTTGCTCTAAAAGAAGTCCGTGACATAAAAGTGTTGCTAAGTATCCTCCCCACTCCACCAAAACGTGCCGTGAGCTCAATTTGTTTTAGAAGTAAGGTGTCATTTAGGTCGTCTTTGCTCTCAAATCCATCAAGTGACCAATTATACTACAACATTTGAAAAAAACACCCCCTTTCACCCCAAAATATCACGAAAACATACGGTTCTGGGAGGCATGAGTCATACCGAAGCTAGTACTACCCTCTGCCTCCTCCACCTGTGAGATTGAATCTGTTTTAGAAGGAATGCATACTACTCAAGATGAATATAGAAATACAGTAGGCTATAAGCGATAGTTAAATCTTTTAAGAGCTGGTTGCTATGTGGATCATTCCAGTCTCTTTGCGTGTCGAGAACATAAAAAAGCGAATAAGAATTCCCATTTGAGAAAAAGTATACGTGTTGGAAAATTCAAACAACTAACAAGGAATACCTCGGAAATGGTTCACTAGAAAAGAAGATATGTGACATAAATTGTGTGTTTTAACGAGATGTACATATTTTGTGTAGTAAAATATTGTGTATCCCTTACGGTTACCAGTTATGTGAAAGTCATTCAGAATGAAGAGGACTTTGGGGTACATTCCCAGTAAATTCATTATATACATTTCATTTGCCATGAAAATATCTTAAACATATACAACTTTAATCAAAATCGTTAGTCATGTTTGAGAAAATGAAAATTTTCGAAAAATATTCCATAAAAAGTGTAGTCTGGATTGCGGAGACTTTCCTGAAAATCTTTTTGTCGCATCCTTGGAAGATACTAAACTCAAATATCAAATTTGGTATTTATCCGACTTTACGTTTTGTAGCTATTAAGTACAAATGGAAAGGAATTAAAAAAATCCAAGATGTCCGGTATCTGTCCTGCAGCAGGATAAGTTGGTTCTATTATATGAACGAATTCAAATTAGAGTTGTTCCGAGACTTCACTAAGAATACGTCCACTTGAATTGGTAACGTTGGACCCCATCTAGGGTGCTTGCAGTTAAAATCTCCTCCTAGAAAGTAGCGTGTATCCATATCGCGTGCAATTGCACAGAAATTTGTTGCTGTAAGTCTATTTTCTGATGCAGAACAGAATGAACCAATCTGATATTTTTTGTTATTTACGTAGATGGATATTCGAGATATTTCAAAATTACTTTCTATTAATGGAGGTAGTTCTTCGCGTGTAAGGGATGTTTTAACAAGAACGGCTGCTCCTCCCATCCTTTTATTGCTAAAATGGTCGGCTCTTTAAATGGCATATCCTTGTATGTTGAAGTAAATATGTGGAGCTAGCTTGGTTTTGTTAACTAACAGAATGTCTATGGTGTGTGTGCGTGTGTGGTGTGTGTAGAACGAGTTTCAATTCATGGTATTTGTTATTTATGCCTTTGCTGTTCTATGTTCAGATTTTTATTTTTTGATGGGAATTCGTTTTGTTTTAAGTAGCACGGGTATCACCTGATGCAATGTATTAATGGGCGGAAGTATAGTAGAGATCAGCGAATCTATTTTGTCCATAAGCTGGCACAGAGTATAATTACTGCTTGGTTTTGTAACATTTTGTTTAACAGCATCAGCACAACTGAGTATGAATTATTATGTTGAGTATGAGCTCTTATAGTAGGCTCACCCTGAGTCTTATTAAAGGAATTGTGTAGTGGTTCATTTCTTGCATATGATTCATAGACAGGCACATTATTGTGAACAATTGGTTTTGCATAAGAATAATTTAAATGAGTTGATCTTTACAGCTGTGTATGCACTGGACAGCCTCTGTAATTAGCGGTATGATTTCCTTTGCAATTGACACAAATAGGTGGACAACCAGGATTTTGAATGCATTTAGCTGTTGGATGTGTACCATCATACTTGACACACCAGCAGGTTTGTGACAATAATTATTGCTATGCCCATAGGATTGACAACTTATACATTGAATTGCAAAACGTTTAGGTTTTGGTGGTTCAGTTTTACAACTGCATCGTAAAGGCGGTTTAATTCGCTGTTCATTGTTTGGGTCCGGTTTCAAGAAAAAAGAGAGGTAAAGGTTACTTGGTAACTGGATGGTGCACTAGAACCATTTGTATAGGCTGATAACCTAGTTGTTTTATTCATCTACTATTATGCCGGTATCCCATGAGGGATGCAGTCCTCTGATTACAATCCTGAAGCTTCTCTCACTTTTCATTTAAAATGTGTAATATCCAGCTTTGTTATTTTCCAGATTGGTAACACTTCTGTAGTTTTCTATTGTTTCAAAATTTAATTTGAATTTGTTGTCTTTGACCGTCGTGTGTTTGTACGGTCCGATGTTTAATTGTTTTAGCTCCATTAGCAGCTTATTAATGTCCATTAAATTGGTTATGTATAGGTATATAGGTGGTGGCTTATTTAGATTATGAGAAGCATCATTTGAGTGTTACTCACTTATTAAGCTGCTTCATCTATTTTATCTTCATTTAACACGGAAAATCTGTTGTGAGAAGCAAATGAAGATTTGTGATTTAGTTTAGGCTTGTTAGTGCAGGCAGATTGTTCTGATGAATTCATTTTCCTTACTCACTAACGATAACACTAACAAATTAACTATTTATAGCAGAGAACAAAACAACAAATTGGTTTTATATACGGTATTCAAATAAAACTATGCTGCAACAATTTAAATGAATAACTTGATTTAACCGAGGAGCAAAATAAAGTATACCACATTTGTTTTCATGGTCTTCCTCGATACCCCCGGAATTTGATATTGAAAAGAGAGAAAATAAATCGCTTATGATTGAGAGAAATGACATACCTATGTACAGAAAAGAAAACAACTTAGGAAAGAGGGAAGGAAAATCCTGTACCTTGATGAAAGTGTGGCACAGTATGTCTTAAGTTTGGAAGGACAAGAGTATAAAACCCCCCAAAAAGGCATTCTTGGCCGGATTAACCACCGCTTTTGATCCATCTACTGCTCGTGGACCATGATTTATAATATCGCATACCGTTGGTACAATAGGATTTGTGTAGGGTGCAAAACTTGTTTACTTGGCGAAAAAATGCTGATTATTCATTACGAAATGGACAACGATATATTTGAGCAGTGGTTCAGGAATCAACTATTGCCTAATATGGAACGGAGAGCGGTTACTGTTATTGACAATGCCCCGTACCACGGTAGAAAAGTAGAGACTTTCCCCACTTAAAAAACCCGTAAGGAAGATATAAACCAGGCAGGTATCAAAACGTAAATCTTATCCAGATGATTGTTTTGAAAGAGAATTGCTGACCATCGTAAATTCCGTACGAGGTAAATTTAGTGCCACTGTTATGGACTCGATTGCAGAAGAATATGGAATAATAGTTTGTGGGTTGCCTTCATAGCATTGTGAACTAAATCCTATAGAAATGGTATGGAGTCAGGTAAAGGGCGACATAATATTACGTTAAAGCAAAAGGAGACGGAACGTTTAATAGACAATGCTTTTGAATCAGTCACCCAAGATCAGTGGTTAATTTACTGCAAACACGTTGAAGGGATAAAAGACAATATGTGGAAAGCGGGTCAGCTGCAGGAAGACATCGAACTTATAATCCTTACGTTAACCAGCAGTTCCTCCAGCAAAGACTCCATTTCCTATGAGGGCAGTTAACAAGTGAACCAGAACTCCTCTTTGTGTGTTGAACCCATATCTGATTAAGGTAACATTAATTTATTAAGTGTATAATACTTAGGTAAACAGTAAAATGCTGACAGTTATTAAGAGAATGTAATAAATTGAGACATAAATGAATATCACTTAGGAATTAAATGTAAAATATACAATAATTATTAACCTAATAAAATAGTAATCGTACAATAATGATTGTAATGACTAAATAATAATAATTTATTATTATTATTATTATTATTATTATTATTATTATTATTATTATTATTATTATTATTATTATTATTATTATTATAAGCTTGGTTGTGAAAGAAAGCGCGGTATTTACGACGGCGGAACTTACGTGAAAACCTCTGCACGGATTCTTCATAAGAGACATTATGCCTTCATGATGCGAAAACCACTATTGTCACACTGTCTGTTTACTGAATAGCCGCTGGTAAAACTTGATATTCAAGATATCCATAGATTTAAAAATATCTGATATGTTACATTCACATGTTTTCTCTATCTTCTATCGCTTATTAGTGGGTATACAAAATTATTCTTGCGAAACTTTATGAAAGTTTACGAAAGTTAAGAGAATGACTAAGTATTGAACAACTCGAACCATTAATAACGGACATCTCGGAAATCGCTGATTGCACAAAAATGTTATTTGAAATAAACTGTGTGTTTTAAAGAGATCTACATTTTTTGTGTAGTACGATTTCACCTATCGCTTAACGTTTACCAGTTATGTTAGATTATATAAACTTCTTTCCGAATGAAGAGGACTTAGCAAGCTATTCCCAGAAATTTCAAGGTATACATCTAATTTGTCATGTAAATAAATATCTTTAATATGTGGCATTTTAATCAAAATCGTTAAAGCCATTTTTGAGAAAATCAAACATTTCAAAAAATCTTCCACGTGTTCTTTGGGGTTGGGGATTTTCTTGAAAATCGTCATGTCGCAACTTTGGAAGGTACTGAGCTTAAATACCAAGTTTGGTATTCAACCAACTTTTTGTTTTTGAGTTATGCTGTTCACACACATACACACACACACACACACACACACACACACACACACACACACACACACACAACAAGAACAACAAAGACACAGACGCGAACCCTTTTTTAAAAATGCTCTTTTGGATTCAGGGAGTCTCAAAAAATGTATTTCCAGCGAAATTTCGGTATCGTTTTTTTTAGGAATAGCTTCTCTACCTACTATGTGGATAGTAAAGAAAGCAAAAAGAAAGCATAACTTCTCTCTTCTCCTGTGCTTCAGCAGATCCTTTGTTGCAATAAAGCAGTTTACATAATTATTGTAAATGTCTTTTACAATTAAGCTTAGCGACCTCTTAATGGTTCTAATGTTTTTATGATCTTTATATGCTCGGTTTTTCAGATGGGTGCGCTAATGCAGAGCGCAGAGTACTCCGTCTGTTCGTCTATCTGTCCGTCTACATCTGTGAAACAAAACTGAGTCGCTGCAAATTGGAGATGGGCAGAAAATAATGTAACGATTGCATTGTAACGGTTAACTTAATGTAGCGGTTGGCAAAGCAATGAATACAAAGTAACTAGTTACCCAATAACGGTTACCAAAGTAACGGTTACAAATAGTTAGTCACACAGTAATGGTCACCAAAGTAACGAATTCAAAGTAACTAATTCCCAATAAGATTACCAAAGTAACGAAGACAACTAGTTATCGCGTTAACGGTTACTGAAGAAATGACACGGTTATCGAGCCTGGATGACATCATGCGTGACATTGGTATCGCTAATCCGGAACTACATGAGCCAAAAGCTACGAACCGGCTGCGCGATATTTTTCCTGTCCGCGTCCTCGGCGCTCGCTGCCGTTTGCCGCTATCATAGAAAGACGCGGATGAAACCATACAAAGCTTTTAAAACTATTTTTAAAGGCTTTACTTACCAACTTTATGAACGAAAATGCTGAAAGGAAACTATCCATCACTCACCGTAGTTCACATTGAGAAATGCTGGCAATTTCCTGCCATATATTTTGTTTTAATTCTTCCAGGGTGTGTGGGCTTGTCTTGTATACTTTGTTTTAAGTTACCCCAGAGATATAAATCGCAGGGGGTTAGGTCGGAGGACTGAGGGGGCCACAAATCTGTACTAATAATTCTGTACTGAAACACACTTTCATTTTTTCTCATCGAAATATTGACCGTATAAGCTGTTGCAGAGTCTTGTTGAAAAAAGGCAAAATCACGCTCTCTGGCTGTTAATTCTCTAAAAAGGGGGGGAATTGTATTCACATATGTACGAGCTTCAACTGTTGACTCGAAAAATATGGGCGAGTGATGGATAGTTTCCTAAAGAGGTGCCAAAAATGTATGGACCACGACGGTGGCCAGTTTCAGCATCTCTTTTCATAAAGTTGGTAAGTAAAGCCTTTAAAAGTAGTTTTAAAAATGTTGTATGGTTTCATCTACGCCTTTCTATGATAGCGACGGACGGCAACGAGCGACGAGGACGCGGACAGGAAAAACACCGCGCAGCCGGTTCGGAGTCCTTTTGGCTCACTCTGTAGGTTCCAGACACAGATGGCAGGCCAGTCAGCACTTAGGCAACAAACTGCAGACATTGTATTAAGATGGTTATTCACATACGATTGTAGGTGCACGAGTTTTTATACTTCGTGGGTAGATGGATATAAATAAACAATTAATGCTGTTTAGTATGTGCGGGCCGCTAAACTCAAACGACATCGTTCATATTGAAACGCAGTTACGTCTAATCATTACTGGTAACCGTAATAACTATGAAAGTTACCATAACTGGTAACGTGATAACCATGGAAACAACTTAAACATTATTGGTTAAAAGTAAACGTTTACGCACTCTGTTACAGTTATAACTAACCATTACCATAAAATAACTTGTCACGTCCTTACTGCCCATACAAAAATGAATTTATAGAGCTTGAAGAACATTTGTGGACACATTTCAAATTTGGCTTAAATTGTAGTTTACGGGTAATACCTATGCATATCGGAAGCCATCACTTATTAGGCGAACCGCTACGCTACACAAATCTTCGAAGTTAAAATGTATACTGTTACAAATTAAGAGCACCCTAAAACGCTATGACTACTTTTGTGATCTTGTTTTCAGTTACAGCTCCCCAGAGAACTTACCTAAGTGCAGTACTGAACAGACATTTTTTCCTTGCAATGCGACGCAGAATTTAAGTGAGTCGAAAGAGACATGTGAAGTTAAATTGATATAAAAGCAAGCAAGCAGTGTAATTCATAGAGATGGGCAATGGTTGACATATGCTATGTTATGCTATTGTGTTAAAATTTTCAGTTAAGAATTATTAGATAATGTTATACTAAACGATTGAAATTATTTGCAAAGAAAGTTTATTACAAATTAATTTGTTTTGTATAAAAAAAGAAAGAGAGGGCAATTGAATAACAATATAAAGGAAAATGCGTTATTCTAAAGGAACGAAAATATGTATTTACAAAAAAAAAATACAAAACGGAAATGCAAACGTGCATTTAAAAGAGAAAATTAAATTATAGTATGTAAAATAAGGAATTGTTGTTAATTTGTTATTTGCTTTCACATGTAAATTGTTTAATGCAATTAACTTGTATGCATGTTAAGATTTATTTCGCTAAGTAAACAACGTTCAATTATTTTTACACTCTTGATAACATTTTTCAAGAAGACATCTTGAGCCTAGCTAGGAGAATTAACTTCAAGTATATATCATAATATATTGTCAAATATATTGAAAAGAATATAATCAGTTTTGACGATATTAAATGAAGTATTGAGTTAAATAAGTAAAATACGAACTAGAAAAAGTTAATTATTGTATTATGTAAAAATTCACATTTCTTCAAAAGAAATAAAACAGCTTTATGTAAAATTAATCATAGTTGAGATTGTAATTAAATTAATTGCTTTACCTTCATAAAACACGTGTAAAAATCCCTTGAGATTAAAGAATTCTTGCTCATTGCTGAGCTGATATGTATTTCAAAATCTTACAAATAGCCGGACAGATATCAATAATTAAAGTAAAACTTCCACTAAATTGTTATAACGTAATGACAGAAAGAACCAACAGTCACTGAATTAAGTTGTATACCGTCTAAATCTACAAGTCTATCACAGCAGGGGGATATCATATTACCAATACATTTACTTGAGCGGGAATTTCAAATGGGGTAACCACGAGTTGCAGAATGCGAGGCGACGAGATCTTGAGCCAGAGCAGAGCCGAAGCCAGAACCCAGGACAACGAAGGGGCTGCATAAAGGCTTCCACCACCATTCCCACTTCAAATGTTACTAATTGAACTGCACGTCAACAGAAGAAGACAACTACACTATCCATTCTGAAAGAGCTCAGGAATTCCTTTTTGTAGCACAGAGGGATTTGTTAAATGTTTGTAACAAGGACGCTGTTGTTAACCTGTTTATCAAACTACTGTTGCTGAAGGATATTAAGAACTTAACAAATGAGGAATAGGGATACGATGATGGAAAAACAACTAATCTCTGATAGCTATCGGTAGATATGTGAGCTTATCCGAAACGCATCACCAAAACCACTCTTCCTTAAGTTGATATAATTGTTTGAGAGCCTGATTTCTATACCCAAGGCTGTGAGTTCGATCCTAATCTCTGACAGCAGCATTTAAATGTACTTAAATGTGACAGTCTTATTTCTTTTAATCTACTTATACGTGAAAAAACCGCGGAGAAAATTCTGGTACACTGACAATATTGAAATTACCTGGCAGTTAATAAACTTAGTCGGTAAATAAACTTAACAATTAACTAACAAACATAAGAAACCTACGTAGAATAGAACTAGGCGAAAAATGCTAATTTGCAATGCTGAATGGACATCTGTTGCTATGTATAATGAGATACCACCAAGCCAAAATGGCATTTTAAAAATGTGTGTGTGTGTGTTTTTTTATATACACATCCTGCATATAACTTTTAATTACAAAGTGTATATTGGCAATTTTTTTCATAATTAATTAAACTGCAAAGAGGAATGGATTTTTTATATGAAGAGTACTGAGATATCTATCTGTAAATTGGTAATGAAATGAAGTTATGTGACTGTTATACCTACCTCATCTTTTTCAACTATAACATATAAAAGAGCACTAAAGATTATACAATTGTTTATCTCATTCTGACCTTCAAACATTCAAAGTCTTATCAGACCTTCTAGTACTTCATCATGTAGAGATCCTGCATTCAAGTCCTAATAAGACAAAGTGCTTTTCTTTTAGTTTCTCCTGTCCCAAACATTATAATACCCTGTACATTATGCACAATCACCAGCGTTAAAGACTAACCTATCAAATAATCACATTACAGTATTAATAAGTCAGATTTGCAGTTCCACAGGATTAAATCCTTAGTTCTATCCTGCTTCTTATTTATGCAAATGGTCTCCTACAACTGATGAACTGCACAGTTGTCTCATTTTCATTCAATGGCTGAACAGATTGTTATGAAACTTGGTATATAACAACTACTTTCACAAAGAGAAAGACGTAAAATCTAAAAATCAAATACCTTTATTATTTTTTACGAAAACGTTTGATTAAAACTTTATAAGCATAATGTTTCTGGCAAATTATGATATGCACAGATTTCAATAGATTGACAACTTAAGAAGCTATATCGATTTATGTTATTCGTGTACGTAAACCAGTTACCACGGGAGTCAACATAGTCTGTCATACTACAAGCAAAAGGAACAGTCAGAAGTTCGAATACATTTAAAGTTTTTATTATATTTCAATTTGTTTTAATAATCCAGAAATAGGGGGTTTATTACCGGCTTTCATAGCATTCATAAGGCGTGAGAGAGAAGTTGTAGAACTCATTAAAATATGCGATTTATGCTAAGCTTTCCCTCCTTTTGAAATATTTATTTTTCCTATGTTTAGGGTTTACCGGGTTGAAATTGATTGGGCAGCGACCTGCTTGAAAGTGTGTGATTCTTCTTTCCACCCTCTCCACATGAGTTAGTTGCCAACGAAAACTAACTTGTGATATACACACATCAGTGCATTTCCACATGTTGCGTCTAAGTCCATGTTGTTGAGTTTGAAATAATTTCTAGGCATTTAACTTGCTTAACATAATGTGGCTGGAAGAATAACTATTTGTACGAAACGTGTGATATATAATGGTTATTTGTGAATTTGTAATGGGCAGAGAAAATTGCGCGGGAGTTATACATGAGGTTTTTTCATTCTAAAATCCATGCAAAGTTACAGCAGGCAAACGTAACTACATATTCGTAGACGGCATAATATATTTTTATTAGTGTTACAGTTCTTCTGAAATAAATTAATTTAGTATATAAACGTAATACGGACCTTTTTATTTAGTTAATTATATGATCTTACATTACTGAAAAGCACTATGCATGCTCATTCTTAGAATTAGCAAATAAAAATGAGTCAAATGATAAATCTGATGTTACGGATTAAGTTTGTATATTTGACGTAAACGTAGTGATACTGTAGGTATAGGAAAATTCTAAAAACATTAAATTATGTTACGTATCTATGTTTGAAGTAAAAAAAAGGGCAAATTTCTACTATAGTAGCGTACATATTCTACGGCTTGTGATAAAATGTATAACAATGGGATACTTGAATCAGATGAGAGGATTCATTCCGCGTGCGGGTATCTCGCTACAGCAGTTCAAGCGATAAGAGCATCGAGACGGAGAGCCAAAGATCTGTGGTTCAAGTCCCGCAGGTGCAGTCTCGTCGACTTTGCAATATAGCAACGCTTATAAGATAGGTTAACGTATAAAAAGAATACACAGAAAACAGGTTATTACAGTTACCGTCGCAGCGGCCATTGCATTAATACCGATCCTCAAACGCTTCTTATACCTTAATACTATTAACACCATCTCTTTGCAGTGACTTAAGAGTGACCTACTGTCATGTTTTGTTTTGTTCTGCTCTCAGTGCAAGTAAACGGTACGGGCTCTAAGAAGCAACGTCGCACTTCAACTGCACGCAGGTTGATGTATGACTTCCAGCTGTGAATCCGTAACACTTGCTCTCCGCGACAATTGCACTCCGGTACAATTTAGTGGTATTTGCACTGAGGACTCCGGGTTTGGGAAACCATTATTTCTTGAAGGTGGAGGTTAATTAGGACCTTGTTACTTAATCTTACTTCCGGGTAATTTTTTATTTTCCCTTGTTTTACCCAGTTTATATTTTTACTGTTTTTCGTTACCGCTTATTACCGCCATTATACAACACACACACACACCCATGCCCATAGCGGGACTCGAACCCGCGACCCTCAGCTTGGCGAGGCGCCGGAGGTATACACTCCAGCGACTATGGCTATGAGGGTCGGCAAGGTATTACTCGCGCAAAACTTCTGGAATCGTGACCTTGATTGCCACCCCAGCTGCCGAGCCTAGGAATGGTTTATGTTTAGCTTAATCAACGAAAGCGATATAACACCTTTGCTTACTCACAGTGCGTAACACATACAGTCTGCATAGAAAGTGTCTGCATCTGGTTGTAATTTTAAAGAGAGCAGCGGTATCTAAATAGTACTTATTTTATATTTGTTATATTTATAACCATGGCTCCTATGTTTTCAAAGTTAAGTGGTAAGGTGTTACATAGCCAAAGTAGGGAAATAATTGCAAATGTCATCGACTTCATGAAGCAAGAAGCAGAGATGAAGGAAGAAATTTTATGTTCATCCGAGTTCCACAAAAGCCTTAAGAGGGTGAAAGAAAGAGTAGTCAAAGCAACTGGTGTTTCACCGAGTTCCGTTTCCAGAGTTCTCAAAGATAAGAAAAAAAACATATGGATGAAAGAAGGTCATTTGAGACACCTGGGAAGAAACATAAGGTTCCTAAACGTATTACAGAAATAGACGATTTCGAATGCGTCATTCGGCGCACGATTCACAATTCCTATGTGTAAGAAAAAATTGTGCTAACAATAAGCAGATTGCTCATCAAGCTGAAAGACAGCAGAAACTTTCAAGGTGGTGCTACAAATCTCAGAAAAATTATTAAAGATTTAGGGTTCAAGTGGAAGAAACCGAAATCAAATAGAAGAGTTCTAACAGAAAAGCAAAATAAATAAATAAAATAAAAAATAATAATAATAAAATAAAAAAATAAAAAGTAAATGTTGCCATGATAGCTTAGTCGGTTAGAGCAACGGCGCGGAAAGCCTAAGATCCGTGGTTCAAATCCCGGCTATGGCATTTAATTTTTCAGTTTGATTCTACCTTTCCAAATGACTATAATTTTATATGTACTTATATCAGTGTGTACTTATATCAGCATCAATTTTCAAGGTGGTGCTACAAATTTCAGAAAAATACTATAATGTATGAAGATGAGTCATACATACACAGCAGTCATACAGCATCTAAAAGTTGGAGTGACGATAGCGAATTAGGTTTGCAGGCACCTGTTGCCAAAGGGCAAATACTTATTATCGTTCATGCTGTTGGAAAGATCGGCTTCGTTCCAAATGCCCTTCTTTTACAAGTCGCAACAAACCACAGGAGATTTTCATCAAGAAATGAACACAGAAAATTACATGAAGTGAATCAACGCCATGATGATACCTAATATGCCTGCTGGGTCTGTTCTGGTTATCGACAATGCTTCACAATGCGTCAACACTCAAATTGACAAACCACCTACCTAAAATTCCTTGAAAGAAGAAATGAGAGCTTGATTACTTAGACATAATATAGCTTTAGATGAAAGCATGAGTTAAACAAAGCTATATAACTTAATTAAAGCCAACAAACAGCTTCAGAAGTCATACATACTTGACCAGATAGTAATACAACATCCACATAATGCACTTAGACTGCCATCGTATCGCCCAAAACTAAACCCAATCGAATTAATCTGGGCTGATATCAAAAATGGGTGGCATGCAGAAATATCACTTAAATTAAAATATGTGGAGCAGTTATAACGCCAGCAATTTGCTGAAATTGGAAGGCCAGAATGGGAAAATGTATGTCGACATGTTGAATAAATTAAGAATCATTATTTCGAAGAATACGGAATTGCAGAAAATCAAATAGAAAGAATTCTCATCCAGGATAATGGTGCAGAAAGTAGTGACAGCAGTGATGACGGCAATAATGTGAGTGATTCCGCAGAAGAGGAAGGTTTGTTAGGTGTGGAAGAATTGGAGGCAATGATTGACAGTGTTTTTTATACTAAGCGTAGATTTTAATATACGGTATATAACTAAGTTTATCAGCGCAATGCAGTGCATAACGGTGTGCGTATATTTGACAATGACTGTCCCACGCACTTCTGAACATTCAGACGACCGGTCACCTGATCTGGTAGGTAACTCGCTTCCTAGCTGTCATTAAGATTTTCACGTGTCTAGAACTGTTGCGCCAGTAATAATATCGTATTGCGCCGATGATCAGTGTGTCCCCACGACCCTTTTTCCAGGATAGTCATCACACGCTTGAGACGCACGAACGGTTTTTTATTTACCTTCTTAATAGGTATTGGTATTGTGTCGATGAATAGTTTGCTAAGTTCATCTGGTTTCCGTTACTGTGTTTACTAGTCAATATGTATTCCATGAATAGCAAACGGCACCGCGAGCTGCGAGTTATTTCTGGATATAAAACACTATCGAAAATCTTTTCCTGCAAATGAAGTTTTAAACCGCCAGCAAACTGTATAACAGAGCTGCCAAATCTAAGCCTGATTTTTTCTAAATCTCATTTTTCTGTCTACTTCTTATAATCCAGATAAGCTTGTAAACCACATTTAGCCCATCTCTGTGGTGTGGTGGTCTGCCTCACATTCAAGAGGTTCCGAGTTCGAATCTCGGTTAGAGTGAATTACCTGGATAGTTTCTTCCAGGATTTCCTCTTATCCTGAGAAGATGAATGTCAGATTCTAATTTCTAGGGACCTCGGGCCCATTTGAGCTTCATTTTAAGCATTTCGTTCATTCACCGTCCGTAATGGCCTACCCGGTTAAAGGACTTTAATTAAATACCAAAAGAAGTTGACATTTACACATTTCGTTGTAGTATACGTAGATAAAGCGATAGTCACATTTTTAAAAAGCATGTCCCTACGTGATGCTTTGAAATTCCATGCTGTTTGTATGACCGCGACGGAACATGTTTGTCATGAACATATTTTAAACAGAGAGTATTTTAATCAAAATCATTAGAGCCATTTTTGAAAAAATAACACATTTCGAAAATTTTTCCATGTAAAGGTTTGTTGAAGTTTGCGAAATTTTCTTGAAAATTCTGTGTCACATCTTTGAAAGGTGCTGAACTTAAACGTCAAATTTGGTATTTAACCGACTTTTCGTTTGGATTTGTGTTGTTCACAGGCACATAGGCATATTGAGCTTTTGCTATAAAATATGATGTGTTGCATTCACATGATTTTCTCTACTCACTCTTCTACAAATTATTCTTACAAAGCTTATTTTGCATCTACGTCATGTTAATACCGATAAACCTTCATGACTTATTTACCAATTCGTTGTAGGTATAACCAGAACATATTTAGCTAAAGCGGTAGCCAAATCCCTTAAAGCTGATCAATATGTGATAACTTTGGATTAGTTGGCTACGGAGGGGACTCGGCACTGATCCACATGGTGATTATTGGGCCTACGCCCCACAAGCGGGGGTCTCCGGGAGGAAGGATGAGGCGAGAGGAGACACCGGACGCTCGGAACCAGGAGTGACGGCACAGGAATGGCAGGGTTCCTAAGTTTTCAGATAGAGACTCCTCATCAGACGGACAGGCAGACCGGGGACCCCATCCAGCACAGAGGGGGTGCAACGCCCCTCAAGGACGTTAGGATACTCCCGACAGCCAGCCGAAAGCCAAGGGACGGAGATTCACAAAATCATTCTTTTCCCCTGCCACATTGCACCGAAACACCATCGCCGACACTCCCAACCCTGAAAGAGACCAACAGATGAAAGATGAAGGGAAATGAGAATGGAGATGAAATGGAGGTTCAGGAAATTGGGATGTGAGAATACTTCCCAGCATTTGCCTGACGACCCGGAAAAACCACCGAAAAAACCCATGGGTCAGGAAGGTCGGCTAGAGGAATCGAACCCATGACCCCCCGAATGCGAGCCACAGACGTGATAGCTTTGAAATTCTGTTCTCTCCATGTATAAACACGAGAAAGAAAGAAAAAAAAAAGAAAGAAAATCAATACCTATATGCAGTTGAGAGAAGTATAAAGTATTTGAAACTCCAAACTAATAACAAAGAATATTTCAGAATAGGTAAAATATAAGTTATTTGACATAAAATAAAAATGTTATTTGATATAAATTTTGCGCTTTAACAAGATCTATAGTTGTTGTGCAGTAAGATTTTGTCTCTCTCTTACGATTTACTAATTATCAAAAGTCATTCAATATAAAGACTAATTTACAGACTATTCCTAGAAAATAAGCGATAAACATTTTACTTATAATGAAAATAGCTTAAACATAAGCATTTTAATCAAAATCCTTATAACCATTTTTGAAAGAATAAAAAATTTCAAAAAATTTCCAATGTAAAGGATAGTTTGGAGTGGGGGATTTTCTTTAAAATCTCAGTGTCGCATTCTTGGAAGAAGTTGAACTTAAACACTAAGTTCGGTTTTTAACCAACATTTGCTTTTGAGTTATCCTGTTCGTGGATACACACACAGACATACACACACACACACACTCACACACACTTGGACTTTTTTCTAAAAATAAATTCAGGAAGTCACAAACGTGATCTCTGGTGAAATTACGACATTGAATTTTTAGGTGGAACACAATACTTTCTCTACTTACTGTAGCTACGTAGTAGAGAAAGTAAAAATGCTTACTTTGGATTCACGGGTCTCAAAACGTGTATTTCCGTTGAATCTAGTTATTCAATTTTTGGGTGGAATACAACACTTGCTCTGCTTACTGTAACTAGCAGTTGATAACGTAAAAACGCTTTGTTTGGTCTCAGGGAGTCTGAAAACGAGTATTTCCGTTGCGAACATTAATCTCGTTATTCACTTTTTGGATGGAATAAAATATTTCTCTACTTACGTAACTACGTACTAGAGAAAGTAAAAATGCTTTCTTTGGATTTAGAGAGTCTCAAAACGAGTATTTCCTGTGAATATCATTGAATTTTTGGGTGGAATACAATACTTTCTCTACCTCCTGTAGCTACGTAGTAGAGAAATTAAAAATGCTTTCTTTGGATTCAGGGAGTCTCAAAACGGGTATTTCCAGTGAATCTCGTTATTCAATTTTTGGGTAAAATACAAGATTTTCGCTACTTATTCTAGATAAATAGTAGAGACAGTAAAAAGAAGAGTTGTGGTATAGATAAACGACTGTTTGTCATTACGGCATCTTGCTTTCAACACAATAGGGAAAAGTGTAACTTAGATTGTGACTTGAAATAATTTCTGGCCTAAGTTGTTGTCAGATTAAGGTAAAGTGGGAAAAACTATACTTTATAAGGACATCATGAAAATAAAGAACATAGGTTAGTTGATAATGGGGAGAGAAAGTAGTGAATATTGAAAAGCAAGCTATTTTGTTTTAACACTTACTTATTGTACAATAACATGATGCCTCTAATTCCTAAAAATATTTTGTATACTGCTTATGTTGCTGTGCTGTAATGTTATTACTTTCTTACAGCCAAGTCTAAGGGAAGTGTGTTGGAATGACATTTTCTTTAGCATTGTTACATCCCTTAACCTTGCAGAGGGTATGAGCTAAGGCACCTGGCATAACCTCTCGATGAGACCCCGCTTCTCCCTACAGGTGGAACGGAAAACATTTGGAGCCGTCTGTACCTTACCTGTTAGTCAATAGCCTTTAAGGAAAAACTACCCGATTAGATAGCTCTTCCTATCACCCTCATTACCTGCGTCCCTAATGGAAGTTGACCATCGGCGCAGTACGATTACACTGTTACTTCCTCAGTCGTGATAGACTGAAGTTCATTTTTGCGCTGTTGTTTTCTCTGTGTTCTCTGTAGATTTCATGGAGTTCACCGAAACTAGCAAGGGTAAGCCATTATTGATCTACAACGGATATCAATGTATAGTCAATCATACAAACAAGGAAAACGTCATTCTTTGGCGCTGTGTGGACCACAAGAAGAAAAACTGCAAAGGGCTTGTTCCAATCAAAAGCAATGCCATTTTGGGAGAACAGCTGCATATATGTGTTCCGGATGTTGCAGCAAAGGAGGTTTGGAAACAAATGACTAACGCCCGAAAGTGCGCGAAGGAATCCAATTAATCCATTTCAAAACTATATGCGGAAGAATTTGGAAAAGTACTTAATTGCGGTTACGATTTTGTGACTGCTATGCAGACAAGCAGTGAAGTAGGTGCTGCATCGTATTCCGAGAAAACACCTTGGTGTATTACAAGATCCAGCTTTGCAGAAGATGTAACTCTCTCTCAACAATTATTAACAATAAACAACGGAGAAAATTTCCTTTTACAGATGACAATCGCGGACCTCAATATAGGATACTAATGTTTACCAGTGTAAATGGAAGGAATCTTTTGGAAACTGCCTTCTACTTTTATATTGATGGAACATTCAAGAGTTCTAGTAAGCAGTTTAAGCAGATATTCACGATCCACGTTGATCTGGGAAATTCTTTAGAAGAAACCAACGTCATACCTGTGCTGTACGCACTTCTGCCACATAAGAAGCGCGAAACTTACGACAAATTGTTTACAGCTGTGAAGAATTGCTTGCCGGGCTGGGATACAAAGACAGTGGTTGTTGACTTTGAGACGGCTATGAATGAGGCAATAATTAATTAATTGATCCCATCAGGGAAGATTCATGGCTGCAATTACCACTTCAACCAAAGCTTGTGGAGGAAAGTACAAGAACTTGGGATAGTTACACAATACATGGAAAATGAAGATATTTGGCTTCATATTCGTAGATATGTGTGATGCATTAGCATACGCACATTTAAACATGATCAATGATGCTTGGTTTTGCATCCAGGTAAACACACCATACAGTTTCAAAAGTTTTGGAGTTTCTATGATTACTTTGTCGAGCAAATGTTGGAGAACGACAAACTTCCCGGAGCTGTATGGAACTGCTCAGGCAAATGGCATAGGACTAATAGCGCATGGAGTCGAATGCTAATCAGTCTAATTTCGAGAGCACATCCAAATGTATACATATTAGTAAACACCCTTTGAGAAGATGCTAGATACCGTTTACACACATGCATTAGGATAGATCTCAATCCTGAGGGCAAGGAATGGAAAAAATCAACAATAAAATATGATTAAATCATTAATGAATCATTTATAAAGCTTGATAAAAATGGAAATCCTATACATTTCCTTAAAGTAATTGCCTACCTACAAAAATGCAGTAATATCTCTTCCCTTTAGAAAGAAGAAGCGTACGAGTTTGTAAATATTGTACATAAAAACTGACGGTTCTTCTGGTACCCTCCCCCCCAAAACAATTAAAATCTAAAAGCTAAAGAAAAATATACATCTGACTATCCACGGAAATGACTGCTTTGAAACACATTTATAAAAAAAATCTGATGCGTTACACTCACATGACTTTCTCTACTCTTGTACAAACTATTTTTACAAAATCTTATTCTCCATCTATTTCACATTAATCGAGATAAACATTTGCAGAAACGATCTTTTGACATGCAAAGAGAATTACATTTTACACATAGCGACAAGTTCTAAAATATTTGACTATTGCTTAAGGCGTACTATGATCCCCTTGTTCTCTAACTGCAAGGGCAATATAGAAATACAGTAGTCTTTAAGCATCGACATATATCTTAATAGCTGGTTGCTAGGTGCAGCACCACTCTCTTTGCCACAGATTAATACTCTTTGCATATCCAAGACAAAAAATCTGACGTGTTACACTCACATGCCTTTCTCTACTCTTGAAAAACTATTTTTACAAACGCTTATTCTCCATATGCTTCATATTAATCGAGATATCGAGATGTCAATCTTATTGCTAATTTTCTTGTAGATGCAAGGGGAATTGGTAGGCTTTAAGCTATAGTAAAATATTTTAACAGCTGGTTGCTATGTGGAGTATTCCATTCTCTTTGCATTACCAGACAAAAAAAATGAATAACGAATTTAAGAAAAAGTAAACGTATTGGAAAATTTAAGGGAATAACAAGCCATATCTCGAAAATGGTTCACTCAACAAAACAAATCTATATAACATAAATTGTGTATTTTAACGCGATCTACATTTGTTGTGTGGTAAACCCTTGTCTATCTCTTATGGTTTACCAGTTATGCAAAAGTCGTTCACAATGAAGAATAGTTTTGGAGACATTCCCAGAAAATTCAAGATATATATTTTATTTTTCATCAAAGCATCTTAAACATATGATATTTTAATCAAAATCGTTAGAGCCATTTCTGAGAAAACTAAAATTTTCGAAAAAGAGTAAATCTGGGGTGGGGGGATTTTCTTGAAAACCTTCGTGTCGCATCTCTGGAAGATACTGAACCTAAATACCAAGTTTGGTGTTTATCCGACTGTTCGTTTCTGAGTTATGCTGTACACAGACAGACACACACACAGACACACAGACAGGCACACAGACACACACACGGACATGTTGCCAAAAATGCTTTTTTTGGATTCAGGGGGTCTCAAAACATATATTTCCGGTGAAATCTCGGTATCGAATCACTTACTGTACCATAGTAGAGAAAGTAAAAAGTGGGTAACGCAAAGAGACTACCTCCACGCGCTGTTTCCTGGTAACGACATTATATCGCTAAGAGTCTCTTCATTAATAATAATAGTAATAATAATAGTTATTATTACTATATAGAATAACACAATTTCTCTACTTAACAATGGAGATAGATTGGAAACTTCAACCTTGTCTTGGGCAGGTAGCAAGGTAATTGACGAGAAATCAGTTTGTACTCAGGTATAAGGATGATTGAGTGCAACTGTCACTGAGTGCAAATGTCATTGAGTGCAGGTGTCCCTCACCCCCAACTGTATGTACGTGCGAGCAGTGAATGGATAAGAGAAGAATTTAATTGGTGGAAAATTATTTACAGCTGTCCGGGTTCTATGTGACAAATGAACCCAGGAGCAAAGTTTTGCCACATGTTAACCTATTGAGCGCGGTGGTAATACAGTAGTAGTTTTCATTTCGCTATAGCGTCTCAAATCATTTCAAAGCTTTTAACAAAAATCTTGGCGCCAAAGAAAGCACTGGTTTTTGTTACTTCTCATGTTCTGCTGTAAACAGGCGCATGTCCTCTATATAATGATAGCTTTTCTAGTAAATATAAATTCCGATGTGTTACACTCACTTGACTAAGCCTCGAGGTAGCGCAGTGGTTTCGTTTCCGGCCCTGGTACTGAGAGTCTGGGGCTAGATTCCTATGGCAATTTTAAGTCGACCTTATCCATTCCTTCAATCTCTGACTTGCTCGTGTTAAGTATCTCCAAGGCCCAACGAGATTCGTAGTCCACAGTAAAAGATGTAGGTCCTATCATTTCATTGCTATCCTTATCATCACCCTACCATCGGGGGCAACGGATTACGTCCGCTGGATGCCTCCACCTTAGAAATAGGTCCAGTCATAGCTTGGTGGAACGAGGTATCCGCCGAAGGTCATAGGCCATATGGGGAGCGTTAGAGACGACGACATTCACATGACTTTCTCTAACCTCTATCGTTTATTAGTGGGTGTACAAATTATGCTTGCGAAAGTATATTTTGTATCTACTTCATTTTAATCGAGATAAACCTTTGCAGAAATAGCTACATTACACATTTCGTTATAAATCCTATAATGGGAATAGCGACAGTTAAATGTTTAATAACCGAACGCTCTATACTGGCTTAAATTTTTTAAAGTTTATTTTATGTCTTTTCAACTTACAATATGGTAGTCATATCGCAACATTATGTTAGTAACAGTATTTATAGATGTATAAAATCAATTTAATATTAGTGTAATTCAGTTTCATGAATTTAAGCAAGAGGATGTGTTACATTATATTTCATTATACAAATGTATTATATTTAGCAATTTAAGTGGTATTTTATTGATAGATAGATAAATATTTTATCTTATAGAGCTTGTAAGCCATAAGATAAGTCATAAAATTACAACTTAAAGTTAGGTTCATGCAAATCATAAGGGCACATTTTAATTAAATTTTTATTAAGATTACTTTAAAATACGTAAAATTTAGTTGTAGATTTAATATTCACAGGTAAGAAATTAAACAATTTCAAACTATAGACCATAGGGAATCCATTAAATTTTGTCGAGTGATGCATTGGAATGTTAAAATTATGTCTTATACGTCTATCATGCGTATGGAAATCAACATTTCTAAGAAAGTCGTCTCTGTTAATAAATATCAACTACATTAGTTTAAAAATATATAATCCGTAGATAGTCAATATATTAAAACTAATAAAATAATACTTACAGGATACCCTACTATCAATGCCAGCAATGCATCGTATTATGCGTTTTTGGGCAATAAAAACCTGTTGCATCATGGATCCTGACCCCCCAAAACAAACACCATATGCCAACCGAGACTCAACGTGTGCAAAATCTGTGTTGTCTTCAGCATACTAAATTCTTAGGAATTATTTTTGATGAACATCTGTCTTGGCAATCCCATTGTATTGAATTAATTAAAAAATTAAATGTTTGTTGTCACCAATTACGGGTTTTGAGATCCTATCTTAATGTTAAGGCTGTACTCTTGTTTTATTTTATTAATATTTAATTGCTCAAGGTTCCTTTTTTGAATGGTGTGATGGATTGTTGAGGGCTTCTTGAAGGTCCGGTAAATTGCAATCTGCTCGCGGTGTTGATATTGTGGACACTAAAAGTATGTGGCGTGCAGTTTGGCATATATTGCTCCAGGATGGGCTGCTTTATTCGTAGATGGGAATGTGTCAACTTCGTGTGTCTAGCTCTTAGTCTGGTGATGACAACCTGTTCTTTCCGTCTCAATTTCTGCAGTGGATATGATTTTCTGGAGTTCTGTTTAATTTCATGTAGTATGCTAAAAGGTGATTGTTCCCATGTTGTTTGCCAGAGATTGTATAATCTTCTGGTACATACTTTACAACATCCTTGTGAAGTAAGGGTATCTGTTCATGTACTGGGAGTTTTTGGCTTTCTTTGCTGCACAGTCTGCATGTTTATTTCCTGAGATACTCTGATGTGACGGCATCCACATTTATATTTCTCCCTTGTTTCATCAGAAGTGTAAAGGTATGTATCACAGAGGGGTCCGGGACAGAACACGCACGCAGACCAGTCAGCCGATTGTGCTTCCAACGTGACCCCTGGGAGGAGGGAAGGATGAGAAGAGAGACCCGAAGGGCGACCAGATACGGATGCCGGCGGACGCAAGCATGGGCGGGGTACCTAGGTTTCCAGAGAGAACGCATTCGACGCCGCACGGTTCCTGCCCACAAGCCACCAACATCTAGGGACCTCCGGAGCGGAGCCCCACGCCGAGGAGACAACTAACTGAAAGGTACCGCAGTGACGCCAGGGAAGAAACCTTTCAGAGGCTAGCCACCGCCCAGCCACAACCCGCCGAACACCGTCGCCTGGTCCTACAACCCTGAAACAGATGACAAGAAAGATGATCGGTACAGGAAATGAGAGGAAGGAGAGTCGTGCTAGAACATGAAACACCTCAGCATTCACTTGACAACCCCGAGAAAGCACGAAAAATCATGGTCCAGAGTGGGCGGTCGCCGTGATCGATCCTGGGACCTCCCGGATGCGGGCCACAAACGTAGCCGCCTGAGCTATCCCGCTCGGTTCATCAGAAGTGCAGACAATTTGTGAATTTCTAGGATTAATTAATTTGCAGAGAAGATATCTTGTAGAGCTTGTATATTGGATTTACAATCGGTATGTACTAAGTAATGAATGCAGTATGCTTCCTTGATGGCATATAGTTCTAGTTCTAGTTTGAGAAGGGGTGGGTTTTATGCCCAAGCACTGCGACCTTAAGATTATTAATTTGGCTTTTAACCAGTAGGAATTTTCATGTTGATTTCAGTAAGCATAATTCCCCAGGGAGGGATTTTTGTGTTTGTGATAAGTGTGAAAATGTTGAGAATGGTAAATTTATACCGTTGAAGTACTGTTTCAGTCTTAGTGCGAAAGCCATTGGATGTAACTTTTCTGAATGCTATTTCGGAAATACATAGGTTTTAACATTAGAATTGGGTGAGGTTGTTATTTTAAATGCATAAGAAGTACCCAACTGTCTTCTTTACATTAGAAGTGTTCTAATGTTCATTTGGTTCTATTTGTAAACTAGCATTCGGGCTGGTTCTAAACGCTCCTAATAACTCGGAGTGCTGTTCTGAATTGTGTTGATCTTGTTTAATATGGATAGTTTTGCAGAGTTATACAGGTTTATTTTTTATTTATTTTATTTACAGATGCTCTTTAACTGCTGTGGCCCTTAACGTTCCATTCTATATTTGGCGTGAATTTTGCGCAGAGATATCTTTATCAGGCTTGAGGTTCTTTTACGCGCCGTAAATCTACGACACGGGACCACCGGCGTCACTTCCCTTCTAAAGGAAGTCATGCTAAGGATTTTTACGGCCGAAAAATCCATCGCCCTCCTCCGGGTTTGAACCCGCGACCTCGGGAACTAGAGGCAAGCATGGTAACCACTACACCACGGAGGACGACGAGTTATACAGGGTGGACCATTTAAGTTGATACTGTACAATATCTACAAAACTAAGCGTTGTAGGAAGAAATGTCTTTAATAAAAGTTCCTTGATATTATGGGGAAAGTAAATGCCATTCATATGTTTTGTTAGGAGGACGTTATGATAGTCATTTTAGGGTCATTACATTTTTTAAATGGGAGCCTACAATTAGAGTTAAATTAAATTGACCTTAAAATGTCCATCACAACATCCTCCAAATAAAACATGACTAACGGCATTTACTTTCCCCCATAATATCAAGCAACTTTTATTCAAGACATTTCTTGCTACATCGCTTAGTTTTGGAGGAACTGTACAGTCTCAACTTAGATGATCTATCCTGTATATTATGCTGGCGTAATCCAGTTTGGATGGAATAATGGTTATACGTTTTAAGCAGTGTTTTAAAGTCTGGTTCCCAATTCTTGGATACAGGTATTTTTTTTGGATAGCTGTTCGTCTTAAGCAATCCTCTTTGAGAGCTGTTATTTGAAGAGCCCTTGTTAACTTCTGGTCGAATATAATGCCCAATTGTTTATTTGTTTTTACTACTGGTAGGACGTTAGCACTTAAATATATTTTGGCTGAAAATCTAATTTCTTTTGCTTCGAAAAAATATGCATTTATTTTAGAGACCGAGAACTTAAATCCGGTTTCCTTTGTCCAACTTTGTAGTTCTTGTAAACAGGACTGAATAATAGCTTGTGTTGTTAATAAATTTTTACCTTTCCAGAGAATAGTAAGATCGTCTGCAAAGAGAGAACCTTTAGCTGGTGCTTTTACATGGCAGGTGATACTGTTAATAGCTATCAGGAAAAGAGTAAAGCTGATAGCAGAACCTTGGGGGACTCCAATGAATGATTATCTTTTTATATTCTATTATTTACCTGTACTTATACTATTCGACTTTGTAGAAGATTGTGAATAAAATTAAACAAGTTCCCTCGATGCAGCAAGCTATTTTGCTAGGTTCTTTTTGTACCCATTCGCCAAATCATGTCATACGCTTTATGATTGTGTAAGCTAACAGCAAGTAGGTGCTGCCTGTTAAGAGATGCATCAAATGTTTCCGTTTTTAGTGTGATCAAGGTTAATTCGTGGAGTGTAACTATCTCAAACTATTTTGCTCAGGACTGAAGAGTTTTTTCTATTCAAGGATCCATCTTCGGCGTTTGTTTATTATTTTTTCAAGAGACTTAGGCATTGTACAGAATAAAGCCAGGGGTCGGTAGTTTTCTGGTTTACTCTGACCGTATCAGATTTGTAAATTGGTATTATTATAGAATTCCACAACTAGTCCGGGAATACTTGTTCACGGCTGATGTAATTAAATATTTTGCTAGATATACTATTCCGGCAGATGAGAGCTGTTTTAAGAATTCGTATGGAATATTATTTGGTCCAGGGCCATTGTTGTTGCAGTATTTTAATGTATCTTGTACTTCTTTGAAAGTAATTTTGTTATAGCTCTCTTGTATATGACAATCTGCTTTGTTAAGATCTAAGTTAGAAATGTTGTTTTTTAATGTTATGAATTCTTGCTCGTATTTGCTGTCACTTGATATTTGTGAAAGGTTGTTTATAGTGTATCTGCAATGGCTCCAGGTTCAGTTATAATGGAGGTACCTTGATAGAGAGCTGTTATTTTGTTGTTTTTATATGTCTGTGATTTTTCTTAAGCGATCCTATATGTTCTGTTGTGGTGTTTGGTAAGATATATAAGACAGATAGGTTAATCATGACGTTTCTCTCTCTCTCTCTCTCTCTCTTTAACAGTCTTTCTAGCTATTGCTCTTAGTCGTTGAAATGCAAGTTTATTTTATAATGTAGGTCGCCTTTTATATTTATAGAAAGCCTTATTTTTGTTTTTAATGGCTAGTATGCAAGTGTCGTTCCACCAAGGAACGTATTTCTAGTCAGACTGCATTAAATTCCATTCTTTTCTGCCGATTTGAGTATTAATGAAGTAAAATCAACAATTATATTGTTAATGGAAGTGATATGAAATTGATTTGCAGGTATAAGAGCAGTTATAAAATCATCGATAAAAGCTGTTTCCATAAAAGCTGTCCAGTCAGCTCGTTTCAAATTTCGTTTATTGTTATGTAAATTGTATTGTTTGCCTGTTGCGATTTCAAGTAAAATTGCGAAATGATCGCTGACAAAAGAAGTATGGCTCCTTGACCAACACCTGAGGAGCATATAGATTGATGTTGCTGAAAAAGCCATGGGCAATGTTATAATGTGTAAGCTTTTTCGAATTTAGTAGTAGGTATTACATCTTCGGTTTCTAACGTTCCAACAATATTCCCCTTGAGTCGGTACTTCGGCTTCCTCATAAGCTATTATGGGTATTAAAATCTCCTAACAGAATATAAGGCTTTGGTAACTGATTAGTTAATTCCTTCGACGTTGTAGGTCAATAGGTTGGCTGTTTGGTAAATAGACATATAGATAATATAGAGTAAAATGGTAACTACTATTGCTTCGAATTTAGTCGTAATTGGTACTTCTTTGCATGCTACGTTATTGCTAACATAGATGTGTAGCTACCTCTCTACCACACTGGAACGGAGATGTGTGGTGCAGTTCTTGTTGTACACAGAGTATTGTCGTATGCTTATTGCAGAATTATCTTTAAAATTTGTTTCCTGCAAGCAGATTATTTTTGGATGTGTGTAGAAATAATTTTCTGTAGGAATTCATTCTTGGATTTAAATCCATTTATGTTCCACTGAAGCAAAAGAGGTGTCATAAATCTAGAACATAACTTAAATTTGAATTTGCTTATGGGATAATTATTTTTTAAGTGCTGTGCTCTATGTTAAAATTAGCAAGTAAAGCTTTTTCAATTTTGGTGATTCTATTCTTAATTGATTCATCTTTATAGTGCGGGTGAAGCTTTCTAAGCATTTCAGTGAGGCCCTGAATGTCATCTGTGTGTGAACAAGCTACTTTCAGAATGTCTGATGTACCTACTGAATTTTCATATAAGCTTTTAAGCTGTGTGTAGCTCAGAGGGAAATCAGATGGTGATGCTTCTAGCAGAGTTTAAACGGCCCCATTTATTTGTCCAAGGCCGGAGGATGGCTCCTTTCTCGATTTCTTTTTAGGAGGATATTTCTTTATGTAATCCATAGAGTTTACATCTGTTTCAACCTCAGTATTGTAAGTTGAGGTTTCAGGGTGATTATCCTCATAAGCAGTAAAAGTACTTTTTGAGGATTGACTTGGAACTGGTCTTTTTTCCCTGCAGGTGTGTTTGTGGATGTAGTTTGTGTGTTTGTTTCCATGGTGACTTATGTGTTGGTTTCAAGTTGATGCTAATTTTGTTCACGTTTGTTTTCCTGTGTATCATTTCCTATGGGGTCGTTCAGTTGGTTATTTTCGTTACCTTTTACCACATCTAGGGGTACGGTGGGGCTGCAATTGTAGTGTTGAAGTTCTCGTGGACAGTTTTGTTTCATGTGATTTTGTCCCCACAAACGAACTATGTCTGTGGCTGACCTGGGTATGCTACAGCTGCTGTGCTGTAAGATACTTTATTGCTACTGGGATATAACTTTCCAGATCCATGCATACTGATTTAATGCCGTTATTTAATCCTGGAAACATCTGCTGTGTGCCCCAATTTTCATTTCTTACACCGTGTACAGTACCATACTTGCTAAGGGCTGCTCTTACAACTGAGTTAGGGATTTCAGGGGAACATCAAATACACGCACTGTTACTATACGTGCATCTGCTGGTTCTGTTCTGACTTTTGTTATTTCCCCTGGATCGTATTTAAATTCAGTTTCCTCTGATGCTTATCAAATAACTTATTATGTAATGCTGGTATGATAACCTTCAGATATATAGCTCGTTCACTGGCATGCAGTTGCAGTGTGCGCACTTGATCTGCGTGAATTTGTATTTCCTTTACAGTTCGTTTCGATGGTCTGTTGTCGTCCTCCGTGGTCTAGGGGTACCATTTAGTCTCTAGTTCCCGAGACCGCAGGTTCCAACCCGGGCGGAGGGCAATGGCTTTTTTTTTCGGGCGTAAAAATCCTCAGCAGGGCTTCCTTCGGAAGGGAAGTAAAGCCGGTGGTCCCGTATCTAGATTTACGGCACGCACAAGGGCCTCAAGCCTGATAGAGGCTTCTGAGCAAACATTTCTGGTCTTTCACGCCCAATATAGAATGAGACGCTAAGGATCATAGTAGTTAAAGGACGCCCATAAGTAAGACTCAATTTTTAATTTCATGGTCTGGTTGCAGTTTGTGAAAACTGGATTTTAATGACGTTTACCGTTTTGTAGTTTTCCATTTGCGTTTTCTGTGCTGGCTATTTGACCAACAATGCAGCCTTCTAACCTCTACTCGCAAGGCTGATGAAACAAGCTATTTACATTATGTAGCGAAAAATAACGGATGAAAAATTACAGAATGAGGTTATGAATATCTGTAAATATTATGGAAGCTGATGATAAGTTTATTTTGTTATAATTACTAAAAAACTGAAGAGCTTTTATATCTTTACGAGAATCATGGTCTTCTCGATCTTGCCTTAAAATTCCATACTCTTTCCGTGCAATCGCGAGAAACAACGGAATGTCGACTGGGGTTTAAAACAAGACTATTGAACAATTCGAACCATTAATAACAGATATCTCGGAAATGGGTGATGCCACAAAAAAGTCATTTGAAATAAATTGTGTATTTTAAAGACATCTACGTTTTATGTGCAGTATATTTTTTATGGCTTAACGTTTGCCAGTTATATGTGGTTATATAAAATAACTTCCGAATAAAGAGGACTTCACAGGCCATTCCCAGAAAATACAAGATGTAGATTGTTTCATGTAAATATATTTAAAATGTAGTATTTTAACCAAAATGGTTGGAGTCATTTTTCTGGAAATCAAACATTTTGAAAAAGTTCCCTGTAAAGGATAGTTTGGGGTAATTGGGATTTTCTTAAACACCTTCATGTCGCATCTTCGGAAAATGCTGAACTTAATACCAAGATTGGCATTTATCTGACTTTTCGTTTTTGAGTTATGTTGTTCTCTCTCTCTCTCTCTCTCTCTCTCTCTCTCTCTCTCACACACACACACACACACACACGCACCGCATACACAAAAATAGGACCTCTTTGTAAAAATGCTTTTATTTATTCAGGGGGTTTCAAAACATGTATTTCTGGTGATATCTGGATATCGATTTTTTTGTGAAATTCAATACATTCTCTACCTATTATGCGCGTGGTAGAGAAAGTAAAAGAAATAAAAGAAAGGTAAACACCAAGTGAAAATTAATCACCAGGAGTTAAAGTTAATTCTTCTAAAATAAAAAAAAATCCATCGCCCTCCGACCGGGTTTGAACCTGCGATCTCGGTAACTAGAAACTAAATGGTACCCGTAGACCACGGAGGACGACACCAGACCATCGTCACAAATAAGGTACAACAAGAAACTTACAGATTACATTCGGAAAAGGAGCCGAACGTCGACTAGTTGCATTTTTTTGGGCGTAACAATCCTCAGCATGGCTTCCTTCCATTTTTGGTCTGCACATGCCTTTATTTGGAATTACATTACTACTTCATTGCAACTCCATTTTGTTGTTTGCTGAAGAGATAAGACGCCATTTGATCATATGGTGTTCTTGTTTGTCACTTTTGCAGAGGAGGAACTTCATTAGCACGTTCCTCACAAATTATGTAGAAATTATCATTTCATTTAGGGCGTGATGTAATAGTTATTTATGATACAAGAATTAAAACCGAGATTTTAGTCTGCGATTAGGAACGATTGCGAAACGAACGTAGCGTGTTGAGCAATCCTGTGAGCAGAATAAAATTGCTTTGAACGTACGTGTTATACACTATTTTTTAGACAGTCGGTAATATTTATAGACAACGTATAGATTCTTTTTGCCTATTTCTATCTGTGATGCTCAGCGCGGCTGTGATGGTCACTTGTTTCTATTTAGCAGCAATTCTGTCAACATGATGAGTTAGGAAAAAAATCTTATGTGTTACATTCACATAACTTTATCTACCCTCTATCATTTATTAATGGGTATTAAAATTATCTTACGAAAGCTCATTTTCCTACCTACTTCGTTTTAATTGAGACAAAGCTTTGCAGCAGTAGCTACATTTAGCATTATACATTTCGTTTCAAATACAAAGGGAACAGGTATGGTCAAATGTTTAAGAACTGGTAGCTATATGCTGGCCTTCCATACTCTTTCCATACAATCGCGAGAAACAACTGAAAATCTATAGGACTTTAATCGAATTACAAAGAATTGAACAATCCGAACCATTAATAACGGATATCTCGGAAATGGCTGATGCCAAAAAAAGTTATTTGAAATAAATTGTGTGTTTTAAAGAGATCTACATTTGTTGTGTAGTATGTACGTTTCGTCCATCGCTTAAGGCAAGGGTGGCGAAAACGCCTTCCTTCCGCGAGTCACCAAATATGCAACACGCACGGCGTCACTCATCAGCATGTGAAAATCAAACGGACGGTTGCAGAGAGGGAACGTGCGCCTGCGAGTCAAAATAACTCGCGAGTCACGTTTTCGCCACCTCTGGCTTAAGGTATACCACTTATACAAGATTATACAAAATTCCTTCCAAATGAAGAGGGCTTCACAGGCTATTCCTAGATAATTTAAGATATACATTTTATTTGTCACGTAAACATTTTTATTGTATGGCATTTTAATCAAAATCACTGAGCCATTTTTTAGAAAATCGAAAATTTTTGAAAAATATTCCATGTAAAGGGTAGTTTGAGGGAAATTTTCTTGAAAATCTTTGTGTCGCATCTTTGGAAGATACTGAACTTAAATACAAGTTTCTTATTTATTCGACTTCTCGTTTTTGAATTATGCTGTTCGCAGACATACATACACATCCGACTGTTTTCTAAAAATCTTTTTTTTTATTTGGTGTCTCAAAACACGTATTTCCGGTAAAATCTCGATGTCAAAATTTTGGGTGGAATGCAATACTTTCTCTACCTATTATATACGTGGTAGAAAAAGTAAAAACACTATGTATATAAAAAAACTCTATGGGGATAATTCGGATTTTAGTCATCAGACATCCTTTTCAAGAATTCTATTAATTTGTAGTATTTACCGGTTTCTTTGTTGTCATTGACATTGAGGCCCAGGTTGATTATAGAGTAATCGCCCACAATGTTGAAGATATCCATGTTTTGGCTTTATCCTCAAAATATGTTTCTTTGCAGATCGAGGAAGAAGTATGAAGATGCGAGAAGAAGTCAGGTACGATTTTCACTTCCGATTATGTGTGAAGAACTTAACGCATGTGTATTGTATATTATTCTTTCGACGATAGTGAATAAACTTACCTAAATTAAATTGAGTTATTATTTACGGACGCTCTTTAACCATGTGGTCCCTTGCGCCCATTCTATATTGGGCGTCAAAGACCGGTAATTATGCTCAGAGGCCTCTTTTATTAGGTTTAAGGTTCTTTTACATGCCGTAAATCTACGACACGGGACCGCCGGCTTTATTTTCCTTCCGAAGGAAGCCATGCTAAGAATTTTTACACTCTCCGCCAGGTTTGAACCGCAAATAGAGGGTGAGAAATAACTGGTTCCAAATGTTCGTTTCTTGAATGTAGTGGGACTTCATTGGATATGGTAAGGCTAAGCTTGTGTATTCTAAATTTTGTTTCTAAAAGTGGTTTTAGGGAAAATCTTTAAATACTAAGCTTAGAAAATGGAAATACTATTTTTCTTTGCTCTACTATAGGCAGTAACACTAGTATATAGATAAAAAAATATAATCTTCTCTGTGGCACTGCAACCTGTCTATTGCATGGTCGCCGAATTCTCCGCTTTCCTCCACAGAGGACCTCATGGGTAGTTGGCAATATTGGTAATTAGTTATGGTTTACACGCACAGCACCTTCTTGACATTTATGCGCGATTTTATGTAACAGTAGCTATTTATTTTAACTATCTCCTCAGTTGATCCCAAAAAATCTTACATTCCGGGAGAGACAAATTCCATGCCGATACACAAATTGAATCCACACTCAGACACACACGCACGCGCACATGGACCTTTTCCTAAAAATGTTTTTTCTTTTATTTCAGGGGGTCCCAAAGCAAATATGTCCAGTGCACGCTCGTATCAGTGAACAACATAACTGAAAAACGAAAACCCTGAAAACACCAAACTTGATATTTAAGTTCAGTATCTTTCAAAGTTGCGACACAATAATTTTCAAAGAAACATCCCCACCCCAAACATGTGACAGTTTTCGAAATGTTTGACTTTATCAATTGGCTCTAACAATTTTGATTAAAATACCATATCATGAAGACATTTACATGACAAATAAAAGGTGTATCTTGAATTCTCTGGGAATGGCCTGCGAAGTCCTCTTCATTCGGAAGGAATTTTATATAGCTGGTAACGTTAAGAGATGGATAAAACTGTACTATACAAAACTTTAGATCTCTTTAAAACAGAATTTATTTCAAATAAATTTTTGTGGCATCAGCTAGTTCCAAAATATCCGTTATTATTGGCTTGAATTTTTCAAAACTTGAATTGCTTCTCGAATGTCATGCTAAGAGATATGATTTCAAGGCCAGCATATAACATCTTGCTTTTAAACATCCGACTATCAATTCGATTTCCTCTATCCTTCTTGTATCTATTACCAAGTATGTAATTAAACTATTTATGGTAAGGTTTATCTCGATAAACATAAAGCAAATAGAAAAAAAATATTTTGCAAGGATGGCTTGCAGAAGCGATATAAAAATAAGAATTTATTGTTATGGTTATCTTCATAAATAACGTCGGAATTTTTTTAAGATTGCTTATAAACACCCTTAGGTTTTTTTTTGTTTTGCATATATATATATATATATATATAAAAAGTAAATATGAAACGTATCAGAAATGTTCTTTATACTCTTATGTACAAGATTTCAACTTCGTATGTGTAGCGGTTTCCTATAAACAACTTTAGGGAACTCTCTATTAAAACTATTTGCTAACTGGTTCACAATAAACTAGGAACGGGAACGAGAAGGAGAACGGCTAGCAGATATAAGTATGCTTGGTTTACAATATGCCAAACGGGAATGCTTATCAATAGCAAGAAACTCGATTATAGGCATTGGGATGACATTCTTTACCTGTTTGCTTTTCAGCCAGCAAAATAGAAATTAAGCAACTTGGAAATTCTATACCTACAAAAACGTTTTTTAAATGCCATGCCATTAATATATCATGCGTTAGCAATAAATGGTGAACATAAAATATTTTTGTTCTATACTGTTTTCGGTTGTTTGTGTTCCTGTTTTGTTTTCCAAACTTGCGATTAGAGAGAGCTCTGTGATAGTTTTAGTTCATGACCTTTTTGAACAATTTCTAACGAAATAGCCATTGACAATATGAATCCATCGGGAATGAGAACGGCAAAGTTAAAACTTGATTAAATCTGGTGTTTACGTTCCCGAGCTATGATAAGTTTCCCATTAATTATTGTGAACTCTCACATTGGAATACACATAGTTTAACTTTATTGTTTCCCTCCTGGCTTTTGCTCCCGGTTACTAAGAATCGGTAGCCTTAATCCTACCTAATATAAGTGAGCAATTTGGTATATCAAAATTGGAGGTGCATTCGTTGAAGAACTGTAACACGCAACACTCACTATTAATGTAACTATGCGTGCTTTTTCTAATTCCTTTTTTTATTTCACGTAGCCTTGCGGCACACATCTTAGTCCTTGTGCTCATTGTGAATATAAAATATGTGTCTTGTAGTATGAGAATGAAACGCGAATTCAGGTAGGTATCTGCGTAGCGGCAGATTAAATTCCTGGAGCACATACGCAAGCACACGTTAGAGTTTGGACACACTGAGCAACCTTCTTTACAAAGTAAAATTTCTCAAGCCCTACCAGGGATCGAAAACCAGGACCCTTCGCACAGCATGTACATGCCTTACCAACAAAGCCACTACGAGACTAGCGTTGATATTGCAATTACCCTAGTGTCGCTGAACCGGAAGATAAGTAAAGTTCACCACTATTTAGATATACAGAGAGAGCCAAAAACTACGAACCGCCTGCGCGGTGTTTTTCCTGTCGCGTCCTCGGCGCTCGTTGCCGTCCGCCGCTGTTATAGAAAGGCGCGGATGAAACCATACAGCATTTGTAAAACTACTTTGAAAGGCTTTTCTTACCAACTTTATGAAAGGAAATGTTGAAACTGGCCACCTTCGTTGTCCATACATTTTTGGCACCTCTTTCGGAAACTATCCATCACTCGCCAATTTTTTTCGAGTCAACAGTTGA
The DNA here is from genome assembly GCA_030765065.1 of Deroplatys truncata. Taxonomy (NCBI): domain Eukaryota; kingdom Metazoa; phylum Arthropoda; class Insecta; order Mantodea; family Mantidae; genus Deroplatys; species Deroplatys truncata. Next base: position 156,301,178 of record CM060978.1, read on the forward strand.
AGCCCATACATATGTGAATACAATTTTGCCCCTCCCTTTGTTTTAGAGAATTAACAGCCAGGGAGCGTGATTTTGCCTTTTGTCAACAAGACTCTGCAACAGATTATACGCCCAATATTTCGATGAGAAAAATTGAAAGTGTGTTTCAGGACAGTGGCCCCCTCGATCCTCCGAACCAACCCCCTACGATTTCTATCTCTGGGGTAACTTAAAACAAAGTAAACAGGACAAACTCACACACCCTGGAAGAATTAAAACAAAATATCCGCCAGGAAATTGCCAGCATTTCTCAACGTGAACTACGGCGAGTGATGGATAGTTTCTAAAGAGGTGCCAAACATTTATGGACAACGGCGGTGACCAGTTTTAGCATTTCCTTTCATAGGGTTGGTAAGTAAAGCCTTTAAAAGTAGTTTTAAAATGTTGCATGGTTTTATCCGTGCCTTTCTATGATAGCGTCAGACGGCAGCAAGCGCCGAGGACGCGGACAGGAACAACACCGCGCAGCTGGTTCGTAGTTTTTTGGCTCATCTATAGTATTCCAAAGCATAATTTTTTACTTCTAATAAATGTCTAACGCGAACTTAAGTGTAAAGATTTCCTTACTATCTCTACGTCAAAGTCCGTTGCTACATCAGCAGTTAGCATATCCGCCGGGGCACCTTGCTTTATTTTCCTAGCCTGGCATATTTCCACACAGTAACATCTCAGCTTTTTTTATAGAATGACATAGTTGATGTGTGCGACAGTTTCCTGTATAAAAGAAGGAAAAATTATTCCTTAAGATGGATGTGCTGTATTTACTATTCACGTTATTGTTACAAATAATAGCATTGACTGACAATTGCGAGTATCATGAACGCTCATGAAATACGTTTGGAATACACCAAGTATTTGTATCATCCTTTAAAATTATGCCTTTATCAGTTTCATGTAAAATCTTCTGTGATTATTGTACGCAAATTTCTTAAGCACAGAACACTCAATTAAAATTCACAAGAATCTCTAGGACTAAAAGAGTTAATAAGTTAGTAAGTCATAACATCAATATCTATAAATATGACTCATTGAGTATTTCACAATTATTACTGCTTTATACAATGGTTTACTGCAAAATATTGTCTTTCTTAATTCTGAAAATATATTAAAAACAAAATAAAACTCCCTTAGATAAATAATTTTGCAGTTAATTGCAGTTGTTTAGTTTTGTGTGTTTTATTTAACAACTCACCTTCAATATTTTGTAAATAAAAAGTAAAGGGGTGATTTTTATTGTACTGTGTATTTTGCAGTTGTATTCTGACATTCCTGGACATCACATACAAGTGTACTTTTGTGCAGCGTCCCTAGTCACCAGCGCTGGTTCATAGGGAGATTTTGCGATGTATATAAATTAGCTGACTTCATTCCACGGGTGCATTTTGTAGGTAAGGCTTTGGAAATAAGGTTGGAATGCGTTAAAAAAGTGGTGGGTTGCCTACAATCTTCACTCGTAACTAAAACTTAATGTCTTAAGTTTTTGCACATTGCTCAAAAGGGGTAGAAAATATAATTAGGGGTATTATTAGACGTGGTAAGGTACAGCTGAGTTTTTTCTTCTTGATGCGCTTATCTGTATGCGGTGTAGATGGACAAGTCAATTTATCTGTTGGGTCAGTAGTAACAGAAAGCAGGCACATACACAATATGAGCTAAGGTGACATCACCACGTTCCGAGTGAGTGTTGTTCCATGCAAGGGGAATACTGCCAGTCGTACTCTCCCACCCTAGGGTACCTTCTCTTCTCTGCGTTTCTGCCGTATCAGGTCGAAACAATCGACCTGTGTCTTATACTTTTTGTTAAGTAATAGATAAGAACTCAAGTGCACAACTCTGTACCCTGATCAGCCAAAACGGAATTTTGTCTACAAGGGGTTGAAAATAAAGGTATGGATAAGTTTTAAAAATTTCCAAAGTGGGCGTTGGGTGGACAACCTATGATGTTTACAAAGCCGAATAATATAATTTTAGAATAGTTTGACCAGTGGGTTAAACAGTGCATATTTCTACATGCGAGTTGAAAACATGATAGCGGTCGCTACGAGTAGCCATACTTTTCTGCGGGTCTCTAGTATAAGTCTACAGAGTTTTGTCTAGATAGTAAAACAGTGTTTATGTGTTTGCTAAAAGTTGTAAGCAGGGATTGAAAATAATAGTAGTGGAAGTTTTTGAAAGTTGTAGGGTACCTTATTTTTGCCAGATTATGAAACCCAAATGTACCAAGTTTTGTCAAAATCATACCAAAAATACTGCTTGATAGCAAAATTCAGCAAAATCTGACGGAAATTTGGGATGTAAGCACGAATGTGCAACTCTCCCCCTGCAGTAACTCAATTTTAAAACAGTTTAAGCATACCCAAAAACCCTTTGCGCTGAAAGTCATTAAAATCTGATATGACCACTATAAAGTGCAAAAAAAAAAAAAAAAAAAAAAAAAATTCTCCGATATGTAGCGAAACAGGATTGGGTAAAATTAATATGAAAACTACCCTAAACATCCCGTTTGAAACGTTTTGGAAATATTTTATAGCCTATGTCCGTTCTGAAGAACAATATTTTCATTGGTGAAAGAATTGTCACAATCGATGAAGTGATTTCAAAATTACTATACTATGCTACAGATTATGCCGTATGGAAATTTGTAAAATTATTTTACTAATGATGTTAGCATCAGAGAATTTATTATATATACTAATTTATAGCTTCTATTTTACAATTTTCTAACCTAATCATTTGTCTTTGGACAATAGCAGACAGACTCCAGATCAAATTCAGATGAATGGGTTTTTCCTGGTGACTAAATGCTGTATTTCATATCCCTAGCTAGGATCACTGTGAACATCTTGCTTGAATAGTTAATTTCTTTCTCTGTTAAATTAAATTGAGTTTTATTTATGGACGCTCTTTAACCGCTGTGGTCCTTAGCGTCCCATTCTATATTGGGCGTGAAAGAGCGGAAATTTTGCTCAGAGACCTCTTTATCAGGCTTGAGGTTCTTTTACATGACGTAAATCCACGATACGGGACCACTGACTTTACTTTCGTTCCGAAGGAACCATGCTAAGGATTTTTACACCCGAATAAATCCATCGCCCTCCGCCGGGTTTGAACCTGCTCTTTCTCTATGGAATTTATGTGAAAGAACCTGAGCATGTATCACACAAATCATGTTTAGGTACACAGAAGGAAAAGCTAAATTCTGCACTGAATACATTTCGATAAAAATATCCTGTTTTACTGGTGATGCTATCATTATCGCAAGTTTCAAAATACATTAGATACATTTTTCAAAGATTTAACTCGTATAAAATGTTTTCTCCGAATCCTTCCTAGCATAATGTGAAGGTAGTTTTGGAAAGCTGTTTATGTGAGATGTATTTTTTCTTTGCAACATCCGATTTACCTATAGCTGGTTTGTGCCGTCCTCATTGATCTCTAGAAATTATGTGCTCATTCTTTTTAACAGAACCTGACATATGAATAATTAAGTCAAATCAAACATCGAAAAAAAGGACTAACAAACCTACCTTTAGGCCGCCTTTGTTTAAGAAGCATTTATTTGTGAATTTTTCCCTGGAAAAACCTCTAGAAGCCCTATTACTTTGCTTATTCATCCGCAGATGCGCTGTTATGACATTTAACGGCATTGCACTGCAAATGGAGCCAAAATGACGTAAAAGGCAATACACTATTGTGACACTAATCATTAAAGTGAATTTGTAGATACACTATCTCGGGAATGGTTAAAGATAGGAGTTCCGTGGTTTTATCATTGATTAGGTTGGTTTTTCAAGACGATGGTGTTGCAGATATGCCAAAATGACCAATTTTGTAGTTATGTCGTTATGACTCTAAACCCCCTTGGCAGTGTTCTTTTGCCTCAACCCTAAATTCCAATATGGGTACGCGGTATTGTGTGCAATTAATCCTCACCTTCTACCCAACATCCCAAAAATATTGTATGATTATAACAAGTGTTAACTGCTTGCACAGGCATTCAATGCGGAGGCCCGCTGTTGTTTTACTGTTGGAATTGGTTAGTATGGTACATTTATGTTTAAGATATCAGCGAAAAGAAACAATAAGCATTGAACAGGAACTCGAAGTCGCTAGACAGCTGGAAAATGGAAGATTGACACAAATGTTGCAGCATCAGGCTTGACAACAGCGAAAATAAAATTCCAGGAGTACTCTTAAAAGTTCCCAAAACCCAAAACAGTGAAGAAATTCAAATACGGGAAGGAAAGCGAAGTCCTATTTCCTCAGTTTACCCAATAACGCGCCAAAGGAAGGCCGCTATCCCGTCCGATAGTCCAAGAGAAGGTTAAATTATTAGCAGAGATGTTAAGGATTTCTGTATTAGGGGATTCAGAACACTAGGGGTAAGAAAGACTACAAATTCGTATACAAATCTTAACGGAAATATTGAATTACGGCGCTATCAATAACACATTTTTTTTAAGGTTGCCGTGAGTTCTGTGAAACAAAGCAGTGAATAACACCAGATATAATGCTTATCAAACGGTGGCGTGATATAGCTAGCTGCTCGTAAATGTTGCGAGAAGTAAGTTCTGAAAACAAATTATGATTTTTATGAAATAGTCTTTGTAAATGCTATAATTTGTATTTTGATACTATATATATGTATATATATAGTATTTTGATACTATATATATGTATATATATATATATATTAGTCGTTTTTTATTAAACACTATTACATGCATTTGGAATACAAATACTTTATTCCTTTCACTGCTTAAAATCGTTACCATCGATTATCGAAAAAATGCGTTATCCGAAACGGCTCTGCCCCTTTTAGTTTGGTTAAGCGGGGATCCACTGCACTAGAATTACAGAAGCAAAATACTTCGGACAAAAAATCCGTGCATCTGGCCTTATCTCTACGAGTGCTTCACTCCACTAAGAGCAAACACAACTGGATTGCTATCACATTCAATAGATCACAGTCTGAAAGTAAATGAGCTACAAAACACGAACGATTTGCGCAGAGACCTTGGCAGATCAGACGAGTGACACGGGAAACTAACCACGTGCGATGCTGTGGTTTTGTGGTCAGGCTGTCATTTTATAATCCGGTTGCAAAGCTCAGTACCGCAAAGCTCGTATCTTATTTTAATATTTGTAATTTTCAGAAATATGTTTTCATATAAAGCTTTGCCCTTGTCTACTATCCCAAACAAGGATGTTGTTCTCAAGACGTCATCATGGGTAATGCAGTTTTGTCACCCGCTTTATGCACACTCCTGTAGTAGATGTAAAACTCTAAAAGAGAAATAGTTGGTTTTTAAAACTACTGCAAGAATAGCAAAATAAATTACGCCAAGCTACAATACAATCAACTATTACTAATATGTGCCAAAACAAAATCCTAGGTGACAACATACATACTTCCAAGCAAAAATTACAGTGTTGATGCATTAGTATCGCTGTTTGAAACTCTGCATTTTGGCAATGAAAGTTTGTGATATGGGTAGAAGGTTGTTGAATGCAAACATTTAACTCTACTCAAGCGCGCACATTTTTCTGTTTCATTTTGCTTTGCCTATTTCGCAGAAATCATAAAATTGCATCTTGATAAGTGAATAACTTAGAACTTCGTCACACAACTTTGGAAAATGCATGTTTTTCGTGGCTAGTGTATCGATCTCTCACCTCTTTGATTCAAATTCTGGGGCATAAGGTCGTATGGAAATGATTCACATTACTATTTCTATCAGCAATTTATACTTCAAATTCATTTTCATTCGTAGTAAGTAAATAGACCATGGAAACAAACAACTTCATTTCTAAGAAATCCCACTGTTCGTGAATGATGGTCACGTGTTGCACTTAGCAGTGCTGATAATGTAGTTGATAACATGTTACACGTGAGAATAACAAATCTGTTAATCACATGTTAAGAATTATGCTGTGATCATGTAAAATACTTAGTGGTATTAATGCGTTTGTTGACCATGTGTCATTTATAATAGTCGTTTTGTTGATCACGTAAAACAGTGATGATAATAATAACAATTCTGTTGATTACCCGTCACTGGTAATAATTCCGTTGCTCACTTGTTTCACTTGGCGATGATGATAATTATTTCGTTACTCACATATTGTTAACAATAATTTTGTTGACTGCATATTGCAAAGAAGAATAATAATCACTAATCAAATGGAGCACATGTTTCAGGTAGTCTATAGCACTTTAAATAGGTCTGATAGTTTTAATAAGAAACACAACTATGTTACAAGCGATGTCAACTCCAATTCTTTACTGCTGTCAAGTAATAAACATAACCCTTTTTAGGTGCTTCAATAACATTAATAAATTTGACATTTGCTTTTTGTGCAATCCATTATATCACACAGCTTGTATGACTTTCTGCCATATCATTTTACAAGATAATAGAATTAAGCAACTTAATGTGTAGCAGGAAAATAAATAGTGTATTACCTGTAAAATGTCGAGGCTGCAAAGAATGACACCAAGGAAAGCACCAGCTGATATTCGCCACGTTATGTTTACGTCACGTCTAACCACCTGTGGCTGCACAGATATCAGAAACCCGATGTCGAGATTTTTTAGCCTACTTCATGCACCGTAGTATAAAAGGTTGTTATCAGTCGGCTTTGTTATTTTCCAACATAACAAGTACTTTCATGACAAATGCAGGTTATTTGAGATAATGGCGAAAGAAAGAAAGAAAAAAGAAATTGCAGCATATCTGAAGGTCAGTGCCTGGTATTCCCATCAGTTTTCAGTAAAGCGTTTGCTGCATACGGAGAAGCGTAGGAGGAATGAAACAAGTTCTTTTCTCTCGGAAAGAACATACATAACTTTTCCTTCTCTTCCTATTGCTGATTTTTTAATTTTTTTCCTTCTGTACTGTTTTTCTCCGATTATAATAGAAACAGAAAGGTTGAAATAAAAGCCAGAATAAAGTTGAAAATTTGGATTTAACGCTTCTGCGATTAAGAACATCGATTTAATTTCTAGAATTTATTTCCTGAACACAATGGGTTTTCTACGCCCTTACGCATTTAAAAAATATGGTATCGTTTCTACCTTTAGGCAGTTGTGCCTAAATTTTCACAACTAGTGCCTCCGTTTGTAAATCTTTAATTCTTATAGTCCTCCCGCGTTTAATATAAATACACTTCCCAGAAATATGTTGATAATAATGTAGTAAAAACAACGGGGCGTCAAATATGTAATTTTAACATAAATAGAGGATATATAACTAGAACAAGAATATAAACTGAAACAAATGTTTAACATAAATCATACATCGTCAAACCATCAGTATAAAAATATTATTTTAATCCAAATGATTGAACTGAAAAGAAATTATTAATTTCTCACATTCTTTTACCGAAAACTTTTAAACATTGTTGCATTAGTCTTCCGAGGGTAAGGCGAAACGCGGGAAAAGAAAACCTCATTCGGTTTAACGCACCCTAACCAAAATTCGAACTCTTAAACCTCATCAGGAAGTGGGCTTGGGTATTTTTTTATTTTTAATTTTGTGATAAAAATCATAAGAACAAGCACATCAACGGCATAGATGTTTATGGCATTTTTACGGTTATTGACTCGTATATTTATCCGGTAAAAATAGTGCAAGCATGCTTACAGCAGCAGGAGTAGACACAATTTCCATGAAAACTTATCAAGGTAATTTAACATGCACACTTATGTTACTCAGGTGCAACTGTTCATTAAATTACCAACAATATAAAAACCATCGAAGTAATGCTTTTAATACGCATTTGAAGGAATATTATGTCGAATTACGATGAAGCGCACTGAAGTTGATAAACAAAGCTGGGAAACAAAGTTAATGAAGAATGTTAACGATGTAACTGTTAGCAACATTCTATCCACAGCAGAAACACATGTTAGAAATTAAGATGTACAACCGAGGAAGAAGAAAATGCTTGGGAAGTTGGATTGCGTGATTCAACTTTCCTGTTTAGTACCGGCACACGGTTATTGTGAAAGAACAAAACACTTATCTCTGTTTCACCATTACCTTTTTGTCTTTCCTTACAAACCATAAAGGTTTAAATGTGAACTATTTTGAAACATAAACATTTATTATTATTATTATTATTATTTATTCATGGTTGGCATTGTGGTTACTATCATGTAATTATTGTCGTTACCATCAATGTCATCATCAACATCATTATCAACAACACCTGTATTAAGGGTTTACCATTGGACCTGGCACCAGTTTAATTTGATTTTCTGTGAATTCTGGACTTTTTTTAATTTTAATTATTTATTGCCCGAGAATTACTGCTAAAAGAGAAACAATAATAATTAATTTCTAGTACCATTCCTGAATTAGAAAATCACATAAATTGGTGTTTAATTTGTAAGGCATTTTGAGTAAGCATTCTTTATTAAATTCTTATCTTATAGTTTGAATCCTTACTATCCTATTTCCATCAGAGGCAAAACTCCGAACTCTCCATGCTTAGTTTTAAAACAGATTCGAAACTTCAACTCGAGGATCATTGAAAAAATGCCACTCGATTAGACTTTTGCACATGCGTAGCGATAATGTTAATAAACATACACAAAAGCATAAAGGTTTTATTCACGAAAGTTAACGATTTTTTTAATATACCTAGTCAAAATCTTAATTACCATTACTTTTTGCTGTAAAGGTATGAAAATGTTGATAAATAATATTGATTAAAAATGTTAATAAAACATTCCATTGTGGACGCACCATAAGTTTGTGTATTCCATTTGTAGTAATCAGGGTTAGGATTTTTAAGTGCGCACTTTTTTTCTTAGGGTAAGTTAAAGCTGTGCGGAAAGATATCACAGTGTGAAATTTTGTTTCTAGTTGCGAAAAGAGGCATTTTTCGCACCTTTTTCCCTTTTTTGGGACCCTTACACCTTTTTGGCACATTTATCCCATGTTTCCCAACCGTGCCCGTAATCCCCCTTTTCCCCCTTCTTTCTTTTAAGTTTCATTCCAATTTATTCTTTAATTTTCAATTAACGTCTCCTCAGCTTGCTGTGTACGTACGAATAGTAAGCCTACCTCTTTCAGTAAACGCAACACGGGAATTGAAAGCACATCCGCAACAATGGAAAATAATTGTGTGTTCGACAAAAACCTCTTTCTCTGGCTTTCCCGCCATAAAGTAGACCGCAATAATGCAATTGACAATGAGTGATTTTATCCAACCAGAATCAGTAGCCTGCTGTTCGTGAATGTGAGTTTGTTACTGTGAGAGACGTCATCTGTTTGCGTGGAGGCGAAGGTATCACAAATTACTTAAATGTAAATAATGATTGTAATATGAATATGCATTTTTATGTGACATTGATTTGAGATGTTTATTGATTGTAATTATTGTTGAAAAGAAGTTTATACCGCCTTACTGAAACTGACAATAATAGCGTGCAATAATGCAGCGAGGGGGTGAGCTGTTTATCATTATTGGAAACGAGGAAGTTACGTAATGTTGGCGCGTTTAGAATCTTCTGGAACATTTCCCTAGAACATATGTATTCATAATTTTCATTGGATATAAAAATAGACGCTAATGTTGGCGCGTTTTATTAGCCAATTGCAGTTCAGTTATAATCTTTAGGCATATCTGGGTGAAAGTGTATAAAAGGTAGGTTAGAGGTAAAGACCCCGTCAGTTCATCAAAATTCTTTGTACACTACACGTCGCATTCCCGTCAGTTCGTCGAAAATATTTTGTATGATACACGTCGCCTTCAGTCCAGCAGAAATATTACACGTCGGCTATAGATTCACAAGTTACGCGTAGCAGAATTATGAAAAATCTAAAGTGTTGTAAAGTTAATTATACAAAAGGTTGAAGTACGTGGATTAAAAGTGATCAGTAAGAAGTTATTATAACAGTTTCAGTTTGGCGAGTGTCAAGATCAATGTGTAAATGTGATAGTTAACGTGTTCGACAATAAAAGTGTAAAACAAATTTCTTTCATCAGTGTTATCTTTGGATAAAAGATTCCTTTCCGTTTACACAACCTGTATAAAGAGAAGTGCTCGACCCAAGAAAAAGATAATAGCTAGCCGGAGGACAGAGAACAAAATTTAAATAAAATAACAGTAGCATTCTTTCAAACGAACATTAATATTGCCGCAAATTGCTAACACCAGATGGAGCTAACAAGCCTAACAAATGAATCACGTCACAAGATGGCTTCAACGCGTGAAGTAAACACAAATACACAAACATTATAAGTAATACCACCGCAAATTGGCACCACAATGTGGGGTTACAATAATGTTAAATAAATAACATTAGTAAACCACTCGCAAATTGGCACCACAACGTGGGGCTACAAACATATAACCATAAATGTTATCGCAAATTGGCTCCCAAACGTGGGGCTCAACAACAAATTAAATATAAATATAAATAACACAACTATACCATCGCAAGGTGGACACGCAGAGACGACAGTAACCTCACCCGCGCAGTTCCAAGAATTACTAAGACTGGGTTCTGCTCGAAACTACTAGAAATCGCTGAATCTGAAGTTCCAGCATGAATGAGAACATTCTGGTAATTGTCGCGGTGTTATAAGAGAATGTGGACAGCGAATGGGCGCAAGAGTAAGTTGTGCGACAGTCGCATTGTGTTAGCAAGTGAACTAGTGTTAACTCTATGTTACATTACCAAATGAGTGTACTAGTACTAGATTTTACCATTCCAAAGGTGTCCAGTGCTCGATTTATTGTTCTGGCTCAGGAATTCAAACAAGATTTCATAGACATGATGGAACTGTTATTCGATGTACTATTTGTGATTCAAGACTTTTGTTAGATGATAAACACCAGCGAGATCGCATCAAACAACACATTTCCAGCTCTAAGCATGACTCTTCAAGCAAACAAATCATGGCAACCTCTATTACGAAATGCGTTTCAACAGAGTTCTTCAAAAAGCCAAAATTTGAAGGAATTAAACATTCATTTGTATGCAGCTCCTACACAAGCAGGAATTCCACTCATGAGGTGAACCATCCAGCCTTCAAGGGATTGCTTGAAAAATATACAAAGATGTCAATGACCGATGAGAGTACTTTAAGAAATAACTACATGGAGCCTGTTTACCAAGAAACCATAGAAAGAATCAAGGAGAAAGTGTCTGATTGCGATGTGAGAATCATTTTGGATGAAACCATAGACTCAATGGAACGATATGTTTTCAAGATTTCAGTTTTTCCCTTAGCAGGGGAGAAAGTTAAGCCCATGTTGTTAAAAATATACGAGCTGCATAAAGCCAATGCCAGTGCAGTAATGCAATCCATTATGCACGTATGCCAAAAACTCTGGCCTACTGGTATCGAGTTTGAAAAACTTCTTGCGGTTACGGACCAGGCTCCATACATGGTTTCGGCTGTTAACCAATTGAAACCTTTATTTCCTAACTTGAAGCATGTGACATGCTTGGCTCATGGCCTTCACAGGGTTTGTGAATCCACAAGGAACGAATACGACATCGCAAATCAATTCATTTCTGCCCTGAAGAAGATTCTACTGAAAGCTCCGAGCCGGTTGTTTACTATAGGGAAATCACTGGCCTGCCCTTTCCAAATTTCCCGGCCATTACTTGCTGGGGATCTTGGATTGAGCGTGTTGCTATGTTGTGTGAGAATTTTGAAAAAGTTAAAAGATTTTGCTTTCTTTGCATCCATCCGACGCAGGTGCAATTTCCAAGGCACAGCAACTTCTGTTACGGGAGAAAATACACAATTTGCAGACAGAACTATATTGTGTCCATAGTTACAAGTACCTGCCTGCAGCTATTAAACGATTGGAAGAACAATTCGCATTGAGGAATTCGCCACACCTGTAGAGTTGCCATTCCGAGTGAACACAAAGTTTGCCCCACTGGTTTCTGTGGATGTTGAAAGAAACTCTAGCATCTACAAAGACATTCTATCTCCTAATGGAAACAGACTTACTTTTAAAAGTGTGGAGATGCTTAATGTCTTGAAGTACAACAACTTCATGTTTTTTCCTTCTTTTGATGAGTGATAATTTGATGTACTTGTTTGTAGTTCAATAAATTAGAATAGAGGAAAGAGAAATCGTTGAATTAGTTAAGGGAATGCAAAATTGAAATTAACCCAAAATCTCAAAAAATGTTAAAAAAAATTAGTTCCCAAGAAATTCTCCATTGCTTGTAGTTTTAGAATCCAGTTTTAGTTTTGACCTAGCGAACGCTCAGGATCGTTACGAGACTTTTTAAATACCCTTGCGCATTTGGTTGCTAGCTTTTAAATTTTTAAAACTTGAATTTAAGGCGTTTCTTATTTTCAGCATTTCTGCATATTCAAAATGTTCCACACGATATAGTTTTCATCCATTCATATTGACATTGTTTATGCTTATTTCAAAACCCCAAATAAATAAAACTATCATATAATTTTTCTGTGTAATGAATAGTTTTTTTGCTACTAATTTTTGAAGATAACAATGTATACAAAAAAAAAAAAACGAAAAAAATTGCAAATACGAAATTGCAAAACTTTTTTTCTCTTAAACTACGAATGGTAAAAAAATTATTTGACAGATTTGTAGTTCCTTGGCATTGAAGCAACATAAGATTTTTTGTTTTTTGAAAAATGCAACATGTATTGCATTTTGCATACACCCATAATTTTATATTTTGAAAATTAATAACTTTAAAATTAATTAAGATTGTGGATTGAAATTCACAAAACAAATTATATCTAAGGAAGACTGACATGTGGTTAAAAGTTCAGCCCAATTCAATGGATAGTTTAGAAAATAGTAATTTCAGTTGTGCATCCCCTTAAATAAACCAGCACCTTATTGTCCCTTTTTTCACCTTATTTGAGCACCTTTTCTTCCTTTTTCATTTGAAATTTGCACCTAAAATCCTATTCTGGTAATAATAATTATTTAATATGTATTTATAATGTTATTTAAAATGAGTTATACATTGACAATGCCTTAAAAATTGTTTCAGAGATATTGGCAGTAAGAATGTTACTAGCTTTCTGTATTTGTCAGGCAAATTTTTTCTTTTTCCCTCTGAGTAAGTTGTCTCTGTCCACCCCATCCACCCGCAGTTTGGGAACCGCTGCTACAAAGAGGCGAGGACCGTTTATCTTGATAGATACGCTTAGTTCCTAAACCCTTTAACACAGAGAGAATCTTTCCATAGATTTGTTGGTAAGCTTATCTCTCTGTTAGAGTGTTTTTAAGTATTTTAATTTTTTCCCAAATGCCAAAGTTTTGTCATAAGTTCTGCTAGTTTATGTTATTTTAACTGTGAATCTTATTTTATACTTCCGGGAAAGAACATTGATAAAATACATTTGTATATTGGTGTTATAGATTTAAACCATCCAGTCTATAATTTATTAAAGAATGATGGAATCGAATAGGTACTAGCTGTAAAATAATTTTAGATTTAGTGTTAAAAAGAAGAATTAACATAATCAGATTTTCAGCTGACTATGGAACTCGATCATCTCAAGAGATTTAAACATTGAGTTGCTATTTAACATTCCACTTAAAAAAATCTGATGCGTTGCACTTACATGACTTTCTCTACTCTTGTAAAAACTATTTTTACAAACGCTTATTCTCCATCTACTTCATGTTAATCGAGATAAACATTTGCAGAAACTATCTTATTGATATAAGTTTCCTATAAGTGCAAGAGAATATCGTAGGCTTTAAGCGATAGTCAAATATTTTATGGTTGCTATGTGGAGCATATCCAGGGCATTAAAAACATTTCCATATGCTTCATGTTAATCAAGATATCGAAATGTTAATCTTATTGCTAATTTTCTTGTAGATGCAAGGGGAATTGGTAGGCTTTAAGGGATAATCAAATATTTTAAGAGCTGGTAGTTATGTGGAGTATTTCATTCTCTTTGTATTACCAGGACCAAAAAAAAATGAATAACGAATTCCCATTTGAGAAAAAGTATATGTATTAGAAAATTTAAGGGAATAGAAAGCAATATCTTGAAAATGGTGCACTCAAAAAAAAATGTGTATGACATAAATTGTGTATTTTAACGCGACTACATTTTTTGTGTAGTAAAATTTTGTCTATCTCTTATGGTTTAGCAGTTATGCAAAAGTCGTTCACAATGAAGAATACTTTTGGAGACATCCCCAGAAAATTCAAGATATACATTTTATTTAGTATGAAAATATCTTAAACATATGACATTTTAATCAAAATTGTTACGCCGTGTCCTGTAGAGGCCAACACTGACCCCAAGCATTGTTAGAATTGTTTGTTTCCTAGTTGGCCCAGAAAAAAGAGAGGAGGGGTGGAACTGAGAAACTGTTTTGTTTTGAGTCAGTCTGGCAGCCAAGATGTAACTGAAAGGATGTGTATAAGTTCGAGCGAACCAAAGTTTGGAATGTTGCAACTCTTTAGTTTTTATTGTTTATATGTGTTAGTAGTCAAACAGTGTTATAGTAAATATTTAAAGCAGTACCACGTGTTGCACGTTATTATTTAATGAGCTAACCACGAACACACGCAGTTCGCTAGGATAGCAAACCATTTGACGGTTCTATTCACACTAGGAGAAACATTTTGATCCTCCGGGCCGGATCTTGCGTGTTCGGTTATTATGCAGTTCAATAAGAAATTATACACTTGCTCTTTTTTGTGTCCGTCATTGTGGAAGCTGTCTCTCGCGCACTACACGCCGCTTTGTATTGTTCGGAAATAGCGCCGTGCCGAGATGTTACAATAGCATACGTGTGCTGCAAGCGGAAGTACAACCAGCTCATCTAATATTTGAAGAAGTCGAAATCTTCGGTAGTTTCCAGCCCATTCAGCCTGTGGTTTCAGCTAACTGTTTCCAAAGAAGGACATCACTGCAACAACAGCTAAGTACCTGGCTTGTCTAGACTGGCATTTAATTTCCTTTGTTTCATTCCCAATGAGCTCTTATTCATACATATGTCCAGTGTAGTCTTCTTCCTAAACTTATACGTTCTCAAGCTTCATTTGTTTCTGTAATTGATTTAATGTTCATAAAACTCCTATTCACATGGATACCCAAACAAAAGAAACGCTTAATAACAATCAGAGCGATTGCCAAGGCAGGCCTGACACGATTATGTAAGTTTGTGAATGAATTCAAACCAGAATCTGACATTCAGTTATTAATTGTAAGAATGAAGGAATTAGATAGCCTACGGGATAAATTTGAAAATGCTCAGTCCGAATTAGAAGTGAATGAGGAGTTTGATACTTATGCTTTGGACAGGGAGAACTTTGAAGTAGCATTTTGAGGTACAAGCCACAATGACCAACATTATAAACAAACAATGCGGAAGAGATCAAGATGTTCGGCCAGTCAGTTCTTCCCTCTCTCATTCAAGTACAGACAAACTGCTATCAAGTTTCCTACTGTAAAATTGCGAACTTTCATGGGGACATAACAACTTTCAAACATTTTTGGGACACATTTTCAAGTCTAGTGGTAAATAATGACCATTTAGATAACATTCAGAAATTTCACTATTTGCTCTCTTCATTGACCGGTGAAGCACATACTTTAATTGCTAATATTCCAGTAACAAGCTCAAATTTCGAGGTAGCATTTAATACAATATGCGATCGGTATGATAATGGGGGGTTAATTGCAACTGCTCATGTTGGTCATCTGCTGAATCTACCGATAGTACATAAGTCTTCTGTGAACGAGCTCAGAGCCCTTCTTAACAAAGTTATAAGCAACTTAAATACACTAAAGGCTATGAATTTGAATGTTTCGTTGGATGAATTGATAGTCTCACAGCTCAATTTGGACAAACTGGACGTGTCAATAAGAAGAGAATATGAATCTAGGTTGAATTCAAAGTCCCTTCCGAGGCTTGAGGACCTTTGTAATTTCTTAGAAAGTAAATGTAAAGCCTTAGAAATTGCAAACTCCAGTACAACGTCAAAGATCAGTACCATATCATATGCGAATGCTTCAGATGGTTCAAACAAGAGCAATAAACTGAATCATCAATCTTATATTAGCACTTCAGTGCAATGTGCCTACTGCAAATCATTGCATGTCATTAGTAGATGTAAAGCATACGCCAGGGCTCCCGTCATGGAATGTAGGGACTTTATTAAGAGACTTAACCTCTGTTTTAATTGCTTGCAAGCAGGTGACAAAGTAAATACATGCAAATGAAGGAATTGCAAACTTTGCAACAAAAAACACCACACGTTGGTACATTTGAACTCTCCCGACTATTCGTCAGTAGAGAATAATGGCACAGATCACTCAACTTTAGCCCAAGTGCTAAACAGAGTGAGCCAGGAGCTAGCAGTTACTATGCTTATAAAAGAGAGACACGCAGACAGGTTTGCTGTCAATGGCGCTGGTTAATGTCCAGGAGTCTTGTGCTCAACGCCTGAAACTGCAGAGGCGGCACAACTGCAAGCCTATACAGGGAATAGGAAGTACTGTCTCACAAACCAAACACAGTGTTACAGTTCAGGTTGCTTCGCGTTCGAGTAATTTCGTTACCCCAGTAGAGTGTCTGATATTGCCTAAAGTTTCGGAGGAATTACCATGTCGGTTCATTGATCCCAGGGAATGGAATCTGCCACACCACCTTCCACTGGCTGACCCAAAGTTTCATGAGCCAGGACAAATTGATATTCTTTTGGGGGCTGAGGTTTGGTCCTATATTCAGAGGATGGGCAAACTATTCATGGACGCTGATCACCCTGTTCTTCAGGAAACGGAGTTTGGATGGATGCCAGCAGGAAAGTACCGTGAATATGCTGATCCCTCCGATACATCACGGCGGCCGGTGGTTTCGTGCTTTGCAAGTAATGAAATAGATATTGCTAAACAGCTTCAGAAGTTTTGGGAGCTATCATAGACTCCAAGAACTAGAGAAGAACTAGAATGTGAAGTCCATTTCAAGAACAATACAATTCGGGATTCGACAGGACGGTTCGTAGTGCGACTCCCCTTTAAACAAAATACAAAGCTATTGGGAGAGCTAAGAGGCGATTTCAACTTCTTGAGAAAAAACTGACCAAGCAAAATAACTTAAGAGAAGATTACGCAAAGTTCCTTAAGGAATATGAACAAATGGGTCATATGGAATTAACCAATATTCCTGCAAGACACGGCTATTACATGCCTCAACATACTGTCTTGAAAGCCGATAGCTTGACAACAAAAACTAGAGTCGTTTTTGACTGTTCTGCAGCTTCCAGTAGTGGAGTTTCGTTAAATTATCTTCTCGTTGGGCCAACGACCCAACAAGACCTTTACACTATTATTTTGAGATTTAGAGTTCACTCCATCGCTTTCACTGCTAACATATAAAAATGTTCAGGCAAATATTGTTAGACACACAAGATTGTGTATATCAGAGAATACTGCGGAGAGATAATCCAAGCTGAAAATAGCTGCTGTGGCGCCATGTAACCTTTAAAGACAATCCTAAGATCTCATTTCACGAGGCATGCAACCCAAAGATATTTTGAAGAGCAGACTGGTGGGAAGGGCCACTTTGGTTAACTGAGCCCACCACAACTTGGCCTTTGAGCGCAATTACATCTGATGGCTCTGAACTTACAGAACAAAAATCGACGGTAGTAATCCCTTTCATTTGTCATGTAGTCACAACCGTAGATGCTAGTTTAATGACCAAGTTTTCCAAACTGTCAAGATTGCAGCGCGTTGTTGCACATTGTAATAGATTTTGCAACAATTGCAGAAAGCTAAAGAAGAGTCGTTCATCAGGTCCACTTTCTACTGATGAACTCAACATCGCATTGGATCAGTGTATTCGCCTTTCTCAGTTGGCAGCTTATGGAAGAGAGATACAACAACTACAGGCTAAAGGAACTCTTCAACCTGCTAATAATTTGATGTCACTAACTCCATTCGTGGATCATAATCATGTGCTGAGAGTAGGGGGAAAATTGCAGAATGCTGATTTGACAGACGAGCAACGACATCAAATCATCTTACCTCCAAATCACCACCTAACAAGGTTAATTGTTGAACATGAACATAGGCGATTATTTCATGCTGGATGCTACTCCTCTCATCACTCAGACAGAGATTATCCATAATTGGCTAGTTTGTTTCCGACTTAAGGCAAGGGCTACACACCAGCTAATGGGTGAGTTGCCGCCAAGCAGAGTAAGATGTATAAGACCCTTTACCAGCTGCGGCATTGATTATACTGGTTCATTTTATATTAAATCTGGATCTCGCAAATCAAAACTAAAGGTGAAATGTTATGTGGCAATCTTTGTGTGCCTAGCAACCAGAGCAGTTCACCTAGAAGTAGTTAGCGACATGTCTAGCAAGGCATTTTTAGTAGTTTTAAGACGGTTTGTGTTGCGCCGAGGCCGTTGTCAGACAGGCTTTTGTGACAATGGAACCAACTTCGTGGGACCAGAAAGAGAACTGCGAGAGATAGAAAATGTTCTCAAATCTCAAGAACTTCTAACGGAATTAGATCAATTTACCTTTCAGGAAGGAATCACATGGAGGTTCATCCCTTCCAAAGCACCACACTTCGGTGGTTTATGGGAGGCAGGTGTTAAATCCTTTAAATACCATCTCCGAAGTGTAATGGGCCATGTTCATCACCTTTGAAGAACTCACAACCCTCACAGTTCAAATTGAAGATTGCCTAATTTCCAGACCTGTAATTCCACTTTCTAGTGACCAAAATGATCCTGAAGTCCTGACACCTGGTCATTATTTAATTGGCAATGCCCTTACTAGTCTCCCTCAGCCAGATCTGGTCAATGCCAAGCTTAGTTTGTTGACTCGATGGGAGAGACTACAGCAGCAGCTTCAGTTATTTTGGCGGAGGTGGTCTGGGGATTATCTTAATCATCTCTAACAGCGCTCCAAGTGGACGAGCGCTACTCCAGGTGTGACTCAGGGCATAGTAGTCATTCTAAAGGAAGATAACTTGCCGCCACTGCTCTGGAAATTGACAGTAGTTGAAGAAGTACATCCAGGTGGTGACGGATTAGTGCGTGTGGCAACAGTTCGCACCTCGATACTCATTGTGAAACTTTGCCCGCTTCCCTATGAAGCTGATTTTAACTAAGTTCTGATGAACTGTTGTTTTATTATGGCATAGATTGCAATGTTGTGTTTTTCTTATGTGAAAATTTGTCTGTATAAGTGTTAAAAAGTAATATTTCTTGGCGGCCGGTATGTTATGTCGTGTCCTGTAGAGGCCAACATTGACCGCAAGCATTGTTTGAATTGTTTGTTCCCCAAGCATTGTTAGAATTGTTTGTTTCCTAGTTGGCCCAGAAAAACGAGAGGAGGGGTGGAACTGAGAAACTGTTTTGTTTTGAGTCAGTCTGGCAGCCAAGATGTAACTGAAAGGATGTGTACAAGTTCGAGCGAACCAAAGTTTGGAATGTTGCAACTCTTTAGTTTTTATTGTTAATATGTGTTAGTAGTCAAACAGTGTTATAATAAATATTTAAAGCAGTACCACGTGTTGCACGTTATTTTTTAATGAGCTAACCACGAACACACGCAGTTCGCTAGGATAGCAAACCATTTGACGGTGCTATTCACACTACGAGAAACAAAAATCGCTAGAGCCATTTGTGAGAAAGTCAAAATTTTCGAAAATGTTCTATGTAAGGGGTGGGGGGATTTTCTCTTCAAATCTTTGTGTCGCATCCTTGGAAGACACTAAAATCAAATACCAAGTTTGGTATTTATCTGGCTTTTCGTTTTTGAATTATGCTGTTCACAGACAGACGCACGCGCGCGCGCGCGCGCACACACACACACACGGACGTGCTTCCAAAAATGCTGTATTTGGATTAATGGCACCTCAAAACATATATTTTCGGTGAAATCTTGGTATTGAAATTTTGGGTGGAATACAATACTTTCACTATTTACTATACGTAGTAGAGAAAGTAAAGATGTGTCACAACAGAAATTTTGAAATATACTCCTATTCTTCATTCCCTTTTACTTTCTCTACTACGTACTGTAAGTGGGGTAAA
Source organism: Deroplatys truncata (assembly GCA_030765065.1). Taxonomy (NCBI): domain Eukaryota; kingdom Metazoa; phylum Arthropoda; class Insecta; order Mantodea; family Mantidae; genus Deroplatys; species Deroplatys truncata. The sequence continues at coordinate 156,321,271 of CM060978.1, forward strand.
TATTGCATTCCACCCAAAAATGCTATATCGATATTTCCCGGAAATACAAGTTTTGAGGCCCCCTGAATCCCCCCAAAACGTATTTTTACTTTCTCTACTACGTACAGTATAGCAAGTAGGGAGGTGTTGCATTCCACCCAAGAATTCTATATCGAGATTGCACCGGAAATACATGTTTTGAGTGCTCTGAAATCAAATAAAGCATTTTTGGAAACATGTCTGTGTGTGTGTGTGTCTGTGAATAGCATTACTCAAAAACGAAATTGGGATAAATACCAAACTTGGTATGTAAGTTCAGTATTTTTCAAAGATGCGACACGAAGATTTTCAAGAAAATCCTCCACCCCAGGGTACCCTTTACCTGGAACACTTTTAGAAAATTTTGTTTTTCTCAAAAATGACTCTAACGATTTTGATAAAAATATAATATGTTTAAGATACTTTTAACGCAAATGAAATGTATATCATGCATTTTCTGGGAATATCCCCAAAAGTCTTCTTCATTCTGAATGACTTTTGCATAACTGGTAAACTGTAAGTGATAGACAAAATTTTACTACACAAAAAGTGTAGATCTCGTTAAAACACACAATTTATGTCATACTTTTTTTGGAGAGTAAACCTTTTCCGAAAGTAAACCATTTCATTTAACCCGGATCTGTTTGTGATGCTTTTCTATGGATCGTATGGTTTCATTTGTTTCCGAAACTAGCAAATTCTTTTCGATAATGCATTTTAAATGCTTATGTTTAAGGGAAGCGTTTTAAATTATTTACATTTCAGGCTTCATATTTGTTATGTGCTCATAAAGTATGTGTTTAATTTATTTTCTGTTTGCTGTCAAATATCAACGCAGTTTACTGACGAGAATTTATGCGCAAATGAGTAAAACAACTATTAATACAACTGGGCTCCCAGATGATAGCAAGTAGGAGAAAATTGGCTAATAGGAGGGAAAGTTGTGCGGTGGGAAATCATGTCCTGAGAACGGCATTGGAGAATCTCACCAATCAGAGGTATGCACACGCATACTTGTAGTAGAGTGTGATATAGTTCGTGCACTTTTCTCGATAACATGTAACACCAAAGGCAAGTAAGCCTAACAGCTGTCAGGCATCAGATGCAGGAGGCCAAAATCAGCTGAACTGAACTTGCTTCGTCCAATCGCATGCTTCTTTTTACTGGTAAGCGCAACGGATATTTGTTGGTAAGCCCTCGATTAATAAGTAAAGACATGGAGTAGATCAATTTTGCGTATCCTATGTTACACTGTTGTGACATCCATTTTAATGACAGGTGCTCATTTTACATTTAATATTATTTGGATACTTTGGAAAACTAATGTTGGAGTGATGTAAAATGTGGCCACTGCAGAATAACCTGTCGATTTTCCTATCCCGTCCAACAGTGTATTTGGAGCGTTGAACAGGCAGTTAGAGGAAACGCTTATAAGTATTCCATGTAAAACAAAACAACAATGGTCAAACCATCTTGACAGATTGTAAGAAAAATGATGAAAACAGTTCCAAAAGTCAGTATATATCTATAAACAGAGTGGACCATTTAAGTTGAGGCTATACATATCTCCAAAACTAAGCGTTGTAGAAAGAAATGTGTTTAATAAAAGTTACTTGATATTATGGGGGAAGGTAAATGACATTAGTCGCGTTTTGTTTGGAGGATGTTATGATGACCATTTTAGGGTCAATTTAATTTTTGTAAATGGAACCTACATTTTGTATGTTGTTTTCTCATTAGAAAATGGTTTAATAGGAGCTGTTTATTTTGTGATGGGGAATAAGAAAACAAAATAAAAAATGTTGGTTCCCAATTACGAAACGTAACCTGATCCTCAAATGATCATTCATGGATGGTCCAACCATTCATTGCGCTCTTCGTACGCAGCCATTCAGAATTTTCGTTGTTATTTACGTTGGTGTAAGAACAATTGCTAAGTGCTTTATACAAAATACATTGTTTAGTTTTTTATGAAGAGTGAGAAAACCACATAAAAAGGTAGGTTTCCATTTAAAAAAATTAAATTGACCCAAAAATGACCATCACAACGTCCTCCAAATAAAACACGACTAATGGCATTTACTTTCCCCCATAACATCAAGCAACGTTTATTCAAGACATTTTTTTCTACAACGCTTAGTTTTGGAGATATTGTAAGTCTCAACTTAAATGTCCACTCTGTATATACAGAATGTTACAGAATTCAACCGACAATCTTACAGGAGTTACAGAGAATGGTACAGCGACACCTTGATATAGGGCACCTATGGTCTATGACCATAAACTTTGAAGTTACGCAATGATTTTTCATTTGAATATTTATACTGATAATAGGAAATAAATAAAAACAGAGTGCAAATGCGGCACGGATTTTCACTCTAAAATATTTAAGTTTTCTTCAGCAAGTGCGAAAATAGGTATTTTAAAAGTTATGACCTTTGTTTTTCTTTCTGGAAAAAATGGTCCGTCAGCAAGGGCCAGTGAACCACTAATACTTCCACTTTCTTACATGGAGAATCAAATGTATCAGAGAGACAAAAAAGAGTTAGTTGCAGTAATTGCGCAGTTATTAGTGTGCTGGACATGAATCTGGAGGTGCTCGGTTCAAACATTTTACTTATAGATTCAGTGTGAAACATTTTGTCTTCCAAACTCTTTCAAAGTTTAAGTACATGTTATGGCGGTATTCATATAGAATGTTTAAGTATATTGCATTGGTAGAATTGCATTTCTCTTGTCCTACATACGTTGTAACAGATATCAGTATGCGGATGTAAACCTAATAGCCGCGCATGCGTACTTTCAAGGCAATTTCAGACTAATAGCGAATGTGCTTCACTATGCTCTTTTGCGTTACTGGAACTGGTTTACTCACATTCAGCGCAATCATGGCTAACTCCTTTTTCGAGTTAGCAAAAATACATGTTATATAAGAGGAACTTTCATGAAGCAACACAGCTCTATGCAGTTGCTCGAAGTTATGAAGATTCATTGAATATTATTATGGAAACTGACGAAAGGGATGATTATTTTGCAGTAGGTCGAAATCTGCCTTAGAACTACCGGAAAGGATGAGTCACCAGATGAAGAAGGCAACTGTGAAGCTTCCACAGCAATGTCGGGATGTAAGGGATCCATGAAAGATTGCGCACGCAGCTACGAAGAATACTATAATATCAGATCCTAGTATTATTGATGAAGTAATTTAACCCAGTGCATCTATTGCAGTATGTATACCTATCATATTGTGGCATTTGGTTGTGGAAATATAGGTATTAACATTTGGTTATGGTAATGTTTGTCTGGGTGGTTCTTGGGTTGGCAACACAGACCGGAATGATGTAATGGTAGTGGGGACTGAAAACCGGTTCTTCAGTAGGAAGCGTCTGACGCTCTCTCTCTTCTTGTGAACAGCGAGGAGGGCAGACATGGACTTAGCTTAGGAGACGCCCGTCAGCAGAAGGTACTCTGTATCTCTATTTATTCAATATATATACTTACCATCTAAACTTTTACTATGTAGATTCTTTAAGTAGTTGGATCCTTCTTTCCTTTCACATCATGATTTAGGCATATTTTTAGGAATTTCAGGTATTAGGGAACTTAGTTGAGCTCGCCCCTGTCGGACCTCCTGTAGTTTGTGATGTGTTCGTAAACCGGTACCTCGCTCTACCCCCCGTGAGTTGTTAAAATGTAGAGGTTACGACAATATTAATAGCAAGCAATTTAGAATGTTTGAAAAAAGCTTAATTTGTTCCATTGAATTATGTGGTATTCATTTTTGTGTAATTTAGAAAATAATGTGGCAAAGAATGTGGCAAAATGGTGCGGCAAAATTAATTTTCCGCACTAATCTTTAATTATTATTGTTTTATTCCAATGATGCAAGACTGCTGCTTCCATACTAGAATCAGGTATGCAATGATCACGTTATGGTATAAATGGTATAAATAGTTTATTTTCAATGTAATTGACGTTATCTTGATATATAACTGGTTTCAATATGCTTTTATAATTACGCAGGCACATAGATTAGTCAGGGTGCGGTGGTCCACTCACCGGGCGGCTGTGGTTTGGAGGATGCAGAGAGAAGGGAGAGGAAGGACGAGATGGAGGTTAAATTATGATGCCTCTTCCTCTCGGAGCGATGAAATCTTGATGTCGGGGCATGTAGGTGTTGACGGAGACTTAAACAAATTCTTGATTCCGGCTTTAGAATTATTGCTCAATTTATTGTGATTTCATTAACATTCTCCAACTCCTAGCGACTTCGCCACAAACCGCTACGGCTTAACGGCGTCTAAAGGCTGGTTCACAACCAACGAGAACGGTAACCAGAACGAGAACGAGAAAGTTGAAACACATGTATTCAAATGGGAATGTTCACAACCGACGGAAAGCCTCCCCGGGAACGGGAAAGAAGAGTTGCCCAACTTTTAACTTTCTCGTTCTCATTCCCGGACACGGCATATTAGATCCCTATTGTGCATATTAGACTCTTCACTCTAGAGGTTGTTTTAGGTGGCCGTGACATGAAACAGCCACCAGTGCTCTCTATAGTCGCAAGCTGGAAACATGAAAGTGGAAGGAATTAGTATTAAATGTGCTTCCTAACCTCATCCCGACACCCGCAAATCTAATCAGCGTTGCTTTCTCTGGTGAAGGGATCATTTGTAGTTTCTTTATATGCAACTCAAAACTGGCTATTACCTAAAAACAATGGCAAACGCTACAAAGAACAGCTAAAACTGGTGGAAATGAAAAAAGAACAATAAACAATTATAATGTATGCCATTAAATAATGGAATGAAAGCTTGACATAACTAGAGGGATCGGAAAGGATATACATTTAGATAATGTTTACTCTATCGAGTTTTGACGTTGGCTTGGCTAAATTGGAAGTAGGTGAAAAAATGCCATTGGTCAGTTAAAAACAAATGAAATCCCAATGCGCAAAATCGACTTTCACTTTGTGATCGATATGCATTCCCGTTCTCGTTACCGGGCTGTTGTGAATCAATATCTTGCATGGTGCATTGCTTCCCGTTCTCGTTTCCGTTCTGGTTACCGTTCTCGGGCGGTTGTGAACCAGCCTTAAGTCTCTCTTTCGGCGTGCTATATTTTTATATAAGCGCGCAAATTTTCATTGTAGTGTTGCTCTTTAGTACGATTCACTACTCACTTTTAATACGCAAATATTCTCCTGACGATGTTGACCAACTGATGGTGATTTTTAGACCGAGATGCACAAGACTTTTGGAGCTTCTCAGTTGCAATACGTAATTATTCGCACGAGGATGTTGACACTGTAATGGTAAGTTTGCGGCAGCATGCACATGATTTTCGGAGCTTCTCCACACTGGATGTTTGGCTCCTTGTGTTTCTTGCTTACGTGTTATTTTGTTGGTCATGTGACATCTATTTTATTTCCTATACGTGGTTTTAAACATTTTGGAAAATTATGATTGGTAGTTCTCAATTCCGGGACCCCTGCTTCTATTCAGTCCCTTATTTTGCTAGCAGAAATATCTTGTGCACTGGTTAAGTTTTAACGATAAGGCGCGTACGTTTCGGCGTTCATTTTTATTGCCATAAACCCCATGACTGATTCTTATGTACGTATCTTGTAGTCTGGAAGGAGTTTGCTTCCCGACAAACTGGCGCCGGTCACACCCAGAGGCAAGGACACTATTGTAGTTATCCAGATGCCTGCCCATTCTTAGTCTAGATTAAAGACCTGGGCTAACGGGGCGTCTGCTGAACCCTTAGGTTCTGCTTTCAAGAATATTCTACAATTTTACTTGTCTCCAGAATGGTTTATGTTCTCAATGTATATTTTACTTACAGATATCGTCTTAATAACTTTTTAACGTATTTAGCATCTTAAGCAATACTTATTCGTTCTTAGCGCATATCATTACTTAATTAATTACTGACTGTGAATGCACATTATTTCTTAACCAATCACTGATATGAATGCATATTATTACTTAATCAATTAGCGACAGGAATGTTCGGTTGCATATGCCCTCACGGAGGAAACTTCGTCGATTGAAGAATCTGACAAGCATTACTACGTTAAATTCTGTCTGACGAGTTTACTTAATTTCGCGCCCATTTCTCTTTTGTTTATTCATAAGTAATCTTCCCTACGCTCTGTATATATACGAGGGACATCCAGAAACTAAGTTCCGATGAACGATAAAGAGAACAAAATAGTTACTAAGTAAGGTATACTTATTGGAATAATTACATAGATTCATTGGCTACTTTTCAACATAGTCACCACAATTGTTGAGGCATTTATCATAACGGTGTACCATCGTTGGTATGCCCAGGTCACAGGAGTCGGCCGTCAATGTCCGGAGCCACGAATTTACTTTATTCTGCACTTCAGCGTCATTGAGGAAACATATTCCTGTCAGAAAACGCTTCATGAGACGGAAGAGATGAAAATCACCTGTGGCGAGGTCGGGGCTGTAGGATGGATGGTCCAAACTGGTTCAACACATTTTGTTTGGCGTTGGCTGTGTGGGTCTTGCTTTATCATGCAACATTCCACGTCTCTTGTTCTGAACTGCCCTCCTCAGTTTATGCAATGTCTGACAATGCCAAAATCTCGCACAGGAGGACATCACGTCGATCCCAGAAGACAGTGCACATGTCAACATTCCACGTCTCTTGTTCTGAACTGCCCTCTTCAGTTTATGCAATGTCTGACAATACCAATCAGCATTTATGGTCCACCCTCGCGGTAAAATCTCGCACAGGAGGACATCACGTCGATCCCAGAAGGCAGTGCACATGATTTCTTTGACAGAGATTGTCTGCTTGAATTTGGTCTTTACAAGTGAATCGCTTTGCTGCCAATGCATTGATTGTTGCTTTGTCTCTAGTGTGGCATGCGACACGCATGTTCCATCCCCAGTGATAATATTTTCGAGAAATTCGTTCCCTTTCTCTACGTATCGTTATAGGCGTGTCAATGCTGCAGCCAGACGTTTCGTTTTGTTCATCAGTCAGTTGCCTTGGCACCCATTTTGCACACATTTTTTGAAAACCAGAGACAATTTCGTTCAAAAGCGAGCGAGTCATCCGGGGGAATTGACAAGAGAATTCTGAAATTGTGAAGCACCGGTTCTGCACAATTGCTTGCTGCACACCTTCCATTATTTCTGGCGACACCAGACGGTCGGCCACTACGGTCTTCGTCGTGAATATTGGTTCGTCCTTCAGTGGATTGCCTGAACCATCGTCTTTCCATACTGTCGACATAATGTCGTGTCCATGCACGCGACACAATTGGCGATGGGCCTCTGCGGGAGATTGCTTTTGAGCGTGCAAAAATCGGATGACTGCACGAACCTCGCAGTTGTCGGGAGACATTGGAGCGGCCATTTTCTCCAAGCAATGTGCGATAACCACTGCCGTCACCAGACTGAAACTATACTGCATTATTCCCACATACTTCCTCTATCTCTGTACGAGATCGGGACTTAGTTTCTGGGTGACCCTCATATATATATATATTATTTTCTTACACTCGGTTTGGCCTCTAAGAGTGGTAGTTTGTGGCGACGCCTTGCTCCCTTGTACACATTATGCTGGTTACATACTTATTATGCATTAAACATTAAACATAAAGCAATATGCATTAAACATAAAGCAATTATTTTTAGATTGTAGGCGTTTCCTTTCGTTGTAAAGTTTCCTTACAACTAAAATACATTTAGCTACACAATTATACACTTCAAAAAAATTGACAATTAATTACTCTACCTTGGTGTTGGTGGTTCACTAATTCCCATGTTTGACTCGACATCCAGCATTCCAAGCTGTAAGTGAATCTAAATATTTTTAAAGTAACGTTTCACCTTGATATAGACAAATATACAAGAGCACACCAATGTTATACCACCTTTGATATTATCCTTGAGTTTACAAACATAAATCATTATTACTAAAAAGTGATTTTTTAAACATTTGTGTATGACAACAATTACATATATATTATTTATTCCATTCATTTTGCAACATAGAGGTTATTTTTTATCACTCGCTACAGGTTATATGAACACTGGTCGAAAGTTGCGGCTACAGTTTACGCGACTCTGTCTTCTATATCTCACTTCGTTCATTCACTGCATTTTTTGTTTACCTTCCGACTTCAACTACTTCACTCAGGCGTGTATAGTTTGCACTGTAGTTCGTATACAAATCAACAATATATCACTCATTCAAACTTAAATTGGCATTCATTCTAGTAATTACCTTAATATCTATTTGTACATAGTTGTGATTCTTATCCTAAGATAGTATAACCCATACTTTTCAGTCTGATCAATTGTGCTTGCTAAAGCTATTAATATACTCAAACATACACATATATTTTATAATTCAGAGGATCGCTAACTTAATTTATTAAGTGCATTCACTTCGTTCCTAACCCTATGTCGTTAGCCTCCGATACTCACGTATGAGTATCCATGACGCTAGTGACCTTATGTGACTCCTTATATGGTCGTAAGAAAACATAAGTTATATTTGCCAATTAATTTGCTTGTCCTAGGATTGCGAAGCCTTACGTAATTGTTCAACAACAATGCAAAGATGATTTGTCCAAGTTTCTGTCAAGCACTTTATCTCCCTGTTTCGGAACCCATTCATGCTTGTATTTCCTCTTTTCTTGTTTCTGACCTACGCGCGTCTTTGGAGTCTTTGATAGGCCTTTTGTATCCGCTCAGCTTCGGTTTCACATACAGTCGATATCGCGCTCGGTATCCCTGGGATTATATTATCTGGCTATGTGTTCCCATGCAATTGTACTGGTGCATAATCTGTATTGCAGTTTAGGTTGTTGTTCATAAACCATTCGAAATATGTTGTGTATTCTGGCCAACTGGTGTAAGAGTGTTCACTACCACACAAAGATATACTGAGAGATCTTTCATGAATCGTTCACACGGATTTGATTGGAGATGGCAATAACTTGTGTTGTATAATTTGATTCTTGTTGCATTAATTTCATTAATGAATTTCTTTCCCCTATGAATCATGACATTGTCCAATAAAATTGCGGCCATCTTACCGTAATTAGACACATAATATTGCGTTATTGTCCTTGCACATACAATACTGGTTGGTTTCTTAACTGGATATTTCACAAATTTACTCATAATGTGTCTCTTCAATATGCTAAAAGTTCCTCTTTCTGAGTGTTGTCCAAGTGTTCAATAGACTCGACCTTGCTACGTATCTTTGTCATTAGGGACGGCTGGCTACTCTCAATCTGCACCTCAAAACTTGTTTGTTCTCGATATGTTCCCTCTATTTCTTCGCGTGTTTTATTTTCCACGTCAATTTAGAGTGTAAACGTTCTAACAATCTCCGCGCAATCTCTAATTTTTATGTATTCTATAAAGAATTCCTCATTCTCCAGTTGCGCCTCCATATCAGTCATATCATAATTTTCTTTGTTTCTGCCACTTACAAATGGAACTGTTACTTCGACTTCCCGCATTCTGAAAGCTACCTGATAGATTTTGTAGTCAAAGCATTAAGAGAGGTTAACAGGTCACTTCCTACTATGATATCTGTTACGAGTCGATTAATTACCAAATACAAATTCGATAGTGACGTCGTTTATTGTGGCAGTTATTAATACTTGCGTAATTATTTGTTTAGTTCGTTCTACAGCCATTATGCAATATGTATTGTTTATCGGGAGTGTGAATTTTTTTATTTTTCATTTTTAGGTGCTCGAATATGGCTAGGCTACATACACTCATAGACGCTCCCGTTTCAACAGTCACATGATAGCCTGCTATATTCATTCTGACTTGCGGTCCTTCTGTGATTTCTTGTGAGTTTGTAACATTGTTTAAATTTACTTCACTGTTATGCCTTACGTTAGTTTGTTCATCCCTGTGCGATTTGTGATCTCACATGTATTCTTCGGGGTTGGATACTGGGACGTTCCTATCCTATTCTGTACTAGTTTTCCCGATTTTGTGATGTGTTACCACCACGTTGATCAGTGGCCTAATTCACACTAACTGTCCTATCGGCGCGTTGTTCAGGTTTCATGGGCTTTGTAGCTGTACATTTTGTGTACGTCGGGCTACGCCTATTGAGTGATATAAGTATCCACTCTGTTCGTCTTTCCCTGGGTGGTGAATTATTAAATGCATGAGGTGTCCTAAGTTGTTCATAATTATCCCTGCAGTGTCTGTTTCCTCCTCTACCTCAGGAAAATCTCATGAATTGAATTGCTTGTTCGTTATACTGCCCAAGGGTTTGTCTAATTTATCCTGTCCTCGTCTGTAATATGTTTCTCTGTTCTTGGAGATGAATCCTGATATCGTTGCCTGACATCCGTATTATTCCCCTGTGCACGTTTTTATGGTTGCGCTCATCCCTTCTGAGCGTCGATCATAACGTCTGTTTCCGGTAATCAAATCTTGCCTTAGTTCCCGTGTCTCAGTGACATTCCCTTGAAGTGCTGTCATTAATTCCAGGGCTTCGCTCGGTGTTCTAGGTCTGGCAACTACGAGGTGGTATCTTATACTATCGGGAAAACGATGTACCATTAAAGCTATGAATTCGCCGTCTGGCATCGGCGGTTCTAACAATTGGCTCAACTGCACAAGCCGCAAGAAGTAATCTACCATCGATTCTTGCATATTGGGATGGTATCTTCCATTGTTTATCTCATTTCACACTTTGAACTGCGCATTTCCCGACCAGAATTTATCTAGGAACGCGGTCTTGAAATGTTCGTACAATGCATGGTCGCCAATTGTCAATCTGAACCAACCGACCGACTTAACAGACTTGAAGTACTAGTACCATTCTGGAATTCCCCTTAACGCAAAGTATGACTCTAAACCATTTATGTATCGTTTCGCGTTATCGTGAAGGCTATCGAACTTTGGGACCGGGATTTCATTAAAAATGATGCTGGAATAGGGGTTGCTGCAAGTTACAAGCTATACTACGTTCACATGAACTTAACTCTATACGAGGTGAGGCTGAGGGAGCAATAGAATGGCCACTCGTCCTTTCATCTGCACTTAATTACACTAGCTGGTGCGGAAGCGTTAATTCGCCTTTGACTAGACGGAACCCTATTTACATCTTCTCGCATGCCTTCAATTTCCCTACATTTTGATTCTAATGTAGCAACTGTTTCCCTATGGACAGCGGCGACTTATGATGGCGTTTCCTTAAGCTCTGCATTTTCACGTAATTGCACGTTTTGATGTTCCTCGATTACTGACTTTATAGTCTCCAGATCACCACGTACCTGTGGCTCAAATGCCTGTTGGCGGTTTTCTAGCTCAGCACAAGTAACCCTTGTCTCCTGTACTTTGGTTGTTATTTGCTGTTTTGTACCGCCTATATCACTTTGTGTTGACCCAACTTCATTCTGTACAAACTGTATTTCCTCCTGCAAAGAAATTTGCCCTATTTTGATTTCGTTTAGTACACTCAACATCTGATTTTGCAACCTATTTCCTAATTGAGTTTGCTGTTGCGCGATTCTAGTTTCTATTAACTGCAATGACTCCACCTGACTGGCCTTTCTCTGTTCTATTTGTTACTTTATCTGCTCCTCCTGACTGTGATTCTCTATTCTATTTGTTACGTAATTATGTCTCCTGACTGATTATCCTACTTTGTAACAAGTTAAATGGCTCTAACATTTGTTGCATCATAACTTGTACTGTTCCCCGTTGGTCTGTTTAACAATTTTACTACTCCTTAATTGTATTTATTAACTTTCTTTACCTTTTTTTAAATTGCTACTTGCTACACAGCATTAGCTATTTTCATATACTAGTTACTGTTTCGATTAGTATAATTTTGACTTACTACTTGATGTGATGTTCAATGTAGCGGTGTCACCGACTTTCTTCTCCACTTCATTGGACACTTAAAAAATTACGCTGCGCACGAGGTTGCTGTTTGCTATGTCGTTGTCATTGCCTTCGGGTGCTGCATCCACGTCCCCGTTTCTTGTAGCTCCGTTGTTACGCTGCGTATTCAGGGTTGTTCAGCTTTTACTGAACCATCTCCGACGTTGTTCTCATCGTTCTGCTGCATTTCAGGATTGATTTAGTGTTATCACTCCGTTTTACTCGAGCTCCACACGTTGGGTCGCCATGCGGCGGTCCACTTGCGTGCGGCTGCGGTTTGGAGGTCGGAGAAAAGGAAGAGGAAGGGCGAGATGGAGGTGTGGATTATGAATCTCTTTCATTTTGAGCGATGAGATCTTATGTCGGGCATGTAGGTGTTGACGGAGACTTAAACAAATTCTTGATTTCAGCTTTGGAATTATTGCTCAATTTATTGTGATCCGATTAGTATTCTCCAACTTCTAGTGACTTCGTCACAAACCACTCCGGCATAACGGACGCCTAAGTCTCTCTTTCGGCGTGCTGTATTTTTATATAAACGCTCAAGTTTCCATTGTAGTGTTGCTCTTTAGTGCGATTCACTACTCAGTTATAATACGCAACTATTCGCATGACGTTGACACTGTGATCGTAAGTTTGCGGCAGCATGCACATGATTTTCGGAACTTTTCCACACTGGATATTTGGCCCCTTCTCTTTCTTGGTCACCTGTTATTTGTTGGTCATGTGACATCTAATTTGTTTCCTGTGGGTGGTTTCAAATATTTTGGAAAATTATGATTGGTAGTTCTCAATTCCTGGTCCCCCTGCTTCTATTCGATCCCGTTATTTTGCTAGCAGAAATATCTTGTGCAGTGGTTAAGCTTTTGCGATAAGGTACGTACGTTTTGGCGTTCATTTTTATGAAAATTTATGTATTTTATATAGTATATTTTATCTTAAGTAATAATCATAACCTCAGCGCGTATCATTACTTAATTACTGACGTAAACGCATATTATTACTTAACCAAGCACTGATATGAATGCACATTATCACTTACTCAATTATTTAATCCAAACTGGAATGTTGGGTTGCTGTGGCAGCCTAATGTTAAAACGCAAGTTGAAATATATAAACTTTACATGGGCGATGAGGCATTGGGAGTATGGGCAAAATATTGCAAATGTGTTTTGTATTGGAAAATTCAAATGAACAGCAGGGAAAGTTTCGTAAACGGCAAAAGTTCAAAAACGTTATTTGACAGAAATTGCGTATTTTATTGAGTTCGGCATTTTTATTGCTTTTGTGAATCCTTACGAGTTCTCGGTTATGTAAAATTGAACAAAAATGAACAGGATTTTACAGGGTATTTACAGAAAATACCAGATGTAACTATTTCTCATATCAATATTTCAGATATAAGAACTTTTAATTAAGATAGCCTTTCAAGGACGCGTTTCTGAGGAAATAAGAAACGGCGCCCATTTTTACATGTAGGGTATATTTTGGGGACGGAGAATTTTTTGAAAATTTTCATTTTGCATCCCTGAAATATTTGAACTTGAATACCATGTTTGGTATTTATTCGACTTATCGTTTTTGAATTACCGTAACATGGCCTAAATATCTATTTTAAATTTCTCACACATTTATGATACCACAGCTTTGTGGGATTTATATCCATACCTATCCCATACATACGGTATGGAAAAATAAAGCAAATTTAATAAAAATGATGACAGAACATGTTAAATAACTAAATTCTTCGTGACATAAACTTTTATTCCACTTAAAATGATCATAAAAATGGTACAGAAATGAGCATCCTATCTTGAATAGTTCGTTCATTACGATTCTTTTAAAACCTGATTTTCGGAAAAATATGTACTTTTTTCTACTCATGAAGACTGTTGCATGGAAGAAACTGGTATTTCACAGAATTGACTGTCCCCCAACATTAAGTTTTGTAACATATTACTTCAACGTTTTTAAAGCAACGTATTTTGTTGTTCTGAGATTTCAGGTGGTATATCGCTAAGTTTATGCAATATGTCAACTTTCCATTTTAGCAATTTGATTAATGTTTCAAAGAAATAGTAAAGATAACTTCAGTGATGATTGCTATCAGAACGAGCACTTTGCCAAATGCCAGAAATGATTTGTTTTTTGTAAAACAGATGTATGAATAAGTCTGCCTCTTAACAAAACGCATATATAGCGCACTCGACAAAATCAGTCGTTCTTCCTATTTGAAAGTGTGCACCTCCAAGAAAAGAGAGAATCAAAATTTTGCTTCTCTAGAATAATTAAAACCTTGAAAATGGGTACTTGACACTCTATAAAAACATACTCAGAAAGTGCGTTCGTTTTGCGGGTATCTTTTATATTGGCAAAGCAATTTCATTATTTCATATCACCACCAAATGTTTATGAAACTCTCTACTTAAAGTAGAAGATAAACAAAGGACTTAAGTTTAAACGAAAATGTTCAAAAATAAAATGTAAAACAAATGTATAAATAAACAACGAAGTGTTAAATACTTATTAGGTGTTTAGCATTTTAATCTCATCTTATTTCCACACTTGCACCTTGACACCCACATTGATAAGAGACGTTATCACTTCAAAGCTGTTTTTTTTAAGAAATGACGATATGCATCTGCACTTGGATGTCACAGCTGACAACTGCTAAATAATAAGTATTTTACTGTCAAAGAACCTTATGCTTAACGTCTTTTTCTAGCTATCAGCTCTTGATTACGTATTTTCGTAGATATTCTACAACTTATTCATATAAGGGCATATTTTTCAATCAACGTTGCACAAGAGTAAGAGGCTTTGAAGACAATCAACAGATGTTTTAAAGCAGGTGGATAAACAGTAGCCGTAATGCTATATATTTTTTGCATGAGCTCAGAGTAGACAAATGAATGTTCATTTAATGTTTCGAAGTCAATTATTTGAAATGTGGATATGTGCAAATTACTCTTTCGGAAATGATAAATGCCACAATAATAATGTCAGAGTAACTTTTTGCACATATTTTATGGTTTCCTGGTTAACGAAAATTCGTCGTCCTCCGTGGTTACCATGCTAGGCTCTAGTTCCCGAGAGCGCGGGTTCAAATCCGGCGGAGGGCGA
Source organism: Deroplatys truncata (assembly GCA_030765065.1). NCBI lineage: Eukaryota > Metazoa > Arthropoda > Insecta > Mantodea > Mantidae > Deroplatys > Deroplatys truncata. Next base: position 156,336,330 of record CM060978.1, read on the forward strand.
TGGAGTTTTTTCGGGCGTCAAATCCTTAGCATGGCTTCCTTCGGAAGGGAAGTAAAGCTGGTGGTCCCGTGTCGTAGATTTACGGCACGTAAAAGAACCTCAAGCCTGATAAAGAGGCCTCTGAGCAAAATTACCGGTCTTTCGCGCCCAATATAGAATGGGACGCTAAAGACCGTAGCAGTTAAAGAGCGTCCATAAATAAAACTTAATTTAATTTAACGAAAATTCAGCAAGAATGAACAGAACTTCACAGACCTTTCAAAATATGTTATTCGTTATTGCATTTTCAAAGATATATTTTAATCAAATCCATGATACGTATTTTTTAGAAAAAAATGTTTTCCCTGTATTTTTTTAGGGAGCTGGGGGAATTTCTTTTAAATGTTCGCCCTGTGTCTTCAAAAGTGTCCACTGTTGAGTATGCAATTTTCTACTGATTAGACTTTTCGTTTTTTGGTTATTGCTTTTCGGAGAGAGAGAGAGAGAGACAGACAGACAGACAGACAGATAGATAGACATATAGAAAAAGGGCGTCACGTAAGTGATTGAGAAAGGAAAAAGGAAAGAAAGCAAGAAAAATACAAACGAAACAAAGAAAGAAATTCAATAAATAAATATGTTTGCAACATCTAACTTTGCCAACGAATGTTGCTTAGAACATGCTGTTTTAACGAGATCTGCATTTTTTGCATAGTTGGTACGTTTTTATATATCTCTTACGGATCACTTTTTTATATAAAAAAATTCATTTCTAATGAAGAGGACTTCGCAAGACATTTTATTACTCATGTAAATAGCTTAACACGTGGAATATTTCCATAACAATCGTTTGAGCATTTTTGAGAATTTAAAGAATAACAGAATTCTTTCATGTAAAGGGTAGTTTGCGGTGGTATGAATTTGTTCAAACTCTTTGTCACATCCTTGGAAGATGCTGAACTTAAATACGAAGTTTGGTATTTACCCGAATTTTTGCTTCTGCGTAACATACACACACTGCTATCTTTTTCTAATTTTATTATTTTTATTTTATTTATTTTTTATTCAGGAGACCTCAAACCATATATGAAATTTCATATGCAATTTTTTGGGTGGAATGCAATACTTCTAAGCGGGTTCAGGTTTGTACAGCCGCTAGTGGATGTTATTTACAACATCTGTTATAAGTGCATAGTGACTTTTCGAGCATTCTGTATTTGTCTATTTAGTGACAAATGCGTATCATGCATGTGTAACACCGTCTACGTAGTGGAGTCTAGCCTGGCAACATTACATTCTTCTTGGATTCTTACTCTCTCTCTCTTCCTCATGACACCGAAGGTTTGACTCCTACTACAGATTTCAAAAAGCGTGCAAAGGATGGTGCAAGTTTCTGTATGCATATCTCACATCTCTTACCAAGCTATCTTGGCAGACGCATGCTTCTGTTATATTGTATATGCATGAGAGAACTAAAGCCATAATTGAGAGAAACCGGCATCTCATTTATCTCCTTACGAGTTTCAATGCAGATCCTCTAGGGGTTGTGGATTCTTGGGGGAAAATTAATTCTAATTCTCAAAAACAGCCCCAAATTATTTTAATCCCCGAGAAAACGTTGGAATTTCGTATGTCATAGCTTTTCTCTGTCATATTGAAATTTATTGAAGGTGTAATTGCACATTTTCAAGTGCTTGAAATATGTTTAAAGCTGACTAGTCTACATGGAACAAAACCGATTCAGGCATGAGCACTCAGCATTTGCATTCGTTTCAGTAGAGAGAAGTATGATCACTGGACGATGACCTTTTTTAATAGAGCTGATTGGGTTAATGAAAATTCATTGCATGACTGAAAGAATGTTTGAGGGAGGGGGATAGACAACGATGCACACACGTCATTGCTAGCAATATGTATAGTTTAAAGCAGAAATGTGTACTGAAGCTAAAACATCTGAAGTTTTAACTTTTAACTTCAGTTTTTCCATTCCTGTTCTACAAACTTTCTTATAAAAACTCATTCTTCTCTCTGCTCTTTTTATCAGGATGAACTTTCATTAAATGTTTACATATTCGTTGTAGGTATAAGGAGGATACAGTGGGCTAAAGTGATAGTCAGATTTATAAAGGCAGATCACTATGCGATTGATGACTTCGAAATTCCATGCTCTTTGCACGACCATGAGAAATAAACACCAATGAGCATGGTGACTGACTACTCAGCCCACTACTCTCTGCGCCCCAGGTTCATGCCGTGGGCCTAGTACCTATTTTATACACCGACCCCCCTTCGTCTGACGAGATCAGGACACCTACTTCCTCTCGCCCGCTCCACAGGGTGGAAGTGGATATGCCTCTACCCGCGTCAGCCCTAATAGGAAAAAGCCTATAGGGGAAGACTACCGAAGACCTCGGAAGGGGCGACAGTGTCTAGCCACCGACCACCAGCTCTCACTCATGGTTGGTGCTGGAGAACATCTGGGCGTCTCAAAACCATGCTGGGCAGTAAACCAGCCAGGCGTACCCAATCTCCCATGGGTTTCGGGAACCACTGCCCCGCCGAGTCCAACCCAATGCAAACAGCTCTCTTCCGGGAGGGGCTTGAATGTTCGGCCCAGCGTACTTCTAGTAACGTCAGAAGTACCACGACTGCTGAGGGTCCGCAGCGCCCGCACCTCGGCAGCTTAAGGGGTCGGAATCCCCTTTAGGGGTACCATGAGAAACAATGAATAGGGCCTATCATTAGAAAAATCTATAAAATATTTGAAAATTCAAACCAAACACATAATATATGTCAGAAACAGTTAATGTGACAAAAATGTTTCTGTGAGAAATTGAATGTTTCAACGAGAGCTACATTTTTTTACAGTAACATTTCATCTCTTAGGGTTTCCTAGTTATACAAAAGTCATTATGCATGCAGAGATTATTTTCTAAAAATGCCTTCTTTTTTATTCAGGGAACCTCAAAACATATCTTTCTGGTGAAATATCCATATTGAATTTTTCGGTGGAATGAAATACTATCTCTGCTTAGGTAAGCAGGAGAGAAAGTAAAAAAGAAAGAAAACAGAAAATAAAGGAAAGAAATATAATTGTTCCTACTTTTGCAGTTGTAAATCTAGCAGGCTATGGACAGGATTTAATATCATTTCTACACTTCTCCAAACGTTCCTTTGGTGTTACAACTGTGTTCTGTTTTTAAACATTTAATTTTACATGCAATATGATTGAAATAAGTTTCCTCCTTTTCATTGGTGATAGCAAATCTAAGTTTATAAACAAATTATCTGGGTAATAACACAAGAGGTTTTGAGATTATACAATAAGTTTGCTAATTGATTAAGCTCAAAACTTCAAGTGATATGTAGTATATTTCATGAATAAAAGCTTTATAAATAATACTGTTATTAAACTATATATACTACAAAAGTAATTTCCACTTATGTTGTGCTTGAAAACAAATCACAATACTGCATATTGTGCCTCTGGTGCCAATTGCCAAATTATAAAGCAATGTCTAGATACAGGCCTGCACTCACAGGCAAATGTAAAATGTTACCATAACAAAATAAAGATACAAATCCTTTTGAAGAACACTTTTATTTTTAAAACAAACTTTTAAATATAGAATGATTAACTAAACCTCAGAGCTGTCCTTTTTGTTTTGAATCCTCTGCAATTGGAAACAATGGAGGAGGCATAATCCACAACTTGAAGCTTTCCTGGCAGTGGTATGAATAGAAGTTCTCTTGAGCTATCAGCTGGTGAACTTTGATGAAAGCTACTTTTGCCAAAGTTCACTTGCTGATAGAGAAGACTTCTATTCAGGGGACGCATAATTAAGTCATAACCACAGAATTACCATATCTACATCCTAACATGTCCATCAAAGTAGTTGTGGAATGGAATAAGAAATATTGAGTGTTTCTTCTTTTCTCCTCATACATGGATGTTGCTGTTATTTTTCTTTAAATCAATAATTTATGGTATTTGCAACAACACTGACACCACTAATTTGCAGGAATATATTTTCTTGTTATTTGGAGTATTAAATGTGAGAGTAAATGATTCATATATTGAACAAGGGTCCTAAAGGAGAAAGGGAATAAGAACATTTTAAAATTTATCTCATTCAAGAAACCAAACTTTCTATCATACAGCTATTTTTTAAATATAGTTGTTGGAAAATGGAAGAACGTACACTCACTTCAGAGGTAATAAAACTAAAAAAAAGTCTTCAAATCTATTTAACCAAATCACCAGATTATCAAAGTGACAAAACTTATAGTTTATAAAGTATCACAAAATTGTATAGGTTCAAAACTGTTCCTAAGCTATTTTTAGTTTTCTTAAAATGTAAGAATATTGACCCTATTCCATTTTCCAATTAAAAATTCATTATTACTGTCAGTTAAATTATTTATTTTTATATCATTTGTTTTAATAAGTTTAAATGTCCATTTTAGCAAACGTGCAAGAATAAATATTTAGAGCTGAAATTGGATGAAAAAGCCAAAAGAAGCTGAAAGTTAGAGCAATATGTGATCAGGTTATTCATTGCACAGTTATAGTGATCAGAAATATATACGCAATAAAAATAACTGCCTGAAAGTCTTTTCTGTATATAAACTTTTTGCACTTCACAGCTATTTGACTGATAAGTCAGACCTACAGTATCAACCTATCAGTTATGAATAGTATATGTTAATTGTAGGTAAACATTTATTTCTGTATTATCTAATTGTTTTTAAGTAGTATGGAAATGTAAAACAGAAAAGCTTGTGAAAATGTGTGAACAAAAGAAGAGAAATGTCACATTTGAAAACAATGTTTATTAAATGAATGCATATCACTAATTAAAAAAGAAACTGCACTATCTATATTAAGCTTAGTAATATCTGTGCAAATAAATTGTGCTACTTAATATTTTGTAACAAATAAAAGAGAAGTTGTCACAACGTGTAGGAACTAATGTAATATAATACATGTATCTTCTTACTTTAAGGCTTTTCCTTAATATGTAACATGTTTTCCTTTTCTTGATTTTGAGATATGACAAGGTTAATTGTAGAAAGCATTAAGTTCACAAATGCCACATGAAATACTGAAATGCAAGTTGCCATAGGATTACTTACAATGACACAAATTAATTGACGTTGAGAATTATAAGTAATGAAACAGGCTTTTGATTGTGCTGCGCTTTTGATTTACTAGAGAACAAAAAAATCTAAACTGTCATAATCTAATCAACATAAGGTTGCAGCATAGCAGCATTCCATCTGTTATGTTGCACAGCACTGTTCAAAGTGAAATGTGATTGAAAAGTATTAGGTACAACTTCTTGGTACTAGTTATCTCCTGTACTGTGTAAGCATTTCTTTTTATTGTTTGAATTGACTTGTACATATAAACTAATGTTAGAACAGAAGAAAGATTAATCAGTTTTTGGAAGCCAAAGTATCACAGCTTTTTTTGATCTCATAAACTAATGTAGTTGCAAAGCAATATAACTATGAAAAACGTATTGTCTACTGCTTTGTGGATGTGCATACACTTTATAATTTCTGTCTATCCCTTCAGAGAAAATTAGTGCAGCCTTGCAATCTTGGTTTCCATTCACATTCAGTGACAATATTTTGTGTTCACTATAGTTATTTTAAATTAAACACTAGCTTTAGATAATGCATACTTTTGTTGTGTACACAGGCAATCAGCAGACTGCTGGAGAAACTGTCCATCATTTGTATACTTCTGCTGCAGCCTTAAGCAGAACAGAATATAACAAATTAATATGATTACAAGTATGTTCTACTCAGTACCAAAGGAAGGAAAAGCAAAGAGGTGATATAAGAAATGATCAATTGCAGTTCAAAGCATGATATGGATGTTAAGGAGAGGGACGAAAACTATCAGAAACTTACAGGAGCTGCAAACAGCTGAAAATGTGCTGCTATGGAAAATACTTGAGAGTCCCGACTGCATCTGTGAAAAATAATGTGGAAAATGGGTACACATTAAAGAAGGTGTATAGGAGAATATTAAATAAGTTTCATAGGTACCTTTTTCGATTTTTTGAAGTGTTTAGTGTCTTTTGAACAACTCATATTTATGGAGATGGTGAGTGAAAGCAATATGATATTCAAATAATCCCAGGGTCCAATGAGCTAAGATCTGTCTTGTAAGGATGAGAAAAAGTCTTTATCCAACCAACTCACTCCAACTGAGATTCGAGCTTGCAGGTTCCAGAAAGTTTGGCTTTTTAAGTTAATGATATCATGATGCGGATAAGCTTGTTAACTAGATTTTTATGTACCTATAATCAATGAGTAATCTCTTTTTCATTTACATTGATAGTCTTTAAAAGAATGATATTAATCATTCCTACAACTGTACAATTTGGAATATCCTCTAATCATAACCAATACAGTTCCTAATTCATTAATCATGAGTAAATAATGTGACTGTATTTAAAGTTCTGTGTAATTATGTAGTACTGTGATTGTAAGTCTTGCATTCTCCTTAATGAGAGGATTTTTGTACATTTTGTTTTTAATGCTTTGGAAACTGCACTTCTTTTCAAACTTTCTACAGCCCCTGGAAGTTTATTGTGATTTTAAATTACAAAGTCTTTATACAGATTTAAGGTCCAGGGAACAAATTTGCCAAAGATCTGAGTGTGAAAATTTAAACATATCTAAGGTAAGTTTATGTTTTGGGAACAGGAAACAAAGGAGCACTAATAGTTTGGTACAAGCTAATGCAGTCATTAGGTACCAAAACAAGTGAATTTCAGAAATGCAAGCCCAATGTGTAGTAGTATTTAAGGAATACTGTTTAAATTATAAATATCTCTATGCTGGTGGCACTGTGAGCCTGCAGTATCCCAAATGCAGGCAGTTTGTGACCACTGTGCTATTGCATCAAATATGAGCTGTAGTATACTAACATATATTATGATGTACCTTGTTCTGCTGAATTTTTCTTCTGAAGGTCACAACAATGCAATCTGAGCTGAACTTTGAGGACAAATTTGTCCAGTACATACTTCAGACTGTATTCCTTGCAAACTATGTTAGGTACACATTATTTGTTAATTAATGTGGTTTGTTTGAACATTTTATCAAATTTATTGTGTGTTAAAATCAATAATCCTGGTAACAGTAGTACAAGAATATGAACTTGAAACTTAATGCATGCAACCCGAAAGTACTTGGTACCTTTTCTTTTTAATCTCCTCAGATTTTTGGCATTTTACATTTCTGCAATCTGTATAAATGATAATGGTTATGATGGGGTTACTTGGATCATAATGCTGTAAATCTGATGAGCACATAGTAATTGTACATGTTGCGACTGAGTTAAAAATGAAAGAAACATTGTTACTACAGAAAAGAAAAGAGAAGCAAGGATAAATTTTATCCTTAATACATGGACCTCTGTGGCTTCAGACTTCTGAAAATAAGCTTTCAAAATGTTTGTTTGAATGCTGAACAACCTTTCCTTTCTAAATAGTAATAATCTGTATATGCAATTTACTCATGTTAATTTACCTTATTTTTAATTTTATCTATGTCATATGTTTGAAAAATAAAGATTCTAATTTAATACAACACCAATAGTATTAAAATACAGTACATAGATTCTGAAGTTTCTATATGCTACTGCTCAATACAAAGGAGACATATTTATGTTACTGGCATTTATACCCAAATGTTACAAACATATTCAGATAGAAATATAAATAGTTTGAATTGACTTTTGAAGATTGGTACATTCTGAAATCTATACAGGTGCTACTCTTGTTTTATTGAAACAAAACTTCATTACATTTTTTCTAAGTACTTCAAGTTTTTTAAATGAAAGGAATTCTGTAAGCAATTCTAAAAAGGAACAAGGAATAGGATTCATGTGACACTCATAAGCCTGCTAAATATTGGTATAACATTTTCTTAAGAGAAAAGTTGTAAATCCTAGTGAGAAATAGTAAATCAAATATTGCTAGACTTATTAATAACAGATTAGCATTTGAGGCATGCATTATTGCCTCATTGCAATGCTCAGATTCCATTAAAAAGTAAAATGTTGAAATCCCAAACAAATCATACAGAGATTACTCTAATTTAAAATGTCTCTGTCATGCCAGATTATTTTCTCTTCTCAGAGACTCAAGTTAAAAACCAAGGTATAGAAAGACATATTTAACAGAGTTGCAGTATGATAAATACATCTTTTTATGCAGGTAAGAATTACATAAGCAAAAGTGAATATGAAAGTGTTATTTAAACATAATTGCTGTCCCTTATGCTTGTGCATATGGCAATGGGGGGGGGGGAACACAAACGACCTTTTACAAAATGCACATCATTTCCAAAGAGTAATTTAAATATGCTTGAAAAAGAGGTCTGGAATCTGAAACCTTTTAAATAATATTGGTTGTTTTTAACTGCACATAAATCCTATACCCAAAGGTGAATGGAAATGTGTACCAAACAGCAAGACAATATAAAGAAAGAGAACAGTGAAGTTCACAAAAATGTTTTCTACAACTAGTTCCTATTACATATATAACTTGTTAAGTGTTCTAAATATTTAGAAATAGACAGTGAAAAGTAAGAGCTTATTTTTGTGAACCACACACAATTTATGTATAGCAGGTAATGCTTAGAACAAGGCATAATGTTTCAGAGGCAGGAATGAAGTATCTTATTCCAATATATCACGCTGCTAATTTCATTTAAAATTGCGCAGTTAGCATTTACACAAACGGAACACCAACAGCGACAAAAGTGTCATATAATGAAAGAAGTAAAGTTGCAAAATATGTGCGTATTATGTATAGAAGTCTTTGTCTTAAGAGCAAAAAGTAGATTAAATGCACTGTGTGAGAAGCAAGAATGTTCATTTCATGACCCTCTATAGGACTGCTACAGAGACTCCATTGTCACATATAAATGTGAAAAAACTTTGCATGATATTGCATTTTATAATTAATTTGTTTTTTAAAAATGCAAAATCTTGTGATCTTCATCAACCACAGTTCTATTACTATAACATTTATGCCCTAAATATTTGGCACAGTCTGCAGATTGTACATTATTACATAACAATAATAATAAATAATAAAAATAAAATCATTTTCCTATTAACTACCAGCTTCTTGTCGTTCCAAATAACTGAAGCTGTTGAATATTAGAAAGAGAAAAATATGCACAAGTACAAGCAATAAGAAAGAGTATTTAAATTAGGTGTATTAGACACTGTATGCCTCAGTGAATGCTGCGAAAACATATTCAACATCTTTCATAGTTAAAGAAAATAAAGAAAAGGGGGAGGGGGGATAAGGAAATAAAAAAAGAAAGAAAGAAGAAAAGCATGGACTCTTAGAGAATAAATTAAGCATGCTTAATAGGCACAATAAGATTAGAAGAGGATTCTTATTCTGATATGTTTCAAAGAGATCAGTCTGAAAAGTATGATTGTTAGAATCTGAACTTTACTGATGTTTTAAAATATCTATTATCACAGCAAGGGCATGAGGACTGGCAGCTATTCACAGAAATTTGAGCTTTGCTGTATAAAAAGAATATGCCATTAACAAGGCACTAAACGTTATTTATAAGTTTTGTATTTTAGTCTGATTTGTAGCTGGGTATGTATTTCTGAAATTGGCTTGCTTAGTCTTATCATTAAACAATTTGTGCTTGAATAACAATTAACTTGAAATGATATTATAACCCTGCAACTGTCTCCAGTCATAACTTTTCTTTGGGATTGGAATAAAGGCGTGATAATCATTTGACATGTAGGACTGGCAAATGATATAATAATGCTTCATTTTGAACAAACAAATTCTGTAATGACTAGCAGCAGATACCAGAAAAAGCTTATAAGTTTTTAAAATAAATTAGAAACATCCCAACATTCACTTTGGCATAGAGATAGCTCCCATTGAATTCAAGTAAGTACTCTCAAAAATTAAAATCAAGAGTACATTGGTCTGTAAATGAACAAGAAAGTCAGTCCTTATTTCCAAAGGAATTGTATATTGTAAATGATTTGGATTAATTACTATTTTGATTAACAGAGGAGTTGTTTAACTTTTGCCATATGGGCCACTGATAAATAATATTTCCTATACATTTATGTTTGGAAATGCTTTGTTTTTGAAAGAGCCAACAACTCTGTTTCCTATAAAAAGGCTACGAGTACAAATGTACCTTCATAAAATAGAAATTTGTTTTTTATATTATTTGTTTTTTGATCAGCAACTAATCACTGGGTAGATTTTGAAGCCCAGACCCACTTAAGTCACTACGTACTGCTATCTGAAGCACAAGTAGGCTGAAATATAAGTAGGCTGTTTGATGAATCAATTCAACTTTTACTTTTAGGGACACATTAAGCATATGGTGGATGCAGGGTGACTGCTGATGTGCAGAATTTGGAACATCCGCTTGATGCCTGTCATAAGCTTTGAAGTTAATTTTGGATCTCTGAAAGTGTTTGGAAGTCCCTGTTTTGAAACTGTAACGCTTATGCTGCCAGCCATTATGGCCAATTTGAGCATCTGCCATGATGCAGATGATGGTAATAAGTGTTTGATTTGTGAGTTTATGTTATATTTCCATGTACCATATTTTACAGCAGTTTATCTTACTACTGATGTGGAGTCACTCATCTGTAGAACCTGTGTTCTATTGTTTGTATATTGTGGAGCGTAGACTGGAATTACTTTATATATAAACACTTTCAGAGATATGGTTTTGATTCCTGAAAAATGGAACCAACCATGCAAGAAAAGCAAAATAATAGCAGCATATATATTTAATCAGTTTGGTTCATGCAGTTATTAACTTTTGCAGGTTGAGGAAAACATGTATACAAAAATGCTATGTTTTAGTAAGCAGAATGCCTACTCTTAAGTAATAACATTTTGTCTCTCTCCAATAAAAGCAGTAAGCATACATCAGAGCACATTCTAGTGCTGCACAAACTTTGACTAGAAGGCAGTATTAGAAGCTCATTCTGCTTATATGTTAAATCTTGCTATTCTTTTAGACTATTCATAACATCACTGCATAAGGTGATTCAGACACCAGTGGGAAAGGTTTATGATAAAAAGGGGGGAAAAAAAAGAAAGAAAGAAAAAAACAAGAAAAAAAAACTCGCATATAGGTATATGATTTGCTTTAGCTACAAACATTTCTGGACTATTTCATTTCAGTGTAAAACTTAGGTATATGGACTTAGGTATAAAGAGGATGCATAATGAAGGATGAAAAAAGACATAAATATGTTGAAGAAGACACCAATTACTTAGCTTTGGAGCTACACTGGTATTCACAAGTATGGAGGAATAAAGGGACATGAGTATTAGTGTGTGCATTTTTTTAAAATGTTAGTTTAAATTGATTGTGATAAAACATTTTTTTCCTTCATATGACTTTAGCCTGAATTAACTGCACTGGAAATTTAACCTTTAGTAGCTATTTTCATTATGGTCTTAACATCAGGGATTGTTCTCAACTTTCAACTATTGTTAACTATGTAATAGTCAATTAAGAAACAAGAACCATTGCATTTAATATCTGTTAATTTTTGTTCCTTTATCCAGAAGAAAAGTCTTGTTGAAGACCAAGCTTAGGAATGATCCAAAGGAAAAATTGATTTTCATAATGATTGTGGTAATAGCAGTGTGTTAAGGTCATTCTCTTTTTTAATCTGCATTTGGCATTTACTCTAACACTATTTATTTTATGCTTACTTGGGAGCTTAAATCATGGTGAGACAAAAGTCTCTTCTCTATGGTTAAGTTATTTGATACAAATTTCTCTCTAAGGCTTCTCTCTAAAGCTTCAATTTGAAGCTTCAGTCAACTAATTGACTTCAAGGTTAGTTGGACTATAAACTATTAATTTTGCATTTTCTACAGTACCTATCATTAAGAGAAATGACTAAGAAGCTGAGCAGTATCAAACCAAATCTATTGACCAGTGATGATAAGACTAGCTATGTATGGTTTTAATTGCCTCATCTTTTGGAATGAGATAAGTCATCAGCTAGAAGTGCATTTATGCTAATATCATGCATTAAGATATATTAAAAAGAAAAAGACCTCGGTGCAAGACTTCTGCAAAATTTAAAGCACCCCTTAATATATGTATTATAATTATACTACTAAAGTTATTTTATTAAGACAAGTGTTTAGTGATTAAGCAATGAAGAGGATTATGAGGCAGCAATCACCAACAAGAATAAAATGTGAAACCCTATATTTATTGTTGATTAATGGTTCTTTCACAAATGCTATGTGTAGATTATTTTTATTGTTTCATCTGCTTAATAATTTATTTACATTATATACCTATTCTGACATTTCAAATACAATTGCCCAGAGAAAATTAACTACCAGGACTTGGCTCCTAGATTTCATGGCTGCCTTTAGTTTTGGATTCAGTGTTTATGCTGGAAATCAGACTTTTTAAGGGCCACTGGAACCTGGCCCCAGTGAGCATAGAATAATGTGCACCTATACTCAAAGTTATTTACAGATATACAGGGCAGAGTTACAGAAAATGAAATTCAGTTCAGTGTTTCTGCCGGAAGTGATGGATGAAGCACAGTATAACAATTACTGCAGAAAGTGTTTGGCAAGATGAATAGGTATCACACAGGTTTATTCATTCTTCATTTTCTTGCCTAAAACTGGAAGTGAGACTGTGAGACTGTTTGAAGATGTTGGACCTCATCACCCTGTGTATATTATATAGGGTGGACCATTGAAGTTGAAATTGTGTAATATCTCCAAAACTAAGCATTGTAGAAATAAATGCCTTCAATAAAAGTTGCTTGACATTATGGGGGAAAGTAAATGCCATTAGTCATGTTTTGTTTGGAGGAGGTTATGATGGTCATTTTAGGGTGAATTTAATATTTTTAAAAGGGAACCTATAATTGGGGTAAATTTAGATTGAACCTAAAATGAACATCAGAATGTCTTCCAAGTAAAACACGACAAATGTCATTTACTTTTCCCCATAATATCAAGCAACTTTTATTCAAAGACATTTCTTTCTACAATGCTTAGTTTTGGAGGTATTGCACAGTCTCATCTTAAATGTTCCACTCTGAATAGTGAGTCAATGTTGGTTTATCAAACTTATATTTGCACATATTTTGATATGTCTATTAATCATCGTATAAATATTTTTGCCTTTTTCTTCTTTGTATAAGTAAATCTGTAGTTTAGTATGCCAAAATATTCACTGGACTGACATGGCAAAGAAACACTTATTAATAAAGACCAAGTGATATATAATATTATGGATTGACTTTTACACTGTACCGCTCAAATCTAGAAACAACATGCTGCCATTGATGGTGATAGCACACTTGCATTTTACTACTCTCCAAGGAACTTTCCATTCATTTGAAACTGGGATTTGATTTTGTTTCATGGGTAGCAGAGGTGGTGAGCTTCTCAGAATTGAATGATTTTGGCCCAAAGTAATACTTAGTCATTTCTAAGCACTGAAGTTTTGATTTATCAGTTTTGTATTCATCACATGGAGTCACTCATCTCAGTGCTAGTTCGTTGCTTACTTTTGTTGCCAGCTTTTCCTTTTCTTACATTCCTTCCACAGGCCAACCACAAGGGTAAACTCTCAAAAATTCAATGTTTGAAAACTACCCTAATTATCAGTTTTAGCTGAAACCATTTCAAGTTTTGAGAAACACATCACTTCAACCTGCTGTCTGTAAAACCTAAACAAAATCCCAGTTTTGAGCAAGTGAAGTATTTCTTTTTAATTAATTAGAGGGTAAGAAATATAACCTCAAGGGGCAATGGAGTAAAAGAACTGGAAATTTTTACTATTTTTCTTCTGTAAAGCTGATAGCATAATTATGCAAGTATTATTAGGAATTCATTGTGCAATCTTTATTGTTGCTGCTGCTGATGATGATGAACATATAGAAAAATTGTTTATATTAATGACCTATAGGTACAAAATTAGTTAGCATAAAGTTACTTGGTTGCAAGCCAAAGAAAGATATGCTGAAAATATCCACACTTATCAACAGCAGAGAAACATAAAGAGGTTACATACCCAGAGAAAGGCATATATAGAGCTGTAGTTTCTTTGAGTACTTCCATTTCTGATTTTACAATTGTATTTTATCCAGCCAAATATGAGTTGGGATTTATTATAGTGACTTCAGTTTATACGGAGGGGTGGATGTACTGCATTCAGTTCCTTAAACCTACTGAAGAAAATATGAATAAAAAGCTAGATAGATCTGAGCAGGGAATATAAATCTAGTTAGAATCAGAGAATCTTTTACATGGAAATTAACATTCGATAATCTGAGAGCAGATTAGATGTACAGGACTTTGACAGAAAAAGTTTAGGTATCTGAAATTCTAAATTTAAACAACCTGGTTAATGAATAATTCTGCAAAAAGGAACATCATGTGGAATTACAGTTTAAATGTAAGGTAATTGCTTGTCTACATTTATTGGATAAGGCTTCATCATCTTAGGCTGAAGTTTCCCATTTTATTTAGACATTACTGTGTAGCCTGTAAGCCATCATTGCAAGGAACAAAGAATATGCAAAAGTACAATAGGAGCAAAATGAGCTTTTAATATGCATTTCTCATTTCTGTGCGATTGATATTTAGTTATAAATTGCAAAATATAGGTATACTAACTTTTCTTTATGTACCTACTTTATAGGTAACACAATTTGAAGAACCTGATTTGGGTAACAAAAGCAGGGAGAACCAATGATAATGTAAAATATAATGTAAATGATATTTTCCCTGCAGAATTATAGGTAAGGTTTTCTTCTGTTATACTTCACTGATGCATATGAAGACAAGTAAGTGCCTATATAATATTTGGAGATATGCAGCCTAATAATGCTGACTTTGGCTATTCTTAAAATGTTAGACCTTTGGTATCGTCATAATAAATGTGTTTATGCCCCTTAAATAGGAACAAGTACTTGTACTTCCCTTGCACTTCTACACTAACAAAGGCAAAGCTACAAATAGAAAAATAATTGATCCAATACAAGATTTTTGGTTTAGTCTACAGTATGTCAGTATAGCATATTTTGGGATATGCTCTGCAACCATTAACTGGAGCATTAATTGAATTGCAACACATTCATTAAATAAATAAATGGTGGATATGATAATATCACTGCAAGAATGTATATAATAAAGTAATGTTATCTGTTGACTGTTAAACATACCAATCAGTATTGAAAGTGAAACTTATAGTATAGATTTATACTCCTCTGTTTCCCTCTACATACATTGACTCTTACTTTTTATTAATAGGATGTACATTCATTTCTTGAATTAAACCTACACCACATTATAGAGGTGTATAGTGCTGCTGTTACTTAATTATACTCTAAAGTAATCTGCAATGGTATACATTTTAGTTTTTATTAAACATACAAAGCATCGGATATACATTTTTTTTCTGAATGACTTTCTTGTTCTTGTGCTATAATGCATGTTTAAAGATTAAGTTGGTCCCAAGTTTGGAGGAAGATAGGGAACTAAGACAAGCTGACACAGTTTAGGTAGAGGTGAAGGGAAACAAAACAAAGTAATATTGTACTACACAATACCTATGTGATTTGTATCAACATGAAGCTCAGTGTATTTGTGTCACTCTGATTAAAAGAGATACAGTGCTAATTGATATTAAAAGTGAAAATATGATATTAAAATGTATCATCATGAATATCATCATTATCATATCATCATCATCATCATCATCATCATCATCATCATCATCATAACATACTTTAATTTAATTCAAATAAATCTGTATTATGAAATGTTCATTTGGAGAATTCTAATATCAATGCTCAACTATAAACTTTTTCCTTTTAGAAAAGAAAAAGATATACTTCTTTACATTCCTTCCTTTACATAAAGATAAACTGAAAATTACTGATATATATATGGTATTAACTTAAACAACTGATGACACTCCAAATACAAATGGAATTTCAGAACATCAATGTACCTAATTTAATACTAGGTTTCATGAATAATGAAAAAATAACTGAACGTTGTAGGTGTTATACATATGGTAATTTGATACAATGTAACATGATTAAAATTAACATAATATAATTTACTAATAATTTATTAGTTAGCTCTATTACAGGTACCTAGAAGTAAATAAAAGCCACTTTCCAACCAATGTCTTTGCATTATTTTCCATCTTAGGCATTAATGATTTTCTTCATCTTGTGAACTGATATTTAAAATGTAGGCATGCATAATAGGTTAAATATTCATGATATTAATTGAATTGTTAAGACAAAAACAATACTATTGCTTAAATTTGATTTTGAAAAGGAAGAAATAAATAAAAGAAAACATGCTATTTATTTTCATTTCAATTCCACTTAATAGGGCTGACATTTTTATTTTCTCTAACACACACCTAATAAGTAGAGGAAGTGTTGCACATAACCCAAAAATTTGATATCAACATTTCAATGAAAATACATGCTTTGAGGCACCCTGAATAATAATAATAATAATAATAATAATAATAATAATAATAATAATAATAATAATAATAATAATAATAATAATAATAATAATAATAATAATAATAATAATAATAATAATAATAATAATAATAATTTAGAAAAAGACTGTGTATGTGTCTGTGACAGCATAACTCAAAAATGAATGTTCAGATAAATATCAAACTTGGTGTTGAAGCTCAGTATCGTCCAAAAATGTGATTTGAAGATGATAAAAAAATTGCCTCACACCAAACTACCTTTTGCATGGAACATCTTTCAAAATTTTTGATTGTATCAAAATGGCTAATGATTTTGATTAAAATACATATAACTAAGATATCTGCATTACAAAATATATATCTCAAATTTTCTGGGAATAGCCTCTAAAGTTGTCTTCATTTGGAAGTAGTTTTGTATAAATAGTAAATGTTAAGACGTACAAAAATGTACTACACAAAAAATGTAGATCCCTATAAAACACACAATTTATTTCAAATAACTTTTTTTGTGGCATCAGACATTTCCAGGACATCCATTATTATTGATTTGAATTTTTCAATACTTATAATTTTTTTAATGTGCTGTAGGTATTCACTAGCTTTTTGCAGTACCATGGGAAGAGTATGGGATTTCAAGGCCAGCATGTAGCCACTGAATTTTAAATGTCTGACCATTGATTCAGTTTCCTCTATCCCTCTTGTACCTACATTAACATATTTCTGCAAAGGTATATCTGGGTTAGCATGAAGTAAATAGAAAAATAGGCTTTCATAGGAATAGTTTGCAGAAGCTATATACAAATAAAAATAGTGGGTAGAGAAAGCCATGTAAATGTATCCTTTCTGATTTTTTTTCTGAATAATTTATATATTAAAATGTTAAAAATAATTGTACTGCACCATATAAAAACACCAATTAAAGTTAAGAAGAATGAAAACGTGTATATCAAAATATAATGTTAACACAATTCAGAAGTTATCTTAAACTTTATATAATGACAATAAAAATGGTTCTTTTTTATAAATTTTGTGATGTGACCACTACATATGTGTTTAAGAAAATTAGCATTTATTAATTTCTGAAAAACTTCTCTTTGAAGTTAAGAAAAGGAAGTTACTGTGACCAATGATTTCCATACGCATGTTTCCAGCTTGGACACATGGCCACTGTTGAAATGTTTAAATTATATTTTTTTTCTCCCTTTTGTAATACTAAAACAAATTCTTCTCAGACACAGTATATGTAATACAAATTAATTTTCATTTGTTAAAATAATAACCAAACTGGTTGCTCTTGCGGTGTTTAATTAAAGAACATTTAAGGAATTTGTAAATTTAATGTCTAAGAATTTGACACACATCAGACCAAAAGCAAAACACTTATCACCTCAAGCCATCTAGGAAAAGTTTACACATTAGGTTTCTTATGAAAAGAAGATTAATCAATGTCTTGTTCTAGCACAAAATGAAAACAATGATGTTTTATAAAACAATAAAAGTATTGTTTTTTGTTTGTTTCAGAATAAGAAGAACAAAGATTACAATCTAGGTATGTTTAACTCATTTTACTTAAAATGTTAATTAATCTCATTTTTACTCAGTGCTTCAGTTACTTTTATTGCAAGATTTCTCTGTTTTTAAACTTTCTTGAGAGAAGTCCTAATGCAAGTGTTTGCTACACTTTAGAGAATGTCAGTTCCTTTTAACTTTTAACAAGTACTCATAGTATAACAAAAAACTTGCTATCTATATTTGCACTAATGGCAAAAATAAAATTTTGCTTGTACATATTTTAGTCATTGTTCTTGCAATTTATCAAACCCTTAACTTATTATTTTTCTTTTTCACACTTCATCATTTAGTTTATAGATTACATTTGCAAGATAGGTAATGGATTCTGGTCTCTCTATCTGGTGTATATCATCATTGCTGACTGTAGATCAGCAGTCTAGGTTTGATTGCTGATAGAATCTTTCAAACTTTTATGAAGCATAGAGCTCTGAAAAAGTTCTACTGTGACTCATAAGGAGAACCAAAGAGATATTTGGGGTTTAACAGTTCTCTCTGAACATTGCATTGATGACACTTCACCTGAAGAGTTAAAGATGCAACAAAAGATATAGCATTAAATTAATTAATCTTCTCTGCCTTGAGGAACTGTGGTTTTGGAGAAGCAAATCAATAGGGAATAAAGGGAATAGTGAATAAAGCTAATAGGGAATGAAGCAAGGAAAAATTACAAAGAGGGATCAGGAAGAAGTAAGAAAGAAAATAGTTTTCTTTTATAGGTCTGGCTCTTTCCATGTCTATACTTAAAAATCTGAAATTTAGCTGTGCAAAGCCAAGACAAGTTTCCTTAACATGCCAAAATATGATACATCTTTGCAGTTTATGTTAGTGTTTAGATCTGTTTTTGTGCTACTCTGCTAAAAATGTATTCTGCTATAAATGCTTTTATATGTTTAACATGTTTAACCGTGTTCAGATCCCGGCTGTGGTGTTGAATTTTTCAGTTGACTCTATATTAAAAACTTGCCTAAGACCAGGCTAAGGTCTATTAAAAGTATAATTAATTTATATAATAACAACAAAAAAATCATTAAAACGTTTACCTTTAGTTCTTTTTTTGCTATTTGAAAATTTATTATGGCCATTATGAATATACTTGTAAGAAAATGCACATTTTACACCAATGGCATTTATGTTTTTCTCAGAATGCCTTTACTGTTTTCCCATTTTGCATGTGTAATGAGCTACAGTACCTAATAACTATGTTAATTTTATCCCTTTAAAAAACCAAAATGTTTTAAGCAGGAGTGGCAAGATGTATCTATTCACTGAACTGCCAAATATACAACATGCATGACATACCTAGCAATGCATCTAGAAAATAAAGGACAGCCACCAGAGAACAAGTGGCACTGAGAGTCCAAATGACGACTCAGTCCTATATTCGCTACTCAACTAACAGGTCTTCTCTGAATGTCCTTTTCATTGCTGATACTATTAGCCAAAGTGTTTTGGCAAGGGTATTCAGTAAAGCACATGGCAATGGATTGTCTGTTAGAAACGTTCTTCATTCCAAGATATATTTAAGATACTATTGCTTCTGTGTCAACTTGCCTTAAGAAAAATTATTTCATTCTTGCAGGAAGAAAATGTAATTAAACATAACAGCTAAAGAGAAACAGACAGAAAGGGAATGAAAAATATATACATCAGTGCTGCCATCTCCATAAGTACATAATTTATATACATTATGCAATGCTTATATACATTGTCTGAACACAGAAGCAAACACCAGCTTTCCAGCGATATTTTTGTAAATCTTAAACATTAAAGTATTATAAATGAGGCAGTGTATTAAAGAGAAACAAATCACTTAGCAATAAATAACCCTGTAACATGGATTGTAGCTGTGAAACACTAGAGCTGTAAAAGCTAGTGCATGATGAAGGTAGCAGTTTGTGCTTAATAACTTTGCTTAACAGCCATAAAACATAGTGATGTGTGATACAATCTGATATTAGCTATATTATTATTATTTGGTCCTATAATGCAGATTCTTTTGCTTGTCTTACAGTTGTTAAATGTTATTGATAAAGTCACACTAAATATGTACATATATGTAAAAAAGAAAGAAAAGTTATGGTAAGTTATTAAAATTATAATGCTTTTTTCTCACTTTGCAGTTTCACAAATGTGTGCGTACCCAAGGAGAAATAGTGTAAGTGGAGACACACACAGCATTTCCAAGGTGTTCAGTGTATATTGTATACTTCAACATGATGAAATGATGCGAAAAATTTATAATTACTTGGGCAAGGATTCATGTTTTAATAGCAAGCATATGTATTTCCTTTGAGACCTAATATATTTATTAGTTTACAATTTTTTTCATACTTAGTAAATCAGCTGTTATCTTTGTGTCTAATGATTGCTTTTTCACAATGTCCATCTAATGATAGCTTTTTCACGACGTTTGTATGTAGCTAGAAGGTTGAATTAGATTTGAAAAATTCAATGGCATGGCTTGGACATGAACCACAATATTTTTGGCTTTCTGTGCTGATGCTCTACCATTAAGCTTCCATGGCAAGTTATTTGAACATACAGTTATCTCATCTCATTTGTGATTAACTAGAAGCCCAGAATTAAGAGTACTTGCAGCATTGCAAGTTGCCTTTAAGGTATAGCATCTCAGAGTGGTACACTGAAATATATGAAACAAGTGAGAGAATTAAAAATCCCATTTGAGGTAGATACTCAGTGGTAGAACATTGGCACTTTAAGACAAAAGATATATTGCTCAAGTACCAGCAAAGATTCTTACCTTTGCTCAGGTAGCTTAGCACATCTCTAAAGGTCATTTAAAGACAGTGTTTTCATATTACCAAAGCTAAAAAAGAAAGGCCTTTAAATATGTAAAACAGCATGATAAATAACAGAACTGGAAGGAGTAACTTATAAATTTCTTAAAATATAACAGTTATGAGGATACACCACCTCTTTTTTCTTAAAGGATAGCAAATTTTTCATTGCTGGTTGAATAATGATTTCCAGCATACTGAAAATGAACCAAAGTCTGTTAGATGATATTACTTCTAAACTCAGTCCCAGAAGAACAAATCTGACCAAGCACGAGTGTTGTTGTATGTAAAGTTTTGAAATTCTGAGTATCTGAATTAATTTTATAGGACAATACAGTGTTGTTTTAAGTTATTGTACAGGGTCAAAATTTTTAAGATTTTCCCCCACTGGGTCAATAGAATTTGATCTGAATATTTAAAAGTTCCTGTGCTATAATAGCAAATGTAAATCTAACTTGGATGTGTATACATTACTATATACTCCTTCAATTTAGTTCCTTAATATAAATGGATAATAATACAAATTTAATGATCTTAAATATTCAATACTAAAATAATAGATTCTGTAGTACATAGCTCTGGGGAAAAACTTTTTAATTAATCATTGCATCATATTTATCCGAAAAATTTGTTGTCTTTCTTCCCCTTAAGCCAAAAGTCAGAACTGGAAACAGTTAATAAACACAATAACATAGTTATTGTGGTAATGCATTTTTAAAGAATTGTTATTAAACTGATTTGAATTTTTTTAGGAGTGACTAAAGGAAAATATTTTATTCTATGGATTATCATAGTGATAGCATAACACTACCAAAAATACACAAAAGAAAATAAATTGAATTTTAATGATATCTTGTGATTTGAATGCCATCCCTTTTTCATATCTTTTTGGAACCTATTGAAGTAATCTCAATAAATTATTTGCAAGTCTGTGAATAAGTAACATGGAGAAAACAGTGTTTTGAAAGTTAATACCATATCACACTCTCACTATGTCTGAATAGTAATGTCTGTATATAGACAAAGTGACAGAAGTCAATAATTCATAGTCAGCTCATATCAAGTTAGATTGCATTTAGTATATAATATAAAATTATAAATGCACAGCAATTCTATTGGCAAAAGCCTGGAAATCACACTGATCAACACCCAAATCTGTATCAAATTCACAATTGTCTTTTGATCACATAGATTTCTTCATTATCTGTCAGACCAACTCATTAACTGTATACTTAATGTCTCTTTAAATTTCCTAAATGACAGTTTACAAAGATAATAGATTGTACACACAAGGAATAAATCCTTATACATTGGGGAAAAATTAGAAATAGAAAGCTCTTGTACAAGGAGTTCTTGTTTCAGTGAAGTAAGCAGTACACATGGCAAACCATTTTACATTGGAAGGAACACCTTAGTCAGACTTTGAAAATAAAAACAACATACACATATATATTATATGTTGTATGCAAATGCATTTATTTGTATATGTACATTTATGCATCAGTTGTTTGAAGTGTTGTGCTTAGATTATTACTAGACCTCAACAAGAGAGCAATATTGTCTAATCGACTCAAGAAGGATTTTATGTCCTTTCATTGGGTCAAAGCACTTAAGTTATAATTAGTTTTTCCAAGAATTTTTGAACATAAACAACATTTATAAAATTCTACATATCCCTAATAAGTATTTATACATACCAGAATTATGGCACATTTAAAATACTTGATGAATATTATTTCTTCCATTTCTTCCTGCCAACGGAAGTTCTATAGTGTTTCATATAATATAAAATTGCTTCAGTTGGTTGAAGAAAAATGGAAATAATAAAAATGCATAAAGTTTTTGAACTTATTATCTATGCAATGAAAGCTCTAGCTCAGAACAAACAGCTATGCACATGAATAATTTTTTTTTTTTTTTTTAATTTTTAAGATTTTATTAATTTAAAGCACATTCATCATAAGAAATTTGTGGAATTTAGATGATAGTAAATAGATCATACAAGTTGCTCTTTGGGAAATTTTTAGATTCTATCCTCTTTTCGATTCAGTATTATTTATTACAAGATAATTATGAAATATGGGATAGAAAAAGAATTTTTTTATCTTTGTAGATTAGATTGAATTCCATTTTGTTTAATGACAGCATTGTACTAATTTGTTTTCCTAATTAATTGACAATTTACCCGATGAGATCTAATAGTTGCATACCTCAACTTAAGATTATAAGAGAAAAACATACTCTAAGAGACTCTGGCATAAAAGGTTATGTGGTATTTTTTAGGGTATTTCTACAATTGTTACAAAAATTAAATGCTGGAGCTCATTCTTTGTCTGGAACTTAAACTGTTGACTATCTTATGTGTCATTAGCTGTGTACTAGAGTATGTTATATTCATTCTCTCAACTCAGAATTTAGTGTAATATGACCAGAATTAAAAGAGAGAAAAAATTTAAATATCAACCAAAGGTTATGATAAAAGAGCTAAAAGCAATATTTTGGGTCTCAAACATATTCTATCTGTAACAACAAAGTTAAGCTACCAGAAAACATTCAGTCAAAAATAATATTCTCTGTATCAGCATATGAAAAAGGTTGTACACATAGAAACAGTCCCAATTTAAAAGAAAGCACAGGCTCACAGTTCTTAGAAAAGTAAAGTTTGAATCTTTGAGAGTATGCAACTTGTGTTTGCTCACCTATTGTTATATCTGATAATTCTTACGATGACTAGATTTTGCTGCTCTGGAAGCAAAAGTTCCCAAAGAACACACAAATTCAGCCAAAGCATCCCAAATAGAAGAAGATCTTGGCCGTGGGGTATCTTCACCTTGATTTCTCCTTGGCCCATCCATAGTAGGTGTCTTTCCAGAAGTGGCATTATTGTTATTGTTATTATTATTATTAGCTGAATAAATATTATTGTTATTGTTGTTATTCGTAGAAAGAGAAACAGGGGGCATCATTTTTATAGGTGATTTGTTCATCTTGATGGAAGTAATAACAGGAGAAGGAGGGAGGTGGCGAGGAGATCTTGCAGTCCTTATGCTGGGTTGTCTTCTTGGAGTTGAGGGCAAACGGACTGGCCTAGACAGCCGTTTGCTGCGTCCTCAGGCATACTCTGTATCTGTGGAAAGGCTCCGATCACCCAAAGAATATGCCCGTTCATCATAATATGGCTCATCTTCATCCTCACCACGACCATCTGGCGTTGCAAGATCATCACTGTAAGTACCCCTGGAGTGGGCATAAGCAATACTCTTCTGGTAGCTAAACAGTTGTCGTTCCAAGCTATAGTTTTCAGCTTGGAGAGCAATAATTTCACGCCTGTAATAGAAATGAAAATATGACATGCTTTTAATAATTACTTAGTTCTTAGTATGTCAGATAAATATTTTAACAATTAAAATGTATATTAAACTAGCTTCTTCCTTTATTTGCAATTTAAAGCAATATTTTCTCATTGGAATTTATAAAGTGTAGATAGCCTTAGTGCTATTCATTATCTTGCAATCTACAGAGTATTTCTAATGCCAGGGGAAATATCAGGAATCTTATCTCTGATGCTAGCCAAAGCATGAATAAAGTGGTTCATACTTTCCAGATTTAGAAAATGAGCTGATTAACCCCCAAGAACCAGCAATTATGCTAGTTGCTTTATAATGGATACCCATATAACTTATATATAAAATAAAGACAAAGATTTCTACCAGTAAGGATGTGTTTACCACTAGCACTACCACTGCTTTTTTTAATAGCTTTTGTGTAGTTCCACTTTAAATTGTCATATTGCTCTTGTATTGTTGTTTACTTACTTCTTACTTTCCCCATTGCTTGTTTATGTTCAGTAGAGAAAGGATTTATTATATTGCATGAAAAATTTAATATAAAAATGTTAACATTTTTAGGTCAACTGGAAAAAAAAAATGTGGAAGACAAAAACCCAAGTTGAGTAAATACCAAACTTTATATTTAAATCTAGCATGTTTCAAGGATGCAAAGCAAACATGTTTATTGAATTTCTGTTCCAGACTATTCTTTACATAAACAAATTTTTAATCTTTTATATTTTCTCAAAAACAGCAGTAATCATTTTGACTTAAATAAACATATGGATAAATATTAACACAATAAATAAAGTTTATATCTTTAACTTTCTGTGAATAGCCTCCCCATTCATAATATGTATTGAATTTTACATAATAGTGAATCCCTAAGATATAGACAGAAGCTTACTGATTAAATTCATTCAAAAATGCAGTTTGTGTTAAATAACTTTTAGTAGCTTTAGCTATTTGTAAAATATTTTATATTACAGTTTGGAAATTGCCAGTGTTCCAGAAATGTTCACATTTTTTCTCATTCCTTGTTTTTTATAGGTCATGCAAAAAGTATGCTGAATCAAAGCCAATGTTCAGTGAGTGAGCAGTATATATATATAAACATTTTTAAAGAATAATTTATAGATTAGCTATGAAAATAAATTACAATAGGTAGATGGAGAAATTCATGATTGTAAAACATCAGATTTTTTGCACTCAAATTCATAACTCAGTTCATACCTTCCAAACTATGGGAAGAACAGAAAATGATTTTAATCAAAGAAAAATATCCACAAGCAACAGGTATTAAACCCAGGTCATCAGATGACCAGATTCTGGGATGAGAAAAAAAACATTTTATGTTAGTGATGACCCCAAGGTTATTCTTGATAATATCAAGTAATATGGCAGAGGTATAAATATGAAGAAGGCAATGATATGAAATGACAGAGGAATTATTATTTCAGAAATGTGTTGGCAAGTTTAAGCACACAGGAATATAGGAAACTGTGTCTCGGATGTAAGGTATCTTTGGACCATATACCATATGGGACAAAATCATAATGTGATCTAAAAATTGCATGCCTGTGAGATAGAGGACCATACAAATCCTTTGTGTTTTGTTACCTGATGCACTATTTTTCTTCTTTTTTTAATACAAAAAGTCAATGTTTGTAGTTTAGGTAAAGGTAACGATCATACACGTTATAGAGGTAATGCCCATTTCTCAGACAGAGGGATAACATTTTATACTATTTAAATTGTAGTCATAAAAAATATCATGTTTTGATAAGTAAAGCTTATAATACAATTGATACTGCAAAAAGGAGTGTGATAATTATATCAAACAATTTTTTAGAAAGTAATGAGCTAATGACTAATTCACAATGGAGTGTCACTGGTGATGCAACATGAGCTACAAGATGACTGACCAAAGGAAATCAGAATGAATATGACAAAATCCATGCAACAAAATTGAATTGTGGTTAACTTTAACTGCATGGCATATGGCATCCACAGAACTGATGTGTGTGTTCTTGTAAAGATTGTATCAACCTCCATGGAAATACATTCTTTTTTGCAAGAAATATTAAATGAGAGGGTTAGCAGCAAAGGGGTACAAAATCAAAATTAAAAAAAAAAAAAATGGGAGTTAGTATGCAGCAATGAAGGGGAAGAACCAATTTGTTTGGTGGCAAAACAGTGCTAGTGCTAACATTGATAGGTGCTGCAATCTAGCATGCTATCTCGGAACCACTTCACCAAACTGTTATTTTGTCTGGTGGTATAGGGAGACAAGTGCACTTATACCCCTTTCCTCCAACTGTTTACAATAAGCCACCTGGAGTATGTGATAGTGTGCTGTTGTGCTCTTGAATAAAATTCTTAATCTTAAACCTTACCGGTATATTTAGTATGTAATCATGATTAATTATCCAAATTATTGAAGAACATTTATTGAAGATATGCTTGAGTGGGAAACATAAGGTAAAGTTATAATATTATTTAGAACCAAAAACTTGCCTAATTTTAAACTTAACCTCAAACAATGTTTATCTTCTCATGTACTGTATGGTCTCTCAAATTTAATTATGTCTTCTGTTACACATGGTCTGAAAATGTATATAGCCACTTTCAATGTTTATCATAATATTATCCCTAATGTTTTATATGCGGCATATACTTTGTTATTATTGCTTTCTCTACTACGTATAGCAAGTAGGGAAGTATTGCATTCCACCCAAGAATTCAATATCGAGATTGCACCGGAAATACATGTTTTGAGGTGCCCTGATTCCAAATAAAGCATATTTGGAAACATGTCCATGTGTGTGTGTGTGTGTGTGTCTGTGAACAGCATAACTCAAAAACAAAAAGACGGATAAATACCAAACTTGAAATTGAATATAGTGTCTTCCAAGGATGCAACACAAAGTTTTTCAAGAAAATTCTCCCACCACAGACTATCATACATGGAACTTTTTCGAAATTTTTGATTTTCTCAAAAATGTGTAATGATTTTGATTAAAATATCATATGTTTAAGATATTTTTAGGGCAAATCAAATGTATATCTTGAATTTCCTGAGAATGTCCCCACAAGTCCTCTTTGTTCTGAATGACTTCTGCATTACTGATAAACCATAAGAGATAGATAAAATTTGACTGCGCAAAAAATATAGAACTTGTTAAAATACACAATTTATGTCACTTTTTTTTTGGATGGAGTGAAACATTTCCAAGACCTTGTTATTTTTTTGAATCTTCCAATACTTATACTTTTTCTTAAATTGCAATTTGTTATTATTTTTTTATGTCCTAGACATGCAAAGAGAATGGAATGCTCCACATAGCAAATATTTCTTAAAAGATTTAACTATCTCTTAAAGTCTACAATATTGCCCTTGCATCTACCAAAACATTACCAATAAGGTACGTTTCAGCAATTGTTTATCTCGATTAACATATTAACATAAGTAGATGGAGAATAAGCGTTTGTAAAAATAGTTTGTACAAGAGTAGAGAAAGACACGTGAATGCAACACATCAATTTTTTTTATATCTCTGATTGTATTACCACTGGATTGGCCATGTTTCAAATGTTTTTGTGATTACTTATTCTTCAATACAGAACAATTATGGATTACACTGTTGATGAGAACCATCCATGCTTGAAAAAACTCAAATGTCTTTATTTTTAAGAGTCTTTCCCACAATGGGACTACATGGTTTAAGCTCTTTTCTATAAATTGGATATTAAAACTACTCCATTATAAACAACTAAAACAAAATTGATTGCAGGCATTATTTGACTAATTTTGGATCCTCAAGGTGAAATGGATGAAGACAGGAATTATCAACCTGGGAGTTCATCTTCATTGGAAGGAGAAGAGGAGACTAGTAAAGCTAAAAGAACAAGAATGCTGGTAATGGAGAAGAATCTTTAAAAAAAAACGAAAAAAAAACTACTCTATGACTCAGGTAAGAACTATGCCAGATTAGCCAAATCTTATGAGCACAAGTGCAGGTGCTAGTGTAAAAATATTACAGAAGAGGAAAGGGATACAATTTAAAGATTTTGTGCCTTAGGATCATGAGATCTACAAACTTCATTTATAAAAGCATTCATAGAAACGGTAGTCCTAAAAAACGTAAAAAAAAAAAACAATGCTGTAATGCTTATAGGGCATGAGACAGAAGGCCCCAGAGGATCTCATGAAATCAGATCATGTTTGCTTAAATATGCAGAACAACTTACTTTCCCCCACAGTAAAGTATCTTATTGCTTTCCGTGATAACTGTGATGGGGCAGAGGGGCAGAAATCAATACATTGTAAGATTTTGGATGCACATTATTTATCAGCACTACTCTGTTTGAAATGGTTGACCACAATTTTTTAATCTTTGGACATTCATTCATGGTGTGTGACCAAGACTTCATTCTAATAGAAAAACCTACGCAGTCTCTTCAGTATGCTTTAGTAGTTGAGGATAGGTGCACATGGTGCAC
This sequence comes from Deroplatys truncata, assembly GCA_030765065.1. Taxonomy (NCBI): domain Eukaryota; kingdom Metazoa; phylum Arthropoda; class Insecta; order Mantodea; family Mantidae; genus Deroplatys; species Deroplatys truncata. The sequence continues at coordinate 156,365,080 of CM060978.1, forward strand.
AATTTCAAGTAGGTAATCAGAATGCTCCTGAGGATTTCCTTTCAACTAAAAGCATGAATCAGACCATAAAACATAATGTTGTGGGATCAGCAAATACCAGTGAATCCGTTTAAAGATGGTTCATTCATTCATTCACACTTGTCTACAAGTACTAGCTGTCCTGGTGTTTGAGACTTATGGCATGAGAAAACCTAAGTTTGGGTGCCCAGCAACCAGTGCTTTAACTTTAACCCTTTGTACAACATCATTTCAGAAATTTTCTTTACAAATTTAGTCCCTTCTACAGTATATGCCATCAATTCACCATGACTTTTACAAAACACTCAAGCATGGCTGACGAAGCAAAACAATTTCTCAGCAACAGTGGTGGACACTATGCTGACAGCATGGAGTACATCTGGGATTCAGAGTTATAACCATTGATACCTAAGGCTTAAAATATCATGCTTATCATTGATACTTAATATTATTCATTGTTTTATAATAATACTTTGAATAATTGTGTGACTGTAAAATAGTATATGCAACAAGTTGTGTTTTATTAACCATAAATATAAACAAAATAAAATAAAAATATGTAATCATTTGAAGTGAAAAGGGCTTGTGGGTTCTACAAAAAAAAGTACCAAGGGTAATAATCATTATTATTGTTTACGACTTCATGTACAAATGCACAATCGTACATAGAACAAACTTATACCAACAATATTTTGATTAACATCCAACGGAATTTACAATGGAATCCAACATTGCAGCTCTTTTTCTCAGAATTGTGTTTTGAAGAATTTATGCCCGTTTGCTTCTAGCCCCACAAATTATCCCGAGTTGTATGAATTGAGTTCAAATGCACACAGAAATACAAGGAAAAGGCGCGTGCTTTCGCCCGAGCGTCTCCCGGCAATGCTGAATTGTGGTTCATCATTGTGAACACTAGATTTTGAACAACAATATCATGTTGCGTCGCCTTCGCCAGTATAGCACCATTGTGAATTGGGCATTATGGCGAATATCATGTATGGGAGAGCAAAGTTATGTCTATATATAGATGTCCTGAAAAAAAATGCTCTAATATTTACGGAGGCTGCACTAGGGAACAAAACAGGGAAGGAAGGGGGGGGAGAGAACGCTTATAAACATGGATCCTAAAATCAATATCTTTTGAGATATGGCTTTAATATGTAAGAGCGACATATCTTCTACACCAAGCACTTTGGCAAGAAACAAATGACTTCGGCGAATTTTGTATCGTTTTCTGGGGTCTTTTGAGGGGTGTGCTCCACCTCACCCATCACAGAGCGTGGTGGCTTGATAAAACAGCAATAAGGGGGAAAAGAGAAGTTGATGGCTTTGGTTTTTCTGGTGTTACTGAAACCAAAACGTGTTTATTGTCTCAGATGATGAGATGCGGTTTAAGGGCGCTAAAAGAGCTAAGGTCATCAGCGCCCTTACAAAGTATAAAAGTTACAGTCCAAAAATAAAACACCGATAAAAAACCGCATAATTAAAAATCGGGACACAAACCCGCGATGTCCAAAGGTAAAAAACAAAACACCAAATTCCAAAAACGAACACACTAAAAGCATGGTCAATAAAACAGTAAAACAACGTGTCAAGAACTGTAGAATGCGAGGGACACGAGCGACAGATGTCCATTGGGGAGGAGATGCCGCATTAAAAAGACAATATAAAATCACACAGTCAAAAGACGCTCAGCGCATCAAATGCGTCGACTAAAGCCAATGTCACTGATAAAACGTAAAAGACATTCTGCAGTACGCGCGTCGTCTGCCAAAACGTTGGCTAGGCCAACAGGCAGACCAACACGAACGCGCAACGGAGCTAAAACTTGACACTCTGCTAAAATGTGACGCACCGTTAAGGGCGCATCACACTGCTGACACAGTGGACCGGGGTCATCGCTGAGCAAGTATCTATGACTAAAAGGGCAATGTCCAATTCATAAACGGGCTAAAAGTACCTCTTCCCGACGTGTAGAACGAGAAGAGGTACCCCAGACTAACGGGACAGGTTTAACCTCCCGCAATTTGTTCCCCCGGAGGGCCGTCCACTCATCGCGCCAAAGCGAGAGGATGCGGCGACGTAAAATAACACACGAATCTGACGAGGGAACAACAGAGGTAAAAAATCTGGATAATAAAATCGCCGATTTGGCAGCGGCGTCGGCTGACTGTTCCCTGAGATGCCCACATGACCTGGAATCCACATGAAGGAGACGCGGATGCCAGAGGCACCAAGCGAGTGGACCAGGTCATGTATGCGCTGCACGATGGGGTGGTAATTGAAGAGCACTCAGGGAGTCTGAACAAATAAAACATGCGTAAGTCGTACCGCTGGACGTATAAAAGTGACTGATAAATACTAAAAAGTTCGGCGGTAAAAATCGAACATTGCCCGGGTAAACGAAATGTAAAACTACGATTACCATCAACAAAGGCACACCCTACTCCAACATCAGTCTTAGACCCATCAGTATATATAAAACGAAAATCTCCGAACTGCGCCTGAAGTTCTAAAACAGCCGATCTAAGAACTAAAGATGGGGTCTCATTCTTCGCCATTGACGTCAACCCAAGGTGACACTGGGCCTCAGCGCGCAACCATGGAGGAAAGCGCGCTTTCCCCTTGGGAAGGGCCGGCGCTGGCGTAAAGTCCAAATGCCAAAGAAGCTTTCGAAACCGAACCCCTGGAGGGAGCAAGGTAGAGGAGCTAACGAAATATTGCTGATCAAGCAAATCTTCGTAAAATACCTCGAAAGACGGGTGGTCAGGCAAGCTTGAGAGTCGACAGGCATAGCTGCACAAAAGCATCTCACGCCGGAAGGACAGCGGAGGCTCTGCAGCTTCAGCATACAGACTGGGTACAGGGCTGGTTGGAAAGGCCCCCGTAGCGACTCTTATGCCACGAAGGTGAATGGCATTCAATCGACGTAAAACAGATGGACGCGCCGACGAATAGACAATGCACCCGTAATCAAGCTTGGATCGGACCAAAGAGCGATAAAGATGTAGAAGGACGGTCCGATCAGCTCCCCAAGATGTGCCACTTAAAACACGTAAAAGATTAAGAGAACGGTCACACTTTGCTTTTAAAAACGAAATGTGCGAAATCCAGCTCAGCTTCCTATCAAAGATCAACCCCAAAAATTTCGCCTCGTCTGCAAACGGAAGTATCCCTGGCCCAAGATGGAGAGAGGGCGGAGGAAAAGTCTTCCGGCGCCAGAAATTGATTAAGACGGATTTTTCGGCGGAGAAATTGAAGCCGTTGGCGTTACTCCAGGCGTAGAGACGGTCAATACAGCCCTGGAGACGGCGTTCGAGTAGACAGGTCCGCCGTGAACTGCAATAAATGGCAAAATCGTCAACAAAAAGGGACGTTGAAATGCCAGGTGAAATACAATCAACAATGGGTTTGATAGCAATTGCAAAAAGTGTGACACTGAGTACAGAGCCCTGCGGTACTCCTTCTCTTGAATAAAACGACTAGATAAAACCGAGCCAACACGTACACAAAAGACGCGGTCCGTCATAAACTCCCGAAGAAAATTGGGAAGACGACCGCGGAAATTCCACGCATGGAGTGTACGTAAAATGCCGCTCCTCCAACAAGTGTCATAAGCTTTCTCCAGGTCAAAAATACAGCCACCGTTTGACACTTTCTCAGAAATCCGTTCATAATATGCGTCGACAGAGACACCAGATGGTCAACGGTAGAGCGATGGCGCCGAAATCCACACTAAGCGTTCGCCAGAAGTTCTGAGACTCAAGCCACCATGTCAACCGCCCGTTGATCATGCGCTCCATCACCTTGCAGACGCAACTGGTGAGGGAGATAGGGCGGTAGCTGGAAGGTAGTTGGCGATCCTTACCAGGCTTAAGTATAGGGAAGGAAAAAGGCCGTACTGCCAAATACGATTAGACCCATAAGAGAAAGCGCTTACTGTCGGCTGAAAGGTTGTTTAGCAGCAGAACATGAAAGCCATCCGGCCCAGGAGCGGAGTGCCTACAGCAATGAAGAGCGTGCTTCAGCTCCCTCATTGTAAAATGAGCATTATAACATTCCGCATTATCAGACCGAAAATTATAGGTTGCGGAATCCAGCCGGTCTTTGATAAAGCGAAAGCACGCGGAATAATGGTCTGAACTGGAAATCGCCTCAAAGACAGCACCCAGAGTGTTAGGGATGGCAGCCGGATCCACTATGGTGGCATTGGAAACCTGAAGGCCAGAAACAGTACAATGCGATACTTTACCTGAGAAGCGAAGAAGTTTATCCCAAATAACAGATGAAGGCGTAAAGCGATTAAAAGACTCGACAAAACGAGTCCAAGACGCCTTCTTGCTATCCTGAATAATGCGACGAGCCCTGGCGCGCGATTGTTTAAAAGTCACCAAATTATCAAGTGTAGTGTGTCGCCAAAACACCCTAAGTGCAGTTCTATGGGCACGAACGGCGTCCCGACAATCCTCGTTCCACCACGTAACAGGCAGTCGCCGAGGTTGAGAGGATGAACGGGGAATTGCGTTTCCGGCGGCAGAGAAAATCGTAGACGTAAGGTGGTGCACTAGTTGGTTAATGTCGGTGAAGGGCTGGTCGTCAAAATGCACGAGGCTGGAATACAAGCTCCAGTCGGCTTTAGTGAATATCCAGGTAGGTACTCTCGAATGCTGTACGTGGTGTGACAGAAGAGAAACGATGCAGGGGTATTGGTCGCTGGAGTAGGTGTCAGCGACGACGTTCCACTGAAGACGACTAGCAAGCTGAAGTGAGCAAACGGCAAGGTCCAAGTGAGAAAATGTACCGGAAGAATCAGAAAGAAACGTAGGCTCACCGGTATTGAGTATAGAGAGATTGAACTGATCAAAAATGTCGGAAAGAAGAGTTCCCCTCGCACAATCCCTTGGCGAACCCCACAGGGGGTGATGGGCATTAAAATCTCCCAACAGGAGAAATGGTGTTGGGAGAGCGGACAAGAGATCTCGAAGCGAGGGGAGACGATGGAGGTGAATATACAGAGCAAACAGAAAAGACAAAACCGGGTAACTGCAGTCTAATGTCAACAGCTTGCAAGTCGGACGTCAGAGTGAGACGTTGAAAATGAACGTCGTTACGCACTAACAACATGACACCTCCATGAGCAGGAGTACCCTCCTCCGGTTCAAGGTCGTAGCGAACCGGAGTATATCCTCGGAGATCAAAAGGATCGTGAGGGCGAAGCTTAGTCCCCTGCAAACACATGACCATAGGCGAATGGGAACGCAATAAAAGTTGCAGTTCCGCCCTATGCGATCGTACACCACGTACATTCCAGGTCAGGATAGCCATTAAGAAAAAGGGATAAACTGTCTACTTAGAAGGGCGGCTTAAAATTACCTTTGGTTTAACCTTTGGGCCCGGGCTTTTGGTATGGAGTTGGTCAGACTCCATAGCTTCCTCGAAGGGAGGGCCCACGCGCTCAGAGTCAGAAACCGATTCAAGCGCCGAGAATCGGTTCTGGGTGGCGATGGGTGAGGGGTGCCGCTGAGCGCGGCTTGTCCCAGTAGCTTCCTGGGACTGCGACCTCCGAGGAAGAGAAGGTGAACTCTGCTTACTGTGAACACGCGGAAGGTCTTTTAAAAAGTCTTCTCTTCGAAATTTCTGCTTCGGTTTTTTCTCTGTGGCTTGGGACTTCATAGACTTTGGACCAGGTTTAGAGGGTCTGGTAACAGTAGCTGAAGTGGACGGCCGGATGGTAGTGGCGGTCAAGGCAGTCATGGTCGAAGTGTGAGTCCCAGCATCCTTCCGGGGTACTGGCGAAGCAACAACAGAGCTGAATGTTCCCTATCGCAGGAGCAAAGGTTGGTGCGCATGGTAGCGCCTCCGGGCTTCGGCGAAGGAGAGTTTCTCCTTTACCCGGATCTCCTGGATCGCCTTCTCGTCCAAATACCGCGGACAGTCGCCAAATGAAGCAGAATGTGACCCTTTGCAATTGACGTAGACGGAGGCTGTTGAACAGGCACCTTCGTGTGAGGGCTGGCTACATGTTGCACAGATGTTAACGGCACTCTTACATGAGACTTGCGTATGCCCAAAACGTTGGCATTTAAAACAACGCAGAGGTCTAGGAATATAAGGCCTCACAGAAATCCGTTCGTACCCTGCGGAAATGCTCGTGGGCAGATCGATGCCATCAAATGTTAGAAACAGGGTACGGGTGGGTACCAATACGCCGTCGCGTTTGGCCTGCACTCGATGCACTGCTGTCAGCTTTTGATCGGATAGATATTCGACTAGGTCCTCGTCCGATATACCATCGAGGCTATGCGTGGTAACGACGCCCCGACAGGAATTCAATGTGCGGTGCTTCTCGACACGGATGGGATAACCGTGGAGAAGCGTAGCGCGCAACAAGGTCTTACTTTGCTGATCGGACTTAGTTTGTGCCAATAAGGAACCATTCCGTAGACGAGTGCAGGACTAAACCACACCAGCAATTGCATTAATACCCTTCTGAATTATAAAAGGGTTGACCTTCTCAAAGTTTTGTCCTTCTGTTCTTGAAATGACCAAGTAACAACCAGATGTCGGCGGTGCTACTTCTGTTACAATAACTTTTCGGCGCTTATTTGTATTAATGGAGAAAGGGTGCTCCATAGCGAAATAAATCCTCCACCTTTGTAACCGCCTCCGACCTCGGGCTCTGACTTCCCGGGCGTTACCCCGGCTTGGGTGAGTGGCCTACCTATACCTATCTCACCCCAGGGTCACACCTCCCAGAACATAGACAGAGGGACGCAATCGCCGTCAGAAGTCAGCAGCTCATGCAATGCCCCCCCCGCGGGACTGTAGTTGAACAGCGGATACGAACACAAACCCTACATGACGACCCCGGGTGGTGGGGATGACGCCATTACCCACTCACCCAGCTGCGCACCGAGTGCGCGGGTATCCGTCAGGCTGTGTCCACGGAGGATTAAAATAAAAGGATAAAAGAAACTAAAAGTGTGTGGGCGTTTCGCACGCAAGGTAGGCCGGCGAAGAAGTAAAAAGGATGTGTAAATGAATGGGCGTGGGGCGAAATGTGCATAAATAGAAGAGAAGAAAGAAACGATGGCGAGGGGCGACATGGAATGAAATGCACAGAACGCACGAGAGCCTACCTTGAGAGCCCGGGCACGACCGGACGGGGGTGGAAGGATGATGATGGCGATGATTGGCTCGGGAACCCCGGGTACGCAAACCCGAACTCACATAAGGTGAGCCCCTGGGATTGTCTCAGAACCAGTCATGCAGTATACTAGCAAAATTACTCGTGGGCGTATCGTAGGTATATGGGAGGGTGGTCGCACTGTTACAGCAATTGCAGCGGCAGTACATAAAAGTGTTGTTATAGTAAATTACTGCATAAAAATATTCCAGAAAAGTGGGGAAGGCGCTCTACACTCCCCGTAAAACATCCGCAGATGACGATATTCGTTTACTAAATGCAAATTACTCTTTTGTTATAGTTGACTGATCAGGTTTAGAAACTAGAAATAAATATGTATTGTATATAGTTTACCGAATATGACATACATATTATGGCAATAAATTTCGGTTATATTTTTGTCTATAATCCTGTTGAATTTCTATGATCAGCAATACGCTAGTGATAGTATATTAACCGATTGTAGTTTGAATTAGAGGGAAAACATGCTGCTCTCTTTTAGCCAATACGAACGAGAGCGAAAACATATATTTTGTTTCTACGCCATGTTGTAACTTTCGTTGTGCTTATTGGTGTAACTATTTAGCAGAAGTGGCGCACCCTTGAACCGTGGTCTAAAGCAATCAATGAAATGGCCATGGCTTCGCAAGGTCACGTACAACGATAAATAATGTGGTGCTGTGAGGTGTAGTGAGATTTTCTTTGACGCTCTTTGTGCAAAAGATTACAGAGGAGATAGTATGGAACCAAAAACAAAGTTCCATTTATACCCCGCCTTTTAACTACACCGGTTTTGGTGTTATCAGCGGCCTTTCGTTTGGAAGTTATTACCTATTGGAAATAATGCTAACTCGTACTCCGTTGTCGTTGGGTTCCTTGCACTTTTTCAGATTTAGTCATTAGATCTCTCTCTCTCTCTCACACACACACACACACACACACACACATATTCACTCTCATTCATACTTCTAGACTCTGGGGAGTAATCTTGGCTAGAGAAACGTGCCCACCCCTACAGTCGGGAATCGCACCCAGGACCTGTCGCACAGCAGGCAGGTGCTCTACCGACTGGGCTACGGGGCCAACCCTACAAAACCCCAAAATATTTCTTATCATCGTCGTAAGCTCATTTTCTTCAGAGTTATAGTCTACTACTGTAATGTTTACTACCGATGACCCTGTGTTTGATCTACTCTTCACAACAGCTTGTGCTCGATTTCTCGCCTCCATTGCAATGCAACCTTCCACCCTACGTCCGATGGAATCGCCCATTCTTTGGAACATTCCTGGTACTTGCCGGTTTGGGTCAGAGGCATTGAACACGCGATTTTGTAGTGTATACACATAATTTATGGAGACTGCATACAACATGACCTTTAAATGTCCCTGAAAACGAAAATGCTAGAGCAGGGACAACCAACCAAATACGGCGTATGTGTACTGTGCGCACGGTGCTGAAGGTCATTGGTCTGTGCCGTTGAGGCATACGCCTATGAGTAAATCACTACTTCAGCAGTAGCGTCCGGTAGTCTGTAGTTGCGTTATCATTAACATATTAAGGATAAGTTAGAAATGAAGGAATCAGTCACGAACCGTGTTATACATAGTCTAATATCCGTCTTGTGCTTGGTATTAAATTATAGACAAAACAACCCAATAGGAATCAATTATGGCCTTTAGTCCTAGACAACCAAATGATAGCATATACATGCAATATCTTTTATTATAAGAACGAAACAGTGCTTTGTTAGTGGAAATTATCACAATTTTGATTCTGGAAAAGTTGCACAAATACAAAATAACAAAATAAAACGTACTATACAGTGATAATATTACAAAGACGACTTCAAATTAAAGTAATATAAATTGTGTAGTGAATACATGTTTCAAGTAAAAGGTTTATACATTCAGTTCTTCTCGGTGGACACTCTTGCTTTCTGACATCTTTTGGTTTTCAAAATATTCGTCACATTTGGAGACAATGAAATACAACTCTGAACCCTTAATGCACATCTTAAGTTATGATCACTGATGTTTTTCTCTGAGGGCCTTTATTACGTTTCATAGTTGAAAATAAAGCTTCACATACATAGATCGAACCAAACATTGCTATCATAGATTCCCACGCCTGTGTGAACAGGGGAATCCTGATTTAGGAAATCGACTACAGAAGTCTAACAAACTTCCTCTGTTTCTGGAACTGTCAGCTAGCTCAATGTCGCATTTCAAGGTGATAAGTTCCAGTTGAACATCTTTGGAAGTATCAATATGCATGCTAAATGATGTAGCGAACAAATAAAAATCAATTTTTAAGCCCATCAGTTCGTCAAAACTTTCATCAAACGCACGAGAAAGCAAATGCAGATTTTCAACATAATGTCCCACCTTTAAAGAATCAGTATCACGGATCACACTTTCTAACATGGGAAAATGACAAGGATTACCATTTGACAGTTGACGTTCCCATAATGACAGCATATTTTTGAAAGCTTCGATGCTACAGAACATATCTGTGATTAATTTGTTTTTACCTTGAAGCGATACATTCAAATCATTCAAATGTTCACTTATATCGACCATAAATACAAGATCACATTTACATTAACATTTGCGAGCTCTGCATTAGGATCTCCACACATTTCTAAGAAAAAAGTATCTTCTCCAATAATTCGAAGAATCTATTTAAAACCTTGCCTCGACTGAGCCATCTAAGTCCTGTGTGGTATAGTATATCACCATACTCGTGCTCCAAATCTTCTAAGAAGCTTTTAAGTTGTCTGATTTAGACCGTGGGACCTCAATTTGTTTACAATCTTCACTACCAGACTCATTACATTGTTTACATTCATTGTTTTGGTACAAAAGTTTTCCTGTGAACTATGCAATGGTCCGCTCTTATTTCTTTTTGTAATTTATGGTTTAGGAGAATGGAAAACCCGTTTACGAACCAGCCATAGCCGGAGCACCATCGGTGGCTACCGATGCAAGTGTTCCACTACGCAGTTCAGAATGTCTGACCCTATTGTCGAGCCTTTCATTGGCACCAGATCTAGCACTTATTCCACAACTCCCAAGTTGACATTCACTCCATGAATAAAATACATAACTGAGCTGTACTTAATATCTCAATGCTCTCATCAATGGCAATAGAAAATGCAACGAATTCTCTTTTCTTTCAATAAGTTGTCCGTAAAGATTGTCCACCAGATATTGAATTCTATTGTCATCCGCTCCTATGTTAGCACAGTCAGCTGATCTGCACGGACCTCGAATGATTCGAATAAGCTTTGGCTATCTTCGCGGTCCGTCGTAGTTAGTTGGCGGTTGCTATGTTTGTAAAACGGTTGCTGTTTGTAGAAAGAAAGGGAAGAAATCTACTTTTGGCTTACATGTGGAATTAGCGCAGCATTTTGCAAATGACAGGCCTCTCATCTCTTATTTATGTAAAACGTTGTTAATAAAAGTATGGTGAGGAACTGCAACACTTACTAAGATGTAGATAAGCTTCTATCTCCTCGCATCTGTGTTTTATGATAGCCAGCTTTCCTTGCAGAGAGTGTAAATCTGTATCATCTGAAACCCCTTTACTGGGCATGTACGACCTAATTATATAGTTACGTAACAATATAGTAGGAGGTGGCAGACTTACACTCTTATTCTGATGAATGACAGGGGTGAATTCACTGGCAGATATAAGCCTACTTCGTTTAATAAGTGGACCATCCGAAAAACAAATAAAAGACCTGCCAATTTCTAGTGCTATCTCGTAACTCACACATACTGAGGGTTCTGTCTTGCCGCCATCTCCTTTCTGTTCCTCTTCTTTTTGCCATGTGACGTTTTCTCTGAGTTTGAGAGTGCATTAAATGACGCTGAAGATTAAATAGTTTCAGCACTTACGATCTTTTTGTGACAAGATAAACAAATGTCACCACCGCTGCATACCACGAAGAAGTCGCAGCTTCCCATTCAAGATTGAAATAATTTGCTGATGTGGGGGTCCTTCGCTTTAACGAGTGCCCTTCCGTTACAAAACAGCGCTGATGTACTGACCACCACTGTTAGGGAGGACGAACGACCGCTCCCATTGCGCAGCACTTACGTAGTCAGAACAGTGCCCTATTCAAGCACATACACGCAACAAGCGGGTTGGTTGTGGCTGATTTAGAGGATTAAGGTCAGGAGAACGGGCAGGGCAGGGCAGGGCAAGGCAAGGCAAGGCAAGGCAAGGCACGGGCTCTCCCCGAATAACCCATCACTCATGAAACACTCACGTTAGATATTGCGTAACCCTATGATGAAAATGAACTGGCGCTCCATCACGCATGTTCCACATTTGCAGATATTCATGTAATGGCACACTGCAGGAAGACAGGCAAATGTTTCCGAAGAAAGCGATGATACTTGGCACCATTCAATTTCTGTGTAGAACGTATTAATCTGTTCCTGCGATTACCCTACCCATACGAAACTGTTGCTAGTATGTTCCCTTTTCATTTACATGTGGATTTGCATTGGCCCATGAGTAGGTATTATGAAAATGTAGAATCTCTCATAAACCCCACCTTATCTGTAAGCAAAACCTAAGTTTTGAAATGCAGATCCCAAGAACATCTTTGTACTTCTGCCTGTGGTTTCTCCAATCTGGCCGATGGTGTGGCATCAGAGCTTGAATTCGCTGCACGTGGATGAAAAAAGCAACTGTCCAAACCCCAGGTTTAGTAACACCTTAAGCGGCAGCTATACTTCGTACACTCGTTCCAAATCGCTGGAACAGGATACTAAAGATCTTTACAGATGGTATACGGTATGTTGGATACTTTTCAGCATACACGTTACACGCCCATAAGTTGCTTCTATTTGCCTGCCCATAGCAGAATATCACTTCTAACATTTCCTGCGTTGAATAGGATGACTCCATAATACTTCACACACTCAGCAAGTGTAGTGTATGAAGCAAGTCAAGTCAAAAAATCTGATGTGTTACACTCACATGACTTTCTCTACTCTTGTACAAACTATTTTTACAAACGCTTATTCTCCATAAGCTTCATGTTAATCGAGATATCAATGTTATTCCTAATTTTCATGTAGATGCAAGGGGAATATGGTAGGTTTTAAGCGATAGTCAAATCTTTTAAGAGCTGGTTGCTATGCGGTGCATTCCATTCTCTTTGCATGTCCAGGACATAAAAAAAATGAATAACGAATTTGAGAAAAAGTACAAGTACTGGAAACTTTAAGGAAATAACAAGCAATATCTCGAAAACGGTTCACTCAACAAAAGAAATGTATAAGACATAAATTGTGTATTTTAACGCGATCTACATTTTTTGTGCAGTAAAATTTTGTCTATCTCTTATGGTTTACCAGTTATGCAAAAGTCGTTCACAATGAAGAACACTTTTGGAGACATTCCCAGAAAATTCGAGATATACATTTCATTTCTCATGACAATATCTTAAACATATGATATTTTAATCAAAATCGTTAGAGCCATTTTTGAGAAAATTAAAATTTTCGAAAAATGTTTCATGTAAAGGGTAGTCTGGGGTGGGGGAATTTTCTTGAAAACCTTCGTGTCGCATCTCTGAAAGATACTGAACCTAAATACCAAGTTTGGTGTTTATCGGACTGTTCGTTTCTGAGTTATGCTGTTCACAGACACACAGACACACACACACACACAGACACACACACGGACATGTTTCCAAAAATGCTTTTTCTGGATTCAGGGGGTCTCAAAACATGTATTTCCGGTGAAATCTCGGTATCGAATTTTTGGGTGGAATACAGTACTTCCCCTACTTACTATACGTAGTAGAGAAAGTAAAAAGAAAGGAGAACTCAAACATACAAACAGGTATGATGGAGGCGGTTAAATTAAAGGGACTATAGAATTTCTGATAACAACTGTCCTAAAAGATATACTGTTTGAAGATTATATTTCTGTGATCAACCAAATGGTAGCCCAGGATAAGATGATGTCTTAAAAGAAAACTGCATTCTGTGCGTTACTCGGGAAGATCACTGAAAAATAAAATACAAAATTACTTGCAGATGTTAACATACTAAAGCAAGCTATGAGAAGAGAAGCTAAGTGAAAAATTAAAAATCCTATCAACCACTTGCTTATCATCCGTTAAGACCTCTGCAAGACTGGCCGATAGTTGCAGATAGTTCCGAGGATGTGCTAAAGCAATACGCTCTAGCAACACGTGACGACAGACTTCGCCACAAAGCGAACAGATAGGAACAGAGTCATCCTTAAAAAGATAACCTACGTAATATTGCAATGGCCAATACGCCACCGAGCCAAAATCACCTTCTCGTGACGAGATACACGAGAGGAAGTTACCCAGTTTGTCGAAATGTGCTTCACTACTCTAAACTTATTTTTACGGAGCGCTAACCATTCCTCGCGCCAGCAGGAATGCACCGCTCTCCGCACAACAAGTCTAGATTCTTCCGATATTACCCGAGATATTGTAACCCTGGGTTCTGTCCTTGCCACCTTAGCTTCCCAAATCCACAACTTCATTCCCCGGCAAACGTACATGATGATGATTTCTGTTTAAGGACGCTCAATGCTATGTCATTAGCGTCCTTCAACGATAGATGCGCATTGGTCCATTATGCGGCGTTAGTGCTGAGTGACATGACATCACGCGGTCTTCCTCTATACAGGTCGGGGCAAGAGGCGAATGGTAGACCAAGGGTTCTTCAATCGAGAACGCAGGGGGGAAGGCTGGTTTGGGAAGCTGGAAACAAGAAGAACTAACTCCTACATGAACACGGGATGTCGCTGGATGTACTTGTGCGGTAAAGGCGATATTTCGTGCTATGAAATGCATAACAAACTGAATGGCCCGCAACAACAAACGTTCCATCTTGGATTTTGGTAGCAAAAACCTTTTCGTCTGTGCATCTTCACCAGCAACAAAGCAGAGACGGTCATGATACTTTTGTGTTGTTTCTGCATGAATATATTTGTGTGTAATGTTGGTATTTTCTATTAACTGCAATGAAATTCGCAGCATTGAGATAGAATACACAAAAGCTTTTAATAGGTTATTGTTAGTTTTACATTCTGTACTATCATGAATTAATTTTCAGACACTTTGAGCCATCCAGACAGAGTGGGATATGCCAACGATTTATATTCCTTCCAGCTTTGGTTTCGAGTCCTGAGTGGAGACTTAGAATCCAAAGGTACGTTATTCATTTTGAGCAACATAATAAATGATAGTGCTAAATAAAAGGATGCGTTTTAAGAGCTTTTTAATGGTAAGGTATTTTATTTTGTCCTGATTTACTTTTCACATATAGCGAGCCATTCAGACACAGTACTGTACCTTTAATGTTTTTGTTTGTACTTCGCAATTGAGTTTTGTTTATGGATGCTCTTTAACTACTGTGGTCTTTAGCGCTCCATTCTATACTGGGCGTGAAAGACCGGTAATTTTACTCAGAGGACTCTTTATCAGGCTTGAGGTTCCTTTACGTTCGTAAATATACGACACGGAACCACCGGCTTTACTTCCCTTCCGAAGGAAGCCATGCCAAGGACTTTTACGTCCGGAAAAATCCATCTCCCTCCGCCGGATTTGAACCCGCGACCTCAGGAGATAGAGGTATTATTAATAAACACAATTATGTAATAGAATAGAAACATTCCTGTTAACGAATTAGTGGCTTGAATCAGAAACCACTACAAATATCAATAATATTTTATATAAAAGCAATTTATGTGGCAAGAATTGGCCGATTCAAATAAAAAGAATTATACAAAAATAAACACATGTGTTTTTCATACTAGCCTAGCTGTCAGTATTCAACTGATCATAATTATGTTCTAATACTGTATTGCTACACATGACAATAACAAGTTATTTTATGTGAGCTTCAATCGATCCCTTTGAAAGCAATTTGAAGAACTCAAAGTGCAATCACAACGACTGAAGCTCATGTAGTGAACTTTGTAGGTAATCTGTAGCGGTACAGTATTAGAACACATGATCAGCTGAGCAGACAGCCAGGTAGGTATGAAAAATACAGCTATAGTAGCTACTAGTGACGTTAGCATTGAGAGTGCGATTTTTCATGGTTTAGTTCCGTCCCAGAACACTACTCACGCTGCGATCACCTTCGTGTTGCCATCGTTTAACACTGAGTTGCACTTCTAATACTTTGGTGTTCTGTGGTCGAGAATTTACTTACAGCGGATCGGCGGCTTTAGCTCGACGCATGGGGTAACGGCAAAAACCTTTCGCTTTTGGCCTTTTCTAAATTTTACTAATTCTTTTCAGTAAGCACTGTACAAAATTTACATTTGTATCATGTAAATGGCATACAGTAAATACCAGAATTAGAGTGTGTTTCTATTCAAGCAGATCGTAAAGACATGCACTTTGTAATTGATTTTAAATTTGCAAGAAGAACAAAACTTTCAAAGATATTACAACTATGTTAAACCAATGCAGAACTTATGGAGGCAGTGAATAGTTAAATACATTCAGGCTATAACTGCAAGAATTAACGATCATTTTTTTATACTGTTTAAACCTTGTTTGTCTTCCTTACCTCTTACATGAGTTCAACCACTATTTTATTGTGAAGAGTGTGCGCGTACCACGTTAGAAAATAAGAAATAAAATGAATGGGCCTAGCACGCAATTATTCGTGGGTGTTACACATTTTGAGAAACGGAGCTAATAGTTTTAAATAGCTTCAGTTGATAACATGGATGATTGACGGACTTCTAAATGCCGCTGAAGGCGTTACAAGACATCCGAAACCAGTAGAAGAGAACATCAGAATAAGTTATATGAGGATAGCCGCACATATGAAAACGGAGATTGATACAAAAGGGGATCTTGAAAAGATTCTAAACGGCAAGAAGCTTAAGGATAAATATCTTAAAATAGAAACAGTGAAAAAGAGAAATTCTTTGATGGTTATCTAAAATGTCATGGTTGGCAAAAAGGAAGATTAAGAAGATTACCATTATATCATTAGAATTTCGTGGATACAATAACGATTCAAGAATTTGAACAGCAGATAAAGTTTAGATTTGCACGGCACTATGGGAAATTGCAACTGTCCATCACGTATTGGAGGTTTCCCCGAAGTTAAGGCTATTGATGTTGAAAACAGGAAAAGTATACATCGGATTCCAAGCTGCGGCTATAAAGGATTATAGCGCAGCCGCAAATTGTATGATGTATCAAGATTATGGACATATAGCCAAGTACTGTCAACATGAGAAAAACGTTTGTTCAAATTACGATGAACAAGATCATTCGAAGGCAGAATGTGAAAAGAAACAGCAACCACGCGTATGTGTTTCATCTTAAGAGAAACAAAAAATACGAAGGGACTGTCCCACGCACCAGATGTTTCGGAACAAACTAATCGCCAAACTAATTATGAAAAATAAGGAAAGCATGACAAATTTAAATTTGGACAAATAAATGCACAACATAGTAGGATACCCATAGCCAAAATTCCGAAACTATCAGAAGAAATTATGAAGTTTGAATAATGTCTGCAGGAACCGTATACCTTAAAAGGCAAGCCTTACATGTCTCTTCTGTGACGAGAATGTGTAAGAGATGGTTATTACTATAATCAACAATAGACACATTCAAATCACAAATATATCAATCGAATGGAGACAACCTATGGAACTAAATCTTGTATTATATGCAATCATTATTTCAAATTCAATAAAGACATTGTACTACACTTAGAGAAAATAAAGATAGTAGATGCCTTTAATGGTAAAGAACTAATACATAACACTGAAGCAAACGTAAATTAATATTGGTGGAGAGGCTCTCTTACAGACCTCAATGGTGAAGAGGTTATAAGAAGTTATAGACGCTTATCAGTTCGAAATTAGTAATGAACCCACAAACGTTTTGCAAATGTGCAGCAGAGAGTGGAAATATTAATATTACTGTCGCAAGTGTAAACCCTAGCAGAAAAATAAAAAATTGGAAAGTTGGGGCAGCAACTCACGATCCACGATCCACGATCCATGATCGTGAGTTGCTGCCCGACTTCATAGTATAATATGTTTTGATTATTGAATGTTAACTGAAGAAGAATCTGGATTTGCTGCACCACAACCAAATACGTGTATCATAATCTTAGGTATGAATACAGAAACTTCGGATAATATTGACTATAGACTTGCGCATATTGTTAAACATATTCAATCAGTCATTAAAAAGACGTTGAGAAGACCAAACTATCAAAATAGTGTCTGCTGTATTTGGAATGACAAACACAAAGATTGCGGGCTAAACTTCGTCAAAATAGACGGATATATCAATGAAAAGAAAAGAACCTGGCAATTTATAGAAACATCAAAAAGCAATATAAACAAGAATTAGTTAAAGTTAGGAATGAATCATAGCGAACTTTATTGAAGATCATTTGCATCAGAACATTTGGGGGCATGAATAGTTTATAAATTTGTGATAGGGAAAGTTAAGGCTCCTGAAGTAATTTATACATTGAGGGGACATGATGTAGAAGTTACTAAGACCTGATAAGAATCCCTGCATGTTTTGTTAAAAGAATTATTACATTCGGATGACAACGAAATAAATGAAGTTACAAGGTAAGTGTATGAAGAAGAGTATTTGAATGATAATGTGATATATCCATTTATAAAACGGAAATTAAAGCGGGAATAAGAAGTTTGAAACATAAAAATGCGACAGGCCTGAATAGGATTCATGCTCAAGTTAATAAAAGTTTGGAAATTTGGAATAATTACTCCTATTTTATATGACTTATTAAACGATTGTCTATGGCAAGGCAGAGTGCCATTCTGCATGAAAGAGACTGAAATAGTTGTCCTGAAAAGAGAAAGATAGGGATCAGATGAATTCCAAAATGTATACACCCATCTGTTTGCTTAATACTCTGGGTAAAGTACAGAAGAAGTTACTTTTGAAGAGAGGGGTACAGACTGATGATTGACATGAATGATAAATCAGAATGACTTTTGCAGCGGAAAATCCACGGAAGATACGATAAACAAAGCTATACATATCATAAGGAATACAAACACAATATATATGATTGTAATTTCTATTGATACCTCGGGCGTATTTGGCAATCTTTGATGGCTTGCACTTTTTAAAATTATAAGATCCTAAGTCATAGTACGAGGGTCGAATATTTTTGGTTGTTGTTATATCACATTACAAATAATTTACATTAGGGGTGGTGTACTGCTTAAACATGAGTGAGGTATCAGAGCGTGATTTAAGGTTCAGAATTCATCATATCCCGGTAATACAGTCATTTCTTCATAACTGATGCTCACTAATTCTTCTAACCTTAATAAATGATCCGCCAATACAGTTGTTAACTGGGAGATGTATTGAGTATGGCGAAGTTGCATTGCTGATGCCTTGTCACTCTTCTGTTTAAATGCAAAAGCTAAGGGAGCATGATATGTACACCCGTGGACAAAATATGAGTCATGTCTGGAACGACAAATGTTTCTAAGTCCTACACGGCACAGCGCCTTGTTCACAACATACACAATACAGTTGTGTAGTCGCTGAAGCTAGTTGTACGGCATTATTAAACATACTATATTGCATGTGTCTTCTCTGTAGCACTGTGGCAAAGCCTAAGGTACTTCTATGGTTAAGACCGCAGATTCACTTCTCGCATGTAACAAACACTTTTTTCTTCTGTTAATAATGTTTAATCAGCACACAGTGACTACTTATTTTCGATATACTAATTTCAACCAATGCAATTGGTAAAGTTCATAATAAAATAATTATTACGATGCAACATACGCGGCTTCGCAATTTCATAATGGACGCACTGAATATCAAGGGACGGTCAAGGTATGTTGTGGCAGCTTGATGACACGCTGAACAGTGCGCAATACACCATAATACTTGAGAATATTTTGATTCCCTCCGTAGAATGAGATATCCTGATGGAACTGTTGAATTTGTACACGATAATCATCCTGTTCACACTTTCGAAAGGTGTCAAATTGTTTCTCAGAGAGGCAGGATATCAGAGTGATAGACTGGCCTCATTGTTCACCACATTTGAACCCTATTGACAATGTGTGGACTGAGGTAAAAAGGTAGCTGCGCTCGAATTACGCTGTAGATGCGCGAATGACCAAAGACCTGGGCACAAATTCAAGAAGCCTGGGATGTTGTAGCCTACAGGGATTTAATTTCACATATAACCCCAAACTTGAGGACAGTTATACGTGTTCGGGTTCATACACCCGATATTCATTTTGTTTATTATTTGTGTGTTTTAGTTTTATAAGATAATGGGAATATGGTTTGCTTGCATTTATTTCTTTACTTATTTAAAAAGGATTTTTTTAGTGACATTATGTTTTTGTATGCATATATATGCCTAAAACTTAAAATTCTAAAGTTATGTCAATGCAATATTATATTCTACACATCGTCATAAAAGGAACATAAAAATAGCAATAACTAATGCGAGATTTGAACCGAGGAGCTTATGAGCACAAGTAGTGCTTTCTTAACCTCTCGGCCAACAATACGTTGTTCTACACTCTCTTTTCAGTAGCTTTTAAGTGTCACACCGAGAACCACCGTTATAAGGTGACCATTGTTCCCACAAGTACAGGCAATTCTACAGTTCTTGCATTACGTTGTGAACACAGTTGTTACGAAGGTTCACGAGGCCTTACGATCGTCACTTGGAATCTGGGGATGACTAATTTTTTTTGACACGGGTGTACAAATTGCAAATGCTCTTCCTTCTAGTAAGTACTTGAAATATTTTAAGGGTATTTAAACCCTATTGTAGTGAGAATACTTTCTCCGAGCTAAAGAAAATTTCTATAAAAGAATCCGATGGTTTCTATTCTTTCTTTGTTTAGTGCTGCCTCTGCCACAATATCTGATGAATCCACGAACAATGATATTTCATGATCTATTCTTGAGAAGGTTAAGAGAACTGCTGGTGTTATATCTTGCTGACACTTTTCAAAGGGCATTGTTGCCTCTAAAATCCAGTATATTTGTTTTCGATCATTATTTCTGGTTTCTTTAAAGTCTTGGTTCAAAAGCTTGGTTTTGCGCAGCATACTCAAGATAATGACGATAAAAGTTAATGGCAGCCAGAAATGCTCGTAATTTTCGCACCGTTTCTCGACGCTTAGAGTTGGAAATGGCTGCTACTCTTTCTGGGTCAACTTAGAAACATCTGGTGAAATGAGGTGCCCCAGGAAGGTGACTTGTACTCCAAACAAGATTTTTCAGGGTTGATTTTGACACTGTGCTTTTGGAGTCGTCCAAACAGGGTTACTAACTGCCGGATATGTTGTTTTTCTTATTTATTTCTCTTATTTCTCAATTCGTGCAAGTAACTCATGCACTGAAGAAATACAGTTGGAACGAACGTTGACGGTTGTACTAAAGTTGACTGAAACTCGGCGAATGATCGAATTTTCATTATATGATCAGCCTTTGTGCTATCTTATCCACCAGTCCATAAAAATCGATAAAGAACTTTGGATCGATTGGAAAGTTTCTCCAATCACAAATTTTTGGCATTTTTCAGATACATTGCTCCCTGCACATCCTTTTATTTTACGCAGGAGCTGACGGTTTTAAAACAGTTCGAGTTCACTCACCATTTGCTTTATATGACGCTCTTCACTTTCTTTAAAGATCTTCAACGGCCTTTTTTAGCCAATTAATTATTATATAAGTCATAACTGTTCATTAAAAACCAAACATTTTCCACAATTTTGGCTCTAATTGGGCCCACTAGTAATTAAATTTCCTTATTTCCGTTGTTATACAGGCAATAACAAATTGCGCTTCCGCCTGACAGAAGCAAATATCTGTTTTTTCCATTCAAAAAGGTGGCAAATTTATCTTGTCGATTTCGGCCTTGTCTTCAGTTGTTTTGTTTCACTGGCATCCATGCTTTTCTTCTATGTTCTTATCTTACCATCGAAATTGCCTTTATTTTCAATTGAGTCACTAAACTGTGGGCAGTTGAAGCAATTACGATTATTTTTGAGAACCTTTTACTTAATTTGGTAAAGTTGTTTATTGTGCTGGTAAAACGACCGACAACTCTAGGTTAAAATAAATAAACCTTTTACTTTCATTTTGCTACTACCCTAAACAGTAGTCAACTATAATAATGAAATATATATATTCCTGTGTAACTCTAAATAATTTGAAGCCGGAATTATAAAGGCAATAATCATCATAATAATCTGAGAAGGATAGTGATATAAAATAAGTAATAATATATTTAAAATCAGTGTATGTATAAAAAGGAGAAGCATTGTGAAAATTGTTACTGCAAAAGCGACAGAAAGACAAGACAGGCACAGTTTTGTTAATTAGGGACCAGCCTCAGGTAGAAAGGGTAAATACCATTGAAGCAAGTTTTTCCTGGTACCAGCCGAGTGCAGCTGCACTTAGCCTGGTGAAGGCCACTCTCTAAGCATCAAGACGCTAAGTTTGAGGGGAGATAGGGGAAGTTTAGGCGTTAGTTTTCCTTGTATTAGCGTGGGTAGATCAGTCTGTCCTGAGTGCCTGGCGAGGACGGGACGTCATTCTCGTCGAGTTGTGAACATTCGCGGCGAACATGCTAGAGGGTAGAACGGTTAGCCGTAGTTAATAATTCTTCGGTCTTGGTAAAGACAAAGTAACTTCGTATGCATTTAATAGTGATCGGCAAACCTCAGTATTATTTTAAATAGTGAATAAGTGTTCCAAACAGCGTTTGTGTGTTTCTCTGTACACATTCACGCATGCCCTGAGGTTAAGGTTTCATGCTGGAGCAGCCGTGGCAAAAGAAGAACCAACTGGGAGGAGACAAGCAGCAACCGTGAGGCAAAGGTATTGCTTCATTGTTGGAGGACGGAGCGTGGCTGCGTCATATTGCGCCTAAACGTGGAGCAGAAAGAATTACCTGCGCCATATGGCGTCCTAAGCGTGGGGCCCGAACAACGGAGAAGCTAAACGACGGAGACATCAAGGAGGCCCGAACAAAGGAGAAGCTGAACGACGGAGACATCGAAGAGACCGGGACAACGCGGAGGACAACAGGAGCAGCATCGAAGCAGCAGTTGCAGGCAGCAGATATAAAGGTACTGAGTGTAAATTATTTACGTGTTCCAGTGGTGAATGCAGTAAAGGAACGGCAAAATGTTTGAGCAATCAGATTCAAACATGGATATTCAGGACGGTGATAGTAGAACTGTGCAGGACGCAAATAATAGTGTAAATAAGGTAGTAGAAACAGCAGACGATAGAAATGTACAAAAACAGGTAGATCAGCCAGGGGGAAGTACGGAAGCCAACGAGATGTTAAAATTAATTATGTCAATGATACAGGGTCAGAAAGAATTAACAGGAAGAATAGAACAGGGTCAGAAAGAATTGACAGGAAAAATGGAACAGGGTCAGAAAGAATTGACAGGAAAAATGGAACAGGGTCAGAAAGAATTAAGGGGTGTAACAGAACACTTGAGAGAAGAATTAACAGGAAAAATAGAACAGGGTCAGAAAGAATTAACAGGAAAAATGGAACAGGGTCAGAAAGAATTAAGGGATGAGATGAAAGCTAACCGGGGTTTAACAGAAAACTTGAGAAACGTATTAACAGGAAAGATGATACAGGGTCAGAAGGAATTAAGGAGCTTAAGGGAGGATTTAACAAGCAACTTAACTGAAATTCAGAATAAAATTGAGAACCAGCAGAAAGTGTTAGAAAATTTCAAGGAGGAGGCTAGAAATGAAATAGAAAATGTGAGAATTGAGATTAGGGAAAATCAAGAACAGATTAGAGAAGAAGTCAAAATTGTAAGACAAGAGATTAGTGAAACGGTAGAAAAAGAAAACAGAAAATTAAGGAAAGAATTAAGTCAAGAATTAGTTAGAGAAAGGGAAGCTACTAGCAAAGAATTAGAAATATACAGAAACAGGTTAGAACAATCTGAAAGAGAAAGTAGGAGACTTGCTATAGGAATAGATGATGTAAATGATAGACTTAAGGAAGGATTAGAAAAAGTGTGTATATCAGACAATATTGGTAGTTCTGCATGTAAGCAGTGCAACAGTAAGGAACGATGCAGCGCAGAATGCGTCAGCTGACCTTCCGATGCTGAATTTAGGTCCAAGTACCTCCAATAACAGTAATAGTACAAATGAAAATAGAAATGGCGGTCCACCTTTTCAATGGCCTAACAAATGTTCTCAGTGAAATTTCACCACCGATTTTTGAAGACGAAGAATCAGATAATCCGAAAGCATTCATAAATAGCATGCAGGAATATTTTAATGTTAAGGGTATACCAGAGGAATACAAGATGACTGTAGTACGAAAATGTTTTAAAAGTAATGCTTTCAATTGGCTAGAGTTATCTGTAGGGCTAGATAACAATTACGGGATCTTTAAAGAGCTATTTCTGAACAGATATTGGGGTGCAAGCAGGCAAGTGAATATACGATTAGAACTCAGTAATGGCAAGTACGATTCCCGTAAGGACCAATCTATGGTGAATTATTTCATGGTAGTGGCAAGGAAATCTAAGATGCTAGATCCACCGATGGGAGAAAATGAATTAATAAATCTAGTAACTGCACACTTTCCGGAGACAATACAAAACTACATAATTATTGCAAAACCGGTTACGATAGCAGTCATGATAGATTTGTTGATCGCTTTGGAAAGGAAGAGAAATCAAGATAGCGTGCTTAAGGGTAGGAATTTCACACAGAAAGAAAGAAGTCCTACAAAATTTTTCGGGCAGGGGGCATATCCAGGAAATGACAGAAATTATGATGTGAGAGATAGATACCATGGGCCTGTTCCGAAAAATAATTACAATGACAACAGAAGGAGAAATAAATTTGAAAGTAATTATAGGGGAAGAGGCGAAAACTACCGAAGACGGAACGCACAAATAAATTATGTACATACTCACAGATGTAATTATGATAGAATGGAAAGGTATCCTAGAAACAGACGCTATTCTGGAGATGATTGTAGCGATAACTATGACCATAGGTATAGAACAAGTTCACCAAGACATGATGCGAGAAGTAGAAGTGGGAGGAATTCACCAGTTCAAGAAGATAGGATTGACGCAATAAACTCTACAAGGCAAATAATGGGAAATAATTACCGTCATGAAACGAAACCAGGACATTCGCATAACGATATTGGGACAGGAGCAATTAGTAAAGTGTCGGAAAACTCCAAACCCAATCAACTTCGCCTTCAGTGAAGATTGGGAACAACCATTCCTATAATGAGCGGTACACGAAAAGTAGGAATAATGGAAGGCAACTAATGATAGAGAAACATGAGCAAGGGAGAGATAGGCCACAAGAAAGCGAAATTTTAACTGATCCACCAAGGATAAATATTGGCATTAATGGTAAACAATTTCGTGCAATAATAGACACCGGCGCCAACACTACAGTTTGTTCACAAAATTTTTATGAAGAACTAATAAACAGTGGTTTAAAATTAATGTCTTTACCAGTACATGGAATATATTGTTCAGTAGCAGTGGGCAAAAGAAAAGAAAGAGTAAGATTTCAGGCTATGATGAATATTGTAATCGGAAAGCAAATTATTGAGATGCTATTTTTAATAGTACCTAGGCTTGTAACAGACATAATAATAGGTTGTGATAGTCTGTACGCATGGAACTCCATTATAGATTTTGAAAACAAAATTTTGAAGCTCGAAAGAGAACAAGACTCCATAATCGTACCATTGTTGGACGACAGTAGTTCAGGAATAACTGCCAAGGATCAGGTAGAGGAATAAATAAAAGGGGAAACATTCTTTGTGGAAGTTATAAACATTAGAGCTATGAAGTTAGCCGAAGTAAGGTTGGAGGATTGCCATGAAATTAATGAAGAAAATATAATTTACGGAGAACATGAGAAATTTTGTATTAATAACGGCGAAGAGAAACCCCAAGAAAATCCCAGGTTAAGCTTGAATGATAAGAATGCAACTAAGTACGATAAAGTGGATGACTCTGTCGAAATAGAAAATTTGTTGAAAAATAAGGTGAACCAGGCTAGTAGATTGAATGAGAAACAAAAGAAGGAATTATGGGAAATTTTAATGGAGAATAAGGAAGTGTTTTCAGAAAAGCCGGGAAGGTGCATAAATTACACTCATTCATTTGAAATGACTGATATTAAACCATATGCTCATAAGGCTAGGACAATCCCATGTGCTATTAGGGAGGAAGTAGACATGGTTATACAATCAAATGCTACTACACATCGCAGTAAAATCTTCAGGGAAACTTTAAAGAATCAGAATATAAAACTGTATCATTGTTCCTCTTATTTTCCATCTGGGAATCCCAGAGAACGCATATTGAAGGGCATTGGAATCTATTTTCGTGTACTGACTCATAATAATCACAGAAATTGGGTAAAGTTTGTAATGTGATAGAAAAGATAATAAATAACACCATCAATACGACGACAGGATTTCACCAATACAGCTAATGCAAGGAATTGAACCTGAACCGATTTTTAAAGGAATACCAAAAACGATTAAAGGAAACCAATTACCATTATCCGAAGAACAAAGCGCTAAAATTGTTGTTGACAGGTTAAAATAAAACGCAGAAAAAAGGAAATCTAAAGTGAAGAAGCGAAAGCATAAGTGGGAACCGAAAATAGGAGACCTTGTGCTTGTCAGATATCACAAATTATCCAGCGCATTAAAAGGAAGAAATCATAGGTTAGAGCTCTTATATAAAGGTCCGGTAATTATTACTGCTAAATTTGGGGAACATACTTTTGAGTTAATAGATGTAAAAACTAATAAATCTATTGGTAAATGGCACAAACAACTTATGAGACCTTATAGAAAATCATTGAATGTTCCTGATAAAATACAAACGGTGTGAATTGTCTGAGAAACATTAACATGAATGCAGAAATGTCATTAGGTTATCAAAATTGTAAAATAAATATAAGAGAAACAGTGAAGTGAAAGTGATCAGTGAACAATGTGAAAGTGAAGTGAGAAAGAGAATAATATTCTCAAAGAAACAAAAACAAAAGAAAAACAGATACTCCAATCAGAATAACATAAAACAAAATATAATAATTGTTTAAATTCGAATACTGTAAGTTATTGAATGTAAATTCTGTATAATAATGTTTAATTTAGATGATGATGTTAGTGAATGTAAATTTTGTATAATAATGGTTAGGGTGAATCATGTGAAGGGTAAGTCATATGTATGACCAACATATTTGTAGAAGGAACATAATTGTAAACAGTGTAAAGAAAGTTACATGTTGACGAATTGTAAAAGAATCATGTAACCAATTCAAGGTTTGCCGATCGATCACGAAATTACCGAGAGAAACTTGCTTCGGGCAAGACATACACATTGTAATATTATTGTATAATATAAAATGTATATGGGGGCATTTGAAGCCGGAATTATAAAGGCAATAGTCATCATAATAATCTGAGAATGATAGTGATATAAAATAAGTAATAATATATTTAAAATCAGTGTATGTATAAAAAGGAGAAGCATTGTGAAAATTGTTGACTGCAAAAGCGACAGAAAGACAAGGCAGGTACAGTTTTGTTAATTAGGGACCAGCCTCAGGTAGAAAGGGTAAATGCCATTGAAGTAAGTTTTTCCTGGTACCAGCCGAGTGCAGCTGCACTTAGCCTGGTGAAGGCCGCTCTCTAAGCATCAAGACGCTAAGTTTGAGTGGAGATAGGGGAAGTTTAGGCGTTAGTTTTCCTTGTATTAGCGTGGATAGATCAGTCTGCCCTGAGTGCCTGGCGAGTACGGGACGCCATTCTCGTCGAGTTGTGAACATTGGCGGCGAACATGCTAGAGGATAGAACGGTTAGCCGTAGTTAATAATTCTTCGGTCTTGGTAAAGACAAAGTAACTTCGTATGCATTTAATAGTGATCGGCAAACCTCAGTATTATTTTAAATAGTGAATAAGTGTTCCAAACAGCGTTTGTGTGTTTCTCTGTACACATTCACGCATGCCCTGAGGTTAAGGTTTCATGCTGGAGCAGCCGTGGCAAAAGAAGAACCAACTGGGAGGAGACAAGCAGCAACCGTGAGGCAAAGGTATTGCTTCATTGTTGGAGGACGGAGCGTGGCTGCGTCATATTGCGCCTAAACGTGGGACAGACAGAATTAACTGCGCCAAATTATATAGCAGAATTAATTACATAAATGCTACGTAGAAGCTAATTCACAGTTTGCTTTTCTTTTTTGTACACTGCCTACACAAGTTCATGCGTGAAGATACAGTACAAGGGAACATAGACCGCATTCTAGTTAGAAGAATATAAAATAGTAACGGGAAAAGTCTGGTATGGATATAAGGGAAATTTATTTGAATGAAGATAAAGAGGGGAAGAGGGGAAGTGAGGGGAAATACATACGTTTACAGGCCTTTTTATTTGACGGTCTTTATCAAAATATTTGTATTATTACCGATTATATCCTTGGATTGTAGCCCGTTATTGATTGTTGTTCCAAGTCGGGTTGGAGGACTAGGATTGAATCCCGTGACATGAATACAAATTTCATCCCCCCGAATAAAATAAAAAAATTAATTAAAAATAAAATGGTGAACGTACGATATTACATTTATATCAGTAACTAATTTCTTTGTTATGTATATTTGGACATCTGTCATCCTGACGAATATTATATCTCTTAGATGAATGTATATTTAAATGGTATAGTGAGCGTAAAAACTAAATTACGTAAGACGCTGGCGCGAGCTGTATATGCAAGCTACTACGTATAGGTCCGAACCTTACGGCGCTCCGTGCCGTACTGAAGGTCTCGCTTCATGAAGCTATTCTTTCATCCTACCTTACTCCCTCCAGGTGCCATCCCTCAGCCGCCTTTCGCAACCCTTCTCCTCCCCGCCAGCCGCTCGCTCCCGTCCGAGGCCGACATGAAAGGTACGCTTCTAAAAGATGACTGCTGCCATGTTAGCTTCCCGACACGTGAAGGCAACCATTATATTTGTTAACGTTCGCTTTTGTTTTAAAAGAAATTTAAAAATAGATTGCAAGACATTATGTTCAACAAAGGAAGTCTTAAAAATGAAAATATAACAATCTTTAAAATGTAGATGCTTTAACCTAAAAAATACAATACATTTATTAAAACATTCCCTAATTCGATTCTACAAGCTACACATCTGAGTAAATCTGAAAAAAATTATTGCTCGTAATTACGGGTAAATGCAGCGGTTTTAAAAATAAACGAACATTAAAATGTATAAAAATGCGTATTGAACACTGATTTTTTGACGAATGATGGACATGAGAGGGAGAAATTATTGAAAAAATCACTAAATAATAGGGTATATACATGAATTTTAATTAAATAAGGGTGGAAAAACTTCTACAATTTTTGATATCATGCTTGCAATTCTTGTATGTGAGTATTTAAATAATGATAAAGATACAATCGAATGCTTAAGTACAGAATCTATACAGTATACGTTTAATTGAAAACTTAATCATTAATAATTTCCATGTAGAATTATATTAATTATCGGGAAAAATTTTGTTGTGGAAAGCTTAAAACATAGCTATCCCATTTTAAAGCACAATAGCCTCCCTAATGTATAAATGTCCAAGATGTCGTGCAGGCGACAGCCTGTCGTCAGAGGTATTTCCAAGACTCCGCCAGCCAGGTAAACATTCTTCAAAGGGTATACAAACTATTTTAGCAAGGGTGTACAACTGAATAATTCCTCGAATTTTCTCGAAGATTTCCTGTGATGAAAAAAAAGCTTTTTTAAACAAATATGGCTCGATCTCTCTCTCTCTCCCTCTCTCTCTCTCTCTGCTGGAATAATCAAAAAATATCTCTCGAATGGAGAGTTGTTCAAAAAACGATTTCGTCCTATGTTTACTAAGAGAATAAGCCAATCTTTTTGTAAAATAATACTTGGCGATAATTGTAATAGTCACGAATGCTTACTGAGACAATCTATACACCACGCGTGAAAAATACATGTTTTAAACAGAGTCCATTCCTATAATCTATATGGGCAGTGTTTTCCTGCAAGAACGCCCCTAAATACCAAGTAAAAAAAACGTTCTCGACCTATGTTTACTAAGAGAATAAGACAACCTTTTTTAAAATAATACTTGGAAATAATTGTAATAGTCACGAATGCTTACTGATACAATCTATACACCCCGCGTGAAAATACATGTTTTAAACAGAATCCATTCCTATAATCTATATGGGCGGGGTTTTCCTGCAAGAACGCTATGCGTTTAATTATAATTTCAGCGTAAAAAGAAAATATCGCTTCCCTCCGTTTAATTTTTTTTTCCTGGTGCTAGAGTCATATTCGATATTTTATTGAAGGAAATAAGAGATATGAAACTTTTGGAATAATCTTCATGTAGAATTTAAATTACTTATTGTAGGAAAAAATGTTTTAGCAGGCTTGTAATTGCCTGGTTTAGGAATTTCCTGTGTTTGCTCGGGTGACTTGCGTAGAGCAATTAGGAAGCCTTTCAAACCGTCCCTTATCGGTATGACAGACGTCAATTGTATACTTAAAGGTTACTTCCCCAGCGGACGGGGTTTTTTCGTCAAGGGTGTACAAAATTTCCTTTACATCTGGGTTTCGTTTTCAGTTGTCGTGAATTTCTAGGGTTCAGGGGTTAGATTTCAATCAATTGTTTACTCCGATATCGATTTTTCATGGTTTTCCCTGGTCTGCTGTCGAATGCCTGAGTGGGTTCTCATCTATCACGATTCCATTTCAATTGCATCTTTTTTTGTCTCTAGAAACCTTTTGCTTGATTTCTCTGTCGGTCGCACACTCTATCCGTCAGTCGCTCAGCCCTTTGATTTTTTTCATGGTTTCCCCTGGCCTGCAGGCGAATGCCTGAGTGGGTTCTCATCTATCACGATTTCCTCACATTTGTAACTTTATGCTTCTAGAGTAATCTGATGGTTTCCCTCGTTCGTTCGTCGTTGGTTGTTTACTCTGACATATTTTTCATGGCTTTGCCTGGTCTGTAGGCGAATGTCTGGGTGGTTTCTCATCTAGCACGATTTTATTGCATTTTTATTTGATTTACATCTTAACCTATATGTTTCTAAGGTCTTATGTTTGATTTCCTTGTTGGTCGATCACTCTGACATCATATTTTTTAGGGTTTCCCTGGTCTGCAGGCGAATGCTGGAGTGGTTTCTCATCGTCACCGATTTCCTTTCATTCTATATAATCTGTATCTTTCACGTGTGCTTTTAGAGTCCCTGGTTCGAGTTCCGTTGGACGCTCACTCTGACATATTTTTTCATGGTTTTCCATGGTCTGCAGGCGAATGTCTGGGTGGTTTCTCATCTAACACGATTTTCTTTCTTTTGCATCTAGGTTTCGTTGCGCGAAGGGACTGCTTGCCTCCTGCTCGGTTGACGGATCGTTCATCACCTTCACCAGTCAAGCTCTCCGAATCTGTACGATTATAGCCGAACAATACATAACATCTTCACAATACTTTACTTTCTCTCTAAACATACGAAGCTATACGGAGACGCTCGAACATCAGTGTAACACGAATTGAAATATATAAGAGCTTACACGCTTCATCACCGCTTTTAGTATTAATAATCAGGATATAATTGATTAAAAAAGGTTCGTGCTTTCTCTATAAATAGAGCGAACTTGAGTATTGAAATTCATTCTGTTGATCATCTCTGAGGTGTTAACATCGCTGTTCTCTCAGAAAATAATCTAAAGTGTTATCAATGTGAAGAAGAGTACATTTCCTTGAAGAAGGGTTAATACGATATATAATTGACGCATAAAGGTTCGTGCTTCCCCTATAAATAGAGCATCCTCTAGCATTGAAATTCATTCTGTTGATCATCTCTGAGGTGTTAACATCGCTGTTCTCTCAGAAAATAATCAGCTTTCTAAGTGATATCAAGGCGTACATTTCCTTGAAGAAAGGTAAATACCTTATTATATCAAGAAGAAAAATGAATAAGTCCTCGTATAAGGATATCATTCCTAGTGTCTCAGGATATTCTTGTGGTAAATGCTGTAAGAAGTTCCTCCGTGGATATGATAAAAGACGACATGAGCTACGTTGTAAAAAACTCTTCAAGTGTAAATATTGTAACGTAGCCTTCAAAGACAGTTATAAGGGTCGTCGACACGAAGATGCGTGTGAAATAAACAGACCTGAGAAGAAACGTAGATTAGAGCCGACAAAGCATGAGTTGTTATCTACGATGGAGGAGTGTGACATGAAAGAATATGAAACTTCATTCCATGGACGTTTGAAATCGTATTTTATACGATGTGAATCGATTAAGGACCTGAATATGTACCTGCATGAAGCAAAACAGCGGATAATCCAGGCTGTGTTAAAGAGCTTGGTATTCACAAGAGTTTGAAAATTAATCTGTTAGCTGAGTGTAGATTTGTTAACAGTATCGGAGAAACCTGTGACAAGACATTTAAAACCAGAAATCAAGCTGTTTTCCTAGAAACGGACCTGGACTCTATGCTGGAAACCAAAATGAAGAAATTGGTTACTGAAATGGAGGAATCACGACTAAAGGGAAGCAATTGGGCCCTGCTTGCTGTGGAAGGGGTGCGCCTTCGTATTAACAAGTACAATCCGTTGCGTGGAAGTAGCTACATACCCCTACCTCCCTCTGTTGAAGCTAGAAAAGCCTGCATTAACATCCAGAATTTAACTGATGAGCTATGTTTCATGTACTCTGTATTGGCCAAATTCGCTGAGAAGGATGCACAACGGGTGAGCAAATATAAGAAACTTCAAGATAAGTACGACTTCAGCTGTGTTTCTTACCCTACTCCACTTTCTCAAATACCTAAATTTGAGAAGCTTAACAAGATGTCTATTAACGTTTTCGGGTTGGATGAGAAGCATGAAGTGTACCCGATAAAGGTTGTTGATATTGAACTACCTGAACATCGCGACCTGCTACTATTGAATGACAGTAGTGGAAAACATCACTACGTGTATATAAAGAATTTTGAGAAGCTCGTTCGACGCCAGAAAACTAAATGTAATGAACGTGTTTATACCTGCAAGCGCTGCTTTACACATTTTGATAATCGATATGGACGAAGTGGACTGGAAAAACTACAAGAACATGCAACCATCTGTAATCAGCATGGTGTTGCAAGGGTAGTTATGCCTACAAAGGAGAAAGCAATTGTACAGTTTAAAAATGTTGAGAGGATGCTGAAAGTACCTTATGTCATCTATGCTGATTTTGAGAGTATTCTCACTCCATGCCATACGTGTATACCCAATCCTGAAACTTCCTATACAATCCCTTATCAAGAGCACACACCAATGAGCTTCTGTGTTTACGTGAAGCCTACATCTGGTGTTGAACATCTCGAAACTGGTCTTCCTAAGCAACCCTATGTGTATCGTGGTGCTGATGCTGCTCAGAAGTTTATGCTGTACCTGACATCTCTTGCAAAAATGATTGATGACATATACAAATCTGCTAAGCCTCTGAAACTTACGGATCAAGAGCAAAAGGATTTTGAGTCTTCTTCAGCATGCTACTTGTGTGGAAAACCCTTTACAGAGGAGAACTATAAAGTACGCGACCATGATCACATCAGCGGTGAATATCGTGGAAGTCTTCATAATGAATGTAATTTAGCCTGTAAAACACCTAAATATATACCAGTCTTCATGCATAACCTTAGCGGATATGACTCTCATTTCATTGTTAAGGAGCTGGGTTGCACAAGTGAACGTGTGGAGGTAATTCCTAACTCTGAAGAAAGCTATATCTCATTCACCAAGTATGTAGGAGATATAAAGCTTCGATTTGTGGATAGCTTCCGATTCCTCAGTACAAGCTTGGATAAGTTGGTGAAAAATCTAACCTCGTATCCTGAAACGCTAAAGTACTTTGGAGAAGACAAATTGAAGTTGATGACCCGTAAGGGTGTATTTCCATATGATTTTGTTACATCATGGGATGCCCTGAACGAAACCTGCTTACCTCCTAAGGACTCCTTCTACAATAGATTAAATGAAGAAGAAATTAGTGATGCTGACTACGATCATGCTAAAAATGTATGGGAGGTGTTTAATGTGAGAAACCTGGGAGAGTACAGCGATCTCTACTTAACTTCGGATGTACTTCTCCTAGCTGATGTCTTTGAGACGTTCAGAGAGCAAACCCTCAAAACACACAAAGTTGATCCTGCACATTATTTTACCTCTCCAGGTCTTACATGGGACGCCATGTTACTGTACACTGGAATTAAGCTGGAACTGTTACAGGATTATGATCAATTACTCATGGTGGAATCTGGTATAAGAGGAGGTTTATGTCAAGTTTCCCACCGCTATGCAGAGGCTAATAACACATATATGGAGAAGTTTGATCCGTCGAGACCAACCCAATTTATCACATATGACGACGCTAATAACCAATATGGGTGGGCAATGTGTCACGCTCTCCCTTATGGTGGATTTGAGTGGGTATCGCCTGAAAAAATTGACTTAGAAAGACTACAAGAAGATGATCCTTACGGCTACATATTAGAAGTCGACATTGAGTATCCTGCAGAACTTCACGATCTACACAACGATCTACCTTTCCTGCCAGAGTGTATGAAACCATTGGAAGCATCTACAAAGAAACTGATACCTCATCTAGGACCTCGAAAGAAGTATGTAGTGCATTACAAGGCTTTGAAGCAAGCTCTTAGTCATGGGCTACGGTTAACAAAAATCCATCGTGTGCTACAATTCCAACAGTCTCGATGGTTAAAACCGTATGTGGAATTTAACAACAGACTACGACAACAAGCTGGAAATGATTTTGAGAAGGATCTCTACAAATTGTTCAACAATGCTATGTTCGGAAAAACTATGGAGAACCTGCGTAACCGTATGGATATACGACTGGTGACAAATGAGAAGACTCTGGAAAAGTTAATTGCAAAGCCAACGTTTATCGACAGGACGATATATGCTGATAATCTAGCTGCTGTACATATGGCCTCCCGACAGATCATGTTCAACAAGCCTATATACATCGGTATGAGTGTGTTGGATATCTCCAAGACATTAATGTACCGGTATCACTATGATGTGTTGTTACCGTATTATGGAGCTGAAAACCTGAAGCTTATGTATATGGACACTGATTCGTTCATTCATCGTGTTACAACTGAAGATGTGTACCAGGATAAGCTACGTTTTCTTGAGCACCTAGATACTGCTGATTATCCTACAAGCCATATATGCTATTCACCTCTAAACAAGAAGGTACTTGGGAAATTTAAAGATGAGGCTAATGGTAAAATCATTCAACGCTTTGTAGGGCTACGACCTAAAATGTATGCCCTAGATATCGACGGTTCAATGATAAAAAAGATTAAAGGTATAAAACGTAGTGCTATTAAGCAGTACGTCACGTTCGAGAGCTATACTGACTGTCTTAAAACCGGAGAAATTACCAGAACGCCCATGAATCTGATCCTGTCGCGACAGCATGCTCTTGCCACAGTACAAGTGAATAAAATTACATTGACACCATACGACGATAAAAGAATTATTGCTGAGGACGGAATAACTACATACGCCTATGGACATTACAGCATTACAAGTAGTGTATAAGAGAATTTATGTTGAATATGAAGATTTTCTCGCGAGTCTACAATCTTAAAAAAATGAAGGTTATCCGTGTGCTGTATATGCAGCTAGCTGACGTCCGATGAAGAAAGAAGAAGATGGAAGGGAAGGTGGTAACCCTGCCATTAGGAGCAATCCTAGTGCTAGTCTCAAGCCTAGATAAAAAGGGGAGAGACGCCTACAAGGAACTAAAATAAAGGTATGTTGACGTAAACTTTTCAATTAAAACTCTCGAATAATAAAACCTGAATAAAACATTGCAATTTCACTAAAAGAAAGTTGAGGTTATCTTTGGTTAGCCAGATTAGGTTAGTCGATGACCGAGTAGAATAGATGCTGAGAGGAACGTTTAGGATTGGTCGGGTTAATCTGGGATAGGCTCTCGTACTTATTGTCTAAGTTATGAAGGATGAATTAGTTTAGATTGATTTAGCAATAGATTGGTTACGTGTTGTTCTTACGTTTTGTTACTTGGTTACATGCTTGGTACGTGTTGTTACATAGCGTGATGAGAATGTTACATAGCGTGATTCCTTTGTTACATAGCGTGATGAGCTTCTTACATAGCGTGTTCCTTTGTTACATAGCGCGATTCCTTTGTTACATAGCGTGATTCCTTTGTTACATAGCGTGATTCCTTTGTTACATAGCGTGATTCCTTTGTTACATAGCGTGATTCCTTTGTTACATAGCGTGATTCCTTTGTTACATAGCGTGATGAGCTTCTTACATAGCGTGTTCCTTTGTTACATAGCGCGATTCCTTTGTTACATAGCGTGATTCCTTTGTTACATAGCGTGATTCCTTTGTTACATAGCGTGATTCCTTTGTTACATAGCGTGATTCCTTTGTTACATAGCGTGATTCCTTTGTTACATAGCGTGATTCCTTTGTTACATAGCGTGATCAGTTTGTTACATAGCGTGATGAGCTTGTTACATAGCGCGAACAGGTTGTTACATAGCGTGATCCCTTTGTTACGTGGTGTTACGTCTTGACACGTGGTTACCTCTCCTCGGTTCGCTATCTCGCTCATATAAAACGCCATATTCTACCCTTCAAGTCCTGTTTAGTATAACATCTTTCCTTATATTCCCTATCTCTCTCGTAAAAAGCGTATCCCTCCCTCCTTTAGCATCTGACTAGCCTAGCATCAGCCCTCGTATTCCCTATCTCTCCCCTATAAACGCATTTTCCTCCTTGAACTGTCGCATCTACCCTCGTTTTCCCTATCCTTTCCCATATAAGCGCAAAAGTGGCCCCAGCTTCTGTCTATCATACCGCCTGCCCCCCCGTTTTCCATATATTCCTCATATAAATGTATACCGTACTCCTTAACCTCTGTCTGCACTAGCACCTCCCCTCGCATGCCCTATCTCTGTCGTATAAAGCATATCTCTCCCTCCTTCAGTCCCTGCTCTACCTCAGAACTCTCCTCGTTTTCCCTATCTCTCCCATATAAACGCATTTTTTCCTCCTTGAAGGTTCTCTCAACCTAGCATATACCCTCGTTTTCCTCGTCTCTTCATATAAAAAGTCATACTCTACCCTTCAAACCCTGAATAGTCTAGTACCTCTCCACGTATCCCCTATCTCTCCTGTAAATATGTTCATATTCCCCCTGCTTCAGCATCTGTCTATCCTAGCCTCTGTTCACGTTTTCCTTATCTTTCCCATATAAATGCATATTCCATATCTCAACCCCTATCTAGTCCAACACTTCTCCTCGTATTCCACGTATCTCTCATATAAAGCACATCCTCATTCCTTCAACCACTGTCTAGCCTAGCGTCAGTCCTCGTATTCCCTATCTTCTCCATATAAACGCATTTTCCTCTGTGAACCACCGCATATACCCCCGTTTTCCCTATCCTTTCCCATATAAACGCAAAAACTGCGCCAGAATTCCTCTATATACCCTACTCTCATAGTGCATGTTACTATAACTCGTGGTAAGTAACGCGAGAATTACGGAACGAAAAACCCTCAGGCAATAGACAATGTGCAGAGCACGCACACGCGTGGCCTCACCATAAAACGATTGCAATGTAGAAGCAAATCCAGTACTATAACCTACCTCCTCCGATCTTCAATATCCAGGCTACAGTGCATGTTCCTACTACAAGATGAAGTAGATTAGTTTGGAAGGTTGAGTCTGTCTCTACTCCTGCGTACGTTCATGTATTCGCGATAGTGTAATGAACAAGCATGTATTACCGCAGATGCTTTCTTAATTCGTTAGAAGTCTCAGAAGATGATGTTTCATGGAGAAATGGTCCAGGTTTGAGAAAGTGGAATTACAGCTTAAATTAGGAAACTACACCCAGCCATGATTTTGGCTCATGTGCTCTTGTCTCACGTATAATGACTAAAAGGAACGGCAAAGCCATGTGTGGCAAGTCCTTCATTGTGAAAAATACGTGAAATATTTCTTGAAATGTTCTGAAATCCTATATTTTGTATGCATTATTCCTTTGTGAGCTATTTTGATCTCCATTTTCTATACTCTTAAGCTATTTATTGCTCTGTATTTTCAGTGGTCCCTCATATGTATGCACTAATAAATAATCAGTGTAAATAAATTACGTATCCCTAAAAGGTACAGGCGAAGGTACAGACGAACGGACGGTACCTCTCGTTTTCTCTCGTCTGTAGATCATTGCCTAATGCGCATTTTGTCATCACCTTTCGTAGGTAATTTGCGCCATATTTACAAATTAATGTGTAAATGTGAATATTTTTAAAGTACGCAAGTGTGTGAAGGTTTCATCACACATGCAGCAAGTTTCGCTTGTAGCACTAGATATCTTTAGTGAAACCTGTGTACCTATGTTTGCTTATTGGAGCTATTACTCGACCATTGTATTATTGCGCTCTGCATTTGAATACACGCAGAAGCCAGCCCAGCGAAGTGCAATACCACTGTGGTAGAGTTATAATCAGAAGGAAAGCAGAAAGACAATTATAATATTATATAGGGTGGAATATTTAAGTTGAGACTGTACAATAATTCCAAAACTAAGCGCTGTAGAAAGAAATGTCTTTAATAAAAGTGGCTTGATGTTATGGGGGAAAGTAAATGACATTAGTCATGTTATATTTGGAGAACGTTGTAATGGTCATTTTGGGGCCAATTTAATTTTTGTAAATGGGAACCTACCTTTTTTATGATCTTTTCTCACTCATAAATAACTAAGTAACATTTGTATAAAAGACTTTGCAATTGTTTTTACGCCAACGCAAATAACAACGAAAATTCTGAGTGGCTGTGTACGAAGAGCGCAATGAATTGTTTGACCATCCATGCAGGGTCATTTGGAGGTCAAATTAGGTTTCATAATTGGGAACCAACATGTTTTATTTTGTATCCTTATTCCTCATCACAAAACAAACAGTTTTTTATAAACCATTTTCTAATGAGAAAACAACATAAAAAATGTAGGTTTTCATTTTACAAAATTAAATTTACCCTAAAATGACCATCATAACGTCCTCCAAACAAAACACGAGTAATGACATTTACTTTCCCCCATAATATCAATCCACTTTTATTAAATATATTTCTTTCCGCAACGCTTAGTTTTGGAGATAGTGTACAATTTCAACTTAAAATGGTCCACCTGTATATGAAGGAAGCTATTTTGAGAAATCACACAACAAAGGTCTTACGACTAATGAGTCTCATTCTGAACAACGCAACGATGCATATGCAAAACGTATTCAAGTTCTAATCTCCCAGTTTTTGTTTCCGACAGCTACTCACAAGAAACAGTTAAACATTCAGTCACGTCTAACATAGTTTACCTCTAAATGTAGATATTCTCCCCATCTTATGATTGTGCGAAAGGTTCCTTAGAGGTCCTATTTAGCACATTAAATATGCCGATACGAGAGCTGCCGCACTGGAGAATGAGCTGTCCCAGTCTTAGCGTTAGGAAAAGCAAACAATCGCTAGGTATAAGGTCAAGCGATATGGAGCATGAGAGTCACTTCAAAACTGTTGTCTCGAAATATGTTCTGAACCGTGCTGCCCAATGAGTAGGTGTGTTGTTTGGATAGAAAAGTACACCTTACACCTCCATGGTAGTTTTTATTGCGCCGTGGAAGAGAATTCAGTCTTGCTTTGGAAGCGATATCTTCCACTGTCAAACTGTGATGCTCCAGCAGTTGGCCAGTCATGCTCTCAGGCCGGTTGGTGCATGCACGAGACTGCTTCCATTGGTTCTCACGCGACGTTCTGCCTTTTTTGGGAATTTGCACAATCAGAAGGCAGGTTTTCCAGTTATATGAAATCAACCTATGTCTCTCTCAAATGTCAATGATTGTCAGTCCATTTGATCCACGCAAATGGAGAAAACGGATGATGATATGATAATTTTGGGATACAGAAATTGCTAATTATTACATGAACAGCTTCTAGTTCCAGCTACTGCTGTGTAAGTACTGCAAATCAGATGCTCATGCTATCTCTCCTACTTATCCAGGAAAAATACCCGCAGCTTTTAAGATGTTCCAATGTTTCTACCTGTTCTCATTTTGAAGGGGGATGCGAGACATTAGATCCTGAAATAGCCCCATATTAACAACTCAAGAGCCATACATCGTTGATTAGTACTGCTTGGTACAGACATTCTTAAGGGACAAATTTTAAGTATGCTCTTTACAATACAACTTGGAAAATGGTCTTTTATTTAAGACCATAAAATATGTGTTGCAACATTGCTTACCTCATTTGGTAGTTGTGTGTCCTACAGACGTCATCGTATTTATGGTATGTAGCCTGGAACAGTAAGTAGCACTCACCCCATTCCACCTGTACGCGTAGTTGTCCCTTATCCGTCAAATAAGGGCATCCTGGCTCACGAATCTGTCAACAAAAAGTTGCAATTGTTGAGCAGTGTTAGAATGTACAGGATATACACAAATTAGTAGGAGGTTGAACATACATATTCTCTTTGCGTTATAGAATATAATTAACTTAAATTGAAGAAGAACGGTGTAAGTTACTACAGCAAAAATTACAAGTGTTCCATAATCAAGCCATTTGTGAGACGGCATACATCCAGCAGCCAATTCATTTCTTGCCGCTATCACGTTAGCTTGTTTAATGTAATGATCCAACTGCTCCATTAATCGTCCATCTCAACTCAGGTAGGTCTGCAGGTAGCGTTGGCATGTACGCACGATATTATATGTACCCTCACAAGAAAAAGTCACAGGGCGTCAGATCGGGGGACTCGTAGGTCAACGGTGAAAAGTCAAGTCGTCCGGACCACGATGACCGATTCAGCGATGGGGAAATTTTGCATTCAACAATTTCCGCACATTCCCATAGGAAGTAAGGGGAAGCGCTATGTTGTGCCAAATTATGTTATTACGTTGATATTTTAGTTGAATTAACAACCAATTCTGGAAACTGTCTGGTTAGATAAATTCACTAACATTTTTTTCCAAGAAAAAAAAGTTGGCATTTTGATGATATACCACACAGAAACCCTTCGATTTCTGTCAGTATCTCAAATGCTCGACAATTCCCGTTAATCTCCAGAGTCTGATAAATTTTTCATTAAGGTGGAATATGCTCTCGTTACTGAAAATCACGCATCTAAGGAATTCATCATCCTCTTGTTCCAACATTTCTGTGCGGAAGTTTCTACGGATAGTACAATCTTCAAGATAGAGGGATGATATTGCAGACGATACTGTATCTTGGAGACGTTTTCTTAACACCCCTAATGCAGACGTGTTGAAATTGCTAGTTTTCGACTCACCCGCCATACATATTTTTTTGAGGACTGCGTGCAAAAGCCGTTATGACTCTCTGCATTCTCACCTTACATACGCAGTCATTCGGTGCTCTTTCCTTTGCAGAGACACCTCATTGTATGGATCCGATTGTACCACCTATGAATGTTGTTACAAGAAGGGGCGTTAAGACTAAATCTTCAATTACAAGACCGCTGAACTGTATCATTAAGTTTCGAGAATTTCAAGACAGATAAACCTTTTTGTACACGAATTGTCATACAAATTGAGTTCTATTTATTGATGCTCTTTAACTGCTATGGCTCTTAGCATCCCGTTCTATATTGGACGTGAAAGACAGTAAATTTTTCTCAGAGGCCTATTTATCAGGCTCGACTTTCTTTTACGTGCCGTAAATCTATGACACGGGACCACCAGCTTTACTTTCCTTTTGAAGGAAGCCATGCAAAAGATTTTTACTCCTGAAAAAGTCAATCGCCCTCCGCCGGGTTTCAAACCGCGACCTCGGGAACTAGAGGCCGGCATGGTACCCCTAGACCACGGAGGACGACACAAATTGTCATGTTTGTTTATTTCGTTACCATAGCTAGAAAATAAAACAAAATCTGTTGATATAGAATTCAAACCTCCACATCTACTCTTCAATTTAAGTTATGATTCAAAGTTGTATTTTTTGCGGTATGCAATATGAGTTTAAAACTCTATAATTATTTGCATAGACCCTATACATTACATAACGTCATATGTTGGTTTGTATGATTCTACATTTTTATGTACAATTCCAAAAGCCCGCTCTCATTGGGCAAATGTAATGTGCTCAAGTTTCTGAATTTGTTTAATTTCTCCGAGGATCTATAGAAATAGTTATAAAGAATGATTAAATACAACTTATCTACCTGAAGCATTAAGATATTTACTAACACACTTTTCAAGGCTCTTGTTTCACTGAAACTCTGTATATACGATAATACGGAAGTATGCCTGGCTAACGAGATAGACAGCCTACGGCGCGAATCAGAGTTACATGGTAATGGTAGTCTTAAACATAGCTAACATTGAATAGCTTCGTGATACAATGTGGGTTTTCCATGCATTTAATGAGCAATTTACTTGTTTGTTTAGAATATGGATATATTAGGCGACTGTAACTTCAATTCATCGGGCCATGACTGGACAAGATTTCAGTTCGTGCCGTAGCCGGTCTATCTTGTTAGCCATGGGATGTTAGAACAGATTAGAAGTAGCAACAAATACTTATTTTTAATGTTTTTGAAAATTTCGTGATTTAACAATTGATAAAAATGATAACTTTTGGTATTGTTATTGGCTTTATATAATTGTGTAGGCATTCAAACAAGTTGGTTAGGATACATCACTGTCCGATAAAGCATTTGTAAATATTTTATAGCTTTTTTCCTTACTGTATATAATAATCTATACCAACAGTCTAATTAATTTCCGTGGCCCAGTTATGCTGTACTCCTTGAATACTTCTCGCCGATGTAAAAGCAAAGAGTCCGTAGCCGCATATCTAGGGAGACGATATGAGTACGAGTATGACCGTCTGGTCACAATTCTGCATAGTGAACTGCAACACATTTAGCAATATGTTCCGCGATTTGTTTAAATACTCTTCATGAATATGGATATCTCTGTAGCCTAACAATCAGCATATTGACTTTTATGCTCATAGGTCCTCCCTTCATGTCTGAAACGGGGAATTTATTTTTAATTAGAATAATTTCCTTCCCTCCGCTGGTCGTGCGATATAAGAAATGCTAGACTTCCATTTTGTTTATGATCGGCGTTTACAGAACTACATTAAAAGAGGGAACCTGGTTTGAGCATCTGTATTTATAAAACAAGTTTCAACTCTAAGGATTATATTAATTTTTATTCGTTGTGTTCAGGATTGGTATAGTATTAAGCGCGCGCGCACGCACGCACGCACGCACACAGTTTAGACTTTCAAAGTATTAGTAGTAAGCCTGAAGCTCTTAAGTAATGGTTCCGTCACTGGCGGCTACTTTAGAATATATTTTCAAGAAATTATTCGTTCAAAGGAAGAAAATTAGTACGCAATAACGGAAGGCAAACTTTGCCAAAAATGAATTCATATGCCGAATTGTTAACGAAGACGAACGCTATTGCCTACAAAGCTTTCAAAACCGTTCATGTTTTACTTCGAAAATAGCAGTAACATTTCTAATGGAATTCCTTGCTCGAATTCCCAGAAGATGCAAAACTGTCCCTTGGGCTCAGCCGGGAGAACAATACACTACTAACAGCTCAACCATCTTCCTCCATGAAGGGAATCAAAGGCTTTCTTCTCTTGGTAAGCAAGGAAAATATCGAGAACGATTTTCTGGAGAAAGTTTGTAACTATCGTGCCGTCAGGGCCAGCAGCTGTAATGTAAGGGGAAAATGTTTGGGTGGGCTTCCCTGAAACCAAAGTCGATGTAGAGATCCACGGGGTTGCCCAGTTAGCTCCAAGTCCATGAAGTTATTCTGTTCTCCTATTATTGCTCTTCTTTTAGTGATATTATTACAGCATATTTGCCCTTCCCTTACTCGCTATATTTCTTTTCAATATGCTCTGTCTTCTGCTTTTATTTCTTCCTTTGCGGACAATCTTTTCGTGGTTTAATCTATATTCCCTTGTATATTTCCTTTGTGTTAATAATTTTCTCCTTAAGTCCTTCCCCACTTCATGTTCCACATTATTTTCTGTTGTTCCTGATTACTACCGTTTATTAAAGGATGACATGAATATCTCCCAAATTTCTTACTGCTCACGCTTGCGGATTTTGTATTTTTATACTGCCTTCATTTGCAGGTATATTACAAGCGCTTATTGCGCTGTATGTACTTAGAACGTGCAGTACGCTTGTTTGCCTGGAGTAGACGGGCCTTTGAAAGTCTATTTTTAAATTTCAACTCCTTATATTCCATAGACTTTATTCTTCAACGTTCAGTGGATCGACTACTCTTAAGGCTAAAGATACCGCTATGTATGTACATTCTGGTAAAAGAAGAAGTAATGAGCAGTGGAACCACGTCCCTAGCTATGCTGTCGAACTGCTGTAAACATTTCAAGCGAACAGACCCAAAAAATGAATTTATTAACTGCTCTGTTACTGTAGGCACTCCAACTGCTGACAC
Source organism: Deroplatys truncata (assembly GCA_030765065.1). Classification (NCBI taxonomy): domain Eukaryota; kingdom Metazoa; phylum Arthropoda; class Insecta; order Mantodea; family Mantidae; genus Deroplatys; species Deroplatys truncata. The sequence continues at coordinate 156,408,946 of CM060978.1, forward strand.
TCAAAGCATTACAACGTGCGGTATATCGTTTTTCAATATTCAAATCCCGCTTTATGATACCTAGTAGTCTGCTAATGGGAGACATCCACGTGCTATAATTTTTCTTGTAAAAAGAGTACCTATTAAACATATTTTATAGACATGGCTATTTGGAATTCGAGCCATCGTAAGAAGCTGTTTATCATTGTATGAGAGAAATGGCATGTGACATGTGCGTCGGTTTTAGATTGTAATAAGATTTTGGTTTTATAGCATTTCCCTCTCAATTCCCAATTTCTAGAGATTCCTATCTTCCCTTGGAATTCCTATCTTTCTATAAGTCCTTATCATGCCACCAAATATCCCTCATACCATGTTGTTCTTGCTCTTCCCCGCTTTCCTCTGCTTGGCACCTTTCAATTTAAGGCTAGTTTAGGCCAATGTTCCTCCGACATCCGTTGTACATGTCCACACAATTGTAGAGTTTTTTGATATTCTATCTATAACAGTTTCTTGTGTATCATTTCTTGTCTGATGTAGGTGTTCCAAACATGTTGCAGTCTCGACATTCTCATACTTCTTCCAAGTCCATCGAAGTTCTTCTACCTGCAGTTGCTGATTTAAGGATGTAATGTAGATTCATTAATAAAAGTGTTGGAGAGTGAGACGAATAGTAAATAAAAAAGTGCATTAAATCCTACACAAATACAACGCGTGCATGGTATGTACTATGTTTCAAGAAGGGTAAATGTACACTTTTCGCAGGTCAGTATCATTCAGGCGTTCCGTGAGTAGGGGGGTATGAAAACTAAATCGACCGTGGTCGTAGATGTATACTGTCGTGGTCGCCATTTTAATCTGTCACTCATTTCGAAGATTTCTGTGGCTATATTAACCCAATATGGCGAAACATGGACTAAATATCACAAGAAATTGCAATTCTCTTGTTGCTGAGCTATTAACTACATGGCATTGGCAAGTAAACGGAAAATACGTGGAATGATTTAAATAGCACCAACATCTATGTTATATATAACCCACGAGTAACATCTGCTGTCGTAGATCATTGGTAAAACGCACGCTGTTTTAAGTGTGCCGAGAGTTCACAGTTCAAACCACAGCATGTGGTCATACTTTTTATTCCAACTTCTTCACCTTGTAAGAGGCAGTAATAAACAAATTTACAGCTAAGTTATTACTGCATGATTTCGAAGAAAATACGAGGAGGTTGAATGATAATTTTAATGGAGCCAACTTCTAAATGCTGTATACAATAATCTGATCATAACAATAAGCTAATACATAAAATAACAAGAAACTGATAAATTCTCATCTTGAGAAAAGGAAACTTGCAGCTGCAAATATAATTGTGTATAATGCATAAAACTGAAAAGGTATATTCTGTTGCAACTGCTAGTTGTAATATAGTTACTCCACTTATTATAAACAACAAAAAGAAGGCAATAGCTAAGGGTAATTGTGCTTAAAAAGCAAACTAAACAACTACTATGTCATAGCTGAGGTCCCGCCATATATGAAGAAATAAATTAATTTCTGAAATATTTCATATTTATAGATAATGTATTTCTCCTGGAACAAGTAACCTGTCGAAACAACGAATGGAAAACAAAAATTCTTTAGAACCTGGTATAATCGCTCCCAGCTACGATTACATGATTTATTCTTTCGTTCATGTTTGCAACCAGTGCAGAACACCGGTTTGGTTTCTGCTGATTATGTTGACATAGCTCCATCACGTGAGCGACCAGATTCACTTGCATCCTGTCTAGTCGACGTTCTTCCCATTAGTTCCATACATGTTTAATGGGGTTCAGATCAGGAGATCTTGGAGGCCAGTCCATGCAGATTATTTCTGGATGCCTCGTTAACCAATCCTGGGTGATATTTGCGGTATGCACACCACTATTGTCGTGCACAAATACATATTCTTCTTGTTCTGGGAACCTAGCACGAAGAGATGGCAGCAAAGTGTTTTCGAGAATATCTACATAGACTGCACTCGTCATTCCTTATGGCACTTGAATTAACTCCCCTGGTCCTGATAGTCCCAGAAATGTGCTGCAATGCTTCCAGAATGCTCTGCTAGAACGACGTGTTGAGGCGCGTATCTAGTTCCCTGTGGTCTATACAGACATAGGGTACCTTGCTGGTTGGATCGAAATACCTTCCCGTCATTCTAGATTACCAGATCCCAGTAAACCTGAGGAAGTTCAATATTACGCTGTGCCCATTGTAACATTCATGCCATGTGTGCCTCAGTGACAAGGAGGTTAGTGGTAGGACGATGGCACACAATACCGCATCCCTTAATCATTGGCGTATGGTTTCATATGAGCAACCATAATCGACTGCTTTGTCCAGAAAGACAGACCTGTGTCTTAAAGGTTGGTTCCTCACAACTTCTACCAGAGCTTCGTCTTGAGCAACTGTTGTTGCACGAGGTCTACCTGAACACCTGCATCATTTGGCCCATATAACTCCTCCCTCGTGATGCTGTATTGTATAGAGCATTTAAAAATTGGTTCCATTAAAACTATCATTCAACCTCCTCGCATTTTCTTTGAAATCATGTAGTAATAACTTAGCTGCAAGAGAGGTGTAAATGTGTTTATTACTGCGTCTTACAAGGTGAAAAAGCTGGAATAAAAAACACGACCACATGCTGGGGTTCGAACCGTGAACCCTCGGCACACTGGAAACAGCGTGCGTTTTACCAATGAGCTAGGACAGCAGATGTTATTTAAGTGCGTTATATACAACACAGATGTAGGTGCTATTAAAATTATTCCACGTGTTTTCCGTTTTCTTGGCAATGCTATGTAGTTAATAACTCAGCAACAAGAGAATTGCAATTTGTTTTGTGATATTTAGTCCATGTTTCGCCATACTGGGTTAATATAGCTATAGGAATCTTCGAAATGAGTGACAGATTGAAATGGCGACCACGACAGTATACATCTACGACCACGGTCCATTTAGTTTTCATCCCCCTACTCACGGAAAGCCTGAATGATACTGACCCGCGAAAAGTGTACATTTACTTTCTTGAAAGATAGTACCTCTCTTTACTGAATGTTTTCGCGCGAGCCTTCGAAAAGCTTATTTCAGTTTATTACATTGTTTGCCACGTCCTATATTAAGAAGACAAATAGGAGCTATGTTAGAACTTGGTAGAGTTAGCAGGCATATTGGCAAATGCAAGTGAGACCGTATAAAATGCATATAACCACAATTAGTTTTCTGTGCAAATAATGAGATCCAAAATCCTAAAAGGTGGAAAGAAAGTCATAAAAACAAATGTTCAGAGGACAGACACTACACAAACCCCCTCAAAAAAGGAAGAAAAGAAAAAAAAACACTAATCGAGCCGCGGATGACGAGCATGAAAGAAAACGCTCCAGCAGAGGATATGATAGTAGTCCTGGAAAGATTAAGAGTATTTTGCTATTGAAAATACAGTAGAAGCTTATCCGTGATAAAAGTGTTCCGCTGTCTTGAACTTCGGATTGCTTGCTTATATTGTTAATTTCTTTGATAAGTACTTTTGTGTACGAAATCAATGTCGTTATACAGTTCAAAAGAATACTGTATTATATTTTGGGTCTAAGCTCCTAATTCGCGCTGGTTATTCTTCGGTATCATATATATGAATTACATCAGTGTTCGCCTACCCCCTGCAATTGATGCAAAACAGGCCCGCAACATTATTTAGAGTCGACATTTCTAACTCACTGTCTACACTCATTGCTCTTATGTATTTCTGCACGGGTTTGACGAGTGTTGTATATACTTCGTTCTGAAAATAAAATCCGCTTTGACACCCGTCTAAGCTAACAACGAAATTTCCAAACCTTCATCACTCCACGATTTAAGAAAGCAGATAACTGCCATCCTTGCAAATACAAGCATTAATTTCGAGATACTGACATGCGTACATGTTTCCAAGGAGAGAGATGGGCAATTAGCCTGATTATCACTTCGAAAACCTATCCTTTTCTTTTGTATTAGTCTCTTCGTCTACTCTCTCCTTCTCCCTCTATGGGCTAGTTCCCTAAGTCCTCATGATGTAAGCCAGACACAGATCTCATTATATTACCCGGCAGAAACTTATTGTCCCTCGAGGAGATTCGAAAAAAACTCGTTCCAAGGTATCTTAAGAAGCAGGACCGGAAACTTATTAACTTAACAGCATGGGGGTATAGTTTTCATCTCTGCTCAGAAAAAATGGACTACAGTGCGGCATGGCCCCAGAGAAAGTATGTATTAGTTTCTTGCAAATCATTATTTGGGGTGAAGTAGGATTTCCCCTTCCATTTTTCTCAATCAAACTGCACTGTACGCTTATTATAAAATTCCTAATCTAGTGATAAGAGATCGAAAAATTCAGAAGTTCTTCATAGCTGCAGCTGGCGAAGGCTACAAATAAAACAGTCTAGTGACTTGAGTTCACAGAGAAAGCTAATAATTGTAGCGAGCTATGATGAATATAACTGGGTTAAAATGCTTATGCTTATTTGCAGATTTGTACTCATTAATGAACTAACTGCATAGTAAAATCTAGGACTAATTGATATTATTGACCGCATGTGTGCGAAACAAAAAGAATTTGTTCAAATCTGCGTTAGACATTTTGTCTCCAGAAAACAGCGTAGACAAGTTTGTTATTATTTTATATATAATAATAATAACAACAATAATAATAACCAGTCTCGATAATCGAGAGCAATGTATGGAAGCAATTATCAATAGTGTTGCCACAGCTATTAGTGTTGATGGTGTAATAGTAATTTATGCAACAAGTGGATAATCTTGATGATTATATCACGAGTGAGTGTGACTAAAACACAGCAATGTTGCATCTGAATGAAACATCAGTCGTACAAGGGTTGCGTGAATTGAAGATGGCCATTTCATTCGCTACGTCTCCAGGATTCTACGTGTCAATACTTTTTTCATCCATAGAGCTTGGGGGCGATATATATAGAGATAGGTGGATAAAGACAAGGGCGTAAGAAGAGGACAGCAGAGGTACAGGATAGATATTTTGTCCTATCAGCTTTACGGAGACGCAAATCTATAGCCAGAAATCTACAAAATGACATACGAACAACAACTGGAGTGGTGTTTTCTGATCAGGCTGGAAGAACAAGCTGAGAAACGTAGAGTTGACATCTAGAAAACCCTTTAAAGCCCTTCGTTTGACACGTCAGCACAGGGGAACTCGGATGCGATTTGCTCAGAATCATCTCAACAGGCAGCTCCGCTAATGGAAGCTGTTCTCTTCACAGATGAGCCAAGGTTTAGTTTGAAGGGTTGTGGTGGTCGCACCTGTGTATAGAGACATCCTGGTGTACGTCTTGCTCCAGTCACAATTAATGAACAAGATTTGGAGGCGGTTTGATTATGGTTTGGGCTGGCATTACTATTGAATCTCAGACAGAGGTTTTTGTCCCACAGCGCATGAATGCTGATGTTTACATTAATAACATTATCCTTCAACATGTTTTAAGCTTTGCTTAGGGAATGGACCCGAATTTTCTTATAATGCATAATAATGCTAAATCCCATACAGCACAGAATACAAAAGATGTTCTACAAGAATGCCAAGTTCGGATAATGGATTCGCCTGCACACACTCCTGACCTCAATCCAACTGAGCATCTGTAGAATAATCTGGAAAAACTCGTTTACCAGCTGCCTGTTGTGCCAAAAACCTTGGGAGTACTCGCAGATGCAATCACTGAAGAATGGGAGAAAATCCCACAAATTGCTATTAGGAGGCTGATACGAAGCATGTCACGTAGGTGTTATGTAATTATTGCAGCTCAAAGGGTACACTAGGTACTGAGTGTTGAAATAACCAAGGAAACATTGCTTAGCCAAAAACGTACTCTTGTATTTCCACTTTGTTTTGTGTATAAATCAATCATTTGATCGTATTTGTATTCCTGTAAAGTAAAGGTTTGTCAAAATACCTATTATAATTTTACACAGTTCTTCAACCTATAATTACAAACTGTCAAAAATCGAATTCTATTAATTGTATCAATTTTCCTCAAATTTCTTGAGAAGTGTAAAAGAAAAAATCGTAGCCTATAAAGGATTTGATGTTGGATTATGGGACGGCTTCGTTGGGTGTTGGATTCGTTGGGAATCTTATTGGAACGGACTTTGTTGTGTATTATATTTATACGGTATCGGTTTTTGCAGGGAGAAAGGGAGGGGATCGGTGAAATATCGGAAGAGCATGGATATATGTAGGGTTCTCTTAATCTCGGGTCGTGTTAACCGATGACACTTATGTTATTTTATGCGTTTTATTCTGTTCCTCCTTAAAACCATTCCCGCTATCGATCCGTCTACACAACTATATTTAATGTCCGGCCACACAAATATATTTAACTACATCTTCGCCAAATCAAGCTATATCCACATGATAGCCCGTGGTGTTTCACACGTCTGCTCACATTGGATTCCAGAGTACAAGTGCTTGTATTTACCCTTCGGTTCGCATTCCTCAAGGTTTCTTAACCCTAACTTTCTGCCTGCCTTATTTCCCCAACTTACACATGTGTCTTTAGACAAAAGGAACTTTCAGCCGGCTGACATTCCGATCCCCTAACGGTATGTTTACTTCCCGGCGTATACCTACTCTGTACAGTCTTATAAAATATGTTACATGTTTCTACATTTATTTAGGTGATACGCAAATGGACTTTATATATTATTATTATTATTATTCTTATTGCTTCAGCGTATCGCTTCAATTATTCGATTGCAATGTCATTAGCTAAGTAGTGATTTTATAGTTTTACCACTAAGAAGATTTACTTATTTTAATATAAGGACTTTCAAGGTTAATCTAACATTAATTCCCATGGTATTACTTTCCCTACTACATACGATAAGTACGCGAAGTATTGTATTCCACCCAAAGATTCGACATCGAGATTTCACTGGAAACATGTTTCGAGGCTCCCAGAACCCTCCCCAAAAACATTTTTAGTAGAAGGTCCGTGTGGTGAGTGTGAGCAGTATAACTCAAAAACGAAAAACCAAAACTTGGTATTTAAGTTCTCCATATCCCAAGGATGCGACATGAAGTTATTCAAGAAAATCTCCCACTCCAAACTACTCTTTACGTGAATTTTTTTTCTAAAACTTTGATTTTCTCAAGTATAGCTTAAACGATTTTGATTAAAATACCTTATCATGAAAATGAAATGAATATCTTGAATTTTCTGGGAAAAGTCTCTGAATTCCTATTCTTTTGCGCAGCTGGTAAACCATAAGAGATAAACAAAAGCTTACTACATAAAAATGTAGATCTTGTTAAAGCATGCAATGTACTATGTCAAATACATTTTTTGTTGAGTTCACCATTTTTGAGATATTCCTTGTTATTGGTTTGAATTTGCCAATACTTACACTTTTCTCAAATAGGAAATATTATTAGTTTTTTACTTTCTCTACCGCGTACTAGCAGGTAGAGAAGGTATTGCATTCCATCCAAAATGTTGATATCGAGATTTCACCGGAAATACATGTTTTGAGGACCCCGGAATAAAAAACAGTTTTAGAGAAAGTTCCGTGTGTCTGTGAACAGCATAACTCAAGAACGAAATTTGGCATTTATGTTTAGGATCTTTCAAAGATGCGAAACGAAGATTTTCAAGACAATCTCCCATTCCCAACTAACCTTTACATGGAACATGTTTTGAAAATTTTGATTTTCTAAAAAATAACTGTAATGATTTTGATTAAAATACCATACATTAAAGATGTTTACTTGACAAATAAAATGTTTATTTTGAATTTTCTGGGATAGCCGGTGAAGTCCTCTTCATTCGGAAGGGATCTTATATAATCTTTTATAACTGGGAATCGTTAAGCAATAGATGAAAACGCACCGTACAAAAAATGTATATCACTTTAAGACACACAATGTATGCCAAATAACTTTTTTTGTGGCATCAGCCATTCCCGAGATATACGTTATCAATGCTTCGATTTGTTCAATACTTTGTCATTATTTTGAAGCCCTGTCGACATTTAGTTATTTCTCACGACTTGCATGGAAAGGGTAAGGCCAGCGTGTCTGCCACACATTCAAGAGTTCCCGAGTTCAAAACTCGGTTAGATTTGTTTCCCTTATCCTGAGAAGACGAATGTCGCATAAGCCTAAGCTATATAGACCTCGGGCTTATTTTAGCATCATTACACTCATTTCATTCATTCACTGTTCGATATGAACTACCAGATTAAAGAATGTTAAAGGCCAGCATATAGCATACAGTTCTCAAACATTTGGCTGTCGCTGTTCCTTTAGTATGTGTAATGTAGCTGTTTCTTCAAAGATTTATCTCGATTAAAATGAAATGAAAAAGTAAACTCTCGTAAGATTAGTTTTTATAGCCACTAATAAACGAAGGAGGGTAGAGAAAGTCATGTGAATGTAACCATAGCTGTTTTACTTTCTCTACTACGTAAAGAAAGGGGAAGTATTGTATTCCACCCGAAAATTCGATGTCGAGATTTCGCCGGAAATAATACATGTTTTGAGACCCCTGAATCATAAAAGCAATTTTAGAAAAATATCCGATGTGTGGTTTCTGTAAACAGCATAACTCAAAGACGGAATGTTGGATAAACGCCAAAGTTGGTATTTAAGTTCAATATCTTCCTAAGATACCACACGATGATTTTCAAGAAAATTCCCCCACTCCGAACTATCCTTTACATGGAACATTTTTCGAATTCTTTGATTTTTCTGAAAATTCGCAGTATTTTTTTTATTTATGGACGCTTTTTAACTACAACGTTCCTTAGCGTCCCATTCTATTGGGCGTGAAAGACCGGAAAGGCCCCTATCAGCTTGAGGTTCTTTTACGTAGCGTAAATCTACGACACGGAACCACTGCTTTACTTCCCTTCCGAAGGAAGCCATGCTAAGGATTTTTACGCTCGGAAAAATCCATCGCCCTCAGCCGAGTTTGAACCCTCAGCCTCGGAACTAGAGGCTAGCGTAGTACCCTAGACCACAGAGGACGACAATGACTGTAATGAGTTTAATTAAAATGCAAAGCACTAAATATATTTACATGACTTTAAAACACAATTTGTTTCAAATAACATTTTTGAGGCATTTACCATTTCGAAGAATCCATTATTAATGGTTTGAATTTGTAATACTTATTCTTTTGAAGTCCTGTACATTTTAAGCCGTTTCTCCCGATTACATTGAAAGAGTATAGAATTTTAAGGCCAGCGTATGACGTCCAGTTCTTAAAATTTGACTATCGCTATTCCCTTTGTATCTATAACGAAGTCTGTAATGCAGATATTTCCGGTAAGGTTTATGAAGTAGATGAAAAAATAAAGTTTCGTAAGAATATAATTAATTGCTCTTTCACACAAGGCGTGTGATGAAAAGGTATTTAGTATTTAAGCCTTTCGTAAGAATAATTTGTATACCCAGTAATAAGGGATAAGAGTAGAGAAAGCCATGTGAATGTAACACATCACGTTTATTTTTTCCTGGTCATGCAAAGAGAACGGAATTTCAAAGCCATCACATAGCGACCAGCTTTTAAAAGATTTGGCTATCGCTCAAACGTACTGTGTTCCCCTATTCCCATTGTGCCTACAAGGATATATGTAATAAAATAATTTCTACAAGTGTTTTTCTCTGTTAACATGCAGTAGATGAAGGATAAGCTTTGATAAGAATATTTTGTTGAAGAATGGGTAGAGAAAGTAATGTGAATGTAACGCATAATACTTTTTTATGAATGATATATCTGGTATTCGATTCCATTATGTTTTTAATAGTATCATCTGCTCGTTTGATTAAAAGTTTTCTTTGTATCCTGTCTAAAGGGCTAATAAAAAAACTAAGGGAAGACAGAGTGGTATAAAAGTGATTTAGCTTAAATTACATACAGGTTTATGTTACTAAATAGGTTTGTTGAATTATCTAAGGATAGAAAAACTGAACTTAGCAAACTTATATCTGAAAATAAAACTGCTACTGGGGAGGCTGCACTCAATGCAAAAGCATTCCATTAAGTAATATAGTAATAAAAGCAAAGAAGTGTAGCCATTGATAAAAACAAAGTCATCTTCATCAACGTCCTGTGATGAATATATTTTATTAATAAGGTTAACTAATATGAAATAATCAAATATAAAGATTTTTGCAATATGTCTAGCAATTTTCTGAAACATATAATCGAGCTGAGTTTTTGCTTTGATTGTATGTTTTAACAATTATTTATATTAAATGGTTTAAAAATTCCCATGCATCCGGCTGGCGAAACACTAGAACCAAGCCCGTACAGACCAATTTCTAAGTTGTTTGTCTTTGCCAAGGTATATGAAACACTCAGGAAAAATAAGTTATACGAGTATTTTCATAATACATATAATTTTTTGTGATAGACAGTGTGGTTTTAGATGAGGTCATAACATTCTCGATGCTATTTGTGATCTTTTCAAGTTTGTACCTAAATTTTTCGAAAATCATGAATCAGTACAAACATTGTTTTGCGAACTTCGAAAAGCCTTCGATTGTGTTTCACATCACCTGTTATTAGTGAAGTTAAATTATTTAAGAATAACTAATTGAATTAAAATTGCTTGACTTAAAACAGCACGCCTTTATTAATGGTCCTCTTCTGTTAAATAAGCATGTCGTACCTCAGGGATCTGTTTTGGTTCTATTAATACCCATAACAATTAATTATTTTACGCTTAAAATTGATTCACGTATAATTCTATACGCTGATGATACAGCTATTTGAATCTTCATAGAGACGTAATGATATAATGTAGGTTAACTAAATTATATCTAAATCACGCTAAATGGTGGTTGAATGAAAACATGAAACTCAATAAAATTAAAACTCAATATATCACTTTTTTCACAAAAAAGTTGTAGTGGATATAGTTTCGTAAATATACTTAGTATTATTGTTGATTATTACTACTTGGGAATCACATATTGAACATATTTGTATCATATTATCTAAATAATTTTATGTATTCATATACCTGAAGTTTCAAGAAAACAAAGCTAACATTCGTGTTGTTCATTGTGCTTACTTTGGAAGCATTTTGAGGCATGGACTTCTATTAGGAGATAACAGTGCAATACATATTTTATTTTACGAAATAAAAAGCTTTTAGGATCATAAATAAATCTGGTTCTTGTGAAAACTGTGAACGTAATTTATTAATGATCAAATATCTAACTAGTTTACTTGTTTTTGATTTATTAATGCATGTAAAAGATAATTATAGTATTTAAAGTACTAAGAATGAAACACATTCTTACTAACAAAAAATAAGTTACTTGATAAACCTATTGCCAGATAATAAAAATCTCTTAAAATTATGAACTTGTGGCTATCTCTGTAGTAAAACATCTTCCTGACCATTGTTGGCTTCTAAGTAGGAGTGTATTCAAAATAGCAATGCGTTATAAATGAATTCTTTAACGTTAAACTCATTTTATAGCAAATTTAATTATTTTTGACTATGTGTATTATATGTTATATGTGTTTAACAACAAAACATAAATAAATAGATAGATAAATAAATAAACACGTAAATAAATAAATAAATAATAAATACATATTTACAAGGTCGAAATGTAGCTGTTTTCAAGGCGTTATTTGCATCAAGGAAGTTTCGCCAGTGCATTTAGGAACACTATAATGTTTTTAATATTTTTAAATCAGCACGAGAACGGGGGAACCGTGTTCAAATCCCGGCTGTGGTATTGAATTTTTCATTTGACTTTATATTTAAAACTTGCAAGACCAGGCTAAGGTCTCTAAAGGTATAATTAATTTCAATTTTATATATATATATATATATATATATATATATATGTGTGTATATATCATACTTAAAAAGGAAACACCATAGTGTATTGTATACTATTGGTAATATTCACTAAATGTATAGCACAGAATACTTATATTGCAGCATGTTCATACCATAGGGATCGATGTTGACTGTAATTTGCAAGCTGCATAAAACATTAAATTCAACGGCGATTAGCTCACGTGCTATAGGCTTTGAAACTAGGTTACCTATAGTTTAAAGCATTTTAACATTCTCTAGTTAAAAGCAGATGCTTAAACAAAATATTTGTGATTCATGGTTTAGAAGCTTCATCAAGATATGTCATTTCTGCTGGACCAGACAAATTTCTATAGAACTCTCCCTCTGCACGGAAATCATAATCATGCATCAGTGCTTCGATGGTGGCTTTTCAGTTTACATTGTGACGTGAAGCGTTCTTCTTCCATTATACGATATCGAATTGTGATGCGTATTGGTTTTCAATATCACCAGGTGACATCTATACTATTATATTATTATTGGGCGAGTAAAATTGCTAAAGAATGCGGTTAACATATTAAATTTCGAGCATTGAGAAATTCCATGAGACCTCGGACACATATACAGTTTTGTCGCACACTTCCCAGCTATATTCTTAAAGATGATAGGAAGTCGAGAGATTCACCGCTTCTCAGCGTCTCATATACAATAGACTTTACTCAGAGATTACTACCTCAAGTGTTTTTCATCTTTCTGAGAATGTCTGGTTGTTTTATCTGCACGTGTGATAAAACTGTGACCTACTTGTTTTGGTAATTTCCCATTTTGGTTACATAATTTCCACTAACGTATGATTGGCTAGTTTGAAGCAAAACTCTCATTTCTAGAATTTTAGTTTGTGCGTTACTTTTCACTCAAAAAGGCCAAACCGATTATTATGAAATTTCATATATATAATATAACTTAGCTTCCACTTAGAAATTAGGCCATATGACAGCTTAATTACTTGCCCCAAAGGGACCTACATTAAAAACATGGGAATATGTTTTATTATAGAATTTTTTGAAAAAGTTACACAATTGAAGTTTATTCTATAATGTTTGTGATAAAGTTTTTATAAGCAAACTTACGATAAGATGTATACTTAAGAAGTTGTACAAACTTTAATTTACTGATTTTCGTGTGGCCATAAACCGCTAACCACGAGGAATTGTGTACTTCCGATCGCATTTCAAGCATAAGGAAGAGGCACACGCTTGTTTACGGTTAAACCTTTTACTTACTTTAAATTTTTATTTACATTCGAGAAAAAACAGTTTTTTCGTCGGTTTTAAAACTCACGCGACATGTACATTGCACGCGCGCGCGAGCACACACACACGCACACGCACACGCACACGCGCGCACACACACACACACACACAGAGGCAAAAAGAGAGGGAGAGGGAGAGAAGAACCAACAGAGGGGCAGACAACACGGAAGACAGAATGGAAAGGAAGAGGAGCGGAGAAAGCGAGACTTAAAGAGGGATAGAGAGGGAAAAACAGAAAGAAAGTGGGAGAGAAATACAGATGGAGAAAGGGAAAGGTGGACAGAAAGACAATTAGAAAGTGAGAGAAGGAGCGACACGAAACATTATCTATGCAGTTAAGTTAATAACATGAATAGGGCTGCGGGTTCTGCGCGTATAAAAATAAATAAAACCGAAGTATTCAGTTGAAGAAAATAATGTTTAATACCTACGTAAATGTAATACTCTGTGCAGCGCTCTTTGAGGGGCTATCCTAAACACAGGTCACGAAATGAGAAGGGAAAGCAATTCTGAGACCGTTTCGTAAGAAAAATATTTTATTCTTCGACCCTACAGAGAATTTCCGCTCCCATTTTACACTATCACAGATACGAATTCAAAGGAAGACTAAAGCTAGGGAGAGGGAGAGGGAGAGGGAGAGGAAGAGAGAGAGAGAGAGGAAACGCATTTAAGTACAAATCCTAGTTACTAAGAGATGAGCGGCTCACCACTAACTTCTGTGTTGGGTTGAGGAGGTAGGTTTCCAAATACCTGGAAGTGCAAATGTTAAGATTTGCCTCCTATTAATCAGTCACCACAGGAAAATATCGCTTCGCTATGCTTTTCAAACGTCGCAATTTTCACAACTTAAGCGATTTTCATTTCTTTGTTTATGATTTTAGATGCCTAAAAATCAGTGCAAGCATTTGAAAGCGTTATAAGAGAGTAAAATTATGCAGAATTGTATAAAGATACATAAAGATCGCAAGAGCGCAATGAACAGGATAACTCCAGTAATGGAAACACAGTTATGAGGTTTAACGTATTTTGTTGAATGTGCGAAATTTTTTGAAATACTCCTGTAATATAAGTATCGTAAGTACTTAGCTGACATAAACTTGTGGTATGCTTACAAATAAGTTGGAAATTTAAAAATTATGTTTGGGTCAAAGTCATCCCTTAGAGCTCATCTTACGGTACCAACATTAATGGTATGATCTAAGTACAGTAGTGAGTTATTTATGAATTATTTTGTTTTTACAACAGCTACATTTCAATGCGATGACGAACATGAACCATTTAGTTTAGTCAGTATTTACGAAGCACATGCGGAAAACAAAAATTGTCCGAGATGCGTGCCAAAAGTTTCTTCAATATATTCCAAAGTGTGTCATCAGATTATTATACATAACCAAGTTTAAGTAGTACAAAAAAGTGCAGCCTTATTTCTCATCTAGGCTAGCTTGTTGTGTCGATAGTGTGAATCATTTGATTACTAATAAAATTTCTATCGCCTGATGGGCGACAGGTACGGAAAGCACTATGCACAAAAAATAATTAGTCCTGTGGTAACTCTATAATAAACGAATACGATTGAAACCATACTTTTGAGAAAAAAAATACATGTGTTACATTCAAATCATCTTCTCTGCCCACTCTTCTACAAAGTATTCTCATAGTAGCATATTCTTCTATCTACCTCTTTAATCAGATAAACGTTTGCAGAAATGGTGTGATCACATACTTTGCAATAGGTATACGAGGATACAGTGACAGTCAGACTTAAAAATACTGTGTTGCAATCATATGACTTTCTCTACTCACGTTTTACAAACTATTCTTACCAAACGTTATTTTTCTATCTCTTGTTAATCGAGAAGCATTAATTACACGTTTACATATTTCGTTGTCGGTATACGAAGATATAGGTTAAAGCGATGGTCGGAGTTTTAGAAAGTGATGGCTTTGAAATTCTATCATCCTTGCAGGAGCACGAGTAAATAGAATAACGACTTAACGCTTGAAAAGGTATAGGTATTTGAGAATTCCAACCAATAACAAAGAATATTTCAAATGATTAACAAAAAAGTTATTGGACATAAATTGCATGCATTAATGAAATCTACATTTTTCTTTGTGCAGTACATTTTGTCTTACGGGTAACCAATTATGCAAAAGCCGTTCAAGGGTGAAGAAGACTTCACAGCTATTCCCAGAAAATTCAAGATATGCACTTTCTTTGTATATCTTAACTATTATGTACTTTAATTAAAACTGTTAGTGGTGAAACACACAACAATCATGCTCTCTACAAGTTTCTATAACACTGGTAATTCAAGTTCTTTCTATGCAGATATCGCAGAGGTCTAATATTCCTGCACATTGCTTTCCATCACGATAAACTGATCTGCAGAAGATTCTCCATAAGGTTTAGGTCTGTAGAAATGGCGGGACTTCCATAACACTAACACCTTTGCGACGAAACCAATTCTCTGTGGATCCAGACGTGTGGATATTTAATTGTCCTGCTGAAATATTCAATCCATTGTTCCAATCCTCTTTGCAACCGGTAAAAGATGCTCTTGAAGTAATTTCTGATAATCTATGGCTTTCACACGACATCAGGGAATGCTAGATATGCTTTCTCTCCGTATCCGAATCCACCCCATACCATTAGAGACCTTCCCGCTTGCTGCCACTTTGAAAACGCTTTGTCTTCTTTTCTGAGGTCATGCCAGTAGTATGCCCAGCCATCAGGGCTGTCCAAGTTGAACTTCTTTACATCACTAATATTATACACTCTCATTCTTCCTTCCAGGTGACGTGTTCCTTAGCCTAGTCAATAGTCTCTGTTTATGGCGGACTGTAAAACGGGGTTGCGTTTTCCGTTTCTTGTATTTCAACATGTTTGTTTGTCTGACTGGCCTGGGCAACGTCGATTTTGTGAACATTGGCGGTGGGATCGCGAGCAAAATGTGCCAGCGATGAGTCATCAGTACGAGTCTTCTGATCACTTGCCTCTTTTGTGGAGGCGTAGGATTTTGAGGTCTTCCGGATAACCATTTTGTTCCATAATTGTTTCGTAGCTTTAGAAGTTATTTATCACGCAAGCCTGCTTGCTATTTCCCGAGACGACTTTAACTTAATCTTGCTCGAAGCTGGACATTCCTGCCTTCTTACCCATACTCACTCACTTCAATAGTTACTATGCACTCTTAACAACATAACTGACATGAAGCTACTTCCTCCGGAGCTGTAGCATAACGTATGAGTACGAAGGTCACGGAATATTCAGCCAGGTCTCATCATTTTGCAATACGACTATTTTCTGTCTTCATATCTGTGAGCAACGAATTCATTTGTTTGTAACTGGCCCTACGATGCAGGCAATATAATTTTATATACGTAAGTAAAAATATATTTGATTTTAATTTTTCACTAAAGATGACGAGTTTCATCAGTTAGTAACGTACCTTAATATCAGAATTGTTTTAAGCAATACCATTCCAAACAGCAACAAAAATAATTAACTATTGAACAATTCGGATGTTAGATCTGTGATATAATAAACGCAACCCGAATTTTTCATACCTGATTGCTTTTCACATCTTAATAGGCTGAGGGGAAAGAACCATTGGTATTTGTTCAAGGATTTCTTGAATAGCAAATTAACTTGGTAACGGAAAACATAATATTAATAATATTATTAATAATATATATTACTGAGCATAAATTAATTTATAACCCAACATAAGTTATAATGTTAACGCAACAAAAACATTACGTTGAAAGAAAACATTCAAGTAAATAAGTGCCTTTTTTGGCTTAAAGTTTGACGTCCTTTAACCGTGTATGTCATATCGGACGGTGAATGAACGAAATGATTGAAATGGTGCTCAAATAGGCCGGGAGTCCATAGAGCTTAGGGTTACTCGAAATTAGTCCTCTCAGGATAAGGGGAAAACTCCGGAAAATAGCTTTATCCTGTTAACTCCTCATAGATTTGAATTCGAGACTTTTAGAATGTGAGCAACTATCCCCCGTCGTCTTTAATAGTTTATATCTGCAGGCATGGTGAATTAAATGTACGGCATGATTCAAAATTGTGGCAGTAATTTGTATCACAATAATGTAAATGCCAGAGTGATTGAAGTGTAAATAAGCATTATTGTATGGCATTGATTTGAGATGTTTGTTAATTATAAGCATTGCTAGGAAATAAGTTTACACGGCCTCACTAAAACTGACAATAGGAGCGGATAACAATGAGCGAGGGGGTGAGTTGAATATTAATTAGAAGAGACAAATGACGTCATATTGGCGCGCTTTTCTGTAGAAATGGAGGGAATTTCTTCCCTAGAGCATTTGTGTTCGTAATTTTGATTGGATATAAAAATGGACGCTAATGTTGGTGCGTTTTATTAACCAATAGCAGCTCTGTTATAATGTTTAGGCATATCGGGGTGTGGGAGTATAAAAAGCTAAAGTCAGAGGCAGATTTCGTCAGTCCAACAGAAGCATTCGCGTGTAATACGTCAATCAGTTCAACATAAGTATTCGTGAGTTATACGTCGCGTAGTTCAACGGAAGCATACATAAAGTACACGTTACGCAATTCTACAGAATCTCTCGCGTCTTAAAGTTTGTTATAAATGTGAAACACGCGAATTAATAATGTTCAGTAAATAAGTGATTATAGTGATATTAGAAAATATAACAGTTTCAGTCTGGCGTGTCTCAAGAGTCAATATGTGAACTTAATTAATTGTGACGGTAATAAAAGTGTAAAAACAAATTCTTTTATCAGTGTTATTTTTGAGTAACAAATCCTTTCCGTTTACACACCCTGTTCAAGAGATGTGCTTGACCGAGAAACAATAGCTAGCCAGAGGACAATGAACCCAACATTTAAAGTATTAAAACAATAACAGGCGCTCAGAAATAAGATAACACGAAGTGACCGCGACAAATTGGCTCCAATACGTGGTGCATATAAACATGAAGCATCTTCCAACTACTTAAAAATATTCCACTTCAAAATTAAGCCCGGATCCATGAGCTAGAACCTAACCGACATTTACCTTAGTGAAAACCTAGAAAAATAATCAGATAACTCACCCCAACCGAGATTTTTGACCTTGGGCCTTCCGGATTAGAAGGCGGGCGTGCTACCCCTGAGGTCACATAATGACTGAAGTAGTGTAATTTGTTTCTTGAGATACCATAATCCAAGGATTTTTTAGTGCAAAGAAAGCTATATGAAAGCGGAAATAATTGAGTTAATATTCCAATTCCAAAATAATTATGTGTAAAATTATCACTTAATTGCATCGTACTATAAAATAAAATAGTTTCTACTGAGACCGATATTAAAAATCATGAGCCATAAAATTAATACCTTATACATGCCCCTAGTGACAGTTGTGGAAAGAGCATTTGCATTTCATAAATAATTCATTTGCTATTTGAAGCACACTCTAAATTGTCTACTTTTACTTGTACCTTCCTCCCTATGACTAATAATTCTCATCACATTTGCAACATTCTGCATGTATATATGTCGCATAACTTATTTGCATGGTGGATACTTTATGAAAGCATAGCATTATATATATATATATATATATATATATATATATATATATTGGAGAATTCAACCGACCAACATTCAGGGGTTACAGAGGAAATAAATTGCGTTTTATTTACCGACGCTCTTTAACTACTATGGTCCTTAGCGTCCCATTCTATATTGGGCGTGAAACACCGCTAATTTTGCTCAGAGGCCTCTTTATCAGGCTTGAGGTTCTTTTACGTGCCGTAAATCCACGACACGGGACCACCTTCCCTTCCGAAGGAAGCCATGCTAAGTATTTTTTGTCCGAAAAAATCCATCGCCCACCGCCGGGTTTGAAACCGCGACCTTGGGAACCAGAGGCGAGCATGGGGTGCCACTAGTCCACGAGAACGACAGGGTTACAGAGGGCTAGTATAGGATCACCAAAATATAGGACACCGACTATGACGAAACATTTTGAAGATAACGGAATGATTTTTCATTTGAATATTCTTACTCACAAAGCAAATAAATGTAGATTAATGTGAATGCGATACTGATTGTCGCTCTGATATAGTTAATCTCTCTTAGTCAAACGCGAGGATAGCTACTACTGAGGTATTTTCACTGGCGGGGGTATTTGTACATTATTTTAAATACTTCTCTCCAAGCTATCTTTGCAAAGTACATATTGCATTTGATATATTTTGAGGTACGTTATAACATTCACGTGCCTTTTCCATGGAATGTAAATATAAAGTTTGGAAACTTCTTGTACTCGCATAATAACAAACCGGGATATTAAAAATTCCGAGAGAGGCTCTTGAACAGCTCTTCAACAGCTGAAGAAAGCGAGCATGCTGAGAAACTGCATTTCTCCTCAGAGCTTAGAGGAGACAACTTGCAGTTCTCTTATGCAGTTCTTACGACTTTTCCGAAGTGGCACTGTGGAAATATCAACTAAAAATCTGATGTGATGTATTCACACGATTTTCTCCACCAATGACGCACGCACACATTATATGTTACACTATTCGTTTAAAAAGTGATCGTTATATCCTCGCTACATTACTCGCAATATTGTTTTACCTAGGAATTGTTTCAATTAAACAAGGTTTCAACATGCGGACATAGCATTAAATTTTTTACTGGCAGTAACAAGTTTGCAGTAACATAAATTCCTAGAATGGCAAACTTTTAAGCACACCAGTTAGGTGACCTCAGGAAAGGCCAAAGTTTGCAATATGGAATATTTCGAAAACGGCTAACGCTACGAAAAAGTTTGTGGATTCGTGGATGTTGTGGGAAATTGTGGAATTAATAAACTCCATATTTTCCCTAAGGTTTTGTCTATTTTTTAAGATTGCCGCGTTCTACAAAGATATAAAATTCAATAAAATAAACAGAAGTTGAGAAGATATTCAACAGAATATCCAAGATACAACTTTTATATCTCATTTAACATATTAAACATATAACATTTTAATAGAATTAGAGACGTTTATGAAAAGATAAAAAATAACCGACAAATTTTCCCTAAAGGGTAGCATGGGATGGGAGGATTTTCTTAAAAGCCTTCGTGTCGCATACTTGGGAGTTGTCTGACTTAAATACTAAGTTCGGTACTTAAACGCCTTTATTTTGAGTCACGCTGTTGACCTACAGACGTACAGACAGACAGACAGACAGACAGACGCGTGCACGGACGTTTTTCTAAAAATACTTTTTAGGGATTGTCCCAAAATGTACATTTCCAACGATATCTTGATATGGTATTTTTGGGTGCAATAGAATACTTCCTTTTACCCACCATATGGTGGTGGAGAAAGTATTAGTTATAGATGCGTCTCAGCAGTACTTTATCCTTGTTTCTCTATATTCTGAAAGTCCGTATGTCAAGAACACCTGAAAAGATTGTGTTTTCTGTAGCAGCTGCGCGTGTCGATCTTTAATTTGTATGACGACTTACGTTAATCAGTAGCGCTGTTATTCGAAAGATTTATTATTTTCTACCTCGACAGTGCGGTTCATAATTTTTCTGAGAAGTTTTTCCACTTTTATGAAGTTTTATAGCTAGATATTTTTTATTAAAGCTTTATTAAGGTCGTTTTGACTAAATGGTCTTATCAGAACTGATATCATAAAACACATTATGATATACATATATAATACATAATGATATACATTAATTTACAATTGCATAAACATGGAGTTAGGTAAACATTTACAGTAAATCAGAGAGTTTTGTATCCATTAGCAACTGTAGCGTCTCCTTGAGCATATTAGGTGTGTTAACTGCATTGGGGAAGATTGGAAATGCCAACTTGTTGTCTTTTTATGAGTCTTATTTATATTTTAACTTAATCGGATTTCATGGATCAGTGCGTGGTTTGGTTCAGAGTTTTGGGTGGCAAGTAGCACATTTAATGAATCGTAGAGGATGGTGCAGTGGTTTTAGAGGGTGAATTAGTTACATATAGAAGGGCTTCCTTAATTGCGAATGCTTCACAAGAGAAAATTGTAAAGAAGTGGGGTAAGCTGTAGAGCATTATCTGATCGGATATACTATGCCGCATCCTCTTCCTTCTGTGGATGCCGTTCCATCAGTGAACATTTTTGTAGTAGAGTTGCATTTGTCCAGTAAAGAATTGGACATTTGCTTGAGGATACAACAAGGTGTTTGAGATTTCAAGTGAGGTGAAAGTTGGGTATCAATTGGTGGATTTTATGTATGCCAGTAATCAATACAGCTTGGATAGATCAAAGGGATTGTAAAATCGATTTCTTTCAGGCATTGAAGAATTCGAACGTAAAGCGGACTGCTATGTCCTTCCGGTAAGATTGGTGTAGTGGAAAGACATAGGTATGCATTTTATGAGATGAATGGGAGGCAATCTTTATGCCATATCTTAGGCTTAATATTTTTCTGCGAATATTTAAAAGGCGATTCATATGCTTCTATTTGGAGGCTTGAGATTGACTAGTAACAAATGCCCATAGTGCCAGCCTTAGGGCAGTAGACTGTGTGGAGTTAAATTTTTTGCGGACTCGTATACAATTGCTTCATAGTCCAGTTTGTATCTTGACGCTGACCTTGGAAACATCTGTTGTTACTTGCTGTCGCTTCAGGAGACTCAGGGTCCCGGGTTCGTTTGTTGGTTGGCAGGGATTAGGAACTTGTTCTGTAGAGCTGAGGTTCTGGTTTTCAGGGGTGGTGACACTGCCTTGATGGTATTAATAATGCTGCCGGCGAAGATTGAGTTATTATTCCTTTATTTTGTTATGAATATTCCTATCTGGTCGACCCGCCACCTTCGTCGTCAAAACCGCTGTTATTATTGCCATCACTTTCGAAGTCGCTACTTATATGTTCCTCCGACTAGCCCTGGAATTGCCTAGAATTCGCAACTTCATTTCACACTTCAAACTTTCTGATTATTTTCTTCTTCTTTTGTTTCATCAACCGTCCTCGTGGTTAGATTTTACCCGAATATGTGCTCGGCGTTTTTCTTTTTTTACGCCTTTCACCAAACTTAGAATTTTCCCCCAGCTTCCTTATGTTTCGTTCCGTTTTA
Organism: Deroplatys truncata; assembly: GCA_030765065.1. Classification (NCBI taxonomy): domain Eukaryota; kingdom Metazoa; phylum Arthropoda; class Insecta; order Mantodea; family Mantidae; genus Deroplatys; species Deroplatys truncata. The sequence continues at coordinate 156,431,217 of CM060978.1, forward strand.
AGTTCAAACGTATCATGTGATGTATACGCGATCTTTAATTGGTTATCATTTTTGTTTCATGATTTTATTATTGGCTACGCTTTGACAGCTTTCCCGTCTGCTTCTTACAACTCATTTTGAGTTTAAAATCTTCCCACGAATATTCTTAGATAAGACACGTATACTTTCCGACCCTGCAAAGCTTTGAAACCATTGTAAACTTCATGTCCGAGCTAAAGTACAAAAGCGAAAATTCCGGTAGACTTCTTGTCGCCGATAGCAGATACATCTGCTTTCCTTTCGAGGAAAACAAAAATTGTTTTTCTGCCTTTCAACAAAACCCCTTTCTAGTATGAATTTACAGAGCGGGTTCTTTTTATTTTATAAATTGATTCTCTTTATACCCTTTATCTCTTTTCAGCACATTTTTGTCGTTATGTTTTGATTTCGATCGTATATTATTATTATTATTATTATTATTATTATTATTATTATTATTATTATTATTATTATTACTATTTTCCCTCTTGGGTCTGGATAACCGAGTTTAATCTAATAAGAGTCTTGTAGGTTTTGAGAATCGTGAATAAATCAGCACCCCAATTTTTTGCGGCAAGAGTCTTTAGAATGTTGAGTCGTTTTGTACAAGCTTCTTTTAAGGATTTAACATGAGAGCTCCATGAAAGATTTTGGTCAAAAGTAACACCCAGAATCTTTGTAGTTGTAACTACCTAGAGTTTCTCTTCATTAAGATATAGTTCAGGGTCCTGCTCAGGAAGTCGTTTTTCTTGTGAAGGTGATGCAATTCGTTTCACTGCTGGAGAATTTAAAACCAGTAGTAGATCGCCATTCTTGGAGATTATTTAAAGCTGACTGAAGTATTTTTTCAGTGGTAGCTATGTTTTGTCTTGGCAGAGAATTGTAAGGTCGTCAGTATAAAGGCATGCTTTAACTGGTGTGTGAAGAAATGGCACAATATTATTTATAGCTACGAGGAAAAGAGTCACACTGATCCCTGAGGAACACCATTTTGTATTTTTATTTTTTTAGAGTGCGCCGTTGGCTTTAATCCTATTACTGTGGTTATGAAGAAAGTTTTAAATAAATGCCATCATTCTTCCTCTGATGTTGAAATCCAAAAGTGTCCTAATAATATTGAAGCGAAGCTAGCAGCAAGGATCGATTTGAGTGTTAGGGAGTTACATCAGATTCGTTAATCGGTAAGAAAATTTTGAAAATCGGTTACTTCAACACTGTTATGCCGAGTCGGCAACATCTAAGGTATTTATATCCCTGAGGATTAGACCATGTGATCTGTCACTGCCGTTTGACTTTCGTCCTCGGTCGGAGGTCATATTCGACATTACCAAGCGCAAGGGGTAGACACACACACACACACACACGCACTAGCTAGTTAACACTTCAGCAGTGCTCTTGTTTATACAACTGCTACCCCAGGCAAGATGCTCAAGCATTAAGTTCTGCTCGCATGGAATTTCGTCCTGCCTCATGTTTCCCGTACGCGGGCATTATGTACATTATATTTAAATACAACATATTTGATACATCCTTAGCACTCGTGCATGAGGTTGCACTAGTGCAAGTAGACGCTTTTACATGTGAAACAGAAAAAATAGACTAAAAGACGCAAAATTTAACATTAATTCACAATTATAAGCGGGAGAACAAGAACAGCTACAAATTTGCTCGACAGGTACAGACATATCTTTGCCACTAGCCTACAACAATTAGTTACGACAAATACACCAATAAGAGAGAAGTCATGCACAGTATCCCATAAAGAGGGAAACATAAATAAGCAAGGAAGGAATGAAAGAGTTAGGAATAATAAATGACTCACAGTGTAGCTGGTGCTCACCAGGAATTTCGGTCAAAACGAAATCAGGGAATACCATTTTTGTGTAGATTAATGAAACCTCAACGCACAGACACTGTATCCATGTATCCTCTACTGCTGATAGGCGACCTAATTAGCTGTTTAGGAGGTTCAAGGTTTATTTGTACTCTTGATCTACTCAGTGCATATTTATAAGTACATCTAGCCCAAGAAGGTAAGAAATATTTGGTCATTTTGTACGTCAGATGGGCAATCTGAATTCGAAATCCTGAGCTTTGGGTTAGCAAATGCCCCTAGAGCATTTACAGAAATTGAAGGAAACGGTTTAGAGTACCTGCTGTACAAAAAAGCATTCATACCTAAACGATATAATGCTGTTCGCAATTGCATTTCAAGATTTATTGATGAACCTCGAAGCAGTATTTAAGAAGTTAGACCAACACAGTTTAATAAAACTCCTAGGATACGAAGTATTAGCAGCAGTTATTGAACCCGATAAAGGCAGATTCAAGCAATTGCATAGCCAAGAACCCTAAGGAATGTTAAATAAGTAAGGCAGGTTTTAGGTTTATTTTCTTTCTACAGAAGGTTCATTAATAACTTTGCAGCGGTCACGAGGCCACTGAATAAGCTAACCAAAATTTGGTATAGTGGCAAGAACAGCATGAAACCTTCCAAAAGCTGAAATATTTAATGGTAAAAGCTCCGGTGTAGACACATTTTATACCAGGGGCCAAAACCCAAATAAATTACACGGCATCGGCTGTTGCCTCCTTCAGAAACTGGAAAAATACACCCAGTGGGGTTTGTGTCTAGAAGTCTAAGCAGAACTGAAACGAATTACAGCGTGTCGGAACAAGAATTGTTAGCAGTTATGTAAGGTTTCTCGAAGTTTCGCCAGTACATATATGGTCACTCTGTAACCGTAGTTACATATCATGCATGCCTATGCGATTTAACTAAGCTAAGAGATTTGACAAGGAGATTGGTACTTTACAGCGTAATGCTGTAAGAATTTGACTATACAGCAGCATAAGTCAGGGGTTAAGCATAAAGATGCGAATTGTTTGTCTAGGATGTCCGTAGATCCGCATGAACCCGAAACAGCGCAAGAGCAGGAAGATAGAATTACCTGCCTCATAGAACCCGTAGAATTATCTAAAAATAAGAGGAGCATCTCCAACTAAATCTCCTAATTCAAGCCCTAAAACAGCCGGATGCAGCGAATACCAAACTAGCACGCCAAGATGGCAACATATATGCTTAGGCCGAATATCCTATATCTGAAAAACGTGGTGATACAGAAGACATGCACTTCTTAGTGGTACCTGTTGGTTTAAAGCAGGGAATACTGTAAAATAATCATGATGCTCCACTAGGAGGACATTTTTGATTTTCCAAAATTTTCACAAGATTAACTCGCATTCTTACTGGGTTGGGATGAAGAGGGACATGTAAAATTATAAAACATGCACCTCCTGATAGCCGAAAAGGACCATAAAATCAGCAACCCCGCAGGATTAATGCAGCCCATAAAAGTGAATTATATAGGAGAAAGATTCTCCATAGATATTTTGGAGATTTTTCCAGTCTAACCGGTACGCGATGAGTGAACTGCTTTTCAAAATACTTGGAGTTAACGCAATACTAAAAGCTTCTATTGAGCAGGTAGCCGAGTTTATTTTGGATGACGTCATCTGTCATCATGGTGCGCCGAAGTATATACTATCGGACAGAGGATCAGTGTTTATGACCGAGATAAAACAGGAGTTACTTAAAATGATGGGAACGATCCCGAATTTTACAGCAGCCTACAGGCTACAAATTGTTTGTCGTGATGGAAAGCACTGTGCCGATGTGCAGGAAGTTTAGACCTTCGCGATGTCTGCATGGTAAGAACTTGAATTACCAGTGTTACAGAAACTTGTAGAGAGCATGATTGTCATGTGTTTCAGTTAGTCCTGAAAAAGGGTTCATTTATTTGATATTAGAGACCAGTGGTGTTATCATTTTGCAACAGAAATTTTATTTGTATTCAGCAGTGTGTGAAAGGAATGCTTTCGTTTGCAACTAATCATACCATAAAAATGTATGGTTTTATATGCATAAGAAAAAATTATTTGATTTTAGTTTTTCTCTATAGTTATTCAATACGAGTTTCATTACTTGGTCTTATTTTTGCAACGCACTGTTATTATTATTATTATTATTATTATTATTATTTCATATTCCGCTTTACATCACACATACTCATTTTGCCACATTAACTCTCTGTTTGTCACTTTCATTGGACATTTTACTCTTGCTTTGATGAATACTACTGTAGAACATTAATGCTGATACAGAAAAGAAAACGTTTTTAACGCACTATGTATTTTATGTTCCGCCTTTGACTGAAATAATTCTCTTTACTGCTATAAATAAACTCTTATTCGTTACCTGCCTGATTAATAGGTTTTCAAAGTGAGTTATTGAAAGTGCTAGTAAGAGCGAGTTACAATTACCTAGTTCCAAAATAAACCTTAGTCTGTAGGGAAATGTGGGACATCTTTATTTTATTCGCCGGGAATATGGGGTCAAAGGTATAAATGCTTAGGAATACGCTTCCTTCTGCTTATTTGAGGACTTGAGAAGGTTAAAGTTCAGCTTTTCCTCAGGTATTCTAAACGTCTATTTAGAAAAATCCTTGTATTTGTATTCAAAATGGCTCTGGCGGTAGCACCTGTGACTTATATTCGGGAGATCCCGTTTCAGATCCAATGAACTTGCCAATATAACTGGGACTTTTATTTGCCAGGTAAATACAGATTTGATATTTAATAGCACGACCAAAGCTCCGCCCACAAAATAAATAGAAATAAAATAGATGGTACTAAGTATATAGCGACAAGCTAAACATAGTGAAAGCTGTCCAGTTTTCGAATTATTAAGGTATTCCGATTTTTTCCTATGCGTAGTTTTAAAGTTAATCGTAATCACCATTCCAATAGCTTCAATATCGTGCATTTAAAAAAAGGCTCAGCTTAGTACATCTGTAGTTTTATATCAAATGAATAATCCAGTACCTACACATTGTGTATGTTACATGCATTATTTTAGTCCCTCTGTCCTTTCATCAACACATTCAACAAATTGAGAAATGTTACATCTTGCATTTCAGTATCTTTGTTCTTGCACTAACGCATGCATTACAATCAAAACTAGGAATCTTAACACTATATACAAGTACATATCTAAGTCGCTTGTCCTTCCTCACGTTATTTTTCTTGGAGCCCCATGCATCTGTCAGCTTCAACTGCTTGGTGTTGCGCTAAATAGCACTCTTGTCGAAGCGTTCCTTCACCACACACATACCAACTGTAACCCCTTTATTTCGGGGTTTTATTGTAGCATAGAAAGACGACGATGCAACTGATTCCACCTAGCAGCAAGTTACTCAAGTGCATGTTACAGGAAGAGTAGTCGCGATATGACCTAAGATGTTAAAGCAGACTTAAAAAGGATCATAGTGTTAGTCTTAGTACCAACATATATACAAAAATAATTTGTAATTGGTATATTCTTAAACTTTTTTTCACATTTTCGCATTTAAAGCCCGTCAATTCAAGTCATAACGACTATACCATCCTTAACACAAGCTTTGCAATTATATACCGGGAAATTCCCTTCAACCAGTTTCCGTCAACTTTATGGGCAGAGTTTTCGTCTTGCTCCATGAGTGCATCCCGTGCAGGTGAATCTTCCCATGCGTATATAAATACTCCTGATTTGTTTCACTTTCTGCATCCTGGTATTTACAAAGTATTAGGTATTTTAAAACTATAAGTGTAATGGGTTGCATACATCTTTAGAGTTAATTAGAAACGTTTTATAACCAAGCGCTTTAGCCAATAAAGTAAATTATTACCCAGTTTATACTTTAGCTGACTTTCACACAACTTTGTAACACTCGGAGAAAAATCTAATGAACCTCTTCCTATGGAGCTTAAGATAAGATAATTCTTCGGGTTAGTAAGACTGCCTCTTGAAGTCACAAAAGGATGAGTCCCTTTATTGGCCTTTACTGCTCCCTTCTCTAAGAGAAAGGAGCAGTATCGAAGACCCCCTCTAATGGTCATCTTCCATATATACTTGTTTTATTAAATTGCTTCTATTTATAAAACCAGTCCGTAAAGGTTGTAAGGGCCAACGGACTATATGTTTTTCGTAACATTTTTAATTGCATATATTAGTGTTAAAGGAATCTGGTTTCTGTCAGAAAATTACATTTCCAAAGCAATGAATGAAATGAAGTATCAGTATTTTGTATATGATGTAATGATGTGATATTTGAAAAGTTCAGTGTTATGCAAATATATGAGCAAGAGTTACCCGTCGTGGAGTCTCGCCTTCTTCCGTCATATTTAAGAATGAGAAACGTCGTCCTTCTGGCTCATCTTGGTGTCTGAGCAGGTTAGTTAAGGATATCAACGCCGTTTACCGTCAGACCGTCAAAGATACGTTCAGGACATCGACAATAGCTTAATGTCTTCCAGAGGAGGTACTGTGGCCCTACGGAAACTCTTTTGTGTAACAATCGCTCAAGGGAAGAACAGTAATTATTAGTGCACGAATAGTAATAAAATGTTTTACTAAACGTACATAGCCTAAACAACCTCTCCTAGCTACACCCGTTTAAGGGTATAGCAAATGGTGAAGGTACCAACTTTTGATTTCCTTGCTTAAACCCATTTGTACTTTCTGTGCTGCTTGCTGCTTATGTACAGTAAATAGAAGTACTCATTCCACCCAAAAATTTGGTATCAATATTTGACCCGAAATACACGTTTTCAGGTCCCTGAATCGAAAACCCACATTTTTATAAAATATATACCTCTCTGTCAATCTGTCCATCTGCCTGTGCGTAGTACGCATAATTCAAAAACGTACCGCAAGGATACCATGGTATTTAAGTATCTTCCAAGGATGCTACATGAAGATTTTCAACAAACTCTCTCCTTATACTAGTGGTTACCATGAAGTTCCTGAGGTCGCAGGTTCAAACCCGGCGGAGGGCGATGGATTTTTCGGGCGTAAAAATCCTTAGCATGGCTTCCTTCGGAAGGGAAGTAAAACTCAATTGAATTTAATTTTTCTCTCCTTATATTACTCTTCACATGGAAAATGTTTTGTTATTTCTTAATTTCTCAAACACTCCTTATGCTCAAGAGATTTGCATGATAAACAAAATATATATTTTCTGCGAATAGCCTGCAAAGTGCTTCTCGTTCAGAGTGAATGTTTTATAGTATTCTATAACTTGTAAGCCGTAAGGGGTTTCCACTGGAGGGGACACAAGGTGTAACCCATCCCCCTGTATTGTTCTTCGGTTTACTTACTGTCCATAGAGCTTCTATTCTGTTAGCACGGTTTTGTCATAAAGCTCGACCACCCCAACATACGAAGTGAAGGGAGAAAGGAGCGGAATGATACCGAGTATCAAAATGGCTGAACTGTAGTAAGAGATGGAAAAATGTTACTACACGCACAAAAAAGGTAGATCACTTCAAACATAAAATTTGTGTCAAATGATTTTTTTCTTGTGATGTTCGAATATTATTTATTATTGGTTTGTATTTTCAAATACCTTTTTCAAATGCTAAGTCGCTATTCGTTTTCTCTTCTGACCAGGAAAATGTTGGGATTTCAAAGCCATCAGATAGCATTTTAGCAGGGCTCTCGCCTAGACAGCAGCTACCCCAGGTAAGATGCTCAAGCATCAAGTTCTGCTCGCATGAGCTTTTGACCGTGCCTCAGGTTGCCCGTCCGCGGGCATTATGTACATTACATTTAAAAAGAACCTCTAGTTTAGATACATCCCCTGCGGTTTTAATCACTACCCTACCCCGGAACCCACCCCGGCCCACCTAACAACCCTGGTACCGAAGCACCCCTATTTCTGAACTACCCCTCTTAGTGCAAGAACTACTGGGGTGACCACCCCAGTAGGGGTGTTACAATATTACATTTAATAAAACAAAAGAAATTCTGTTGTACTTATTCTCGAGCACATTTAGAGACAAGACAGAGCAGAGAAGATTGGGGCCACCTTCTTAGGAAATTCAAAACATATGTAGTTTTAATAATCTCATAACTGACAATATCAGGAATTACGGAAAATGGTTAATGCATGTTAAATTTATAATAAATAAGCACATTAATAATAGAAAGAAAATCTGTCGTCAAGTTGAATCAGAGTTAAAGCATTTGCTGCTATGACCTAAGTCGAATTACGGATCTTCGACTTAACTGTGCGATAGAAATGCGCATGAACTAAAACATGAGTACCTACCAATTATTAAAATGTGTGAATGAAACTTTTAGTGTATTCCAACCTCTCTGGCATGTTTTACTTCAAAGAGTAACTTTTAACATTCGACCACCTTCTCCAGTAAACAGATAGAGCATTTCAAAAATTTCCGGATGTTATTACTTTCTCTACCCGTACCTAGTAGGTGGAGATGGTATTGCATTCCACTCAAAAATTTGATACCGATTTCCCTGTACATGGTTTGAGGCTGAATCCAAAAAAGCATCTTTAGAAACAGTTCATTGTGTTTGTGTGTGTGTGTGAAAAGCATAATTCAAAAATAAAAGTCGGATAAACACAAATTTAAGTTCAGTACCTTCCAAAGATGCGACACGAAGACTCTCAACAAAATCTTCCCATCCCAAACTTTCCTTTACATGGAAGATTTTTTCGAAATTTTTGATTTTCTAAAAAATGGCTCTAACGATTTTGATAAAAACATCTTATATTAAAGATGTTTACAAGAAAACTAAAATGTATATCTTGAATTTTCTGACAATAGCCTCTGAAGTCCTCTTCATTCTGAAGTAATTTTGTATAATCTTGTATAACTGTAAACGCTAAACGCTGGAAGAAAACCCACTACACAAAAGCTGTAGATATCTTTAAAGCACATAATTTCTTTCAAAGAACTTTGTTTGTGCCACGAGCCATTTTCAAGATATCCGTTATTAATAGTTGGAATTGTTCAATATTTAGCGTTATTTTCAATTCCTGTGTTTCTCGCGATGTCATGGAAAGGGTATGGCATTTTAAGGACAGCGTATATGTAGGTCCAGTTCTAAAACGTTTGACTATCGCTATTCCCTTTGTATTTATAACAAAATGTGTAGTGCAGCTATTTCCGGAAAGGTTTATCTCGATTAAAATGAAGCAGATAGGAAAACAATCTCTCGTAAGAATAATAAACGATAGAGGGTAGAGAAAGACATGCGAATGTAACAAATTTTTTACTTACTAGTCTAGTGATTCCATAACAAAACTAAGGGGAGTTTCGACAGTTACACCACACATCAATGCAAAGGTATTAGAATCACTAAACTTATATAATTGCAAAGTGAATGAAAACCACGTTACATTTACCCTACCTAGTATGCTGCTAAAGGCACTGTTCTTATTGGATATGATGGAAGCAATACAGTCTACATATGACTCCGGTCGCGAAAGCCTTCCTGTTTTCTTCGTACAATCTTTGCGGTTGAATCGACAGTAATAATGGTCGAGTAGTGAATATGTGTACTCTTGGATCAAAATCGTGAAGTTTTAAACAACAATACAGTCGAGTTAAACAAATCATTTTAAAACAGAGAAAGTTTTTTCGAAACATGAAATATAAGACGTGTGATTTAAAAGCAGCACCACATACAGAATAAAATGACCAAAAATCGTATTTTTCTGAGCAAATTATACATCTGGCAATCCTAGCTGAGAATAAAAGGTGATGACATTCATGTAGAAAGGACAAATTAGATAAATAATCGTAAAGATAGTTGCGCAAGTTTATAGTTAGAACTGGATATAGGAATTTCTAAGCATTAAAGCCAGGACGGAAGGAAATAAGATTGGACTGTCACTGGAATATAGACAGGGACGTCGTAGAGAACCAACCATATCCCATCCTTCGTACAGTCTTTTGGCGTTTGCAGACAGCACTCATGAGACCTGTTTTTGCCTGCCTGTCAATGACCCTTGGCGTTGTTTGCGTTCTTTGTAGTGATAATGTAATAACTTATTACTTTAGTTTCTATTCACTGCAGTGTTGATGTATATACTATTCAGAAATTCGCAATTGAATTCCAGTAACGGAGGATCTACTTGTGTATTCATATTCATTAAAATTTACTGTTAAATTTCTGCGAATCCTTTAGAAGCATGTTTAAAATATTTTTGAAAATTTAGTTATAAGTTTACGATTTATTTAGAAGTATGTGAATTATAAATTTAAAATTCCGCAATTTATGTTATTTAATAGATTTTTATAAGATACCCTTATAACAAAAAATACAATACATTGTTACACTTGATACTATACTTTCCCTGCAACTTTTATGACTTAGTTAATCTCAACATTTTTAGCTTTTACCTTGGTTTTAAAAAGAGCACTCATTTTCACTTTGGTTTGGACCCATATTAATACTTAAAAAGAGTAATTAGATAATTAAAACTTTAGAAAAAACGTTCAGTAACAAAGTTTCCAGATGAATGTTACAAAATACTTCGTAGTAGAACCACTAACTTCGCTGTATGATACAGAATCCTGGATTACGAAACCAGCTATTAGAAAAATTACAGTTTCAAAACTAGCATTTGCTAAGATTTACCTATATTTTCGAAGTGTAAACTACCAAATAGCAAATAAGATAGAATTTAAAATATTTGTAAAGGTAGAAAACTTGATTAATTATAGACAAAAGTAGGAAACGTATACCTGAACTAAAATATTTCTAAAGGAGTAGCTTTATACAATCCAGTTGGTGACGCAAAGGATTGTTGATAAACCACGAAAACTTTGGAGCTAAGTTGGATAAAACTTTTACAAACCCATTCCTTAGAGGCAGAAGAAGTAAAACATAATGCATAAATCAACCAATAAGAAAAAAATAATGCTTAAGGAAACAAAGTGAGAGTGTATATAGTACCAAGATTCAATAGCTTTGAGTGCCTCAGGTCAGCGAGTTGCAATGTTTAAGCAGTTGACAATTTTGAGTCTAGAAGAAGAGTGTCGTCCCTTCTTTTTGGTTTTGTTTATGGGATACACGCACTACATTACATGGTCGTGTTCCATTTTTCTTCCGCATTGCACCCTATGTCACTGCACTATCGTATCCCATGCTAGGTTTCAGCCACTGTAATATGCAGCAATTAACAGAGAGGCTACCCGCTGGCATGTGTTGGGGACATAGAACAACATCAAGAAAATGGACATGTCCTTACCTCCTTAACGGCTACATCTGTTTCCATGATAATTCCCTCGTCGCTGGCTTCCTGTGTGTAATAGTGACTGAATGGGGAACCAGGGAGAGCCACTGGTTCCACATGGCCGGACTTCGTGTGGTGCCTCAGAAGATACGCGGTCCAGCACACGTATCTGTAAACATATCCATTAAAGACATGAACGGGGATTATTGTAAAATGCAATACCACTCACCTGCATCGGAATATAAGGCAGGCATTCGTACATTCACCGTTCCCCGCGCCATTGTTCATATAAGTTAAAATCACATTTGGTCGAAAGATGACGCTAACAGACTGATAGTGCCTCAGAACAGTGGTTAAACACACGCAACAAAACCCCTGATTTTCTAGCTTAAAAATGGAAGTCTTATCACAAATTTTACGTCTTTATAAAATATTGTGACTTACTCTGCCCTTTCTCTAAGTCAAGGGTGGCGAAAATGCCTTTCTCTCTCGAGTCATCAAATATGCAACACGCACTACACCACTCAGCAGCACATGGAAAACAAATGAATAGACGGCTAGAAAAGGAGTTGCGTCTGCGAGTCACAATGCCTCGCGAGTCGCGTTTTCGCCACCACTGCTCTAAGTATTGCTTGGTTTTTCCTGCGCGCAACACGTCAATTCGCAAGCGCGTATCAACCGCTTCTCTCTTTCGGTGACTCGCTTACTTGTTGGACTTAGAACTCTCCTCTCGTGTAGAAAACTGTTACTTTCCCGCATGCTGGAAGAACTCGGTGAGGAAACAACAAACAGAACTAATCGAAACCAAAACCAGCGGTGAGCTTTCTTATACGCCCAATTAACATCTAAAATGTTCACATGAGGCTAGAACGAAAGAGAATTCTGAAGGTTTCCTCCCGCGTCCCAATAATTCATAAGCTGAGAGCGCCTTCCTCCTCCCTCGAACCAACCGGCGCCTATATCTCGCCCTGCTCAAGGAGAGACACGCAGCCAGAGGAGTTCGCCACATACAATATGCTTACATTGCGTGATGAAAATAACTTCTACAAGTCAACCATACTTGATTTTGAGCAGGACTTCTTTGGAGTCATCTTGAAAGCATTTATAAACTGGCAATACACTTTTAAGCAAATGACTAGGGCTAAAAAGTTTTCGCTATGGGAAAAACAATGGAAAATACAGTTTACTGCCAAATGCAATATCTTTAAATGTCCTGGATATCAGACGAATTTTGAACCACAAGAACACTTATTTTTATTTAATTTTTTTAAAATGGGAACTTTATTGTCCCTAAATGTGGGGTTTTTAACTGCATAAATTGCATTTACAAACCCTTACATGCTATGTTTATTGTTTCAGTTGATTGCAAACTAATATTTAAATCCCAGGTTCAACAGCTTTTCTCCAAAAATGAAGGTTTTTAAGCGCATGTATAACAGCTTATAGTGTGAAATAAAAATCCATCTAGGTGTGCGTATGGCAGTATATGACAGTACATGACAGTATATAGGATGTTTCAAACATAGAGGGCATAATTTTAGGTATGCATTCCCCATATATAGACAATAAAAACATGTCCATTACAACATGTATTCGAAAATGCTTGATTTCTGATATATGGCCTTCAAAACAGTGATATTCACCGGAAGTATTTCTTACCGTAAGCAATTTTCTTTACAGAAGATGTTCGGAGTGTCTACCTCCTGCTTGAATACAGGCCTCACACCGACGTCTCATGACTCCAAACTTCAGAAGTATTGCATATTTCCTCACAATCTGCCGCAATTCGATTCTGAAGGGATTCCATGTCAGACTCGGGAGACAATACACCAACGCTTTTAAATGTCTGCACAAGTATAAATCGACAGGTTTCAAATCAGGTGAGCGCGTGGTGGCCAAGAAATTGGACTAATTCTACCTATCCATCCATCAGGAAACCTTCGATCCTTCGAGCGGTACGACTGAAGTATGGAGGAGCGCCATCATACAAGAATTGAACTTGTAGACGAATGCTCAGCGGAGTATACTTCATATACATGAGGTATGGTGTTTTTCAGGAAGTTTGTGTACGCCTGCTCCATAAGCCTGTTAATAAGTAGATGGGGTCCAACTAACCAATCACCAATGATACCTGCCCACATATTGAGAGTGAACCGCACTTGGTGATGAGATGGAACAATTGCATGTGGGTTTTCATATACCCATGCATGCTGATTGTGGAAATTTGTAATGCCATCTCGTGTGAACTGTGCTTCATTTTTAAATAATACTAAGGCAGGAAAGTTCGGATTTGTAGCACACTGCTGCACGAGCCAATGGTAGAACATCAATCGAGCAGGGTAATCTGCTGGTGATAGGTTTGTACACGTTGCAAATGATAAGAATACAACTGTTGCTCTCGCAAGTGTCTCTTGACAGTCGCATGAGGAACATTCACTTACAATGCTAACCTTCGTGTACTGAATAGAAGGAGTCGTGTGCACAGAATACAGAATCTTTTCCTCTACATCTGCAGTCGTAGATCTTGGTCGTCCCCTCCCCAAACCAGGAGATGTAAGCTTCCCATGAGCGCACAGACGCGATGGGGACGTTTAAATGTTTTCCGATCTGGACATCTTCGCTGTGGGTACAAACGATGAGGTAGCGCAACATTGCCGTTTGCCTTACCGTACATAAAGTGCATTTCTACCAGCTCCTGATGTGAGTACATGTCGCTCATTAGGACACTCAACGTACCCTTCACCTCGGAATGAACTGTCAGTGTCCTGTTAATATCTTTTGTCAATGCAACTATGTGTGGGAAGAAAAACGTTCCGGTGAATATCGCTGCTTTGAAGGCCAGAAACCAAACATTACATGTTATAATGGCCTTTTTTATTGTCTACATAGGGAATGTATACCTGAATTTATTCCCTCTATTTTTGAAACACCCTATATATACATTTGCGCACTACTAAGGAATGAAAGAGAATTACAATTATTCTGTAAGAACAGCATCGAGCAGCACTATTCTATCTTTGGTACGTACTGTAGGGGGGTTTACGTATATACGATTTTAAGCGTGTTTGTCAATGAAGCTAAACATTTAATTTGGAGACGTACATTATACATCTTCATCGTTAGCTCTATACAAATTATGACGTATAAACCTGTTTATCTCGTAGCAGATGGCACCAGATTGACACCATTTTACTTTTTCGACTACTTACTTAAAGTAAGAGAGGAAGTATTGCGTTTCATCAAAAAATTCGGTGTCGAAATAAAGTCGAAAATACATACTTTGAGGCCTACTGAACACAGAAATGGCATTTGAATAAAAAGTTTCATATGAACCTGTATGTTTCGGTGAATAGCATACTTCTAAAACGAAAAGTAAAACCGAACTTCGTTTAGTATTATCCCTAGATACTACACGAAGAATTTCAGGAAAATCCCTCGCTATCCCAAACTATTCTTTACATGGAAAACTTTTCATATTTTTTATTTACTTAAAATGGTTCTATCATTTTGATTAAAATACATATATTTAGAATATTTATATGACATAAAATGTATAGTTGAATTTTCCATCTTTAATTTTTAAAGTGCAGTTGCTATTCAATTGTTTCTCACGATGCCATGGAAAGAGTATCGAATTTCAAGGCCGGTTCATAAGACACGCTTTTAAACATCTGAATATCGATTCGGTTTGTCCTTGTAAATATGTAATGAAACTATTTCTGCAAAGGTTTATGTCGATTAACGTGAAGTAGATAGATAAATAAGTTTCTGATAGAATAGTTTGCAGAAACCATATAAAAATAAACGACAGTGGTGTGAATATAACATACAAGATTTCTTTATGTAGTAAGTTACCATGCAAAGAGGATGCAATTTCAAAGAACTCGCATAGTGACCCCACATTTTAAAAATCTGATTTTCGCTTTAGCCTACTGTATCCTTCTTATACCTACAACGAATGTGTAATGAAAGTTTATCTCAATTAACGAGAAGTAGATAGAAAAATAAGCTTTTGCAAGAAGTTTTGTAGAAGAGTGAGTAGGGAAAATCACGTGAATGCAACACACTAACATTTTTTCAAGTAGTAAGTCGTTATTCGTTTTTTTCTCGTAGCCATGCAAGAACATAGAATTTTAAAGCCATCCATCACATAGCGGTCACTTTTTAAAAATCTGACTATCGCTTAGGCTATTGTGTGCTACTTGCACCTAAAACAAAATGCGCAACTGTGTAATGAGCGTTCATCTCGATTAACAAGAAATAGATAGAACAATAAGTTTTGTAAGAATAGCTTGTAGAAGAATAAGTAGAGAAATTTATGTGAATGCAAAAGATCCAGATTTTTTTTCTTAGGTGGAATACGTGCACTCTAATAAGTGATATGAAATTAAAAAACAACTTAGGCATTTTATTTTATTAATCATGCGGAATTTTAACAGTAGATTTATTTGGATATTTAAACGAGTTGAGGATATTTTGTTGATTTGTTTTTAACTCTGATCTATGAAGACGGTGCAAGGAATAGCTAATGTTTCCTCTGTGTAAGTCGTTATTTATTAACCGAGTAGGTATCCTCGTTAAAATTTAAGCTGCAATGAAGTCCTCTGGCATAAATAAACTAAAGCCTCTACTCCGAGAGAAAGGGATATGGTTAATGTGTAGCTAGTGCGGCTGAATGATTTACTTATTAATTTAAAATGGTAGCAGTCCTTTTCCAGGCGGCCATGCTCATAACGTGAATACGTAGAAGGCTCAAACATCGAACATATCTTTGTGCAAATAATTTGTAAAGTGGATACTCTGATAGAAGTAAATCTCTATCAAAACACTCACTGTTCATTAAACTACGCAGAGCTCTCAAAGCTAATTTCCCACCTACCATGTTTTGTTTGCAGTATCCAAATAGTTCTGACGCTTCAGGTATTTAGGAATGTGAAGCTATCGCTCCGCACCCTCTTCCTTCCTTGTTTTTGTACGGACCAAAAGCCAAGTCCCATGTATAGCTTCATCTCAATGAAACGTTATAGCGAAATATTTCCAGAGTCTTCATGTAAAGGAGGATATCACGTCCATAATTAAAGTATGTCTGTGTTTATTTTAGTTTTCTTTAATTTGCAGAGGAACTGCCAAAATTGAATTACTTTGCAACATTTATTGGTGATTCTGTAAATCATCAGCTTTCCTCTTTGGCAAAAAAGGAGACTATTTTTTTCAATATTTCCAATTAAGGCGGTATACCGAGATGGTCATATAGGTTTAAGTGCACCTTTTAGGAGGAACTTTCACCAAAGTCTCCAGTTTTTAGCTATAAAGCCTAACAATTTCACAGAGAAATATTGAAAATTTATGCCTTTTCTCCTTTTCTTTTTTCCCACTCCCAATAAATCAAAAGTTTCTCACAGTTTGAAGGTTTGTTTTGTGTTAGTCTCTTATTTTTTTTTTTAACCTATTAGCTTCTGAACTGATCGTGGAAGATTATTGATGAGAGAATTTGTGTCCACGTATTTTATCCCAATTAATGGCAAAAACAGGACATTCAATTAGTTATTGTATTACTTACAGTCGTATTCCGTACATGGAAGTTCTGAGTTTAACTATATTCTCAACCCTAAGGGAATCCACATAGGTTGGTGAGAGATTTTTGTAAAAAACTAAGGCTATTTTTATTGCGAGACAGATTGCAGGCTGTTTGCATTGAAATGTTTATTACTCCACTTAAATATAGCATTCTAATTTCCAAGGTATGCAGAATTGTAACACAATTGTGTAGAAACCGTTATATAGTGTAGCGGGATTGTTCGTTGGTAGGTCTAGTGGCGGGCGTATGGTTCAGGAGAAGGCTAGGATTTTGGCGTATGCTCAAGGTAGAGGATGGATTGTCGATTGATTATGAGACTCTTTTCTCAGGAAGTGTGGACAGGAGATATAACACTCGAAATTCCTCCATCACTGGCCTCTTTTAACATTGTTACAATCCCTCCTCGAATACCCCGTCACGCAAGACTTGCCGTCCGTCTACAGTTTTGAATCTAAACTCGCATACTTCCCCTTTCCTATTTCCCCTTATCAAGATAAATGCTCAAAGTAATTGTTTTAGGTGTTGTGAATTTACACCCATTTCTGCGCCCATATTCTCCTAAGGAGGACGCAACCTCCCCTGACACAAGCTTGACACGAAGTAGTGATGCGATACCCGTCTGAATTTGATATCCCGTCCTAGATAATTCTCTAGTCTACTTCCCTTTTCTATTTTCGTCCCTTTTTCTAGGCATATGACTTTCATATCTTCTAGTTGGTTATTTTTATACATATTTCTCCGCTTCCATTGGTTCTCAAGTATTAGAAAGTTAGTCTTCTCCGCGTCCGACATTATCACATTATTTTCACTTAATTGCTATTTTTTGTGCGGATGGCTGATTCTGGGGTTTTCCGTCTACTGTACCCATATCCAACCGGGTTTTTCCTGCCTTCACGAATTCTAAGGAGCCTAAGTGCTTTCTAATGACCTCCCCTGGTTGCTCGTGAAACATTACTAATTGCTAGGGTTTCAGCTCGTCTCTGACTGCTCTGAAATACACGGTTTCATGTTTTACTTTTATTCATTTTATTTTTATTTAAATTCTTATATTTATTATTTTCACTCCTTTTCTTAATTTCTGTCGTTATCCTTCTTATTATCCTTCTTCTTCTTCTTATTGCTATTTCTTTTCGGGCGGATATTATTGCTTCAGTAGGTTATACAACGAAGGAGGATACCTCGCACACTTAGACCTACATAGATTCATTGGGGTACCACCCTCCAGGAGGAAGGGATGAAGTGAAGGAACTACAGGAGACCACACGGTGTAAGCAGATACGCCACAGAGACGCGCGGAAGGATGTAACAATTTCTGCCTCGAAGACCCATCCCACTGCTGTAATTGCCTAGAGAGAGCAATGGACGACTCGTCACCAAGCAGCCCTCTAGTGTCCACGGGGAGTACACTTTCCTTTGAGCAAGCATCCGCGGCATCTGTCCGGCACTGTCATAACGTTACGAAACCGAAAAACACAATTGAATGATGAGAACGAGACAGATTGAAAGGAAAATTGTGGAAAGGAAATTGTGGTAGATGAAAAACCAAACCAGTGTTCGCCTACCGATCGGGAAAACCACCAAAAATCCCAAGGCTAGGTTGGGCGGTCGACGGCAATGCGAGTCTCACACATTACCGCGGAGCCATCTCGCTCGTTGTGTAGAAACCATTGTACTTCATTCATCACTTCCCCGAACGCCATGGTTAGGGGTGGGTTACATGCACAGCTCTAATTCCCACTCGCTCGTTCACGTTAATAAAGACGTCATTGATTATGAGTGAACTTTGGTGGAAGAATCTGCTTGTTTCTCTCTCTTCCATCCCGTCCGTTGCAGTTTGGAAGCCCTGATCTAAGGAAATATACAATGGAGACGATTATATTAAACGTGAGTGGTTTTAATTACTTGGGGTGTCTCATATCTCTTTGCACCTATAGATGTGACATTAAAGATACTTACATTTCAGAAACTGTTTGCTACAATAAAAATAACTCTTATAAGGGAGGTAAGAACTGAAAACGTTTGAAAATTTTATATAAGTATGACAGTTCAACACTCTTATATGAATTTATAGGTCTTGGCATCAAATGACATCAGAAGAATAGAAACACCTAAGTTACAAGAGTTGCACACTAAGCGTTTTTCTTTTTTGTAATGTGGTTAACGCCCGTTCTTACTGCATACGGCACCACAAGCAGTGGACACTGATAATACGAAACGAAATTATAATTGGGAAAGGAAACATTTCTGAACCAGAATACCTCCCCGGCATTTGTCATTTAGGAAGATCGAGGAAAACCTCAAAAATACCTATCAGGGAGGACGGCCATTGCGAGATTTGAACCGCAGACCTCCCAGACGAGTCCGAACCTTAACGATTTCGGCTGCCCATGTTTCTGTCACAAGTGTTAACAGAATACATATTATTTGAACACGAGAGGAATGAAGATTTTCGGCAACAGCTTAGCATGCAAAAATAGCTGTCACAGCAAATAAATACAGATTGCCTCTGGGTCTGGTGGTTAGCATGCTAGCTTTCAAATCCAGAGGTCCCGGATTGGATTCCCGGCTAGAAGATGGCATCTGTTATTAGCCAGGATTATTCCCCATCCTCCCTACAGTCTGGAAGTATCAATGTGAGTGTAAATGTGTATGTGAATTTAATAAATTATAAAGAAAGCCCGAGGTAAAAACTCCAAAAAGTAACACAATAGTTAACGAGTGAACATCATTGCTAAGGGCAATTGTTCCAGAAGCAAAAGCTGTCGATATGACCTTAGATTAAAACGCGGCGTATAAATAGGAAAAAATTACAAAAAAAAAAAAGAAACAAAGAACGGCTGGTACATGAGTAACATTCGGACTCTATATAGACTAATGGATTATGGTTCTGAAGGGGGGGGGATGAGGACATTAAAAAAAGGACGTAAATACGGATAAACTTGGAGGAAAAAACAAGTCTAAGACTTAAATCATACCATTGTTGTTGATGGATATAGCGATGATGATATTAAAAAATGATCGGAGGTTGCAAAAGTTTAACAGCCTTTCTTTATGGGCAAAATAAAAAATAATATTCTGTGTTAAAATCACCCAATTTCTCTACTTGATATTGTTTGTTTTTATGTCTCCTCTCTACACTAATTTAACAGCATTTTAGTTTTATGCCTACTTCATGTTAATATACATGATAAAAATGAGTAGAAATGGTTTCATTACATTTCTTGCTTTAGGGGGAAATGGGGCTCAAGGAATAGCCGAATCTTTAAAACCCGGGTCACTATATGCTGGCTATGAAATGCCACTCTTTACATGATTTCACGAGAAAGAGCAAAAACATTAAAATCAATAGTAATGAATATCTCAGAAATGATTAACGCCACAGAACATAAAAATGTGTTTTGACGAGATCTATATTTTTATGCAGTAAGGTTTGTATTGTTTCCACAAAATTATACAAAATTACCCAAAATAAAGGGAAATTTACAGGATTATTCACAGAAAATTCAAGATATGCATTTTATTAGTATACAAATATTTTGGATATATGTTATAAGCCATTTTAGTCAAAATCGTTAGGACCAGTTTAGAGAAAATAAAAGACAAGGAAAAAATTTCCATTTAAGGGATCTTTTGGGTTCAGAGATTTTCTGAAAATATTCATGTCGCATCCTTTTATGATACTGAACTTAAATACCAACTTTGGTATTTATTTACATTTCATTTTTGAATTATGCCGTTCACAGAGGGACACAGATAGACGGCTGACGGACCGATTATTTCGGAAAATGCTTTTCTTTGGGGTAAGGTTCAGAAACCTCAAAACCTACATTACCGGTGAAATATCTATATCAAATTTTCGATTGAAATGCAACACTTACTCTAATATGAGAGGGTGTATAGAAAGTAATAAGACTACATTCATACGTATCTATGAAAATATAAAAGTCTCTTTAAATTTGTACCCAATTTAGCTCTCGTAAAGTAATAATTTGGCTTAAATAATTTGGATTAAACCACATCATCGGTTCAACGAGAGTTAACACTTCCGACCACACCGTATCATATCCAATTGCCACAATTCCTAGAATCGATGTTAATATACTTTCTAATAATTTAGCTTCTACCAATTTGCATCAAAATTAAATTTCCATAAAGCACAACGGAGTATTAAATTAGCCATGCTATAAGGCTGGAAGAGGATATGAAACCAGTTTTAGTGAAAGCAAATTGTTGGCGTTAAAGCCGCGCTTATCTCGAATTCTGTCCCCTTCTCTGCCTCCTCTATGAGCCTCTACAGTTCATTTTGATTTGCTAATTGCAAACTGCTACAAACTGGCAGCAGGGGGTAGCAATTAATAGCATCGTGCTGCAGTTTACATTCTTTCTTTAATTTGCTGCAACATGTACAAAAGAACGATAAGCTGATTTCAGCTGTGGTAGTGATGCAAACGTAAATTCCCGTTTGAGTAACGCTCATGAGTATATTGCAAGTTTAATCACACTTAGACACTTACTGTAATAATTTCGGAAGCGATTGTCTTCATATGTCTAGATAAATTCAATTAGTTAATGCTTGCAATAGTTAATGCTGATGTAAATGAATCTAAGCAGTATGCTGTTTATTAATGTTATCATTACTAATAAGCATAAGATAGTTTATGCTACCTGAACAGCGAACGATGTGAAGCAAGTTCAGATTAATTGTAATCCGGATGTTAAAAAACATTAATTAATGCATTTTACTGTAATGATTTAAAAATTTCAATGTGTGTACAATAATATATTTATCCATTACCCTGCGGTATTCCCCTGTTGTTGACTAAATTGTGTTTTATTGGTGATTGCTGTTATTTAAAAAATAGGTAAGTATCGTTCGGTGATCTTGTTGACAGTGCTGGATTACTCATCCTCGTGGTCTCTGGTTTTTCTTCCTCGGCTAGTCAGCTGTCTTAGAAAGAGCGCCAAAAACAATCTCCCTGCACCTCGCGTTTATGTCATATTATTTATGGTTGTACGTGGCCTTGCGAAGCCATGGCCATTTCATTGGCTGCTTTAGGCTACGGTGCAAGAGTACGCCACTCCTTCTGCTAAATATTTACACCAATAACCACACTAACGGCTACAAAATGGCATAGAAACGAAATATATGTTTACTCTCGATCGTATTGGCTAAAAGAGAAAGGGGTAAAGCGAGTGCATTCAGTTTGTCATACAGACCTCTTATCGTGATTGGTAGCCCATAGCTTATCGGCTAGTGCAGGACATGCCTTTCAAAGCTAAGGGGAAAACTTAATGAGCGCCCAGGCTAGCGAAATGTAGAATGTGTGGTGTGAGAAGATTTTCAGGGCGTGCAAATTAAAACTTGAATGGTATTCATGAAATACATAGCAAGGCAGCACTTTATAACAAAAAATAAACAGAGCGGTTTTCTCACAGTGATATCAATGCTTGTTGCCGAATAGAAGCAAGCATAACTAAATAATAAATAAATAAAACAGCATGTTTTTCCTCCAATTCAAATTTGTAGCGGTATCTTTCGTGTTATCTTATTTGCTGAGCGCCTGTTATTGTTTTACTATTTTTAATTTTGAGTTCTTTGTCCTCCGGCTAGCTATTATTACTCAGTCGAGCAAATCTCTTGAACAGGGTGTGTAAACGGAAAGGATTTGTTACTAAAAGATAACACTGATAAAAGAATTTGTTCTTACACTTTTATTGCCGTCACACTTTATCAATTTCACACATTTACTCTTGATACACGCCTGACTGAAACTGTTATATTTTCGAGTGTAACTATAATCACTTATTTGCCGCGCATTATTAATTCGCGTATTTCACATTTTTGTAACTCACTTTACGACGCGAGAGATTCTGTAGAATTGCGTAACGTGTACTTCGTGAATGATTCTGTTAAACTGCGCGACGTGTAACTTGTGAATGATTCTGTTGAACTGCGCGACGTGTAACCCGTGAATGATTCTGTTGAACTGCGCGACGTGTAACTTGTGAATGATTCTGTTGAACTGCGCGACGTGTAACCCGTGAATGATTCTGTAGAACTGCGCGACGTGTAACCCGTGAATGATTCTGTTGAACTGTGCGTTACCTGTCTTTGGCTCGGAATTTATACTCCCTCACCCCGATATGCCTAAACATTATAAGAGAGCTGCTATTGGTTAATAAAGCGCGCCAACATTAGCGTCTATTTTTATATCCAATCAAAATTACGAACACATATGCTCTAGGGAAAATATTACCTCCATTTCTAAAGAAAAGCGCGCTACTCTGACGTCATTTGCTTGTCTCTTCTAAGTAATAAACAACTCACCCCCTCGCTACATTGTTACCCGCTCCTATTGTCAGTTTCAGTGAGGCCGTGTAAACTTATTTCCTAACAATGCTTATAATTAACAAACATCTCAAATCATTGTCAAACAATAATGTTAGTTTACACTACAATCACTCTGGCATTCACAGTGTTGTGATATAAAATACTGCCTCAAATTACAATTGGTCAATATGCCTTTGCTATCATATTGCTGATCATAGAAATAAAACAAGATTATAGACAAAATGTAGCCCAATTTTAATATCATAATGTGTATGTCATATTGAGTAAACCATACACATATTTATCTCTTGTTTCTATACATGATCAGTCAATTATAACAAAAGAGTAATTTGTATCTAGCAAACGAATATCATCATTTGCGGATGTTTTACGGGGAGTGCCTACTTTTTGGCGAGTATGTAGACCGTCTTCCCCAATTTCCTGGAATATATTTATCCAGTAATTTACTATAAAATCACTTTTATGCGCTACCATTGCAATTGCTGTAACAGTGCAACCAGCCTCACACATACCCACGATACGTTGACGAGTAATTTCGCTAGTATACGGCATGGCTGGTTCTGAGACATGTTTTGGTTTCACTAACACTAGAAAAAGCAAAGGCATCAAACTCCCCTCTTTTCCCCCTTATTGCTGTGTTATCAAGCCACCATGCTCTGCGATAGGTAAGGTAAAGGACACGCCTCAAAAGACCCCAGAAAGCGATAGAAAATCCGCCGAAGATTCTTTTTTGCGCTTTGTGTACGTGCGGTAGAGCGCGAGAAGGTACTGGAGATCTTAGAGCAATGACACGAGAGATAACATATAAAATATC
The DNA here is from genome assembly GCA_030765065.1 of Deroplatys truncata. Taxonomy (NCBI): domain Eukaryota; kingdom Metazoa; phylum Arthropoda; class Insecta; order Mantodea; family Mantidae; genus Deroplatys; species Deroplatys truncata. The sequence goes on from CM060978.1 coordinate 156,455,066, forward strand.
ATATATTGATTAACACAGGATGATCTATGAAGAACTGACACATTTACTTCTTTAATTGTTTCAAAACGAGTTATACTAGCGACAACTTAATATACCTGAAATGCAGAGGAATTTTGGGAGATTATTTACCTCTATAGCAAATGTTGAAGATGTCCTCCACCCTGTATAAGGCACAACTCAGCACGTCGTTTCCTGTTACTGATCCTTCGTTGGAGGACTGTTGTCAATAGTTTGAATCTCCTGTGTAATGTTGTGCTTCAGATCGTCCAATGTCTGGGGACGTGAGGCATAAACTCTGTATTTTAAGTAACCCCATAGAAAGAAGTCCAGCGATGTCAAATCCGGAGATCTTGGTGGCCACAGGTTCTTAGAAATTATCCGGTCGTCAAAGAAACTTGCAATTAGTGCTATGGATTCATTTGATGTATGGCACGTAGCGCCGTCCTGCTGAAAATATCGTTGACTCAGCTTTACATCCTCTAGTTGCTCAATAATCTCCATGAAAATCCGTCGGTACTCTGCAGTGTTCACATTGTTTTAAAAAAAATGTTCCCAATATTCTCTGTGCGGATACTGCGCACCAAAATCCGATTTTAACCGTGTGCATAGGTGCTTCATGAATAACATGTGGATTTTCGCTGGCCACATAGCCGGATAAATGGAACCATGCTTCATCTGTGAACCATGTGATGGACAATATGGCAGGATTTTGCACAACGAACGCCTGAAACCAACGACAATAATTCAGTCGTCTATCCTTATCTGGTTCCTCTAACTGATGAACAACCGTAATGCTATACTGCTTTAGGCCTGCGCTTTTCACAGCTCTCTGACACAGTAAGTAGCTGTAACCTGTCTTAATGATTTTTTGGGTGACTGATTCAGTCGTGTTCTTACATCAACAATAACCGTGGTAAGCCTACGGTTTTGCCTTTTTCACTCACCAGAAATCCAGTTGTTTCCAATTTGTTTACCAGTCCCAGTATTGTGTTTCTTTGGGGAGGATTCCGAACACCAAATTCTCTCTGGTATGCCTTTTGAGTAGCTGTAATTGAAGTCGTAATCCAGTATTGCTTTACAAGGAAGAGTCGCTCATTTAATGTGTACTCCATTTTCACGTTAACTAGAACAAAATCTAAAAAAAAACAGTTCCGACAATAAAACTAACAATTACGAATAAAACATGAACATCTGCCCATCTAGTGACAGGCAAGCGAAACTCCAGAACGTTCTGCTTAATTTGATGCTAAAATTGGGGCATTGAGTGAATTTGAAACAGAATAATTAAAGAAAGAAATGTGTCAGTTCTTCATAAATCACCCTGTATAACATTTCCTCAGTTAAATTTACACACAGTGGTCACAATTACACTTGTTTATTTATAGTAACACTTGAGAACACTTCCACTGTTCCATTGAGGTATAACGCGCGAACATATACGTTGAATACTGTACATGTATTATATCTGATACACGAGATTATTTGGCAAATTTGTAGCGTGCCATTGTCTCCTTTGGTTCTTGGAGCACGTCGCCTCCCGGAGTAACGTGAAGACAGGCTGAATAATTTTAACAAAACTGCGTCACTAACAGCATTTTCTAACTTTATATGCATTCTGAACTTCGCGGGAACATCTGCTTTCTACTTTCTCTACTACGTATAGTAAGTAGTGGAAGTATTGTATTCCACCCAGAAATTCGATACCGAGATTTCACCGGAAATATATGTTTTGAGACCCCCTGAATCCAAAAAAAGCATTTTTGGAAACATGTCCGTGTGTGTGTGAACAGCATAACTCAGAAACGAACAGTCGGATAAACACCAAACTTGGTATTTAGGTTCAGTATCTTCCAGAGATGCGACACGAAGAATCCCCCACCCCCGATTACCCTTTACATGGAACATTCTTCGAAAATTTTAATTTTCTCAAAAATGGCTCTAACGATTTTTATTAAAACATCATATGTTTAAGATAATTTCATGACAAATGAAATGTATATCTCAAATTTTCTGGGAATGTCTTCAAAAGTATTCTTCATTGTGAACGACTTTTACATAACCGGTAAACCATAAGAGATAGACAAAATTTTACTACACAAAAAATGCAGATCGCGTTAAAATACACAATTTATGTCATATATATTTTTTTTCTTGAGTGAACTATTTTCGAGATATTGCTTGTTATTCCCTTAAATTTTCCAATATTTTTTCTCAAATGGGAATTTGTTATTCATTTTTTTATGTCCTGGACATACAGAGAATGGAATGCGCCACATAGCAACCAGCTCTTAAAAGATTTGACTATCGCTTAAATACTACCATATTCCCCTTGCACCTACAAGAAAATTAGCAATAAGATTAACATCTCGATTAACATGAAGCATATGGAGAATAAGCGTTTGTAAAAATAGTTTGTACAAGAGTAGGGAAAGTCATGTGAGTGTAACACATCAGAGTTTTTTAATTGCGATTGGCTATTGACTGATGCGTCGGAGCTTCTAGAACATTTTAAAAATCTTTACTATTGCATCATTGGTTCCTATTAGCCACGTGAAATGTTAAGCCAAGCTAGGGTGGCCTGCAAGACCTTGGCTCTGGGTGAACACAAAAGTTGGGTACAATTACTTGTCCTCGGCACCCCGATTTCTCTTTTATGATCCTTCCTGACATTGAAAGTTGCATCGTCTTGTTGGGGGAAAAACTAACAGCTAAGAAATCTTACTATTACATGAAATATCTGTATACGTAACCTTATATTTCCTTCTCCCCTCTTTCTCCATATATAACTATTCTTAGTTATCGTATATAAAATGACTTACTTGTTTACATAGTTATAATTTACGTCCTGTATTTTAATAATTGACTTATCATAATTTATTTACGTGATAATAAATAATACCTCATATACCCTTATAAGTCAAATAATTAATTTTCCTACCTGGTTAATCAAATTTTATTTGACTTATAATCGTCCTTACTTTAAAATGGGTTTGAATCAATTAACATCCTCATATTTCAATTCACTGGTAATTTATGATTATTTCATACACTTTGTGTTTCATACACTAAACGTGGTAGGTAACATTTAGTTGAAACTTCTTTAGTTTTCACTTGACCTACAGATACATATAACACAGCACTACCCTCCTAACTGTAGTTATTGTAACCATGAAGAGAGCGTTCCTTCAAACATATATTATGTAGTAACCTTTTCTTCAGAAAACCCTATTCTTAGCGTTACCCTCGACTCTCTGCCTTCAGGATTCGTCATATACCTGACCTTTACTTGAAAAAAGACTATCTTCTTTTGTACTCACTACCTTAAATCTACAAGTTTACATTCGCATAATTAAGTTAACCTAACAACCATTTCTAATATTAAAAATAAAAAACAAACAAATGTCTTCCTTAGATATCTCTCTCTCTCTCTCTCTCACACACACACACACACACACACACACACACACACATACGCACGCACGCACGCACGCACCATGGCTGCTAGCTTCGTTCTTTCTTATACATTTTATTTTTCTTTGGCCTGTCCACCTCCTTCCTCTTTTTCTTTTTCTTTCTTTTCCTCTTTCAAAAAGTTCTGTGGTGTTTTTATATTTCTTCAACAATTCCTTATAAATCTCCCGAGGATTTTATTAGTTCTTTCACCATAATTTCAACGGTATCAGTCTAGAAAGCTTTTGTAACCTTCTATGGACCTTTGTAATATAATATAAATCTCTGGCTTTCCTTAACTTTCCTTGAAAGCATTTTATTCCGCAATAAAATTAGATCGCCTTCTTGGATCTCCTATTCTACTCCTTTATTATTTAAGTTATGCTTTAATTTCCTTTTAATTGTTCTGTTTTTGATTCTTTCCGCCGCAATTCTACATATCTCCTCTGCTTCTATTTTAACAGTGGTTTCTATCTCTATAGGGTGCGGAACTTTAACTTCTATCGTATTAACTAACCTTCCTTTCATTATTCGTATAGGCTTAAAACCTGTCACTTGACTTGGTGTTTCGTTCAAATATTCTTTCAATCAATAGAATATAATATACAAACCATCGGCTATGCGACCATTGCAAAGGACCATAAAAAAAGAACCTATATTTTTAATTGATCTCTCCGCTGGATTGACTTGTGTTCTATATCTCGAACAAAAATATTGCTTACTCCCTACGTCTTTAACTCTTTTCGTAAATTTCGACCCTGGAAATATACTTCCGTTGTCTGAAAAAATAGCCTCAATCTTTCCCTCTGTTTTATCAATTTGTCTAGGCAAGTCTGGCTGTTCGCCTTTTTAAGTGGAAAAATTCGCACGTACTTGCTGAAAACATCGAAACATACAAACATTTATTTATTACCAAACATTTACTGTGGAAGTGTCCCATGTAAATCTAAACAAACTGAACTGTTTCGGCTGCTCTCGTATACTTAAGTTGGTACCATGCTGGTACGCAAGATTCTTTTCTTTACACTTCTGACGTGTCACATCTAGCTGTCATCTTTCTAACCTTTTCTCTTAATTAAGGAAAATACATATGGTCTAGGATAACACTTGTGGTTCAGTCTGTTACAGAATGAACGAGATTAATATGAAAATCCACAATTATAACTGCTTCCATGCATTTAGCAAAAAAAAAAAAAAGTTTCATTTCGACGTAATATTTCCGTCCTCTTGTACAGAAAGCTCTTACGGCAGTACTAGAACCACTTTCTTCACCTATCACTTTGGTGATACTTCTAGTAATTTGCTTATTTTCGTATCTGTGTTCTGCAGTTCACCAATTTTCTTCTACTTATTCACCGCTTCTTTACTTAAACTACTATCTAGTTGCAGCAATTTTATCTCTCGTTTTGGTTTCATCGTACTCTCTGGTATTCCAATGATAAAGTTCAATCGGGAGAGTAGATCACTGAACGTGTTCAATTTCCTTGGAATGTGAACTGCTTCAGTATTGAAGCTGGTGATGGCATGCACATATCGAGGTGTTTTGGTGGAAGTTAATTTGCATTTATTAGTGAAGGTTAGGCTAATGTGATCAGAATATGCTTTAACTTTCGTCTGATAAATGGAAATTTTAAATTGAGTCAGAGCGAAATAAAGAGCGCCCAGTTACTGAAGCATTCCTCTCGATAGAATTCACTCCTCATGAAGCAGTGTCTATGACATGTAAATCGCCATTTTCTTCTTGTTGGCCCAACAAAACACCTTAACCCCCAGAAGATGCATCGACGAATATTTCATATTTCCAGTCTTCATGTGGTCGTTCCAACAATACAGATGATGGGAAGAGTTCTTTTAGCTTCTCAAAATATTCTTAAAGTTCCATGGTCCATTTCCATTTTGACCTTTCTGTAACAGTTGACGCAACGGTGCTATTTCCTGCGCGTAGCTTGGGACAAAGAGACTGTTGAAATTCAAAATACCAAAAGTTCACCTTAATTGTTTTAAGTTTTATGTGGTGTTTTCAATATAGCTTGTATTATTTTTGGATTTGGTTTCATTCCTTTTACGTTAATGACGTATTCCAGAAATTCTACTTCTTTCACACAAAAAAATTGATTTGCGGGGATTGAGCGTCATACCACATATATGTAGCCTTTAAGCACAAAATTTAATTTTTCCAAGTGCTACTGGAAATCTTCTACAATTATGAGAAAATCATCTACGTACCTAATTAAAAATGAGTCTGCACTGTTTTTGAACACTTAGTGCAAACTCGAAGAAGTACACATGCTGAGTTTTTTTTAACCCATATGGAACGCGTTGGTAGGGGAGGTCCGTGTATTTTGGACCAGCTGTTAATTTTGAGCAAGCGCGGAAGGTAGCGCTACCTCTGAAGTAGAGTGAAGATATACTATTTCAACAACACGATATCACCTGTTTTCTGCTTTCTGACGGCAATTGCTATGTTGGTAGCACGCTGAGGTCTCGTGGAGTGTGTTGTCTTATAATTAGCGCTAAGTTGCACAACAGATGATAACTAACTTTTATAACTCACAGCGAAACAAAATTTTACCTGCGTTTCTACAACATCTTAAGGTAAGATGTGTCATTATTATATTGTAAGCATTTTGAAATACTTAAACGATATCTTTAAAGTTTTAATTTTATAAGCTTGCGTGTAATTTAGATAACACGAGCGCGTGTATTTTGGTCCAGTGGTCCAAATTACACGATGCTTTAAAGTCACCGAACTTTTCCAGATGACAACTAGAGAAGCTAGAGAATCCAAAGGGATATACGGTAAATGGAATGATGATTTGAAATTGGCTTTGGCCGCAGTAAAAGATGGCGTTTGTCTCAACAGGATCCACAACATACCTAAAATCACTTTAAAAGGATACGTCAAAGCAGTTTCAGCATTAATGGTTAAAATTGGCCATCCGACAGATTTACCTCCTCAAATAGAAAAGGAGCTTGTCCAACATCTGCTGCTCCTAGAGAATATGTTTTATGGGAAAGCAATCAAAGTGTTTAAACTTATCTACAAACAAGATGTGTGTATTTCTATATGATTTTATAGGATTTTCTATAATCTTATGGTTTAGCACATGAAGCAGAAACACGCGCCTGATAGTTATTTATATATACATATATAATAAATAAATAGAATAAATGCACATAAAATTGGTAACACTTGTAGCATAAGGAATGAAATTTCAAAAGAGCTAAAGTTTAGTTTGTTGAAGGGTAGACCGGAACATGTAGCTGTTAAAAGAGCTGGAGACCATAACGGGATACACCGAAAGGATCTTCTGCCTTTTAAGAATTCTGCCGAACATGTGGCTTTCTGAACAAAGACAGAAGATTCCGACGCGACTTAGAGGCACCAAGACGTACGTGTTTAATCGGTCTCCAAATTCACCGAAGCGGACAAACCAACGCTAGAAATGAGCGATACACCATAAAATATTCCCAGATTGAAAATAGTAATTTGCACTAGTCTGGGTAGGAGAACCGCCAATAAAAATTAAGCGTAGAAGCGAAAGCAGCAAATAACCGACGAGATAAGTTATGTGGTTAGGTGACCAAACCAAGTAGCCTAGAAAATTGGCGTGAAATAGGAAAATATCCTAGACAGAACGAGGTAGTAGCTACGAAGACGAGGGGACACTCTCGTTCTAACCGGCATCATGTTAAAACGCTAAGTGTTGCATTTCCGACGTAGTGGTCAACAAAATTACTAAGGCTACATTACTAACGCTCGCGTATAGCGCCGTGCGAGATAGTAAGGAATAATCATAGAAACTGGCATCTTATAGCGAGGGGCGACAACTCATTATCGGGATCGGGATCGGGATATAGTGTAGGTGACATGATTTAAGAAATTATCATAACTGTAGAAATTAGTTTATCTTGCATGTGGGACAGAGGGAAAGTGCGTTTCTGCAAGAATAAAGGACCAGCAACCGAAAGGTCGTCTACTGGCTACCTGCATCTTCTTTGCTTGCATACCTGAGATAAGAATTCTTCCCCGGCCCAACATCCTATCATCACTGAAAGGGGAACGAACTCATAAGGGGCTAAGAACCTACGATCAAAACACAAGCCCCCGTACCCACAACGAACCCAGCAACCCAACAATACCACACAAAATAGCACTTAACTTGTTTTAACCTGTACCAACGAGTCCAATCCAATAACGCCACACCAAAATGGCGCCTAACGTTTTAATCCCACCAAACATCTTAACCTGCACCTATGTCAGCGTCAGAAGCCACAGAAACGCAACGTCAAGGAGCACCGCTACATCGGTGTCCCCTACACTTCACCGGCGACGAGCTCTGCAGACAAATTCGAGGTGGACCCACACTGGACTTCCACAGAGGTAACTAGCTCATCACGCCTACACCAGCACGAGTAAGTACACATTTTCTGCAGTGCAGCATAACAGCCCTGACCTAGGATAATCGGCAGTTGAACAGGCTGGGCAGTGTGGTCATGCTACTTAGGAGCGGGAAAGTGATAGACATAACCATGGCAGAACAACAGGCAACAGTACCACCAACAGACGTTCCCGAACAGGACATTTTCCCCGCAGCTACATTGAGCATTACTAGTATGATACAACAACATACCAACAACATTTCTTAACCAAATATTGGAACGGGGCAATACAATACGCGGTAAGAATTAAAATCAATAATGGAAGGTATATGGAAGCAAGGGGGAAAAATCCATGGTGGATTACTTCCTCGACTTGGCACAGCAAATCCAATTGTTCGACCCACCCATGGAGGAACATGAATTCATTTCCCTTGTAATAAGGCACTTCCCGGAGCACATCCGCAACCATTTAATTGTGGCTCGCCACAGAGTATTGCCGGAACTTTAGAACTCATAACGGCATTACAGCCACACACGCCAGAATCGAACTCGGGTCCGTGGGTTGATAATAGATACAATACCCAGAATTTTAGTGGGACGAGTCCAAACGACATTCACAATACGCGGCGACAAAATCAAGAGCACGCTCGGGAGCGATACACTGACCAGGTACCACAGTTCGACTTTCGGTATGACCATCAACATGTTCAGCAACAGCGCTCGCACCGAGAAAATCCCCAACACCGGCATCAGGGCTACCGGTCACATCACATAAATTGCATACAAATCCGAGGACAACGACGACGGCACCATAACAGAAACCGGCGTTATAGCACTGATCGCAGTTATAATGACCAGCAAATGCAGTACGGCCAAAGCCCGCCCCGAGAAAATCACGCCACCCACCAGTGGCAGAATAGTGCCAATCAGGGCGACTATCACCGGCAATACACGGTAGACATAAAGACCACGCAGGGACCAAACAGCGGCAGCCCAAGTAACGCCCAGTGGCAAAACAATCATAATCACACCCATACCGAAATAACACAATCGGCACACCAAGAGCATAGCCAAGGAGCCAGAAGTAGGCACAAATGGTTTGGCGCACCGGCATTCGCGCCCCCGAATAAGGATAACCCAAGCAATGGCGCAACCGGGCCTGCACCACAAGCAGGTAATAAACAAACTCTAGGAAACTGAAATTGGGTTGGCCCATGTTCCCCATTACGACCCCGAGGTATGTTCCAGACAAAGGGAACACAAACTTTCAACTATACATGTCCAAAGCATTGACAATACATATAATTGCAATAATATGGCGGTAGGGTTAATGATGAAAGAAACGTACCAAGAAATTTGTCGCAGTTCTCGTGACTAGTGTTATCTTATTTGTTGAGCGCCTCTTGTTTTATTATTTTAAATTTGGGTACTTTGTCCTCCGGCTAGCTATTACAACTCAGTCGAGCAAGTGTCTCTATGCAGGGCGTGAAAACGGAAAGGAGTTGTTGCTAAAAGATAACACTGATAAAATAATTTGCTTCTACACTTTTATTGCCGTCACACTTAATTAATAATTCACATATTTAATCTTTATACACGTCTGACTGAAACTGTGATATTTACGAATTTAACTACAGTCGTTTTAGTTGCCGCGTACCAATTACTTCGCATACTTCACATTTTGTAACTAACTTTGCGACGTGTACCTCGCGAGAGATTCTTCAGGACTACGTGACGTGCACCTCGTGAGAGATTCTTCCGAACTGTGCGAAACTTGCTTATGACTCGAGAATATATACTCCACCTCGAATTGCCTAAACATTATAATAGAGCTGCTATTGGTTACCAAATCGCGCCCATTTTAGCGTCTGTTTTGTCAGTCAATCACTACTACTAACATATGTGCTCTAGGGAAAATATTTCCTCCATTTCTAAAAAAAAGCACGCTACCCTGACGTCATTTGTTTGTCTTTTCTTAGTGATAAACAACACATTCCCTCGGTTTATTGTTACCCACTTCTATTGTCAGTTTCAGTGAGGCCGTGTAAACTTATTTCCTAACAATACTTATGGCTAACAAACATCTAAAATCCTGTACATACAATAATATTAATTTACATACAATCACTCTGGCATTCACAGTGTTGTGATATAAAATATTGCCTCAATGCAGAAATAAGGATTCAGGACGAAACATTTCTCGCCACGCTGGACACCGGAGCTTCGGCCTCAGTCTGTAGTCTGCAAATTTATAATTCTCTTGTTGCCAAAGCTTAAAACTACAGACGCTCCCAACTAAGAATGTATACGCTCTATAAGCCATTGGGAGGAAGAGAGAACGCATACAAATGAAAGTAATGATTGAATTTACATTGAACGGCATGCACATGGAATTCATATTTCTAATCATACCCCATCTCGTTGTACAAACCTTATTTGGTAGTGACCTATTTCAGGCATTTCAAGCTCGTGTAAATTATGAGAGAAAACACCTGGAGGTAAAGAGAGAGGGAGGAGAGGTAATCGCCCCCTTTGTTCAAAGGACACCGCACACCATACCATTGACTGCCGCGGAAAATCGTGTAGCACAGGAGAAACTTTTTGTTTAAGTAGGTGTCGTAGATACTTAGGATTAACTTAATATGACTTATTTTGACTAATTGACAATCTCATTGTTTTCCTTCCCACTACTTTAAGTTCTACTGTTGTGACTACTCAGAACAATTTGGATGGAAGAGAGGTCAAGTTGTATTTCTCTATGGTATTATTTGTAATTTTCTTCTGTTTTTCTCCAATATTTGTTTTAAATAGCCGTATTTGGGAAGTACCGCGTTCGCTTCCCGGCGGTCTGCACAACCTGATCATGGGTTTGTTCGTGGTTTCCCCGGGTCGGTAAGTGAATGCTAAAGTGGTTCGCCTTCTACCACGAATTTCTTGTCCATCATTTTCCTTAATCTGTTTCAGGGTTGAGGACCGGGCGACAGCGATGCTGTAGGCGGTGGAATTTCTCCATGGCGCTGGTGGGATTGCTGGGACCCCCTTCCGTCCTGGGAAACGTCTCATCTAACCCCTGACCCCTAGGTTGCAGGTGGCTAAGGAAGGGCTAACCTTCACTGGAGTTATGTCGGAATCGCTAGGGACTCTATTTATGCTAGCACACATCGTCATCCGGATCTTATCGCCCTTCGGGTCTTCCCTTCCTTGCAGGGGTCACGTTGGAAGCACGAAGGGCTCACTACGGCCGATGTGCTCAGTTACTGGAGGCCCTTCCATCTGACCACTCGTTTACTCGAGAAACAAAGCATTTTAGAATCACAACCCCACCCTTAAGCGAATATATGTAGTTCCTTAATAAGATTGTTAGAGGCAGAGAGAGTGTACGCATTCGAATTAATCATATATCGTTAAGTGCATCCTAAATGTGCCTTTCGTTTAGCGTCATTGCTTACGTCACGTCATGTTAAATTACGCTATATTAAGTTCAACGTAATTCTATATAGACAGCATATAATCGTTCCTCAAATGCAGTTTTCCATTATTCATATTTTATTTATATTTTCTGCACTCGAGGGTCAACTTTAACGCTAAACCTAGTTTCATAAAGACTCTATGATTCCCTTCCACATAGTGCTCCTTAGTAAACTGGGCGTTATATTCAAGATAGAAGCATATTATAAATCCTCTGATTACTTCTTTCACCCAAATCTCTGCTCTCAAAAACTGATTTCCCAGTATGCTAGGCTGTAGGAGGGGCATACCTCGCGCACTGCGACCAGCTTGATCTATTGTGGCTAACTCCCCGGGAGGCAGGGATGAGGAGCCGTAGGAGGTCTCAGTTCGCAGGCAGACAGGCACACAGAGACGCGCAAAGTCTCTAATATTTCCAGCTTGAACATCCGCGCACCAGTGGAGGCGAAAAATCCCGAGAGGGGCAGACGAAGCGGCCATAACGGGCGGAACAGCGCACCCTGGCGTTTACGGGGAAACATCTTTCCAGCATCCACGCCATCTACCCGACACCGCCAGTACCGCAGGACCTGAAAACACATCTGAAACATGAAAGGGAGAGACGAAATGAGAGAAAATGGGTAGAAGGAGAAATCGTGGTAGAATAATCACCCTGACATTCGCCTAGGTGACCAGGGAAAAACCGCGAAAAACCCCATGGTGAGAGTGGGCGGTCACCGGGAATCGAACTCAGGACCTCCCGAATGCGGCCCACAGACGTTGCCGCCTGAGACACCTCGCTCTGTTCCCAGAGGAGAGGACTGGAACCGAAGGCGACATTCGTGAGAAAAGATATTACATTTTTATTGCTGTAATTATTACTGTCCGTTGTCTGATTTGATGTTTATTCTTACACAACATTAGTTTATTTTCAATGCTGAGAAATTCCTACTTTACTTTTTACATAGGTAATATCACAAGGAAGTGAATGTCTAATAAGTTTATGAGTGTTGATATCACGAACACAACTCATATAAATAATGTTGTTGTTATAATAAAATATGCACAATAAAATTAATTACACTTAAGTTCTACTTAAAAACACATCCCTACATCTATATTACCAACTGCTGATTATGAAACAATGCCTATGTTCGAAAGCAAAGGTGAAAACATTAACAGAATATAAATTGACCCCATCTAGGAGAACGACGTTAATGTTTGAAACAAGTAATTAAATTTCTGTCCGTTGATCAAATCTTAAAGCTGCCATTTTGTTTTGAATATTCAGCAAAAGAAAAAAAAAACAGTGTGAGACAAGCCTCCTAAGTCGCTCTAACTCAACGCTTATTACCTTGCACAAACGTATTTCTAATACTTTCTTAGAAACTTTGGAGCTTTTTCACTGCTTACGTAACACGATTTATAAAAATTGTGAATAAAATTATATAGCCCAGACGAGTTAAAAAGTTCTTATTCAAAAACTTTTCACAGTTGTAACAATCAACTAAGCAATAAAATGCTGCAATCATCGCCAGCCTTACAGCAGAAACCACTGGTTCAACAAAAACCAGCAATTTTCCTCTGCGTTATTTGCCTCGCTGCCTCTATGAGTCATTCTCAGATGATTGATTACACACTGGCCAGACTAGCCAACAAAGCTTGCGTCAAGATCAATTTGCATCATGCTGTATATCATAAACGGGCTTTGGATGTCAGGCAGAAACGTTTTTGCTGCGTTGGTGTATTGAAAGACTTATGAACATATAAATAGTTTTCGGCGTGTTTGATACCAGAGCCAAATTTCATTCGCCGTTCATTGTTAGTTCCAAGTTAGCTTGGTGTTTAATACATTACTTTGAACAGAAGTGTTGGGCAGTATGTATGCATCTACTGTATGCAGAGTTAAACGTTTACAAAACCTTTGAACCATCCATTGCTGCTTCACTGCACCGTCAACAAGAACTATACCAAATTTGAAAATAATCGTACAGTTGCTTTTAAAGTTATTAATATTTTAAAGTATTTATTGCACATTCTAATAAATTAGCTCATATGCAATAGGGTGTGAGGTGGAGAACCGATAATTGTGAAATATTATAATCGTCTTTACAGAAACATTTTGGTAAAATATTAACTTTGGCCTATATTTTTACTTTCTCGACTGCTTACCAGGTAGTTGAAGAAGTGTTCGATATCAGCATTCCCAGAATTTTAAGGTGGGTTTGAAATCAAGAAAAAGTATTTAAGTAAAATATTCATGCTGTGAAGCTGAACCTGTTCTCTTAAAAGTTAAGGTTCAAAGTTCAAAGTCCATAGTTCACCATTGTCAAGGATTGGAGAAAATCGATGACACGGAGCTGATCCTAAGTTTACAATAATATGTACATAGAACTGAAACGTTTATTTCAGAAACAGATCATATGAAGTTTTTTCCTTTTTACAAATACAATATATATATATATATATATATATATATATATATATATATATATATATACCTATTGCACTTTTTCGGTTGTTGTGTGGCAGTCTGTTAAAATCCTAAAAGAAACCACAAAAAGTACCCGATGAGCACTATAGTAATTATTCTACTTTAGAAAACGAACAACAACAAAAATTGCAGACCGAAACTGACAGAGAAATTCACATAAGAAATAGCATAGCACTGTTTCTGTGTATTCGAGATTGTTTATGTTTTTTCAAACGAATTGCATGCACTTATTTCTACCTTCACCCTTGCAAATGCATTTCTTTAACTAATATTACAAATATACCTTTAAGCTACCAGGGACTTGCTGCAAATGTAAATTACAGGGGGGGATAATGTTAGAAAAAATAGACACAATAACGTATCGAATTTTACTTACTAGTTGTTATCAACGTTACCCAAATCATTCTTATGTTGAGTTTATTCTGTTATCTCACATATACTAATATTAGCTGGAAGCAAAATTGACGTCTAGTATACGTCGGCCGCAAAGCGTGACCAAATTCAAAGTCAAAATTCTACCATACGTATGACATCTAGTATTTTGTAGAACGAAGCAAACCAAATTCTAAGCTCAAATTGTCCAAATCTACAACTCACAGATTGCGAGACCTAGCATAGGTCGGGCCATTAAATGCTACCAATGGCGTGTCCACAATGACATTGATAAGCAATGTCAATAAATGACATTAACTACATTAATATAATCCTGTTCAATCGGAGTCACATACTTTACCTCTGCTTCACTATTCCTCTTTTAGCTTTCCTTAGAAACCTTACTATAAATTACTTTTCCTTACAAGTCTTATTGTAAATTATTTTGAAACATAAATATTCCTATGCCATTTGTTATTTAACTTTGATTATCACCATTCCCTTTGAAACTGCCACCAGAGTTGAATATTCTTTCTGTAAACTCTGTACTACTACTAATTTTAGTGTAATTTTTATTGCTAGAAAACTACTACATCGAAGAGATAAAACAATGGGTAATTTCTAACATAACCCCTGAGTGTCAAAATTTCGTGATCCACTGTTAAGTTTTAACAAAATTCAGAGTACGCATTTTTCCCCTTAAATTCTTAAACTTATAGTTTTGACCATTACTGTACCATTTCAATTGCACATAAAACATTTTACTGTTCTTTACACTTTCAGTTTTAAGAGAGAATCGAATTTGAAATTGAGGAGCATAGACACCGCAAGGCATTTCAAAATACTTACAATTAAAAAAAAGTGCATCGGTCAGACTTTTGCACATACACAGCGACTGATGTTGTCAAAGATGCAAATAGTTAACGAACGTGTAATTGTGGTTGAATATTTTTCATGAATAATGTTGATTATGAATTTTAACGAGAACACATCAGTGTGGACAACACAGACGAATTCTAAACGTGAGTTTTACCCAAAGAAGATGGGTAGGTCGCGAAAATTATAACTAATTACGAAATTTAAATCAACCAAAGAACCTATGTCATTGATTCGTTAAAGAAAAAATAACTGTTATACTATTCGTACTGTTATTTTGACAACGTTATTGCTGAACTACCTGAACATCTGAACCGGCAAGTAATTACAGCAGTATAGCACATACTGCAGAGAGTAAATAATTATATTTTTGCAGGTCTGTCTTATGAATTTCCTCTAACACGGTGCCCCGAAGCCAAATATTCTGAATAATTTTGTCACTTGCAATAGTTTCAAGTCATTAAACAGCAATAAATTCAGTTTCATTATATCACCGTCATATAGTCATCGAAACACTCAATTACAGGAAATCTTACGACACTTTTAGGTGAATATCGTGCTATACAATATGGAATATTCGTGGTTTCGCCTACCAATTGTGCAGCGGTGCAAGCAGCAGAAATTAAGAGCTGCTGCAGTGCTTGGCCCGTTTAATGCTCCCTTTTATGCCAGACTAAGTCCTAAGCTAAGGTAATAAATGAACACGGCATCAAAACGGGAAGGTTAAGGACAATATCTTAGCAATAGCAGTGTTCGGAAACGTTGACCTTGTGACCTGCTCCGTCGTCTCTGAAGAATTCTTAATAGGACAGTGAAGAGCTATGCCCGGTTTATCACCACTTAAACAAATAGGACGTGCATCTCCTGTCCGGTCGAAATGAGAATAAAGAGACTTTTAGCACCTTGGTTATACCAGACGTGACCTTTGCAAGAAGTCGTAGCGATATTGCGAGCCTTGGGAAACAAAGTTTGTCTGCTGCAGCCATTGTTTCAAAGTTTATATCTCATGCCGTGATTCTCAAGTTTGTTGCAGAGTTCATTATTATGAATAGAGAGACATTTGAGGGTTGGGAGAGGCAGAGTTTATCTGCACCTGATCTTGCCAGGGTCAGTTTGATTTTGCGGTTATTCAGTTTCATTTGAATTACGTTTTATTAATATAAAATCTACAGCATTTCACACTGTGTTATGGTATGAAGCACAATGTTCAGTTCTGCACAGCACGAGTAGGGAGAAGACAGTTTAAATGTACATAGTTATTGTAAGTGGTAACTCGAGTTGTGGCGAACAGTTTCCAACAGAAAGAAATCCGAAGAATGTTAAGTGGTGATATGTTCGTTAATACATTTGTGGGTGAAAGTCGTCACTTCGGGGCATAATATTAAAAAATAACTACAAATTAAAAAGGCATGATTTGGATCGAAGGAGGCAAATAATATATATCTGTGAATTATGCAGGATGAAATTAAGCACAAAATTCACGGTTTTCATCATAATTACGCTTAGAAGTTAAATGCATCTTTGAAGGACCGATTAGATTGTAATCGGAAATATTTAGCAATTCTCGAGACATGTATCAGACGGTGGAAAAAATATTGTTCCAAAGGGAAAATTCTTGTAGAAGAGACGGTAGTTATTCTTTGGTGCAGTAGGTATTTTCAAAACACTCACCGATACATACTTCAGTTATTACTGGAATGGGAAAACAATTCCAAGAAAAATAGAAACAAGGAGGAGAGGCATTAATGGAGAACAGAAAATAACAAACTTTTTTTTTTATATAACTAACTATAGTAACTGAAGAATAATTTTACGCGCTGTAGACGAAATAACAGAAGCATTATTAATTATGCTGTTTGGAATGGAAGTATTTCAACATGATGGAAGATACCAAACTATTTAGAGGCAGAGCTGTAATATCAGATCATTTCCTAGTGAAATATATGCTTAAATTACCAACTATTTGGAAGAAATTATATTACAAACCCATAAGCATGGTAGAATCATATAAAATAGATACATTTATTAAGAGAGGAAAGCATCAAAATAATATACCAAAATCGACTAAAGCAATTAATTGAGAACTTGCCTCTACATAATAAATAAATCTGGAATGGTAAAGTATAAAAGCAATTATAATGAAAGTAGCAAATGAAGCAGTAGGAAAAGAAAGAAGAGGTACAGAAGTCGCGGCTTTAAAATATGGAACCAAGAACTAGCTAAAGCTAATGCTGAAAACAAAGTATCATATTTAAAACATCTAAATAATTTGATCCTTAGAAACACAATGGAGTATAACTAGAAATGTGCTGTAGTTAAAATAGGGAGACTCGAAAATTGGGATAAATAGATAACAGATCTGAAACATGAAGTACATGATCGATAAAATTATGCATATAAAATGATACAGGAAATAAACAAAAAAGAAAAGGACAAATTTAATATAAACCCAGTTCCCGAAAATGTCTCGACTGCAATACTATAAAGGTTTATGGAACCGTGATAACGAATAAGAAATTAGTATAGTCTCAGAAACTGATACACGTATTGATTCCATCACATTTATTAAATTGATCAGAAAGTTTCAAAAACAAAGGATCTCCTGGTATTGATTGAATAAACACTGAACTTACAAAATAAGGACCTCAAGCTCTGAGATGTAGAATATTTATTAATGTCATTAATATATGCTGGAAATATTAACGTGAATAAAGATCACATTAACTTAACAGAAGAACGTGGCCATATTTTCTGTTTTGGAATGTCCAAAGCCTTCTTGATACTGAACAAACTTGATACTGTTAATACATGAGAAACATTTTGACGTTGTATGTGCTGTAGAACATTGGCTAAGTGCGACCAAATAGCTCTAATTAAAATTCCTGGCATTGTCAGATTACTATTTTAGATCAAATGTAAAATACATGGTGGGTCAGCTATATACATTAAAAACAATCTTATAACTGCTAATTTGAATACTTCCAGTTTAAGTTATTCGTCTACAGTTGAAATTTTCTCTAATTTTATTAACGGTTTTACCTTCTTGTGTGACTATTTATCGGAAGTTTGATAGCAGTAATGCATCTTTTGAAATGCTTTTATTCAAATTAAATTAACTTTTAATGAATTAATGAACTTTTTAAAGTAATTATTTTAAAAACAATATGAACAGAGATATGGTTCTAACAGCATATTTTAATATTGATTTTAAAGCTAAGAATAACCTTTTTAACCTATTTGACAGTTATGGTGCAAAGCACAAATTCCACGAACCAACGCGTCCTAGATATGATGATTTCGGCGGAACTTGTATCGACCGATGTACATAAAGGAAATTGTACTGCGCACATTGTGTACAAGTTGGTTTCTGATCATGTGTCAGTCAATATGGCTAATCCTAAAACAGCTTTTAAATCTTTTTAAAAATACTCTTAGCATTTATTACTTTGTATTTATTTTAAAGCAAATAAGTTGCTTACCGTTATAAAGTATGGTTGGTGTTAACAATAAGGTTAACTTTTTGATAGAGCCTTTCCTTTAACTCTTCATAACTCTAGAAACAATAGAAAATCTGTTGATAAAAAGTGGTGCTCTCATGAGCTCCACATTTAAGTGACACGCGTTATTATTGTGAACTGTGTAACAAATATGCCTTCACCGAGTCTTCTTCTTCTTCTTCACTTCAAGGATTAGGTATTACATCTGTTCCGTCTTCGCCTTCTTTTTTTTTATTCCCATCTCTTTCTTGAGAGTCCGATGTCTCTTTTTCCTGGCGGTTTATATTTACTAATTAATACTGGTATTCTTTCTTCACTCACGCGGTTCATGTGCTTTTTCCAACAATACTTATTTTCTTAAATTTTTATCATATAATTTATAAATATTCAGCTCTTCTCTAATTGTTTCATTTCTTGTTAAGTGTAATACAGTGCATCCTTTAGTTCTCTGTAAAAATTTCATTTCCGCCGATTGAATTATACTTTTGTCTTTTTCTTTTATTATCCAAGATTCGCTGCCATACACGATCACCGGGAGTGGTATGGTCTTGTAGAACTTCAACCTTGTTTCTTTCCTTGCTTTATTTTGTAGAGTTCTTGCTATTGTTCCACATATTTGTTGAAATTTATTTATCTTATTATCTATATCTCTATCCACATCGAAACTTATGTCACAACCCAAGTAATTAAAATTCATGACTTTTTCCAGGATATTATTTCCAATGCATATTTTTGTTCTCACTGGGTATTTTCCTTGGTGAGCCATTACTTTGGTCTTTTCCATAATGCCAAATCGTTTACTTAATAGTCTTCTTCTTCCTCTGTTTATCCTCTCCGTTATTAGGGCTTACGCCCTCCAGGACCTATAAGCGAGTCCGTGAAGGACGACGACTCTCGGGGAGCACGTCAGAGAGAACAGCCAGGATGGGTGATCAGCCCGAAGCCTGGTTTGAGACCGAGCTAAGAGATGATATGAAATGACGATGAGATGAATGGAAGGAAAGGTAATAATGTAGCAATTGGTGGAATTAATGGCGGGGGAAAACGGAGAACCGGGAGAAAACCCACCCCAGATATCGCTTTGACCACCACAAATCCCACATGCGGTTCCCTGGAATTGAATGCGGGCCGCCTCGGTGAGAGGCGAGTGCTCTAACCACTCGGCCACGGCGTCGCTACAAAACTACTTAAGAGTATATAAATTAATTGCTACTCAAGCATTGTCAAGAAGTGGAATAAGAATGTAAATTGGAAGTGTCTATAATAAGAACAATTCTTAATAATGTTTCTAAAAGAAGGGGGATCCTCCGGACAGTTTTAAGTGCTGAGAAATTTAATTCTCTTCTTATTAGTAAAACTGAGAATATCGTGATTAATATAAGAAATAAACAAAATGTTATTCACATGGACTTACTACAGCCCAATTGCAATTTTAAATTGGAGCACGATGCTGTTGAGTATGTTTATTCTTTAATTATTTTCCTTAGCAACAACTCTTGCTTTGATGTTTACTTTCTTTATTCTAAAATTTTAAAATACGTAGCTTCATTTATATGTGAATCATGAGTGTATTGACAGTGGCATTTTCACATTCTCTACCACATATAGCAAGTAGAGAAGGTATTGCTTTCCACCCAAAAATTTGATAGCAAGATTTCACCGGAAATACTCGTTTTGGAGACCCTTGAATAAAAAAAGCATTTTTAGAAGAAGGTCCATATGTGTGTGTTTGTGAACCCATAACTCAAAAAAAGTCGGATAAATACCAAATTTGGTATTTAGGTTCAGTACGTTCCAAAGATGCGACATGAAGATTTTCAAGAAAATCCCCCACCCCAAACTACCCATTAATGGATCATTTTCTATTTTTTTATATTCTAAAAAGTGGCTCTAGAGGTTTATTAAAATACACATATTAATGATATTTACATAACTGATAAAATGTATATCTTGAATTTTCTGGGCATAGCCTGTAAAGTACTCTTCATTCGGAAGGAACTTTGTGTAATTTTGTTTAACTAATAATAACAAAGCATGAGACGAAAACGTACTGCACAAAAAATGTAGATCTCTTTAAAACAATAATTTATTTCAAATTGTGGCCATTCTGATATTTCGCTATTAAATGTTGGAATTGTTCATTTCTTGGTCATTCTCTTAAAAGTCCTATCAACATCCGGTTGTTTCTCGCGATTGCATGGCAACAGTGTGGAACTTTAACGTCAGTATATAGCGCCCAGTTCTTAAAAGCATTTGACTGTTACTGTTTCTTTTGTATCAATAACGAAATATGTAATGCAGGTATTTCTGCAAAGGTTTATTTAGATTAAGATGTAGATAGAAAAATAAGGTTTAGTAAGAATAGTTTGTATACCCACTAATAAATGATAGAGAATACAGAAAGTCATGTGAATGTATCATTAGATTTTTCTTGATGCATTTAAACTTGCTAAGGCAATTCCAGTTTTTAAAAAGGGCTGCTTCACAGAATATTCTAATTACAGACCTATAAGCATTTTCCCGCTTATTTAGTGTCCAAAGTCTTTGAGATTACATCTATTATATAAACAAGTTTTAAATTACTTTGAAAATAATGAACTATTTTATTCATCTCAATTTGTATTCATAACTGGCTGTGATGCAATGAGTAATTTGATTTGGCATGCTTTTATGATTTTTCCCGGTATTCTTAAATAAAACTTGTATTTTGAAGGTTTTGTTGATTCTAGCGTAAAAATGTCGAGTTTCTAACTGAATAAGAAATCAATATGTGTGGTTAAATGGGAAAAGATATGAATTTAAATGTGTCAGGTTCGTTCTTGAACCAGTTTTATTTTTAATTGATATTACTGATTTTCCCCGATACAGTTCGTAATGAATACCTGAAATCATATCTTTATGCTTATGATATGGTGTAAATGTTTGTGGTAAAAACAATGGCTAGTAAAGTAGAGGGCATTTCATTAAAATGACATACGAATGGTACAATGTCAGCAAACTTAATCTCAGTAAAGACAAGATAGTAAATGTCGTTTTTTCGCTCAGGCTTATTTGCAATGTGTCGTCAACCAAATTTCTGAGCTTCTTCTGAATCTAGGTTAGAGTTTTACATTTTAATATTAATAAACAATCGTTGTTAAATAAATATTATAGACACACACACGCGCACACACACGCACACGCACAGTTAAATTATGCAACTCTTCTATGGGGAAACTACACTGACACAAACTTTTAGTTCCACAACAACGAGCAATTAGGTTAATTTGCGGATTCCCGCTAAAAGAAACATTGTACACAACTTTTTATAGGCTTTTATGGATATTCTTACATTTATATGCATTTATATTTTAAATTGTCTTTGTTACGTTAAAAATAATTTAGATAACGTCATCAGATGAGCTTCTGTTCACAGTTATCGCACAAGGAACGAGAATAATATCCATTTTAAAAATAGTAAAACCCAATAGAGTTTTGAAGTGCAGCTATTAAATATGTTTCATCTGTTTACCTGATAATGCCAATAATCTCAGTGACAACCTTAAACGACTGTACGAATGGTTCTATCACAAACCCTTTTTATAAAGTACGATTACCTTAATGTTAAATGTTAATTTTTAGCTATTTTGACGATTGCTATAGGTGTAAAGTGTTTACAGCAATAAAGCTATCTACCCACTCACCCACCTGGCTACTTACGATCATTTGGCAGAAGAATGTAAGAGGATATTTGTTTAATCATTTGCAGTATATGAGTGGGCTTTGGGTTTATCTAATTTAGCATTGAATTCACAGAAATGATTACTTTAATTCGTTTGGTCTATTTCAATATTAAGTTATATTTTATATTTATTTTTAGATCTCTTTATGTTTTACAAATAAGATGTGAAGTATTCTCTCTCGCTCTCTCACACGCACATACACATAAAGTGCAAATAACATAGGAATGAATATATTGGGATTTAGTAAAAATTATGCTAAGGTATTAGCGAAACGTATTGGAGTTATATCAAAAGAAAATGAAAATGTGAGTGTAGGGTTGCTTTGTTGTAAGATAGCGTGTAATTGTCATCGAGTTCAACAGAGTAATGCTTCTAAAATTGGTCAAATGGTGTTGGTTTTCATGTAAGTGGCTGGAAATGAGGGTAATAGAAATGCGTGAAAATTACGTGTACATTATTTTCGTCGGGGCTCGAAAGCTCCAAATTGCGCCAAAAAATTCTGTGATGAAGTTCATTGAAATTGAAATATTTTACACCTCCCTCTTACTCCTTAGATCTGGGGGGTAACGTAAACACCTCTCTCTCTCTCTCTCTCTCACTTAGTGGAAATGAAATGCTTCAACGTTGATTAAATTTATGGAAACTTCTTCTCTGAACCATCGCACCCGCTGTCAAGTGACGTACTTCTCCCTGTCGTCATTCTCTCTCCCTTATAATTGTAAAACGCTCAGCTCCACCTGAAGGCCAAGAGGCCCTAGCACTGATGCCCTTGTTTGGCAAGCCTTCCCTACACCACCTAAGTATATATGCTATAGTTTTAGTATTGACGTTTACGAAGTTGATTCTATTTTGAGTTATTCTACTAGTTATCTTTGGGAGATAGAGAAAGTAATGCATTCCACTCAAAAATTCGATACTACGATTTCACATACGATTTGAGATTCTCCGAATCTCCCCCCCCCCAAAAAAAAAAACACTGTAGGAAAAAGTTTTGCGTCAGCTTATGAGTTTTTGTTTCCCTCTACTGGAGAACATCACAAATAAAAAACTAAAATAATGAATAGATAGCAAATTTCGGCTTTAAATCTAGCATCTTTCAATGAGCAAGGCAACATTTTTTTCATGAAATTCTCCTACCTAAAACAATTCTTTGCAACCAATTCTGACGCTACTGAAACTTCAAAATAAAGATAAATTTGTTCTTATGAATAAAATGTACTAGTGCTTTGAAACGAATGTTATTTGTAGCCCAATAGAGGGTAACATACAGTCACCTAAAACCACATTCTGAAACAAAAATAGGAATTGAAAAACAACTTTCACAGGCATAAAGGTAGCAAACACACTTTTCAGCATAAACTTGTGATTTTTAAAACGGAAACCTCGTATTATTTTTGGCGCAATTGTAACTTGGAAATAGGGTTACAAATGGAGTTCGTTGCATCGCAATATGAAACTGTTACGTGAAGTTGACGCTCGAGATGCAAAGAAAGAGGTTATCTTTATTTATTTTCCTTTTGTTTTTGTAAATGGAGAACCTGTGTTATTTCCAGCGCAATGTATAATGTGAAAATAACATTAAAGAACAGCTTTTGTCACACTGTTCGTAATATGTCAATCACCTCGTGATTAACTGCGCTTGAGACTCAAAGACGCGGTTAAACCTCAGGATGTGCAATTGAAGTGCGTTTCGTTATATCTTAAGCGTAACTTCACATTGCAATTTATTGGGAGGTAATTGACGTATTGCAGATAGACAAATCTTATTTTCCATCTTATTAATCATCAAAATAATACGCGGTTTCCATTTAGAAGAATAAGTTTAGGATGAATAATATTGCTTAGGTTTTTGAATGGCCTATATTGTCTACTTTAAAGAGCCACTTCCCTACCCTTATGGTTGTGAAAGTGGTTTTTAAAATCCTGTCTACTGTAGTAGTTTTGGGTGACTCACCATCTTCAATGTTTCCATTTAAAATAAATAGGACAGGTTCTTTCATTTAAATTTAAACTGATGTGCTAATGGTGCGTTTGTCTTCTTCAGATTGACACCGAGTGACATACGAACATTTTCAGGCATGTTTCTAAAAATAAATGAAATTTGTTTATATTTGGCAGCTAGTTTATAATATTTTCAGAGTTGATTGTCGTGTAGTTGGTTTGATTTGCTTTATTAGTTTATTAATTATCAACATTTAAAGATTTTGTGTTCACCCAAAAATGAACTTGACTAGAGAACATTTCCGGTTATGATGCTTTACAATTTTAAATCTTCATTAACACCTAAACAATATGAATCTCGGCTTAGAAATACATTTGGCGAAGAAGTTCCATTTAAGGCAACAATTTATAATTGGTACAGCGAATTTAAAAGAAATCGATTTTTTCTTAGTGAAGAATTTTGTGAAGGATGCCCAAGAACTGCTGTTACTGTGAAAATATTGCCGCTGATCGAGCAATGCTTGGAAAGGATCAACGGACATCTTATGAATTTATTCAGGAGACATTGGGCATTGGTATGAGTAAAATCCATAACATTTTACATCAATAGTTAGAGGTGAGAAAATTTGTGGTCGGGGGCTTCCGCATAAACTATTCCGTTCAAAAACAACAACGCATTGATTAGTACAGAAAAACGCAGGAAAAATCCCAAGATGGAACTTAAAATTTGGTTTGGAATATCCATACTAATGACGAATGTTGAATTTATTAGTAAGATTCTGAAAAGAAAAGTCAATCGGCTCAATGGGTCTTTCGAACAGAAGCTAAGCCTACAAATTCGACGAATTCGTAGTGCTGGTACGAAGATGGTTGCTGTTTTTTTTTACTAAAACGTGCCATATTGCTACTATAGCATTAGAAGACAGACGTATCGTTACTGCCAATTGGTACACAAATGTTTAAATGTCCGTTTACAGCAAATGTTCGAAAAAAAGTGTTGAAAAACGCTCAAAAGGAAAAATAATGTTACATCATGACAACGCATCGTCGCATACAACAAAACTAACAACTGAGTATCTGGATGCCCTAAACGCAGCACCATGGACCATCCACCTTAAGCCCTGACCTAGCACCTTGCAATTTCTTTTTGTTTCCAAAAATTAAAGATGAAATGCTTGAATCACTTTTTCATCATCAGATGAAGCAGTGGAACATTATAAAAACTTGGTTTCTGAAGCGCCTCAAGAAGAATGGCACCATTGCTTTAAGGACTGCTTTATCGAATGTAAGCATGTATTAATATTAAAGGGGAATATTTTTAGAAACAATAAAATCATTTAAATTTTCTAAAACTAATCCTTGTTTGATTTTGTAAATGTTTTCAGCGTCGCCCTCGTTCTTCTGAATGTGACTACTTCAAGTCTGTGGTGTGGTTTAAGCGAAGATGAACGTACACTTCTTCCAAGTGCGAAGTAATCTACTTAAACAAACTTGATGTTTATTGATTGGGATACGGGATAGAAAATATTGGATTCTTCTGGCTGCTCACAGCTGCACGTGTTCGGAAAACGAAAACAAGGGAATTGGGAAGTGTGGCTTGAGTTAGCTGCGAGAAGAATAACAAGAGAGTGGTGTACAAAGAAACATACGAATTCTTCACGCTCTTGGTGGGATATGCCATAGTATAGATCACCACTTTTAAACTACTTCTATGTTAACTAGAAAACAGTTTAAGTTTGTTGCATTCTCCTTTTTCTGTTTAGTTAAACCATACTAGGAATTATTTCGAAACAAAGGCAAATCTTGCTTTCATCGGGTTAGCATTAAGGCAATCACATACTCATGGATTTGGTAGACATTTCCTGTGAATAAACTATATATGTAGACTTATAGCGATTTTAAGGAGTGTATTCATTAAGCATCATTCTCTAAGCCGGAGAGAAATGTTGATGTGCAGTTTTTTCCTTCTGTCTTTAAGGTATTTTATGGAAAATGCTTTGGAAACCATATGAATTGGAGAACCATACACTCTTCCTAATGATGGATTAGATTATTTATACTTGACGGTAACATGAAAGCTGTTCCGTGGTAGAATGTGCGCTGAGTTTCTGAAGGTAGCCACGATTGCGTTACTGTACTCGATATTAGCTTATTAATGGGATTTAGTTATTAAGGTAGTGATTTTGTGCATTTTAAATAAAATGCTCAGTGCTTAATAAAAGCATTTAAAACCTAAACACGCTTGTTTTAACTTTGAATGAAAGTACGAAAAAATTAAATCTTTTACTTTCTACTCAAAACAAAAACCAAATAAATACAGAAGCTTTTAAGTTATATGTGTGTAACCAAGCTTTTATGGAGAAAAAGTAAAATGGGTATTTTACTGAAAGAATCACAAAGATGACAGTACTTAATTTATTTAAACATTTAAGATGTTAAGGAACTAATGCTTATTTAAACATTCGATAAAAGTAAAAGGAAGCTAAGTGCAGTATTTCAGGTAGTAATGCATGCTACTGTAACCATTTAGCGAGGTGCTGGCAAGGCAGTTCGCGCCTTTAGACCTTGTTTAAGTGTAATGACAAAAAAGGGGGGGGTCATCTATTGAACGCAAAATTCTTCCAAGTGCCCTACTCCATAAAGCGCACTGTTCACAATGTATCCGGAAAAGCAGTGTAGCCACTGCAGTAGTTGTAGTTTATGGCATGCAATTAAGATGCTGCTAGTGTGTTGTGTATGTTTGTGTTTTCTGTGGCAGTGTGTGTATGGTGCAGTGTTAAGAGCACAAGCTCACCTCCCTGCATGAAACACTTATTTTTTTAAATAAACCTTTATAACACATTAAGATACATTCTGTGTATTATTTCTCACACACAAAATGTTTAACATTAATGTATTATATGTTATAACAATTATTATAATATATCCATCATTTGTACTGTATAAATGCAATATATTGCACACGTATCCCATGTGATACACAGATGTCTGCGTAAACGTAATAATTTCGAAGAGGTTGTTTTTATTGTATCATACCGACCTTGCCTTAGTGAATGTCATAGGCTTTTCCGCTCGTGAGGCTGCAAATCGTATTGGAGTTCCTGCATCTACAGCTCAGAGGTGGGCGAGATTGAGGGAAATAATTGAATGCCATCATCCTGGTTCAGGAAGAACAGTGTGTCAACTCCGGAACAAAATGGAGCTTTAATTGAAGAAGCAAAGAGGAATCCCTTTCAATCAACTTTTGACATGAAAGAAAATTCGTAGTTCCTAGGTCCGTTCGACGGCTCTGCGGCGTATAAATGAGGCAGAACTCCTCGCACGAACAGAGGCTAAAAAGCAACACCTGACAGACAATCGCAGATTGTTTCGCCTAGCATTTGTAAAGGATATTGCCAAACACGAATGAGATAACACGACATTCTAGTATGAGATAACACTTTTTCCCGCCCAAAGGGGTAGTGATACGATGGAAGATACATGGCTAAAGAATATCGCGTGAATGGTCGTGTATCTGTGTGCTGTTGGGGCTGGATATCGGAAGGGAGACTTGGGAGTGTTGTGGAAGCTGTACGATACACTAAAAGATGCACAACATGGGTCATACCCGAGTATATTTTAGTACTCTCTATAAGGATGGTATTTCCTGAATTAATTGCTGAAATGGTCCTGGATAATCATCCTGTCCACACATGTCAGGCGGTTTAAATTGATTCTCAGAGAAACACGATATCAAAGTAATAGACTGGCCTCCATGTTCACCCAGATTTGAACTCTACGGAAAATGTATGGGATGAGGTGCCTCCCCCCAAAGAAACTTGCTCTCAGATTTCCTTGCACATGCAAGAAGAATAGAAGATGACTAATGGGTCAAGTTCAAAAAGCCTAGAAAGTTTTATCCCCTCCTCCACATTACTGCAGAAACCTGATATCATCTTTGCCCCCAAAAGTGGGGGCAATTATAAATACTGATGGTTAATAATCTGATATGAATTGTTCTCTGAAATTAACACGCATTATTTCCGGTTTCTTACATGTGTGGTCAAAGAGTTTATTGCCGAAGAACCTACTGCAGTTGTGAACAGAGATTTTCCGAGTTTCCAAGTTCTGCCAATTGACTCAGCATCTGGGAATGATCTGTTTTTGTAGCGAATGCTGTACAGCGGAAATTACGATTTACTTACAACAAAAACACTAAATTGTGGAGAAATTACGCACTTGAAGTGGTATCAAAGAAGTAGATAAATTTTTTATCACATAATTTTAATAATAGTTGTCTTAGTTGCGTTCTGTTTGAATTACAGTGCTACGAAACCTGCAGAAAACGTAAATACCTTTTGTTAAAATACTTGTGGATTATATCGTGTAATATAAACATTTACTTCGTCTCTGCGAATAGAAGTAAAAATCAAATGTAGAATTTTAAAATTTTCGATGAATTTAATTGATATTTATTTTCTATCTTTATCTTATACACACATAACAGGTGCTTAAACTTTGAGACATTGTTTTAAAAGAATTTAAATATTTGAAAAAGAGCCCTCTTCTGCGGTGGAAATTTTGAAAGCTTTAAATTTTAAACATAAAGGTTGGTTTTTAAAACTATCTTCTTAAAAAGCAATATTTTTATGTACTTCTTATAGATTTTAGTTACATTGTATGTCATTCTACTTTAAAAAAATGAGGCCACAAAAATGGAACTATTTTAAATATAAAAACATCGTCATGTTGGTCATTTAAGAACTTATGCTGAACATTACTGCATGATAACTCCATTAAGTTTGTCAGGAAAGCGGGATTAAATTGCAAATCCTTAGTAAATTTAATCAGGACACTGACTCTGAAGGACGTTTAAATGCGAAGGAGGTACGGAATATAAAATCTATTATGAATATACAAGGTTTAGGATTTTGCTGAATGACAAAACAAATCCAAAAAAGCTATTTTTGAAGACTTTGTTAAAATTTCAGTGGAGCGTTTCCTAAACGGTTATCATTTAAGTTTCGATATTTGCCAAAGTAAGAGAAGAAGGAACCAGAATATTTCTTTACCAAAATGGTAAAATAAGTCTCAGCTCCTTGAAAACATACAAACATCAAAATAATCAGATGGTAAGTCTTGTGGCAGTGCTTGTGGAAATACAATAGCTGATAGAACCTGTTTTCTCCCTTGAGTTACAGACATACTCGACAAATGAGAGTGAAGAAAATTATATAGTCCTTCAGCACCAGCTTTGTTATTTAGCTGCATTAATATTTTTTTTACGACGGAAATCTAGGATCAGAATTTGTTAAAGTGGAGAAAAATACTCTCTGAAGTCACTGTATACAAACTGTAATTAAAGTGTGGAACCTCCTTTAAAGTAATGTGTCTGTGAAATTTTACAAAAGAAATGTAAATGTTTTCGATTTTTTTGTGCTTTTTGCATTTTTATTATACTTATAACTTGTACTTTCTTGCTATACAATTGGACTTCTAATATCAACAATTCCACGACTCACATTGAAAAAGTTGTAAAATTCAATAACTTGTACACAAACATGTTTTTTCTCTTAAAGTAATTAAAATTAAGAAATGCCTGCACAAAAATTTCTGTATGTTTGATACTATGCTCAAATTAAAAATTTGGGAGCGATATGGTTAACCTAGGGTCGAAGAAGCATTTCATGTTACCATATAAAGACTATGAATAAAAAGAATTAATATCTTAACAATGGTTTGACATAGGTCGTTAAAACCTATAGTGCACACAACGTTTTATGTTCTGAGCATATATGCAAACGAGTCAATCAGTAGAAAACTGTGGGTTTTTTAAATTTTTATAGACGCATAGTCTTAAACAGGCAAGATTAGACGCTTTCTGAAAGTGTTTTGCTAATAAAATTTTCATCTATATATGACTGTAATATCACACGAAGTGATATACATTAATTGAATGGTGGAGCAGTGCAAATGTCACTCTATAGGCAAGAAATGCCTTTGGATTGCTGCCTTGACTGCGTTTTGTTTTTACCATTTAAGTGGTCACGTTTGCCATGTAATTACTTTTATACAGCGCAATAAACAGCAAATATAATTTCTTCAGCAGTTTAAAAACATTAATAAAATTAAATTTTGACATACTTATATTAATAACAAATTCTAAATTCATAAAATCCCTTAACACGTTGATAGTTTAACTGCAGTAGCTTAGTAATTTTAACCGATTATACGAATATATCGAATTTAATATAGGAACTATGATTATGAAAGCTTACCTGAGATGATTTCGAGGCACATTGTGAATGTCCTTGTACACCATGTGCAGGCGCACTGTGTCGGAGTGACAGTCGCTCTTCAGTGTCCACGCTTGTTTGTCGCGATCGTAGCACTGGGCCACTACAGGCGTAGGTGTGGACGGCGTGGTTCCAGTCACAGGTGACTGAAGAGGGGCTACTGGAACGGAAGGTGTTTGTAGTCCTCCAGTGCTCGATGCGACGGCCACCTCGCTCAGTGTATTTGCTACCATCATCTCTAAATGTACACGAACTATCCCCTGCAAAAGAAACGGGGAAAAAAATCGAATGTTTTGCATTCACACGATTTTCTCTACTTACTTTTATAAAACTATTCTTACAAAAGCTTGTTATTGTAGCTACTTCTTGTTAATCCACATAATATTCCAATTCTGTTTTACACATTTCGTTGTAGGATATCATAGCTAAAGCGATAGTCAGATTTTTAAAGAGCGTGTCGCTATGTGATGTCTGAAATTCGATGCTCTTTGTATGACCACAAGAAAGAAAGAAAGACTTGCCATTTGATAAAAGTATAAGTATTTGAAAATTCAAACTATTAACAAGGAATATCTCCAAAATGATTAACTAAAAAAATTGTATTTCGCAAATTGTATGCTTTAACGAGAACTGCATTTTTGTGTAGTAAGATGTCTATTTCTTACGGATTACCAGTTATACAAAAGTCATTCGGAATGGAAAAGGACTTTGTAGGCTACTTCCAGAAATTTCTAGATATACATTTCCTTTGTAATGTAAATATCTTAATAATATGGTATTTTAATCAAAATCGTTAAGAGAGATTTTTCGGAAAATAACAAATAAGAATTGTCTATATAAAGGGTAGTTTGGGATAGGGGATATTCTTTAAAATCTTCGTGTCCCATCCTTGGAAGATGTTGAGCTTAAATACCAAGTTTGGTATTTAACCGACTTTTCATTTTTAGCTATGCTGTTCATATAGACACATGGACCTTCTTCTAAAAATGCATTTTTTTCAATTTATTCATGTAGCCCCAAAACGTGTATTCCCGGTGAAATCTCGGTTCCCATCCAATTGCTGGGTGGAATGCAATACTTCATCTACTTACTATAGGTAAGTAGTAGAGAAACTAATAGTATTGAAGCTGTTGTGAATGTTCTAGAAATATAAGGATAAGTTTAGATGCAAAAGCAAGCAGAAATTAATTAAAATGGAAAACAAATAATGGAACTTTTGAATTAACTGACAGATGTAGAAATGAAGAACACGGTATGAATGCAAAGTAGAAGGAAATACAAAAAGAACGACTGCTGTTAAGAGTGGTGATTTATTGTACCTAATGGTGTATTCTGAAAATGCTGCATCCCAGAAATGGGCGTTTCTAGAGTGCTCTGTGTCTACACAATCCAATTATTTCCAAGTGGCTGAGTACGACGCTGCAGCAAGCAGAGGACAGAACATTGGCAGTTAAGGCGTTGAGCATGTGTCCTAATGTGTCGATCCCTGTGGCCATAGCTGGAGCGTTTGGTTTTGGTGTTCCGTCGCGTGGGGGCATTATGGGCTTGGATGTGCATGTGTGTGTGTGTGTGTGTGTGTGTGTGTGTGTGTCTGTCTGTAAACGTGCATGTCTATGAAACGTAAAAATTAAAAAATAAGAACAACGATAACAAGGGAACTAAAGAAAACGGAAAGAATAATAAGCAAAACAAATAAAAATGAGAAATATGAAGAAGAAAATTAGTAAAACAATTGTATTATTGTTCTGAGCGGCTCGGGCTGTAGGTTGGGTTTTCGAGCTGGAAGTGTTAGGGACTTCTGCGCATCTGTGTAACCTCTCTTCCTGCGGCCTGTAACTTCCCGTGGGTTTCCTCCGCTAAATTACTCTTGAGGTTGATGTTACGATAGATCTGTATGTGTCACGGTGTACGAGGTGTTACACTACTTTGTATATCCTAATGTGTAATAAATAGCTGAAAAATCTGATGTGTTACACTCACTTGGCTTTTTCTACTCTTGTACAAACTATTCTTACAAACGCTTATTCTCCATATGCTTCATGTTAATCGAGACATCGAAGTGTTACTCTTATTGCTAATTTTCTTTTAGATGCAGGGGGAATTGGTAGGCTTTAAGCGATAGTCAAATATTTTAAGAGCTGGTTGCTATGTGGAGTATTCCATTCTCTTTGCATTACCAGGACAAGCTATAGATTTTAACTGTGCAGTAAACACACCGTAGTGATCGCACTGGAAAATGTTTTAACACACTGCCTAAATCCCTTGGTATGATCCCTTGTAATGCAAAATTATTTGTCATTGCATTGCAGATTACTTTTACATCATCAATTACAATATCCTGCAGCCTAACCTCATCAGCGCACAAGTAAGGCGGATATGGCATAACACCATCATAATTTGAAATTGATTTTAAGTGCAAATCATTACCTAAATGAAGATTTTATCAATTACTTCAGAACTCCAAGCATAAATATTTATTACAGTTGAAAAACAAAACATCATCACCGAGTTGCTTGTGCACTGTGTGTTTTTAACCTCACCAAATATGTCGTTATTTTGGGTCAAGGTGCCAGCAATCACCTTGGCTGCTTTCACGGAAAACAACTTCTGAACATTAAAATTAAAACTGGTTCGTTCGTTACTAGGCATTATGAAAAGTCTTAAAACGTAAACCAGTAAACAAAGAACAGAAACCAAAACAAAAACACCTGAAAATGGTACTATAACAAATAATATATGAATGAATAAAATGAAACAGCCCTTAAACCGTGGAAACAAAAATATAAACTAAAATAGGAACATTTAAAATGCTATTTTAACGAACAATAAGATATAAATTAATAAAATGAAACGATCTTACGAAATTGGTTCAAACCAGCATTCCTTTGAAGCAAAAGCCGATAGAAGATTAACAAAATCATAGTAGTTCATTTACTTCTCAGTATAAAAAATATTTGATTATCGCCTACGGCCAACTATGTTCCCCTTGTTTCGTAGGCAATATAGAAATACAGTAGACTTTAAGCATATTGTGGCAATAATTTGTATCACAATAATGTAAATGCCAGAGTGATTGTAGTGTAAATAAGCATTATTGTATGACATTGATTTGAGATGTTTGTTAATTATAAGCATCGTTAGAAAATAAGTTTACACGGCCTCACTGAAACTGACAATAAGAGCAGGTAACATTGAGCGAGGGGGTGAGTTGTTTATCAATTATTAGAGACAAGCAAATGACGTCAGATTGGCGCGCTTTTCTTAGAAATGGCGGGAATTTCTTCCCTAGAGCATATGTATTCGTAATTTTGATCGGATATAAAAATAGACGCTAATGTTGGCGCGTTTTATTAACCAATAGCAGCTCGGTTATAATCTTTAGGCATATCGGGGTGTGGGAGTATAAAAAGCTAAAGCCAGAGGCAAGTATTGCCCAGTTCAACAAAATCATCCACGCGTTACACGTCGCCAGTCCAACAGAAACATTTGTGCATTACACGTCACTCAGTCCAGAAGAAGCATTCGCGTGTAATACGTCGATCAGTTCAACATAAGTATTCGTGAGTTACACGTCGCGTAGTTCAACGGAAGCATACATCAAGTACACGTTACGCAATTCTACAGAATCTTTCGTGTCGTAAAGCTAGTTATAAATATGAAATACGCAAATTAATAATGTGCAGCAAATAAGTGATTATAGTGCTATTAGAAAATATAACAGTTTCAGTCTGGCGTGTATTAAAAGTCAATATGTGAAATTGAATAATGTGTCACGACAATAAAAGTGTAAAAACGAATTCTTTTATCAGTGTTATCTTTCAGTAACAAATCCTTTCCGTTTACACACCCTATTCAAGAGATGTGCTCGACCGAGAAACAATAGCTAGCCGGAGGACAATGAACCCAACATTCAAAGTAGTAAAACAATAACAGGCGCTCAGAAATAAGATAACACGAAGTGACCGCGACAAATTGGCTCCCATAAGTGGTGCAGATAAACATGAAGCATCCTCCAACTACCGACAAATATATAATACACTTCAATATACATATCTATTAATAGCTGGTTGCTATGTGCAGCACCATTCTCTTTGCCACGGATTAATACCCTTTGCATATCCAAGACAAAAAAAAGAATAAGGAATTCCCATTTGAGAAAAAGTATAAGTATTGGAAAATTTAAGGGAATAACAAGTAATATCTCGAAAATGGTTCACTCAACAACAAAAATGTATATGACATAAATTGTGTATTTTAACGCGATCTACATTTTTGTGTAGTAAAATTTTGTCTATCTCTTATGGCTTACCTGTTATGCAAAAGTCGTTCACAATGAAGAATACTTTTGGAGACATTCCCAGAAAATTCGAGATATACATTTCGTTTGTCATGCAAATATCTTAAACATATGATATTTTAATCAAAATCGTTAGAGCAATTTTTGAGAAAATTAAAATTTTCGAAAGGTATTACATGTAAAGGGCAATCTGGGGAGGGGAGATTTTGTAGAAAACCTTCGTGTCGCGTCTCTGGAAGATACTAAACCTAAATACCAAGTTTAGTGTTTATCCAACTGTTCGTTTCTGAGTTATGCTGTTCACAGACACACAGACACACACATGGACATCTTTCCAAAAATGCTTTTTTTGAATTCAGGGGGCCTCAAAACATATATTTCCGGTGAAATACAATACTTAGTATACGTAGTAGAGAAAGTAAAAAAAAAAGTAGAATTTGAGCAGTGTTAATTCTCACTTCTTGATAATTACGAGTATACTGTCGTATATCTGGCCTGAAGAATCCACTATGGCTGATGATGCTCGGATGCAACTAAACACTCGCGCTCAGACATGCCACTGTGAATCGCCCGCGGAGCTGATTGTACCTTTGTGTCATGCTACCGATATAGTTTGGGATTAGAATATGATTTCTAAAATATATGCCATGATAGATTGCTCTCAAGAATTACTGTGCGGATGATTTGTTATAATTTGACAAAATATTTAAACAGATACAAATTACCATTTATGAAATCCATAACCTTAGTCGAACAGTGCTTTTGAATGAGCATCAGCTGAAAAAGACACGAGTTTATTTGAAGAAGTAATTTTGCTACTACATATGGAAAGTCAGTTTGAAGATGTATTATATTTCGACTGTTGGGGAGCCGAACTTGAATACTTGTAACCGCACGTATAGTACCCGGTAACCTTCGTCCAAAAAAAAAAAAAATTAAAAGATATTAATTTTGTAGTTTTGACTGTTTATTTATATTATATATTTATGTTTGCCTCGGCTGCGTCAGTGTTTATTTTTTTTAGAGACATGAATGTCTTAACAAGGCGTGGTGCGGCTGAAGAATGTAGGCTTACACAGATTATAATTTGTACTTCACTCCATTTATTAATTCTTTAAACGATTAAAATAACACTTCATTGATATAGAGAGCTGTGAGATTCTTTTATTAATTACTTGCACTTTTAACACAAACTATTTTCGTCTCACACGAATACGTATTAAATTTCTCGAGGATGTGTTTCGCGTCTAATTAGTAACACCGTCTGCTAGCAACGTGTCCAGTTATGAGCGCTGTCTACAAGCAATTAACTTGATTCCTACCGCCTAAATTTGTAAATTTCTGTATTTCAAGTCTCTGATTGGCTATTCCTAATCCAATAGAATACTTTTATTTAACTTAAGCTCTTTTCTGGTTGTTGATTGTCTATTTTATAAACTGTCACAAAAATTACAGTATTGTTGCTCCAATAATGACTAGTTGCACTTTCTTACTCATTATTGCCTCAAGGTTACCTCATTGTTAGCAACGTTTGACCTATTTCTCACAGCTCCTACATTATTAAATTACGTAATACATTCACAAACATTATTACACATGTATACAATAATATAAACATATACAATGACTGTAATATACACCTTTATATATTGTTACATACACATATTGCTTTAAGGCGGGCTGTTATTGTATTTATATATATTATATGATTAGACTAAACTCATTTAAGTGTTAAAATACTGCCTCAAATTTTAAGAGATGCAAGTAAACGGCGCTCACATTAAATAGTACTTTTACATGAAGATGCGTAAAAAAAGGGCAAATAAAGGTCACTTGTTCTTTAGCAGATAGCTCTATGTTTTTCTGACCAATGGTTCACTAAATGTGTTTGGTGTGGTGGCAGTATAAAAAAGCCGCGCATACAGGCGCATTAGACACGGATTATCTTCAATCCTTTCACATTGCGAAATGAAGGGCTTTTCCATTTGCTTTCATTTAGTGAGCAATTAATTGCTTGGCTGCTCTTCCACCCGCACCTAGCGCATGTTTTTCCATATCAGCCATGAAGGGAAAATGCTCTTATCTTCCACTGCCCTTATAAACTGTAATCGAGGTAATAAATAGGGTGTAATTTGTAAAATCTCCAGGACAACATATTCAATTTATTGTACACTGGTTTTATAAAATAAATACAACAAAAACATAAAAACACAAGACAGGAGTTGTGAGGTAGACGTTTATCCATGTGAATGAATTTTATCGGTAAGGTTTGAGGAACTTCATAAAACCTACTTGAAATTGCACTGAGATTCTAAATTTTAAAGCACTGTTTAGAGGTAGGTCATGATCTAGGTCCATGCTCGCTGGAAATTAAAACAAGTTATCCTTTTAGATTCTGCGGTCTTTATATGAATTTCTGCCTTATTGGATCTATGGTATGTCATGAAACATTCAATCACAAGCTGAAGCGATAACATAGGTGGTAGGTTTCAGTAAGTGAAACATATAGTAAGTGAAGGTGCAAGTTATTTTGTTTTGGCTTAGACTAAATAAAATGCATTTAATCACCTTAGGGAGGTTTAAACATTTTTCGTATCCTTTAAGATATTATGTTTTTGTCTTTATTAACATTTCCGAAAATTTTTGAATTTAATTTAGCAATGAAATTGCCTTCAACAGTTCCATCATCTTGCTGTTGGAACATATCAGGGATTTTTAAAATACTCTAAGCTCTGTTTTTTCATTTATCATTTTAGTATGCACTACTTAATGTTGGAATAATCTGAATTTAAAAGTACTTCAACGTATGCTTTGTTTTATTTTTATGTTATATTCGAATCGGGTAAACTGCACATGACTGAACTATTGGATTTTATCATGATAATAATTGTTTAATATACTTGAAAAAGCTTTAGAGTGTTGCTAACTTCAAAAATGCTACTTTCGTGTTTGTATCACTCACTTACACCCCAAATTAGACCAGCGTATCCCAAACTTTTTCATTTTTGGGACAAAAGCTGTAACCTGAATTCACGCGGCATCCTCAATGACCTCACAAATTATTATCAGTTAAAAGCGACATTGTTTATTTGTAGGTTTATAATGTAAATGAAATTGTAATTTATTGAAATAAAACTATTACAATGTAATACAAGCATAATTTGTTTCTATGGGTAACATATGTTACGTGTCAATAATGATATAGTAATCAGTTGTTACAAATTTTCAATAATAATTCAAATATGTTGGCGCAAGAAGCAAAATTAATGTGAAACTTGAGCTTGTTTTGTTTTGGAAATCTTCTTTATTTGTGGCCAAATAGCTGATAAACGCACCCTTATTTTGTCTTCCAGAGTTAACACACGTGAATGTTTTTAAACTTCACTGTGTTCATTGCAGAGAATCCTGCTTCACTTAAATAGGATGTAGAAAGGGAAAGGAGAACTTTCACAGCCTTTGCAGAAATATTTGGATATTCTTTCCGAAGAGAGACCCAGAATTATGTCATATCTTGCGTCAAGTGCTGGAACTTCAAACCTCGGTCATTCCTCACCTCTACCAATTCATTTTCTTCATAGAAATTTCATTTTGCTAACTGAAGAACAGAGGGGCAAAGATGTCCCTGTTGCCCAGTCGAATGAAGCCAACTGAAGCGTAGGAAAATACTTTTCAACATGTGTACACAACAAAGACAAATCGTCTGAAATGCGGTTGAGAGATTTGTGTCAATTGTAAGCTCAAACATTTCGTAATTGTTATGGTCTTTAATTTTAAGTGAGCTCCTTAAATGAGCAAATTTTGTTACCTGAGGTGGAAATATTTTCGTTTTTCCCCTGCATGATTTTGTTCAATGCATTTATTGTTTGGAATATGTTGGTAGAAAAAGCAACTCAATTGCACCAAAAAATCATCAATAAAGAAATCGACATATTTGCTATTCTTCACTATAAAGGAAGAATAGGAGTTTTTCTTTAACTTCATAAAATGTTGACAGTACGCGACCGCCAGACAGCCATCTCACTTCTGTGTAATAAGCAACTGAGTGTATTTAGAATCGACTGTGGAACATAGATCTAAAAATAACGTGACTTCGCCCAGTTTTTCAATTGTCACTCTTCATTGTTTTTAGTCACTGCTTTATCTTATTCAACTTCACTGGGAGTTTACTTCACTCTGTCACTTCGCTAATATGAACTAGTCCAATTTCCCCTCCTTCACTTCTTCGTTACGTAGCCTTTTCTTCTGGACGGCTCACTCGGCGGGAGTCGAACACAGGACTTGTTCAATCTCTCCTTCAGCAGCAGTCTATCACAGCAGTCGTCACCAACTCGCTCTTGATGTCGCACCAGAAACGCACTCACTAACTCGTTCACTGACTGACTCACATTGACTGCTCTCGCGAGAATGTTCGCTTATATAGGCAAAGGAAATTTCCACAAGGTTCTCGAACGTTCGAGAAAGAGCAGCATCCAGAAGATTCTGGTTATCTAGCAATAGCACTCCCGTTTTTATGCTTGCGAGCGCTATTTATGGTTGTTTATCTCCGACGTTTTAATTTACTGGGTACCATTGCTTCATTTGACAATTTGCTCCCCACAGATGGGACATTGAGGGCGTGGATGTTACTCTTCTCCAGTCGCCTAGGAACGAAATGATAAATACGTTTCTTGATACTGGAGCACAATACTTTGCATTTACCAAATCACAGATGCAGAAATATGCAAAGAGCTGCTGGAAGCAGAAATATCCTTTTTATTTTGATTACTTAACCGCTTTTTAAACACAAACCGATCCATTTTATTTACAATTACTGCTATCGGCTTATGCGTAAAAACACAAGGCTCGATTGAAACACTATCAAACCGGTCAATAATATGTTCTATCAATGCGGAAAGTCTAACGGTTATTCTCTTTCATACAGCAACCATCTTTAACATCAAGCATAACATAATTACTTGTACAACAATAGCCCTATTAAATAAACTCTTTCTCGTCGTTTTCATATTGGGGAAACGTTGTTTGAAAAACGCTGCATTAGACCATACTTTTTCTTGACTTGAAGGAGCTTAAAATTGTGTAAACAGAATAAATTTTCATAGTATATTTGCGGTCGTTTGGATAAACTTGATTTCTTCTCGTCATTTGCTAGCGTGCCCTATATGTATGTGTTAGTGAATTTCTTGGAAGTTAATGACATTTGAGGGCACGACAGCAGCTAATCTTCAGATCAGAGGTTAGGGGCAATCAGTGACACTAAGTATGCTGGACGGAATGTATTCGTTTGCTTTCGAATCTCTATGTGGGCAGTGCATTGCATACCGTGTAGAAACCAAGTGCATTTCATTACGAATGTGCATTATCGACTTCAATCAATCTGAGCTATTTGAAGAAGAAGCACCAAATAATGATAACATTCTGAAATTATTCTTTATTTTCTTGATTGATGACCGGAGAATTCTACACAGTTTCTATTGAAGTTTGTAAAGCTCATTAATAGCAAAACAAAACGAAAAATATTGTAAAAGGCTGTAACTACATACACAGTTCATTGGTTAATATGCTCATCCTAATGTTGATCATTGTAATAAACGCTTAAAATAATAAATTACTTTTAATTAAAAGTGCAGAATAATGAGTTTGTAAAATTGGATGAAAGGATGCTTCAAACTTGACATACGAGTTATCTGAGTCACAAAGGGCATAAAAGTTTTGTAACACAAGCTTTTGAATGCTGGAATGAGAATCAACTATACAGTTGAAAATGACACAGTGAAAGTCCCATCATTACTATATGTATGCTATGGTTTAATAATTTCTAACCTAGGTGCAGCAACTGTACAGAAAAAACCAACAGTGTAGGTTAATTCAGGTTTTAAATACATCAAAATCTGCTACCAGTCTTAACACTGTATTAAGTTTGAAGGGAAACTAGCAGAACAAATATGCCCGTTCTCTTTCGTCCTTGAGGTAACCAACGCTCGCAAATGTCACTCACTGGCTGATTGATTAGGAACACGTTCGCAAATCTCGCAACAGAATTGGATGGATATATTCGGCACATATACAAATGATAGCATGAGCTGGATTTACACATTTCATTTTCAGACATAAACATATATCCAAATAATTTTATTTTTCTAATACCAGATACTGACCTTATAAACCAGATCGCTGAATCGTGTCCGAGGATGCCAACCGTATGCTTTGCCATCCGAGTCGGATACATCATCCATGATGCCAGAGTCCAGTCTTCTCTCCCCGTCACCTAACACAATGTTGTACCTCACACGACAGCGATGATCAAAACCGGTCAGACGATTTAGGTACACCGACACCCGACCATCACCTCCTCCTAGTTCATAGAAACACAACATTATTTATAAGCTCTCATTAAACGGCTGATTCAATCCGCTCATGCAACATAATGTAATAGTTCTATGCCTGCTGCTTACGATTTAAAAGCAAATACGCCTTATAATATGAAGTACAAGTTAGTAAATACTTCTAAAACGGATTTTAAGAGATTAATTCTTAATATCTGAACTTATAAATAAGCTAAATTCTTTGAAGTTTCATGGTACAAAGAAAACTTGTTTTTAAATGTTAGGTTTAGGTGCCCATATATACATTGATCGTCTTTTGCTTTGAAATACTACGCGGAGAATATTCAAGAATTTTAAAAGCTGTAATGTATCGTGGGTATTACAAAGAAGCGAAAGGCTACCGTTTTTATAATGTGCTCTGTTGTCATTGGTAGTCAAAGTAAAAATTAGAAATATTCAAATTCTAGTATGCTTAAGTGTTGGGCTCATTTTACTCTACAAACCCCATATCAGGGAGTATTCCCAGAAGTTGCGAAAAACGTTCTAATTTCGTTATGAATTAGGAAAGGAATTTAACACAGGTTCAAAGAAATATCTGCTCGAAGTAAATGCGCTTTACATTTCTTGCAGGTATATCAAACCAATATATTCTCTTTAATTTTAACAAACAGATTGACTTTACAAACGAGAACTTGGCTTTACTACAATCAATATAACTATAAGTCATTGATACCTCTTGCACTTTGAAACACTTGAAATCCGTTTTGCAATGATCCTTTAATATAACAACAGCTCGTTCTATTTTCCGGTGCATTGAAAAATTCGCCACACGTACTAGATAATTAAATTTAGAAAGTTTACTTACACCGAAAATGTTAAGTTGTGAAATTTAGATTATGCCGAAATGGCGTGCGCGAAGCTAGACCCGGAATTTAATGTTTCTTCCTCGACGCTTGGCGAAAGACGAGTTTCTTCCCTTTTCGTTCTTTACCGTCAACCGGGGTCGATCCTAGTTAGATGATCACGTATGTTGACGTCAGTCGCCAGCTGGAGCGCCACCACGATATCCTTAACCTGCCGTCTGTTGACTGCACATAAAAAGAAACGTTGGCCGGTAATGCAGATAGTGTAGCTCTGGTAGTATTTTCCTTCGACAAGGTGAAAGTATTGCCTTGGCCGGCAATGCAGCTGCTGGCGCCAGGCGTTATATACTCCGAGCAGGCAGGGAAGATATTTTTGAGGTAGGAAGCTATAACTGACTCAAAACACCGTAGTTTCCATTCCAGGTAGCTCAGATAGTAATTGTTTTGACTAATGTTTCAGGCTTCTAGTCACCCTTAACCCATTTTAGAGAGTATAAAGTATAGAGTTTTGAGGAATGATTTATTGAAGATATTTCTTGAATCACTTTATTGATATTTCTTGGTAATTTATGCAGCAATTCTCTTGCTCTGGTTAATATTTAAGAGTACTATTTTAACTTCCTCTATATACATTGTCTTTACTAGTTTTGTATGTTCATAAGACAGACTATCTTTGCTGCCTTTGGTTACGATGTTCCTAAAAAGTGTGCATCTCTTGACTAGAGTATCGTATTTAGTTAATGACTTACATTCCTTCTCCTCAATAGTTTTCTGTTGGCTGGTTTGATTTTTCAGGTAAGACTGACATTAAACATTTGCTCTTATGTTCACTTTTATCCTTGGAAGACCCAGCAGCAACCTACAATAGTAGTGTTGTATGAACAGTTAGAAATTATGCAGCACTTTGCTAGGCGCGTTCATGACTTTTTCGCCTGTAAACGATGACTGTGTTTCAAGAAGGGTATTATTGAATATAAGGGAGAAAGGTATGAACAGACTAAAAAATTAACACATTTTTGTCTTTGTGCTTCTTAAGACATGTGTACAATTGGTCATGAAGATAGACTATAAAAATCCTCTACTAATATGCGTAACATGGGTGTATTGCTTCAGCCTTTGAGATTATCTCGTATATCGCTTTAAGCTTATAGCATAGAAATTGTAGGGAATTATTAAATAATTCCAAAATCTATAACGTATTTGTGATAAAATATCATTAAGTAAAAGGGTACTAGCAGTAAGACATGTCCGATAAACGAAATGTCATGCGGCATACCTGCATATATGGAATATTATTTCGTATTTTAAAGATTAAAGCATGTTTATTTTTTAAAGTTTATTCTCCGTTGAGGAGAGTAGAACTTCTTCACGGATGAAGTTAATTCATGTGGCAGAAATACACTATGTGATCAAAAGTATCCGGGCACCCCCACAAACATACGTTTTTCATCTTAGGTGCATTATGCTGCCACCTACTGCCTGGTACTCATTATCCGCGATCTCAGTAGTCATTAGGCATCGTGAAACAGCAGAATGGAACGCTCTGTGGAACTCACGGACTTCGTACGTGGTCAGGTGATGGGGTGTCACTTGTGTCAGAAGTCTGTACGCGATATTTCCACACTCCTAAACATTCCTAGGTCCACTGTTTCTGATGTGATAGTGAAGTGGAAACGTGAAGGGACATGTACAGCACAAAAGCGTATAGGCCGACCTTGTCTGTTAACTGAAAGAGACCGCCGATATTTGAAGAGGGTCATAAAGAGTAGTAGGCAGACATCTATCCAGACCATCACACAGGAATTCCAAACTGCAGGATCCACTCCAAGTACTGTGACAGGTGTGAGGTGAGAAACCTTGGATTCCATGTGGCTGCTCATAAGCCACACATCACGCAGGAAAATGCCAAACCACGCCTCGCTTGGGTAAGGAGCGCCAACATTACACTATTGAACAGTGGCAAAACGTTGTGTTGAGTGACGAATCACGGTACACAATGTGGCGATCCGATGGCAGGGTGTGGGTATGACGAATGCCCGGTGAACGTCATCTGCCAGCGTGTGTAGTGC
Organism: Deroplatys truncata; assembly: GCA_030765065.1. Taxonomy (NCBI): domain Eukaryota; kingdom Metazoa; phylum Arthropoda; class Insecta; order Mantodea; family Mantidae; genus Deroplatys; species Deroplatys truncata. Next base: position 156,499,075 of record CM060978.1, read on the forward strand.
CAACAGTGAGATTCGGAGGTGGTGGTGTTATGGTGTGGTCGTGTTTTTCCTGAAGAGGGCTTGCACCCCTTGTTATTTTGCGTGGCACGATCACAGCGCAGACCTACATTGATATTTTAAGCACCTTCTTGTTTCCCACTGTTGAAGAGCAATTTGGGGATGGCGATTGCATCTTTCAACACGATCGAGCACCTGTTCATACTGCACGGGCTGTGGTGGAGTGGTTACATGACAATAACATCCCTGTAATGGACTGGCCTGAACACAGTTCTGACTTGAATCCTATAGAGCACCTTTGGGATGCTTTGGAACGCCAACTTCGTGCCAGGCCTCACCGACTTACATCGATACCTCTCCTCAGTTCCGCACTCCGTGAAGAAGGGCCTGCCATTCCCCAAGAAACCTTCGAGCACCTGATTAAAAGTATGCCTGCGAGAGTGAACGCTGTCATCAAGGCTAAGGGTGGGTCTACACAATATTGACTTCCAGCATTACCGATGGAGGGCGCCACGAACTTGTACGTCATTTTCAGCCAGGTGTCCGGATACTTTTGATCACGTAGTGTACATCCACAGTGTAGCGCACAAGTAAGATTAAACAGTCGGGTTCCTTAGATTATTATTATCGTCTTTCGTGGTGTAGAATCCCAGTTTGTTAGGAAGGACACCTAGCTTATAATATGTCGATTGCAAGACACAATTTATATCTTATATTTGCCTATATGCTAAGTATTTAATTATCTAAAAATAGCGTATCAGTAATAAAAGTATAGTTTGCAGTACGGAATTTAGTCCAGCAATGCCGAAATCTTACTGACTGTTCCTTACTCAAAACGCTTAAGGTTTAACGCGTACTATACCTTCCCTTACTGTGGCATGCCTAATTTGGACATAGACTTTGGACAATGCTATTTAAACTATGCTCTTCACCTTAGTTCTTGTTTGGACGTGAAATCTCTCAGACCGTACTCATTCTAAAAAGGTATTCACAAGTGCAACTTACCAATTTCTTTGGAGCCATGTGGAAAAAGCGCCAGGTTCCAGTCGAAACCTCCGAAGGCAAAATAAGTGCTTTCGAATTTCTGCGGGCTGCCTTTGCCGGCTGAACTTGCGGGACCGGAACTAGGGATGTGGTGGTTGCTATGGTGATGGTGCCGATGATGGTGATGGTGGTGTAGAGAACCGAATATGGAATGCGGCACTCGGAACTCTGTGTCGTAAATTGTCCTTATGTTACCCATTGTAAGTTCCAACTGGAATTCTCCATTCGTGTCTGTGAAGTTCCTCGAGTAGAGATCACTCACTGGGATGTAGTTTCGATTTCCTTGTGCCGGGGAGTCGTATGTGAACTTCACTTGTTTTCCTGCGAATGAAAATGTAATGCCAAGGAATTGTTACACTCAGAGTAAAGTAAGAGTGTCGCTGGATGAAAATGGGGGCACAAGAATACACTCATTTATTTAATTTATAAAGAATGCCCTACTGCCCTAGGTAGGGACTGCCCTTTACAATTGAGACGGTAAGCAAACTACCAAGGGGTAAATACATATAAAAAGAGAACATAAGTAAAGAAAGCAACAAAACAAAAACTACATAATTTTTTAAAGCTATTTAGAGTATGTGTATGGGTAACATTTATTAAATATTTAAACAAGAACCACAAAGATTTTCTGTTGTCCTTATTGGGGATTACGGTATAGGTCGAGAAGTCATTTGAAGAGTTCGTTTTTGAACTGAGAAAAGTTGAGTGATGCTTTGATGTCTAATGGGAGACTGTTGTATGCTTCGGCAGCAGTTTGTAATATAGCCTTTATTCCATATTTGATAGAGTTAACTGATTCTATGGAAATGTGACTGGATGATCTTGTTTTGTAGGAGTTAATCTTTTGTGCTTGATAACTAGTACTTTGGTACTTAGGAAATTATTTAAAGTTTTATACACGAGTAAAGATTCGCCATACGAGTATTTGCAGAGAAAGGAGAATGACAGAATATTTGTTTCCTTAAATACTTCTGCGGAGGTGCTAAACATATTAAAATAAAAAGTATCGTAGGACTTCTGAACATTTTCATTGTTCTCTATTATTATTATTATTATTATTATTATTATTATTGGGCCATGCATACATTTAAATACAAAACATTGGGGTGGAAGTGTGCAAAATAGAGACTTCTTTTATGGTCATTATTTAACTCTAAATCTTTTAGTGTGTACAATTCTATATTATATATTTATAATATAGAATTGTGATGTATTTAAAACAGGCGTGATTTGTGATCTGCTGTACTTTCTGTGTATGCACCAACTTGAATAAAATTGCCGATTTTTTTGTTCACTTTATTTTTTGAAACCTTAGGAGTTAATTGGTGCTTTTTTTTACATAATTTATTTTCCTTTCCGTTCAGGCTAAAATTCAGACATTTTTAAACGTAAGTGAAGTACGAAGATACACGTACTTTAAATTAAGACAGGTTCATCATGAACCTTTCAGAGGGATGAAGTAAGTCATCAAAATTAGAAAAAAGTGCAATAAGCATGCCTTATGAATTAATAAATTTATAACCCGCAAGGTTATGTAAGCGTAGTCACCTGAATCTTGTGCGTTGGTAAGTAAAATGTCACTTAAATGCCTCCCCCTAGAGAGGAGGTACTGAACTTGCAATCTACAGTGTAGAAAGCCAGCGCCCTACCAAAAGCGCTATCCTTGTCGCCTGCAGATACAGATGCATTCGTTGCTTTTTGTTACTGCAATACATATAACAATGCGTAATGAAATAAGCAAAGAATCTATCGAACAAAGTATGTGATTTCCTTACATTCGCATTTCAAAGCCTTTTTTATACAATGTTAATTTTAGACTCAGATCTATATCAGTTCTTACAGTAAATTATTCTCTAAAAATAGATCTAAAACCGATGATGTGGAACTAATGCTCATATTTGGAACATATATTTGAGAATTCATATATCATGAACGTTATTTTCTTATGTTGCTGACTGTTACTATTTCTGTCAATGTTAAACCACTTTAATTTATCATAGTGTACTTATTCTTATAGTAAGAGAAGAATTAGAAGCTCAGGTATTCCAGGCTCCTTGATATAAAGGGTTTTTCAACAAGAGTGTCCTATCTTTAACATGTGATAGCTGCCGTTGTTATTGAGTTACATCAGTCATGTTTTTCATGTGGTTACAGTTGTTATTGAAAAATAGCCATGGAACGTTACAGAATTCAGTAAGGGTAGAAATTGTGAAAAATTATTATCAAAATCGATCATCTGTTCGCCAAACCTTCCGTGTATTGCGTGACTTTTACGGTGTGCATAATCGTCCCTGCGAGAGAACGATTCGGCGTTTGATCCATAAATTTGAAAGAAGTGGTTCTGTCAGCGATCAAAGAGCACCTGTACGTAATCGACGTAAGTGTTCCAACGAAAACATAGGCGCCGTTCGTGAGAATGTACGCGAGAACGGAAACAAATCAATTGCTCGTCGAGCGCAAGAATTGGGGGTTTCGCCGACCACAAGTTGGCGAATTCTGCATCTGGACTTGAGGTTTCACGCTTAAAAATGGTCCTAACTCAAGAACTAAAGCCTAACGACCATAGGTGGCGCCGTGTATTCGCTGACTGGGCTATGGAGCAATTGGAAGCTGACCCGGATTTTTGTCGAAAAATCATCTTCAGCGACGAAGCCCACTTTTGGATGGATGGTTGTGTTAAGAAACAAAATTGCCGCTATTTCAGAAGCAATAATAGTCTAATGCAGATTCAAGAACGACCACTTCATCGCCAAAAGGTTACTGTGTGGTGTGGATTTTGGTATGGTGGAATCATTGGTCCATATTTTTTCCAAGATGAAGATGGAGAAGCTTTAACTGTCAATGGAGAAAGATACCAGGACTTATAAGGGACTATTTTTGGCCTCAATTGGATGGTATGGCTCTCAGAAGCATCTGATTCCAGCAAGATGGTGCCACATGTCATACTGCTCTCGAAAGAATCGATCTTTTGAAGAGAAGTTCAGAGATTTCATCATTTTTCGTGGTGGTGATTTTAACTGGCCCTCGAGGTCAAGTTGGATTACTTCTTGTGGGTTTATGTTAAATCTCGAGTTTATGTAAACAAGCCAGAATCTGTAAATGATCTTATGAATAACATCATGCGTTATTTACGTGTAATTTACGTTCTTCTGTAATTGAAAATTGGGTCAACCGTATACGCGCAACCCAACAAAGTCGCGGCACACTTAACTGATGTTCTCTTCCACACGTAATGACATTAATTATGTTGCAAAATAAAAAAAAAAGAAATAAACCTCTATCATTTATAGAACATGTTTTATTTAAGTTCAAAGCTAGGACACTCTTGTTGAAAGACCCTATATATGTATACCGGGTGAGCCTTCACAGCCTGCGGATTGAGAAGTTATGCGGTCCCGTCATTGTACAGACCATGCCGTAAACACGGTCCACTGCATTCGGTCTTATCAATTTCGGCCGAAATGACTGCTTCGCACCGATATGCGGGCAATGATTTGCACTCGTAGCGCAACAGTGTGCGCGTTGTCCTTCAAGGGTCAAGGTCCCTGGTTCAAATCCCGCCACTTGAAGGTACTTTTTATGGTTAGGATATTTAACTAGAGCTGATAGTTTGGCATAGAAGTGTAGTTTCACTTAATTAGTTTCATTATGTGAATTTCATTAAAACTCGAATTGTTACTTAGAATATGCTTTAATGAACACCATAAATAAATGCATATAACATTGTAATTATAACTTATAAACATAAGGCATATGAAATAATATTTTATTATTTAAAGTTATTCTTTCATACAAAAGAAAGCCAATAAATTTTTCTGAGAGTTTACACGATGCAGTACGTACATACAGACTAGATAAAGTTTGCAAGCCCATATTATGATATCGTTGCGAGCCTTTCGTTCCCAAAGTGGTGCATTTAACAATGACTATGCCATAGTGCCTGACCAACACACAGATAAACGTTTACAATTTATCCGTTTCCTGCGGGTGTAATAGATGTTCCAACTGGCCACCATGCCGGCGGATGCAAGATCTCAGTCTAACCATCATCGCCAGCCTAACCGGCGCAAAATGGCCCATGTGATGTCATGGCAAGCTAAGATGATGCGTTCCCTGAGCTGTTTAGGAGTCATTGGCCGTTCCTGGTATACAATAACTTTAAGATAACCCTATAAGAAGAAATCTAATGGGGTTAGATCTGATAAGCGTGCTGTCAACCCTTTTGGACCATGCCGTCCGATCCATCGTTCAGGGTAGGTGGCATCGAGATAAGCCGTTACACGACAGGCCAAATGAGCTGGCGCCCTATCATGCTGGTACCGCATAGTCGGTTCTGCAACGACACTTCATACGTAGAGTAGGCAGCTGGTGTTGTAGGAAGTGGATATAGCGATTCCCAGTGAGTTGACCATCATAAAAATACGGGCCTATTAGATCACCGAATATACCAGCCCAAATGTTGAAACCGCATCGGATTTGTACGGCCGCCTCTCGTATCCAATGGGTTTTCAGCGCTCCAGTGATGCATGCTGTGGCGATTTACATGGCCTGTGTTGTGGAACCCTGCTTCGTCCTTAAATAACACAGTTGCCAAAAAATATGGCTGTTGTTCAGTTTGTCGTATGATCCACCCAGCGAACGCCACTTTCCGAACATGGTCCGGCTGCAATAGCTCCTGGTGTAGTTGCAGATGATAAGGGTGAAACTTTGCATGATATAGTATTCTCCACGTGGAAGATTGGCTAACTTGAAATGCCTGTGAATGTCCCTCGTACTACAATGGGGTTGCTGAATGACACAGTCACACGACGTCATTGCTTGGTCACAGACAGGGTGATATCTTCGTAGATGTGGTGTCTTGTGCATTGTTCTTGATTCCAGAAGGCGGTTCGCCTCGCAAAAACCTGTGAACTGTAGGAAGTGATCTCTGCGGAAACCTCTGTTGATATAGACGACGTCTGCATTCTGCTGCGCTTCCCCGTATACTAACAATAAGTCCAGATACTCTATTCGAAAACGTTCCACAGTGAGCACGAACGACTGAAACTTCGTCTTTATAGGCAAATCCACTTTCTAGTTCATTCGGAAAGAGATCCTGATTTGCTAGAACGTTCTCGAAACATGAACGGAAATTAATAAAAAAAACTCATTTATACACAGGCGTGATCTGAACTTCCGACCTTCACCATGACTGTCCTGCATGTTATGCGTTGCACTAGTAGAGCACGTTAACAATGAGTACCACCGTAGCCCTAATCAGCGGGCTGGTGAATGCGGTGTTAACAGCTGCATTTCGCATTGTTGGTAAAATGTCGGGTTGCCTATTTATCAATCCGCACGATGAGAAGACTCACGCGGTATATATTACTTACAAGTGCTATGAGGTTTGAAAAATGGTAGTGTACTGAAGCCGGAATTATAAAGGCAATAATTATCATAATAATCTGATAAGGATAGTGATATAAAATAAGTAATAATATATTTAAAATCAGTGTATGCATAAAAAGGAGAAGCATTGTGAAAATTGTTGACTGTAAAAGCGACTGAAAGACAAGACAGGCACAGTTTTGTTAATTAGGGACCAGCCTCAGGTAGAAAGGGTAAATACCATTGAAGCAAGTTTTTCCTGGTACCAGCCGAGTGGAGCTGCACTTAGCCTGGTGAAGGCCACTCTCTAAGCATCATGACGTTAAGTTTGAGGGGAGAGAGGGGAAGTTGAGGCGTTGGTTTTCCTTGTAGTAGCGTGGGTAGATCAGTCTGCCTGAGTGCCTGGTGAGTGTAGGACGACATTCTCGTCGTGCGGAGAAGAATGGTGGCGAACATGCTAGAGGGTAGAACGCTTAGCCGTAGTTAATATTCCTCGGTATTGGTAAAGACAAAGTATCCTCGTGTGCATTTAATAGTGATCGGCAAACATAAAGTATTATTTTAAATAGTGAATAAAAGTGTTCCAAGACAGCGTTTGTGTGTTTCTCTGTACACACCCACGCATAGCCTGAGGTTAAGGTTTCATGCTGGAGCAGCCGTGGCAAAAGAAGAACCAACTGGGAGGAGACAAGCAGCAACCGTGAGGCAAAGGTATTGCTTCATTGTTGGAGGACGTAGCGTGGCTGCGTCATATTGCGCCTAAACGTGGGGCAGAAAGAATTACCTGCGTCAGTACTTTTTTACACCGAAACTCAAAACCTACGGTTTGCTCTACTTTTACCGAAGGTTAAAAGTACTTTCGTGCAAAATAATCAGAGGCTCGCCTAATTGAGCCTTAATTGGTATTAGTTAACTCCAATAAGATTCTGTGACTTTCCAAGAATTGTGGCATTTTGTCTCTTTGTTGCTTGGAAATAAGTAATATGGGATTACTTTGGCTTTATGGAGTGACTAAGTCCAATTTTATTTATTAAATTTGCCTTCTATTTGTAAAGATACCACATCTGTTAGCGGACATTCTTTATTGGTAAATTTACAAATAGTAGGAGCATTTAAAAATAAATTTGAAAAGTCATCTCGCAGCGGCAACTTCCACTCATCCTTCAGTAACTTAGGAGTTTCCTATTCCTGATAAACAAAACCAGCACCCAGAGTGTAATGAATAGAGGTTTTCCAATTTTAATGTCATTTAATCGATGACGAACTAATTTTATTCATGCACGATTGATCTTTTCTGGGGCCGAAACAATATAACCGTTCATTAACGGCTTACTATTATTCACTAAATGAGCAGCCATATTTTTTAGCTTATCGTTCATCACGGCGCTTGGGAAATTGTGTGTGAGTGAGAGAGAGAGAGAGTGAGTGAGGGAGAGAGAGAGAGAAAGAATAAAAAAGGGGTTAAAGATATTATAAATATAACAATAATTACCATTGCAGCAGCCCGGTTTGTGCCTAACATAACGGTATTTTGATCCCATCTTCTTTTTCCTTGTCACAAAATTAAATCACGTTATATGTAATCTTTCGCGCCTGCCGATGTATGACACGTTTACTCCCGGAAGACATGATATCTGAACAGAGTGTACATGTACGACCCGCTGTCTACTAGCGTCTTTATAGTATGTGAGAGAGCGAGAGGCTCGCACAAACAACTCTGCTGTTTCACATTCTTTCCGATACGCTTCTTCGCTTTGCCAGATTATATCACTAAACGTTGGCAAAGTGGTATTTATTTTACACAACTGTAAACGAGACAACATATCTGAAAATGCTTGGTAAACTGTTAGATTTACAGCCATTAATTTGATCAATGCAATTAAACAAGCAGTGAAATGGAATTTTGCATAAAAAGGTATGTCTTCTAAAGTAATGTTGTAGTATTATTTTTGTTACTACTTACCAACATTATTTGACGAGGTACGAAGTGACGTTTAAATGTTTCATTCGAATGTGATTTTATAAGCGCTGGATAAAACTGAGATTTGGTGCACGCTACAGCTATATTCTGATCTGTTTAGCTCAAGCTAGACATATACAAAAGCTATGTTACAGTGGGCGCACTAGACAAAATATATCAGCAAGTAAGTCGGTGACAAATCAATCCAAAAACCAATGTAAACAACACTATTTCTAACGGCTTAAATGCTTTCATTATGAACTGCAAGTCGACCACGGTGTCAATACGTGTGGTGGGAAGAGGAAATAAACGGTTATGAAACAAGTGGGCGGGATATCGGAAGGACAATCAGGTAAAGGAAACATTCGCAGTTTCGAGTTTTATTTATTAACGAGGCTGAGGCCTGCACATGTAGTACTGTTTTCATTGTGCGACTGTACATTTTCCTATCGTCTTGCCCCTCACTCCCCTCTGATCTCTAGTCTAGATTGTAAAACAAGCGCATTCATATCGTGGCCGACTATTACGGTGGTAGAATCATTTTTGCGGGCAACAAATGTAAAACGTGTTTGACTTCTTGTTATACTTATAATTTTGTACTTTTATGCTAAACAATTGTTTTTTAATATAAAAACAGTTTAAAGCCACAAATGTCTTTTTAATTGGTTCTATATTATTTAGGTAAAGCACCGCGTTGAAATTTAAGCTCCTTGGTCCTTAAAAGGTTTAGGAGAGCTTCAGGAATTACATATTTAAAAATTGTTGTTCATTAACTAAAATCTTAAACACTTCACTGAAATTAATCGCTTTCCATTACTCACATTGAAAAGTTGAAAAACTCAGTAACATGTATACAGCATTTTTTCTCTGTCATAAACTAATTAAAATGAAGAAATTACTGCAGAACAATTCCTTTATGTTTTTTTACTAAGGTCAAATTAAACATTTTGGAGGGATACAAAAACCGTAAGGTCCAAGGTGTATTTCGTATTACCATATCTAAAGTTGATTAATTATTAACAACAAATTAATATCTTAAAAACGGTCTGATATAACTCGCTAAATATTTGTGGGTAGTATATGGTTTATGTTTTTGATATATGGTAAAAAGGTGAAATTAATCAAAAGAAAATGAATTCTGGATTTTCATAGCTGCATTGCCTTAAAGTATACAATAAGCTCTTCTCCCTAAAATAATCGGTAGCCAAACTAAAACTCGCATATGAAAAGTACTTGCAGCCTATTAAGCCTGCCTATTAAGTTTATAAATCCCTATTTACTGAGATGAGTTGAGAGGTCTGCAGGAAATAAAAATTCGTAGTTTGAGTGAAGGAAATGAAATACCAGTTCAGTTATTTAGCACAAACCCAAACACCCGCGGTTCGACTGCAGTCTGCGGCCAAATTCTTAAAAACTTAGTCTCATTTCCAGCGTTTTCTAAACAAACGGCTTGTTAGAAAGAACACTTTTGATTTATAACTGGAATGACTTTATATATGCTCGATTTAAAAGCAAGAGCTCTAGAAAGAAAATATCACAGGTATGAGTGCCTTTCGAGAATGAGCCATTAGACATTGGTCATCAAGTAATGTGTGCATTACGCACAACTAGAATGGAGAAGTATGAACCAACTCCGAAAAAAAATTAGAGGACTTTTATAATTTTTATATGAACGAAATAAGTTATTCAGTATTATTCTAAATTGAAGGCAATGATGGGAATAATGACTATTCCACACTTGCAACGTTCTGTCATACGGATCAACCAGTATAAGAATGTATAAGGTATAATAAAATAATGCTGGTGTTGCTATAGCACATCTAAGCCACTTAATGTGTGTACACAAAGGCTCACACGATATTGGAACTGATATTAAAACGCATGAAATTTACAAAAACTTAAAACATCCAATCAAATTTCTTCAAAAGAAATTGAAGTGATCCCTTTGACTACTAAATATACATTATTGTTACATAATGGAATTTATTAAACGCAAAAATGTGATTAACTAAGCATAATCATGTAATTCAACGCTCTAATCTCTGGGGTCTTCAACGAGAGAAAGCAGTAGAGCTCTCGGGGTGAGAAAGCCTTATCCTAAGCTCTCTCTATGTGTATTGCTGCATCGCTTTTGAAATTGCTCGTAATCACAGACTATGAATGGCACTGTCTTGAATTCCTGACGCGGGGCACCGCCATTTTCACGCACGAACTCTGCCCAACTTGGGTAATTTTCCCTTTCAAGCGGAAGGCGCCGAAAACGTGAAGTTTACACTGGAAGCAAGCTTACATTATCTACTTCTTGGTGCTCTCGATATATTGCTCCCAATGCAGCGTTTTGCACACCGTATTTAAAGATTAGGATTAGTAACAGACACACGAAACTGAAAGAAAAAGCCACATATAAGAGATCAGGCTAAGGTGCTAAGACAGACGTATGAGAACGTCATCAGTTTGTTATTCAAAATAATACATATTTGTATACCTATAGCTGGGTTATTGGATGATAGGTTTTCAGAATATTTTCGACAGTATACCTTTCTTTTCTTAGCTCAAAATATAATTCTTTACATTTTATTGTCTGAAAATGAACTTTTGCCAAAGTTTGAAATCACCTTCGGTTATAATTGTACCTCTGAATACCTTCTCAGTGAATCGAAAAAGAAATATATATAGAAATAGGGGGTCTGAACACCTTCAAGAAATGGAAAAAGCTCACTCGCCAAAGTGAGATTGTCATGAAATAAAACCAGCATTTTGAAAGATCAATGAGGAATTGAGAAATTTAAGCCGAATAGGAGAGATGCTAATCCATGGTGATGAATAAGATGATCCGAGGTTTAGAACATTAAAAAGTAGCATCTTATCTCTGGGGAAGGTACGTAAATGGAATAAAAAATACCCTCATAATCATTTTTTTCGCAGACCTGGTTAATTCATTCCAAACACATGACATTTGATTATCTTTCTGGAAATCGATTATGGTACAAATCTTAGTTTCCATTGTTACACAATACTCTTCCACTGAGGTATATCATATCCACATATACTTATTTAAAGGAACAGTCCGGATCGAAATCACTTATCTAGAAAATAGGTGTAAACGATTATAAAAGTGCTGGTTTTGGTCTGAACTCAGTGGGGCTACGTGAAGCGATAATATGAATATAGAATATATTCTGATATACTTATAGAATAAGTATATCACGTAATTCACTCGTTCTAAGCAGTATACATAGGGGACGCATTTGAAAACGTGTTCAATTGTTGAAAACATAGGTTACAGCAGTGTGTTATGGAATTGCGCTAAAGCATTAATAACTTATTGCTACATATTTAATATCCTAAGTCAATGACCGCTTAGATTGTTAGAACAATCTTGCAGTACTAAATTCGTAATAAATTCCATTAGGTTCAAGGAAATTATTTAATTTTCACTGTACGGGATAGTATTGTATAGCATAATGCTTTACAATCATTTGGCATTCACGAACAAACTATTCCAATATCTCGAATCTACTTTCGGGATTTGCATTAAGCAGGTTAGTATTAATAATTATTTGATACAAAGAAATTATTGTACGACTCTAATTTAATTTCTATTTCAGAAGTAATGAATACATATGCTTTCGATAGAAATGCCGTTTTTTAAGATCGAAACAACTTTGTTTAGTTCACACGCACGCACGCGCGCGCACACACACACACACACACACACACACACACACATATATTGACTTTCAGCAATAGTTTAGTGCTATGACTAAATTACACTTTGGGTCTAAGCACCGTAGTCGCTGAATCATAAGGAGAAGGCGATGAAGAAGAAGAAAAAAATAGAAGGCAGCGGAGAAGTTACAGAAAATTAAGCAGGACAAGCAAAATGGTTTTTAGAATGGCGATTATTATTCTTCATCGATGTTCGACCTCTTCCAGCTCACAAGAAGCGGGAGGAACTAACCATTTCTCAGGATTACACAAAGTGATGATTGATTCTAAAGTGAAGCAACAGTGTTTTTGGTGTGGGCAGCGTGTGGGCGTAACTTGTTTGAATGGGTCAAGTGAAATGCCGAAATAGCTATGTATCATGAGCTTGTCTGTTGTGAGATTGTTGGTGGAAAATCATGAGTTACTTGTTTTCAAATATAGTATTTATGATAACTTCCCTAAGGTAATTTAATTTTGGAAGTGTCAAAACATCACAGATTTTTTAAAGAATAAAATGATAAATGATACAAGTTTGCTTGAATGATCTGTATTCGTAACTAAAGCTACTGCTCGATAGTAGCCACAATTCTTCCCTTCCGTTCGAAATATGCAGCATTTTACATTAAATGACAGCCAAAACCGACAAAAAAGAAAAAAATGGATTTTGGATTATTTTGAATATCTAAGATATTTACAACAAGAATGTATGGTGTAGATGCTAATTTTAAGTATATAAGATACTTAATTTGCATTTTGATACGTAATGTTTATTATTTTTATGGAAGACACACACCTTTCTCTATGCTATCCTTCATATACCTATATTTCCTAAACTGCAACAGACGGATATCTGAACTCACCTGAAGAGGAACCACAAGAGTTCCAAGGAAAACACCGAGAACTCTGATTATAGTCCTGGACTCTTCTAAATAAATGAAAGGGAAAATTCTTTAATAAATCTTTAAACCTGTTATTCCCTAGTTCAATAAGTTTTTACTTTCAGGTACACATTATCACTAATGAAGCTACAGGCCTGAAAATTCTACTGTTTATTACTACCACTGTAATAAAATAAAAAGTTAATTTTTTTAAAAAGATAAACTTGAATAATTTTTGAAAAAACTTACATTTAAAATCATATTTAAAATGTTTTATTTAAATACCTGATTTATGATATTATAAACGAAAGCTGGAAAAAATAATCTGTACTATTTCATGAACATAGCTGTGATATATAATTAATAAAACATATCAGAAATCTGCAAGAATAACATGGACAACATTGGGAAGCCTGTCTTAACCTAAGTTCAGCCCTTACTAGATTATATGAGTTCTTGCCTCGAAAAAATGCTTATATTAGCGAATTTTAGATCAGTTTTAAGCCTCTATAGAGAATTTCAATGGTTTAACGAGTGATATAGTACCACTGTGCCGGCTGGTTTTGGTAAGCTTAGGTTGCCCCTCTGGCGTGCACCTGCTAGCCCGCTTTGTTTTTTGATCAAGAGAGCTAGAAGGCAGCGAGTGGGTTTGAGATGGTTAGTGAGTCGGCTGGGATTGAATGTCTAAGAGAGATTTGTCCCGCTGTGACTGCTTGGGGCTTGGCGAGTATGCCGGCTTGCTTTAGTTAAATTTTTCGGAGATATAACTTGATCGCCCTTTTTATTTTTGCTAGTTTTAAATTGTTCATTGTTATTTCCATGGTATTAAGCTCGAGAGGCTTCTTCGGATGGCTTCCCCGGGGAGTTTTTACTACGGTTATATGGATAGCATTGCATTATGCAAAGGACGCACAGTGCAGTATCATGTGGGGCTCTAGGCCATGCCTGCTGAACTGCCATACTTCATGTTTTAGGAATTTTGGCTGCATCTTTCGATTTATTTCCCGTAAGCAATTGTTAAGTTTGATACAATTGTATTCATTCACATTTTATTACATTAGGGGCAAGTTAAATAGTAATGCAAGCCACATTTCTTGTGCTGTGCAAGCCATATTTGTTGATGCTGCAGTGTTACTTAATTTGGCTAAGGTGAAATACTTTAGAGTATAGTATTGCAACTGTATATCCAGTAGTATTTGTTTAACCTTTTAACTGTGCTAGTCACAGTTCTTTATGCGGCAGTGATACTCAGTTATACGAGGTCTGATCAACAAAGACAGACTGATTTTTTCCTGTAGCTTCCGTGATAGTTTCGTATCTGTAACATAAATATTTGAAAAGAACGGGTTTTTATGTATAATGTTAGTAGGCGGCAGCACTCTCGTATTGGTAGGTTGGTATAATGCTCTATTTTGTAGACCCTACGTGCATTTCGCATACCAGACAATGGAGGTGATGCATTTTTTAAATCGATTATCACCGGTGAAGAGTCATGGCTGCATCTTTATGATCCTGAAGGAAAACAAGCCAGCACAGTGTGGAAATCGCCAGGTTCTTGTAGCGGGGGTTTGGAAAATAAGGAACGTTTTCTGGTGTGTATGAACTTGGTTTAGGGTTTCGGGTACGGAAAGATTATTGCCGGCTACTCAGGTAGAGGATAAGTGATTGTGAGATTCTAATCTCAGGGATTGTGTGGATGGGAGATGAATTATACTCACAACTCCTCTCAGTGGCCCATTTATTCTGAAGATCCACACTTGTTGTCGTACTGAAGACCCTTTACACAAGACGCGTTCCTATCTGTTTTTCCCCGTTACAGTTTCCGTGCTTCTACCCTGGATTTTATTCTCTTTCTTAGTTATTCACTATATGACTTTTGTCATTCCTAGCTACCCTATCTCTCATTGTTATATTTTGACGATTTCCTATCGTATATCTCTTTCCCTAGTGATAATATAAACTGTTACACGTTGCTGATTTCCCTATCTTTTACTACACTAAGCATTTCATCTTGTTCTCCCTGACCCTTCACGACACAAAGTTTTTACGTCCTCATCCTAGCTCTTCCCGACACAAAGTGTTCCATGTTTCGCGTGTCGAAAACTCGCTCCTGCTCCTAGACAAAAATCTATTTCACGCCTCTTTTCTAGTTTCATTCCCTTGCATTACTATTCACGTGACTTTTGTTATTCCTTATTGGCTATTTCGCTACTTTGCGCTTTTTCTCCCATTGGTTCAATTTCAACAACCTTATGCACTGCGAGCGTCTCTACTGTTTCACATTATTAACGGCTGATTTGATTTTCTGTCCGCATGAGTGCCTAGCACATCCGTTTCATTGTTTCGTTTTCCGGCGAGTCGCCGTCGATTTCAATAGAACCTAACTGTTTCTCCTGGTCGCCTTTCCTGTATTTATTAAAGTGTTTTGCCCTCTGGCCGATTTCCTTGTGTCTTCTTTTCCTGCGTTTCCTTTCACATTCTGATTTATTTATTCGTGTCTCTACTTTACTTTATTTCATTCGTAATAATGTTTATTCCTCCCTTTTCTTAATCTTTAATATTCTCCTTTTATCTCCTTCTTATTTTGTTTTATTAGCGGATTAGTCTTAAACTTTTATTCTGGCTGTGATTATTATTGTACTCGCGGATCTTATCACTTCAAATGCCCTTCAGATAAGGCATTCATTTTATTCGCATGAGTAAAATTAATGGCTTGTCTGAAAACCCACTGAAGCTAGTGCTTCGCTGTTCCCGCTAAAGTTCCCCCCTCGCGTCTTGTGTGAGGCTTTTTCGTACTTAGTTCTTACGAACTGTTTTACATACATTTTAACTTACAAATTATGCTTTTACATGTTCCACCTGAAAAATTTACACAGAAAACTTTGTTTCCAGGGACTGACTTTGCGTCTCCTGGTACCTTGTGGCGCAATTTACTTTACATAATTTACCTGTTACTTATAAACTATTGTATAACTATTTACATTTTTATTGATTTTTCGCCCTTTTCATTCAGGCCTCGTTTTCTTGGTTTAGTCTTTTGTATGGTGTACATTTTCGTGCTTTCCTTTCGCGAAACATGCTTTCACTTTCTTAAGCACTCATTTTTTTTGGTTTCATTTCATGTACTAGTGCTTTGTATTTCCCGGTAACGTATTCCGCGCACTGTTCACTTTCACTTTTCACACGGTTTGTTGGTGACTGTTTAGGGATGTCATTCACCTTTTTGGGTCTACCTGGGAATAATCACTTGTCTGTCTGACCTTACATTTTTGTGCAAGTCCCTATACCTGAATGCAAGTAAACATAATTTTCAAAGATTTACGTTTTATTTTGTTCCTAGTTTTGCTCATGAGTGCGGTCTTAATGTTATTTACAATTAACTTAATCTATGTCCTTATCCTAACATTCAATACATAACAATAACTCTGTACACTCATTTGTAGCATAGTTCAGTGTTTCCTATCATCAGAATTTTAACATTTTCTATATACAGATGATCGTCCCTCTGTTATGTGTTGGTTATGCCTTAACTCTATACTTCCCCTTTCTCTGTGACTCTACACCTTTTGCATAGATTACTAACTTTTCATGCTTATTGTTTAAGTTTAATATGAATCTACATTCTTTGCCTTAGCTTTAACAGATTTACATGTATCACACTCTTACACATCCTAGTATTCTACTCTTATTCTCGTATGCGTCATGCCTTTACCCTGTTCTGGTCGTTGTGTTATTGACCGCTCTTATTTTCCTACTCGATAATTCAATTGCTTTGTTAATGTTTCTGTTTTAAGTGCTTACTGAGACATTTCAACGGTACATTGTGGTTCATTTTCCGTCATTTTGTAGGTACTTTGTACGGTTTTATTAAGGCCAAATTGTACCTACCAATTATTTTTAGAGTACGTGGGTTTTGTAATTCGAAAGCTTGATCACTCAATTGTTTTCGGATTACGGCGGACCGTGCCACATCAAATGTAATTTGTTGTTCTCTTTTTTCAAAAGGGATGACTTGTGGTGTGCCTTGTATAAAACCTTATCTCCTTCTTTCGGGTTCCATGTCTTGTTGTGTCGTTTCATGTGTTTGTTCCTTAATTCTGTTTTCCTGGTTATGCTTTCATATGCCAGTTTCAACTTTTCCACCTGAGTGGCTTCTTTTGTCGGGATAGCTGATGGCATTCCTTCCATGAGGTAGTGTTCTTGTCCTGTTAGTAAAGTCAGGGGTGTGAAACATGTGTTGCTGTTCGGTGTTTCGTTGAACGTCCTTTCTATCGTGGGTATGTGGTCCATCCACGATGTGTGATTTTTGTGACAAAGAATTCTTAGATATATCACTAGGTCTCTCATGTATCTCTCGCATGGGTTCGATGGCGGGTGATATACCGTTGAGTTATAGATTTTTATCCCTTGTGCCCTTATATTGTCTGTAAATTATTTTCCCCTATGTATTGAAGCGTTGTCCACGAGAAGTGAATTCATTTTCCCGTATTTGGGTATATAGTCGTTGATGATTTTCTTGGCACATGCTGCGCTCGTTAATTTTCGCATGGGGTATAGTTTTACAAATTTTGTGAATACATCAACTAATACAAAAATGTGTCGCATGCCTCCTACTCCTGCCGGTAGAGGACCATGTGAATCTGCCACTACTAAAGATAGAGGTTTATCCCTGATGATATTCTGAGGTGGTGTGTCATATTTTACATTCATTGGTTTGCATTTTTGACATGTGTCACATTCGCTTATATGCTGCCGTACTTTTCGGTGTAGCTTTGGGATGTAAAAGTGTTGTTGGATTGC
This sequence comes from Deroplatys truncata, assembly GCA_030765065.1. NCBI lineage: Eukaryota > Metazoa > Arthropoda > Insecta > Mantodea > Mantidae > Deroplatys > Deroplatys truncata. The sequence goes on from CM060978.1 coordinate 156,516,829, forward strand.
GTTGCATGTCTTTTCTGATCCTGCATGTATCATTGTTTTATGGAAAGTGTCTATTATTTTTGTTTCCAAAGAACTCGGCGCATATGTCAGCCACGTTGGTTGTTTCGACCTTTTTAGTTTGTAAAGTATGCCTTTTTGCAGTGTAATGTCCTTTACCTGGCTCATTAGGGTTGCCAACTTTGGTTCCTGCAGCTGCAATGTTTTGATGTGTTCTACCTTTTTGGCAAGTTCGCTACCTGAGTGTAATGAGGTGCTCAGAATTTTAACTTCTCTTCTAGTATGTCCCATGCACTCTGGAATTCCTTCTCTGTTTCCTAGTCGGGACAGTGTATCCGCGAAAATGTTGCTGTTTCCTGGGATGTGTTTTATATTGATGTCATATGCTGTGATTTCATGTATATAACGGGCTATTTTGGAGCTGACGAGTTTGCATGATTTAATGAATGATAAGCTCACGTGGTCAGTGTATATTGTGATTGATTTATTATATACGTAGTGTTTGAATTTTTGAAATACAAAATATATTGCTACTATTTCCAGTTCTGTAATTCCCGCTGTTTTCTCTGTAGGGGTCAAAGTTCGAGATGCCGTGCTGATAATATGTTGATCATTTTGCTCGTCGTATTGGCACAAGATGGCTCCGAAACCTGTGATGGCTGCGTCGGAATAAATGTGAAATGGTAAATTCATGTTTGGTCTTTCCAATAGTATTGCCTTTTCAAAGAGTTGTTTTATTTTGTCGAAAGTGTTTTGGTGTTCTTCCAACCATTCCCAGCGTGTGCCTTTCTTTAACAGCTCTCTTAGGGGTGCTACCTCTCTGGCATAATTTGCGAGGAAGTGAGGTTCATACTGCAGTATACCTAAACATTTTCTTAGCTGTCTAACGTTTCTAGGGGGTGGTATTGCCTGAATCGTGCGTATGCGTTCCGGGTCTGGTGCCACTCCTTTGTCCGAAATGATGTATCCTAGAAATTTTATTTCTTGGCTGAAGAATGTTGTTTTGTTTAGATTTAGGGTCAACCCATTTTGTCTAATTTTTGTTAACACAGTGTTTATGTGCTGAAGGTGGTTCTCAATGTTCGTGCTGTGTATCAGGAAGTCGTCGATGTATTGGGTTAGGTAGTCTTGCGTTGTGTTTCCAAAGATTTTCTCTGTTGCTCTGAGAAATCCTGATCCGCTGACCGATAAACCAAAGGGTATCCTCAAAAATTCGAACACTTTACCCCGGTAAATGAAACTCGTGTATTGTCTAACATGGGGAGCCAAGGGATTTGTAGATATGAATTGTTGAGATCCAAGCATGAGAACCACGTTTTATTTCCGATTCCGGCAAGGATGTATTCGATACTCTGGGTCCTCGTGTTGTCGGGTGTTATAAAGGTGTTTAAGTGGCGAGCGTCTATCGTAATGCGAACCTTTCCTGAGCTCTTTGCAACAACACATAAAGGGTTTCTATATGGCGAATTCGACGGTTGTATTATTTTCTGCTCTATCATTTGTGTTATCGTGTCATGTACTGCGTTTTGAAGGGTTATCGGTATATTTCTACATTTATATTTCCATGGAGGAGCTGGTTTCACCTCAAAGGAATATTCGTAATTTTTATAGCAACCTGTTTTGTCTGAAAATGCTTCTCTGTTGTTCCATAGAATTGTAGTTAGTGTTTGTTTTTGTCGTTTGCTGAAGGCTGAAATGTCATTAACCTTTCGTGCAATGCACTCTCTAATTTGTCGGGTGTCGTTTCTCCGTACAGGTATTGTTCTACATTTTCACCTGGTAAGTCATCCAGTCCGCTTATCTTTGCGCCTTCCACGGGCTTTATATAATAATTATTCTTTATTTTATCTTCTCTATATTCTTCGTCGTCTTGTTCATTAATATCTTCTATTTCCTCTTCCTCATAAAATCTATCATCTAGCTCTACCTGCGCTTTACATATCTCGCCCCCAAGGCTGATGATTTGTACAAAAAACCTGTTCTGCTGAATATCTCTTTCACCCTCCGTTAAGTGTGGTGTTATACCTGGCATCTTGAGAAAGTGTGTTGTGACTGTCTCATTGTTTGTGGTCACTAATGTTAGCTCCCTGGTTCTATAATTTACGTTAGCCCTGAATTCAGATAGCAGGTCGCTCCCAATTATTAATTGTGTAACTAAATGTGGAACCACTAGAAAAATATACTCAAAGTCTATCTCTTGAATGTTAAATGGTATCATTACTTGTTGTTGGATTCGGGTTTTCTTTCTCCCTATTGCTAAGATAGCGTAAACATTCTTAATAGGCAATGTTTGCAGTTTTATTCCACGCGATATGATCGTTTTATAAAATTCTGCATAAAGAAGCCATTGCTCCGGAGTCCACGATAGCCTGGTATGCTTCGCCTGTTATTTGTATTGACACTTGTGGTGAGTCTATAATATCGCCTTGTCTTTCTTCATTAATGGAGTTGTTATCCCCTGTGTTGCAAAGAGCTGAGGGTTCTAGATACGAGAATTGATCCTGACCCCGTTTTAGTTTTCCGTCGTCTCGTTGGTACCGAATGCGCCACCGCGCCTATCATCCTGTGTGGCGGTGCCTGGTTGTCACGGTTGAACCATGTTTGCTTTTTGATGGTCCCTGTGTGTTTTGTTTGTGTGTTGTCATTTCGTAGGTGATTTGACCGTGGATTGTATTCTATATCTTCCCGTCGGTTTTCCTGAGGCCATGATAGTGCGTCTACGTTTTGTCCTGGGCGGCTGCGTTCATTGAAAGTTTTATTCGGGCTGTGGCGTACATCTTGCATTGCCTCATATTCGCGGGGTTCCGGTTGTTTGTGTCCCATGAGTTACGCCTCTGGCTCCCGTTTACTCTTCCATAATTTATGTACCTTCTCGCGTTGTCTCGCGGTGGGTTCCTGTGAAAATGGTTGTCGCCCCTGTGTCTCAAACTGGTTGCCCCTGTCATCGTATCGGTTTTGTTGAGGGTATGGACCTCGTCTTTGCTGATAGGTGGGGTGTGCCCTTAACCCACTGAAATTTTGGGTCGGTGCTCTATTTTCCGAGCTACCGCTCTGGTGTCCTTGTAGCGCCGTCAACAGTTCTAGTGTGTCAGAAATGGTTGTCGCCATAGCTACAATTAAATTATTTCGGATATTATCCGGGAAATGCCTCACGATCAGTTTTACAAATTTATCTTCTTGCATGGGTGGGTCTAGTAATTGACTCTGTTGCGCCAGATCTAGGAAGTAATCTATGAGTTGTTGCCCCTGCCCTGATGTATATTTGCCATTATTTATTCGGATTCTCACCGCGTATTGGGTGATAGTATTCCAATATTTGGTTAGGAATAAGTGTTTGAAGTCAGAGTACGTGGTGTGGTCGCCGATCGCTAACCGAAACCAAGAGAGTGCCCTGCCTTGTAACCCTTTCTTTATAATTAATAATTTCAAGGTTTCCGGAATTTGTTTTAACTCGAAATAAGCGTCCAAATCCATAATGTATCGTTTCGCATTGTCTCGCAAGTCATTAAGCTGTGGTACAGCTATCTCATTTAGTAAATTAAAATGTAGAGGGTACGCATGCACATTCATGTAACTAGGCTCCTCATGAGCTAAACTAGAAATTGGTGTTTGCGGCGACGCAAGCGGCACATGAATTGCTGGTTGCGTTTCCGCGGTAATATTTTCGCGAGAGGTGGCATGATTATTGGCGTTTTGATTTGACACATTTTGTTGTCTTTCTATAGTTGCTCTAACCTGTGCCAACTCACGCGAATTTTTGTCAATTTGTGCTAATGCTGCGTTGTGTTCTGCAGCTGCTTGGTTTGTCGAAGTGGTGATAAGTTCTTTCATTGTTGTTAATTCTGTATTTATATTTTCTTTAATATTTGCACAGGCTGCTTGCAGATCACAATTCAGCTGTTCCTGGTTTGCGTGGTTAGCAGACATTTGTGTGACCCTTCCCTTTAAAGATTTTAATTCTGAGCATGCTTCTAGAACATCTGTTCTAATGCTAATGACCTCCGATCGTAAAGAAGCTTGCCCTGCATTCATCTCCGTCACTTGGTTTGCTTGTCGGTTTACCTGCTCCTCTATTTGTGTTTGGTGTTCTGAGAATTTTGTGTTCAGTTTCTCTAAAATTTTTGCCTCGAGCTTCTCCCCTTGGGCAACTAATTGTGTGTGTACCTGGGTCATCAGTCTCTGTTCTAATTGTTTTAGGGTTTCCTCCTGTGCAGTTAGTTTTGCGTTTAGTGTCTCTCCTTGTGTTTGAATTTGTGAGTGTAGTGTTTCACCTTGTGCGGTGATGTTTTCACATTGTGCAGTGATTTGAGAATTTAGTGTCGCACCGTGTGCGGTGATTTGAGAATTAAGTGTCTCACCTTGTGCGGTGATTTGAGAATCAAGTGTCTCACCTTGTGCGGTGATTTGAGAATTAAGTGTCTCACCTTGTGCGGTGATTTGAGAATTAAGTGTCTCACCTTGTGCGGTGATTTGAGAGGTAAGTTGCTGGAATTGAATAAACATTTGTTGTATTACTGCCTCTAGTGTATATGGATTTTCCGCACGTTTCTGTTGATTTGTTGCTTCTGTTGTCTGTTCCTCCGTAAAGGCGTTCTCCATGGTGATTTTTGTTGTTTTGCCGTTACGGAGTAACATTCACTTTTCCCTTGGTGTAAGAAATGTTGGTTGTACTTACTTGTTGCTGCTGTTGTGCTGGTATTGGTCTGGTGATGGTTGCTGGTTCCTTGGCGGCGTTCTCCGTTTTGTTGGTGTGAGTGTGTTGGTTTGGTAGGGTGTTAGGCGTGGGTGTAAGACACGTTGGATGCCATTTTGTAGCGGGGGTTTGGAAAATAAGGAACGTTTTCTGGTGTGTATGAACTTGGTTTAGGGTTTCGGGTACGGAAAGATTATTGCCGGCTACTCAGGTAGAGGATAAGTGATTGTGAGATTCTAATCTCAGGGATTGTGTGGATGGGAGATGAATTATACTCACAACTCCTCTCAGTGGCCCATTTATTCTGAAGATCCACACTTGTTGTCGTACTAAAGACCCTTTGCACAAGACGCGTTCCTATCTGTTTTTCCCCGTTACAGTTTCCGTGCTTCTACCCTGGATTTTATTCTCTTTCTTAGTTATTCACTATATGACTTTTGTCATTCCTAGCTACCCTATCTCTCACTGTTATATTATGACGATTTCCTATCGTATATCTCTTTCCCTAGTGATAATATAAACTGTTACACGTTGCTGATTTCCCTATCGTTTACTACACTAAGCATTTCATCTTCTCTCCCTGACCCTTCACGACACAAAGTGTTTACGTCCTCATCCTAGCTCTTCCCGACACAAAGTGTTCCATGTTTCGCATGTCGAAAACTCGCTGCTGCTCCTAGACAAAAATCTATTTCACGCCTCTTTTCTAGTTTCATTCCCTTGCGTTACTATTCACGTGACTTTTGTTATTCCTTATTGGCTATTTCGCTACTTTGCGCTTTTTCTCCCATTGGTTCAATTTCAACAACCTTATGCACTGCGAGCGTCTCTACTGTTTCACATTATTAACGGCTGATTTGATTTTCTGTCCGCATGAGTGCCTAGCACATCCGTTTCATTGTTTCGTTTTCCGGCGAGTCGCCGTCGATTTCAATAGAACCTAACTGTTTCTCCTGGTCGCCTTTCCTGTATTTATTAAAGTGTTTTGCCCTCTGGCCGATTTCCTTGTGTGTTCTTTTCCTGCGTTTCCTTTCACATTCTGATTTATTTATTCGTGTCTCTACTTTACTTTATTTCATTCGTAATAATGTTTATTCCTCCCTTTTCTTAATCTTTAATATTCTCCTTTATATCCTTCTTATTTTGTTTTATTAGCGGATTAGTCTTAAACTTTTATTTTGGCTGTGATTATTATTGTACTCGCGGATCTTATCACTTCATTCTCCAACACCAAAAAAGGCAGAAGTTGTTCCATCTGCAGGGAAAGTGATGGTGATCACATTTTTTACTATAATGGAATGATTTACCAGCATGCAGTTCCCCTCACACTACTGTTACAGCAGCATACTACACGTCAGTATTGGCTACACTGAGGAAGCACATTGCAAAGAAACGACCAGAGCTTTCTCGGACAGGGTGGCGACTTCATCATGACAATGCACGGCCTCACGTCGCAAATCAAGTCATGCAGTTTCTGGCTCGATTCAACATTACCCGTGTACCACATCCACCTTATAGCCCCGATCTTGCACCCTGTGACTTTTTTATTCCCATCACTAAAGGCAAAGCTTAGGGGTATTCGATTTGAGAACTCTGAAGCAGTGCTCAAGAAAAGTGAGGCGATTCTCAAGGACCTGACAATAATGGTCTGCACCACGTGTTCAAGGACTGGCAGAGATGGTATAAAAAGTGCATTGAAGTAGGAGGGGACTACTTTGAAAAAGATCATGTAAACATTGAATTGGAGTAATAAACATCTGTGAAAAAAATCAGTCTCAGTCTTTGTTGATCAGCCCTCTTACTATACAGAGTAATATTGCAATTATAAATTTCTTAACCTTTCAACATAAGCTTAATAGTACAAGCTACAGTTCTTTATGCTGCAGTGTTGCTCAGTTTGGCTGAGGTGAAATACTAACAGTAAAATCTTGTTTAACTTGGTGAGTAAGGTATATGTTAGTTCATATTTTGGTTGTTAAAGTACTTAACATTTGTTTAACATTTCAACATAAATTTAGTAGTGCAACACCCACCTATTTAAGCAGCAGGGTTATTCAGTCTTACAGGCTTAGTTCCTTGAGTGTATGTCGTTATAGTGTTTTAAATTGAGTTTGGTCAAGTATTCCTCTATGTTAGCCATTGTTGGATTGGATGTTTAAAATAAAAGTTGTGCCAAGCCAGGATCTCGAGTTCCTTGGTATTCTCCCGAATCCTGTTTCCTGAGTTGGGGAAGGTCTTGTGAGCGTGCACTTATGAGTGCATGTATCCAGTGGCTCAATACTTACTCCAGAATGAAGCTTTATAAATGAACAATAAAGTTAAATGAAGAAGAATGCTATTCATGTTATTCATTATGTATATATGTATGTATGTATGTATGTATGTATGTATGTATGTATGTATGTATGTATGTAGCCCCAATGACCTAGTTGTCGACGGGCCCTTAAAACTCACTCACTGTCTGTATAAACAAATTTTGAGGGAAAACAAAATCTCAAGATAAGGCAAAGAACTTAGTGTGTCAAAGGAAGTAAAATAAACTGGCCCTAGGTGAATTAATATCGCGAATTAAAAACAACACACACTAAAACATTAACCATTCTCTTCTCTTTATTATCTGTTAGTCCCACACTTGTTGACTCGCCATTTCACACTAAATACATTAGATTGCTATCTTAGCAAATGTAAATGTCCTACTATAAACGAATCCTCCCAAACAAAACGTTTAGAAATCATAATACACCTGTACTTGCGCTGGAAAACATATAAATGCAACAAATTTCGTCATGTAATTCACCTTTGGTCATATGCGGATACATTTGCCTAACATGTTTTGTGTCCGGTCAAGTTATTCGTTCTGCAATAAAGTATGATAGGATGAGACAATTAGTTTACCACTATAATTTTCCTTCAATGCGATTTAAAAAAGAAGATTAATTAAGATATACCTGAAGGAACTTATTGATTATCGAACAGAACTTGTAAACTGAATTTAACGTACTCAAAATCCATAAAAATTATTGTATTGTTCTACTAAATTATGCACATAAAAACCAGAATAAATTTCCTGTATATCGCCATAAATACAAAACTAAATGATTTGACTTTGTGTGCTTATTTAAATCTAAACGTTTAAAAGCGCAGTATTTTACGCCAATATCAAACTTGGTCCAAGGTTATACAACGGAGTGATAAAAAGATATGAACAATAGCATTTTAAACTAAAAACATAAAGGCATTATTGGAAAAAATTATAATAGAAACATGTTTTAAATTTTAATTATATTAGGAATCCCTCCTGAGCACGGGATTTTTCTCCTTCAGGGGTGTGGCCGAAATTAGCTATTGTTACTCATATTTTATGTAGTATTTCTCTGCCAAAGAAATAAATTAAAAATAAGAAAAAACGTAATGATTCTCTATTTAAGCTAGTCGTGAACAGAATATGATAAACAAATGAAGAGAGGGATCAATTCTTTTTAATGCACCGTTTATTAAACAAAATCATAGTTTTTTATGTGTTCTCATTTATGCTGAAAACACTTACGATGATATATTCACATTTGCTGGTGTGAGAAGTTGTGAATAGAGATTTAAGAGAGGGGTTGGTGTTTGATACAAGATCGTAATGTCTTTAGAAATGTTCTAATTTCTTTAGAAATAAACCCTCAGAGTTTGGGATTTATCATATAACTTATAGTTTATTTAATAAATCGACTTTCAGTTTTGAATTGAAAACTTAGATTACTTTGGAATGGAACTGGTAAAGAAGCGAAAAATTACTTAGTAGAAATTTCAGCTGATAATACAAAGAAGGAAATGAAACCAGAGTATCTGATCAGCCACGCTGTTTTTACTCCTCCTTCAATTTGTCTTCTACCTTTGTTTTAATCCTCATGGTGTTGTTTGTAGAGCTGGGTTAATGTTCATGCGTATTCAACATCTTTGGTTAGTGCTTGGAACAGAGTGGTATATTCCACTAAATCGAAAGGTTTGTTTAATCTATGAAAATTGTGTTCAGAAACAGATCTCGCTCTTCGATTAATTCCAGCTTATAATTTACCTTTCACACGCGATGCTATGTTCTGAAGGTAGAATAAACATTTACTTGTACCTCAATACATCTAGTTGCATGTATGTGAAAACGTTAAATCACACTTGCTGTTTCAGTCGATATGTTGTGGCAATGAAAGCTTTTGGGGTGTACGAATTATAGCTATATGAAGAGCAACAACCACGATTACTTTGATGTCCGAAAACTGCAACCATAACTGGCCTTTTTGAGGCTATCATGGACAATATGAGAAATGATGTGATGTTTTCCTGGAAATCACTGTGTGCTATTTTCTATAAAATAATTATTTTTTAAAGTTGCGCTTTATCGTCTGACCAAACCTATCTAAGCTCCGTTTCATGTTACTTTTTAACCAGAATGTGAAATGAACACTGGCTATGAATAACGAACTCTTAACGTGTAGGGTAAATGGAGAAGCATTTTAGTGAACTCAATAGAGGTCGTTCTAAAACTAGTGATTGCGCTTTCATAATTATATTTAAGTTCAAAATTACCAAAAATTTTGTTTTTAAAACAATTATAAAATATAAAAATGGAAATTTTAATCTTCCAAAATTTTATTCTCAGAACGGGAGAATCCTCCTTTCCTCTTTAATACACAGTGTGGGCTACAAATTTGTTCTAGTAGCAGTTATTCATAACCTCAACGCTAACACACAGCTCATTTTATGTACTCTCGCAACGTGCACAAGATAAAAGCACTGCAAACATAAACATTGCGTTACAGTTCTCGTCATTAGAAGAGTGAAACTATTTTGTTACAGATTTTTCATCGTTATATTTTCTATATTCTATTTTCGTGTGCTGCTTCTTTCTAGCTAACGATATCCTAGCCTCAATGTTTTGCTTTGCATTCATAAATCCAGTACTTTATTTTTTCCTTTACTCTGATCTTCAGCTGACATTCCACCAGATAAACCTTATGTAAGAAGGAGGATCTCAAAACAATATCCATATTATGGGCACTCTGTAGAATATACAATCCAACATCAGGAGCATCAGATGCATAAAAATTATGATGGATGAAATGTGTCTGTTAATGAGAATGGAACTGGTTACCCTAAGAGCATTAACAGTTATCTGAATTCATGTTTGGTAACTAGTGATATCTCGCAATAGGAAAATTTAGCGGCCAGTAACAAATAGACCTCTGGGATTATTTTATGTTGCCGAGCAAATTTTATATCTGACTGGTTAATATAAATAACATTCCACAAAAGAAGTAAGAAACAGTTTTGCTTATTCCCCGAAAAAAGACTTCTCTGAAAAGCCATGAACTAGGATACTTAGGGACATATTCATAGCTATTGTTCGCATTGTTGTTTCCACTAACCTTTGCGAGTCCAGTAGCCAGTTTTGCTGTTTATACTGCTTGTTAATTGTAAACTTTCTAATTTGCCCAAATCTGTTTCATAATGGAAACTCTACAAACAAGCTTAAATATTTCAAGGTGAAATGTTATAATATCTACGGGTTTTGTTTCACTATCAAATAGTAATTTCACATATTTTGAAGTAAACTAATCAGCAAATGACTTAAGGTTTATAAATGAAGCTATATTTTAGTAACGTTTGTGAGAAAAAATAAAAACATAAAAGGAAGTACACAGTAAAATATCACTGAAAACTACTACTACCTCTACCATTACTACTACTACAAGACTTCCACTATTTAGTAGCTGATCCAGTAATTCAAGCAATGATGAAGTTCATGCACGAAAAAGTAGAGCATATAAACCAAGGATCTGTTTTTGAATACAACCGGAGGTTTCGGATAAATCCTTTAGCAATGGAATAGCTATTGCAGATACTGGGATCACGTTCAGCAAGCAACAGAAAACCTTAACCTGAAAACAAGTGTTTGTTGCTTTGCACTTTCATCCAACAGCAGACATATGACAATGGAGTTGTTAGATTAGAGTTTTAGTATTGAGCACTAGAGTGAATGGTGACCGCATATTGAGATACTGAATGATATTTAACTACTATTATTTGTGTGAAGACTGCGAAGGATATTATTAGAATCTGAACCACATCTTTTGTGTATGTCCATTATTTTTCGCTCTTTACCAACCAATGGTCTGTGTCATAATGTGGATTTTCTTCCATTTATTAATTCTCAGGGTTTGGTGGCTATTTCGGAAAACGCACCAACAATATAGATTTTTCTTCCCTAATTCTCGCCAAAATAACAACTTTCTTTTCATTTGTGGCCTTAAATGGTATGCTGAACCTAGAATTGAAAATCCTGTGTTCGTGCTTAGACCAATCAATATAATACACATCATAATAAAGCATATTCTGCAAATGACATATCAAATTAGAGTTACTAGCATGGCCAAATGCGAGAATTTTTAAGTGCGTGTTGTTAATATTTGACATATTATAATCTTCAAATGCAATTAAATAGCTTTATAACATGTTTTTCAGATTAAATAGACACATGTTACCTATCGAATGTGCTAAAAGTATGGAGACTTAACTAACATAGATCTTCAGTGGTTTTTGTAACGCATGGTTAATGAGCTTTGAAACCGGAATACGACAGAACGGCCAGAGTGTTTACGTTTGTCAATGGTTCATCTGGATTTGCAAAGTTCCTCAGTCTTTACCCATTAACAAACTTTTATGTTGAAACAGAGCTCACAAATATTATAATCTTTTTCCTTGTTATTCCTAAATTGTTAATGTATAAACTCTAAATATTGTGAGACAGGGACCTGCGCAAAGTGGATGAGACCATAGTCCGACATAACCATACCTACCATACTATCGAGGGGAATAACTTCTTAGAGTGGTGTATCATAATTCCGAAATGAAATGCATGCTACTCAGCGCAACATTTAATAGTCTTTGTTAATACATACCTGAAAACGCTTCATTTACGCTGAAATGTACCCGATTCAGGATGGTGAACGTGAAGTCGACGTAGACCCGCATTCCTTCGGAGGGATTCCTCCACACTAGGTACACTCCAAGAACTTTGTCGGTCCTGGAGAATGTGATGGCCCAGCGATGGTAACCGCATGGAAACTCCTTAGATGTGACATCCCGTTCTAGGTCACGGGTCACCGATTTGGTGACCACGAATGTAAATACGTGAGTGTTAGCACGGTCCTGAAGTTTTGCAAACCGGTAGAGCAGCGACATCACAACATCTGCAAAAATGAGAAAATGCACAGCATTAAGATACGAGCAATTAACACATTTCCATAATTTTAGTAGCTATACAGGGTTACATTAGAAGCCATAATATGTATTAGTTGATTATCGTGTTTATTTGTTAATAGCTAACTCCTGGGGTTAAATCAATCATAGCACGTGCAGCAGTGCGTGGTATGTAATTAGAAACTTCATGTGTCAGGGTTAACTCACACTTACCGCATATACGAGATATCCCATTCTGTTTTGAATGTGTGGAATTGATAAAGGCCGACTGTAGCTGAGTTTATTATTTATCATGCACCAAGGAAAATTGTTTCAGTAATTGATTTTTGGTTAGATTTTACTTGGAGTATTTTTATAACTTTTTTAAAGTTATAAAACTGCTATATGCATTTTCCAAAAATAGATAAAATATTCAAATATTTTAGCTTTATGCTCATTACTATTTTCCTTTAATGCAGTTATCATTATAACTTATAAAAAATGTGTTACCATGAAAAATCAACTAAATCTGTCTTAAAACACACATGGCATTAACTATAAATGCATTTGTAAAATATAAATGTCTTCTGTGCATGGAAGCCGTGGTCAAAGAATACAATTAGTGAAACTTGATGTTTCGTCCGGCACAGTTGAGGACGAACTACTATATATGCCAAGTTTCATCAATGTTTACACTTCCCCATGTGCAGTTTCAAATTATTTCCATTATCTTCCACAATCCGCAAGAACTTAGTTTTTGATTCTAAAATATTACACTCAACACACTTAACTAATTGTTTTTTTTAGTTCTTTCTTAATAATTCCACATAATATTTCTCTTTTTATGTTAAGGGCACCCTCTTTTCATTCCTAAACTCCGATTACTTTGCAACCGCTCATGATATCATATATGAAGCCATTACCTCGTTCACAATTCTCATTAAATTCCAACTACGTATATTTTCGGGGCTTTCTTTAAATAAGTACTGGTTTCTTTGATTTTGAAAACCTTTTTTGCATCCATCTTCATCCCATTCTACTTTCGTTGTCATTTAAATAGCTCCGTTAGCAGCTCCTTTTCTGTTAGCAATATCATATCATAAATACATTTTGTGAATTTTATACCATAATTATCGACAGGAAGATATAAATAATTGAATAAAGAAATAATAGTGAGATAGAGAAATTATTGCAATAAATAATTGCTAAATATTAAATCAATGTATAATGTAATAAGCTTGAGTTGAAGGAAAATCTCATTAGCGATCCATGTTAAGCAAAGTCATTAGCAATAGCGAAAGAGCGAACGCATTTGATTAAAAGTTCTGGGAATGCCACTAAGGGGAGAATTTAGTACGTTTGAATAATTATGTAGGCAGAAATTCTGTAGAAGAAAAAGTGAATGTAATCCTGAGATTCGGGAAGGTACCCCATAGTACCAGGTATATCCAAAACTAAGGTCCGTTTGGTCATAACAACAACATCGCAAATAAGACAAGGTTTTTATTGACAGTAATATATGCCTACATACGTATGTACTTTACTTTTAAACATAATCGGCGTTCACATCTATATACTTGTGTGACGCTACACCAGCTTCTTTAACCCCTCAGTATAGAAGTCTGCCGCCTGGGACTTGAACCACTTAGTAACCTTCGTCTTGAGTTCATCGTCGGTTTGAAATCGTTGTCCACCCAGCAACCGTTTCAAATGCAAGAAGAGTCGCTTGGTGCCAGACCGGGAGTGTACGGAGGGTGGTTAAAGAGTTCCCAACGAAACTCTTGAAGCGTATCTTTGGTTTTGGCAGTGGCGCACGGGCGTGCGTTGTCGTGCGGGAGGATGATGCCAGACGACAGTTTCCTGCGGCGTCGATTTTGAATCGCCCTCTTAGTTTGGTAAGCGTTGCGCAGTACATGTCTGCTGTAATTGTTGACCCACGGCCCATGAAATCAATCCAAAGGACGCCCTTTTCGTCCCACAACCCACTAGCCATCATTTTGCGATTCATGTGCGGCGACGACTGCTTACACTTTTGGTTTGGGTGAAGCGGAACGGCGCCGCTGCATTGACTTGTTTCGATTCAGCGTTGTTGTACACTATCCATGTAACCGTAACAATGTGGGAAAATAAACCATCATCTTGTCTATAGTGCTCCAAAAACTGTCGTGCACTACGCATTCGTTGCTCTAGTGCAACGAAGTGTTCTAGTGCTGACCGGTGAGCAGTTTTGGTACCCACCTCGCACAAAGTTTCCGATATCCGAGCTGTTCAGTGACAATCCTGTAAAGTGAGGTTCGAGCAACATTTGGGAATTCATCAGCCAAACCACTAATCGTCAAACGCCGATTACTTTGAAGTTTATGGTTCACTACTCAACGATGTCGTCGGTCCGAATACTCGGTCTACCACTCCGCTGTTCATCGTGTACATTTGTGCGGCCATTTCGAAATTCTCGACACCAGTGTTGAACCTGTTTGTCACTCATTATGTCCGGTCATTCTTTGTCTTCAAACGGTCGGCAGCTCGCTTCAGTAGCTCAAGTATTAGATCACATTAAATTTTTCAGTCAATTTAAACTGTGCTTTTAAAATACGCCCACGCATATCCCGAGAGAAAGATCTCATAACTAACCACTGTAGCAACCGGGAGCACTATCAACAACAGATATTGTAGCAAAGAGTACGGCTTCAAAAACAAACAAAAGTGATGGCCATCGACCGTCTTAAAAAATTAGCGCCTCATCGTGGAGCAAACTTGGCGTCCATCGCGAGGCTGGAATGGGCGTCAAAATTGGCGCAATATCGTGGGACTTCGAATTGAGGACCATCAAAAGCTGAGAAGGCCACACTGGGAATCGAACCCATTGACCGACAGCACATGAAGGAAAGAAGGAAGGAGGAAGACAATCCAGAACGGCGGTAGCTCAGGCTACATAGGGAGCAAAAAAGAAGAAAGAAGGCATCGGTATCATTAGATAGCAGTCAGTGCATCAGCTAATCAGATACTGAGTGTAAATTTATTTATTTCGATGTTATTAATGTAGATTTGATTAAGATGATGAAAAATGTTAAGTGAAAAGAATTCATAGAAACAATGGAAGTTCAGGAAGGAGTTTCTTATCACTGTTTTTCCTTGGTACTGACAGTATCATTGTCATCTTTCATTATGTGTCATAGGATGCAGAAATACATTTCTTACCTTCACATATAGGTTTTTTTTCTGCCTGAAAGGAGATTTCATTAACCGGTTGCCTTCTCGTTCCCCACTTCCCTAAGTGCATACTCTGATACAATCCAATTTAGAAATATCTATGCGCTTACCGAGTAGCACACCAACTACAAGACACCCGTTTGTTATGGAGTAAAGAGGGCGCACTACGTATGCTCATACAGTAATCACTTATATTCCCTTTCCTGCCTCCCATTGTATAGTTGTTAAGCTTTAACGAAGATAAAGTGCAACTTTGAAATTTTCCCACCATTATGGGATAAGTCATTAGAATCTGGTGATATTTGATTTGTTATATTTCATTCATAACCGGCATCTGTTCCTGTGTTCCGCATTTGTTACATGTGGTGCGAAGGTTAGTTATATTGTACCTCTTACCAAGGGAGGTCGCGCAGGCGGTAGCGCGTGTGACTCACATTCTAGAGGTGTGGGTTCGATGCCCGCGGCCGACCTTCCTGACCCATGGTTTCTTTCGGGGTTTCCCCGGGTCGCTAGGCGAATGCTGGGAAAGTTAATTACATTCCCCTGAATTTCCTGTCTCTCCATTTCACCTCTTTCTAATTTACTTCACCTTTCATCTACTTGGTTGTTTCAGGATTACAAGTCTCGGCGTTGCATGGCAGGAAAAAGGATGCTCTCTGTAGCACTTTGTCTCCCGGAATGGGAGCGTTCTTCGAGACCCAGGCCCCCCAATGGGATGTGCAAACCGCAGGGGGAGGTAAGCCGGTTGCACAAGCTGCCAGCGGGGAGTTTCAACCTAGAAAATGTAGGGACTCTGCCCTCTGCTCTGACGTACCTCCTGATCCGACCGCCCTCTGTCTCCTCTCACCTCACTCCTTCATGCCGGGGCGCCACATTAGGGGTTTAGGAACAGAAAATCTCCTTAAGTCGAAGTTCTAAGTCCCCTTCCGCTCCTAGTCCCACTCCTATATTGTACCTGTTTTATATTGTCGCAGTAGTTCAAATTTGGCACGCCGACCGTTTAGTCACTAGAGTGTTGGCTCACCCGTATCTTAACGTCTATAGAGCCACTACAATGTATCTAAATTTTCCACGACAATTATAGGTAGAGGAGTTTACAGGACAATTAACGCTAGAATTTAACCATATTGTATGTATTCATTTGTATAGGTTCTTATTCAAAATTAATAAATTCGCAAAATTAAAGAATTGGCCGTGAATGGTGGAGCAATTCGTTGATGCCCGTGCCTTAATTATTTCACGCGGCTACAGCTCGCTTTCGAGAGATCTTGGGTTCAAATCGCCTACACCGCACAGCTTACTTAGAATATTTTTATTATTTCTAGTAATTGTAAAGCTGAATACTTCACTACCATGACCCATCATCACTCCTTAAAATCAATGACATAAAATATATGATACATATCGCCACCATTCAGCAGATGGTACAGGAAGGAGACTACGAAGTAAGGTTATTTATCCGGCATAAACTGACATGTGCAGCCTTTAAGTTTAAAAGTGCCACAGAAGCCATACTCTAAAAACTATCGTGGTGCCAACGTATTACAATTATAAAACTATATATTTACAGCCTTAACATAATATCATGCCATGAAATATGATGAGCATCATCATCAACCTTCAAGATTGGCCATAGGCCTATTTTGGTTATAATAATGATAGAGCCTCACAATACCAACAGAAAACAGAAATAGTACGTCTTTTGTAAAGGGGTTATCTGGTGGTTTCTCTAGTTATATTATATACCTACCTAGTGACTTAAGTTAAAATGTTGTCCTGACATGCGACATCAGATGTACTTCTGTTTTGGTAACCTGAATAAGGCTATGTTCCCTAGAGCATATCCACCTAGGCACATACGTACACTGCCGTGCATAAAAAGTGGCCCATTCTCCTAGATCGCCATAGTGTTTTCCACATACAGGTAACCAACTTTTGACTCTACCCAGCCGGTATCAGTTCTCTATGTAACTGCCCTGAAAAACAATTCAGGGACAAACAAACCAACCAATGAACGATGTTTATAATTTCTGTAGAATGAAGTGGTGATTTGGATATCACATCTATGAAATAGTTTCGCTACAATTGGTACGCAAGGAAAGCCTACACCAATTACAAATAATTCGGCCTTTAGAGGAAGGGGTGAAGAGTTATTTGCACGTGAGGTTAAACTGAGCGACAGCTACCATTTACATATATGAGAGCTTTCATCAGCCGCATGGAGATGAAGGTTAAAGTTGTTGCCGCCACTAAACGGTAATAAGAAAACCGATATTAAGAAAACGGTAATGTAGCATGAAAATATAATGTTTGAGTTGCAGGCCATGCCTTGGGGGAGATAAGGTATCCTGCCAATTCAGTGGCTAGAATTATGCTCGAAAAACAGAGGTGGTCACGTTGTCAGGGGGTGTGGCTAGATAAACAGCTCCGTTCCGTCATAGACCAATTTTGTGCACGCCTGTAAACATGAGTCAAAAAGAGGGATCACGTTTTCTTCCTCTTGCTACGTAACTTTGAGTGAACCTAATTTCTTCGTTTTGTTTTAAGCCTTCAGTATTGACATTGGGTTAACTGAAAGTTTATTGATTATGATAATTATGAATAGTCATGAATTAACAAAGGACTAGAAGTAGTGCACATGTATCAATGTCAGATCTAGAGTGCAAGGTGTTGAATCCTAAGTCCCTTAAGGTGCTATGTACTGGGTATTACTCAGAGTGTGTTTTATTCATGTGTTGCTGAAGCTGGATACCGCCAGGGAAAGTAGTAGATCTGACTGTTATGTCTGACAAATATTTACACTATTTGCGTGGGTTCAAAGCGAAATCTAATGTGTGAAAGAGTATTGATTCCTTTGAAAATGACAGAATGTCAGAGATAGGAAGAGAAGGGAGAAAGATAAACAGATTCTCCCCTAAGAAAAAAGAGAATTTTACGAAAGCGAAAAGCATTGTGGTTAATAATTTTACTTTACTGGAGGTACCGTATTTTAGAAACATGGAAGTACAACACAGACTGAAACTCAGCGTGTGATATATTGTTGATGAACTACAATATATGCGACGAAGTAATAAGTGTGTGATTCGCAGAGTTTGACTGAATACAATTTAATCCGGAGTTTGTACAGAAGGCTCCAAATGTTCTCCGATTGATCAGGGGGTGTAGAGGAAGAGGGGGAGGAATGTCTTCTGGACTAGTCATGCCTGGCTATAGCCGAGAGTAAGCGCCGGTATCCTCTCAAAGGTCACATTTACTTTTGTGTATGCTAAAAATAATTCAGCGACCTGACTGTACGAGGAAAGAAGACGAACCTAAATTCTTTCTCTTTACTAGATCTGCCAAAGCGAAATAAATTAACATTTTCGTTATATAAAATGTTGCTTAAAAAGCAAATATTGCACTATTTATGCGGGTGCTACAGAAATTTAAGATGCATTATTCAGTAATTTTCTTGAGAAACAAGGTTCACATAATGTATATCTTGTTTTTAAAGTTTGATGCTAGTAATAATGATAGGCTCATAATTAATGGACTGTTCTACGTGAACTCCGACAGCATAGTGCATTTATTATCTTGAATATAAGTTTGTTTTGTATTTTAATTTTAATACAGATTGATCACAACGTTTACCGCTAAGTGTGTAGTTTCATACAGTTGGCACATTCCTTCTGATGATATTCAAGTCACGCTTTAAAAATACGAAGCAAAAGGAATGTTAATGTCAAACAGCTGAAGCAGTTTAAGCGCAATTAAGTGCTACATTTAATTTTCTTAAAAATGAGAAGTATTTTGCGTTTATTACTGAAAGGCGAATAAAGATTGTTTTATTTGGAACATAATTCCCCTTACACACAGTCGGAAGAGAAAGGAAGAGAAACCGTGCCAACCGTATAGTAGACGTAGAATAAAAACACCTAGATATTGAATCTAAAAGATGAAAATGTTAATAGATCCAAGGAAGCAATGTTTAGCGTGAAATATGCAGTTTCTATATAGCTGTTCTATTCGGTTACGATAACATATAAGCTAAATTTTCAAAATAGACACGAAAGTGTTAATACAAAACAGTTGATGTGCTTTTGTTGCAATTGGTTCCTTATTTGAAGGCACTCTATTCTGAATATTCAATTACTTTCAAAAGTAACTTATTTTCAAATTAAAAATCCGAAGAAAGAAAAAGAAAGAAGGAAAGAAAAAAGGTTTGGAAATAACATGCGGTGTTAGACATAGATACTTTGTATTATGACTCACATTCTGAATTCCTAAAATGTTTCTCTTTCCTGGTCTGGAATGGAATGGAATGGAATGTGTAACGGAGGTGCCCCGGGGGGAGGGGTGAGGTGAGAGACACAGAGCGGCCGGAACCAGGAGTGACGGCACAGTTTCCAGATTGTGTCGCTTTGGCAATCGGGCAGGCAAACCGGGGACCTCACCCCGACACAAAGGCTCCAACGCCCCCTCGTCAGCCAGCCGAAGATCGAGAGAGGGATATGATTCCACAGAGAGCATCTTTTTTCCCGGCCACGCCGCACCAGAACACCGTTACCGACACTTCTAACCCTAAAACAGACCTAACAGAGTTATGGAGGAATGAAATGAGGAATGAACGGTATGGAGGGACAGGAAGATCCGGGCTGAGAGAAACCACTCCAGCATTCGCCTGACGGCCCGGGAAAACTCAGAAAAGGCCCATATATCAGAGTGGGCGGTCATCGGGAAGCGAACCAGAGACCTCCCGGATGCAGTCGCACACGTTACCGCGGCGCCAACTAGACGGAACCTGGAAGATCCGTAGCTCAAATCCCCGGCTGTGGCATTGAATTTTTCAGTCTGATTCTACCTTTCCAATCTTGTCCTACACACAGCTTGTGTGAAAAAGTTGCTTCTTGTTAATTGGGATGAACTGTCATTACGTCTTGCAAACTTCGTTGTAAGTGCAGGAAGAATACAGTAGCCAAAACGATAGTCAACTGTTTATGTGGTGCCGTTGAAACTCCACGCTCTTTGCATTATCATGAGAAAGATCTGTGTTGTATTCACATAACTTTCTCTTCTCACCATTCTACAAATTGTTTTTATTAACACTTATTTCTATATCTACTTCTTGATAAACTTTCAATTCACGTTTAGTCCATTTCTGTGGTGTAGGGTTGTCTCAAAAGGTCCTGAGTTCGAATCTCGGTTAGAGCGAGGTATCTGGCTAAAGTTTTTTCCGGGGTTTCCCCTTATCCTGAGAAGATACTGAGATGATGAATGTCAAGTAACTCTACGCTCTGGTGACCTTGGGTCCATTCGAGCTTCATTTTTATCATTTCGTTTCTTCACTATCCGTAAGAGCCAACCCGGTTAAAACACGTTAATTAAATACCAAAAGAAAAAATTCACATTTGCACATCTCGTTATAGGATACGTAGATAAAGTGATAGTCACTTTCAAAAAGCATGTCACTATGCAATACTTTGAAATTCCATGCTGTTTTACAACCGCGACAAAAACAAAACGAATAGCGACTTCCCAGTTGCAAAACGTATTCAAATCAGTAATAAAAAATCGGATGTGTCGCACTTACATGAGTTTCTCTGCTCTTGTACAAACTATTTTTATAAACGTCTATTCTCCATCTAATTCATGTCATTCGAGATAAACATTTGCAGAAACATTTGCAAATCTTATTGCTAATTTTCTTGTAGGCTTTAAGCGATAGTCAAATCTTTTAAGAGCTGGTTGCTATGTGGAGCATTCCATTCTCTTTGTATGTACAGGACATAAAAAGACGAATAACGAATTCCCATTTGAGAAACACTTTTTCTTGGAAAATTCAAACAAATAATAAGTGCTTCACTCCACAAAAAATGTGTATGACATAAATTGTGTGTTTTAACGAGCTCTACATTTTTTGTGCAGAAAACCTTTGTTTATCTCTTACGGTTTACAAGTTGTGCAAAAGGCATTCAGAAAGAAGAATACTTTTGGGGACATTCCCATAAAATTCAAAATATACATTTTCTTTTTCATGAAAATATCTGAAATATATTTTAATCAAACTTCTTACAGCCATTTTTGAGAAAATCAAAATTTTCGAAACAGTTCCACATAAAGGCTAGTCTGCGGTGTGGGGATTCTCTTGAAAATCTTCCTGTCGCATCTTTTAAAGACACTGAACTTAAATACCAAGTTTGGTATTTATCCTACTTTTTCGTTTTTGAGTTATGCTGTTCACAGACACACACACGGACATGTTTCCAAAAATGCTTTATTTGGATTCAGGGCACCTCAAAGCATGTATTTCCGCAGAAATGTGGTACCGAATTATTGGGTGGAATGCAGTACTTGCCCTACTTAACTATACGTAGTAGAGAAAGTAAAAATATCTGGGAAATAGTTGTTTCATAAAACATATGTATGACAAACCGTGTGCTTTAATGTGGTCTGCATTTCTTGTGTAAAACAAGATCCATCTCTTACAGTTTACCAATTATACAAAAGTCATTCAGAATGAGGCCCCTGTACAGAAAATTTAAAATATAATTTTGTTTGTCATGAACATATTTAAACAGAGAGTATTTTAATCAAAATCATTAGTGCCATTTTTGAGAAAATAAAAAAATTCGAAAATTTATACATGTAAAGGGTTGTTCGGGGTGGGGGAGCTTTCCTTGAAAATCTTCGTGTGCCATCTTTGAAAGATGTTGAACTTAAATATCAAGTTTAGCATTTAATCGACTTTTCCTTTGGAGTTATGTTGTTCAAGGACACGCAGGCTAACGGAGCTTTTTCTATAAAATAGGTGTTGCATTCACATGACTTTCTCTACTCATTCTTATACAAACTATTCTTGTAAAGCTAATTCTTACATCTATTTCATGTTAATGTACATAAACCATCACTCATCTACATATTTTGTTGTAGGTATAAATAGAGCATATTAAGCTAACGCTATAGCCAAACCCCTCAAAGCTATGGCTTTGAAACTCTGTTCTCTTTGTATTAGCGCGACAAAGAAAGAAAGAAAAACAATGGCGATATGCAGTTGAGAGAAGCATAAAGTATTTGAATATTCAAACTAATAACGAAGAATAACTTAGAATAGCTTAACACCATAAAAATGTTATTTGATATAAATTTTGTGCTTTAACAAGATCTACATTTGTTGTGAAGTAGGATTTTTTCTCTCTTTCGTTCACAATAAAGACAAATTTACAGACTACTCTTAGAAAATTAAAGCTATAATTTTAGCTAGTGTGAAAATAGCTTAAACATATGCATTTTAATCAAAATCTTTAGAACCATTTTTAATAATAAAAAGCTTAGAAAAGTGGCTATTGTAAAGTGTGGTTTGGAGTGGGGGATTTTCTTCAAAATCTTCGTGTCCCATCCTTGGAAGATGTTGAACTTGAACACTAAGTTTGGTTTTTAAC
This sequence comes from Deroplatys truncata, assembly GCA_030765065.1. NCBI lineage: Eukaryota > Metazoa > Arthropoda > Insecta > Mantodea > Mantidae > Deroplatys > Deroplatys truncata. The sequence goes on from CM060978.1 coordinate 156,539,368, forward strand.
CCACTTTTCGTTTTTGAGTTATGCTGAGCACGGACACACACACACACACACACACACACACACATACACACACATACACACATACTTGGACCTTTTTTATAAAAATAGATTGTTTGGATTTAGGGAGTTTCAAACTGTTTTCGGTCAAATTGCGATATTGAATTTTGGGTGGACTACAATACTCTCTCTACTTCGTGTAACTACGTAGTAGAGAAAGCAAAAATATCTTCTTTGCGTTCAGGGGACTCAAAACGTGTATTTCCTGTAAATCACGTGATGGAATTTTTGCGTGGAATACAATACTTCTTTTACTTACTATAAGTGCGTGGTAGGGAAAGTGAATATCCTCTCTTTGGGTTCAGGGGGTATCAAAACACGTATTTTCAGTTATTGAATTTTTGGACGGAATACAATACTTTCCTTACTTACTGTAAGTGCAAAGCAGGGAAAGTGAATATGCTTTTTTGGATTCAGGGGTCTCAAAAGTGTATTTCCAGTGAATCGCGTTATTGAATTTTTAGGTGGAATACAATACTTCCTTTACTTACAGCAAGTGCGTAGTAGGGAAAGTGAGTATGCTTTCTTTGGATTCCAGTGTATTTCCAGTGAATAACGTTATTGAATTTTTGGATGGAATACAATACTTCCTTTACTTACTATAAGTGAATAGTATGGAAAGTGAATGTGCTTTCTTTGGATTCAGGGGGTCTCAAAACGTGTATTTCATTAACGTGTATCACGTTATTGAGTTTTGGTTGGGATACAATACTTCCTTAATTACTTTAATGTGCGTAGTAGGGCAAGTGAATATGCTTTCTTTGGATTCAAGGGGTGTATTTTATGTGAATCTCGTTATATAATTTTTGAATGGAATACAATACTTTCTCCACTTATTATAGGTAAGTAGTAGAGACAGTAAAAAATAGAGTTGTGGTAGAGATAAGCGGCTGTTTTTTGTTACGGCATCTTGCATGCAACCAAATACGGAAAAGTCTATCTTAGACTGTAACTTGAAATAAATTTCTGGCCTAAATTGAAGCCACGATTAAAATAAAGTGTACGGAAAAAACATACTTTATAAGGATATTATGATAAATAAAGAACATAGTTAGGCAATAATGGGTTGAGAAAATCGTGATAATTGAAAACCAAACCATTTTGTTTTAACCCTTGCTTATTAGACAATATGATGCCTCCAATTCCAAAAAAAAATAGTTTGTATACTGCTTATGTCGCTGTGCTTTAACGCTATTGCTGTTTTATTTTCAGTTATTACTTTCTTGCAGCCAGTCTAAGAGAAATGTGTTGGAATGCTATTTTCTTTCGCAAATCTACATCCCCTAATCTTGAAGAGCAGGTATGAGCTAAGGCACGTGGCATAGCCTCTCGATAAGACGTCCTGCTTTCCTCTCCACTGCTACCAGCATGTGACCCGGAAAACATTTGGAGCCGCGTGTACTTGTTTTGAAAAGAGGCACAACAGATAGGCATTGGAAGATTCGGCTCATTTCTAACTTCCCCTCGCCCGTTTGACGCGTCTGACGTTAAACGCCACAAAAAGCGATTTGCGATTAAAAGAACTCATTAGTATAACCAGGATAACAGAGACTTTCAGATTTTATTAATTATTAAGCTTAAGGCGTCATTAAATGCCAATCTTTTTCTCTACTTCGTAAATAGCTTACTGAAACTACTTTACAAAAGCAATTGATATAGGTTATTACTCGCTTTGAAGTCCTCGGAATCCATAAAAGGTACTTTTTACAACAAAAAGTTTCCATGCGTTTATGTCTCTCTGTGTGTATGTGTGTATGTGCTAAAAGTATAACTGAAAACCCCAAAATCGAATAAATACCAAGCTTCCTATGTTTAGAGCATAATAAATTATGATTTTCTTTAAATTCGCTTACACACAATACTTCCTTAGGTGGAATTTTTGTCGTGTTTAAAAAAGGTGGGTGAAGATTTTCTTTAAAATATAATAACTTTGAGACATTAGCATGTCAGATAAAATGCAAAATCTGAACTTTCTGTGAATAACTTCATTCTCATAGAATCAACCTTTCCTTTCTTCGGCGTCTATACTTTGCGAAATATTCCTTATTGCATACTTAAATGTTTCCAATTGATGTTAACTTTCTACTTTATGGATCTTCTTTATTTCACTGAGCTCATCACACACGTCATCGACTTGTGATATAAACAACTTGAGTAAGGATCTTGCATCAAATCGGAAAACATTATGACTGATGCAATGTGAGTAGAAGACTTAATTTGTATATGAATAGCGTAACATTATCTGTGAACTGGAATACCAGCCAAAGTCTGTAAAATATAAGAGTCTTACTTCACCAAAAATTCGACCGAGATTTCGCCTGAAGTAGATGCTTTTAGACCACTTGAACCCCCCCCCCCCAAAGCATTGGTAATAAAGAAGTGCCTGAGTGTTTATGTATGTGTATTTGTGAATAGCATAACCCAAAAACGAAGAGTTAGGTGCTGAACTTGGTATTTAAGTTCGGCATCATCCAAGGATGTGGCACGATGACAATACAGAAAATACGCCACCCCAAACTACTCTTTACATGGAAAATGTTTCTTTGTTTTTTATTGTTCTCAACAACGTCTCTAACGATTTTTACTAAAATACCATAAATGTAAGATATCTGTATGGCAAATAAAATGTGTATCTCGAATTTTCTGGGAATGGCCTTTGAAGTCTTGTTCATTATGGATAACTTCTCATAATTGGTAAGAAGTAGACAAAATCTTACTACACAAGAAGCTATACAACTCGTTAAAGTACCAGTTTATGCAAAATAAACTTTTTGTGAAGTTAACCATTTCCAAGATATTACTTTTTATTGGTTTGATTTTCAAATACTTGTACTTTTCTCAAATGGAAGTCGCTATTCCTTTTTTCTCTGGTTATGCGAAGAACATGAAATTGCAGTCATCACATAGCGACACGCTCTTTAAAAAAATTGACTATCGCTTTAGCTACTGAGTAGTACAGCGAATTGTGTAAACTGAAACTGAAAGTTTATGAGGATTAACAAGAAGTAGATAGAATAATAAGCTTTTGTAAGAATAGTTTGTAGAAGAGTGATTAGAGAAAGTCATGTGAATGCAACATATTAGATTTTTATTAATATGAAGTTTTCTTCTATCTAAATACGCTAATAAGTGTAAGTGCGCGACTAATGTTTAAGGCACATCTGTCGCTTAGCAGATTACCTAAGTAAAGGGTAAGTATGTGAGCAAATTCACTTACTGCTAAAATTATAAATTATTAATATTTACACATGCGACAATAAATATCCTGAATAATATTTTGGAGGCTAAGCCGAGTGAACTGTTATGTATTCATAGATAAAAAGAGCATTCATTATATTTTAATAAGCTCTGAGATAATCAGTGAATAATTAAGGACGGGGAAGGTTATGAAATGCCGCATCAAGGTAGGTACGTGCGAGGTATCATTAGCTCCAACTTTGTTGCGTGACCGTGAGTGATGCTTTAGTAGATAAAATATAATTATATCCTGAGTCAAAGTACAATGAGATGTTTCCAGTATCTAAAAGACTGCCAGTTTTGTGATATGGTGTTAAAGGGAGTCCTTTCTGGAAGGTAAGTCAAACATCTCTAATGTAATTGGTGTTGACACTTAAGCATTGCGTGTTTGTAATCTCGTGAGATTCTGAAGAAAATTGGCGTGGATGGAAAGAGAGGGACTCTGTATGAAACAACTAATCAGATTAGGGATAGGAGAAGAAATGTCAGGGTGAAAGAGAATAGCAAGAGACAAACGGCAGGGATGCCCCTTTTCACCCCTCTCTTCAACATCTACTGAAGAACTGTTTTCAGAAACAAGGGCGGAATGATAGTGAATAATATTTGCCGAAAATGTGGTACTGCTTGCAAAAGAGGGAATGATCCTATTGTTGTGCTAAAAGAACTAAATGGCAATGAGAATCAAGGGACGAAGATAAATGAAAAAATAAATACAAATCTATAGCTACAGGAAGAAAAGCAAAGGAGATTCACTTGTAAAATTGGGATGCGGTAGTGGAGGAAGTGAACAACTTTAAATATCTTTGAATTACGACAAGTAGTGACATTAGTAGTGGCAAATAGAGGATTACAGGTGAACTAACGAAGGAAACTAAGGTCTCAATGAAGTGAGAAAAACTATTAGTAGTATTTCAAATGAGGGTATCTGGAAGAATGGAGTGTGAGAAATCAACATAGGAAATATGTAATGAAGCATTTCAGAAAGAGTACGCAAATGGAAGACAATATTAAAACCAGTCAGGAAGAAGAGTGAGATGGATGAGATAGGAAAAATATTCGATGAAAATGACACTTCATGATAATATAAATTTAAATGGTTCATGTGTGCAGACAAAGAGGAAAACGGGAAATAGAATGTAGGGAGCCAGATAGTGAAGGAAATTATGAACAAGTAATTGATTGATTAACGTTTACCTATTCTTATGAAGCACAACTGCCTTTCATGGTACCTCGAGAAAAGGAAGCTGAGCCTCGGGGATGGCAAGATCAATGGATAACGACGAAAGCAGCGATCATGAAAATGTTCGTCCCCTCAGTAATATGTAGAGTTCGGTAGAAGATTCCCATATTCCCAGAATTCACCATCCTGGTAATAGGTCATGGGAAAATACAATCATATTTACATAGATTTAAATTAATTGACAAGCCGCCCTGCACATGTAATGAGGGTTCACGAACAATCTGTAAACATTTAACTACATAAAGGAAAAAACTAGAAAACGAGATAAGGAAAACTCAAAGCATCTGGCCTGTGACTCACGCACAATTAATTAGCAAACGTCTACGCAGTTTTATTAAATTCACAAAATCAATAAACTTTAGTTATATGTAAATAACCATACACTATAGACAATAACACATAACGAGCAAGCCAACGCATTAAATATTTCTTAAGTTTTTGTTATTATGTTTATTTTTGCTATTGTTATTATCATTACTATTTTTATTCATAGATCACAAATTTAATTTTTATCAGTATTAATACAGTGAGAACAAATTTAAAACTAAGTAATTGTAACTGTAAAACTAATATGTTTAATGCACGTAGTATTTAAATGTAATGGAACATGCTGTTAAATACATAAAGAAACTGCCTTGTAACCTTGTTTTAACTCCTACTCAACGTACATATTATTAAAATTAAAGTTTCATCATAAATGGATTATTGTTTAGCTGTAATCTGCTTTCGTTAAGAACTTTCAAGCAGTTATGCAGAGGATTGACGGCCCCTATTTTTAAGCAGAGCGGTGAAGCGTTGTTTGCACGTAAATATTAAACCACTGTTTTATATGACCTGTCGCTGAACGCCTACGCTTAAAATGTACATAGCAACATAGTTGCTGGTGAGAGGAAAACTTTGGTTAGTAGCAAAGGTTCCGCTTAACGCGCAACTTTCACCTTCATAACAATGCTTATAAATAATGTTGCAAGGCCGTTAAACTTCTGTGATAAGATGCTAAAATACGCTATACTTAGACTTTCTTGGTAGTTTCTGAAGGAAATCGTCTACAAAGGTTGAGAAAAACATTCAAGTTCATTAAATAAAGAAAATTATTTATTTTAATAGAATCCTAAAAAGTATGGAACATATAAACATGTCTTGTTCACACAAGGAAAATATTTCCAAGGTATTCCATAATCTAGAATGATATTACAAAGAATAACATTTTGTGTATGTATGCGCGCGCAGGGGTGATGTAAAATAACCTCGGAAACCATTCAACCTTTGTTTGACAATTATTTCGCAATTAAAAAAGCCCTGCTCTTTACGACGGACAACGTAGCGGTAAGGATTTTCAAAGAATGGATATTAAAATACGAACATGTTGGAATCATACAAGAACGTACTTGCGAATAAGGCTTTGGTGTTTCGTTGAGAATAACGTGGAATAGAAAATAGTTGTTACTTGTGGCAGTATACTCTCCTTGCCTCTGTTATTCTTCAGTGTCGTTAGGTTGGCAGTACCATGTAAGCCGTTACATATCCAACTCTCCGCTCTCCTGTCTAACGACCGAGCCAGTCGCTTGTACAAGAGACGACTTCTGGCTTCGAAGGCCAGACACACAACGGACAGTAAGACCGGTACATGAACGTGGTATTTCTACGAAATGTTTGGTATTAAATTCGACTTGTTATTACACCACACAGGCACATTAGTTGAATATATTTCACTAACATATGGATATGGTGTTGTGAAGGTTGTAGCGAATCTTGTATGGACCGCCACTACATGTAATCCCACATGGCGGAGCCACATCACGGTGACGAAATATAGTCCAACATGGCTGCGTCACCTAGTCACTGCTACAAAGAAAGCCTCCAATATGGCGAGGCTTCAACATCCAGCATGGCAGTTGCAATAAGTAGGTCACCTGGTGGTAGCCAACTGCTCCCTGCTCTCACTTCACCATCGCGTTGGGGTACAAAACCGCCCAGCCAAAGCTGAAGAAACGAGAGTACTCGTCTAGACGCACAGGAAATAGCATCGTATACAGCTCGCCACAATGCAAAGAAGTTTATCAAGGGCCCAATGAAGGCAAATTGTCTTCCGATAAGGGAAATTTGGAAACCGTCGTATTTAAGGAAATGCTACAATAGAGTTGTGGTGTAGTATGAGACTGTTATATTATGCTAGCCACGCGTACATTTTTTCCGAATTACTATCCATTTAGTAGTTTTGATATGACGGTAATTGTCCGTGGAAAAATTATTTAACGTGACTTTCACGAGATCACCTTTGAACTTAAAAGCAAATGCTCAGTTAAATTATAAAGAAGCAAGTTCTATTAAACGCCTTTAATAAAGTTGTTTAGAATGTATGATTTTTGTGAAACAGATAGAGTACTTGCTGTCTTAAAAAAAGAAATATAAAAGTTCAAGTAAATGCAAGTTAAGTATATCACTGATGAGAAAGCATGATTTCCTGTGGTGCTTTGGTCTCTCATAGCAGAACCTTTAGAACTATTTGGGGTTGAACTCTGAAACGGCAACTCTAGGCCGAGCCCAAGAACTATAATTACAGATAACTTATTAATTAACTTTTAGTGATGTTAAATCGTATTATGTAAATATCTTTTTCTCATACTGCTTGTATATTTTAAGAAGGGTGATTTAACATTATGTATCTATCTAGGTTATTAATATTAGTAGAGTTATAAATGGTTTAATGTAAATAATTTAAGCGCTATGTTAAAATACTGTCCACGAGGGAAAGTTTTAGCTACAGGAATAGTGCTTTCGAAGGCAGAAAACCTAGTTTTATTACCTCTCTCCGGTCGCTGTGCTATTATTCCTACAGCGAGGGTGTAGAGCCTTTGTCCCATTATTTGATAATTCGCCGTGACCAAGTGAGTGAGAAAGACAACCTTAACGGTAAATGTAGGAAAAGCCGCGATTTATATTAAAATTGGACCAATGAGATCCCTGAAAGTTTATTCGAAATAGTTAGACGCGTCGAGTCGCGCTAAAAATGGACCAATAGGAAAGGAAGCAGCCTCAGGAGCCTGAGACTATAAATGGATCTGTTTGGGGAAAATTCGGGGCAGTTTATGTCATGTGTGGTCAGGGAGAGATGCTGCAGGATGTGTGAGATATCGCGCCAAAAAGGGAATCAAGTCAAATTTGTCATGTCAGCTTAGTATTGCATTTTATTCGAGAGTTTTCGTAATGTGTGGTCAGGGAGAGATGCTGCAGGATGTGTGAGATATCGCGCCAAAACAGGGAATCAAAATAGTTTTAGCAACACACCTAAGATCCGCTACTCTGAAAGCGACAATAAGAATAGTTATATTTCGTGACATATCCACGCCATAGTCTAACAGCGGTGGACAGTATTTTACAGCGGCAATACCAGTTTTGTATACTACGAGTGTTAAATTAAATAAAAAGAAACGGCAGTGTCATCTTTTCATAAACAAAGCAAGTCTATGTCTTCCTATATCACCACCCGAGATCTACGTTTTCCTTTACCGAGGATAAGTCCATGCTCCCATATAATTTAAGGAAAATTACTGCAGCTAGCCGAGGATAAATTGAAGAACCAACACGCTGAGAACTTCTGGAAGCAACGGGAGAAGCATCAAGGTAAGCTACAGCAACGGATGAGGAGGTGATCGCCGCAAACTGGCGCCATAACGTGGAGCTCGAAGGGAAGAACGACACAAACGGAGGACTAGGAAACAACGAACAGACGAAGAATCTTCAGAGGAAAGGGGCACAGCAGAACAAAATTACAACGCGAACTTCTAGTCTACCTACGTGGGACAACAAAACAGCTGAGAGCATCGCTTCTAGAACTTCACCAGGATTCGAACCCGGAACGCATCAGTTAACATAAAAAAAATACAGGTTAGAACATTTATTCAAAAACAAACAAAAAGGCATGCAGAGTAGTGACTCAGTTTTGGTGAACACATGCTATTGAGAGGGGGTAAAGTCATTACTAGGGAGGTAGAACTTGCTAACGGAACCATGAGTAGGTCAAGGGAAGGTTCAGAAGAACTGGATGGGGAGGCTATTGTCAGCATAACAACAGATGGAAAAAATATGGGTGCAGCAGAAGTAGAAGTTAGGCTAGAAAGGCAATCACCGATTGAGCAGGTCATTGACGCAGGTCAAAACCAGCTGCTAATATTGCTTCAACATTTGAGCACAAAGATAGACGAGATGGGTAAGGACTTAAATGAGCAGAGGAAGGACTCACGTGAACAAAATAAAAATTTAGAGGGGAAATTAGGTGAGCAGAGTAAAAACTTGGAAAAATTAAGTGAGCAAAGTAAGAATTTAGAGGGGAAATTAGGTGAGCAGAGTATACATATAGGTGAATATGTCAGAGAGGAAAACAGGAAGATGAGAGGGGAATTAGCTCAGGAGATGAGGGAATATTTAGGTGAACAGGTCACCCGATTACAAAGTCAATTGGACTCCAAATTCAGTCAGCAAGGGAAGGTAGTGCAAGAAATTCAGGCAGGACAACTATGTCTAAGAAACGATGTAGAAAAACTAAGGAAGGATGTAGAAACAGAATTAAGTGTTACCAGCTTAGCCATAAAGGAGCAATTGGATGATGACTTAAGAGCTGTAAATGTTTCTTTAGAAAAAAAACAAAGTACATTAGAATCTAACATTCAAAGGGAGTTCAGAGAATTTAGAACAGTGTTAGAAAAGGATCAGGGAAAGATGAATAAACTTTCGTCAAAAATGACTGAACAGCTCTCAAATCATCATGAAATTGTGAAGAGGGTGGAAGAGCATGAAAATTGTGTAAAGGAGTTAAAACGCTCTATTGGTAGACTAGGGATAAGTGTGAGACAGAGTGATGATAGCTCACCCAGTGAAACTAGCACCACTTTTAGGGAGGTAAATGGAGGCCAAAGTCCAGCTGCCGACCCATATAATTTTAATTCAGGGCACCAATGTACATCTAACCATGCAAGTAATGCAAACTACCATTTATTAAATGAGATAGGGGTACCTACTTTCGAGGAAAATTCGGCTGATAATCCTAAACAATACCTAAATGACCTTGAGGAGTATTTCCGTTTGAAGCAGATTCCGGACGAGCTAAAGATGTTAATCGTTCGTAAAGGTTTACGTCAAAGGGTTCTCCAATGGGTAAGATTGACTTTGGGGGAGAATAATAATTTTGAATATTTCAGAAGGGCATTTTTGAATAAGTACTGGAGTACTAATACTCAGAACCAGGTGAGATCTATCCTAGTTAATGGCAAGTACGATGAACGCGGAAACCTAAGCATGGTAGATTATTTGCTAACTAAAGCACAGAGTAGTAGACTAATCGAGCCACCCATAAGCGAGAGGGATTTCATTAATATGATTGTACCACATTATCCAGAACGTATACACCATTACCTACTCATTGCGAAGCCAAATTCTATTCCCGAATTGATTGAGTTGGTATCATCATTCGAGACAAGTAGTAGGAACCACGTACAAAACTATACAGTTCGGACATTACCGGATAATTCAAGGAATGCGAATTGGAGAGGAAACGCGAGAGGGAACTATAACCCCAGAGAGAGATACTGGAACGACGTACCTCAATCCGGGAACAGAAACTGTCAAAATAACCGTTTCAGGAGGGAAGGTGATAACCAATATCACATAAATGCTATACAAACCAGACCAAGATATAGTGGCCGTTTTAATTATAGGAGAGGCAGAAACAATGAAAACAGATCCAGAGAACATTATTTTTCTGACCGAGGGGAAAGTGATGTAGGAGAAAGGTATGACGAAAATTATCCAGAAAGAAACGAAAGGAGAGAGAGACATTCCCGGGGACATTTTAGAGGAAGCAGAGGAAACTATAGGCAAATGCAGAGAGAGGGAAATGTGGAAGAGACTAGCGGAGCACCAAATAGTGTCGATAACCCGGAAAACTAAGACAGGATCCATTCAAGAGCTCGGAGCGGATTCTAAGCGCGCAAAATTCTCAAATAAACAGAAAATGTGAAACAGGGCTCAAAAATGAATTTATACTGGGAGAACTGATAACTACTATTCAAAATCACTCGGAAAAGGATCTGACAGATTCCCCTAGCATAAAAGTAGTATTATTGGATGAAGAATATAACGCTTTAATAGACTCTGGAGCCAATGTGAGTGTATGCAGCCTGAGGTTATATCAGAACCTGGTAAATAAAGGAATTAAGCTAATGACATTACCCATAAGGAACACGGTATGCCGGGTAGCAGTTAACAAAGAGGTTACCCGAATAAAAATGCAAGTAATGTTGAACATGAAAATAGGAGAAGAAAATTTTGAGTTTATTTTTCTGGTAATCAATAATTTGATTTGTGACATTTTGATTGGGTGTGACGTTTTGTTTGAATTAAGAGCTAGGGTTGATTTTGCTGATAAAGTTTTGAAAATAGAGAAGAACAGAAAAACATTAGAAATCCCTTTTGTAGAGGGTATGAAGCAGGATACTTATAACAAAACCCAAGGAGAAGAAGATATAGCCGAAGAAAGATTTTTCGTACAATTATTACAAACAGGTAGGAGTGAGAAATTAATTGCTATAGTACAAGGGGAAGAAACCGATGAGATGCATGCGTTCGCTGACAGGTTTTACAACGGGTATACGGAGCACAATGAGAAAGATTATGGTTACGCCCGAAATAAAGAATTCCAAGATACCGGCAGCCAGGTAGAAGCAGTAGAGGAGAAAGTGACCCTTGCCGAGAACCTCACAGAGACACAAAGGCATCTATTAAGGCGAATGTTACAAGAAAACAAAGCGGTATTTTCGGACGTCCCAGGCAAGTGCAAAGCATACAAACACAGTTTTAAGGTACAAGATATTGCACCCTTCACACACAAGTATCGGGATATTCCGATTGCATTAAGGGAGAGAGCCAAACAGGTGATCGATAAGATGTTGAGAGACCGAATAATACAAACGTCAAATTCTCCGTACAGCAGTCCATTATGTTGGGTGACGAAACGCAATGGCGAACTTAGGATGACAATAGATGCTCGAAGGAGAAATAAATATACACAACCAGACAGATTTCGGAGCGAAAGTGTAGAAAAATTGCTGTCAAAAATAACCAAAGGCAAGTATTTCTCCACTATTGATTTAACGGCGTCATACTGGCAGATTGAGCTTCACGAGGATGTTAGAAAGTATACTTCTTTTTTATTTTTTGGGAAACAGTTCGAATTTTTGAGAATGCCTTTTGGTATGCTTACGTCATGTAGTGGACTATTAAGAGCCATCGATAAAATATTTGGCGACTCAGCCGACGAATTTTTGATCCAATATATCGACGATTTTCTAATAGTTGATGAAAATTTTGATGAGCATATTAAACATGTGAATTATGTGCTTAGAAAGCTGAGAGAAAACGGTATGACGGTGAACATTAATAAATCCAAATTTTGCATCCGTGAGGTGGAATTTCTAGGCTATGTAATTAATGATAGAGGAATGAAGCCAAACGAAGAAAGAGTAGCGGCTGTGAGAAGAATACCAGCGCCCAAGAGTGTTAAGCAGGTTAGGTCCTTTCTTGGAGTGCTAAATTATCAAAGCAAATTTATCCTGAGGTACGCCGCAGAAATAGCGCCTTTGCGCGAATTACTTAAAAAGAAAGTGCGATGGAAATGGGACGAGGTACACCAGAAAGCTTTTGAAAAGATAAAAGAACTATTTGCGAAATCAATTCTACTAGAGAGACCCAAGGACAACCTACCATATGTAATTTACGTGGATGCTTCAGGTCACGGGTATGGGTGTGTCCTAGCCCAATCAGATGAGGAAAATCAACTGCACGTGATAAGTACCGCTTCAAGAGGTTTAAGTCAAATAGAGAAAAATGCTTCGGTCACCGAATTAGAGATCTGTGCTGTGTATTACGCACTACAGAAATTTAGATCATATATATATCTACAGAAGGTTATTATATACACAGATCATGTGAGTCTTTCATTTATGAAACGTTGTCGGCTTACGAGTACTAAATTATCTAGGTACATCCATGAGATTCTTTCGTATGATGTTGAGGTGAAACACATTCCAGGAAAAACAAATGTTTTTAGCGATTTGCTGTCTAGGTTACATAACAACAGTGAAATACCGGAGAGAATAGAACGCCCTAAAAATGAAGTAACATTAATGAGTATTGAAATACCCTTGAGTAAAGGATTGATAAAAGAATTAAAAGGAATAGGGGACCAGCAGCGACGAGATGAGAAGTTAAATAAATTAATAAAAAGGGCCCCAGAAATAGATGAAAATATCAAGGGAAACATAGGGGTAAAAGGGGGCGTGTTATATAAACTACATGGCAGCGAAATACAGAAATGGAAGACATATATACCTAAGAACATGGAGAATGAACTCATAAGCACGTTCCATCAAGCTCTAGCACATTCTGGCTCAGAACGCACAGCTTTAATGATCCAAGAAAATCTGTATATTCCAAAATTACACCATAAAGTAAGGAGAATAATTTCGACATGCTTACAATGTCAAAAAGCAAAGCCATTGAATATACAATATGAATACGAGACAAACTCCATACTAAGGGAAAAACCAGGCATGTTAGTGACCTTGGACTGTCATGGTGAGATGCCTTGTAGTAAATTTGGATTTAGGTATATAGTGGTGTTAATAGATGTATTTTCAAAATTTGTGAAAATTTACCCAGTCAGGAAGATTACAAGTGAAACATGCCTAAGGAAGATAATGAAGTCGTATGTTCCACAATTTGGAAAGATGAAGGCAATTTTATGTGATAATGCTTCAATATTTACCAGCAGAAAATTTGTAGACACCTTAAAAGAAAACGAAATCACGTTGTATCATTGCTCAAAATACCACCCACAAAGCAATCCCTGCGAAAGAATAATACGGGACATTTCGGTTTATTTGAGAATTTTGGCCAATAAAAAACACAGTGATTGGGCAAATCACTATCAGCGCATCGAAAGTATTTTAAATGAAAGTGTGAGCCCTACTACCGGTTATAAGCCCATCGAGCTGATGAAGGGGAAATTAATGGAAACACTTGAAGGGGAATTACCACAGACACTAGAAGCTAAAGATCCGAAAGCACTAACGGAAGAAGAGATGTTTAAGAAAGCTTTTGAAAGAATGGCCAATAAGGCGCAGAAAAGAAAAGAAAAGTTTAAGAAAAAGAAACGAAAACACTGGTTGATCAAATTGGGAGACTTAGTATTGGTACGGGACAAGAAAAAGTCTAGCATTCTGAACAAAAGGTATCATAGAATGGAAAATTTATTTAAAGGTCCATACCGGGTGATTAACATTTTTGGCTCGGATACATTTGAGTTACAAGAAATAAAGAATTCCAAAATCGTAGGGAGATATCATAAACAGTTGCTCAAACCATACAAATGTTTAGAGAATGAGAAGGGTGAAGAATGTAATGAAAATAGTCAGGTTAGTTTTACTCGAAATGAGGTAGCAACCCTGTGAACAAATAGTAAAGGTAATACACCCGATAAATAAGGATGTAAAGAAATAAATAAAGGCATAATAATTATGTACCAATATGTATGTAAATAGATTTAATTTTAGAACTTAAATTGGGTATTAGAGTATTTGTATGCGTCACAAGTTATTCGTGTGCGGGAAATGTATTGTGTATAAGAATGTCTCTCGGAAACCTGTTTTTAAAGGGAGAGTGTAGAGTGAATGACCCAAATATAAACATCACCGGTTTGTCAGAGCCCTTGTGAAGGAGCAGGTATAGCGAAGGGTCTCTGTCAACAAAACAAACGAACAAAGGCCATAATCAGAGGAATTATTCTGTAAAAGAAAATTGTATCAAGTGTTGAAAAATTTATTCTTTTCCAGAACAGGGCAATTTGAAACGGCAACTCTAGGCCGAGCCCAAGAACTATAATTACAGATAACTTATTAATTAACTTTTAGTGATGTTAAATCGTATTATGTAAATATCTTTTTCTCATACTGCTTGTATATTTTAAGAAGGGTGATTTAACATTATGTATCTATCTAGGTTATTAATATTAGTAGAGTTATAAATGGTTTAATGTAAATAATTTAAGCGCTATGTTAAAATACTGTCCACGAGGGAAAGTTTTAGCTACAGGAATAGTGCTTTCGAAGGCAGAAAACCTAGTTTTATTACCTCTCTCCGGTCGCTGTGCTATTATTCCTACAGCGAGGGTGTAGAGCCTTTGTCCCATTATTTGATAATTCGCCGTGACCAAGTGAGTGAGAAAGACAACCTTAACGGTAAATGTAGGAAAAGCCGCGATTTATATTAAAATTGGACCAATGAGATCCCTGAAAGTTTATTCGAAATAGTTAGACGCGTCGAGTCGCGCTAAAAATGGACCAATAGGAAAGGAAGCAGCCTCAGGAGCCTGAGACTATAAATGGATCTGTTTGGGGAAAATTCGGGGCAGTTTATGTCATGTGTGGTCAGGGAGAGATGCTGCAGGATGTGTGAGATATCGCGCCAAAAAGGGAATCAAGTCAAATTTGTCATGTCAGCTTAGTATTGCATTTTATTCGAGAGTTTTCGTAATGTGTGGTCAGGGAGAGATGCTGCAGGATGTGTGAGATATCGCGCCAAAACAGGGAATCAAAATAGTTTTAGCAACACACCTAAGATCCGCTACTCTGAAAGCGACAATAAGAATAGTTATATTTCGTGACATATCCACGCCATAGTCTAACAGCGGTGGACAGTATTTTACAGCGGCAATACCAGTTTTGTATACTACGAGTGTTAAATTAAATAAAAAGAAACGGCAGTGTCATCTTTTCATAAACAAAGCAAGTCTATGTCTTCCTATATCACCACCCGAGATCTACGTTTTCCTTTACCGAGGATAAGTCCATGCTCCCATATAATTTAAGGAAAATTACTGCAGCTAGCCGAGGATAAATTGAAGAACCAACACGCTGAGAACTTCTGGAAGCAACGGGAGAAGCATCAAGGTAAGCTACAGCAACGGATGAGGAGGTGATCGCCGCAACTCCCAACGGTAAGAATTGTAAGTTTGCTTTATGTTATAAAGATCGCATTACTGCTGAAAGAAAGATTTTCAGAGAATTCTGTAGAGACGGACTCACGCGCTGTAAAAGGGTTCAGTTTAGGCATTTTAGTCACGAGCGCGAGTACTATAAAAGTATTTGTTATGTTAAAGCAAGCAAACTTTGCTTAGGTTTAGTTAAGACAAGTAAATGACGGGCGGTAGTCTCATTTGCTACAGTTGGTAGCTGCTTTACTTTGCATTTGCTGAAAGCAGCTTTACACCGAATATAAGTAAATTATGGACCAATGTTGCATTTGCTGTAGTTGATAGCTTATTTACTTAGCATTGAGGATAGGTTCTATAAAGATATAAGTAAACGAGGGGCGAAGTTCCCCTTTGCTTTAGTAGTTGTTTTACTTGGTATTCACTCGAGAGTTTTGAAGTATTACAAAATTATAATCAATTCAAGAAAGCTAATGCAAGTAAATGATGGGCGAAGTTCCCATTTGCTATAGTAGTTGGTTTACTTCGTGTTTGCTAATGGAAGGGTCTTTGCAGCAATATTAGAAGTACACTTATTCCAACTATAGAAAAGATAACGTCTGATTAAATTGCGTAAAGGATTCATTTAACTTGGCAGTTAGTACAAGGAAAAATTATTTTAACGTTTTAAGGGAACAATGGAAATGTTAATTGGATGTTGTGGAAAACTTTGTAAGAGTAACGTTATTTTTCATTCTTCTTTGCACTGTTCACTTTGATATTGAGCAACTATATTGTTTATTACGTAACAAGAGAGGTGATAGTTGAATAAAGAATTATTTTTACTTAACTCAATGCTGACTTATGCTTTATATATGTTTAGTTTCACCTTCGATCCATTGCCTTTACGTTTCCTCAATAATTATTGTAACAGGTTGTTTGTGGGAATGGGCTACTGGTAAAGGATAAAGAAAAGAAAGCACGTAACAAGGTTTCACATTCTAAACTATACGCATTGTCGACGCGGTAATTCCGGTAATATTTACATTCGGTTCTGTGCTGTAGTAGAGTACCGATCTCCAAACATGTCCACAGATTATGCAATCTTCCGCACTTTTAGTCTCGCATTGCTTAATACCAATTTGGATTTTTTCAATAATTTCGGGAGTTGTGGGACATCACAGAGCACTCGGAACGATACAGGTTTCTGTACTCATTCAGTCACATCTGAGCTGAGAATCATTTATAAAACACCAAGTTAAAGTATGGATTCACGGAAATGATTTTCACTTTTCACAGTTTCCGCAAGAAAATTTCTTCCTACTTTCAAAAGAAAATTTTATATTAGTACCCGAAATTCGAGTTTCTCAATTTTAAGTGCTTGTTTACAAGTGTAAGCAGGAAAGCAATTCTTAAACCTAGTTCTCGCAATTATTCAAAACCAACATAACAGTCACTACAATGAAAAAAAATCTTTTGGGACTAATTTTTGAGTTTCCATGTACTTATCGAGTAATCCTCATGTAAAGAAAATTTTGTCAAGGGATTAAACTAAATAACTAAATTGTGAAAATTAAAAATTTATTTCTGTGGAATATTATCCCTTTTAGAAAAAATCCTACTTTAAAATATATTCACACAAATATACATAGCTTACATTAAATAAAATAAAATTTCAGCAACAAATATTTTTGTTTATTTGTAAAATCGTTTCAGAAATACACAATAACTTCATACGAGTTTATTCATCAGGAGTTATCTCGATGATAATAGGGAACTATTGCTGTGGTGGGAAGTCAAATCTTCTTTGCGAATTTTGACAATTGTTTTTATTTAAACATTATGGAAGGTACCAGTTTTGAAATTTAAATTGTCGTTATTTTACTTTAAAATAAGCAACGTAAGGTTAATAATCCTAATTATGACGCTCCCTTGTCAGCAGGATTCCGCAAAATGTTCTCTAACGCTTCAAAAATAGTCAAATAGTAGTTGCTAGGTTTCTTACATTGGTTATCTTAGGAGCCTCCGGGAAGGTATGCCATAGAACTGTTCTCATTTGTTTCTGAATATTTCTAGATTTACGGAACAAAACGTCCGACGAAGCCAATAATAATCTATAGGCCGCCTTATTGCCGATGCCGCTTCTAATTTCGACGTGAAAAAGTAATAAACGAATATGACTGACGTTAAATGCCGATATGCAGCCTCCTGAACGTATTTCATTTTCTTCTTAGCAATGCTTTCATTTAAGGAAAATTTCAGTTAGTTACAATAAAATACGTCGTATTTATTCGTTATGATTTGATTTTAGTTCCATGGAAATTCAAAATACTTCTTTTGATAAGTTATGAAAATTCAGATAGTAGCTAATGCCTACTCATCATGAAACCATTCCTTTTATAGGCTGGAAATGCGCGCTCGTCCCGAAAGAACGGATCCGAGTAACCAAAACCCCCATTGGATGTCCAGCATTTAATTTTATTGGCGACGTTAAAGAATTGTCGATTTGGTCGATTTTTCCGCCATAGCGATTAGCCCTTCTCGTTCTCCTGAAAAGATCCTACGGTATCAACTACAGAACCTGCCTTCGTTTGGACGTGTGACCTAATAGGCCTAACAGGAATTTTCTTGGAATCGGGAAGAAGCATGCTGTTTGCTGGCGGAGTCAAACATTCATAGTTCCTTAAATTCAAGCGCATAGATTTCTCATGCAGATTTATCTACAATAACCACAAAGCTTCGTCATAGAGGATGTTGAAAATTATATCCTTGTGACGCCACACATCTCTCACAACCTTTAACAAAATCTGCATTAACACTCATTAATAATTGATGACCATGTGATTAAAACCATGCTTCGCCCGTAAAAAAATTAATGAATTAATCGATTGATTAATTATACGCGGGTAAATACAGCGAAAATGCACATTATCCAAACCCAATTGCAGAAATTAAATCTACCCACATTATTCGCGTGGTTGCAACCTTGAAATACCTTATCTTTTAGGTTTTAATTTAAAAATTTAGTGACATTCCAAGCCAGGTTGGCGAAATTTCCTGTGTAAGCTTTATAAATATTTCTTTGGACTTCGAGCTTTTCTCCCATATGATCGAGTCTTTCCTCTTTAAGAACACGGTGATTTACTTTCGGTTTTTATCAGAAATAGTTCCTATTTCCCCAATTCTATTCAAAAGATTACAAACAGTTTCTCAGTGAGGCGCAAGTACAGTAGAAGATCCGTCTACAAATCACCGTCTGATTTCTCTACAAGAGTTTGTTGTCACCTGGATTAGATTAGACTACATTAGATTGGATTGCATTCTGTGAGTTCACTAGCAGTCATAAAGGCTTGTGAACATAGAACATGTCAAGGAAATGTACAAAAATTACATATAAACATAAATATTACACAGAATATAGAACATTTGAAATAAAAGAGACGCATACTATATGCGTGTCAAGGAAATGTACAATATAGTTACACATATACATAAATATTACATAGAATACAGAACATTTAAACTAAATAAAGACATATTATATACAAAATGAAACAATCAGGTGTAATTTTGTACAAAATCGAATACCTCCCTAACGTTATAAGGTTAACATTATATTTGTAGACAAGAACAATTATTTTAACTTTCACTAGGCTTGTACCTTTGTTCGCCTCATCATTTTGTTCTATTTGGTTTGTAATGGATAGCATTTACTGTCAGTTCTTAATATACATACATTTAGATAGCTTCATTAATTCTAGAGCTGGCAATTGAGAAACTGGCAATTGTCATTAATATTTACTAACATTATTTAGAGAGCTATATATGTATTATCATCAGGATAATTCGTCATTCAGGAAATCTTGTACAGAATAATATACTTTTGAGCATAGAAATCTTACATGAAGATTCTGTGTGCTAAAATATACCGACTTTTTGGCACTGTAACGGCCCTAACGCACTATAATAGTAAAACACGTGGTCTCACAACTTATCAAACTCTGTACATGGACTTCATGTCAATGATTAGTGGGATCACGAAGAGGAGGGAAAATGGAAGGGGAACAGAACCGGTTAGAAACAACGCCGTACAGGACAAGCAATTCCCCGTTATACGGCCACGTGTCCAAACGTTGGCTCTGAACCTCTATCTAATGGGTCCTGTTTCAAAAGGTCAAAAAAGAGAGGAGTTTTAAACACTTAAAGAAGTCATCGACTATCACCAATTAGAGAAAAGCATATGCGCAGAACAGTTATGTGACATAGATGTTAAATATACAAACATTCCTTTTCTGACGTGAATTATAGCACATACATTTTCCACGGCGTACTTAATAACTCTTGACCTTTATACCTATTATAACGGTCACCTTTCTTCTAGGGGGTTAAAACTATGCTAAAAGACTAAGATCTGCCAAGTTAAATTCAGATCCTCGTGCTTAAATTATTTTAGCAGTGCGCTTAGCAAGACAAATTACTTCTCCCTATGGTAATAAAACTGTACCTATTTTTGGGCAGAAACTTCATTTTAATATATAATAATAGGGAAGCTGGGTATGTCTGAGCGGGTTAATTTTAAACCAAAACTCTTAGCGTCTAATTTTATTATTTCCCTAATGTACGTGCCTAAGGTCGCAGATGGGGAATACGGATGAAGCAGATAAAAGGACTGTGGCCTGCTAATCTTAGACATGACAGTACACTATATCTGTTTAATCTAACTAGGACGTTGAAAGAAATAAAATCATTAGTGTCTATCAAGACTCGGACCCGTTATATAAATCTATAGTACAGGAAGTATTGCATTCCATTTAAATTTATAGATTTTATCCTATACGCTTCGAGGTCCAGAACAAACCTTTATTTTACATAGTCATATCTGTCTTAGCTCTCTCTCTCTCTCTCTCTCTCCCTGTTAAAGCATGCCAGGCGAAGATTTTCAAGAGAATTTCTCCACCCTACTCTTTACATGAAAAAAAAAGAAAAAAACGCTTCTTTTGTTTTCTGAAAACGACTAAGGATTTCGATTAAAACTTTTGAGGCATTAATGCTTAAATGCATATTCTAAATTTTCTGTTATTAGCCTGTGAATTGGTCTTCATCCGAATGAATTTTGTATAACTGGAAAATCATAACAGATGGACAAAGGTTCAATACGAAATGAAATATGTTTTAATAGAGTCAGCCATTTTCGAAATATTCCACGTTACGCGCTCACACTAACCAAAATACTTCACCTCATGAATACTCTTAAAAATTTGCAATTATTTAATTTTGTTTCTGTCGTAAGAGATCATTTATCTTCGAAGAATTAAATCGAAAAATAAAAGAATTCTTTATGGATGTTAATGGTCTAATAAACGGCTTTAAATCTAATGACATTCTGATGACCTAACGACCGAGTTTCTGTCCACAGTTTACTAACTTATCTTTTCCTTCAGCCGTGGTCTGCAGTTTTTGTGCGTTCATGGTCTGTTCACTCATTAGATTATAGCAGGGATTTTGAGTAATCATATTTTACTTTGTAACCCCTCTAGCCAGGAAAGTTAAAGCTATCAGACTCCGCCTCTCATTTATTGGAGGTAAAGACCTGGGGTGAAAATGTTTTACCAGGACAGTACTATATTCTACAAGTTAATTCACTGAGAGAATTATATTGTAGCTATAGATTGTTATATGTTTCATTCTTAGCGTATTTTACTTTCTTCTACTTTAAGCAATTCACATTTTGTTCCCTAAACTGCAGATGTGCTAGAAATAACACACTAAGAAAATTAAATCAAATAAAACTGACGTCATTCACTCAAAAAGGGTTCTGTGTATTCACAGATGAAAACGAAAACTGCTTTGAACGCCATTAAAAGGATTAATGCCGCTGTATCCAAACGCAAAGACAACCAGCATAATACTCCAATACGAAGTTTTTGACAAAGATATCATTCTGTTTGTACTTCCTTCAAAATAAATGACAAAGATCTTGATGAAATTAATGAAGTATAAAATGTATATGTTACATTCACATGAATTTATGTATCCATCCTCATAAACAAATCTTACGAAAGCTTATTCTTTTATCTATTTCTTGTTAATCCAAATAAACGTTTGCAAGAATGCTTTTATGCATTTCGTTACAGCTTCAAAGGGGATACAGGAGACTTCAGTGTTAGCCAAATCTTCAAAAAGTGGGTCACTATATGATGGCTTTAAAATTGCTCCCTTTGCATGATCACGCAGAAACAATTTCTGTTGCGTTAAATTCACATGCCTTTCTCTAGCTACTATCTTTTATGTTTCTATAGGCTCTACAATCTATACTTACGAAAGCTTATTTTTCTATCTACTTTATGTTAATCAATAAAACTTCGCAGAAATAGCTTTATTACGCAGTTCCTTGATGCTACAAAGAATATAGAGGAAACAAAAACGAAAGTCAGATGTTTAAAACTGGCTTGCTGCATGCTGGCCTAGAAATGTCATTCTCTTTTCATGATATCACGAGAAACAACTGAGCAACGGTGGTATATTGAATAAATTACAAGTATTTAAAATTCAAAACAAAACAACGTTTATCTCGGAAATAGCGATGGCACAAAATAGTTATTGTGTGTTTTAAAAGAATATAAATTTTTGTGTTGTAAGTTGTTGTCTATTTCTCATGCTTTACCACATAAACAAAATTGTATAAGATTGATTCCGAATGAAGAGGGTTCCACAAACTATTCCTAGAAAACTCAGGATGTGCATTTTATTTCTTATGGAAATATCTTAACCATATGATATTTTCATCAAAATCATTAGAGTCGTTTTTGAGAAAATAAAAATTCCGAAAACGCTACCCATGTAAAGGGTAGTTTGGACTGGAGGTATTTTCTTGAAAATTTTTGTATCGCATTTTTAGAAGATACTGAACCTTTCGAACATTTCGTGGTTTAGTTATGCTGTTCAGACAAACCTGTGTCACTCGTCACCTTCTGGGAACAGTCATGAAATAAGGAAACATACGCATTTAGAATCACAGTTCTTCCAGCACCTAAGCGGCTAAATCAGGTATGGGGAAAGAATGGAGATTGAACAGATTATTAAAATCATGCCTAATCTGTGTGTCCTCTTTCAAAGTAAAAATTATAATTTATTTCAGTTTTACAGAATACATTTTCATGGAAAATTTGTGCGAAACAGTGCTACATTTACTTGTAAATTTAGATTGGACAGATGATTCCAATAATATGTAGTAAATGTGTTCTCTTTGAGAGTAAAAAGGTATAGTGTATTTCAGTTTTACATGTCGCCATTAAAAATATTTTTCGTGTATATATTGAGCAAAACATGGTTTCATTCATGGGATTAATTATGGGATAGAGCAACATACGGAAAGAATCGGAGGACCCGTGCTTCGTACCCCGGCTATGGCACTGAATTTTTCACTCGTCTGATTCGACCTTTCCAAGGGTTTTATTTAGTTGTATATTACTTTAACATGGTTATTATAAGTGATGAGCAAAGCTATGATCAAAATTATATTTATATGTGAATAATCCAGAACTATGCACCTAAAACAAGACGCCACTGCATTCACGAAAAGGTAAACAGACATACGCACCTGCTTGCTATAGTACTGGCCGATATCACTTCCTGGGATAATATATTCAGAATAGGTATGTATCACAAATTTAATACTCCCATAATATTCCCTAGGCTGGACCGTAGGAGAACGTGGCTTAGGAAATGAACAAATTACCAGATTAAAAAAATACCAGTACAAATAATGTATCAATAAATTTATTTCCTCTGATGAATTTATCAGAGAGCACGATATAAATTCCTTCGAGTTCATGCAATTATTAAGTAAAATATTTTGGCTCCTGGAGCCATAATTAATAAAAATCTTTTACGTGAGATAAGTAGGATTTTTCCTGAGAAAATTACAAATAGTGTTTAATGTACTGACAACAACAATCCTTACACGGAACGTTATAGTTTCATTTCTTTCACTACGGATAATTGCCTACGTAAGGAAAATTACTCGACAGTTACATAAATTCAGTATTTTTTCATTAAGATGAAACCTTCAGTTTTTGCAGTGCCAAACTCCCCAATTAAATGTCATACAAGATTAATGTTTTGCCTGACAAGGAACATTAAATGGCTCACACGAATACATTAATAAGGTCCCGCTTTACAAATGTATCAAAACATTACCTATCGAAGCAAAGTCCTTCCTTCCTTCTCTCTCTCTCTTTCTTTCTCTCTTTCTCTCTTTCTTTCTTCCTTCGCGAGATGGACAGTTAGAAGCCATATTATACAAATATTTCCTGGAAACACTCGTAGAGCTTATATTTTTTGAAAATAAAATTATTTTTGTTCACAAAATTTGCACTGAATTAGTGACATTCGAGAATAATTTGTTCTATCTCACTATATATAATAATAATAATAATAATAATAATAATATAAACTTATGATTAAGGCACCGTAAGGATCACAGACACAGAAAAACAGAAAAACAACACAACACAACGCAAAGGGAGAAGGAAACCAGTAGGTAAGCAAGCACACAAACAGAAAACACAATGAGGAAGGAGAGAGGAGGAGGAGGAGGAGGAAGGAAACCAGTAGTTAAATGCTCACATAAACACAAAAAACACCTAGGGAGAAAGGGAAAGGAGAATGGAAATGGAAAACGACAGACAAGAGTACTAGACAGAGAAAATAAAAATAAAATACGGAAATGGTAGGTAGCAGCCACAGAAAAGATACAAAACAATTCCATCTTGAGCTTATGAGCACGAACAACATAATTCCGCGAGAATGGAAAGGTAAGGCGGCTAGCTGCTAGCGAGAAATCGAGCCAAACTACTACAATTGCCGTGGTGGTATAGATTTAATTTGGGAGGCATGCGCTGTGGTCATTCTACCTGTGGTACAATCCTGTAATTGAAATAAGACCGGATCTGCATGACGGTGATAGTCATAATGAAATCGTTCGAAAGTCGTGCTCGAGAGCTTCTGGACATACTCGTGGAAAAACAAAGTAGATCAAGGTACTGCCAGCCATTAGAAATAGAGCACATGGGAGAAAACTTGAACATTAGTTGAAATTGAACCTGCTGATGTGCTTCATAGGTGCCTGTATACAAGGCAACCTGAAAGTAACGGAAGGAGGTACATCAACTGAGCATCGGAGTGTAACGCAGTGAGAACACTTTACAATGTGTGATTTGTCCGTTCAGCCAATAGCGGATAATACGGTGAGGTTCGAACAAACTGAATGCCTCGCTCAAATAGAAAAGTACGAAATACATGCGCTCTAAAATAAAAAGCATTATTAGAAACTATAGTGCGCGGAATACCAGAGGAAGCAAAGATTTCTGATAGTACCGAAATGGATGCCAGAGAGTAGCAGCTCGAATTGGAATTAGCCAGACGAACTTCGTGAATGCATCTATGACAACACAAAGGTATGTATTGCCACGAGATGATTGGGGCAAGGGGCCGATATAATCCATAAATAGACGTTCATCGACAATCTGCTATTTTGGAATTGAGGAAACCTAATGGCGTATTCTGTCCTGGCTTAGCCTTTAATCAGGCTTCGTAAGACTTCATAAAGATCGCAATATCCCGGTACATGTTATGTCATTCGAAGTAGTGGCGTATGCTCATTTTGGTTTTAAAATCTCCAGGTGAGCACCAAACTGAGAGGCATGAACATTGTGCAAAACCATAGGAACCAAGGTCTGGGGAAGCAAAGTTTTCAGAACATGTGACCTCGAGATGCCGGCATATAAAAGCCCGTCTTAGAACTTATATCGCTGGGGAACATCTCCCAACTGACGTCACCACAGAGGGCCAAACTCTGGGTCCCGCTTCTGGTTCTCAGAAACGGATGTAAAGGATGAGGGGAAATTCTGGGAAAAGTTACGAATCTGCAGGGCTATCAAGGGATCCGCGACAAGGCATCGACTACGGAACTCCGTATGTGAGGGACTGTAAATTGGAAAGCACTAAGCTCAACAGCCAAACGGGTGATTTTTCGGGTTTTTCTGGATGTGACAAAACCCAAGTGATAGCCTGGTTGTCGCATTCTAGAACGAGCGTCCGATGCTCCAGAAGTGTTAGAAATTTTTCGCGAACTGTAAGCACGGCACTAGTTTCCAGTTCATACGTCAATAGCCAGCGCTCAGCCGCTAAGAGAAACCTCGAAATATAACAAATAGGACGGCGTCCTGATCCCAAATCCTGTAATAGGACGGCGACGTCCGCATAACGAGAAGCATCAGTTTGGACGATAAAGGATTGACTAAAATCTGGCATGGCCAACACGGCCGGATTCATGATTACGGCTTCCAAAGGCTCAAAGGTGTACTGATGGACAGATATCAAGAAAAATGTAGCCCCTTTGCGGCGTAGCGCGTTTAGCGGTTCAGCAATATGAGCGAAGGAGGGAATACATTTTTAAAAATGTTCACTATACCTAAAAAGGATCTCAACCGTTTTTGAGTTGTGGACGAAGGAAAATGTCGAGGAGCCAGAGTACGGTCAGGATCAATATAAATTCCTGGGGAGAAATAATTTGGCCGAGAAAGGCAATTTGAGCGACTTAGAATTTTACTTTGGACGGGCTTACTGTTAACCAGATTCTAGAAGACATTGAAGAGTAAGACGCATCTGGTGTAAACGTGATCTTAGATCCGGGAATAAATAATTAAATCGTTCAAGTAATTGCACACAAATGTAATCCTATTATGATGTAGAATCCTATCCACTAAGCGAGACAATACTCTGGTATCTGTCGAAAGGCCAAAGGAAACACGCTTAAATTGAAACAAGTACCATGGCGTCTAAAAGACGGTATAAGGCCGTGAAGATATTTGGATATTTGGTAGTAAGCCTGATTAAGGTGTGACGTAGTCAAGACCTTAGCTTTCCGAAAATAGTGAGCGGCTGTATGCAACTGGGACAAACGCATGGTATCCAGTTTTATTGATTTATTCGGCTTACGATGGTCTACCACAAGGAGAGCATTCTGCTTCGGTTTGGTGCCAAAAACAGGGACCTGAGTTGGAACTATCCGACGGGTGTATAATATCTTGGCGTAACTTGGTGTCAATTTTATTTAGTGCGCAGTAACTAGAGCTTGGGTGGAGAGAACTTATATAGCGGGGAACTACGGTAGTAGTATCCAACAACTGAATAGAATACTCCATATGTATGATCCTGCCGAGATTTCGGTAAAACACCAGGAAACTGGTATACAGGATGGGTAATTTTGAAAATGTGGGGTTAAATGCAAAAGGTGTAATCCATTGTAATGACCGGATGACAAAGCCACACACATAGACGAAGGTGCGCGAGGATCCAGAGGAAAAGTAACCAAGTCGCAGATAAAGTGACCTGCGTAAAATCTAACGTTAACTGAACGTGAGACATAAATGGTGTCTCCAAAACCATATCATAAGGTAACCCACATGGAAGGTCACATTCCATGAGAAGGAATGCAATTTAATATGCAAAATATCTCTTCCCAAAAGCCGGAATCCAGTAAGGCTTGTACCTAAAAAATAAGCAAGTAACTGGGACCACGGGCAGTGGTAAAAAGGGTACACCTTGAACATGTGCCACACGTTGTATTCCGGTAGCATGTGGACCATGGTGTAGTCTGGACGATGGAGAAACTGACGAAGCTATTTGCCTATGGCGTTTGAAACTAAATCCTTGTGAATGTCCTAGTTTATTACAGAATTGGCAAATTCGAAAGGTAATGGAAGTCGAGGATGGCTTAAATTCATTCCAGAAGTTGATCTTTCTGCCGAAACGGATGGATTTGTAATATCAGAGGGCGACACTGTGGGCGAAGTAAAACCTGGCACGGTAGTAGTGCGAGATGTATCAGAGAATTTCTGTATCCAAGTAATCAAATCATCTAATTCCACGTAGGTAATAGATAAGGTGGTAAGGGTGGAATATGAGCGCGTGTTATCATTCAAGCCAAAGTCAATTTGGTTATAAAAAGCTCTCAGAATCCGGGAGTTGGAAAATCAGTTCAAAAGTTTTAACCCTTTGTACAAATGCAAGAAAATATTCCGATGTTTCCTGCGGCACATAATAATAATTGAAAAGAAATGCATTCCAAGTGCAGAAGGAAAAAAGAATACTATCACCGACGAATGAGAGTTTACCAGATCCCCAAGTCAGACTTAATAAAAGAAAAGTTAAGTTATCTTCAACAACATTCAAAATTAATACATATAATTCCTTTACAATGGATAATTGCCTACGTAAAAAATTAGTCGACAATTACGCAAATTCAGTACTACTTCTTTAACATAATTCTACGTAACCTTCAATATTTACAGTGCCAAACGCGCCGATTAAATGACCTGTAAGATTGATGTATTGACTGACAAGGAACAGTAAATGCTCACACGAATACATTAATAAGGTTCCGTTTTACAAAAGCATCATCACAATACCTTTGGAAGCAAAGCTTTCGTTTTTACTTTCTTGCTTTTTTCACGAGGTGGACAATTAGAATTCCATATTATACAAATATTTTCTCAAAACTTTCTCGGAGAATCCTACGAGGTTTATAGTTTTTAAAAATACAAATTATGGCATTCAATTAGTGACATTCGAGATTAATTTGTTCTCTCTCTCTCTCACTCTCTCTCTCTATATATATATATAGAGAGAGAGAACATATATATATATATATATGTGTATGTGTTGCGACACATCCAACCATAACTGGGTAGGTCACAACCCTCACGTGACCGGTGACGTTGCCCTGCCGTGCAATTTTTGAGAGTGGAACTCCTCGATACAACTTGCCCGCAACCTATGGCTGCGTCTTGGTGAAATATCATCTCTGGCTGGGTCGTCCTCCGTGGTGCAGTGATTACCATGTTAGCCTCTAGTTCAAACCCGGCGGAGGGCGATGGAGGTTTTCCGGCGTAAAAATCCTTCGCATGGCTTCCTTCGGAAGGGAAATAAAGCCGCTGGTCCCGTGTCGTATATTTACAGCGTATAAAAGAACCTCAATCTTGATAAAGAGGCCTCTGAGAAAAATTACCGGTTTTTCACGCCCAATATAGAATGAGAGCTAGAGAGCACAGCAGTTAAAGAGTGTCCATAAATAGAACGGATTTAATTAAATCTCTTGCAGCAGTTATCACTGAGCTCACGAATTGACTTTGTCTCCATAAAGGAGTAAGGGGGCCAAGTTGGGGGCAGTACACATCCCACCTGTCCAGTAAAATGCCTCCCAAAGCTGCGGAGACGGCATAAATGGAAGCGAGTGTACGTGGTAGACAAAGTAAACGGAAGAGTATTTTTAAAAATTCTGACGTGTAACATTCACTTGACTTTCTTTACCATCTATTGATTATTAATGGGTATACAAGCTATTCTTACGAAGACTTATTATTATACGTCGTACTAATTGAGATAAACCTTTGCAGAAATAGCTACACTACACATTTCGTTATACACACAAAATGAAAAGCGATAGACAAATGCTTAAGAACTGGACACTATACGTGTTCTTAAAATTCCACACTAATTGTATGTAATCGTACGAAACAACATCAAAAGGACGTAAAAGAATGTCAAAGTGGAATTCGAACCATTAATAATGGATATCTCGAAAACAGCTAATGCTGCAGCAAAGTTATTTGAAGTAAACTATGTGCTTTAAAGAGATGTACATTTTTGTTTACCAGATAATGCATACAAGTTATACAAGATTATACAAAATTCATTCCGAATAAAGAGCAGTTCACAAGTTATTATTAGAAAATTCGAAATGCATATTTTATTTTTCATGTAAATATCTTTAATATATGGCATTATAATAAAAATCGTTATGGCCATTTTTGAGAAAACCAGATTTTCGAAAAGTTATCCATGTAAAGAGTAGTTCGAGGTGGGAAGACTCTCTTAAAAATCTTCGTTTAGTATTTTTGGAACATACTGAACTTAAATACCAAGTTGGTATTTTTCGAGTTTTCGTTTTTGAATTTTGCTCTTAACAGACAGACAGACCGATGCACACGAACCTTTTTCTAGGAATGCTTTTTTTTGTGGATTCAGGGAGTTTCAAAGCACGTATTTCTGGGGAAATCTTGGTGTTAAATTTTTTGATGTAATGCAATACTTTTTCTACCTACTATGTACGTGATAGAGAAAGTAATAATATGGTACTTGAAATTTGATATTTATCCGACATTTGATTTTTTGCGTTATACTGCACACACACACACACCGACATTTTTCTAGAAATGATTATTTTGTGTATAAAAACAATAATCATTTATAAAATATATTTTTTATAAAATATGTATTTCCGATGTCGAATTTTTGCGTGAAATGCAATACTTTCTCTGTCTACTAGGTACAAGCTAGAGAAAGGAAAAAGAATTGCTTCTGCTGTAACGACAGAATAATAGTGCAGCGTACTCCATTCATGATAGCTAACTAAGGGGCATTGACTGGATAGTGATATGTCTTGAGGTACCAATAGGAAGTTTAGCCAGAAAGTTCTAAATCATAGTAAGCTATATATAATAATCATTTACGTGACGACCCTCTATAATCATGCTCTTCAGCACAACTGGCACTGTAGGGGAATCGTGGAAACACTTCTATCGTTCTGCCATGCTGACAAACGAGGGATCCACAGAACTTCTAACGGAAACTCACTAATGTTTACCCTATAATTGCTATTATAATTTCATCTTAATGTCAGAATATATTGATATTAAGCTTGGAGACGAACTTATAGTGCTAAATAAATCCGTTTTGTTCAATACTATGCTGAAATTTCTTTATAAATTTAAAATGGTACCGAAAATGGAATCTTATGATTCAGTAGCTACCTGATACACCAATGTTTACTAAATATTACAGGACAATTTTGATATTGAGCAGCATAATGCTTCAGAACATATAACAGTACAAATAATAGGAACATATTTGCCCCACATTGGTAACATTGGTATTGTAAGTTTTTTATTCCGCAAAGAAGAAAATAACGATAGAGATTTAAGATGAGGCAATATAATTATCATAGTCAATTCTCATCGTCAGAAAATTTGCTATTACAACCTTCGGATGTTTTCCTTACCGATTAATGAATTACCCCCTATCTCCTACATAGAATGGGAAAACAGATCACAAAACTACTAAGCAAGTATTATTTCCTAACCTACATCAAAAGAACTCGCCTTAGCTAGGTCGTAAACAACTCATTAATATGGAAATGAGTAGTTTTCTTTAGCATTTGTGTAAATAAGTTACTATTCCTTATTGGTTGAAGCTGGAAACTTAGGATTCTAACAGTTTTTAAAGAGTTTCTCATAACTTTGATACACATCCAAACATTAGAAGCTATATTCAATGATATTAGTTATATTTTTTTCTGACCATGGGACGGTTACGATAAACCAGCGAAACGGTGCTTTACTGGATATGAACTAATCCTAATGTTTTGTTTAACTTGAAATTTACACTTACTTGCAGCACTGCAAGAACGTATAAGGTACAACATTTCAAAATAATTGAGATCGCTTTGGAGGTTCACCGGGGTAATATGAGAGGAGTTAGGGAATAACAGCGTAGTGCCGCAGTGGTAATGCATCGCTCAGGTAAGTCGAAGATTCACATTTTAAATCCCAATCGTGATTTCCAAAATAGAAATGGAGTAATTGTGTTTTTTTTTGTAAAAATTAAAAGATGGTATAATTCATAAAACTTTGAATTAAATTACTATTCATTTCACAACAAAACTAAGTACTAACTTTTACATTCTCTACCACATAGCTATAGTAGATAAAGGAGGCATTCTATTTCACTTAAAATACACGTTTTAAAAATCAGTGAACTCCCCAAGAATTTCTAGACAATGGCCCGCGCGCATACTCAAAAGCAAAAGCCCAATAAATATCAAATGTCATATTCAAATCAGACGCTATTTAAGCATGCAATGCGAAGATTTTGAAAAACATTTCCCACCTCAAACTATCCTCCATACAAACAAATTTTTATAGTGTATAGGGCATACAAAGGAGGGATGCAGGCTGACAGGCTACAGAGACGAGCGAACGCCCGTAACAGTTCCTTACTCAAGACCCAGACTGGAACCACCCAGAGACGGTTTTATTTTTATTGAGTTTCATTTATGGACGCTCTTTAACTACTATGGTCCTCCGAGTCCCATTCTGTATTGGGCGTGAAAGACCGGTAATTTTGCTCAGAGGCCTCTTTATCAGGCTTGACGTTCTTTTACGTGCCGTAAATTTACAACATGGGACCACCGGCTTTACTTCCCTTCTGAAGGAAGCCATGCTGAGGATTTTTACGCCCGAAAAAATCCATCGCCCTCCGGCGGGTTTGAACCCCGCGACCTCAGGAATTAGAGGCTAGCATGATACCACTAGACTACACGACCCAGAGACCGTGATGGACAACACGTCCAACTAAGTAGCCTTCAAGTGTCTACAGAGGATACTCTTTCCTTGGAGGAAGCATGCGCGCCATCTGTCCGGCACCATCATACACCACGAAACCTAGAAGCGCACCTGAAACACGAAAAGGAAACGCAATAGGAAAAGAAAATAATGATAGACGAGAAACAAAACCAGCATTCACCTACCGACTAGAAAAAAGATCACAAAAAACCCAAGGTCAGAATGGGCGATCAAGGGAGTTGAACCTGGGACCTCCGATTGCGAGACTCGCACGTTACCGCGGAGCTAGCTCGGTTATTCTTCTTTAAAATTTTTCAACAATACCTCTATAGATTTTGATTAAAAGTAATATATTTGATGTTTATAAATTAATGTATTATCTTGCATTCTATTACAATTCCCTATGAAGTCTTCTTCAAATTGATTGCATTTGTATAATTTTTGTGTAACTGGGAAAGTATAAGAGATAAGTAAAATATTATTACAGAGAACATGTAGACTTCATTAAAACACACAATGTTTATACATTATTTTTATAGCGCTAGCTTTTTCGAAATATTCAGTGTTTCTCAAATACGTCATATGATGGACATGTTTGAAAATTTGTGATTTTTTCTTGTTTCTTTCTATTTCCAGAGTTCGTTTCAATGGCTAAACATTTGAACACGGTATGCTAGGTAAAAATATACCTAGGTCATACCTAGGTAAAACATATATCATGAATAACGTAACTGCGTGGAAGATTCACTCTTTATTTGAGTTGTGTAATATTAAGGGTGTATTATGTGAACGTTACAGGATTTTTCATTTATTAACG
The DNA here is from genome assembly GCA_030765065.1 of Deroplatys truncata. NCBI lineage: Eukaryota > Metazoa > Arthropoda > Insecta > Mantodea > Mantidae > Deroplatys > Deroplatys truncata. The sequence goes on from CM060978.1 coordinate 156,572,208, forward strand.
ATAAGAATAATCTCTCGGAATATTACAAGGCAATGGTGAAAAATATAGCAACAAAGACATTTCACGTGGAACCGACGTCTAGTTATTAACTCGAATACTTATAAAATGTAAACTATTTATCCCAGAAGGCTAAGTGTTTCCATGTACTTTTAATAACTCAGGTGCTCTTATAATGAAATGTAACTACAGGTTAATATGTTTCATTGGGCTCTTCTAAGGGTAAAATAATTAACAATTCAGATTCCTAAAATGATAATTTAGAAAGACGAACTATGTGGATAAAAAGTAACACCTTTAGATGAAACAGAGAGAAAGAGGACAATCTCTGTTACTAAAATATTTGCTGTGATATTTCATTAAGTGTTTTTGCACTTAAATGCGCACGTATGTTATGAGAGGAACAAGTGCAATGTTGGTGCAAGCTACATGCATGTTTGCTCTGATTCAGCACGCCTCTTCACTAATGTAAGACAGCCACCAGTTTCCCTAGTGACTGTAGTCCACATCAGCAGATGTGTGTTCATAAAGCTTTTGTCAGTCGTGGGTGGAATTATGCAGTGTAGGTGCTGAGGTCCATCATTCACGTAGCGGATCATGCTTGTTTTCATACAGAGCGCTGATTTAACAGCTGACAGAGCTTCTTTCCGGATTATTTCCCATCTAAAGTAGTTTTGGACTTTCCCTTAAACTTTTTTCATGCAGCTCAAACGTACTTTGTAAATTAAGCGTCCCTAGGTATTCGTATATGCAACCAGATGGTTCTGGGTGAAACTGTATCACTTTTGCTAAGTGTGACGCTTGTATCGTTATATAATATATTTCTGTCGCTAACCAACAAATACAAAGAAGACAGCGATAGCTTAAAAAGCAGTAGAGACTTAGATTTTAAATTAGGATTATATAGGGTCTTACAAAATTCAACTGACAAACTTTCAAGGATTATATAGTAATTGTGTAGAAGCACCTTGATATAGGACACCGTTGGTCTGTGACGACAAACTTTGACGTTACGTAATGGTTTTTTATTTGAATATTCGTGAATATAAACCAAGTAAATAAATACTTAATATGAATACGGTACTTATTTCCACTCTAAAGTAGTTTACTCATCTCCCATAAGCGCGAAAAGAGCTACCGCTGAGGTATTTTCAAAATTATAAGTTTACATTGAGAATCATACATATCAGAGATAAGCAATACTTTTCTGTGGTAGCAGCATAATCATTAGCGTAATCGTTAGCGTACTCGGTGTCAATCTGACGGTGCTGCGTTCGAACCCATACAAGCGGTTAACATTTTTCTTTCAAACAGACGAATGGTGTACATATGAATTGAATCAAATTTTAATTTCTCCCGTTTATTTCGAAGTTTAAGCATATGATACGGTCATGTGGAATGTTTGAACGTAGCACGACCACAATTACCTGCAAGTAGCAGCAGCTCAGGTGAGTTTCATCAGTGGCGTATTGGCACATTATTGATTTTGATCTATTGCAAACAGCCATGAACTCAAGCATAAGGGTCCTATATGAAATTACTCGCATAACAATCCTCTGAAATCATGAAGGTTTGGGGTTGAATTATGTAACACTCTGTATATAAACGCTTCGTTGTACAAAATTTAGGTACAGGTTCGCAGCATAGGTGCCAAGCGATCGATTGATCTAGCACTCCCAAACTTGGTTCAAAATCTAAGCATAAGACTCTTTTACTTTTTCAGGTTTAATACTTTGTCGGCCGAGTCAATAGAGTCAATTACCCAGATGATAATTACGACTATGTACATACTTTATTGTATCCGGTGACATCTAAGGGTTGTTGTATTAGCTAAGTAATATTAAGGAGACGGGGCAGAAAAAGTTAGGGATGGTGAAACTGTCGAGTCACAAATTGGTAATATGCATAACACTCATAGCAACAATAAGATAAAAATTATCAGCAAGAGTCCAAATCTAATCGCAACCATCCTTTCACATCCTCTACGCTGGATGAACAAAGTTGTCACCTGAAAAGTTTACTTATTTACATATTATTGGCTTTTAGTACGAAATTAAGCCTCTATTATTCCTTAAATGACACAGACTATTATGTGGGCTACGTTAAAAGAACGTGTCATAGTTGATGCCCGCACTGAAATATTAAACATTTTGTGTGACATCATCATACACTACCCTTTTTGGCATGAGGGTTTCTTTAATAATCTTTGTTGGTAGTAACCCATCGCTTATCTATTACTTTCTGCCATTTTCTTTCTAACCTATGGCGCTAAATGATAGACAAGTAATTTCCCGAAGCTTATAGAGTTGGATAGCAAAGTACTGTGCAAAGTGCGTGCTAAAAATATCAGGACAGAAAGCTGGCGTTGCTCTAATTAGGAGAGCATAATGTTTTTTATATGGACTTCAAAATAAAACAACTTGTGTGCCTCAAAGTTATATTTCTGTTTCTAAATGCACAAATGACCAGACACGTCAGCAGTGTAGTAATTTCAAAAGTACCTACCAGTAGGGGCTGAGTGACCGATTCTCCTGGTTTGCAGCTTCAAAAGCTATTCAGGAGTCTTTTTTATTCCAAATGGCCTCAGAATGTTAATATTCGACTGTTAGTCAGATGTCTTGGATGTTTTTTCCAATCCTGTAACTGGACAAAGGGACTGTCAAACACGCACTAACTAATACAAATTTGTCTTACATATTTTTCCAAGATAATTTTAGTGCTAACGAGCTTCTCCACTGAAAAATAATTATTTTGTATATCTTATCTCATACGCCTTAGCATTTAAAGGCTTCCAAATTCAAGCATTTTGATTGTGCCCATGGATATACTGTCCAACCGCAAACGCCTTAAAAAATACTGGAGCTCATCACAGCTTTCGATCAGAAGACCAGCACAAGCAACACGTGGCAAACACAAAGGAGCAACTATCCACAAGATGGCCGCCAGTCACCACCATTTTCGGGGACCGGGGCAAAGCCCCTCATCACAACAATAAACGGCATCCGACGTCACCAAGGACAAGGAATAGATTCCAGCTACCACGATATGAAAGAAGACAGCAACCATATCAAAATAATGGACAGCAGAGGCCACATGGAAGAGAAGCACCCATTAATAATATTTGCTACACAGGGCGTAGCCATTATCACCAAGAAAACCGCAACGATGGAGGCAGAAACTCACCTGACCGAAACATGCAACAAGGAAACCGTGAGAGACGCCGGAGATATTCCAATGGATCAGGGAGACACAGTCCGGTACCCTCACAGACTATTGAAAACACTAACATTGGACGAAGATGGGGATCAAACCCGGAACTGAACAATGGCCACCCAAGCACAAGCAATAATCAGAGTCCGAGAAACCAAGCCCAGGTGTTTGCAGGGGCCAGGTAAACATCTTACACACTGCTGACAGAACAAAATCGTCAAACTCAGGGCCCATTGCTTGCATACAGAAGTGCAACAATGGCGAAGGATACAACAATACTTACAAGAGGTTAGAAAATAAGGAAAACAATGAATCGCCGAGAATTACAGTGGACATAATGGATATCACTACAACAGTACTCTTAGACACTGCGACAAATATTTCTGAAGATTATTTTCAACAATTGTTAAACAGAAAAATAAAAAAAAACATGTCGCTACGCATCAAAAATGTTCATTGTACTGTGGCAATATCAAAAAGGACAGAACGGGTAAAGCACCAATCCATGTTTTTCATTAAAATAGGAAATAAATCATTTAACGTAATTTTCTTGATTGTGCCACGACTGCAACAAAGAGTGATTGTGCAGATTGTCTTTATGCTTGGGGAGCCATTATCATTTTTGAAGAAAATGTCTATCGTTGGAACAGGGAACTATTCAAGTACCATTCGACAAAGAAAATTTAAATAGAAACAGAGGTTCCACCGAGGAAGAACAGCAGCTGCAGGAGGAAGTTTTTGTGGAAACAATCACGGTGCAGGATGAATTTATGATCGCCATTATCAATGCGAATGAGAAATCACAGAGCATTACTACAGAAGGCGAGAATTGCGAAGAAGCACTATGTTCACACGCAAGCTATTAACGAAATGTCGGAACACTTTGACCTGTATATGTTGCATGCCGACCGGCTGACAAGTGAGAAAAAACCGGTTCAGGCTCCGCATCAAGAGGTGTTGACAGCCGACAAAGACCTCGCGACTCAGATAAGAGACACAGTAGCACCGGCATAAGATCTGTCAGATCACCAAAGAAAACGATTATCACTTGCACTTTGGAGGAACAAGGAAGTTTTTTCATCGCAACCAGGACGTTGTTCAGCCTACACATATGCTTTTGAAATCAAACCCATTGCTCCATATACCCATAAGTGCTACAATCTACGATTTGCAATAAGGGAACAGGCTGATGATGTAATTTCAGAAATGCTCAGTAATGACATAATCGAATTCTCCAATTCAAAATATATTAATCCATGTTGTTGGGTTAGAATGCCAAATGGCAAATTACGCATGACCTTAGACGCCAGGAAGCTACATTCAGTCACACTGCCCGACCATTTCAGAACTAAAGATATTGATCAAGTACTGGCGCGTGTAAAAAGTGGAAAATATTTTTCAAGTATAGATCTAGTACAAGCCTTCTGGCAGATTCCGCTACAAGAAAACTTAAGGCAGTTTACAGTCTTCCTTCACAATGGAAAAATATTTTCTTTCAAAGTCGTCCCTTTTGATTTGTCTACAAGCAGCGCAGCACTTCTACGAGCAGTCCATTCCATGTTTGGTGAAACCACAGCCAACTTTGTTGTACAGTATGTGGACAATGTTTTAATCTACGACTCGGATATTGAGCAACACATACGTCATATTGATTATGTCTTATCCACTTTAAAGAACTGTGGGATTACAATAAACATTGAAAAATGTCGCTTCTTTGTCCCAAAACGAACTTTCTAGGATACATTATATCCAAAGACGGCATAAAACACAACCCAGAAAGAACAGAAAGCATACGCCAGATACCCGAGTCCAGGATCTTGAAATAACTCAGAAGATTCTTCGGCATCATCTAATACCAAAGGAAATTTCTGGTAAACTTCGCCAAGGAAGCAGCGCCACTCGGAAAACTTCTGCGGAAACATGTAAAATTGACCTGGAAGGAAGGCGAAAAAGATGCATTCTGAATAATAAAAGAATTGTTTACTCAAACAGTACTATTAGAACGACCAATAGACGGTGTGCCCTTTAAGCAGTTTATTTACAACTGCAAGATAATAATACACACAGATCACATAAGCCTAGAATTTATCAAACAATGCAAATTAACAAGTACCAAGATATCACGTTACATCCATGAAATTTTGTCTTACGATATGGATATAATACACATACCCGGGGTCGTTTACGTTTTTAGTGATGTGCTATCTCGACTCTGCGGTGCAACTCGCTACCGACAAGCAACAGCAGGCCTTTCCATGAGATTAAAATTGTGACCTTACAGACGGAGAGCAAAGAAAATATCACAAAACCTTTAAGAGACAAAATTGTGGCAGGAGAACGATGAAGATACAAGAAAAATGTTACAAACGGCACCAGAGATAACTGGGAACCCCACAGCCACAATTGGCAAACATCAGATTACATGGTGATCACCGAAGTGGAAAACTTACATACCAAAAACACTCGAACAATTATTGATAGCCGCATTCCACCAATCGCTCGTCCATGCTGGATCAGAGTGCACAGCATTAAACATTGCAGAACATTTTTATGTGAAGAGACTACACCAGAATGTTGGAAAAATGATACCAACCTGCAGACTGTGCATTTGGCAAAACCTGTAAACGTGAAGTTAGATACACAGATGCAATCAGTAACCCGGGAACAACCAAGAATGCTGATCTGCATGGACACACACGGTCCGTTACCAACTAGGAAATCTGGCACAAAATTCATTCAAGTATTGTTAGACGTTTTTTCGAAGCACACGAAAATATATCCGATAAAGGACATTACAGCCAGGACGTGTGCCAGAAAGTTACTAAATGACTGCATTCCCGAGTGTGGAATGATAAGCTCCCTCTTATGTGACAATGCTACGGCTCACAGGAGCAATTTATTTACAAAGGCGCTAAGCGACAAATGGATAAAATTGTAGCACAGTTCCAAATATTATCCACAAGGGAACATGTCAGAGCGGATTTTAAGGGATATTACCGGTTATTTTAGAATTTTGAATCACAAACGCCACACAGGATGGTATGACCATTGCGAAAATATTGAGTTTATCATCAATAACTTGGTGAACGCTACTACCCGGTTCAACTACAATTTGGAAGAAAACCGGAACCCATACTTAAGAACACGCCGGAAACCATACCTATGGGACTGGAGAAAACACTGCTGGAACAATGCCAGAAAGCCCTGGAAAGAATTCGGAAAAGGCCGACCAGAGAAAAAAAGTCAGCTAAAAGGCACCGGAAGAAGTGGACACCAAAACTTGGAGATCTCGTTCTCGTCAGGAATAAGAAAAAATCGTCCGCCTGGAACAAAGAATATCATAGAATGCACCTACTGTACAGAGGGCCAGCAGAGATAACAGCGCAGTTTGGTCCACACACTTGCCAATTAAAGGGTGTAGATGATGGCAAAATTTGGGAAACCTATCATCGGCAATTATTAAAGCCACTTAAAACATAAAAATGTTGTTCCAATGTGTTGAACTCTTATAAAAGGTCTTATAATTTGTGTACATATAGTAGTAATATTTAGGGTATATTTTATTTATGTCATTAGTCACTTTTTGACCGGCCATCGATTACTTAACCGTAGTAAATTCGCCACGGGCGAGAGAAAAGAATTTGTGAAGAAAATGAGTAACAAGAAACTTAAACAAATGTTTACGCCCATTTGTGTGTGAAAGCAACTTACTTTGCAAACAATAACTTAATATGTAAATTTAACATTTATAATTTGTACAATATATTTAATATTTCAAGTGTAAGGGTTCATTCAAATAATCTGTATGTCCTGATAGTTAAAGAAGCGACAACAGTAAACTTAATGCATTATGAAAAATCCCAACAAATAATTAACTAAAATTTGAGGGTTAATTAAGAATGGTTAAAACTTTTTTTTCTTACGTTACAACCAAGATTTACGGTTAATGTCTCAGAGAGTAGGCACCGCGGCCGACACTGTAGCATCTTAATTAGCTACAAAAACATTTGTAATTAGTTGTAAGCAGTGCACACAATATGCGTGTGAAGTGGCCTAAAAATACAGGCAACAATAGGGCTAGTGCAAGTGAAATGGTGAAAAAGAGTCCAAAACGTCAGTTTTCGGTAAAGTGGGAACAGCAAACTATAGTGAAACCACTTCCAAAAACGAAGAGCGAAAAGTGTATTTTTTTCTCTCCCTTTTCCTCGTGCTACTCAAAGAGAAGACAAACAATTACCAGTTGTGCTGGACACTTAAAAACAATATGAGGCACGTTAGATTACAGCACATTAAATTGTAAATGTTTACAAAATTGTAAATGCTTATCATTACTTCTTTTATTGTTAGTGTTAGGCAGGTCATTTATCTATTGTGCATTTATCATGTTTTGTTCGGGAACATTCATCTATGTTCCAAAACTGTCCATGCTAGAATTTTAGCAACATAGCTGCGGGGCATTTGAAAGGGGATATACCATACATATATAATAATTGTACATAGTAATAATATAAGTCACCAAGGAATATGTTAAAATATTCAACAGCCAAGAATTGTATAAAGCAGATTGTAAGAAACGGGTGAGCTAGCAAATTCCAGGTAAAAGATAATTCTAAGTAGAGCCCACCTTTCACCAAGCTAACGAACAGGGAGCCGGTAGCGGTAAGGAGAAATAGAAGGAGACAGATAGGGAAAAGAAAGAGACAGAGATATTGAATCCGCTTCATGACGCGCTATGGTGACGCGTAAGCGCAAAACTTTGTAGTAGAATATTCTCATACATGTTAAGGTAACGCGGTCTGAGGATCAATTAGAAACGTCGTTACATTTTGAAGCGCAGAGGTAAGCGTCAATTGGTTCAGGTACATAAAGGCGAACAAAGACCCAGATTTTTGCTCTCTTCTAGAATTTCGTCGACACCAAGTGCTACGCTCTTGACGACAAATGCACGTGTGTGCATATGGGTGGGGAGACGTGTGCAGTTAGTTTAGGCTCCTTATTTACTCAAATGGTGGGATTGGTATAATGTGAAAAGTAGCCGCCCATAAATATTTAAATTGATAATAAACCACATTTATTAAGGGAAATGCAGTATATTTTTAATTTGCCTCACCCACGATAACACTGAGAACCAAGAATTATCTATATAGTTATAGATTAGGAATGGAAAACACAGCAGCCGACGAGCATCCATAGCCGAGGACAAGAACACTGCAGCAGATAGCATCAACTAGAGGAACGACGCTTTCTAGATGCTACTGATCAACGATTTCCCGCTGCAAATGTCGCCCAACAACCGTTTCCTGTTAAAAAACAAAAATTCAGAATGTACGGAGTGATGAAACTAGTTGTACCTTAAAGATATGAAATTGGACAGAATTTTGGATTTTTATAACGTTTCAGCTAATCTTAAATGCACTATTATATGAATGTAGATTGGATATTAGTATGCTATAAGTTTGCTATCTTCAATTACATCCTCCTAGGGGAACACCCTTATAATCATTCCAGATGTACTTTAAGCCTCTTGAAAGTTCATGAAATAGAGTAAAATATATTTGGGCTGTTTTATTATCATTATTTTGGGAATGAATAAAAACCTTTGTTGCTTTACTTTAATTTGCATTGGCTGAAAACATATGTCTTCTGCTCCAAGAAAAGTAAATTTAAGAATCAAGGAATGGTATTTTATCATACTGTGGTTTAACTTATTATCCTGTATTGGACAATATAATATTAAAATGCATTGTCAGGAAGCGAGATGCAGAATCTAGCAAAAGTTAAAAAAAGACAATAACATAACCTATGCAAGTTTCTGTAGAAAGGTTCACAAACTTGTTCAGTATTTTGTATTGCTCTACATTTTTAAAATAGAAAACCTTTAAATGTAATTTATTAAGATTATACATAGATTGCGTACAATATTTTTGAATGACAAATTATTCTGATGATAATACATATTATATATAGCTCTCTAAGTAATATTAGTGATATTAATGAAATTTCCAGTTTTCCAATTGCCTGCTCTAGAATTAATGAAGCTATTTAAATGTATGTATATTAAGAACTGACAGTAAATACTATGCATTACAAACCAAATAGAACAAAATGATGAGACGAACAAAGGCACAAACCTAGTGAAAGTTAAAATAACTGTTCTTGTCTACAAATATAATGTTAACCATATAACGGTAGGGAGGTACTCGATTTTGTACAAAATTACACCTGATTTGTTTCATTTTGTATAAAATATGTTCTTGTCTACAAATATAATGTTAACCTTATAACGGTAGGGAGGTACTCGATTTTGTACAAAATTACACCTGATTTGTTTCATTTTGTATAAAATATGTTCTTGTCTACAAATATAATGTTAACCTTATAACGGTAGGGAGGTACTCGATTTTGTACAAAATTACACCTGATTTGTTTCATTTTGTATAAAATATGTTCTTGTCTACAAATATAATGTTAACCTTATAACGGTAGGGAGGTACTCGATTTTGTACAAAATTACACCTGATTTGTTTCATTTTGTATAAAATATGTTTTTATTTTAAATGTTCTATATTGTATGTAATATTTTATGTATATATATATATATATATATATATATATGTAACTATATTGTACATTTCCTTGACACGCATATAGTGTGTGTATTTTGTTTCAAATGTTCTATATTCTGTGTAATATTTATGTTTATATGCAATTTTTGTGCATTTCCTTGACATGTTCTATGTTCATTTCCTTGACATGTTCTATGTTCACAAGCCTTTATGGCTGCTCGTGAACTCACAGAATGCAATGCAATCTAGTCTAATCCATACAAAAATATAGATTGCCTGTATTGATTGTGAAAATTATTAATAATTTTCTGAATTATGACATTAGTTTTATAAATGCTAAATTTTGATATTAGTTTAATAAAATTATCAAAGTAAGATTGCAAACATACCGTGAAAACAAAATAAACACACTCACCCTTTTGGCAATTTATTGGGCAGTATTAATTCTATTTTTCTTTAAGTTTTATAATTCTGATTTACAAAAATGGTGTATGAATTAATTTATAATGTTGTAAAACGAATTATAAATATCACAATTATTATATTAAACTATACCGTTATAAACTTACTTCATAATATGGTATTGTGCAATCCTAGGATTATCATGCAATAAATTTATACAAAATTTAACTTTCGAATGGACATGGTAAATGTGTTTATATATCGAGACGTGACGTGGCACTGTGCTAGTTGTTTAAAGATTACCATCGATAAGTAAGGCGAAAGTTAAAATGCTTTTAAATTAATCTGAAATGTGTATTCGTACTTCTTCACCATCTTCCGAAACCTTTTCTAAGCACCATCAATGTACCGGAGAAAGTTGTAATTAGCCTATATTAATAATTGAAGTGAATGCTTAACTTCTTAATTTGGATAACAAGATAAATTAATATTCCGGGTATAGCCGTATTAAAGCAATTTTTTTGGTCATTGCGGCACGAAGTCTTTGCTTTCGTTGCTTAACGAATTCCGCATATATTTTAACGCTCGAAAACTCATAATATAATTTTTAGCCTAAAATATCCGTTTCCTAAAAGTCTGCTAAGCTTACAACATAACGAAACTTCAGTTTTAAGCAAGTGAAGTGCAGCTCTTTGAGAAAATATAGTTTCATTAAAAACCACATCGAATTAAATGTTTAGCTTGTAGCTTCATAACAGCATCTATTTAGGAAGGTTCTATTTTATTCAGCATACATATAAACAACTTCAAAATATGTAGTTTACTATTGTAAAAATTAGTAGTGCAATGATTACCTATTAGTTTTTTATGAAATTAAACTTAAGTCATGTGCATTCAACTCCTCAAAGTGAGAGTTATGCATTCATTCCTGGTATACTTGAATATAATTATAAAAATATGAACATATTTATCTTAAGTCCTAAATATGTTTTCCTTCCATAACATGTATACTCTTTGGAAGAAAATGTCACAAATGGTATAATGGTTAAAGCCATGTAAGTCAGAAGAAACAAATGAAAAAAATGACAAAAAATCTGCTTTTTGTAGTTTGCAACGAATTTCAGTATTTAGCTTTCCAATAATCATGTTTAGTCTGTTGATTGTCCATTTAAATACCTGGTGCGCGGAGAAAAGTGGCCTGCATTATTTTATTTCCTGTCTTAGAGCATTTAAGATGTTCATAATTTGGCATTCAGGGAAAGATGCAGGAATTGTAATAAAAACAATGTTATCACGTGGACTTAAATTTCGACACACATTTTATAATTTGTAATAAAGAGCTATTTTTATATATTATTCCTGAATTTTTCTCGGCATGTTTAGAAAGCTTTGAATATACAAAGAGGATAAAAAGTCATAGTGCAGCTATTCAGCTTTTCTCTGAAATGAGCAAATTGAATCTGAAAAAATAACATTTAAGTTATTTCCTCTTTCGTTTTTAATTGTTTCGTTCATGTAGCCCCTTCAATTTCTCTGGTCATATCAGGAGATTTGACTTGAGAAACAACGTTGAGTTTTAATCAGTTCTAACATGAAACACACTCACATTCATTCCCACATGCATACTCCAGACTCTACGGAGGGTAGGGAAAGAACATTTCCAATATCTCTTATGATAGGGTACGTGCTTATTATAACTGTAATTTTAAATGAGACGAGAGGCGGTTGCGCGGATATTATAACTGTTTCGTCAGGGGTCCCGAGCTGCGGCGACCGGCGTGCGAGCTGACGTGCGGTGCCCACAATGTGAATGAAAAACATTGTATTATAGAAGGTTATGATTGTGTAAGTGTAATATTGACAGCACTGGTTCTAGGAATTAATCAATAAACAATAAAGGCCAAACAACAACTAATAAGAGCTCATCACTGCGCATATCCCAATGCATACTGCTATTTTCACACACATTTTGGCTGGATGCTTTATAATTTAATATTCAGGGTTGTGTTAAAACAGTATATGACAACATATTCTAAAAGTATCAGGCCCTGATTTTGAATCATGATGAAATAATTCCTTCAGTTGCCATAGATGAAAATACCTAATACTTAGGTACAGACTTCCATAACTCTACGCTTTTTGACTGGCGGATAAACACTGAGAAGTTAAGAAACAAATTGGGTTGTTTGGCTGCGATTCTCTTCTGCAACCCTATAAAAAATTCACAGTCCTATCCAGTTTCATTTGTCCAAAATTGATTTACTCATTCCAAACTACGAGGGCAGTGTCAGAAGTACCCGACCTGATGTATAGATAATGGTTGTTGTTGCAAACAAATGACTGTGGTGCCAACCTTATAAAGCTTAAGTATGAAGTTTGATGATGCTACGTCATTTAGTAATTGTTTGGCAGCCATCAATAGTGAACGCTCTCAGCAAATTTGTAAACATGGATCAAACTGGTCATCGTTATGTAATACAATACTTTCATTTGAAAGGTCTTAGTCCAACTAATATTAAAGCTGAGCTAGATTTCACTCTGGGCGTGTCTGCTCCTTCGTTTACAACGTTAATGTATTGGGTGGCAGAGTTTAAGCGAGGCAGTACGAGCTGCCAAAACGAACATCTCAGTGGTCGACCAAATGAGGTGACCACGCCAGAAATTGTGAGGAAAATTCATAAAATGGTACTGGGTGACCGTCGAATAAAACTGCGCGAGCTAGCAGACATCCTAGGTGCTGTACATCGCATACTAACTGAAAATTTAGACATGAAAAAGCTATGTCAAGATGGGTGCCGCGTTTACTCACGAAGTAACAAAAGCAAAATCGTGAGGACGTTTTCAGTGAGTGTTTGGCGATGTTTTGCTACAATAAAGCGGAGTTTTCATGTCGATTCATAACCATGGATGAAACATGGGGTCCGTCACTTCACATCTGAGACGAAGGAACAATCAAAACGGTGGATTGAAAGGGCAGAATCGGCTCCAAAGAAGGTGACACAGTTCCACTTGTAGGCAACGTCATGACATCAGTTTTTTAGAATATGTGTGGAATAATTTTCATTGCTTACCTTTAAAAAGGAAAAGCAATTAATGGCGAGTATTACGCAAACTTATTGCAGTATATGAATGATAAAATCAAGCAAAAACCGCCGCATTTAGCGAAAAAGAAAGTTCTGTTCCATGAAGACAACACACCAGCTCACACTTCCACTATCGCCATGGTCAAAATCAATGAGTTAAAGTTCGAATTGCTTCCTCTTACACCCTATTCGCCAGACTTTGCCCCCTTTGATTATTTTCTGTTTCCAAAGTTGAAGAAATGGCTTGGTGGTAAAAGATTTTCCACGAAGAGATGGAGTTTGCAGTTAATGGCTATTTTGCAGAACTCGATGCTTCTCAGTATAAACGGTATCGAAGCTATTGGACATCGCTGGGAAAGGTGTATCGAGCTGAAAGGAGACTATGTAGAGAAATAGAGTTTTTTCCCAAAATGTTTGTGTTTTCTTTGTTAGGTCGGATATTTCTGGGACATCCCTCGTACATCATGTAATAGAATACCTAAAAGTTTCTTAAAGATGCTGTTATCCTGATTAAAAACATCTCAAAGATATATTACAACTACGAATAGATCTCCCTGACAGCATAGTTTACACGAAGAAAAAGTGTAAAAATCATGGGCTATTTCGAACCCAGCGGAAAGCATTCCTAAGCATTCCTTGCTTGTAGAAAGCTGGAAACTTCCGGAAGTGTTCATGTAACAACTTATAATATTGCTGGCAAAAGTGACACTTTTTTCACAGGCTTGAACCTTGTTAATGATGAAAGTGCGACTGTTTGCAGCTTAAGAATACTAAAAGAGAATGAATTCAAAACTTTGTGTTCTAACACTAAAAAAGGAAAGGGTGTTCTTTTTAAGCAGTTCACCCCGCAAGTAGTTGAATGCACAGGCGAAAGGGACTAAGCAAGGCGAATTGGAAGAAGCGCTGAAAACGCGCTTGCACATGGAAGCATGCTCAGAATTGTAAGACATCGTCAAGTGCGCTCAATGACTGCTAAGCCCTAAACTGCAAAAGCACAGTTTTACGAGGAAGTCCATGGCATTAAAGAGAATGGATCAAATGGAAGAATAGACATCATAGGCATTCAACCTGTATTATGCACTGGAACCGTCATAGATCTACCTCAGATGGGAAACAGGCAAAGACCTGCCGGCTGAAGTTCGTGATTTACGAGCCAACAGTACTACACTTCTGCAATAAATACTGTCCTGCTTCAATTGATGTTGTTGGGTTACTAATTGGAGCCAGGGCTACTATCCGATCCTTTTTCGTAACGTGTTGCAGAAATATAAATGAAAGAACTCATTTATTAAAGCCGTGGTCCTCAGTGTTATTAAACGGTCTGGCTACATATATTGAAAACCATTTGTATTATGCGTAACAGATTTGTTTTATTAAGGGCCATTTCCATACATACATTTGTATATTATAATTCTATCGGATATAATTTTAAATAGCTGTAACTTTATTAACAGATATTTGTATTGCGTACAATTTCAATTATGCTTTTATATCATGTTGTCGTTCAGTAGGTGTTGTTAATGACAGCCTCCAGTTGAGGGAAGTTAAATTTGTTAATAAATTGTACATATATATTTCAATACTTTTATCATAAATAACTATAGTGTTCCTTTTCTTCTAATACACGACCAAGGCATGCGATCTACAACACTCGCCAAAAGAATGGTTGGTTATCTTTCTGTTTTTAATGTTGGAAGTTTGTTTGAAACACAGTACCCACCTTGCATCAGACAAATAAAACCCATTACAAACAAATGCAGCACGTATTACATTGTGTCAGAAAACAAAGTAGCTATGTTGATATTCTACAAGGCTTTCTCTCCAGTTTCTTCGCTAAAGTAAGTAAAGAATGGGTGGCTTAAGAGTGGCACTTCCTCTAACTTTTGCCTTCGCACGATAGATCAATAAACGCTGGAAGCATGGAGCGGAATTTCGAGTTTCGTCCCCTTGCAAATGAGATCAGTGGAGGCCACAAGAGTTCGTTCGTGTAGATCATGAGGAAACAATGGCTTTTCTTTGGGACGGAAATAATTTTAAGTAACCCTTGTTTCTTTCAAACTTTATACTAGCGGAGGTATTTTCTACATTAATAACCTCAAGTACTAGTTGCTTTTTCCGTTGGACAGAATATACGGCTTCTTAAAGAGCACCATCCTCCTGAAATTTAAACAAACTAAGCTAAATCCTGAACTTTTAATTAAAGCAACCTCAGTGTTAAATCTCCTAACTTCATGGCCACTATCTCCGAAACGAAATAAGATATCGGACTAAAATTTCTACAGGATATAGATGTATGCCTTCATTATATTTTATTGATCTACTTTTGTCCAATAATGTAATTATTAAGAAAGTGTTTATACATGTATCTATTTTTCAATTATAGCACTTATCATTAAACTTTATCGTCAAATAATTTTTTTAAGAACAACAAAATATCTTAATACCACAGAAGATCCACAATATTATTAAGGTATTGTTTTATTATCTTTTCATTTGGCTCTATTTAATTGTTTCAGGGAAACCGCTCATCTATATAAAAATGTCATTCATAGAAAAGTGTTCAAAGTAAATATGGAGAAACAAACTTACGTATACTTATAAGGAAACAAAACTCACGACTTGGAAATCACAGAAGCTGCCATATTTAGCAGAAGTACCGATTTGTAGGTTAAAACTTCCCTAAAAGTTGAACTAAAGTTTGTCTTTCTACTCCAAAGAGTACAGGAATTGCGATTTTTATATGAAGCGGTACAGAGTTCAGAGTACAAAACAGTAGATAGACTGGATTTTTAAAATTATACACGCTCTTTCCGAATCCCCGTGCACTTCTTCAAATTACATCTCATACTTGTGTATCAGTAAAGTTGGTAGAGGGGATACAGATTTTAATCAGTTACGAATTGTGGGTCTGTACATACATGTAAACATAAAGTACAGTATGTAAATACTGTACAAATAATTCTCTTCAGACAGGAGCGGGATTCCAATTCGGGACTTTCTTGTTAGAAACCCGCCGCCTAACCATTCGTACACAAAGGAGCTGCTGAGGATATGTGCGTCAAAGCAGCTACCTAACAGATAACCTTCAAATGTCTGATTATGACAGACGGAACGTATTATTGTTATTATTATTAATATACTGAGATATGTTACACAATATTACATTAGTACCTCTTATAAACGTTATAATATTATACGAAACGTATTACAATTAACAATACATACAGTATGTTGTATAATAATCGAAGTTAAATGTTAGTACCCCAAACACACGCGGTGATAATGTTGGCAATAACTGGACGTTTTTAAATAAGATAATTGAAACATAAGCAGTTAGTCCTACGCAATGCAATGATAAAACAGCATATATTTTCATGCCTATTTTCACATTCCCGATGCTCTCCTATTAGAACATGGTGGGAAGTAATTCAGAAACCACGTATACTTAAAATACAACTATTCTGTATGCTCTAATGAAATATTTATGAAATTAAAGAGGAAAAAAATGTCATTTTTGATCATTTTCACCAGTAATCTCACCTTAACATCTATTAAAATTATTCGTATGATAGATTATCACAAAGCTGGTTTAAACTTCAATGTAGATTTGATTTTACAGGCTACAAAAGCTTATAGATAGGTTCTCATGTCAATTCTGGGATCAAATATGACTGTTAAAGAACGAAGAAGTTTTTGTGGTTTCCCTGCATGGAGCTGCAGCAAAATAACGATTCCAGTTATCGATCAGAGCTTGCTTCTCTATAGATATTACTCTTCCAATGATATTTATTTCTTAACCTACGCTCTGGCGTTTGTATATCAACAATAGTGAGTGTCAGCTTATTGACACCCCATCCCCAGCATGTAAGGTTACTTTTCTCGAATCATAGCACCTCTAGGGCACTAAATTTTAGCCTTATATAGGCTTTCTCTCTGCATTAAATCCATCACAAGATTATTGTTTGGTCTATTCATTCTCAAAGCATTTTTAAGTTTAATCGCATAACTGCAGAGACATATTTCATCCATATAGGCCTCATGTTCTGAATAAACACCACAAAATTATTTTCTTCATCCCTTGAATATCGATACTTTAAGAAATGTTCGTTCTTCAGTTGTGTGATTCCCATTCACTAGACCTTATAATGGGAAACGACCCAAAAGCTGTAGGAAAATAAATTTTATTTACAATCATAACAGAAAGATCAGCATAACTATACAGCTTCAAGTGCGAGAAATTCAGACTTTTATTCAATACCTCAAACAGGAAGTCCCTATTTAAGACATGCTGTATATGCTATTCAATTGATTTTGCCTAATGCGGGCTCTAAACTTAAATCTCACAATATATTTTCATTTTGATTTAACAAAAAGTTTTGTGAATTTTTATTATGGCTTGTAAATAAAATAATGTACGTAAAAGTTGTTGCAAGTAGGGTATTTTTATAATCGTGGCATTTTCACTCATGAAAGACATCATACATTAACCACAAGTTGCGTAAATAACTAATACTAACATTATTTTTAATAAAACGCTCTAAAACAAAAGTTACTGATCCTTTGTTGCCTTTTCGTCATTATATTGGTTTATTTTGAACATTATCAGGAAATTATCAGTTAACCGTGCCATACACACGTTACAGACATATTTCACTACTTTAATACAAATTGGCTAATTATACATTTCCTTTATCGCATTCAGACTATTAATGTAGTAAAATTTAAATTACAAATCTAATTTTAAACCTAGCGACTGCATGAAGGGAATATTATAACAAAATGCTTACTAGAATTAAAACTTGTACCTATTTATTTAATAAAGATACCAATAACATGGTGCCTAAGATGGGATAGAATCCTCTATCTCACAGTCACGAGCACTACAGGTTCAGAAAAAAAAAAACACATGCAATAAAAAAATTTATATTTCTTCCATTTCGGAAAGTGACACGTGTGGCTGCGGTCGTTCAGGCATGGACTCGTGAACCGGTGATCCATGGTTCAAATCCCCGGGACCGCTTTCCCTTACAGAATTTCTTTTCCAGTTTTTCCTCAGTCATCATAGGGTAGGGCGGGGTAATTCCGATAGGTTAGCGTAGCTTCTTCATTGAAAATAAAATGTTACTATGTACAGAGCATTGAAGTAAGCACACGAGTAGTACAATATTATGACTCACGATGGGCATAATATCACTATCATTAATGACAATCCTAATGCCGAAATAAAGCTATCAGAATTACCCGCCGAATTGAAAATGGAGAAATTCTGAGAGACTAATTGGAATGACTGCGGGGCAATTTGGATAACAATGCATACAGTAAATAATAGCTCTGCATTTGGATTCTGAAACAAATTTATTCTGGAAATTAAATATATATATATATATATTTTTATATAAAATATATTAATGTGGAATTATGAAGAGTTAACAATTCCTATGAAATCTGAAACATTGAAAAAACTAAGAAATACAAGGATTAACAATTCTTTGAATTCCGAACGCTATTTAGAAGCATTTGTCACAAATAAATTGTTTTCTTCCTTCAGCTCCCACGCATCTTTCATGGAACCAAACCTGGCATTTCTGGCGGCGAATCCAGTCACCTCTCAGAACAGACTACTTCGAGTAGTAGCTGGCGCTGCAGAATACACATTTGTAGTCATCTGCGTTGGAATCATTAGCAGTATCGTCTTCACTAGACAATAAGTAAATGAATTTCTTTGATTGTTTAGCTTCTTTTTATTTTTCCTTGAAATGTTGTCTTTCTTCATTTTTTTAACTGAATTTGTTCCCCACGAAATTTCACCTATCTCTTTGCCTTAACAACTGCTACATTTTCTGGTGATGTGCTGTGGCGTGCTCCTTTCTTAGTTTGAACTCTTCTCTTGATCACACTCTTTACAGGACTAGAAAGGACCTCTCGAACGGTTCTTTCAGCATTACACCCACAGGGGATTGTGAAGTGCTGGGCTGTTTGAATATTGGATTCAGTTCAATTAAGTTTAATTTAACTTTTGTATATAGGATCCTATGGTACCTTGAAAACTTGACTTGAACCTAGTAATGATAGATACCCTCTATTACAGATGAGTTTGTCTGTTTCATAGCTTCTTTGTCCCATTGCAGTCGTCAATTCTTCCTTTTGTAATGTCGTACCATCTGAAAATTTGAACGAAATAATTAATAATTAATATAATAAAAATTACTTTAAAACATAGTCCCCAATGTAAATAAGTTACATGCCAGAGAAACAAATATATGTATGATATCCGATTAACTCCACCGGTTGTTATCGAAATAGCCCCACAACACGTTACCGGTCACGACGTAATTCTTAAGACTGTGCAATAGACAGCGCCACGGTATACTATAATGGTTCGCAAAATACCAAGGAACGTTCACTCCTTACAGCAGTACGAAAACTAGTACACGAGACTAGCTAAAGCTTAAGTTTTCTGACCAAAATATTATATACTACGTAATGTACAGGTATTCCTTTCTTACCTTTGATTAGAAAAACTGATGTAGCGCCTGTCTTAATAGCAGAATCTATTCAAAACCAAGCACACACGTTGATAAGTCTCCGTCCATAACTGAGAGACTGGAGGCTTCAATATGGTGTGTTTAGTGGTGGCAGCACATGCGTGAGAACTTAGCATTATCCAAAAAGCCCCGCTATTGGAATTCCCCCGCCCTACCCTATGTTATTGAAAAAAGTCGGGGAGGTACCCTAAGCTTAAGTCGGCGTTTTCTTCCCACATTTGATTTCCCAATTATCATTTTATTTCATGTATCAAAATGTCTACGCGTGCCGTATGCAGTAAAAACGGAACTATTAAAATATCCGATGTTTTGCATTCACATGACCGTCCCTATTCACTCTTCTACAAACTATCTTTACAAATGTTTACTCTTCTATCTACTTCTTACTAATACAGATAAACATTCATTACACATTTTGCAACAGCTATGGTAGTCTTTGCACTATGAGTATTTTCAACTGCTCGCAAGTGCTACCATTTGCACTACGTGGAATTTTTAATTAGTTAAAGCTGTAAACATTAGTTAGAAAGAGTGAAATATCAGCTAATTCCCATTAGAGTTTTGTTTTTACGACGTAGAAGTATGCGCAATCTTCAAAGGATAATAAACTAGTGCTTGGCTCATATGAAAGGCGAGAAACAATGAACAAGATTTAAAAACAACACCTTTAATAAATAAAGCGTTTCCAACCCTGTCCAACACACGGCTTCTGTGAAAGAATAATTAATTCCACTACGTGATTTTAACTTTACACATTTCTTTAAATGAACAATTCGCTCTATTACCGAAATGACGGTACACCACACGCACAGAATTTATAACATTTAGAATATTACTTACAAATATGCAATTAGGAATTTGGAATAAGCCGAAAGGCGTGTGGGCGTGACCGCTTCCCGAAGCCGGGAGCTTCTACTATCTTGCTTCTGTCTTCTCGACTAATCTTGCTTCTTTGTGCTCAGTCCAGCCCAGCTGGGACCTGCAGAGGAAGGTCTCCTAATGTGACGTCGTACAGTACCAGCACCATGCATGGCACGTCGAGCGGAGCTGCTTCCAAATGGCAAGAAAGGCAAACCGTGGTAGATTGCATCATTCCTTCTCCAGGCAAAAGAATCTGGCGATGTTAATAAAGCAGGTGACACATGATACTTAGTCACCGCTCAGCCTGAAGAAACAAAAAATGCTGCAACACGGGAGCCATCCATGGCTCAATTTACGCATTTCATTGTAGTTATAAGAAGAATACATTAAACTAAATCTTTTCAAAGGCCAGGCGCTATGTGTGGATTTGAAATTCCGTCGTTCTGTTTGCATGAACACGCTGAATTAAATTAAACGGAGTTTTAATTATGGAAGTTCTTTAACTGCTATGGTCCTTAGCGTTTCATTCTGTATTGGGCGTGAACGACCGTAAATTTTGCTCAAGAGGCCTCTTTATCAGGCTTGAGGTTGTTTCCCGTGCCGACACGGGGCCACCGGCTTTACTTCGCTTCCAAAGGAAGCCATGCTAAGTATTTTTACGCCCGTAAAATTAATCGTCCTCCGCCGGGTTTGAACCCACGACCTCGGGAACTAGAGGCTAGCATGGTAACCACTACATCACAGAGGACGACATGAACACGCTTAATAGTGATTTGCAGTTAAGAAAAGTATAAAGTATTTGAAAATTCAGACCAATAGGAAAGAATGTCTCGGAAATAGTTAATGCCACAAATGTTTTATTCCACATAGATTGTGTGCTATAACGAGATATACATTTTCTTTTGTGTAGTAAGGATTTGTTTATCTCTTACGGTTTACCGATCATATAAACATAATTCAGAATGAAAAGGACTTCAAAGGCTATTCCCAGAAAAATCAAGATAAACACTTTATTTTCCATCTAAATGTTTTAAATATGTGGTATTTGAACAAAATCGTTCAGAGTTATTTTTGAAAAAATAAAAATATGTAAAACTTTTCCATGTAAAGGGTAATTTGTGATGGCGAAATTTTATTGAAAATCTTCATATCCTCGGATGATTGTGGACTAAAATGTCAAGCTTGGTATTTATCGAGCTTTTTGTTTTGACTTATGCTGTTCACAGACAGACAGACAGACAGACACAGACACACACTCATGCGCGCGCGGACCTCTTTCTAAAAATACTGTTTGGGTGGGGGTTCTGGAGCCTCAAATCATCTATTTACAATTAAATCTCAGAAGTAGTTGTAGAGAAGGTAATAAGTACCCAGTTGTTACTTTTTCCTCGTACTTCTAATAGGCCGGTTCATTTCTTTTCATTGAGAATATAAGGCAGCGTGGCTTCAGGCGAGTCTCAAAACACGATAAGTGGTTTAGATGTGAAGAGATGAGCAAGCTACGATGTACCGACGTTAACGTAATGAGTTGACAATGGGCCATAGCGAATAGGGATGTGGCAAACAGTTACTTTCCAGTAATGGTTATAGCTGTCGCAGTTGCAGTGCGTTAACGACTGCCAGTAACGATTAAGTTATTTGTTTTCATGGTTATCACGTTCTCAGTTACATTACATTAACAGTTACAGTAATGACTAGATGTAACTACGTTTCAATATGAACGATATCATTGTTTGGCTTAGCAGCTCGCGCATACTTTGCTACTAAACGGCCTTAATTGTCTATTCCTACCCATCTATCTGCGATTTGCAAGAACTCGTGCACCTATCATCGTATGTGAATAACCATCCTATTGCAATACATGCAACCTTGCTGTCTGAGTGCTGACTTACCTGCCTGTGACCTGAAACGATACGTTGAAGCCATAATATCGATTATACATAGTCTATTTGTGAACCACCTAGAAAAGTGTGGAAACATATAACATGTCTTTATAAGACTATACAGAGTAGGTATACGACGGGAAATGAACGTACCGTTAGGGGATTGGAATGCGGGCTGAACATGCCCATTGTAACGACACATGTGTGAGTTGGGGGAAACAAGGCAGGCAGAAATTTAGGGTTAAGAAACTTTCAGGAATGCGAACCGAAGGGTAAATGCAGACACTTGTACTCTGGAATTCGATGTGAGCAGACGTGTGAAACACCACAGGGTATCATGTGGCTATAGTTTGATTTGGCGATGGCATAGTTCGATATATTTGTGTGATCGGACATAAAACATATTTGTGTGAACGGATCGGTTATGGGAATGATTTTAAGGAGGTCAGAATAAAACGTAATAAAACCATATAAATGTCATCGGTTAACACGACCCGAGATCAAGAGAACCTACTTGTATCCATGCTCTTCCGACATCTGACCGATACCTTTCCTTTTCCCCCTACAAAAACACCGATACCGTACATAAAAGAAAAACACACAATAAAGTCCATCCCACTAAGGCGCCCAACGAAGACAACACCCAAAGAAGCCGACTCAATACGGCGCCCAACGATAAAGTCCATCCCAACATGGCACCCAACGTGTCAGGAGAACTGCCGATGACAACGATCGAGTAACAGCGAGCATCGAACCCCAGGCCAGCAGCAGCGGATGAACGTGCCGATCGCCGGAAGAAATCCCTACCATCCAGGTCAACAGATCTACCCGACATCCAGATCATCGTAGCACGGGTCAGCACAGTGCAAGTCAACGGAGCCAACTCAACGCAGCAAAAGTAACGTACACGTATGCTTCTATAGTTTTCCCGAACTAAATCCATGCATGCAACAATTGAATAATAATAATAACAATAATAATAGTATCACTAATTAATGTTACTTAGAAATAAAAAGGGTTTAAAAGAACTTTTAAGTGTAAAAGAGATGGAGAAAGACTTAATTGAAGCTGAAAACATGCAGATAGAGCAGGTAGAAAGTAGGTCATTAGACAGTAGGGAAACAAATTTTCCGGGAAATATGCAGACAATAGAGGCTAGCACTATGACTGAAAACAACCTTGTTTTGTTTATACAGCAAATGTTCGTGAATTTAAGTGAAAGTTTACAAAATCAAAATAAAGCATTAACGGAAAAGCTAGAAGAAAGTTTACAAAATCAAAACAAAGAATTGCAAAACCAAAATAAAGCATTAGAAGAGAGATTAAACAGAAATTTGCAATGTCAGAATGAGGTTTTGGAAGAAAAGTTAGGAAATAGATTAGAGCAGATGATAGGAGCCAGGTTTGAAGTACAGCAAAGAGAGATTAGGGATCAATTAGAGGAAATTAGATCTTATCAGAATGCTATGCAGGAAGATTTTTTGTTAAATAAAGCTGAGGTCAAAGAATCACAGAATGAGGTTGAGAAGCTCAAAGGGCAAATAGTAGAAATTAGAAGTAGTACCTTAGCAATGCAAGAGGGGTTGAATGCTGAATTTCAGCGCAGTTGCACAATAATGGAGAAGCGGCAGCGCACATTGGAAAATAATGTGGAGGCAGAAATGACAGCCGTAAAAAAGATTATTCAGAATCAAAAAGAGTCACAAGTAAATGATATAACCAAATTGAAAGACAAAATTGCGCAACTGTCTGATACTCAGCAGACAACAAACCTCAGAGTAGAAGCCTCACGTGAGCTAGCAGGACTACAAGACAATGCACAACGGCTCGAAATGGAGCCGATAAATAATCCAAGCCAGAACATACGTTCCGCCAGCTCACCTGATGTTTCGGCAAACATACGACCAACGGAGCATATGCATGGTGGTGCATTTTCTCCCATAACCACTTGTAATAACGATACGAATGCAACTGCAATATTGTGTTTGAATAATCATGTGTCCGTGCCATACCAATTGCTAAACGAAATTGCGATATCGACATTTGATGATAGACATGATAATGCCCGCCGTTAGATTATGGATGTTGAGGCGTATTTCACATTAAAGGGTATCCCGGAACAGTACAAAATGCTTATAATTAGGAGAGGTTTACTGGGCCAATCTTTAGTGTGGTATAGGCTAACGCTGGGTGATCAAACGTCTTACGCTCAATTCCGACAGGCTTTTCTGAGCAAATATTGGAATAGCAGCACACAATATGCGGTGCGCACGCAGATCAACAATGGGAGATATCAACACCATCGAAGTGAAACCATGGTGGACTATTTTCTAAAACTAGCGCAACAGAGCCAACTGCTTGAACCACCAATGAGAGAGGAGGAATTCATCTCCTTGATGGCCCACCATTTCAATGAGCACATTAGAAATCATTTAATTGTCGCTAAACCAAGAACAATAGCAGAGGCACTAGAACTGTTAACAGCTTTTCAAAGCCATTCAGGCGAAATACGGGGCACCAATATTTTCCACCAAAGAACCAGTGAGGAAAGATACATTGCTCAAAATTTCAATGGGGCGGGGGCACGTTCCAATGAAAATCACCGTAGGCCAGATCCTTATCACATCCGGAACAGATATCAAAATCAGGCTCCAAGAGATAACCAGCGACAACATAGAACGAGAAACGAGCCGGATTTTGAACGACAAAACCGCCAACAAAATGGCCGTTCTCACCATATAAATTACATAGACTTCAATCCCCACAGGCGAGGCGGAAATAGGCCGCGCGGAAACTATGGCAATAATGGCTGGCGGCGCGCTTATTCAAATAGCCCCCCTAGAACCAACCCAGGACCCGGCGTGAGAGACGGAGGACGAATGTCGCCGAACTGGAACAGACAAGAATCACGCCCCATTGAACAGCATCAAGACGCCCAAAACAGTGCCTCAGCCATAAATGTACTGAATAACCAAAATTTAAACTAATTAGGGGCCGTCTCTAGTCCTCTGATATGGCCGTGCAGGACACGTCAAATTCATTTACAGCAAACGAGGACGACAAAACTATAAATAGTGTAGGCATAGATCATTATCAAAGAGGCTCTGCGACAGAAAGTGATAACCGGGAGGAATACTATGATAAAATTAGTGAAATAGTGGAGGCACCTAGAATTGCGATGAAAGTGAAAGATCATGTCTATGAGGCAATTATCGACAGCGGCGCATCTTCTTCGGTATGTAGCCAGGAATTATACGATAACCTGATAGCAACGGGGTGGAAATTACAGACATTGCCAGTAAGAAACGTGTGTTGTGTTACGGCGATAGGTAGGAGCAAGCAAAGAATTAAATACCAGGTGATGATAACATTTAAGATTGAAGAGGTAGAAATTGAGTTTGTTTTTCTGATAGTGCCACGGCTTATATTTCAACTTTCAATTGGAAATGATTTTCTAGATGCAATGCGAGCAAAAATAAATTATGAAAGCAAGGAGTTGAGTTTTTACATAAATAACCGCTTGGTTGTAACACCTTTCATACAAAAGACACAGCAGGTAAACGATCCCGAGACCCCCGGAGAGAAAGACTTGATGGGAGATTATTTTTTCGTCGAATATTTGCAGATTGAGGGAGGAGAAATATACCAGATCAATAACGCTAGAAGTGGTCTAAACAGAGCATCCAATGCCGATTGCGAGGAGTATAATCAAGATGAGGAATCATTTGGAGATATTAGTAATGCAAGTATTGTCCCGAATGAATCAGTAAACTGTTAGTTATTATGACTTAGAGGTACGTGAAGAAACAGGTTTGTTCGCCACTGACAGAACTGCCCGGTTTCAGGTAGAAGAACACGCTAATACGAATATCTCCCAAAAGATCCGAGAGAAGATAAGGGACATAGAAATATTGACGGCGGAACAGAAGGAGAAACTATTGGAGGTGTTCTACCGAAATCGCGAAGTCTTCGCGGACAGAACCGGTTTATGTAACATTTATGAATATGAGTTCCAGATACGACAAATGGAGCCCATTAGACACAAATGTCGAGCTATCCCTTTTGATATAAGAGAAAGCGTCGAACTCACAATAAATAAAATGCTTCAAGATGGTATTATTGGGTTATCAAATTCCCCATATTTAAACCCCCTGTGCATAGTTAGAAAAAGAAATGGGACTGTTAGAATTACCATCGATGCACGTCGACTGAATAAATACATATCGCCTGACAATTTTAGGACCGAAAGTATAGACCAAATATTAGGCAAAATAGGTCACAAAAATGGTTTTCTACATTGGATTTAAAAAAACTCTTATCTTCAGATAGAACTTAAGGAACACCTGAGAAAATATACCGCTTTCCTTTATTGTGGGCGTGTCTATGAATTTCACAGAACTCCATATGGCGTCGCGACTAGCTCTAGTGCATTTCTGAGAGCCATGCATGCAGTTTTCGGTGATACTACGAATGAATTTATGACGCAATACGTAGATGATTTTTTAATACATGATACTGATATTTCGGAGCATATGGAACATATTGATTCTATTTTACAACGTCTGATACAATGTGGCATGACGATAAATTTAGAAAAATCTGCATTTTTCGCCACTCAGGTGCGATTCGTTGGTTATATCATCTCTGATGGCGGCCTATCAGTTGATCCACAGAGGGTTGAAGCCATACAGAAAATACCAGCCCCGAAAAATCTGAAGCAGCTCAGGAGGATTTTTGGCATGCTAAATTACCAAGTAAGATTTGTATACAATTTTGCGAAGGAGACTGCACCGTTACGGGCATTACTGAAGAAGGGAACAAGATGGCGATGGACTGAACACGAGCAACGCGCCTTTGAAGATATAAAACAACTGTTTGCGCGGGCCATTTTATTAGAAAGGCCAAACATGAACCAGCCATTTGAGATTTACTGCGACGCCTCAACTATTTCTTTCGGCGCTGTATTGACGCAACGAGACAATAATGGCGGCCTACACGTCATATCCACATGTTCCCGACCTTTGACACATGCAGAAACAGTTGCACCAATCACGGAGCAGGAGATATCTGCAATTTATTATGCACTGCAGAAATTCAAAACATATATCTTTAACAAAAAGATTACTATATTCACAGATCACGTTAGCCTGTCCTTTATAAAGACATCTAAATTAACGAGTTCTAAAATATTACGATACATTTATGAAATAACCTCCTATGACGTGGAAATTAAGCACATTCCTGGAAGTGAGAACATTTTTAGTGACATTCTTTCCCGACTGAGCCCAGGCAAGAATTTACCTGAGTGCCAAACCGGTACACAAAGAGAGGTAACGGTCCTCAAACTGGATCTTAGCTTAAACAAGCAGCTAATAGCTGAAATGAAAAAGGTCAAAAAAGCACAATATGAAGATGCAAGGTTACGTCAAATAATA
The DNA here is from genome assembly GCA_030765065.1 of Deroplatys truncata. Classification (NCBI taxonomy): domain Eukaryota; kingdom Metazoa; phylum Arthropoda; class Insecta; order Mantodea; family Mantidae; genus Deroplatys; species Deroplatys truncata. The sequence goes on from CM060978.1 coordinate 156,600,190, forward strand.
GAATCAGCGCCAGAAATAAACAAAGACATTTCAGGAACCCTAGGGGTATGGAAGGGCGTGTTGTATAAATTACAGGGGAGAGATAGACCCAAATGGATAACATACGTACCAACTAAACTAAAAAATTTGGTTATCAATGCGTATCATGTCGCACTGATACATGCAGGAAGCGAAAAGACATCCCTTGCTGTGGGCGAGTATTTTTATATACCGCGGTTAAGGCATAAGGCCAGGAAACTGACAGTAACATGTGAAATCTGCCAGAAGGCTAAGCCAATAAACGTGAAATTTGATTCACCACCGCAAGCGATATTAAGAGACAGACCAGGAGCTCTGGTTGCCATTGACTCCCATGGACCATTACCGGTAGGTAGGGGAGGTATGAGACACATGTTTGTAATGGTAGATATTTTTTCAAAATTCGTCAAAATCTATCCAATGAAGAAATTGTCTAGCGCGTTATGTGTAGCAAAAATCATGGACGATTATGTGCCTAAGTATGGTAAGATGGATGCTCTCATAGCTGATAACGTTTCGATTCATAAGTCAGAGAAGTTTCTAGGTCGTCTTCGGGAAGCAGGGATAAAAGTTTATAACTCCACATCATACCACCCCCAAAGTAACCCTTGCGAGCGAATTATGAGAGATATTTCGATTTTTTTTCGAGTGATATGCCATAAGCGGCATTCTCTCTGGCCAAATTATTGTGAATACGTGCAGACAGTAATAAATAATAGCCCATGTCCATCTACGGGATATGCACCAGTGACCTTACAAACAGGAGAGATAGCCCGCAACATAATACCAAAATTACCTGAACCAATTAGCGCAGCAGAAGCACGAAAAAGGCGTACTAAAAGAAACAGTAACATATGGGACCCACAAGTAGGTGAAAAAGTATTATACAAGAACCACCCTTGTTCATCACTAATTGGAAAAAGATACCATAGAATGGAAAACTTATGGAATGGGCCATGCGTGATCACTCAGAAATTTAACGCTAAGGCATTTGAAATTACCGATATAAAAACGGGGAAAGCAAAGGGGCGATACAATATTGCGTTATTAAAACCTTTCAAAGAATTTAGAGTAGCGTCGTCGGATACATAAAGTAACTGCGGGTACATGGAGGTACTATCAATAACACAAATAATAAAACAAAACGGACAGGATGGTTGTTAAAAAAACATTTACTTAAAAAAATTCAGTGTAATTAGATGGCACGCACAGTTGATTAGGGATAAATCATTCTTTGTAAACCAAATATCCAATCAAACACAGTTATCAGTGATGTACTCAAATGTATGTTATGGTGTTAAAAAAATGTTGGAAGACAAAGGCAATGAAATTTGTCGTATACGGCCCAGTCGGCAAGTGAAAGTTTGTGACGAGTGTAGTGTTTGTGATAAACGAACAGTACTGCGTGTGCCGCTATCAATTGTGAGCCCGTGATTGTGAAATAAAAAGAAGAAGAATAAACATACATTATATCACAACCAACATACAATTTCATAGGCATAACGCCTAAACAATGTCTATCTCGTCTACCTATAAATGTGTTAATTATGTACATATTCAAAATATCTGTTCCATGTTTGAAATGCTTGTAAATAATTGTTTTCATTCTAAGTTATCAGCGCTATAATTTTGTGTAATCAGTCAATACTGTGGATATCTAAACTGTCATCATTTTAGTAGTAATTTTCTTTTCATATGTGCATTGTAATTTCAAGGATGTTGTGTATATATGTTTATTGTAGTTAAATGTTATTATCATACATTCTCAAAATCGATCCGACACACAAAGTACATATACTCTAAGTTACATTTGGATATAGGAATAATGATACACAAAATTTAGGTATGGGGATTTCCGAGAAAATCCCTATCGTTTCCTTCGAAGCGACAGCGATTTCCTCGTGGGGGCATATTGAAACGATACGTTGAAGCCATAATATCGATTATACATAGTCTATTTGTGAACCACCTAGAAAAGTGTGGAAACATATAACATGTCTTTATAAGACTGTACAGAGTAGGTATACGACGGGAAATGAACGTACCGTTAGGGGATTGGAATGCGGGCTGAACATGCCCATTGTAACGACACATGTGTGAGTTGGGGGAAACAAGGCAGGCAGAAATTTAGGGTTAAGAAACTTTCAGGAATGCGAACCGAAGGGTAAATGCAGACACTTGTACTCTGGAATTCGATGTGAGCAGACGTGTGAAACACCACAGGGTATCATGTGGCTATAGTTTGATTTGGCGATGGCATAGTTCGATATATTTGTGTGATCGGACATAAAACATATTTGTGTGAACGGATCGGTTATGGGAATGATTTTAAGGAGGTCAGAAAAAAACGTAATAAAACCATATAACTGTCATCGGTTAACACGACCCGAGATCAAGAGAACCTACTTGTATCCATGCTCTTCCGACATCTGACCGATACCTTTCCTTTTCCCCCTACAAAAACACCGATACCGTACATAAAAGAAAAACACACAATAAAGTCCATCCCACTAAGGCGCCCAACGAAGACAACACCCAAAGAAGCCGACTCAATACGGCGCCCAACGATAAAGTCCATCCCAGACCCATTTTCGAAGCGATAAGCAACACGCTGTAATAAACGAATAGTACTTGCAACTCCATGCGAGGATGACTCAAATACTTGTAAAAGAATAGTGAGGTAACTAGTTCCCGATTAGCGATACCAATGCCGCGCACATGCGGTGAATGATGTCATTCAATCTCGCTAACCATCCCGTTTCTTCAGTAACCGTTAATGCGATAGCTAGTTGTCTTCGTTACTTTGGTAACCGTTATTGGCTGACTATTTACTTTGGTTGCGTTATATTCTGCGCATATCTAATAGCGACGCTCTCTTTTCGTGAGATTGACTGGTTAAGTGCAGGTTTACATGTACTCAGCTATAGTTAAATATCACATGATGATGAAGTAGTACGATGCATTTCATTCCTGAATGAAATAGGAATCTTTTAGTAAAAACACGTACTTTATCCAGAAGGTACGAAAGCTGTTGAAAGGTGAATAGGCCTCATGGTGCTCCAATATGACCATTCATATTGAGAATCGAAATGGGGTCTCACTTGATTCTTGTGGCTTTGAAGAGATTGCAAGAGATGAATCAACACATCATTCGTCTTACGACGTAAATATCTGCGCAAATAATATGTATTATAACTGTTAAAGGATTTCTATTTGTAACATCGAATATTAATTAACTTGTGCTGCTTATTCTTCCCTTTGCTAATGCCGTCCTTCCTTTACTCGTACTGAAGTAAATAGAAACGTAGCTCATTCTGGTGAGACTGGATAGCACTTAGACTTAGTATATAGGAGACCAATGGAACACGTTTTAGAACGATTATTTTAATTGTCAATTCTCTCAAAGCATTAAAATACAAGCTACGTAGTCTTAAAAATAACATTTCTCTTAGACATGTAACAATTTAAGGTACCATTTTTTTCCTTCTTTCACCTGATGACCACTTTTCAGTAGCCAGAGACAATCCTCAATGAGGGTAGCTTCTAGTGTTCGTCCTCAGCTTACTGATCTTGCTTGTAAGGGCAACACATACTTAGTCCTTTCTACCGCGACATCCAGCTCAGGAAGCATTGAAGTGTTTGACTGCAATATTGTTACATGTCGCTGATTCAAAACTATTAGTAAAATGTGATTAGATATATAACTGACAACTCGGCTCATTTTTAAAAAAGGATATTCATTCAAAGTTTTACTTTCTCTACTACGTACTTACAGTAAGTAGAGGAAATGTTGTATTCCACCCAGAAATTCGATGTTGAGATGTTATTCTCTTTGCATGATCATGGGTAAAAACGAAATGCGTGTTTTGAGGCCCCTTTAATCCAAAATATGCATTTTTAGAAAATATCTGTGTAATTATGAACAGTATAACTCTAAAACGAAATGTTCGATAAAAATATATCAAACTTGGTATTTAAGTTTAGCACCTTCCAAAGATGCGATAAGAAGATGTTCAAGAAAATCACCCTACCCCAAACTACCCTTTACATGGAAATAAATTGGATATTTTCTATTTTATCCAAAATAGCACTAACGATTGTTTAAAGTACCATGTATTAAACATATTTACATGTCAAATAACGTATATATCTTGAATTTTTTGGGAATAGCCTATGAAGTTCTCATTATTCCGAATCATTTTTGTATAATTGATAAACCGCGAGACCCGGGTTCAATCCCAGGGACCCGCATGTGGGATTTGTGGTGGACAAAGCGGCGTCTGGGCGGGTTTTCTCCGGGTTCTCTGGTTTCCCCCGCCATTCATTCCACCAACTGCTCCATCATCACCTTTCCTTTCAACCATTTCACCATCATTTCGTTTCATCCACTTCCTCCCCATACCAGGCATCGGGCTGATCCCCCATCCTGGATGTTCTGTCTGATCCATGAGTGTCTGCTCCTCGACGGGCCTCTGACCCCAGGCACCCGCCTGTAAGTCCTGGGGGGTGTAAGTCCTACATATGAGGAGGTTAAACAGATAATGAATGAATGACTGAATGAATGAATGAATGATAAACCGTGAGAGATTGACAAAACTTAACAAACAATTTACATCTCGTTGAACCACACATTATATTAAATAACAACTTTTGTAGCATTTCCGAGATATTATTTGTTATTGGTTTGAATTTTCAAATATTTATGCCTTTCTCAAGCAGTAAGTAGCTATTCGTTTTTTCCCCATGATCATGCAAAGAGAATGACATTTCAAAGCTATCACATAGCGATCCACTTTTTAAAAATATGATTATCGCTTTAACCTACTGTATCCTCCTTATACAAACAACGAAATCTGTAATCTAAATTAACAAGAAATAGATAGAAAAATAATCTTTTGTAAGAATAGTTAATAAAAGAGTGAGTAGAGAAAATCATGTGAGTGGAACACATCAGATTATTATTCCACTTCTCAACTATACTACTCGCATTTTGTGCCTAAATCGTTGGATGTTAGTCAACGTGTCCAGGCTACACTCACTAAATCATAGAAATGGATGCAAACAAGTATCACTCGTGGCTGTTGTTATACACCCTTATGTAAGTATTGGCTTATGGATGGCCGAGCATTGCCTCATAGCAACAGGAAATGAATAGCTACCGGGTGAAGCTTTTCGTTATTTTAAGCTAAGCTTTTGTGGCCTATAACCACACATTTATGCATTTTAACTCATGATACTTTCCACAGCACACAAAAAGTTTGTTTACGATGCATGTTAAAAAACACTGTCTGCTCTACAAATTCTGTTGTGTTCCAAGAAAAATGCGTTTGCTTAAAAGTTTCATTTCTAGGTAGCTACAACAAATTTATGCTGTTGTTCTTTTTCAGGAGAGAAATTTTTGGTCAGCGGCTTCTCACCTAGGAAAACTCTCTTAAAGATATTTCTGCTGCCTTTCACTGATATCTGACTTCTAGTGATTTAAGTTAAATTATATAAGACTTGCGAATGAGGCAGCAGTAATCTAGTATGATGGTTTCAAGCGATAATTATGTATACTTACACAAAAAGCAATTAAGCTGCATTTGAGGCGCTAAGAATTAACACTGAGATCCTTTTGTAGACTGCAGCTGAATATGTGACCCAAAATTGGAATAAAATTTCCTAGGTAAAAAATCTGGAATATAAATATCGAGGCAACTGTGCCTTAATCTGAGGGAATAAGAGCCCTCGTAGCAAGGTTGTGCTTAATATAAAAGTCAGCAAACAATTTGACTTTATTGTACAGTTCTTGTATTCGCCAAAAGTAAACCAAAATACCGAAGGAGATGACTCCGCGGTAACATGTGAGATGGGTTAAGAAAGATTTGGGAGGTCCTGGGTTCGATTCTCGCGACCGCCCAATCTGACCATGGATTTTTCGTGGTTTCCTCGGGTCGGTAGTTTTCTCTTCTACCAGGAATTTCCTGACCCTCATTTCCTACACCCAAAATTTAGTCTTGAAATTTCAGGTTTGAAGGACCAAGCAATGGTGTTCGTCGTGTTGCGGCTGGGCGGTAGAGGTGCGCTTTGTGAAAGTTTTTCCCTGGTGTCGGTAGGACTGTTCACGGATCCGCCTCAGGGTGGTTTTGGAGCAGGCTCCCTTTCAGGAGACCCCCGGGGGCTAGCTTGAGTAGCCTCGTATGCGTTCCTACTGGATACGTTAAGAACCCCGTCCATTCTTGCGCACGTCGTCTCCCGGATCTGGTCGTCCCTCGAGTCTCTCCCCTCATCTCTCCCTCCCAGGGGTCGTGTTAGAAGCACATAGGGCCACATGCCTACTTGCGGTGCTCGGCCTCGGTTGCGGGGGCCCCCCTGTAATACGAGGTAGCTCATGTTTAGCGAATGATCCTTAGCAGACATCGAGCTAAATAATTCATAGAAATTATGGAAAACGTTGATTTATTGCTGAAGGTGGCATAATACTAATATACATCCTCTCAAGTTTTCTTTCGCTCCTCTTTCTTCAAGATAATCAGCTCACTTAAATTTACTTCATTCCATAATAAATCCTTTCACCGAATGTGAGAAAAATCGCTTGTACTACGCTCCATAGCGTTCTCTACTCACTGTCGTTTATTTCAAATCTCTTCTAGAAACTGTTCTATAAAAACGTACTTTTCCATCAACTTGATGTCAATCAGAAAAACGTTTGCAGAATTAGTGTCATTACATATTTAGTTTAGGCACTAGGGGGGTACAGGGCGGTAGCGATAGCAAATGCTTTGAAAAGCAGGTTGGCATCCGCTGGCTTTGAAATTCCATGCTATTTGCACATCACGAAAAACAAATGAATGGTGACCAAGCAATTCGTAAAATTCAAACCAATAGCAATCGGAAATGATTAATACCACAAAGAATTTCTCATACATTCTGTGTTTTGACGAGATCTACAGTTTTCGTGTAGGTAGTAAGTTTGTATCTATCTTTTATGGTTTACCAGTTATACAAAATGAAACAAAATGAATTCCGAATGAAGAAGACTTCACCGGATATTTGCAAAAATGGAAGATATACATTTTATTTATTCATGCAAATATCATAAACACATACTTATACTCAAAATCATTAGAGACATTTTGAGAAAAAAAATTAATAAAATAACGAAAAGCTTTCCACGTGAAGTGTTGTGTGGGTTCCCTTGAAAAAATTCGTGTCACATCTTTGGAAGATGTTGAACTTAGATTTCAACTTGGATATTTATCAGACTTTTCGTTTTTCAGTTATAGAGTTCTCTATCTCTCTTTCTCTATCTCTCTCTCTCTCTCTCTCTCCTCTCTCACACACACATACACACGCGCGCGCATGGATCTTTTTATTTATTCAGATGATTTCTAAACAGGTATTGTCAGTTAAATCTCAAAATCCAATTTTTGAGTGGAATACAATCCTTCCTCTATGCAACATAAGCAGTTGCTAGAGGAAGTAAAAAATACTCAATTATCATATGTTGCTTTTACATGACTTTCTATACTTATTCTTCTATAAACTATTCTTACATCACCTTCTATCTACTTCCTGATAACTTTCATTACACGTTTACATATGTCGTTGTAGTTATAAGAATATAATGGGCTAAAGCGGTAAAGAAAGTTTTAAAAAAGGGGCTCGTTATGTGATGGGGTGGTGAGTTGTTTTGTCAGGGGTGATGTAAATAAACTAAAACAACCCTTTCTCCCCAAAATAATCCAACAAAATATCAATATCTAAGAGATGCTTCAAATCCGAAGTAATGATTAGATGTAAAATGTAATGCTCATTGCATGGCCACGAGAAAAAACGAACAACCAATAAGTATTTGAAATTTAGCCCGACAACAAAGAACATAGGAAATTTGACAAAACATGTATACTTTAAGAAATACAACTTTTTGAGGTATGAACACTTTGTATATCTCTTAGATTTCACAATTATGCAAAAGTCATTCAGAATAAACAGAACTTCAGAGGTTTGTCCAAGAAAATTCAAGATGTACATTTTATTTGCATGCGATATCTTATTTTAAATATATGACATTTTAATAAAAATCGTTGGAGCCGGTTTTGAGAAAATAAAAAAATAACAAAACATTTTTCATGTAAAGGGAGTTTGGAGTGGAGGATTTTCTTGAAAATCTTTGTATTGCATCCTTGGAAGACGCTGAAATTAAAACACAAGTTTGCTATTTAACCGAAATTTCGTTTTGAGTTATGTTGTTCACAGCCATACACACGCGCGCGAGCGCTTCTTCTTATAAAAAGTATTTTTGTGAGGGATTCACGGAGTCTCAAAATGTGTATTTCCGGTGAAATTCCGGTATCGAATTTTTCAGTTGGATGCTGCACTTCCTCTGCTTACTAACTATAGGTAAGTAGTAGAGAAAATAATAAGCAATTAAAACAGGCGATACTTTCTTCCAAACAAGGCCAAAGGCGATAAAAACGAAAACGCAACATGCAACGGTTCTTCTATGAAGCATTTCCATATTTACTATTTGAGATTTAAATTAGACCTTTTGACATCTTAAAATGTATATCGATTTTATGTATACTCGAGAGCAAGCCTTTTTCTACTGAATTCAACATAAAGCCGGTTTAAAGGTTTCTCCCTAACGCTTCTGGGAAAATTAAAGATTCTGTTATGCAGCGCCAAACACGCAAGAAGAACGAAAATATTTTTAGCATCTCCTTCTTTAAACTGGTAGTGTGTAAATGAGATCCACATTTCCTGCATCTACAACACCCAATGCGGCTAAGCTGCTTGTGCTCCAATCTGCTAGTCCGGCTTGGATTCCAGATTGATAAAAGTAATATGAATGACTTTTTCATCTCAGACGTTTCCTCGCTGTGAAAAGATGAATGTTAAGTAAATCGGTGCCATGGACTCCTGGATCATCTGCTCTATACATCATCCTTTCCCTTCCTCTGCGACATCACGACTCTTTCCCTTCAGCACACACCACGATCTCTGAATATGGTTGATTTTTTATCTCCATTGCTTATTAATGTAAACAGCATCTCATTGCATGAAAGTATCCTCTTTATTTCTTATTTTTCTTCTTCTTCTAAAACGGTTAGGCTCCCAAGCTGTTCCGGTGCCAATTATTTTCCTCTGTCTCCCCAAATCTCTCCCTCCTTTTGGAGTATATCTCATAGCTACTGCGGGTAGCTTATTTTCTATTATCTTTTCTAAGTGTGGACGCCTTCTTCTGCCATTTGACGTAATTATATCTAGTTATATAGTGGTTACACCTTAGTTCTTGTTTTATTTCCTCATTTAGCTTTCTATCCAATAGGGTGTAAACTGCAGTGCTTCTTAACAACTAAATTTTTATCCGTCTGAATGCTTGTTTTATGTTTTTATGTTCTTATTCTAGATTAATTTCCGTAAATCAGGACTGGCACTGCTACAGTGTTAAGGGAAATAAAACTCTTCATTTTAAAGTCTGTAATTATTATAAATATATTACCGCTACAATTCAAATAAACGATGGAATTTTTTGAAATGTGTTCTTAACAAAAGCTTTTGCATCATCTGATCAGTAGTTGTGAATAATCTTTCTACACTGTAGCACATTACACACATATTCGCTCCTGTTAATAGAGTTTTCCGGGATATATTTAGAATGGCTTTCAGCATGATAGCAGCATTTCGCATGACACGAGATTATAGTGGTACCTTTATAGAATGCGAGTAAAATATTTACGTAATGCGTGATCAAAATATTTTTGCAAAATCAGAGGTAAAACATTATATTATATTTATTATTTTGGATATTCCTTTCTTTGTTCTATTTTAAGCAAAATTCCTTTAGGGTATATTTAAATGAAATTTATTAGAATAGTAAATATCTGTTGCTTATTGTAGGAAAACGTTTTATATATTCGGAAATTGAAATAAGAGAAGGCATATGGTTTTCTGGAAGCGTGTATGTGTTATTAAATAGTATATCTAAAAAGCCAGAGAGAGAGAGAGAGAGAGAGAGAGCGAGAGCGAGAGGGGGAGATTCTTCCAAAGATACAAAGTATTAAAATCTTCAAGACCTTTTAAGTCAAAACCTCCTGCCAAAAAAGTAAGAAATCATGAGAGAGAGAGATAAGGATAGATATTGAGGGAAGAAGTGGTACTGTGGGAGGAAGAAGGAAAGAAAAAATCTCTACTGGTTCCAAGTCAGGAACGTTCTTAATATTATTGGCAAGAGGATCTCCATGCTTAATACGAAACAAGTGAAAGATGTGCAGGTCCTTTCATAGCAAGCAGCTGAGCATTGGTCGTCGCTTCATAACACAGGCGTCGATATCTGTCGACTGTTCATGCTGACTCAGTGTTGCTGAGCTATCGAAACAACTGCCTTCCATGTTTCTACTGAAAGGCCCCCAACAAGAGCAGTTGCATTATGACTCCTTCATAAGACAAGCGTTGAACGCTATTATTCGTGAATGATATTTTTCCATAGCGCTGAATTAAAACTTTGGGCTTGTAATTACCGAATTTTATGTTCAAAATGTTCTTTTACACCCATTCTACAATCTAGTTAGGAGCTTCAAATTAGCTATTCGTTCTTGCGATAATGATGATTCTAACATCATCGCCCTTTCTTCCATTTCTGTTAGTAAACTAATAGTATGGTGATGCTTCCAGAGTACTTAATCACATTAACAGATTTTTGCAATCGCACCCACTATTTGTTACACATACTGGCAATTTGTAGAAATATCTTGAGTTATAGATCTCTGCGTGCAATAGTAAGCGGAAAAGGTTTTAAATGCTTTCAGTAATGTGTAGAAGTAGGAGAAGTAGGCATATTGATGTGAAAATCACTGCATGCAGAGCTATGCAGATCTGGAACACAAATGTGCGCTACGCCTGAAACCGGCTGACGTCATTCATCCCTTCCCCGAAAGCCAAATAGGGGTGTGCATTTATGATTCGTCTCTTGCTTGTTAATAAGGCAAATAGGTCTCTGCATGGGCTATGGAAGCAGATCTTATGCTTTCTCCTCATTCAACCCTTCTTTGAGAGTTCTACACCCGGTATACCACGTCATGAATGAAAGCCAGAAGGTAGGAATCTGCCAGGGCCTGGCAGAAATTGTTTGTGAGGGAGTTATTTATAATACCAAAAATAAATAGGTCCTCTGGTTTTACTTCTGCTCTTAAACATGTTTCTGCATGGCAGTTTGTTAAATTTTTACATCTTGTCTATATTTACCCTAAGCTCGTGATACCATCTATTGACATATTCCTTTTAACATTCGGTTGCAAAATAAGATTCCTTTATGCATTTAAATTATTTTCGGATATTATAGTTCTTGCACATAAAAGGTTCTTCGATTCATTGAATTCATCCTTACGCTTGATATACTGGTGGTATAGATTTCTTTTACACAGCCAAACTGTCATTACAATTAATAGAAGGGCTGGTCCCGTAGCTTAGTCGGTAGAGCATCTGCCTGCTGTGCAGGGGTTCTGGGTTCGATTCTCGGCTGCGAGTGGGAAATTTTATCTAGCCAAGATTATTCCCCATCCTCCCCAAGTTTGGAAGTATGAATGTGTGTGACCTAAAGATTAAAACCAAACGTGCAAGAAACCCAACGACAAGCGAATACAAGTTAAACCCCATTGCCTTAGGCAATAAGTACTAAAGGAAATGTCGCGATAAAACCAATGTAGTTAAAGGCGGGAAATAAGTGGAACGAAAAAAAAAGGTAATAGAAAAGTAGTAGAACCAGAACGAAAGATACCGGTAGGAAAAACTTGTGGTCTCCAATGGCAAAAGATAGTCCAAGCTTTAAAACCACATAAAATATACAATTTATTGATTCAGAGACATATGTGAATAAGCATGTGACCAAAATGGGGTTTATTTTGACTGCGACTGAGAATATAAAGACGAGGTTTGAAAGGAATTGAAGTAGAGATTATGTCCTAATTATGTGATGAGTAGAATGAAATAAATAAATAATTAATAATTAATAACAATACAAATAGATTATATAGCGTATACGTTGGAGGAATGTGTAGCAAAAGTTTTATGTGTTACATTTACATGGCTTTCTCTACACATTCTTTAAAAAAACTATTGTTACAAAATCCTATTTTTCTATTTACTTCATGCTAATCGAGAGAGACATTTGCAGAAAAAATGTTTTATTACTTATTTCCTTGTAGGTACAAAGGAAATAAGGGAAAACTGTAGGCTTAAGTGATAATCACATGTTTTAAGTACGGGTCGCTTTGAAATTCCGATTTCTGTGTAAGACCTCGAGCAACAGGTATAGCAATTTTGCAGTAACGTTGTAAAAGTATTAAGTGTTTGACAGTTCAAGTCTATTTGGAATATCTCGGAAAAGGTTAATGCCACAAAAATTTGTTTTGACATAAATTGCGTTATATAACAGATCTATATTTTTATGTTGTAAGTTTTTGTCTATCTGTTATGGATTACAACTTACAAAAATGAATATGTACATTTTATTTGACATAGAAATATCTAAAACTTATGGAATTTTAATCAAAATCGTTGGATCAAAATCAAAAATAATAAAACGGTTTACATGTAAAGGATAGTTTGGGGTGGGGAATTTCTTGGAAACCTTCATCTGGCATCCTTGGAGGCTTAAATACAAAGTTTGGTATTTAACCAACCTTTCTTTTTTGAGTTATGCTGTTCACAGGCCTTCACACATACACATGAACGTTTTTATCGAATTATTTTATTCAGGGGATCTCAAAACGCGTATTTCCACTGACATCTTGAATATTTTGGTGGAATTTGGTTGCCGTGACAAAGAACAAAGGGCCCACTTTAAGAAATTGATAACGTAGCCGTTATCTGATTTTTAAAACCACTCGATGGTGCATCATTTTCGGTCATTTACTTTGCCTACTTCGTTGTTGAGCTTGCCGATGTCGTTGTGTCGTGCGTTAGCTGCTCTAGTGGAAACTATGAGACCTTTCTCTCAGGGTATGCATGGGCGCAGTGTAAAGGATAACACCAATTAAATTGACTGAGAAATTTAATGTGACCTAATGCGCGACCTATTGAAGCGAACCATTTGAAAATAATGATTGAAACTGGTTATGAATCGCAGTACTAGAACTATAACAACTGAATTATTATGCCTGCTAACTTCTGCAGTATCAATTTTACGGTTTAATATAACTGTTTCCGCAATAAAAAAAACTAGAAGCGTAGTTTGATGTGAGTCGCTAAAATTCTTACCGGAAAAACCCCGCAATAGCAGCTAAATCTTACTCACACAAGCGCGTCACTGAGCTCTTAAAATAACACACGAGTAAGTCACATAACTAACTGAATAAGTCTCAAGAGAGAGTGTGACGAATGTGTCTCTGATTCAGAATTCACGCCTATTTTTTTTATTTAAGCTTAACCTACCTATAACTCCTTCCAACAAAGTTACTTTATACGCGGACCAATCTCTAAACTATTACGTATGCGTCTCTAAGCTGTTGCTATGGGGGCCGGGCTAAAGTGTCAGAAATACCTTTCACTTCTCTAATTTACTGAATTCTGGTCTACGTGCCTTTTAAACGTACTGAACTTATAACCTAACTGCATTCCAGAAGTCTTTATACTAAGGCGGTCGCTACTTCAGCTTTACTAACGACTTTGTTTAACATGACTCCCTAATGATCTTTTTCTTTCCGAAAAAATCTTTCAACTCAAGCTTATTACATTATAAATGGATTTAATATACGAAAATTATTTAGGGTAATTATTTATATATCTTACTATTACTTCTTCATTTAATTATTTATATCTTCACGTCAATAATTACGGTATCAAAATGTACCATAATTAATAGCATAAATATGGAACATCAGAGAAGTAACAGCGATGGTTGGCAATACTACACTACAGCATGGGCTGGTGAACTCTTTGAAATATCTTAAACTCATTTTAAAGACTATAACAAGACATCATGGAGATAGTGCTCCAAATTATGTGAGGAATCAGAAAAATATGAAACATTCTCTCTAGCGTTCTCTCCACCTGTTTTGGGGGAAAAGTGGTCGAGTTAGCAGTACACCTGAAGAGTGAATTGAAGTGGAGTTCTAAGCTAACTTCATGAACCACCAATATGACTCCACTGTTAAGTTTTCTGATTAAAAATGAGTGGCAAGTTGTCATTACAAAGTATCCTTTTCACATAAAATAGCAGCCACGTTTAGGCAGTTACCACGAAAACGAAATATTTGTGGATGTCCTACACACAAGGGAACTCCTTTGGTCCTTATCACGCCTAAAGTTATTTCCTGAAGATTATTTCCATAATTTATTAACACTCTGTATGGACCGAGATTATAAGCTTAATAGAAACAGAACAAAAGACAAGAAGTAAGAGTGTCCCACAAAGAACGCCGGGTATAATAAAACTGAAACATATTTTATTTACATGACATGGCTGTTATTTTTGCATTAATACAAACCCAACATGTTCCAATTTATATATGAAAAATAATATCTGTCATTTATCCACCTTGCTCTGCAGCTACTTACTCTGTCTATGAACTGTATGAAGACCTTGTATTGGTATGAATCGTGGATGTTTTTCATAAACCTGCGATTTCGGTAAATCCCCTAAGGAAGAAATCGCGTGCTGTAACGTCACATGATCTTACTGTCAGTTTTGGTCACCTCTGTGTGAGAGAACTCGGCCTGGAAATTTCTCGTAGAGCAAACAAATCATCTCGTTGGAAGTGTCGCAGGTAGCGTCTTCCTTCTGGAACCAGAATTGTTCAATACCATTCGAATTAGGTCATAAGAAATTGACAGTCATGCTGTGATAACGTTCTCCGTCCACTGGAGTGACATTTCCATACCCTTCCTAAAAATGTAAGGCCCTATCACTCCATCAGTCCAAAGTTCATATCAGTGACTTGTTACGAGTGTCATTCGTTTTCCATAATTGTATTAGGGTTTTCTGTTCTCCAAACGTTGAGTTTTGCTTCTTCACGCAGCCGTTCGGAATAAAATTCTCTTCTTCACTAAAGATAATTTTGTTTTTGAAGTCCACGTGTCTCTAAAACACCCGTCGAAGGAACTGTCTTCGTTGCACACGATCTGTTGGCTTAAGTCGTTGAGTTAATTGAATTTTGTAGGTATGTATGTGCAAATCTTTGCGAGAACACGCTACAAGGAGCTCCTTGAAATGTGCAACTGCTGCAAACGACGACTAATGGATTTTCTTGGGCTTGCTTGGACACTCTCTCTCATAATGGCGATGTTCTGAAGGGACCGCTTACGACGAGTGTGTTCTGGTGTTGGAATGTTTGCAGTGGACCCTGTTTGCTAAATTTTTTTCATTAGCCTACGTACAGGTGCATTATTACAGCCGAAGATCACACGAAGTCTTCGAACAGTCTGTGCATAACACTCACCATTCTTGTTTGAACAATCAATATCCCTGGAGGGCTTCATTTTTGAGCAGCAAAACTACAATGAAATCAAAAAATAGAAAATAAGAAGAGTTTCGCCAGTCCCACATCAACACCATAGCGGCCAATTCAAATCTGGTGTTCTTATTGGAATAGCCGGTAGTTTTTCTAAACAGTGGGAGTATTATTATATTTATTACGATCTGATTTTGAACCACTTAAAAGCCAAGTTGCGCGTAACACAACTGCAATTGTGTGTATGTAAAGGAAGGATATAGTGTGGTGCTAAAAATGCAACGATTTCCATAATTTAGCTATTTTAGCAGTATTATGTGGGGATTATAAACATTTCTGCTGTACGATCTTCACATCTATTGTCAATGTGGTCACGACAGCAAGGTTAATTGGATGGTGGCGGCTAAATGCTTGTTTTCACTAACTGTACTGATCCAATTCAATCTCACGCAAGCTCATGCAAAATTTAATGCCGAGTTTAATGTTGCACGGTTAGGGAAAATTGTTCGCATAACGTTATAATGAATGAGATGATTAATTTCAACGTCGTAGTGGTGCAATTTGCTTGGCATTGCAACAATATTCCCACGTCGGAAAAACATCGGTAGAGTGAGAGAAGCTTATTGCAAAATACAGGTCATGCACTAGCATACAAGTAAAAGAAAACACGTAACAAGATTAGAGCCCCTGATGTTGCTTTAACGTAGCGATTTATGATAAATTTTCAGAGAAGTTGGCAAGAGTGTGGTGGTTATCAAGGGGACTAAGAAATGTAAGAAATTGACATATAGATAAATTGAGTTGTAGTCCAATGTTTCCACAACTTGAGTATCTTGTTTTCGGGTATCCCACAACAAGCCTACTCCTCAAGGCTTACATGGATATAATCTGGAATCATGGCATGCGTTGATTAAAAACTGTCGCGCAAAATATTATAGAAATAAGTTGCCATAAAATCAATGCTTAAATCTAAGGTGACCTCTTATTATAAGTATGTTTCTCCCCCCAGAGCGGAATTAAATGTACGTAGTGACAGGTAGTCTTAAAAACCTTCATGATTTCTGTATTGAAACTCTTAGAATCTCAAGATTCTTACGAAGAGTTATTTTGTAAGTTCGAAATGCAAAATACTATTAATATCCAAATAATATGCAACATATAGCTAGCACAATATAAAAGTTCCCGAATATTACGCTTAGTTTCTATACACATTACGTCACTAATACACATACTTGTGTCGACATCATTTCATTACTAAAATCTCGAATATAAATATAACACAGGTTAGAATCCGGCATCAGAATATTAAAATTGCCGAATTAATTACCCTTCAGAATTCTAAATCCAAACTAAGAACATGATAATTATTATTTTTATGAATACTACAATTTATAAGGCAGAAAACATCTGCGGTGTGAATTTAAACTACATTTACTTCCTATAGAGCAATCTGGAGGTGGCGGTAACAAAGGAAAAATCATATTACTTCATGGTAATGACAACAGTAATGGCAGACCAATAGGTTCACTGCAGTCTTCCGATGAAGACAATTTGAGATCTCCTTGTGGTTTACCGGGAAAAATGCGAACAGTTGGGGCATTTAATGTCGCACCGGCATGTTGCCATGGTAGCCAATGGTCAGAGCAACCGGACGGAAACAGGCAGATCCGTGGTTCAAATCCCGAATATGGCATTGAATTTTTCATTGTCTAATTCTACCTTTCCAACCTTGTCCAACACACAGCTTGTGTGGAAGAACAATTAATTCCATTTTATTTCTTGGCTAGAAAATAGAAGTTTACGGATAGTCAAATTGATATTACTGTACTAATCATTATCAGTTCACTTCTGGTACTAAGTACTGCAAGATAAAGGAGAAATGCTTTAATTCGGGTACCTGAAGTTTACTCCAGGATACGTTTGCTCCAATCATTGCCATTATCACTGTAAATTCACTATTATAAAATGTAGGCTGCCTCTGTAACTATGCAGAGAGTACCTGTTCTTTAGAAGAAACCTGTTCTTTATTCCTAATATGTAGACTGCTTCGTAAATGTTGTTCAGTTTGAGATTTCATCGCACACGCAATACACTGATCACAAGTTTAGCAGAGGGCTGTTTATTATCACTTAAAAAGCAGTGTCAATCAAAATCTGTGTTTTCATCTTTGACCACAATGAAGACGCTACTGATGCCATGCTTAACTTAAATTGACTGATACAATTTATGACACATTTGACAAGAAGAAAGAAGAGCATTTAAAAGAGTCGTTGTTGTCAGCATCAAACTTGTGCAATTAAGCTTTAAGAGCACGAAGCACTTGCACACGTTCTGGGTGTTTGCCCATATGGAGAGGTGCTGCGAAACAGCAGACATCACAAAATAAAAAGTGTGATTGCAACAGGTATGAAGGAAAAAGGTTTTCAGGTCCACGAGGAGGTATATGGATTATCCAACAGCAGATGCATCGACATCATCGCCTACAAGACATCATCTGACAGAAGCGGGTTAATCATTGATCCTACTGTGCGCTTTGAATTCTACTGTCAACCGCCCGAAGAAGTAGACGCAGAAAAAAAGGCCATTTATGAACCCACTATCTCCTATTACAAGGATATATATATAATTTAAATAAAATCTCAGTCACAGGAATAATGATAGGAGCTAGAGGGACAATACCCAAAAATCTACACAAGTTTTGGGTAGATTATGGCCTAGATAAACGCCTACTTCATCAAATAGCAATCATGGCTATTAGAGGGTCAATTCTCATCCTCAGAAATCATTTGTATTCAATATAATATCGATACACACTTTAAAAATCATTGAAATTATTGTATATTTATGTATGTATTTATTTTAACTGCATAATAGGATTATTTTATACTACTTTTCTGTCCCGATTTAAATTCATTTGTATTTCTATTTTAAGTTAATTTTTTTATTTTGATATGTTAACTATAAATCGTCATTATTTTTGTTAATTTAAATTTGTTAATTTTATAGGTATACATTGTCTATATGGCAGCCCTTAATTGAGGGAAGTATTATAATAAAATAATAACAGAAATGTAGGGGATTGGTGACAATGTATGAGTAGCACAGTAATAAAGCATTCAAATAGCGTTTCCTTTCTTACTATGTAACAAAAATACACGAGTAGAACAAAGAAACAAAACTGTTCAAGTTGTTTTCGTTTCTTGCTATATAATTGGACAAATAATAATAAAAATGATAATCAAAATAAATCGAAAGTTTATAATATTCCTAAAATAATATAAAAATATGTGAAATTACGTAGTGCGGTGTGAAATGTGTAATGTTATACCAAATATATAAAAATGTAAAATAAAAATTATGTACAATATTTCTAAATCTGTATCTCGTTAACATTTGCCTTTTATTCTGCACAAACACGTAGCATTAAAATATAGAGCTGCATATAATCCGGGCTCTGCTTATTATATACATTCAGAGCAATCCTTTTCTCGTCACTTTTTAAGGGCTTTCCTTGCTTATGTTTCACTACACCGGTATCACATGCCTCCATCATTACTTCACGCTCTCCACGTGTTGCCTGGAAGTAGCCGTTATTATGAACTGCCCAACGCATGCACATTGTTACTTAAAGGAATACAGGAATAATGATTAAAATTCCGTGAATTTGCACTCCTTAAACATTCATATTATGATGTTATTTAGACAACGTTGCATGTTTAATATGATATTATGTACTCCTATCAGCAACTTAAGAGGAACTGATGGAGCAAAGCAGTAAAATTTTCGGTAACTAATAAGAGCCGATGCAACCTGTTGCTTTTGTTTACATTAGCTGTGAAGTAAGGATGGAGGGTGTTTAGAATTTTTGCCGCATTTTCCGGTTAGGTTATATACCTGTGATGACAAGAATAATGGATTTACACACATTGTCATCACCTCAAACTGTGATATGGTGGTTAGGAAACATTCAGATTTTAAATGCATTGTTTTCAAAGCCATTAACACGTTAACTTTTAATGGATGGCCCTAAAAATGTTACAACATTTACATATCACATCATTTGAAATGACGCATCAGGCGTCACTATCCTGCACCATGTGCTGCATATAGCACCTAGATGAAATTCTTGGTTTACATTATCGTGCAAGTAATGAAAGAGTGGAGAGATTTCCTTAACATTTTCCTTTTTAATAATGCAGAAAATTAAAAATAAATAAGCGCTCCAGAAATAATATATCGAGCAGTCTAACAAAGGTGTTCATATTCTTCAATAAATTTAATGCTTATGTATTCCAGCTAATAAAGGATTGGAAAATTATGCGAAAGTATTTAGATAAACCTTATAGGAGAAGTTAGAAATGAAACAATCTCCTTTATAGGATCTTAGCAACTCCACTACTCCAGTATAAACCGAGAGCGATGGCAATCTCATTCCAGAGGTCCGGGGCTCAAACACCATAGGAGTGAGTTTACCTCAGTCCTCATAACTGGCAAATACCGGGGAGGTACCCTAAAGTTTGGCTTGGGGCATTTCCTTCCCAAAATTCCTTTCCCAAATATCATTTCATTGCCATGCATCATCAGTTTCCATTCTTATGGTGCTATATACAGTAAGCAGGGCGTTAAACACTACTAAACAGAACTACTCCAGTATGTTGGCGTATAAAGGAAACTGACAAAGGGAACATACAAGAGTTTAAGTAAGACTGTCCGAACCATAGCACGCTGGCGATTAAAATATATATTATCTATTAATTGTTACATATTTATATATATATATGTATATAGTCTAAATGAAAGACTAGAACAAACTAAACGCAACTTGAAGAACGAATAATACAATGAATAAAGTTTATGACATGCTATTTTGACCCACAGCAAAACGACTGACAAAATGATAAATAAATTTTAAACATACTTTGGAAAACGCAATAGACTTATCATTTGAATCTGGGCACTGGTGGTGGTAGTAGTATTAGTAAACAAAAAAATACACATGAGATCAAGAATAGGCTCTCTAATACAAATAACGTTCTCTGATTAGAATGATGTATCTATTCCTCACTTCCACTTCGAGTCCATAACAACATTTTATCGGAGGAGGCTTTCAGAGAGACACTATAGTCTAGCTCGGACCGGCCGTTGTACTGGACTGGACTAGTGAACGGAGGGGACACCTAGCATTCTCATGAGATCTATTGTGCGAACATTCCGGGAGGAACCGACGAGGTGAGGGAATCGCAGAAGACATATGGGTTACAGAGGGAAGCCGGCACAAGTTACCAGAGAGGCACAGATTTCCTGGCTTTCCACGTTCCAGGCTTGACCACCCGGCCACGGGAGGGCCTTCTGATGTTCCTCCAGTGGGGCCGGGAAAACATTTCCAAAGGACAAGCCTTGTGCTATCTGCTCGACACGACCGAATCATAGCTCCGGGGTCAACCTGAAAGGAAATGAGAGAAAATGGGAGAGAGGAGACTGTGGCAGAATAAAACACTCTGGCATTCGTCTTCGTCAACAGAGAAAACCACAAAAACCCATGGTCATAGTAGGCGGCCACCAGAATCAACCCGGGACCTCCCGAATGCGAACCTCATACGTTACCGCGGAGCCATCTCGCTGAGAGCCTGATTGAATGTCTTCCATATCATACTAGATGTGCACAGCACTGTAGCAAAGTGCAGTAAATTAAATTAAATTGAGTTTTATCTATTGACGCTCTTTAACTGCTGTGGTCCTTAGCGTTCC
This sequence comes from Deroplatys truncata, assembly GCA_030765065.1. NCBI lineage: Eukaryota > Metazoa > Arthropoda > Insecta > Mantodea > Mantidae > Deroplatys > Deroplatys truncata. The sequence goes on from CM060978.1 coordinate 156,621,387, forward strand.
ATTCTATATTGGGCGTGAAAGACCGGTAATTTTGCTCAGAGGCAAAACGTCTATCGCCCTCCGTCGGGTTTGAACCCGCTACCTCGGGAACTAGAGGCTATCACGGTAACCACGGCACCACAAAGGACGACGTAAAGTGCAGTGTCAACGGAATTATTTAAGCGGATGTTTTTAGTATTCCAAGGCTTTAGGTTTCGGAAAGAGGAAACACTCAGGAAAGTGTTGAAAACAGGCTACCTAATGAATCTAGATTGCTAGCATGCTAACGCCTCACAACAGAGGATATTTAAGCTGCTCGAATTAGAGTCAGAGAAGCAGACTACCTTGACACCGGAAATGGAGTGTCTGCATTGTTCGTGATCACAACGAGTCTTCTTATAATTTGTAAATGAAAAACAACTTATCCGCCATCCAAATATGTAATAAGCTGAGGCACTTAAAGAGTGGAATAGAATAACGGGCCCAAGGCCTGTGCAGGAACGTACATGGAGTTTTCATTGCCAGCGAAACCCGCATCCACTTCTGGAGCGCCGCCCGCCTCCTAGATGAGTGATTTCCCATTGAGTTACGTCAGCTATGTAGCGCCCAGTATTTCCCGGGCCTTCACAGTATACATAAACAGTTTAACACAGGAGAATAGCGGAAGACGTCATTTGGTTTTGAGGAGAAGCTTTCTCAAGACGTGAGTGGCTAGAGAGAAAAGCACAATGAAACTGACCTTAACTTTGCAGGTATAATTTTCGGCTTGTGTGTATAATTTATACGAGTACGTACGAGTCAAATATAATGCCGTGCTAAGAACGTATATAACATATGTAATACATAATCTCTCATGAAACAATAAATTATACTGGGGGCCACCTTAACGCCCGTAAACAAAATACTGATCGGATTCCTTGAATCTAAGGTGAACGAAATAATCTGCGTGCTAAAAGAAAGACACTCCCAGTAAGAGCCAGTTCCCTAAGGAAAGCAATAGAGATGAGTTTCTGTTCACAAACAGCAGGAAAATCACCATCCTTTATCCAATGCACTACTTTATTCACGTCACACCCACCGACCATTTCTTCGCGTGTCAAATGTTTAACATTTAATATAACCATACGTACCTTTTATTTTAAAGTTTCGTAAATTGAAGCAAATTTCGCAAACTTGCCGTCTGGAATTCGTATGCTACATCGATCGCGTTCATTGGATTGAAACAGGTTTTCAATGATGAACGAAATTTTAAACTCGCAAATATTCAATCCGTGCTGAATTTCCTGAGAGGGTAACCATAAATACGATGTGTAGAGTGTGAATTGCCTAGCGAATGGAGGGTGAGAGAAGAGGATTTGGTTTCTCTATAGCGTTTGAAAACTGCTGCTGGCCGTGCATTTCGTGCAATCAATGCAAGCCTCTTTATCCTTTGTTTCTCTTGCTGTAGCATTGTATCTAGTTATATTGTAAACTGATACAGTGTGTGCCAGAATCGCTGTACAATTTTTCCAAATGACCATTCAGAACATACCGCAAAGCATGAATAGATCTGGCTGCTTAACGACCTTTAATACCTGGTTATAATACACATGCTGGTAGCCAATAATGGGATGGATTCTTACGTACCGTAAATTTTCCCTACTCACATTCCCTCTTCATCTTTCCAATTGTAGGGTTAAGTGCAGCGAACTGTGGTCTGCGACGTACGCGGTATGTTGGCTTTTATATCCTGGCACCGGTACCCCAGACCTGTGCTTGTATCGGCGGTGGTATACGAGAGACGTTCTACCAAAATACACAATCTGGGCGATCCTTTGCGGTGTGCTATCTGTAACAAGATTTCGTCGCACTTGGTGCGTCCTTACCTCATCCTTTCCTCCTGGAGTTAAGTGCGTGCAATAGAAACCTCTCTCCACCATTTACCTATAGATATACATTTTATGGTGCATATAGATATACGAGCATAAGGTTGCATTCTTATTGTAAATTAAAAAATAAATATCCTATTTTAAAATTCTGAATATCCATTGGACTCTGCGAGAAGAAAGTGGCTGAAATTTTCGTGAGGTTATTACTTTCCTCCATATTTGAGCATTTCAACCATTTTATTTCTCCTTTGATCGTTTCGTTTATTCCACTTGAACGACAAGACAAATTTATAGGCAGATTATGTTTAACTTATTACAACCGAAGGTTGTGAAAATTGTCAAAAAGGATGTCTGGTCTGCCCAGTGTCCAAAAGATGGTAACTTCGATGTTGTAGAGAATAATCATATATGATTTTACGTGTAGTTTGTCGTTCATAATTTGTAAAACTATCTTTTGTGTGTTGCTTGAAGTTTAACCTTCTTTAACCGTATAGGTCATACCGGACGGTGAATGAACGAAATGGTAGAAATTATGAGCAAATTGGCCCAGGGTACCTAGGGATCAGAGTTAACCAACATTCGTCTTCTAAGAATAAAGGGAAAACCCCGTAAAATACCCTATTCAGGTAATTTACTCTAACTGAGGTTCGAACTCGGGACCTCTTGAATGTGAGGCAGACACGCTACACCCATACAACGGAGACGGGCGTATATGAATTACTTTTCTACATTACAGCTCAGCAATGTTAGAAATGCTGTATATTGCCTTGTTATTCGGGAGAATCTCTCTTCTCTAGTCACAAATGTGTAAATATCTTAGCGCTCAAAAAATGACCTATTAATTCTTTCTGATGGAAGCATTATAATATGCACTATACATAAGAAATCTATTTTTACCAAAATTGGTAGCATACTGTATAAATGAAGTTATTTATAGTCCATGTCCTCGGTAATGTGGGATGTTTGTTATCAACCGAATGTTTTGTAGGCTTCCTCTTGAATCACATATGCGACTTCTTATGGTAATTCTACGGTTATTTGAAAGAATGTTTTATAGACTCTACTATTGCAAGTATAATTCTTGCCTATGTTATTAGTCCGGCAGGGTGATCGATTCCTAGACCTGAAAAAAAAAACAATTTCTTTTTTCTGTGCTGGTAAGGAATGAGAATGGAATAGACTAGCAGTACGAAATTAATTTTATCAATGCTTTGATTGAGCTGCTCAGTTCAGATATTTAAGGAGTTAAAAATCACTCTCTTAGCCCATAAGCATAACATGCCTATCCTTTCGCTTATCTGTATTCTCTAGATCTTGCTCCAGTTGATGACCATCTGTTTCCGAAGGTGAAAAATTCACTCAAGAGGCAGAACTTCGCTTCAATCGAAGAACTGAAGCAGTATACGGTGAGCACTCTACGACAGGTGACCAAAATGGACTGTAGAACTTTTTCGAAATGTGGCATGCACACTTTCAGAAGTATGCTGCTGTTTGATGATCACCATTTAGAATGTACCATTCACTAAAAGGTTCAATTTCCTCTCTAACAAAATCTCTTTTCCTTTTGACTCTAATATATCTACATGTCATTCAACTCGAAATCCATCAAAACCAGTTTTAAGTAGTAAATAATAACTTAACAGCTGCAAGTCAAAGTCAACTTGACATAATTAGAAATAGTTGTTATCAAAAACGTTTTCAGTTCTTAGTTTACACTGGTTTTGACTAAAATAATCTTATTTTAATAAGTAAATACTACCTCAAAGCATTTCCTTAATGTTACTCATGTACGTCTACCATAGTTAACAGGAAAGATTTTCTCAGTAATGGCCATACTTTAATGATGGATGGTGAGATAATAAAGATTATTCCTTGATAACGCGATTTGAGTCATTGCTGCGAGGAAGGGTCCACAGCATGCAAACAGATCCAGCTTTAGAAATAGTATAAGCTTTTAAGTTTGCATGTGTCCACAATATACGTATAAATAAATGGATAGACCGATGGAAGGAAGAAGGGACTGGCGGGCAGAAATAACAGAGGCACTGAAGGACGGAAGGATGGAGAAGAGTATAGATAATACATTTAAAAGATTTTGAATACTAAGATACGTGAACAACTCGAAATAAACGTTTTTTAGGATAAAGAAGTCCAAGTTTACGTTAACTCATAACATGTCTTAGATTATTAGAGAGCAGAACTTACATAAATATCTCCTCCAGTTTTCGAACTGATGCTAAATATTGTCGCGGTGAAAATAAAGGGATATTTGGAGGGGTGACGGTGGGGCGCTAAAAGCGGCGCCTTCACTAAATGTTGCAGTTAGATTTTAAGGGGTGTGCTACAACGGGTCACAAGGGTAACTACCCCACATCGATCGTGACCCGTGCGGCTCCACCAAATGTCGCGATTGGTATTTAAAGAGTTACGAGGGGGTTGAAGGAGAGAGTTGGTGACTAAGACTCCGGCAACTATAACACATGTCATGGATAAAGGAGGGGTAAATACCCCTCTCCTTGAGGGGGATCTCAAGAGGTGACTAATCTCACATGTGACAGGAGACCCCCACGTCTCCAACCGCCGGGTAGAGCAACTCGCAGTCCTGGTCTAAGGAAAGGCCTTAAAGGGTGCCCCCCCAGCATCTAACACGCAGGTAAAGGGTTAAGGTGTCAGTATTGCTATATGGTCCTAAACATTTACGTAGTGACCCAACAAGTCTATACAAATATAAGATTTATCGTACCATAACTCAAGGCCACCTACGGGAGTAGTACAAAGAATTAGCGAAACGGCATGCTTACCTGAGAGGAGAACATGATGCCCCATGCTTGGTGTGTTTCGTGTAGATTTACCGTAAAAATTGTCAGACGTCAGACCGACATAGGTTCCTGCAGCATCATCTCGGTAGTCCTCCCTGTCCCAAAAACCAGGAGTTTTTAAAGGTGCACTACTGCTACCTCAGCAGTCCACCTCTTGGACGAATGCCCTAACCCGAATCAGCAAGAATAATGCACGTATGTGAGTTGATTCGGCACCTAGCAACGAACGAGTGCCTGGACATACATTCCACGTGTCAGCTTTTTTAATTTTTATGGTGCAATAATTTCCAACGCTTCTAGTGAAAGTACAATGCTACAGAATAAATACATTTAATCCATGCATCGTAACAATATTGCAACATGAGTATAATATAATGAGACACAGCTTATCAAAATTGTGAAGGTAATTTAAGAGCAGTTTTCAGGTAATAATAAACAACAAGTTGGTTAAAATTAGTTTCAAGATGAGGCCCTTAAGTTAAAATTAGTTTTAATGAGGGGTAAGAAAATATATGCAGTTTAAACTATTTCTATGTTTCGTTAAAACTAACTCTAACTGCGCAACAGATACGTTAACTAACATCAGCTGTTTAAAGTAGATTTTATTGGTTGAAACCGATTTTGAGGCAGGGATAAGTTTTAATGGATAGCAAAAAAAACGCTATGTATACATTCACATGAGTTTCTCTACCCTCTAACTTTATTGGGGTATACAAACTGTTCTTACAAAACTATTTTTCTATCTACTACATTTTAATCCAAATAAACATTTGCAAAAGTAGCTACATTACACATTTCGTTATAGATACAAAGAGAACAGCTGTAGTCAAATGTTTAAGACTGGAGGCTATACGCCGGCCTTAAATACCATAATGTTTCCATACAATCGCGAGAAATAACTGAAAATCGCAGAAAAAAAAACAATTAGTACCGAACAATTCGAAGCTTTAATAATGCATATCTCAGAAACGGTTTATGCTACATAAAAACTTATTTGGAGTAAATTGTTTTAAAGAGATCCAATTTTTTTTGCACGATACGTTTTCCTCTATCGTTTACCATTTACCAGTTATACAAGATTATAGAAAATTCCTTCCGAATGAAGAGGACTTCAGAGGCTATTCCCAGAAAATTCAAGATATACATTCTGTTTGTCATGTAAATATCCGTAATACCTATATGATATTTTAAACCAAATCGTTAGAGCCATTTTTAAAAAAATTTCAAATATGTCCCATGTAAATACCAAGTGTGGTATTTATACGACACCCACACCCACACCCCCACACCCACCCACCCACCCACCCACCCACACACACACACACGCCTTTTTCTAAAAATGTATTTTTTTGGGTTCAGGTTGCCTAAAAACATGCATTTCCGCTGAGATGTGGTAAAGACTTTTTGGTTGAAATGCAATACTTTCTCTACCTACTAGGTACGTGGTAGAGAAAGCAATAATAATTTCATACCTACAGGTTTTGAGAAAATTCAAACACAGAATGCAAATTTGGATGTTGACTAATTTTTCAGCTTAAAGCATTTTTTAAGAAATATCCAGTTCTGTTTCCTTTTTACTTTCTCTGCTACATTAGTATAATATTTTACGTAAAAAATTCGATACTGAGATTTAACCGGAAATACATGTTTGGAGGCCCCCTGACTAAAAAAACTTTAGAAAAAAATTCTTGTATCTGTCTGTATGTCTGTGCATATGAACAGCATAACTCAAAAAACGAAAAGTCGTATCAACACCAACCTTAGTATTTAAGTTCAGTACCTTCCAAAGATGCAACACGAAGATTTTCCAGGAAATCCCCCACTTAGACTACCCTTTACTAGAGGAATTTTTTAAAAATTTTGATTTTATTAAAAATGGCTTTAATGATTTTGGTTATAATACCATATATTAATGATATTTACATGACAAATAAAATGTATATCCTGAATTTTTTGAGAATAGGCTATGAAGTCCAAATAATTTGGAAAAAAGCTTGAATATTCTTATATGAATACTAAACGTTAAGCGACAAACGAAAACGCATTACACAAAAAATGTAATTTTCTTTAAAACACACAATTTATTTAAAATAATTTTGTGGTATAAGCCGTTTCTGAGATATCCGTTATTAAAGGTTCGAATTGTTCATTTCTTGGACATTCTCTTAAAGTCCTTTCAGAACTCAGTTGTTTCTCGCGATGTCATGGAAACAGTTTGGAATTTTAAGGTCCGCATAGAGAGTCCAGTTCTTAAAAATTTGACCATCGCTGTTCCCTTTGTATCTATAAGGAAATATATAATGTAGCTATTTCTGTAAAGGTTTATTTGGATCAAAATGTAGTAGGTAGAAAAATAAACTCGTGTAAGAATAAATTTTACACCCACTAATAAACGATAGAGGGTAGAGAAGGTCATGTCAGATTTTTTACCTCTTTACGCCATAATTAGGGCGTATTTTTAACTGAGCAGGAAAGACTCTCCTGTCCCATTTAAAATGAATATATGATATAACTAGTCTAGCCAATAAAAAATCACTAATTTTAAGCAAACTGAAGAGTGGGGGTAGGTACATGTTGTTCTTTCCGTAAAGAAAGGAGAAGATCTTACATATCCTCATCATGGATTACATTATTATCCTTTAGGTAATACTGGATTTTGTGTGTTTCTGTTAAATACATGGAAGCAAAAAAGATTTTTCGGAAATAACCATTTAAAGAAATTATAGAATAGAACACTCATATTCTTAGCCTATGGAAATGAGGTTACCATATTCCTAATGATTGCGGTGATCTTTGCGCGTGCAAATGTGCAATTATTCTGAAAATGTAACGATCGTTTAAAAGTATTCTAATCAACGACAGCTTTTAACATTAAATTTGTTATGGAAAACTATGCATGGAATACCAAATTGTGCAACTCTAGTTAAAAAAGAAAGTGGATTATTTCAATTGTTTCAGTAAAATATTTTTTGAAGGAAAGGAAATATTTCAGATAAACTTTCCAGAATTTTTCTTTCCACATGGTGATCCATTAGTGACTAACGGAACCAGTTCTCTTACATTACCGGTTCTGGTACCACATAATATCCTCTACAGCTATGATCTCGAAAACCAATTGCATTAACCTTAATATAAAACATAAACATAATTAGTTAAACATTTTGAAGGTGTATAAGATTCATAAATTAAAAATAATGCATATAACATGTAACATTAACAACAAGTGTGCAGACTAATTACTCTAAGCAATAGCGTCTATTTTAATAATTTTCCTACTTAAAATACATATGTAAGAGACAGATCTGTCTCAGATCTTTAGTAGTTCTGAATGGAACAGACAATATCTTCCCTACTTTAACAGATGCCTGACACTGCTGGTACAACCACTGGATAAGTGAAACCATTGGTAACTCGATACCAACACCCGCTATTGCGTCCCAAAGTTGGTTGATAGGCACTGAGTCATAGCCTTTTCTAAATCAACAAATTTCAAATGAATTTCCTGGCCCCTAGCCTGTGATGTTTGTGTAATCTGCTTCAGACTGAAAATGGGAGCCTGCATGATTTTCCTACTCTATTTAAAATATACAACCAACAAATATTAGAACAATGGAATCGGTCTTGTGGAGGCGTGAGGTTACCAGTCCAATGTGGCACAATACATTCATTATTATTTGCAGACGATCAGATGGTGATGACCCAGAGTCGTGATGACGTGAAACACTCGATGCGAAAACTTCTGGATGCCTTTGAAACAAGAGGGTTGCGAGTAAATATGGAAAAAAATTGAATACCTGGCAGTAGGAGGAAGTGGACGAGACATCGCCTACCCCAGGGAACTATTAGAACTGTTAAAAAATCAAATATTTAGGATCACTTATTGATAGATGAGGGAGTTGTAAAGCCGAAATATATGTAGGTTAGTACAACCACAGAAAGCTCTAAGAATGTTTGAGTACTGTGGAGTAGGGCCGTGTTGAATCATACGAAGAAGAGGATTTTCAAGACTGCGGTGGAAAGTATAATGACCTATGGTGCTGAGGGGTGGACTTTGATAGAGGGTCAAAAATCTAAGGTTTTGGCCGTGGAAATGGACGAATAAGAATCAGTGTCAGAGTATCCAGATTAGAAAGAAGAAGAAATGAAGAGTTGAGACAGAAGATAGGTGTGGAGGAAACAGTGAATTGAATTGAATTGAACGAACTCTTCAATGGTAAGGACATGTTGGAAGGATGTAGTGTAATAGGTGGCCTAAGTAAGACTCTTTTGGAGTCGTCACCTCAGGGTAGAAGGAAGCGGAGCAGGTCAAGAACAACCTGGAGAGAACAGGTCCATAGATTGATGAGTGATCGGTGTCTGGAGAAGGATGACTGGCTTGATCGGGAAGTTGGTGAATGGGAATGCAAAAGTGCCAAAAAGTGAAGAAACCATCGAACTTAAGAAAAAGAAAAGGAAAAAAATAGAGAAAATACATCTGTGCCAGCAATTTGATTAGTTGCGTTCACATTTTATTTTGTCTCTTAATCAACTTTCCCGCAGAGGAAGGGAGAAAAAGTAAGGAAACAACAGAGAGAGAGAGAGAGAGAGAGAGAGAGAGGGAAGAGGATGATCGTGTCGTTACATAAAACTTTTCTTAGATATATATGCAAATAGTCTCTGACTCATAGTTATTTAAATTCTAAGAAAAGAATAAAACAAATTTACAATGAATTAAACACATTAGCATTTTTCTAAATTTGACGCACCAATTCTGTCATGAAGGGTAAAATAAACCAATGAATGTACCGATCGGTATTACCATAACTTTTTAATCGTCTGCTTCTTTTCACATGTTACGAGTACACGCACCGTTTACATATTGGAATCTTCAAAACCGTCGTAAGTCGCTGGGATGCAATATCTCTTATGAAAGGAGACTGAAATTCAAATCTAGAAAACAAAGTGTATTGAAATAACGAGTGTAAATATTACAGTATACTCAAGGAGAGTAAAGTATGTTTAGTTTAACAGATAATTTTAAATATATCAATGCTCCTACAACAAATTTATATTAGGTCATTAAAATCCCCGCGAGCCATTTGCAATTAGTTGCAACCCATTTCATAGTCAATCCATCCTCATTGCACAGGCTCAGAGAAGCCTTTATCGTGATTTGCTGTCGAAGTTCGCGCTGGGGAAAGTGAAGACTGTCCCTCTGCCAAAACAAAGTCGTTCCTAACCTGCAGCTGTGCCCCTGCCATGGGTAAAACTCCGGTTCATATGAAAAGTGGGTTCAGCAAGATGGAGAAAGGCAGCTTATGAATATAAAAACATAATACATCACGAACAAGTCCGTCAACATACATAACCTACACCGAGCAGAATCCGGCACAAGAGATAGAACCAAAGTAATGCAAATAACCCATGTTTAAGCAGCAAGTTATAAACTTATTTACTAGCGTATCTCACGCATATTCACATAAATAATAGTTCTTTTACATGTACTGGTGTAAAAGTGGCTGGCGTTTATCTGGTTGTACTAATGTTATGTTCACAGCACTTACACTGCTGAAAGTTCAAAGGGAAGTGGCACAGAGCAGTATAGAATTTTCATCTTTCTGTTACATGGTCCTTATATTTAACTATGACACTCGAGGTTGGAAAAAAAAGTTAATTTCCATTTCTGTGTCATTAAAACGGAGGCCATCGCTGCTGAACTGTTGTATAGTTAGACACAGTAGGACTACTTCACTCATGCTAATGACGAGGATATTTAAATTATTGGGAAATGAGTGAACCTAAACTGGAAACATTAGAGCGGATAACAATTATCATGCTCTTACACGTATTTGGTATGTCAGTTTTAAACATGTAGCTAAAGATTGCTTTGTAAGAAAATTATAATAACCCTTGTATGGGTAGTTTGATTCTCCCTTTTCTTCTCCTTGGGCCACCACTTACACTATTTGCGCCTGCTATAGCTCCAAAGGTATGTATTAAATATACATTTAGTAGCGTTTAACGTCCACTATTACTTCATACGGCACCGCAGGAGGTGACACTGGTGATACATTAAATTAAATTATATTTTGGAAATGAAGTTTGGAAAAGAAAGTGTTCGAGGGCCTACGTAAAGGGCACCTTCCCGTCATTTGCCAGTTGTGAGGACTGAGAAAAACCTGGGAAAAACCTGTCAGGAAGGACGGTCCTGGAGGAATTTGAACCGCAATCCTTCGTTCACGAGTCCCTGCTTTAACGAATTTGCCTATCCGTGTCGGTTCATAAGTGCAAACCAAATTAATAATCATTGAATATATTTTCAGTATCATTGTTATTGGAATCTCTCAGATGTTAGTTATTCGCTTGTAATGTTATGCTTGAAGCTTTATGGTGTTCTTACGGGCAAATTGAAAGCGCTTACCTAAATAAGTATTAATGTATATTAATTGCTATACACTTTACCTGCTCTAAATATAGGCACGAGGGTTATTTTTTAAACTTTCTATAGAACATGAAATCAAAACCAATGTGAGTAGCCAAATGGTTTTATTGATAAATGTTAAATACATCTTTAAGCTACTTTTCAACATAATCATGATAAGCTTCAAACATTTGTCGTAAGCCTGCACCACTTTTCCAATACCGCTGCAAAAAACAGTTGCTCCCTGTCTGTTGAGTCAGGTCTGTGGTGTACTTAAGCTTATTGGAGTGGAAATGCTGACCAGTAAACCATTTTTTCATCTGCGGGAAAAGATGGAAGTCGGTCGGTATTAGGTCTAGGCTGTAGAGAGGGCGATAAAACGCTTCCGTTCCAGACCACCTTCATCATGAAAGTGTGTTTGGTCATCTCTTAAGTTATCTGCACCACACCATCACCCATAAAATTCTCTCCATATACGGCGGATTTCCGCTACATTATGTCCCTCTGGCTGTAGAAATCTAACTTTGCGTAACTCACATCTTTACGTCCATATTCAAGCTTTAACTGACCTGCTTTGGCCTTGGCGGTAGTGATTATAATGGCGAGAAGACGATTGGCGATTCAGTGACCATCGCCGAAGGACACTGGAGTTGAGCGGCAATGTTGTATTTTATTTGTATTTGTTGTAAGGTCCCGAGGCACCCCATAAGTTACTGCACTGTGCCGTGCAGGTGGAGTACCGGAGAGCTGTACTAGCTGCCGAGGTTCGGGGGTGTGTTGTGGTGCTGACTGGGCGGGTGGCTGCAGGTGGGGCTGTGGCGGCGGCGTTGTGGCTGAATGAGCAGCGGTTGGCGCCTTGACGGCTGCGGCGGCTGGAGGTGAAGTAGCGCCCGAGACGTTTGGAACCTCGGATAAGGCCGGCGGCAGAGCTACTCCCTCGGCAAATACGGGGGCACGGTGGAGGTTACTTTGCGTTCGGCTGTCACTCGGTGATGCTTCTTTACCCATTTCTGCTCTCTGTAAATTATTGACTCCATGACTGTGTATGAACCAATTTACTCCTGCCTACTGGGCTACATAGATGCGCCTAAAATTATAAGCATGAAATGATGACAACAACGGTGAAGATAGATTCGATAACCCCAGAGTTATGGCCAAAGATGTACTAGGCAAGGTATACTGCAGTATAGGAACGAAAAAGCATCTCGTGCAACCATTTTTGGACGCAGGATGGAAGTTTTATGCACGACTGAAAAATGCTCCGCTCTGGTTAGGAATCAAAGTCAGGTCCCTTTGTATGCCAGTTGGGAACATAGGCCACAACGTAATAGGGACTGATCCTCTACACAAAAGCTTTGCACTGTTCAAACAATCGTTTTACCAGATAAAAGCGGACACCATATAGCCATAGCAAGGCTCGTGGCTGTAAATCCCTCCAATCAAAATAAATAATTGCAGTTAGAAATACAATAGTGGTAAAATAGTCTAAACCGTTAATGGTGGGTTAAGTAATTTTTTTCCAAAAAAGAATGACAGATAATAGAAACGCTGGGTGTTCAGTTTAGATAAATTTCATATAACCTTTATTGTCAGATGTTTTGGTATTGTATTCAATGTAACATTCAAAAGTGCGTATCTAGAAAATTTCATTAATAAAAATCACAGGACTTAATGGATTTAAAACAAGTTGCAATTAGTAAAACGTCAACAAAATAATGTGAAAAGTTACGTTTCTGACTCATAGTCTAAATTGTTGGTTCAGCTATATTTTTCTTTTAGCACGTTTCCCTTTAGTTCAACAGATTTTAAGCAGTCTCTCGGAACACGTACAGTTAGGATCACGCGTTGCGTAAATTGCGATTATTAAATGTTTCCTGAGATAACCAAGTTAGGAAATTGGTCAACCTCGGATTGTATTCCTCTTGAATAATTCACATTTACGGCAAATTATATTGTTCAAACAATAACAAACTCTGAGACCAAGCTGGAGTCCCATTACGAACGATCATATTTTCAGAAACAACAAGGGGTACATTCTAAAATAATTGATGCAATTAATTTCCGAGGGAATTCACATAGATGTCCGCAACAAGACTATGGATCACTAAGATGATCATTAATGATCTGGCTATTTAGTTATCCTTCTGTGCATATTTAGAGTTTCATTGGGACCAGAAGCGATTGTTGAGATGAATTACCGATTTTATCATTAATAGGCCATATTACTTAGGAAATAAAACAATAAATTAACAGTGTAATCCTGGTAGAGATTGCCGTGATAATCTGCAGAACAAATTTAAAATGTTTGAGACGGAATATCTCTACCAGTTATAAATCACATTGGAGAGGACCGAGTGAGATGGCTCCGCGGTAACGCGTGAGGCTTGTATTCGGGAGCTATGTATACCCCAAATACCACTTGGACCATCCTCCCTGATTGAGGTTTTTTTCCAGGTCTTCCTCAATCCTCCTCATAACTGGCAAATGCCGGGAGGTGCCCTAAACTTAGGCCCCGATCGTTTTTCCCCAAATATCATTTCATTGCAGGTTTCCGCCGCCTGTGGTGCCGTATATAGTAAGAACGAACGTTAAACATTGGAAAGACCATGAACAAAGGTTCAAACATCATAATACTGAGATACTTACATTAAGATTTTCATAATGATAACTTCTTAGAGCTCTCCTTTAATTTCAGTGAGCTTTAAACTAACATTGTATTCTAAGGTGTTATTTATCGTTTTTCTATTTCGTGGGCAGATTTATTTCAGTATGGAATTTTGACCTTGTTCCCAAGAAACGACACCAGTAATTTCTTTCTTTGATGAACTACTTATGTCAAAACATTTTTGCCAACATTTCGAATGCTTCATTTCATTTGCTCTACATTCGAAACACTTTCATAAGAGAAATTACGTATTGATGGATTCCCTTGATTGTTTTCACACAAACTGATCCTCTATCTGTAAAGTTCAGTGTTACGAAATCACTCATACCAACCACAATAAAGATGCGAAACATCGCAAGTTTAATTAAATATAAATAAAACTTGCTAATTTGTTCATTTATTGAGCAAGACTATAAGTAGAAGGAGACTAATTTGATACGGAAACGTATTTTTCCCTACAGGTGGATCAAATTCAGTCAACTGATTACCTATAAAACTTCAATCGTATACTGTAACAACATTTTGGGGATTTGTAGGAATACGGGCGGAGGAAAGGAAGGACAGGTGTTGAATCTGAAACCACGTGGTACAAATTATAACCCTTGCGCCGTCAGCTTCATTAGCTTCATCTTTCCCTATGGCTAAGCTGTCCTACACTTCTCATTGAATTCCTAGCTGAGCGCCGCGATCAAGACGAGACTTGCTCGCCACCTAGAGCATCCAGTTGGCTGATTTCCAGATGACACCTACAGGCTCTACAGAATATTCTATTTCAATTTTCCGTAAGCAAATTCTGGACAAACACATTGAGATTCAATCAAGATTGCGAAAATAACCGACCGTTTTCGTGACCAGGAAGGGTCGTGAGCACAGCCTGTTGAAGTATGATCAGAAAATGTACAGTGAGTTTTCTACAACTTTTCATTATTCGATGAAGATTCACGCAATGCTTTGATGAGTTTTACAGGTGGATATTTTTCCACGAACAATCAAGCAATCACTTAGACATTACCACAGGTTTAGCACGGTCGCGTCCAAATAGCCTCAAAATGCTTATCCTGGGTCTCCGTTGATTTTTTCTTCTTCAACAATCTCTCTGTCTTTCAAGATAATGTTATGGTGTTTATAAACAGAGAAACAAAAAGGTCACCTCGCTTTAGTTTACTTAAAATCATTAAGGTGTTTATGCAAGCTTTTGTATAAGCTTATTGTAATACAGTAAGAGTATATTTCTCATTTACTAATTGTCTCTTCACGTATAGATTCAAAGAGGACAGAATTCACTTATCCTGCACAAACTATTTAAAGCAAAATGAAATACCTTGGGTAATTATAACGTCGCAGGCAAAGGTAACGCTATTTGAATTTGTTTCTCCAGGGAGGTAGGTAAGAAAAATCCATTATTTAGAATATGGTGAATATTTGATTTTATTTTACAGTTGAATTTAACGCAGCTTTACTTTGAAACACGATGACTGTAACTTAATTACTTATATAAATATAAATTCGCACAGAATCCCAGAATAACAAAATGTTCACCCATGTTGTTATTCCTGAAATGAATATTCCTGTAATGGTCCTTAATCATAATTCGAGAGCTAAGTTAACATCCTTTTCTGTTTTAGTTTTTGCATATTTTGTTGATGTATATGCGATGCTGTTTTGATAGCTCTGGTTTCAGCCTGTAGCTGTTATGAACAAATGTCATGTTATTACCATGTGGAATATTCCACATGGGACTACAGAAAATAGCGTGCTTGAATTGAAACACACACTACCTTAGCAAAATTAAAAATTAGGAGATAATTACTTCCGCAGAATAATTTTCAAGATAATAAATGTTGCAAATAATAATATTTTTCGAAGTTAAATTATAAGTGAAGCGTAATGAACAAGTTATTCATTTTATGATTTCTATACTGTTCCAATTTTGAAGATATTACAGGTTGAAAAAGTAGTACACTATGAAACATTCAATTGCCAGTTAACATGTTCTGGCATCATTTTAATTAAACTCAACCTACTTTCACAAATAAAAAATTCAGAAATCCTCTGTAGTTTCCTCTTCAAAGTAGAAGACAACCCTAAAAAATTTCCGCATTGCTCTTGTAAGTGTATAAAAATAAAATTATTACTGTTATTATGCTACTTATTTAGAATATTTATTATTTGCTGTATGCTCCATTACATAGTCCAATACTACATGCGTGGTGTGACAATTATATCCTATGTTAGTACTTTCTTGGCAAATATGTTTTATGTAAAGTCCGGATCTGTGCCGTTTACAAATTTCTGAAAATGTTGCTAAGTATTTGGTCACTGGTTCAATTACTGATACATTTAACTTAGGTTTGAAATTATTGCAACCCTAAATGAACCACAATGCACCTCCTTGATCCTATTCGCTGCATCGTAACGCCATCTGTCATACTTTCTTCTCGTCATTTGAATCAACAGATTTTTTATATTTTTTACTTCCTCTACTACGTATAGTAAGTAGGGGAAGTATTGCATTCCACCCAAAAATTCGATACTGAGATTTCACCGGAAATACATGTTTTGAGGCGCTCTGAATCCAAATAAGGCATTCTCGGAAACATGTCCATGTGTGTGTGTCTGTCAGTGAACATCATAACTCAAAAACGAAAAGGCGGATAAATACCAAACTTGGTATTTGAGTATAGTATCTTCCAAGAATGCGACACAGAGATTTTCAAGAAAATCGTTGCACCCCAACTAACCTTTACATGGAACATTTTTCGAAAATCTTAATTCTAAAAAATGGCTCTAACGATCTTGATTAAAGCATTACATGTTTAAGAATTTTCATGGCAAATGCAATGTATATCTTGAATTTTCTGGAAATGTCCCCAAACGTCCTGTTCATTCTGAATGACTTTTGCGTAACTGGTAAAGTAAGAGAGAGACAAAATTTTACTACACAAAAATGTAGATATCGTTACAGCATGCAATTATCTCACACACATTTTCTTTTTTTTGTCGAGTGAACCATTTCCGAGATATTTCTAGTTATTTGTTTGAATTTTCCAATACTTATACTTTTTCTAAATGGGAATTCGTTATTAGTTTTTTATGCCCTGGACATGCAAAGAGAATGAAATGTTCCACATAGCAACCAGCTGTTAAAATATTTGACTATAGCTTAAAGCCTACCATATTCCCCGTGCAGCTACAAGAAAAATAGCAAGAAGTTAGCTTCTGCAAGTGTATATCTCGATTAACATGAAGCATATGGAGAATAAGCGTTTGTATAAATAGTTTAAATAAGGGTAGAGAAAGTTATGTTAAAAGCAGCTTTATTTACGGATGCTCTTTAACTGCTGTGGTCTTTAGCGCCTCATTTTATATTGGACGTGAAAGACCGGTAATTTTGTTCAGAAGCCTCTTTATCAGGCTTGAGGTTCTTTTACGTCCCATAAATCTATGAAACTGGACCACCGGCTTTACTTCCCTTCAGAAGAAAGCCATGCTAAGGATTTTTACGCTCGAAAAAAAAAATCCATCGCCCTCCGTGGGGTTTAAACCCGCGACTCTGGAACTAGAGGCTAATATGGTAAGAAAGTTATGCGAGTGCAACACATTCAATATTTTTATGTCCTGAACATGCAAAGAGAATGGAATACTCCACATAGTAGCCGGCTCTTAAAAGATTTGACTATCGCTTAAAGCCTAAACCTGTGTGCAAAAAGGTCAGTAAGGGGATATATTAAGATACTTCTCTAGATTTCATAACTTAGGTCTAATGAATAAAATCTGTTTTGCGGTGATATTTCCACATCTTATATATGGAATTGAGCTGTGGAGGTCAGCAGCCAAGGTACACTTAGAAAGAGTATTGAAAAAAAGCATCAGAATAATGTATAATATAGATTCGAAACATTCATGTAGATACTATTTTAAATCAAATTCCATATTCACAATAGTATCACTTTATGTGTATAGGGCAGTGTTATTTACAGTCAATTCAGATCTGATAAAAAAGCAATCTGATATTCACAAGCACAACATAAGGTTAAAAAATGATATATATCGACAAGGCTATATCAAAAAGTTCCTAGAAAAGGATCCAATAGTAAATGGTTCCAGACTATTTAACTTGTTACCTGAGGACACAAAAACAGCAAAGGGAAACTCCTTTAAAATAAACCTTAAGGAATTTTTAGTTGAAAAGCCTCTCTACAAATTAGAGGAATTAAGAGCTATTTAATAACTACCTGTTGCAATAAATAATTGTAAATGTAGAATTAAGTTATCACTTGGTAAATATAAAAAATTTGTAATTGACTACGCTAAAAACTTGTGTATCGACTAAACTGGCAATATATTATTATTATTATTATTATTATTATTATTATATTCCCCTTGCACCTACAAGAAAATTAGCCATAAGATAGTTTCTACAAATATTTGTCTCAATTAACATGAAGTAGATGGAGAATAAGCCCATGTAAAAATAGTTTGTACAAGAGTATAGAAAGTCATGTGAGTGCAACACAGCAGCGTTTTTACTGATACATAGTATATTATCTCATTATCTTGACAAAGTCAATCCTTTCCACTGTTAGTACTCAAAGCATAGCATTTTCAACTATTGCTTTTTACTTTCTCTACGGCGTACTTAATTTGATACCGAGATTTTACCGGAAACACATGTTCTGAAGATCCCTGAATAAAAAAAAAAAGCACTTTTAGAAAAAGGTCCGTGTGTGTGTGTCTGTGTACAGCATAACTCAAAAACGAAATGCCAGATAAGTACCAAAATTGGTATTTAGGTTCAGTATCTTCCAAAGATGCTACCCAAATATGTTAAAGAAAATCTCCCTGCACCAAACTACCCTTTACATGGAACATTTTTCGAAATTTTTTATTTTCTAAAAAAATGACTAACGATTTTGATTAAAATACCATATATTAAAGATATTTACATGACAAATAAAATGTTTATTATTAATTTTCTGGTAATAGTCTGTTAAGTCCTCTTTTTATTCTCTTGTAAAGCTGGTAAAAGAGAAGTGCTAGACGAAAACGTACAACATAAAAAATGTAGATATTTTTAAAACACAGTTTACTGCAAATAATCTTTTCGTGGCCATTTGCGAGATATCCATTATTAATGGTTCGATTTGTTCAATGCTTGGCCATTCTTTTTTAATCGCATGGATTTTCAGTTGTTTCTGGTGATTACATGGAAACAGTATGGAATTTTAAGACCAGCGTATAGAGCCTAGTTCTTAAACATTTGACTATCATTGCTCTCTTCTTTTTTATTTAGTTCCATTTATACCCCGCCTTTGACTGCACTGGTCTTATCGGCGGCCTTTCCTTTGGAACTTATTGCCTTTTGGCAATGGTGTTAACTCGTGTAGTTCTTGTCGTTGGGTTTCATGCCTTTGGTTTTTAATCATTAAATCATACACAAATTCACACTTCCAGACTCTGGGGAGGATAAGCAATAATCTTGGCTAGAGAAAAATTCCCGCGCCCCAGCAGGGAATCGAACCCGGAACCCCTAGCACAACACGGGTCTACAGACTGAGCTACGGGGCCAGCCACTATTCTCTTTGTATCCTATCGAAATGTAAGAAATGGTTTACTTGGATGAAGATGAAGTAGGCAGAAAAAGTAAGATTTAGTGAGAATGGTTTGTATTTCCACTAATAAACGACAAGGGTAGAGAAAGTCATGTGAATGTATCACATCCGATTTTTCACTGTAAAGAAAACTTTTTTGGGATTATCACAATAATTTTAACAACATATCTCATTCAATGAACCATGAAAATATTAATTATATTAGTTGCGAAAAATGAAACCCCATTAACCCCTTTATCTTTACGGATAACGGTCATAATGGGCCACAGATTTACGAAAATTAGTTTTCTGCCGTGATTTGAAGTAATTAATTTATGAAGAAATGCACACAGATGCCACCTTAGGATTAGTGACAACACCTACCGACGTCTTTCGGAAGCACACGGTTCGAGTTTCAATTTTCTGCAATTGCTGTTATATCTATAGGGTCTTTCAACAAGAGTGTCCTATCTTTAACATGTGATAGCTGCCTTGTTATTGAGTTACAGCAGTCACGTTTTTCATGTGGTTACAGTTGTTATTGAAAAATAGCCAAGAACGTTACAGCATTCAGCAACGCGTAGAAATTGTGAAAATTTGTTATCAAAATGGATCATCATTTCGCCAACCTTTCTGTGTATTGCGTGAAGTTTACCGTGTGCATAATCGACCGTGAGAGAGAACTATTCGGCGTTTGATCCATAAATTTGAAAGAAGTGGTTCTGTCAGCGAGAAAAGAACGCCTGTGCGTAATCAACGTAAGCGCTCCAACGAAAACATAGGTGCCGTTCGTGAGAATGTACGCGAGAACGGAAACAAATCAATTGCTCGTCGAGCGCAAGAATTGGGGCTATCGCCGACCACAACTTGGTGAATTCTGCATCTGGACTTGAAGTTTCACGCTTACAAAATGGTGTTAACTCGAGAACTAAAGCCCAACGACCATAGGTTGCGCCGTGTATTTGCTGACTGGGCTATGGAGCAATTGGAAGCTGACCCGGATTTTTGTCGGAAAATCATCTTCAGCGACGAAACCCACTTTTGGATGGATGATTGTGTTAACAAACAAAATTGCCGCTATTGGAGCAATAACAATCCAATGCAGATTCAAGAACGATCACTTCATCCCCAAAAGGTTACTGTGTGGTGTGGATTTTGGTATGGTGGAATCATTGGTCCATATTTTTTCCAAGATGAAGATGGAGAAGCTCTTAACTGTCAATGAAGAAAGATACCGGGCTCTAATAAGGGACTATTTTTGGCCTCAATTGGATGGTATGGACATCAGAAACATCTGGTTCCAGCAAGATGGTGCCACATGTCATACTGCTCTCGAAAGAATCGATCTTTTGAAGGAGAAGTTCAGAGGTTTCATCATTTCCCGTGTTAACTGGCCCTCGAGTTCATGTGATTTAACGCCGTTGGATTACTTCTTGTGGGGTTATGTTAAATCTCGAGTTTATGTAAACAAGCAAGAAACAGTAAATGATCTTATGAATAACATCACGCATGTTATTCGTGAAGTTGGACCTAATTTACGTCCTTCTGCCATTGCAAATTGGTTCAACCGTATACGCGCAACCCAACGAAGTGGCGGTGGTCACTTAACTGATGTTCTCTTCCACACGTAATGACAATAAATATGTTCAAAAATAAAAAGATAAATAACCTCTATCGTGTATAGAACGTGTTTTATTTAAGTGCTGAAAGACCCTGTAGAAACATATGTATTGCTGATTTTTTCTATGTTTATGTTTTGTTTAAAAATGACGTTTATTCTTTATTTCGTTTTGATCCAGCAGTAGCAACAGTGTTTTAGGACGTAATGAGTGATCAATAACGCCTTAGGACATATGTAATTCAGCTTAGAATGTACCCTAACCATCCACTTCTGTAATGTAGTCTGCTCAGTAATCAAACGGATGCTTTAAAACGTGTTATAATACATAAAATATGACTGGTAAATTTAAAAACAAGAGCTCATAGTGTGGGGGTAGCATGCCTGCCTCAAATTCAAGAGCTTCAGACTTCGAATCTCGGTAATACCTTTGCGGGGTTTTCTCTTATCCTGAGAAGACGAATGTTGGGCAACTTTAAGCTCAGTGGACCCGGACTCATTTGAACATAATTTCACCGATTAATTCATTCCGATATCACTTACCAGGTTAAAGGGCGTTAAGCTTAAAAAAAGAGCCCATAACAGTTTATCTAAATGAGTATAAAAGCTTTGTAAATAGATAGTATAGATTTTGATAAACAAGAAAAAGGTTATTCTTTTAAGCGATGCTGTGTCTAGATTTGAAAATATGAAGAAAATAAATTGTCATATCAGTAAGTATAGAATCATACTGAGCGGTATGGCGCAGGTGGTAGCGTTTGAGGCTCGTATTCAGGAGGTCCCAGGTTTGTTCCCATTGAACCAGCCACCCTGATTTTGAGTTCTTTAGAGAGGGGTTTCCTAGGTTGGTAGGCGAATGGTGGGGTGGATTATATACACCCACGAATTTTCCTGTCCTTGATTTTCTTTTTCATCTTTGAGGGTTGCAGAGCCTGGGGCATGCAGTGCATGTGCTTTAAGGAGAGGGGGAACTGTTTCTTCTGTGACACGCAACCTTCTGTGCGAATCTGTCCATGAGGATAAGGGGTAGGCATCGAAAGGGCTTTTGGAGATGGTGAACCTGGAAACGTTATTCCGCTACGTTGGGTCTGCCTCCACCAGATCTGGTCGCCTTTCAACTATCTCGCTTCAGCCCTGAGGTTTACTAGGCGTAATAGACCTAACCTTGGCCGCAGTGCTGAAGTCTTTCTGCGCTTCTGACATCTATGTGTCATCTTAGGATATAAGTGATCGATACAGTTATCTAATACTTTAACTTATGTAATGAAGTATGCTGGAAAATCAATGAAAAAAATTACCTCATCTCAGTATAATGTTCTCTTTTTACTTTCTCTACTACGTATAGTAAGTAGGGGAAGTATAGAATACCATTCAAAAATTTTGTACCAAGATTTGAGGCAGTAGTTTTAACACTTAAATAATATCAGTCTAATTATATAATATAAAATATAATAACACTTCGCCTTAAAGCAATATGCGCATGTAATAATATATAAAATGTATATAACAGTCATTGTTTTATGTTTATATTATTATGTGCATGTATAATAATGTTATGTGAATGTATTGCGTAGTTTAACAATATAGGAGCTGTAAAAGTAGAAGCCGAAAGTTGCTAACAATGCGGTAAAAATGAGGTAACTTTGAGACAACAATAAATTAGAAAGTTTAATAATGCTACTAATAATTCTTGGAACAAAAATGTAATATTTAAAACAGTTTATAAATAGCTAATCAACAACTAGAAAAAGCTTAAGTTAAATAAAAGTATTCTATTGGAGTAGGATTAGCCAATCAGAGACTTGAAATATAGTAAATGTACAAATTCAAGCCGCAGACTCTAGAAGGCAGCGTTCCCGAGCAGTTCGCTCGGTACGTATTCAGTGTGAGACATACAAAATTCATTACGGTGAGAATAATATAAAGTTTACGAGTTTAAAAGTGCAATTAATAAAATAATCTCACAGCTCTATAGTAGGAAATGTCAGTAAAGTGTTATTTAATTGTGTGAGGGAATAATAAAATGAGTCGAATACAAATTATAATCTTAGCCGTACTACCCCTACTAAGAGATACGTGTTCTGAAAAGTACTACTGACGCAGCCAAGGCATATATATATATATATATATATATATATAATATTCAAATAAACATTGAAATAAAAGTTAAAAGTGAACGAGGGGCAAAGACCACCGGAAAGTAAACGTGGGGTTAAGGCCACCGGAAACTTTGTATTGTACGTGAGGCGAACAGGAACATATCTCCCGCAATAGGTGGTGCAAAAAGCAGTAATAAACAACTTCAAGTTTGGTTCCCATAAGTGGGGCAACAACTCTCTCAAATTGGCTTCCATACGTGGGCAGTAATAACTCTATCTCAGATTTCACCGGAAATACATGTTTTGAGGGCACCTTAATGGAAAACGTTTTTAGAAAAAGGTCCGTTGCGGTGTGTGTGTTGTATGTGTCCGACCGTGCGTCACTCTTTTTGTGTATGTGTGTGTGTGTGTCTGTGAACAGCACAACTAAAAACCGAAAAGTCGTATAAATACCAAACTTCGCCTTTGAGCTTAACATCAACCAACGATACGGCACAAAGATTTTCAAGAAAATTCCCTCACCCCAAAATACCCTTTACATGGAACAGTTTTTGGAAATTCTGATTTTCTAAAAAATGGCTTTAATGATTTTGGTTAATATGCCACAAGTGAAATGTATTTAGATAACAAATAAAATGTATCTTGAATTTTCTGGGAATAGCCTAGGGAGTCTTCATTTGGAAGGAATTTTGTGTAATCTTGTATAACTTGTAAACGTTAAGCGATAGAACGAAAACGTACCGCATATAAAGGTAGATTTCTTTAAAACACACAATTTACTTAGCGTAAGTTTTTTATGGCATAAGCTGTTTCTAAGATATCCGTTATTAAAGGTTCGAATTGTTCATTTTTGGTTATTCTCTTAAAGTCCTTTCAACATTCAGTTGTTTCTCTCGATTGCATGGAAACAGTATGGCATTTTTGAGGCAGCGTATAGCGTCCCAATTCTTAAATATTTGAGATAGAGGATAGAGAAAATCATGTGAATGTAGCACATCATGTTTTTCTAAAAAGTGTCTTAATGATAATATTAGAGATATATATTCATTCAGCATATTTCTGTTAACCGTTAAAGGAGTTTCTTATTTGATTTTGCATTATGCAAGACAGTGTTCATCAGTTCGGGAGAAACAAAAGACGACTGTGCTTGATGCTAATAATGGGGCAACTCCTAACAACATAGCAGGCCGAGGCTAACGCGTACTTACTTAGCTAGTAGCGCTTTTCACCTTATACCGCCATCTTCTTAATGGAATCAGTGCCATCCAAAAAGGCGGTAGTTTAGCTGTCTCTCTATTATCTTTGCTGGTGTTAAAGTGGTTCTTTATTGTATACGTTTCAGCTCATCGCGTACACTGATGCCCAGGGCCTCCAAAATGTTGCCAGGCATGGAATTTGGGGTAATTTACTTTATTATTCATCATAAATAAGAAACGATATTTAAAACAAGATAATCTTAAAATAGCTATCTATTCACTTCGTCATATTTATAAATAATATAATTTTAAAAGCCCTTCTTCAAAGTCATTTCCAATGGCATTTCAGTAAAAACCCCCAGTTAGAAGAAATATTATTTTAGGTAACCGAATTTAACACAGGTTCAACATTTTAACTATTTAGGGTGTAATATTTCATATAAATATGACAGAGATATACATAACAAGTTAGGAAGATACCAGACAATGTGCGATATTATCCGAAGGACTTTGAAGATTTCACGCAGCTGAAGTTACATATGATGGTAGCGTTGGTGCTTCTTTGTGGCAATGAATCCTGGACATTGGAACAAAAGGACCACAGCCATATTCAAGCTAGACATTACTGGGCAACACGTGTCTGTATAGAATAATAAGTCAGGATATAAGGAATCAATTACAACAATCTTCAGTAAGGGAAAAATGGAGGAGTATAGACGTAATTCGGAGGAGCATTTGAAAGGAATGAATAACAAGGATTCCGAAGGCCGAAGAAACCTAGTTAAGACCGAAGCGAACACGGATTAAGGCCGAAACAGGCCCAAGGGCCTAATTCTTGATAGGCTGATTATGGTTATATTCAGAACATTTAGATATTTACATTAATTTCGTAGAGAGTATACAGAAATACATACCTATATCCTTGTTTCCTATTTATGTGAAACACATCGGCGATGAGTTGTAGGTCCAAAGTCCTCATATATTCAGCATACACGTGACATAGGCTTTTAAATTGGTTCAACTACGAGAATTATTTGTAAAGTTTAAACATTCGCTTTCTCTTTTCGATGGTTGTGCAAAACAAATCTTCAAGATAGCCCCTAATCGCATTTTGTGGCACAAATTTTCTAATCGTAAATGTGTATTAGAAACATGACTTACATTTTAGTAGCGCTTGATTGCATTTCACTGCGCTAAACGTACTCGGCTTTTGGAATCTGAATTTGGTTAGTTTTAGTGATCCGGCATGCAGAACGTCATTGTGTTTCGGTCAGCGAATCAAAACTTGCTGAGCCTAACTTCTACTCTATATCAATCACTCTGAAATAATATTAACAAATTCTAAGGAGGACTGCATTCATTTTAGATAATCCTGTAACAATAATTATTTAAATCGATTTATATCTTTGTGTTCTAATCTTTTCTTTCTTGGTTTTATTTTTCAGTTCCACACAGTATATTTGAAACAGTATAGTCGTATAATTTTATCTCCTAATACATCTCGACTCTTCTTTTTGTGTTCCTGGAGTCAGTGTCTTGAACAACAGGTAGCATTTGCGCTATAACATGTTGCAGTTTACATTTGCACCAACTAACAAAACTGTACGGATGGTTTAGTAGCAGAGCTTTAACTGATGTGTACTGTGACTTTGTTCAGTCACTTTCACTGCCGCTTTGCTTTTCTTTGCGCATAGCGGTCTAATAAATTAGGTGCGAAGCAGCCTGTTCTTCCTTGCGCTTCCCTCACTGGAGCATCGAACACAGCACTCGGCTTAAACCTTCCGGATGCTCACAAGCTACGAACCAAAGTCTTCTTTAAAATCGCTTGAAGTAGTAGCACTTGCTGTACGTCACAACTGTTGCCACAACCTCACTCTTGAAAACCAAGTAACCAGCACTTTATGTCGCATCAACAACAGAAAACCCTCACCAACTGTCGTGGGTGCGCTTGCCATTATATTCGAGACAGTTCGTGGGAGGCGCGAAAAAGAAACGTAAAGAAATGTCTCGGGGAGAGCGCCGCTCTCTTATCTCTCCAACGCCCACTAGCTCGGCCCACGATAGTTCCTTTACAGTACTGACAGAATAGCGTTGGCAAAATTTGAAGTATGAAATTATACACGATGACGAGTTGGCACTGTTAACCAAGAAGTAACATTATTTTATATCAGCTCTGCCCGTTTAAAAAAAAAACATGCTAGACTTTGCACAGCTGGTAAATATACCAGCATTCACCTGGCTACAGACTAATCTGGTGTTTAATATGGAAATATGTAATTTATACACATAAGATATATAACAGGTCATTAAACTTGCTCATAATGTGGTCTGAATTGAATGCACTTTATAGAGTACACAACTGCATTTTCCGCATAAAATATATATTGAGGAACATTTTTATTGTTTTATTTCCTATAAATACTTAGCACGGTTGAGAAATAATGTTGGAATTTAAAATAAAAGTCCTGTATATAAGGGTTAAACATTACGTTTTAACGTTAAGCTGTGATACACGCTCCTGCATCAGCATTTTATTTAGCGAGTTTCTTTACAAATATATTTTACAATTTCAGGGTCCTTCGCACCCTTAGAGCCTCAATGTACTCCAGAGCGCAGGATCAATTTACCTGATGGAATTTTTCTCGAGGACAGAACCTGCTACTCTCAGTAATGCGATGAAAATGTCCTGGCTTCTACTTCACGGATTAGGCACTAATTGCCTCTTCCATGGCCTCTTTTTCTACTGCGACTTAGTTTTTATTGCGAAATGGTCTTAAGTAGGCATTTGTTATTATAGAAAATTTTCTTAATGTGTTCTCTTATCCTCTTAATATCAAATGCAGCTATAGTTAAAAACACTGCTTTGTTAGCTGCTTTATATATTTCATAACCTTTAGGCAAGATTTGTTTTTGAAGCATTAGATCTTCTTTTACATTTTAATGTTGTAATGACCAAGTTTAAACTTATGTGAAAAAGCGAAAAATAAAGTTTTAAGCGTTTTACTTGTAGGAGAGATATCCCAAACAAGGCCTTTAGATGGAAAACAATGCACGTGGCCTCATATGTTCTTAAAAGTTGAGGTTGTCTTGCTTAAATGCCCGATGAGTAACCCTTATACTGCAGGGTAACTAGGCTTACCATGTTGGAATGAAGACTACAATTTGCGTTGATTCACAGTTTATTGATTACTCACTTTACAGGCAAGGATGTTCTCGGAGCAAAGGCTAACTGAGGGCTTTACGGGAATAGAGGCGTAGACTTATTTTCCGTTCCCTAAATAAAAACAAAACTGGCTCCCAATTATAAACAGCGATTCAAATATTTAAATAATCCCGGAATATTAGTATCTTTAACTAACTTATTACGCTCACATCTCGAACACGTGTGATCGTGGGAGCTCCGATGGATATATGTATACTCGCCGAAGTCAACAAAATACTAGAGAACGAACTTCAGGTTTCTCCTCAATTTATACCAATTTTGACCCACGCGCTACGGGTTTACATTTAAACATCAGTATGACGATATGGAGAACGTGGCTTCTCTTTTGTGTAGCGGGTGGTGACCACGTCAAGGGTGTCCAAAAGCTTGAATTACCCTTCCAAATTCATGGAAATCCGCAGTTAGCTTCACGCAAAATCTAAATTATATTATGAGCAATGAAATACTGCTTCAAAGTGATCCAAATATAATGGCAGAAGAATTATTCAAATATTTTTTTTCAGAATAGCCTGTTAAATCTTCTTCTTATTATTATTCTAATTCTTCTTCTTCTTCTTCTTATTATTATTTTTATTTTTTTAAATTTTGCATGGCTAGGAAACCAGAAAGATGCACAAAAATGAAAGTTTATAGCACCTCAATGTATACAATTTATGCAAAATCTCTTTACAACATTAGCAGTTTCCACAACACTACTTGCTATATGTCGAAGCTTTACCAGGAACGTGTGAAAAACGACCGATTCAGTTTTCTTTCATTCCTTGCGTGAGATCGTAACAAAGATATGATGTATTGCACTCACATAACTTTCTCTACACTCGTAAAACTATTTTTACAAACGCTTATTCCCCATCTACTTCATGAGATAAGCATATTGCTAATTTTCTTGTAGGTCCAAGGGGAATATGATAGACTTAAGCGATAGTAAAATCTTTTAAGAGCTGGTTGCTAAGCGGAGCATTTCATTCTCCTTGCATTTTCAGGACATAAAGGAAACGAATAACGAATTTCCATTTGAGAAAAGTATAAGTATTAGAATATTCAAACAAATAACAAGGAATATGTAGGAAATTGTTCCCTCGACAAAGAAATGTACATGACATGAATTGTGTGTTTTAACGAGATCTACATCTTTTGTGTAGGAAATTTTGTCTATTTATTACGGTTTACGAGTTATGCAAAAGTCATTCAGAATGAAGAGAACTTTTGGAGAAATTCCCAGAAAATTCAAGATATAAATTTAATTTGCTATGAAAATATCTTAAACATGTGATGCTTTGTCAAGATCGTTAGAAACTTTTTAGAGAAAATAAAAATTTTCGAAAAGTGATCCATGTAAAGGATAGTCTGGGGGTGGAATTGTCTTGAAAATCTTCGTGTCGTGTTGCACCTTTGCAAGATACTAAACTCAAATACACGTTTGCTATTTATCCACCTTTTTGTTTTTGAGTTAGACTGTTCACAGGCAGACACACAAACACAAAGATACACACACGGACATGTTTCCAAAAATGCTTTATTTGGATTCAGCGCATCTCAAAACATGTATTTCCGGTGAAATCTCGGTATAGAATTTTTGGGTGGAATGCAAACTTCCCCTACTTATATACATAGTAGAGAAAGTACAAATGAGATAGTATGTAAGGGATAGCCGTGAAATGGTAATGAGTAGAGAATGTTGTGTGAGCATTAGGAAATATTTTGAAATGTTATAATGCATGTGACTAAAAGCAATTGCAGATTTAGTTTTTTAGTTCGTTGTTAAAAGAATGGCGTTAAATTTGTCGAAGTAATAATTGCTAGATAAGGAACTAGTATTATTTTTTCCCGAAAGTACATAGATACACCTTTAGTATACTAATTCAGTAATAAAATTAAATAATCGAAATACCAACAATATCTTTATAACAAGCTTGTGTAGGGTATTTATACCATCTATAGGTTTTATTTTTTAATGAGCCATACTACCTGTAATTAATTACATCATATATAAAACCTATTTAAGCTTATAAATTAAAGATTAACAAGCCATTTTCAACACGTTTCCGACAATTATATGGTATTAAAAACAAAACAAACCAAAAGCAAAGACAAAACCCGAAGAAATATATGACAGTGTACAATTTTCTCAACCAATCACCAATTCAGAAGTTGCATGTACCTCTTGTAGGTATCTTGTGCACATAATTATGAAGAACGATATTTCTATTCAGTCATGGCAAATGTCGAGAAATAGTTTCAAGGCGTTGCCTACATGCACGGTTCGGAAACAGCGAACTGTTTGCATGTCCATTTTAAAGAAAATGAAAGAATAGGGCATTTTCAAATATGCAACATAGATGCACACTTAAGTAAAGTGCACCTTTGGAGAAGTTAAGGAACTACAGCGAAGATTTTGGACGCACATAATGGTACCAAAAAACTCTTGACTTATATAATAATTGTATATTTTAATAGCCTTTCTTGTGATGTCTCTGTTTCTCTTGTGGCCACTAATTCACTCACTCACTCACTATTTTCTTTCTTTTGTAACGAATTTTTGGGTCAAATTCAATACTTTCCCTACTTACCATCGTTGAGTAATGCAGAAGTTATTCTCCTTCTTCATATACTGCTTTTTAAAACAATTTATAACTTCTGAAATTTTAAAAATGTTTAGGAGGTTATCCATGTACTATACCCTTTGGTTTTTGCCCTACCTCTATCAATATGATACATACCTAGATTTTATGTTATGCTATTGAAACTTAACTCGAATACTACATAAAGTAGGTATTCTTAGGTTACTTTCATATTTAAGTGTACAAATGAACGCATGCTAATATATGCTAGTTCTGCAAATAGTAAAATAGCGGCATTTTTTAATGATTGTATATACCTGGAGTATTACAAACCTCAGAAAAAAATCTTAACCAAATGTCAGTAAACAAATATTTAAAATATATACCTTTAGAAAGAGCCGAAAGTAGAGGCTTAAATAAAATACGTAGGAACAAATTTTCGTTTCTGAAAATTTAAAGAACACAACCGCTTAATTATATAATTATTACATCAATTTTGGAAAAATATTTCAAATGAGTTAAAGCCATCATATTGATATACGAATAACCTTTTTGACCATTACAGTGGTTAAAACTGAAGTTGGATTAAGCACTCTGGCGGAATTTGGGATGAAGGAGATGAAGTAGTGATACAAACACTGTTAATCGCAAAATGTAGGCTCCATAGCGATTCTACCTGGGCCGCAAAATACTGCTTTCCTCGTATTTCGTCCACTAAATATATCGTTCCGTCAAAGTATTCGCAACCGTGAAAATAAGAAAGAGATGTAATAGTGACCATAGTTAGTGGTATAATGGTTAACACTAAGTAGGAGGGCCCGACATGAATCTCGGTTGTCAAGGTATCTCCAGATAGGAGTTGTATCTGTCCTAGGGTTGTTCTTTATAGTGAAAAAAGAAAAGTCGGATAACTCTTAGTGCTTTGGACCCAATTTTCATGTGGTCCCTTAACGGACACCATCACTTTATTCATCGTCCTACAGATGTGAGATGTTATAGGAAAAATTAAACCGAAAAAACTCTTATATGGTACACACTCAAGACTTTCTTTATCCCTTATAAATGCACATATATTCAAGTAGATAGAAATGGTTTAAAATTAAATAACAGCTTATTTACATATAACAATCAGTAACGGCGTTCAAATGTTTGTATCGGAAGCAAATCCAGGAGACGTAGAAGGGTAGAAAAATAAAAAGAATTACAAATTTTTAAACATATTCTATCAGGTGACTCACACTTTAGAAAATGAAAATGCACAACATAGAATATTTCGAAAACGGTGAAATGAAGCGAGCTTCACAGGTTACTTGGAGAAAATTAAACTCAAATATTTTATTCTTCATATCAGTATCTCAAACATATGCAACTTTAATCAGAATTATTAGAGTCATTTTTGAATAAATGAAAATAACAAAACATTTTTTATGTAAATAGTGTTTAGGGATGGGGTAAAATTGCATGAACAATGTAATAAATACATCCTCTACCTACCATAAATAAGCGGTGGACAACTAAAATGTAACAAATTATAATAATAATTGCAACAAATCCCAGTTTTCCGCTTTTAAGCTTAGATTTTCATGTTTAATGAAACATTTCTTCTTCTTCTGATTATTATTATTATTATTATTATTATTATTATTATTATTATTATTATTATGTTATTAACTTCATATTTTTCCTCGAATTTTTCATTCTTTTCCCGCATCCATTTCCATTTCCTCTATCCTCGATGTTTCGTTCCTCCAGGCCTCTTGCATCTATGACCTTGTCCATGGTATTTCTCAGAGTTAAATAATTATCACCATCTAGCTTCCTTTTTGGTTTATTTATTTATTTATTGTTATCACCTAGAAGAGCCAGTTTACAAGATCATTTCATATGATAGTGTTTCCTTTTCCTTCGTAAAGGAAAATAAATTTGAATGTTCCACTCAACTTCGAGCGAGAGTCGAGGTTGTAGAATGAAACTGTTTTCCGGCATTAATCATGCAAAGAACACAGTGCAGCTCACTCTTTATTACCGTGAAATATACACACCTTACAGCTGGACTGCATGAAAAGAAAAACAGGTGAAAAAGTTTCACCACCACAGCAGTACGGCGAGGCTTGCATATGATAAACTCAGTGCACTTAATGCAATCTTGTTAATCAACGGAAACTGACTTTCTGTCCGAGGTTTGCCCACTTGATGGGGATGCTCTCCCGAGGCTTGTCCCTTGAAATGAACCGCTGCCGTCCTGGAATTAACAGCCATCCCTTCTTAGTCACACCAAGTGGTAGATTCCACTCTGGATTAGAGGAATTTGATGACAGCTCCTATTCCTCAACACGCTACAAACATTGCAGTGAGCTAAAGTTTCTCTTTTTGATTATTGTTATGTCATATGCGCCACAGAACAAATGCGGAAACGGTGATATGCAAATAAAGCCCTCGTGTGTTTTCTGTTTTATTACTTCTGTACCCTGGTATGATTAGTACAGGATGATTAGGTTCGTTCTTATAAGGAAAGGTATTTTTTCCTCGGCTAGCTACGGTAAAACAGGCTGTTCCTCAGGAGAAGTTTTTGAAATTGAGGGCCTTACTTCTCAGGGTGTGTGTAGACCGGAGGTAAGTACATGCTGGTAATTACTTCGTAACTGATCCTTCATGTATTTCCACATTTGGACTATTATTCCTCTACTGTCGAACACAAGACTTCACACTCGCCTGCCCCTACACCCAAATGAAATTAATCATATTACTTTTAAACAATTCGTCTTAATTGTTATTTTCATTGTGACCTTCTCTTGCTCTGACCGTTTCCCAAATCCAGTTTAACTGACTACACTTTGGCCGTGAAATTTCCTAAGCTACCTTCTCGCCAGATTAATGACGTATGTTACACACTCTTTCGTAGCACCAGGATAAAATACGGAATGACGATGTGAACACCAGAAACCGAGCTCCTATGCTAGACAAATTCTCCATTTCACCCCATTTTCTATTTTTTCTAGCCATATCTTTTGATTAGGTACTTCTATTGGTTCACATGGCAGATTTTGACTTATTTCCACTGGTTTTTATATTTTAGGAAGTTACAAGCATATAATATCTGCAATTATCATAGTATTTAGAATAATTTCATTTACTGTTCCCTTAAATGATTTCGAGTGACTTGATTTCCCCGGGATTGTCTAAGCTTCCAAGTCCTTCTACTTCAGCTTGTTCCAACTTTTTTTGTTGTACAGCCTAAGACAAAATGAATGAGCAACAGCCAGAGAGGGAGTTCGATTCGAAAAATGTCGGAAGGATTCGCTGTGTTCACAATACACAATTTAATACCACCCTGCGTTCATTTCAAAGCTATGCGATAACTAAGAAGATGCCCTTTAATGTGGTTGTATGCATAGTAGCCGAGCGGTGAAACGCATCTGTCTCGTAATTAGAACAACTTGGGTTCGAATCTTTGGTGTATATGTTTTTTATTATTTAAATTTTAATTTGTTAAATACATGCCAAAGCCCTACTTTTCCATGAAAAATATATTAATTTTAAGATATATGTGCACAAAAAAATTACTCTTTTTGTTTGCAGAATAAATGTCATATTAGTAAGAATTCTAAGGTGAAAACTAAGCCAAAAATTTAATTGACTTAATATTTGGTGTGCAAATACTCTGTTTCATTCTTCAGTTATGAATGGCACTGGCGTGATCATGCGCGCGCATCTCACAGCCTTAGAATTTTACAAGATATGATAGCAATCATACTGACTTTGGCTATGGCCGAGTTCACACATAAAGGCGAAGCTAACGGATATCTCTCCTTACATTAGTGAATGCTGCTAAATATTCTATGTCTCAGGCTACAAGAGCACTTGAAGTTCCTATATCTAAGGCTACAAGGTGGTGGTTGCGGTTATCCAGGCAAGGGGTGGTTCGTAGCGACATGGTTCGGGTCGAAAACGTTTGTCCACTCTTCACTAGGATGCGGCATTTATAGGAGAGGCAAACAGGAATCCATTCCAGCATGTGTTTACAATTAGAAATAATTCTAATTTCCCGGGTCGAACCGCACAGCCTTGCGTCGTTTGACTATAGCAAGGCTCTTTGCTCGATGGGCTAAAGCAGCGTCTTATAGACAATCACAAATTTTCTCACCTCAGATTTGCAGAAGAAAATACCAACTATAACTGGAATAGGTTATACTCAGAGACGAGGTGACATTTTCATCTACAAATGAGGGGAAAGTAATTATCTATCGCCCCAATGGAAAACGTTTCGAAGCAAAGTACGTGGCACAAATGGATTGCCAAGATCGCGTATCTGTGTCGTATCTGGTTTTCGCAAAGGCAAGATATCACAGTGATTGGCTTCCTTGTTCACCAAATTTTAATTCTATTGAAAATATGTGGACAGAGGTGAAGAAAGTTTTGGAGTTAAATTGGCCTGCATGACAATGCAAGACAAAAGAAGTTTTGTGGGATCAAATACAGGATGTTTGGGAAGAAGCATCCTCTCATGAAAATTTTACTAGACATTAAATAGCATACATGCCCATAGAATGAGGTAGTAATAGAAGCAGAGGATTTACACATCCGATATTACCTTAAGTTCTATTTATATTTGCTTTTTTCATTAGGAATATAGTATTTACTTATTTCATATTTGCTTTAAAAACGAAAAAAAGAATGTTTCAGTTTTTATGTCCGAGTATAAAGGCTTTTAAATCAAATATGTCTTAGGAATTGGAAATTGTATTATAAAATGCGTAATAAACACTGCGTTTTTTTCTTAAAAACAAAACTACAACAATATTATACTTGGGATACGAACCTCGGCAGGTCCCATTGGTGGAACCTCATTGCTACGTGCCTGATTTTAACCGCTCGGCTGTTAGCACATAATTAGTAGTAGGAACTCGGTATAAAAAATGATGATAAAACGAAGCTAAAGATACACGTTCCGAGACACCATTGTGAACCGGCCGCGAAGCGATTTGGACTTCCGCAAATATACGCTTCGAGAGTTTGCTAATTTTTTGCTTTGTGTGTATATCCCCTGAGAGTTGCCTGTATCTGGCCAAAACCTTCAGTTCTTGGCCTATTCTGCTTCTTGCTAAATATAGTGCATTTCCTGAATACAATTAATGTTTAATATTTATTCTGGTTTGATAATTCCTCTTATATTAAATGCGATTCTTTTGGGTCCTTTTATTTATCTTCTCTCTCTTTACTTCATATTTATGATATAGACCATTATGTCCATTATACTATTATAGTAAATTCTCTCTCTTTATTGTAGTATTTATATTTTATTATATTTATTGCTTTATAACTTTTTGATATCTCCTATTGGGCGAATGTTTCTCCTCAACTTTCTCTTCCCATCAGCAAGAGCAGAATAATTATTTATTTTTATCCAAGAATTCGATATCCGGTTTTCACTCGGATAAAAGAAGCGGTATTTGGAATAAGGTGATACTGTTTGTTCAAGTTTCACCGAAAGTATACCTACGTCACTGAGAAATCAGTATTTTTATGGTGTCTTTACATGTGTGCTTTTCTGACATATGAAAATCATGGCCAAATAAACAAGAAAAACACTTTTCTCCTCGATTAAAAATACTAGTCATACAATTTTGGCTTTTTACCCCTGCTTTTTCACTGCCGTAGAAAAAGATCGCAAGGGGTGAGGGTTAGAGCAAACAGACTTGGTTACAATACGTTTCATGGTCGCGCATACAGTTTTGTGCACCCTGACACACCAAGTGTGATGGCTCGGGCGGCAACGTCTGTGGTGTGGCCCGCATTCGAGAGGACCTGGGATTCGCGACGACCGTCCACTCTGGCCCATGGGCTTCTTGTGGTTTCCCCGGGTCGATAGGCGAATGCTGGAGTGGTTCATCTTCTACACGACTTTCCTCCCTCTCATTTCCTATACCTACCATCTTCCTTGTCATCTCTTTCAGGGTTGTAGTACCAGGTAACGGTGTTCGGAAGGTCCTTCCGTTCCAGGGGTCACGTTGGAAGCAAAAAGGACCTTTGCGGTCTACTTGGGTGCTCTGCCCCGCTTTCGGGGATCCCTTCATGATACGTAACTCAATGTGTTTACCCTTACCCTTTAACAACAGAATTTAGCAGAAAAATTAGCGGAAAATATACTCTGATTCAGTGTCTCTCTGGGAGTCTCAAAGGAGTTCTTTGAACTCCTGAGTCTTAAAGGGAAACTAAATGGGGAAATTTGCTTAAAAATAACATTTTTTGTTTCTTTCGCAGCGTTATTATTTGGGCTTTTATCTTTAATTTACTAAAGTATATAACTGTAGGCTGAAGCCGTTTTCTGTGTGACAACTTTGATTCTGATACTTTAAATTTTGTATAATATTTAATGTTAGCTGCTCTGTTGATGAGTTTTATTATGCCATCTCGTAGCTCGTTCTGTGTTGTCTCGTCCGCCAGCTGCTCTAGCAGTATAACTATAAATTCTTTATCTCAGGGTATACGCATTTTGTAAGGATAACACTAGTTTAATTTGCTGATAAGTTTTAATTTTGCCTAAAATGCTCAGTTTGAGAAGAGTCGCCGACTGTTGAATTTTACAATTACATCACTTCTATAACAATAAGTAAGCTAAGCGTAGTTGCCTAAGTCGCAGAAATCTTGCTTGGAAAGATCCCTCGCACTAGCCGCTAAATCTTACTGAAGCATGTCACTAGGCGCTATGCTACTTAAAATGAAACTCACGTTCACAAGTGTCATTACACGAATAAGTCACAGAATAAAGTAAATTTAGAATACACGGCCTTTATCTTAACTTAAGCTACGTCTACCTATCGTTACCCCTACAACGTTACTTCTCTTGCTGTTCAATCTTAAAACTTCAAGTATGCGTATCCAACATTGTTTCTATGCGGAACCTCTCCGAATTTCAGAATTTCCTTCCCCTTTTTTATTTACAGATTTCTTGCCTACTTACTTTGCAAACGTACTGAACGCTCTCTCTAAGTGCATTCCAGAAACCTTTACACCGACGAGATCACTAGTAGGTTGTTACTAATGACTTTAACATGACTCGCTAATAACGTTCTTCTCCAGAAAAATCTTTCATCTCAGACTTATTACATTATACATTGATTTAATATACGTAAAGTATTTATTGTAATTATTTCTTTATTTTGCTATCATTTCTTTATTTAATTATTTATATATTCCCGTCAAGAATTACGGTATCAAGGTAAAATACTTGTATTTTAAACATATATTTAAAAATGGTACTATATGTCATTTGGTTTACGGCACGTAAAAAAAGCTCAAGTCTAATAAAGAGGCCTCTGAGCAAAATTACAAGTCTTTCACGCCCAATATAGAATAGCACGCTATGGACCACAGCAGTTAAACAGCGTCCATAAATAAAACTCAATTTCAATATCAGGCATTTCATACTGTGAATTCTGCACCACTTTGCAGAAAACAATCATAACTCGTATACACTTCGAAGTAGTGGTAAATTTAGCCCATGTTTTAGAAGAAGATTTGCTCTATAAATTGGCAATACTGTTAAATATGACAACTTCTGTGTGCTCATGGCATGTGCATTCTTTCTTTGTAAATATATGCGAGTTTGTTTTCTCCATTTTTGAGCAGTTTTTCTGTGAATGACATCTTTTATATAAATGACCAGTTTTCTCAGAAACTATTGAAGATAGTTAAATTAAATTGTAGGATGATAAAACCAATCTTTAATGCTCTTGTTGATCCACTTTGGTGTTAATGACATTGTTTGATATTTAAAAAATCATTGCTGATAAGGTTTAATAGAAAATGGTATAGTTAAGGAAAATAGCTCTATCTTCGTTAATAAAAAACTTATTGTATAAAAACATATCAGTGAACTAAGAAAATATGGATCCACGTTCTGTAAAATTTCAGTGTGATATCTTATATATTTCCTGAGCTATGCGTAATGAATTTGGCAGATGGATGATTATAATTTCCGCTTAAAACAAGATGGACTTCCAGGATGACAATGGTGATTTCAGTGTTTTCCATTTCGGTACGTGTTATGATCTATAACATAAGTCACTGCAGGCGTTATAGTGAGATAAAAGCCTTGCCTCACGTGCTAGGAAATGTCTTCAAGGAAAGCTGCAGCACAAGGTCGGTAGTCCACAAAGTGGTACACTGCTTGGCTGACTGAAGGAAAACCGTGGAATAGATGGTGTCAATAGGAAGAAAAGATCAGCTGAGATAGTAGTTGATATACTGAGATTTAAGACCAACTCCGCCAGTAAAAGTGGTAAGGAAAAGAAAAACATAAACGAATCAATCGGTTCTTCAGTGCATCATGAAACTGCTGTAACGTGGAGGTGACTAGTCCACATTTTGGAGCAAGAGGCACAATGCCAAAATCATTTGTACAATAAAGACAAACATCTGATGGTTACATTCACCTGAATTTATCTAACCCCTGTTGTTTATTAGTGGCTATAAAATTACTCTTACGAAGGTTTATTTTTCTATCTTCTTCATTTTAATCGAGAAAAGCCTTTGCAGAAATAGCTTCTTTACACGCTCCGTTATACATACAAAAAGAATAGCTACAGTCAAATGATTAAGAACTGACGTTGTATGTTGGCCTTACTTTTTCCTTGCAATTGCAAAAAACAACTGGATGTCAACAGGAGTTTGAAAGAATCACAAAGTATTGAACAAAGCGAACCATTAATAACGGTATCTCGGAAATGGCTGATGTTACAAAAACGTTACTTGAAATAAATTGTGTATTTTAAGCACATATACACTTTTTGTGTAGTGCGCTTTCGTCTATAGATTAGCATTTTACTACTTATACATGATTAATCAAACTTCAGAATCAACAGGACTTTATATTAAATGTGTTTAAATGACAAAATATGTAGTACTTTACTAAAAAGTACTTTAGCCATCTTTCTGAAAATAGAAATTTCGAAAAATGTTCCAAATCTTCAAAGGGATAGTGTAGCATTTAGTTTTCTTATTTGCTACACGCTCCACCATATGTAAGCGTTTTGATTTTAAATTGCTACAATTGTCGTTAAGTTGTACTGTTACCATTGATAAAGAAAATAGGAAACTAGAAATACTTAAATGCAGGAATGTTATAGTGTTAGGACAATTTACTCTCAACACTTCAAAACGGGAAGTAACCCCAGAGGCTGCAAATGCATTAAGTTTCCTAATGAATCGGGAAAATAATTGAATACAGGGATTCAGGAGATATCTATTATAAACAATGGGCGTTTGTTTTCTTGCAGCAACATAACAGGTAACATATTCTTTATAGCACTAACCATTTAAATTGATTTACACACAAAAGGTTGGCTTTAGTACATTTAGTATGTCGTTACAAATCTTTGGTCTCTCATGTCCTACTAACACACGGTAGAAAGGATTTACAGTTGCTCTTTAAAGCAAGAAATGCTATGAAAGTCGGTACACTGACTGGATGGTTAAATTTAGAAAATTGCTTACGCCAAACTGTTAAGGCAGAATTTAGACGGCAAAATGGCGTGTGCACGACGATACTACTCTACAGACGATATTAAAACGTTCCTTCTTCGACGATCGACGACTCCTTTCACTTCAGCTGGGCTCCAGTCAGCCGGTATCCCTGCATCAACCAATTACGTGATCTAACGTCAGACTGGTATGCAGCGCCACTATCTACTTGAGCTGCCACCTGTTAACTGGAGAGCCGGCAATCAAATACTGGTTTAGAATAAAGTTACTAGAGGAAAATGAGATACCAAAGCAATGCTTGGTTGAACAGGAGAAAATGGCGAAAAAATAAACTTAGATGTACAAGATGCAGACAACATTGGAAGAAATAGGAATGGGGAAACATGGGTGGAAAAAAAGTAACAAAAGTAAGGGTTTCTGGAAATAAATTAGAACAAGAGTGGAGGATATCGAAAAGCAAGAAATTAGAAGTACTTTCAAGGAAGAAAGGTCATTAATACATTACAAATATTTTAAAACGGAATGGGAAAAAGAAAGATACATTGATGTATGCCACAAAGAGGCCAGAATGAGTATATATGGGCGAAGAGATGTGTAATGAATTTAAGAGGTTTAACAGGGAGAAGCGGGAGGCGTTATATTCTGGAATGTGAGGACACGGATAAAGGAAAAGAGAATCTAATAATTGAGAAATGAAAAAAATACCAATAGAGTTAAAATTTAGGAAGATTTTTAACACAAGATCAAATGAATATATGGAGAAAGCAGTAAAGTATTTAGGAAAAATTAGGTTAAAGTAGTTAAAAGAGACGGGGAGCAAATTGGAGAAACTACGGGAAAAGGGTAACAATGCAAAATGTGAATAGAGGAAAATTATACTTCCCCATTACATATATACAACAGAATGTTAAATATAAAGGGAAGAGAAATAATAAACAACTCCATTTTATTGTAAAAATTGTATAAATTGCATGCAAGTTGAAAATAGATAATAACTCATTCATTCATTTATTCATTCATTCATCTGGAGAGCCGAGGCGCACTGGCCGGTAATGCAGATCGTGACTTGCTGGTGGTATATTGCTTCAGCAAGGAGAAGACTGGCATCGGCTATGCTGGCAGAATCAGTCCAATAATTAAGCATTGTTGTTTTACCACGGCAGCGTAGTTTATACTGCGAGGTAGAGAGTGGGGGAATTTTCTTAAAAATCTCCGTGTCGCATCTTTGATGATATCTAACTTAAATACAAAGTTTGGTATTTATCCAACTTTTCGTTTAGGTGTTATGCTGTACAGACACATACAAACACCACAGACATTATTCTAAAACTGATTTTCTTATTCAGGGGCCGATGAAACCTCGATATCGAATTTTTGAGTGAAATGCAATAGGTACCTTCTCCACCTACTATGTACGCGGTAGAGAAAGTAAAAATACAAGATCTCCAACACCAATAGGACGCAATGTTACATGTATAACAAAATAATTCACGAAATTTCTGAGAAGTAATTTGAAAGGTAAATATACACTTTAAAATGCACATACACAGCATGGGCATATTCTTAAATTTTAAAAGCACATACTTAATTTCTTCTTTTTATATCGCATAATTATAACCTTTATAATATTTTATATTTAATAAATTAAAAAGTGGACTATTCGGTGTCACATGGTAAACAAGAGACCAACTAAACAAAGAAAATATGTAGTTAGCTCGTAAGTAGGGAAGTCCTGGAGGTTCTTTGAATTCATATGTAAAGCTCATCCAGCACTTTCTCGGTGCAAAAGGAATTTAGCTAAAATGGTATGTCTTTTGGTTAGTTTTGCGGTTATTGTTTTTGGGATGCCAGAAATCTCTACGTTGCAGTCAATCTAAGTAGTAAGAAATACGCTTCCTGATCTAGTGTCTTCATCAGTTAGGAACTGTCTACGAACATTAAAATTTCAGGTGAATTTAATCGTTCATCCTTAGGTAATTTCTGAGATCACCTTTACTTCATTCTCCTTTACTTCCTTGAGCGTGCTTGGGTGAGCCTTTCTCTAAATTTCTACATATATTTTTTATCTCTTAGTAGTTTAGCAATACCGAATTA
Organism: Deroplatys truncata; assembly: GCA_030765065.1. NCBI lineage: Eukaryota > Metazoa > Arthropoda > Insecta > Mantodea > Mantidae > Deroplatys > Deroplatys truncata. Next base: position 156,662,983 of record CM060978.1, read on the forward strand.
TTAATTTAATTACACCTTCTCGCATATATCACGATACTTCTTTTTAAATCTTTTGATCAGACCGTTTTCCGGCAAATTGGCAAACTTAAACCACAGTAATACAGGGTGAATCATCTAAAACTTGTACTGTAAATATTTCGGAAATTGAAAGTGCTATTGATGTACAGTTTTTACAGTATTGTTTAAAAACTTTTAAACAATTGATCAGGCTCAAAAAGGGTTTCACAACTTCAAAAAAAGATAGGAAATGGCATAAAGCAAGGTTCCAAACTGAAATGAAGTTATCCATCCATTAATGCAAGTTGAGACTGCACATACCTTATCCATTACAGGCGACTGCAGCAAAAAAGATAAAGCGAGAATTTCGGAGTTCCAGTGGTATTGGATACATCACAAAATTGTCATTAGACTTTATTCTTCGTTTTCTAATATATGACGAAAGTTTACTGCATCTTGCAACAAGTTGAGACATAAGCGCCTACTGGACTTGTTCCAAGGGAATCTGTATCTTATCTCTAAATTGTGCTAAAATACACTTGGGTGTTCGTTCTCCCTAATACAAACCCTGCTGTAATTAACAGAGTGGATGTAATAGACCGATCCAATGCTTTCAAGTTAGCCATGCCAGGCATAGGAAAACAACGTGGGTAAACACAAGCGACTCTCTCGTCGCTTGGGATTCACCTGATCCCTGCTTACCGTCATGTCCTTACAACATGATTTCTGTGTTTGTGAATACCACTATTTGTATTTCCCCAGTCTATAAAAAGTTCTATGCTCCCTGCTCGCATTATATTAATATAGCAGCGCAATGCACTACAGTCTTCCCGGACGGAGACTGGAGTAAACAATGCACATAATACGAGGCGTGTTTTTAAAGTAAGCACGTTTTAATACCCGTATTTTGCCGCTGCAGTAGTGATCTTGAGCATGCGCGATCACTTTCCCCAGTTAAGAAGCCAGACGCAGCTGCGAGCGATCGTCACTTTGTGTTTTCCCTTGTTAGAGCGATTAGAAGTGTTCAAAATTATGGAAAGACCCGCCGACTGTGAAGTTGAATTAGTGATTAGCTTTTTGAAGGCGAGGAATGTTACGCCAGCAAATATTCATCGCCAACTGTGTCAGGTTTAAGAGGGAAAATAATCAGTGACAACACTGATACACACACAGCCAAACAAACTCAAAATCTGATCCCATCATTTGATTGGGAACAATTCGACTATCCCCCCTACAGTCCGAATTAGGTACCAAGCAATTTTCTCTGTTTCTTCATCTGAAGTAATTCCTTGGTGAAAAACATTTCAACGACGTTGATATTGTGAAACAAGAGAGCACAGACTTGGCTTTCATCGCAGGCGGCATCATTCTTTGACGAAAGCATACAAAAACTGGTTTCTCGTTACGACAAGTGCCTGAATAACTATGTGGAGTAGTGTAAGGTGTATGGCGGTGACTATGTGGAGTAGTGCAAGATGTAAGGTAATGAATGATAAAGTATTTGGAAAATAATGTTCTGTTATTTTTAATATAATACTGTCTTGTAACACTCCACGCTTGACATCTCGTGAAGATGGAGTTCTTCATTGAGGCATGCTGCACTCACAGAGAAGCTTCCTCTGTCTCCTTCCTCCCAGTTATTTACTTTCGGGAGCTCAAGAAGCTGCTATCGTTATCTCTCAATGTTATATTAAACATGTGCTGCATATCACTGCAGCAGCAGTGAGTATTAAAGAAATACATATCGCTACTTGATATATAAACTAAACCAGTTAAAGAATGGATAAAGACATGTTATAATAGTTATTTATGCAACGATCCTGTAAGGAGTTATTAAGACACGAGTGTCGGGTAACTTTTGAAAACTTCACGAGCGTCTTAATAACCATTATATGAGAGTTGTACAAAATAGTTTTTCTACGACATTTAGATATATAACAAATATTTAATATTTAGATGCATATCTATGAAAGAAAATAAAAGTGTGATAAATCAATTTCTGGATACGCATTTTATATGCGCTTCGATAACAAGTGAATATCGATTAAAGGTCGCAGGTATTGATTTTACAAAATGGAGACAATGTTTATTAGTGAATTGAAGTGGTGGAATTTAGTTCCACACCTCCTGATATCCTGGAGGATATCAGGAGGAATGTAAGCATGTGATTTACTTCCTGAAAAAATCAAAGAAAATATAGGAAGAGTTGTATGAGAAGTTCATGGTTTGGAGAGCAAGAAAAAAAATTAATTTCATTGTCAGAAAAAGTGTTTACATTTTACTTTGAAGAAATGTAAAAAAACAATGAAATCCCCAACCTTGTGGACAAATTATAGGGTACTGAATACTACTCTAAATGTAAAACTGGAAATGATATATAGAAATATAAAAAGTGGTATTACCTGTTAAAATAGAAATGGGTAGGGTACAGGGGGGAAAATCAAAAACATTTTCGACAAATTAAATTAAAACCTTCATCGATGAAGAATCTGACAATACTTATTTACTGATAAACGAATGCAAATATAACTATTTTCGTAAAAATGAATACCTTTATAAATATTTTTGCTAAATACATTACTGTTACAAGTAGCACTAATATTCGCAGAAATTGGAGCATGTCGAAGACATGAGTTACACGACTTAAGAATTTGACGATGTGAAGAATTTAGAATCAACAGTACTAGTTACTATCTCCAACACAAAAACAAATACATACATCACTGGAGTTCACAGCAACAGGAAAGTATTACGAAATCTGTAAAAAGGACATAAATCTGAGCCCTGGCCTGTAAATCACAATCTTTTTTGTTAATTATCACAGTGAAGAATGCACGCTGCAAAACGTTGGTATTAATAAATTTGGAAATATGGGCGAACAAATAGCCCTATCTTAACCTCCCTGAACCACAGTTTATTCACTGGTCGCTGCTTCCGTAGGAGTTCTGCAACTATGTTAGTTGATGCAGGTGGTGACATTACAACTTTAAAATGTGGTTGGAAATCCACAACAGTAGCTGAAGGTTATATAGATGAATCTCTTGAAAATAAACTAAAGATCCCAAACACAATACTAAGGTCCATAGAAAACAAAAACACTCAAATATAATGAAATTAATTGTTCTTTCACACAAGCCGTGTGTTGGACAGGGCCTTTCCGGCCCTGTCCAACAATTTGAGATCACCTTGTGGTTTACCGGGAAAAACGCGAATCAGCTGGAGAATTTAATGTCGTGTCGGCATGTTGCCATGGTAGCTCAGTGGTTAGAGCAACCGGACGGAGACCGGGAGATCCGTGGTTCAAATCCCGGCTATGGCATTGAATTTTTCAGTCACCTGATTCTACCTTTCCGACTCAAATATAAATTCAGCAATTTACTTCAACTAGGTTTCATAAGGGATCATTACCAGAAATAGCGTTTGCAAATTGTACCATACAAAATGTGTATATTAACAAGGCAGACAACAGTTAGATTTTGTTTTTTAAAGTCTTTATTGCTAAACGTTTGTAAAATGTGAACAGAGGTTTATTAGAATTTGATGTAAAGAACGAAAGCAGTGAAATAGAGTTAATATAAATACACGTTATTGAATAAACTTATTCAGTGGCTCCGAGTAGGGCAGCGCGCAAGCGCGGGAATCTGTATCGATGGACACATTTAAGTATAGTAGTCGAAAAAAATCCACTGTGCCTAAAACACTGCACGTCAATTCCTTTTCTTTTACGGGGTTTTCACGGTTCTTGCCTCCTTAATTTTCTCCTCGCATTGGAAGCAGCATTCAAACACACGCCAATTGATTACTATGGTAATTCAATAGCATTCTTTCTTAAGAGCAAGGGTACCATAGATTCAAAACTATCTTTTTACCATTTAAGGGCTTTGCCATGTCTATTTTTAATTACACTGTTCTGACCTGGTACGCATTCAACCATAATTGCGACATAAAACAACACTGATGAGCGTTCCAGTAAACATGTAGGAACACCAATGTCTAATAATGATAAGAAATAGAAGCGACTGTTAAAATACTCTGCTTATTCACGTCTTTATTATTTTAAGTGCATAAAGAGTAATAACACATCTATCGCAGTAACAAAATATTTTTATTCGCATGAAATGTGTGCTGCGATGCAGGCGAGTGCGTTTGCTTACACCAGCATCCTTTCATGGGTTGGAGCAGTACAATACCCTTCCATGCCCTTTAGGACATGTATGTAATCACCATATAAACCGTTAAATAGTTCACTGCAGTTTACCTATCTGGAAGATAAATATTTTCTCTATTATCAACGGATGTTAACCAACTCATATTAACGTCTGCAAGATCTAACAAGATTTTTACGATGCTTTATGTAAACTATAATAAAGCTGATTTTGTGACGTAAATAAGTCACTAATAGGATATATAGAGCGGAGCAAGGCCACTCCTTTGTGCATACATGGGAAGAGATAGGGAAAACGAGGAAAGATGCTAGGCTAGACAGAGGTTAAAGGAGCAAAGTGGTTTAAATGTGGAGATAGGGAATTCGAGGAGAAATGCAAGGCTGGACAGGGGTTGAAGGGTAGACTATGAGTTTATATGAGAGAGACAGGGAAAACGAGAAGAGATGCTAGGTGGAAAGAGGGTTGAAGGATAGGAAATGCATTTATTTGGGAGATATGAGATTTCGAGGAGAGATGCTAGGTAGACAGTGGTTAAGGGGTAGAATATACGTTTTACATGGGAGAGATGAGGATTACGAGATGCTGGGCTAGACAGGGTTTGAAGAATAGGAAATGCGTTTATAGGGAGGGAGAGAGGAAATATGAGGAGAGATACTAGGCAGACAGTGGTTGAAGGGTGGAACATGCGCTTTATATGGGAGAGATAGGGAATAGGAAGAGGGATGTTGGGGTAGACAGCGAGTGAAGGGCAGAATATGCGTTTATATGCCAGAGATGAGAAAACAACAGAGATGCTAGGCTAGGCCAGGGTAGAGAACTAGAAAATGCGTTTATATGGGATGAGGAAAATGAGGAGAGAGCTAGGGAAGACAGGGCTTAAAGTTAGGTATTTTGAAGGGATTTTAGCCACTGGAGTAGTAAATGCAGAGCATCTTAATATCCATTTATGGCGTTTTAGGGCCCGGATGCAGGTAATTTTTTAATCAATTTTAGAGTATTTCAGATATGAACACAAGATTTCAGGACATTCTGGTACATGGGAAGGAGAATTTCAAGTGTTTGAAAGCCATTTTGGAAACTGTAGCAGGTATCTTCAGTATATTGGGGCAGGGTTTTAAAATTTTTCAGAACATTTTGAATGTATGATGTGTGGTTTTTAAGGTACTTTAACACCTATGCAGGTACTTTCATGGGTATTTGTAGGAGTATTAAGGTTCTTTGAAGGTACTTCAGGCTATGGATAAGACATTGGCATACGTTTTTAGAGTATCTGATGTTTTTTTTTTTCCTTCAGAGAAGCAGGTATTTTCATGGTATTAGCACAGGATTTTAGAGCACTCTGATAGGCTTTTAAAAACAGGAGCAGATATTTTATGCTATTTTAAAGTATTTTGACACTTCCACAGCCATTTTTTCGAGGGTTCTGATATGAGTATTTGAGCCTCTTTAAAGGTATTTCAGCCTACGGAATTAGATAGGGCACATCTTTTCTAGGACATTTTTGGTAGATAGGCAGGAGAACGCAAAGCTTGCAAAGGTATTTTGGAAAGTAGGGCGAGCATTTAACATACTCTTAAGGAATTTTCCCATGTTTTATAGATACTTTCTCTCGTATTATACTTGGATGGTGATGCTCTACAAGCATTTCTATCGTTTTACAGTCACATCGGCTCCTTTTATGGGCTGCATATATTTTAATGCTAGCATGTGATTAACTGTGTACAACTAACAGTCTTTCTAACCCTGCCATAAGTTCCTTTAGTGATATTGATTTTTATTCAACTTTCCTCTTTTATGTGGCTATAATTCTTTTGCTAGGCGTTTTAGCCTTACCAGTTAATCGATGCTAGATTAGATATGGATTTTAAGGACGGCGCCTTTCCTCTTTTTTCTGAGCTTGACACCAACATTAGCATTTGTTCCTAACGGGTCACCTTCCATCTTATTATTCTTCTTGATTCATCAATTGCCTGCTATGTGTACATAGAGCACTTGAATAAATTTCCCTTAAAAACAATTGTAGACTGACGGAAAAAATTATCTTGAGTTCCAGATTACATTCTCTTAAGCAATGCTTGTACTGCTGTAATGTCATATGAATATGTTGTTATTCCATCCTCTGCAATGACTCCTATCGCCGTAAGGAGTCAACGTGATTTTATTCACTTGCACTTATTTGACAGTATGCTCTCGTGGGCAGGATCAAATTAATGGGCGTTCTTATTGTTTCTTGCTTTTATTATTTGGTTTTAGGAGAGACTGTATATAGTCTTTGGTTTCAGGAAGGGTAGATCTTGCATTGATGCAATTTTCACTGTGAAACAGATCTTAGAAAAGAGAACAGAATATAATCCAAAAACATTTCCATTATTTTTAGATTATATAAAATCATATGAGATATCATCAAATGAAGATGTGGCAAATATTAGAAGGATATAAGATCACTGTGAACCTGATTAACCCAATTAAGTCATGCACCACTGTGCTTCTTTCCATACCGAGGAGTATTAATTAGCGTGGAAAAGGACTATTGCGTAGGAGCTAGGATACTGCAAACACTCACCGGCACACATGTTAACAATTTATTTTAAACTGTTGTATTCGTTAACAATTCTTTGATCAGCTTGCTTTAACATTTTACAAAATAATATGCTCAGATACAATATAATGTATTCTTTCACGTTTCGACATTTAAAGTTGCCATACCAATTTAGATTTTTTATAAAAAGCAACGAACACAATGGAAACTTATATGAACTCCTGTAGAAGAATTTTGAAAACACTAAGAGTTAAAAGGTTGAATGTCAAAGCTTACCGAACAGATTGAAAAATAATTTGGAAAAGGCCGAAAGAATCACTCTTGGTGATTTACGCCAAAATCTCGCTGCCACGGTGTCTAGTTGTTAACGGCTCGGTCCCTGGTCGAAGAACATGCTGGTGGCTGCCCAGGAGTTGCTGCAGTCGTCCACGAGCATGATGGCGCTGACGTTAGTAGCGTGGAGCAAACCAGCCAATGATAACTGTACATGACGCTTGACGTTGTGGAGTGATGCATTACATCATGCATGAAGATATGTTCTTCGAAGCTTCCGATGTTGACTGTCTCTGTCGATAAACGACGTCATCATTTCTGCAGCACTGTGACGTATTTTATGCTGGTTGCATAAGCCATGACCAAGAGGGAGGAGAAAACGGCACTGCAACACCAAGATAATAATAGATAAAGGAAAACAAGAATTAAGTGTTAATATGGGATTGAATGAAATGTAAACCAAAGAGAATTATATTAAATAATACTAGTGTGGACACAATCATATTTGCAGATGACTAGATATTATTGGCAGAGAAAGAGGAAGCCATGCGAAAAGCAGTGTTTAATTTGAATGAGATAAAAAAATATAATATGGAAATTTCGGAAGAAAAAACAAAGGCAATGGCCGCGATAGGTAAATAACACGTCAGCAATAGGTTTGTAATCGGAGGAAAAACAATTGAACAGGTGTCCACCTTCAAATATTTGGGATAAGAAATATCAGTAATCGATAAAAAGGCAGAGATGGAAGAAAGCATTAACACATAATAAAATCAATGGATGTATGAAACGACACCTTGGTGGAAATATGAGGATAGATATTAAATTAAGACTATACAGAATACTATATACGCCCGCATTGAAATGCGTGTGAGACATGGGTGACAAAACACAAGGAAAAATTAAGATTGGAAACAGCTCAGATGTGATTTCTAAGGTCTGTATTGGCTGCAAGTAGAAAGGATCGACTCTGGAATGTAGATATAAGAGAAGAATTAGATGAAGTAAACATAGTGGAAGAAATTAAAAGGTATCAGAATAAATGGAAAGATCACGTTTCAAGGATGGAACCTTCGAGACTACCATGGCAAGCAGCATTTTATAAACCATTTGGACGAAGAGATATTGGACGAGCCGCTATAATGTGGAGAGAGCAATTCGATTAGCCTTGGAACAGATCTAAAGGCCTAACCATGTTGGGAGGAATAATAACAGTCTGTATAGCTGTCAAATGTTATATATACAGTAGGGACGATGGTTCTGTACCGGCGAAGCCTGAATGCGCACTGGTTATCTGGACAGTAAGCGAGCCCCAATTCTCGGACTTGCGCAGTGAGAGCAATCAGCGGCAGCAATAATCCGAGTAACATCCCTCTTGCCAGCCGTCTGTTTATGACTTTATGCTACCTTAAACTTTGTGTTTATAAATTACTTACTGTATGTTTCTGTAGGAGCATCTTTTCAGCTTCTGCATGGGGGGGGGAGCAATATTGCTTGGAGCAATATCCTTAACGATATATTTGGCATAAAAGAAAATAATATTTTATTTCTTAAATGTGAAATATTTGTATTAAAAGTACAGATGTCGCAATTTCTCTTTTGTTAGAGCAATAATGTAATCTAATTATTTCTTGTAACTTAGGGAGTGGGGGCAATTGACCCCCAGGCCCCCAAATGACGCCTCCTGTTTCTGTAATTAAACTTGGATTGCATATATTGTGTATTTTGGTATGTTTATTGGAGGTTCTTGCCTTCTGCAAATTTGTATGCAAAAATAAAAAAGGTTAATATACAACAAAATGATGGGGGAAAAATACAAAAAATGGCAAATGGAAAACTAATTCCTAACTTGCCTCTCAGATCTGTTCTGGTCATTAATAACGCATCGTACCATAGTGTGCAGTTGGGAAAGGCCCTATCGCCTCGTACCAAAATAAGATGCAGGGCTTGCCCCATTCCATGAAAGGATGCTAAGTTAGGAGCTTTACAACCTAAGTAAGGTTCAAAACCCGTTTCTAAAATTTTCGTTTATAGTTTGTAGACCATGCACACAATGTTCTCCGATTACCGCCCTATTCATAGGGCCTTAATCGAGTAGAACTCATCTGGGCTGATATAAAGCAATGGGGTAGCTTGGCAGAGCACCCTTTTAAATTAGATGGTGTTATTTCTGAAGCTTAGCTAAAAATATGTTGATGACATTAGCGTGGGCTAATGCCTGTCAACACGTTACTCAGTAGGAGCAGGAAAGATACATCGTGTGTATATCTGAAGTCAGCAGGATATTCAATATCAACTTCTAATATGTATCCATAAGGACCATTTGCTTGTGGTGTTTTTATGTCGATATCCTCAGCAGAAATCCACTCAAATCCACCATTATGGGGGCGTGTTACATTGCCCACCCATATTGGTTATTTACATTTTCATAGATGATAAATTGCATTGGTATCGATGGATCAAACATATCCATGTAGATATTATTTGTTTCTGCATAACTATGAGACTTGGCATAAACCTCCCCTTATACAGGATTCCACCATGAAAAGGTGCTTAGATAACACCTTTAGAGTGAAATAATGAGAGGGGCCAACTTTATGAGTTTTCAGGGTCTGGTCTCTGAATGTCTCAGACAACAGCTAGAAGAGAAAATCTGAGGTTAAGTAGAGATCACTATATTCACTTAGGTTTGTCACATTAAACTGTCTCCATACATTTTCAGCAAGACTGTAGTCGGCATCACTAATTTCTTCTTCATTCAGCTTATTGTAGGAGTGCTTAGGTGGCAAGAAGGTTTCATTCAAGACATTCTATGAAGTGACTTAATCATAGGAAAATACTCCGTTACGAGTCATAAACTTCAACTTGTCTTCTATGGAGTACTTCAGTGTTTCAGGATATGATAATAGATTTTTATGCCAGCTTATCTAATCTTGTACTCAGGAACAGAAAGCTATCTACAAATTGAAGCTTTATATCTCCGATATACTTGGAGAAGGAGATGTAGCTTTCTTCAGAGTTAGGAATTACCCCCTCTCGTTCACTTGTTCATCCCAACTCTTTAACAATGAAATGCGAGATGTCCGCTAAGATTATGCAAGAAGACAGGAATATAACAGTGTTTTTCAGGCCAAATTGTACTTATTACGAAGACTTCCTCGGTATTCCCCGCTGACATGATCATGGACGCGTACTATGCAGTTCTCTTCGAAAGAATTTTACCACACAAGTAGTACGTTGTACAGAAGTCAAAATTCTTCTGCTGTTGATCCGTAACTTTCAGAGATAATTGAGTTTTATTTATGGACGCTCTTTAACTGCTGTGGTTCTTAGCGTCACATTCTATATTGAGCTTAAAAGACCCGTAACTTTGCTCAGACATCTTTATCAGCTTTGAGGTTTTTTACGTGCCGTAAATCTACGACACGAGGCCACCGGCATTACTTCCCTTCCGATGAAAGCCATGCAAAGGATTTTTACGCCCGAAAACATCCATCGCTTTCCGACTGGTTTGAACCCACGATCTCGGGAACTAGAGGCTAGAATGGTAACCACTACATTACGGAGGACGACGCTTAGCAGTTTTGTATGTATTATCAATCTTATTTGCAAGAGATATCAGGTATTCCATAAACTTTTGGACAGTATCATAACTACGATATAGACAGGGTTCCTTAGGAAGACCAATTTCCAGATTTTGAACAGATTGGACAAGGTTTTACATAAACACAAAACCTCATTGGCCAATGTTTCTGATATAGGGTTTGTATAGGATGTTTCAAGATTAGCATCACATGTATGATGCGGCATGAGAATACTCTCAAAATCCCCATAGATGTAATAGGGCAGTTTCAGCATGCTCTCAATATTTTCAAATTGTGCAATTGAGTTGTCGTTTGAAGGCATAACTACTCTTGTTATATCATATTGGTTACAGATGGAGGCATGTTCTTGTAGTTTTTCAAGCCCGCTTCGTCCATACCGATTATCAAAATGTGAGAAATACCGCTTAAACTTTGTTACTCGTCCTTCGTACCCCAGTTCTCTGACGTCGAATAAGTTTTTTTTCAAAATTATTGATGTATACCTATATAATAATGTATACCAGTGCTATCACTTAGCATTAGTAGATCGCAATGGTCGCTAGTTCAGTATTAGCAACCGTTTTTGGAAACACTCCTTGCTTCTCATCCAGACTAAAACATTGATGGACATACTGTTGAGCTTCTTAAACTTAGCTATTTGAGCAAGTTCTTGGGGAACGAAACACAGGTGAACTCGTACTTATCTGGAAGCTGCCTCTATTTACTGACGCGCTGAGGCTTGTTGCCTTCGAATTTGGCTAGTGCCGAATACACGAAGCATTTATCATCTGTATAATTCTGAATGTTTATACAAGCTTCTTTAGCTACAACGGATGGTGGTAGCGGTATGTAGCTACATCCCGTAAAGGATTGTACTTGCTGATATGGAGCCAAACTACTTGCACAGCAAGCAAAACCCAGCTACTGCCCTTAAGCTGTGACTCTTCAATTTCGGTAGCCATTTTCTTGAGTTTTGTCTCCAATAATGCATCCAAGTAGGTTTCAGAAACATGGGCCATTTTAAATATTTTATCACAGGTTTCTCCAAAACTCTTCACAAATCAACACTCAACCAGCAGCTTAATTTTCACACTTTTATGAATGCAACATTTTTATGAACTGGTTGGATTATACGCTGTTTTGCTCATGCAGGTATATGTTCGGGTCCTTGGATGAATCACATCGTGTAAAATACGATTTAAATCGTCTTTCGAACGCTGTCTCATACTCTTTCATGTCACAGTCATCCATTGTTGATAATAACTGAAGTCTGGTAGACTTGGTCTTCATTTTCTTCTTAGGACTGCTTAACTCACGTTCATATTTATGTCGCTGTTCCTTATAACTATTGGAAAGGATAAATTACAATATTTACACTTAGAGCCGCTCGCAGCTCAGCTCATCTCAGGTCCTCTCTTGTCATAAGTTCGCAGGAATTTCTTTTCGCATTGTTACAGGTGTATCTAGTAGCACTTCGAATGATATCCTTATATGCAGAGTTATTCATCTTTACTCTTGTTGTAATGACGTATTAATCCGTGTTCAAGGGAGTGCGAATTCTTCACCCTAATAACCACTCTCGAAGGCCGATTAGTCTTGGAGAGAACACAATTTTGACACCCTAAGACCTGCTAGCACAATGAAGGTTAGAGGTGGCCGAGCCTTTTAGTTCAGTCATACACGGAATTTAATATTTAAACAATGATTAGGCGTCTAAACTCTTATATTTCAATAGATGTTTGTACATGTGTTGGGACATGTCTGTGGATCTTCGTGCATGCCCTTGTGTTCGGAGGTGTTCGTATGTGTTTGTGTATGTATTCGTGTGTCTTCGTGCACGTTCGTGTGTTTGAGAGGGAGGTGCTCGTATGTGTATTTATGTATGTATGTATTTATGTATGTATTTATGTATGTATGTATGTATGTATGTATGTATGTATGCGTACGTGTTCGGGTGTATCCGTATGTCTTCGGTGTATGTGTGTAAGTGTGTGTGTATGTGCGAGCATGTATACGTTCAACTGTCTGTTAGTTTTTGTGTGTTTCGTATGTGTAAATAAATGTGTACATGTGTGTATGTGGATGATCGCGGGTGCATGTGTACGTATGTGTGTATAGTAGTAGGGAAATGGGGTTTCTGGCTCACTTAATATGCATGGAATGCAATTAATATGCTAATTAGCCCCCTCCCTCCCCCACCCCCACCCCCCGCTGTGCCTTGGTAGTTTTAGTTGCAGCTGCGGTCGTAAATCATGTTGAGTACAATGGAGGCTTGACAGTTAAGCAATTAAGGCTGTCAATCAACTGTCAAAACGAACAAAGGGGTCATAAATTTAAGGTTCTGTAACAAAGGCGAGATGTTTTTCCTACCCATTCCACATCCGGCCACTTCTGCACCTGGTCAGTTACCACCCCCACTCCTATTGTTCTCGAACACGTGGCAACCCAATAAAAAAGCCGGTCCCTTTCCATTGTGTAAGAGATTCTATTGTGTGTGCCTTTCTATTGTCCGATGCAGGCATTCTTTAGAAAGACCACCTGCTCCATAACAAAGCCTGACCCTTTCCATTGTGTAAGAGATTCTATTGTGTGTGCCTTTCTATTGTCCGATGCAGGCATTCTTTAGAAAGACCACCTGCTCCATAACAAAGCCTGACCCTTTCCATTGTGTAAGAGATTCTATTGTGTGTGCCTTTCTATTGTCCTTGGCAAGGCTAGTTTAGAAAGACACCTGCTCCATAACAAAGCCTGACCCTTTCCATTGTGTAAGAGATTCTATTGTGTGTGCCTTTCTATTGTGCTTGGCAAGGCTAGTTTAGAAAGACACCTGCAGCGTTCCCATTGTTTGGCCACCTGCTAGTTTAACAAAAGAATTCGAGGGTTGCTTTATACTCGTCCTGTCCTTGTTTGTGTGAAAGAGAGAGAAACTTGTTTACCAACTCTGCGTGACGTCATACTTTAGAAAGACACCTGCTCCATAACAAAGCCTGACCCTTTCCATTGTGTAAGAGATTCTATTGTGTGTGCCTTTCTATTGTTCTTGGCAAGGCTAGTTTAGAAAGACACCTGCAGCGTTCCCATTGTTTGGCCACCTGCTAGTTTAACAAAAGAATTCGAGGGTTGCTTTATACTCGTCCTCTCCTTGTTTGTGTGAAAGAGAGAGAAACTTGTTTACCAACTCTGTGTGACGTCATAGTCGGCCATCATGATTTTGCCTGAGGGAGTTCTCTCCGATGTTTTACGACCTCATACGAATATACCCGAGCATAGTTAACAAGCATTCTGTTTCAGCCAACGACTCCGAAAAAGCGTCTAATATACATTTCATTACGTGCATTAAACCTCTGAGTGATATCCATAGATCGGTGTTCGATTCTTACTGTAATCAAAAGTTTATTGCTAATGAGAAATTAATGATTGATATTATTATATCATTACCCTAATTAATAAAAAGGCGTTCAGTGAATTCTAGCTCGAGTCTTACCAAGTGAAACTCTAACGCGTAATAAATATTAAACTATGCAAGGTCAGATTTAAAAATGTATTTATCAAATATAATTTTTTTATACATCATTACCTGATTAATGAAAGACCGTTCAGAGGACCCTAGTTCGAATCTTACGCAGCGAAACTCTAATGCTTAATAAATATTAAACTATGTAAGGTCAGATTAAAATGTATTTAACAAATATAATTTAATTTTTATATATCATTACAATAATTAATAAAAAGGGTGTTCAGAGGGTCCTAGATCGAATCTGCGAAACTCTAATGCCCAATAACTATTAAACTATGCACGGCTAGATTAAAATGTATTTAACAAATATAATTTAATTAAGGAAACGGTGTTCAGAGGGTTCTGGATCGAATCTGCGAAACTCTAATGCTTAATAAATATTAAACTATGTGAGTATTGGGCGGTCAGATTAAAACGTGTTTAACAAATATAATTTAATATACACAACATTACAATGTTTAACGATCTGTATTGTTAGGAACCAGAGGCCCCTAGTTCGAATCCTGCCCTGCGAAACGCTATAATAACTATTAAGTTATTGAAGCAGCGGGCGGTCGGATTAAAATTGCATTTAACAACTATAATTATTTATATTAAACCCTGATGCATACTTAGATATCCCGAAGCCTAGACAACATTCTTTCTTCTTCTCCTCTCTTTTTCTTTCTATCTATCTCTTTCTTTCTCCACGACTTGTACACATTCAGGCGTTCACATATACACGAGCGCTTGTACACACATCAGCAAACATACACTGGTGCACGCATGCACACACACACACACTCACATACATACAATAGTACACACACATACACGCATTCACACAACTCATGCGTATACATACATACACCAGTGCTCTTACACACATACATATACATGGACACACACACATGCACACACATACACCAGTGCACACACGCATACACGCACATGTAAGTACACACACGCACACACGTACATTCAAGTACACACACAATCACCTACATACACCGGCCCATACACAATGCACATACATACACCAGTACACACACGCATTCACGCACCTCATGCGTATACATACATACACCAGTGCTCTTACACTCACACATACATATACATGGACAAACACACACACGTGCAAGCACATATGCCTGTTCACTTACACCCAACAGCACCAACCCACACACGCACACACCAACTCACGCGCATGTCCTGAATGAAAAGAGACAAAATGATGCAATAAAAACTAATTATAGCTCGGGAGGCAAGGCTCCATTTACGATTGCTCGAAACCGGTCTTCTAATAACTCCAAAACTAATTAAAATAAAGACAGTAAATAAACTTTATTACTTTTATGCCATTAGCTCGTTTCTTGTGCACGTATATTAGAGTCCGGGTGTCATGGGCTCGATCCTTAACTTTAAATCTCAATTATCTCAGAAACTAGCAGGGATTAAGGTGCGGACCAAAGCACGATTTTTAGTTCCTACGATGAACAATTAATGCTTTATATAATTTCCAATCAGTGTCCCTAGCTCGAATCCCGATCTTTCAGTGACTTCCTTAATTTTCCACTGTGTTCTAGAATATATCACTTAGATCAATGTTGCAACTGCATACAGGTCTTTTAAACACATCAAACTAATATTATAAATAATTTTGTTTCTGGCGTTCTGAGTTCGAATACCGATTCAATGAAGTTTACTTATAAATTTAATAACAGTAAATAATTAAGACAAAGGTACCAAATAAACCTATTACGTTTATGTCATCAGATAATATCTTGCGGGTGTATATTAGGGTACCTGACGGCCAGGGTTCGATCCTTAAGTTTAAATCTCAATTATCGCAGAAACTAGCAGAGATAGAGCTGTAGACGAAAGCATGTTTGATAGCTCATACAATGAACAATTAATGCTGTATATAATTTTCAATCAGTTGCCCCTAGTTCGAACCCCGATCTTTCAATGACTTCACTGATTTTCCTCTGTACTCTAGAATACATCACTTAGATTGATGCTTTAACTGCATGCAGCTGTGTGAGAGAGAGCGAGAGAGAGAGAGAGAGAGAGCGAGAGAGGGAGAGGAAGTGAAACAAGCAGGGATAGAAGTGCTGAGGGCCTCTGCGCATGCGTAGCAAGAGATGATGTCATTGGCTGCAATAATCACGTGACGTGTAAGCATCACAGCCATGATGACGTGCAGGCATCGCCTGGAGGGGGTTTAGATCCCTATATAAACAGACATCTTTCCCATGTTAGAACTGTTGTGTACTTATTAACTTTACATTCAAGTTTTAAAGAGCTTTAAAAGCAACGTGAGCTGCAGGCCGTCTACACCATCAGCACATATCAAAACGGGGGCAATGCAAGGTGAGTTTTAAATAACTATACAAAATCACTGTTGGCTTTTACAATACATTTAATTTTATTTAAACGTTACAGTACATGAAAGACGATTCGTTACAAAGAGCATCATATTTTCTAATCTGTGCTTTACATTCACATGGATTTCACTGCATACTCTTCTTCAGTTCACATGATTTTCGCCCCACATTCTTCTTAGATAAACATTCATACGACTTTCCCCTCATTCTTTGTTTCACTATACACTCACATGATTTCCTCTACTCATTCTTTATTCCACCTACAGGATCATGCTCTGTTAACATTCACATGACTTTCTCTTCACATTCTTTGCTTCCATTAACATTCACATAAACATTCATACGACTTTACCCTCATTCTTTGTTTCACTATACACTCACATGATTTCCTCTACTCATTCTTTGTCCCCCTGCAGGTTCATGCTTTGTTAACATTCACACGACGTTCTCAGCTCATTTCTCTATCGACATTCACATGATCTTCTCAACACATTCTTCTTACTTAAACATTCATACGATTTTCCCCCTCATTCTTTGTTTCACTATACATTCGCACACGATTTCCTCTACTCATTCTTTGGTTCTCTGCTGGCTCATCTTCAATGAACATTCACATGATTTCTGTACTTATTCTTTATTTCTCTACACCCTCATAGGCTTACTTACAAAACATACACACCCTAGTTCTTCAACTTGAATAATGTAGTGAAAATAATAATTCATGACAATGTCTGTTACAGATTGTTTAGCTGATAGACTTAACAAGATGGTGGAAGAGCGTAATTTCCTACCGACTCGCCGAGTTCAAGATCTCGAAATAGGTCTTAACTATGAGATAAAGTCCTTAAAGAGAGTTCAAACAAGATATGGTACCAGGATCGTATCTTCGCTGGAGGATTGTCAAGTGTTCTTGCCAGAGCGCTATAATTCGTTAACCGATCAAGAGATTGCAGAAATATCTGGGAGCGTATACCTACAGTATAATGGCATGGCAGAGAAGGGGAAATTTAAGACATGTAAATTGTCTTTTTTACATGCAAAGAAGGTGCGTAGAAGTGTCAAACTTAAGTATTGAATGTTCTCCCATTTCACAATGAAAAATTCATAAATAAAACAACTGACTCATTGATATTACATATAAAGATACAAAAGATGCATATTATAGAATTTTATAAAAAATTAATGAAATTACAATATCACATGCTTGAGTTTAATTATATCTAGCGCATTGAAATAACTCTAAATATCCGAATGTTTATACATATCTTTGTGCTTCTTTTTACATGTGCCATATGCTTCATTTTACATGTATCATAACAAAAAATGTAATTCTTTCCAGGTTGCCTTTACTTGACCAAGATAGTTTTCTAAGACTTTCATTGTGCAATGTTTCAGGGTGTGCAATAAGAGGAAGAAGAAGAAGAGGAATAGCCTGCTGGCATGCAAAGGATGCTGACGCTATGGGAGGGTAGAATACCTACAAGAAACATTTCGGCAAGAAACGGGTGCTGAGACATCTACATCACCGAAACACATTAAGACAGGATCCTTATATAACATTACAGGGTATACAATGAAAAACTACGGTCAATTTTGTATACAATTCAATGCATGGCTGAGGGTTAGCTCGAACTAGTCTCCCTATATTCACTGAAATTAAGCATTGTGAGCAATAATTTAAGTGACTGTGAAAATACTTTAAGTAATGGTGAAATTTGTATCCTAAAAGACTTGAGCCCTGTATACATTAACAGCATTAAGGCTGTTTGCCACGCTGGAATACAAATTATGAAAATAAAAAGACTTTCATTTAAATAATAAGGAAATTTGCATAACCTGCTGTTACAAGTGTAATGACATATACAGAAACAATGAGTCGGACGAGAAAGTGATGGAAATGTAAGATAAATAATAACAATAAAAGAATTAAGGTATGCTTTTACATAGTGTTTTTATTCATTAAAAATCCTTGTATTCCTAATGAAAAATAAATCATTACAATGATTAGTTTAAGTTATATCACAATGATCAAAAAGAGAACCGTCTTTAGATGCATTACTCGATCTTAAGTCAGAGCACCAAAAAATGACAAATCACGGCTTCTCCATTTTAGATGTGGTGTCACTATTCAGGTAAATTCATGTAACACAACAGGTTGAGTATGCAGATCTGTGGTCCTAAATGGGTGAAACAGAGTCTTATCCAGCTTAACAGTCTTGAGATCTCACCATCAGAAAGTCGAATCACAAACCTTCTCCACTCGCTGAGCACAGGTTTAACAACAGCATTCTCTTCACCCTGAGACTGTGTAAAGTATATAAATGTTCAACTTGACAAGGGATTCTAAACTGGTTGTTAGAGTCCAGAGCTGATGTATTATATGGTGAAAACACATGTTCCTCTTCTTAGCGATCTTGTCGTCGAATCTCGGTGTCATTGAAGATGCCCATGATTATAGGATTCTGAAGCCCAAAAACTGTAGGAACTGCTGATTGCGTGATGTTAACCTGATGGGCATCAAGGGCAGAGCATGATGTGTACGTCGAATCATTCCATTATTATATCCTCGACGTCGTTGACTTCTTCTAAAAACTATAGGCATTATGCTTATATCCTTGTTTCTAAAGGCAATGATATTGCTGTTAGGCTCCCCTGTTTGCTCTATGAAGCGGATCTTTATGAACAACAGGTAAAATTTGATTTGATGGTTCCTGTGAAATACGTTATCCTGCCGTAACAGATGGGAAAACTGGTAGATGGAGTGTCCACTTTTACTATCGAGGAAGGAGACTGATGCAATACTGCGCTAAATTCGTATGATGCTCAACTTAAATATATTCACTAGGAAATCAGATTCAGACAGCTGATTAGATGGAATAACTTTGTCACTGAAGGGCTACAGAACGTTCCTATAGAACAATCACTGGAAAAAAATCAAGAGTGAAAGGACATTTTAATGACATTTTTATTATTATTATTATTATTATTATTATTATTATTATTATTATTATTATTCACTGATCTAATAAAGAAGACATTCGCATCCTAATATGCGGAATCTTTCTAACTCTTTCATGGTTTTGCAAATGCTAATCACGCTATAAAACCACCCAGCTTTAAATCCTGAATAATGTCGTTAATCGCATCGGAAAAGTCATTTTTATCTGGTGTATGAAGCATCATGAGTACCCTTAGCATGTTTACCAAATCATTAGGATCGGTGTAGCGGTATAGCATCTCCTCTGTATTCGCTTTGGATATATCTTCTAATCTAGGTGATTTGACACTAGTATGCTTGCTTTCATTGGTGGTTTATTCAGAGCTTGCTCATTCAAAGAAACTGCTGTCATTGGTTAATCAGTGGTAGCTCTTGACGTTATTACAGGGTCGCTTGAACTGGTTCCAAGTACGGTACATCTTGAATCCCGCTCTTCGGGACTTGAGAAGATTTCAGGATCTCGTTTGGGTGTTGTAGTCAATGCACAGCTGGTCATTGCTTTACAGCATCTTCTCCTATGTTGTTTAAGCCTTGAAATTGTCCTGTTCTTTAAAGTTCTATTACATATGCAGCACTTAACAAAGCGATTACTCCCCCCTTTGGAAACATACGAGAAATCAAGATTCTCGTAAATTGACTGTAATTCACCGTCTTTGTGAGTGTTCATGCTCAAGCTGTATATATAAACTAGTCAATGTATAATGTAGATGTTGAATTCGTATACGATAACACGAGACTGAGTTATTTTTTAACATTTATGTATTTATATATTTACTCAGGTTTTGATGCATATAAACACCCATGCCGAATTAGACTAAGCAAAATATTGTAGCATTCGCACATAATAGTTGTAATTCCGTTAATTATAACTATCTCATTAAGCACAAGCAGATTCAAGTAGCTAGAAATGGATTCATAGAGGTAAGAGTACAAGTTTTCCTGATAGTTAGCACAGAGAATGCGAGAGTTAAGGGAGATACTGGTCATTTTCCCTTTGCAGGTCACCTTTTTTTCCCTTTGCTGGTCACATTTTCCCCTTTGCTGGTCACCTTTTTTCCCTTTGCAGGTCACGTTTTTCCCTCTTCTGGTCCCATTTTTCCCTTTACTGATCACCTTTTTCCCTTTGATGGTCACCTTTTTCCCTTTGCTGGTCACATTTTTCCCTTTGCTGGTAAGCTTTTTTTCCCTTTGCTGGTCACTTTTTCCCTTTGCAGGTCGCATTTTTCCCTTTGCTGGTCACATTTTTCCCTTTGCTGGTCACGTTTTTCCCTTTGCTGGTCACGTTTTTCCCATTGCTGGTCACCTTTTTTCCCTTTGCTGGTCACCTTTTTCCCTTTGCTGATCACCTTTTTCCCTTTCCTGGTCACCTTTTTCCCTTTGCTGGTCACATTTTTCCCTTTGCTGGTCACCCTTTTTCCCTTTGCTTGTCACGTTTTTCCCTTTGCTGGTCACCTTTTTCCCTTTGCTGGTCACCTTTTTCCCTTTCCTGGTCACCTTTTTCCCTATCCTGGTCACCTTTTTCCCTTTGCTGGTCACCTTTTTCCCTTTCCTGGTCACCTTTTTCCCTTTGCTGGTCACCTCTATCCCTTTGCTGGTCACCTCTATCCCTTTGCTGGTCACCTCTTTCCCTTTGCTGGTCACCTCTTTCCCTTTGCTGGTCACCTTTTTCCCTTTGCTGGTCACCTTTTTCCCTTTCCTGGTCACCTTTTTCCCTTTCCTGGTCACCTTTTTCCCTTTCCTGGTCACCTTTTTCCCTTTCCTGGTCACCTTTTTCCCTTTCCTGGTCACCTTTTTCCCTTTCCTGGTCACCTTTTTCCCTTTCCTGGTCACCTTATTCGCTTTGCTGGTCACCTTATTCGCTTTGCTGGTCACCTTTTTCCCTTTCCTGGTCACCTTTTTCCCTTTCCTGGTCACCTTTTTCCCTTTCCTGGTCACCTTTTTCCTTTGCTGGTCACCTTTTTCCCTTTGCTGGTCACCTTTTTCCCTTTGCTGGTCACCTTTTTCCCTTTGCTGGTCACCTTTTTCCCTTTCCTGGTCACCTTTTTCCCTTTGCTGGTCACCTTTTTTCCCTATGCTGGTCACCTTTTTTCCCTTTCCTGGTCACCTTTTTCCCTTTCCTGGGCACCTTTTTCCCTTTCCTGGTCACCTTTTTCCCTTTCCTGGTCACCTTTTCCCCTTTGCTGGTCACCTTTTTCCCTTTTGCTGGTCACCTTTTTCCCTTTGCTGGTCACGTTTTTCCCTTTGCTGGTCACGTTTTTCCCTTTGCTGGTCACCTTTTCCCTGAATGTTTACATGATAGGCAAGTCAAGAACATTGACATGAAACAGTTTTCCACTAAGTTCACATCTAAAGTCGCTTTCAAAGCCTAACATATCAATAGGCTGTGAGCATTCTTGTTTCATCCTCTCTAGCTTGACGGCTAAAATAAAATAAATCGCTCTTAATGTATATACGCTAATGAGAAAGTATAAAAGAACTATCCTAAATAAAAATCGATTGGTATAACGTGAGAGCTAAGGTGGTTAAGCTCGCAAGAGGTTTCGATTTAATTAACTCTCTCACTAGCCTGCAACCATTGAAGTACATTTACCTGGTTACATAGGCTGAGGAACTGTGGTAAAGCTAGAGAAAAATTAAAGATAGGAGACCCTGGAATCATTCCGTTAGAGGATTCGTGTAATCTTAGCGGCATTGCCAACGCTCAGCATAAGGTCTCTGCTTCGAGAAACATTGCTGCCAAGATCTGACTGAAACGACTTGGAAAAGCGTGCAATCTGATGTTACATTAGGTGAAAAAGTTGGCAGCGCGACTAGTAACAGCAATTATGAAGGGAAAGGTAGCTCCAGGTGCAGTAACCATGAAGAAGAAACGAGGAGGATTTCTACCTCTCATACCAATTATTGCAGCTCTAGGCGCTGCTGCTGGAGGTGCAGCCCAAATTGCCTCAGCAGTAAATAAGAAAAAGGCAGCAGATAAACAACTTGCCGAAATGATGAGGCATAAGAGAGAAAGGTATCTGTTGGCGGAGGGTCCAAAAAGAAGAAACGAGGAAGATTTCTACCTTTCATACCAATTATTGCAGCTCTAGACGCTGCTGCTGGAGGTGCGGCCCAAATTGCCTCAGCTGTAAATACGAAAAAGCTGCAGATAAACAACTTGCTGAAATGATGAGACGTAACAGAGAAATTGAAGCAAGAGGGAGAAGTTTTCGAGTGAAGAAGAATAAGGGAAGAAACACAGAAACGAAGAGGAGACAGAGCCTGAAAGGGAATTCAAAAAACTCTGGCAGAGGACTATACTTGTCCCGGAAAAAAACATTGAGTAACATAGACCTTGACTTGTATGCCCGACGTTTAAAGATTCCTCATATTAGGATGCGAATGTCTTCTTTATTAGATCAGTGAATAATAATAATAAAATGTCATTAAAATGTCCTTTCACTCTTGATTTTTTTCCAGTGATTGTTCTATAGGAACGTTCTGTAGCCCTTCAGTGACAAAGTTATTCCATCTAATCAGCTGTCTGAATCTGATTTCCTAGTGAATATATTTAAGTTGAGCATCATACGAATTTAGCGCAGTATTGCATCAGTCTCCTTCCTCGATAGTAAAAGTGGACACTCCATCTACCAGTTTTCCCATCTGTTACGGCAGGATAACGTATTTCACAGGAACCATCAAATCAAATTTTACCTGTTGTTCATAAAGATCCGCTTCATAGAGCAAACAGGGGAGCCTAACAGCAATATCATTGCCTTTAGAAACAAGGATATAAGCATAATGCCTATAGTTTTTAGAAGAAGTCAACGACGTCGAGGATATAATAATGGAATGATTCGACGTACACATCATGCTCTGCCCTTGATGCCCATCAGGTTAACATCACGCAATCAGCAGTTCCTACAGTTTTTGGGCTTCAGAATCCTATAATCATGGGCATCTTCAATGACACCGAGATTCGACGACAAGATCGCTAAGAAGAGGAACATGTGTTTTCACCATATAATACATCAGCTCTGGACTCTAACAACCAGTTTAGAATCCCTTGTCAAGTTGAACATTTATATACTTTACACAGTCTCAGGGTGAAGAGAATGCTGTTGTTAAACCTGTGCTCAGCGAGTGGAGAAGGTTTGTGATTCGACTTTCTGATGGTGAGATCTCAAGACTGTTAAGCTGGATAAGACTCTGTTTCACCCATTTAGGACCACAGATCTGCATACTCAACCTGTTGTGTTACATGAATTTACCTGAATAGTGACACCACATCTAAAATGGAGAAGCCGTGATTTGTCATTTTTTGGTGCTCTGACTTAAGATCGAGTAATGCATCTAAAGACGGTTCTCTTTTTGATCATTGTGATATAACTTAAACTAATCATTGTAATGATTTATTTTTCATTAGGAATACAAGGATTTTTAATGAATAAAAACACTATGTAAAAGCATACCTTAATTCTTTTATTGTTATTATTTATCTTACATTTCCATCACTTTCTCGTCCGACTCATTGTTTCTGTATATGTCATTACACTTGTAACAGCAGGTTATGCAAATTTCCTTATTATTTAAATGAAAGTCTTTTTATTTTCATAATTTGTATTCCAGCGTGGCAAACAGCCTTAATGCTGTTAATGTATACAGGGCTCAAGTCTTTTAGGATACAAATTTCACCATTACTTAAAGTATTTTCACAGTCACTTAAATTATTGCTCACAATGCTTAATTTCAGTGAATATAGGGAGACTAGTTCGAGCTAACCCTCAGCCATGCATTGAATTGTATACAAAATTGACCGTAGTTTTTCATTGTATACCCTGTAATGTTATATAAGGATCCTGTCTTAATGTGTTTCGGTGATGTAGATGTCTCAGCACCCGTTTCTTGCCGAAATATTTCTTGTAGGTATTCTACCCTCCCATAGCGTCAGCATCCTTTGCATGCCAGCAGGCTATTCCTCTTCTTCTTCTTCCTCTTATTGCACACCCTGAAACATTGCACAATGAAAGTCTTAGAAAACTATCTTGGTCAAGTAAAGGCAACCTGGAAAGAATTACATTTTTTGTTATGATACATGTAAAATGAAGCATATGGCACATGTAAAAAGAAGCACAAAGATTTGTATAAACATTCGGATATTTAGAGTTATTTCAATGCGCTAGATATAATTAAACTCAAGCATGTGATATTGTAATTTCGTTAATTTTTTATAAAATTCTATAATATGCATCTTTTGTATCTTTATATGTAATATCAATGAGTCAGTTGTTTTATTTATGAATTTTTCATTGTGAAATGGGAGAACATTCAATACTTAAGTTTGACACTTCTACGCACCTTCTTTGCATGTAAAAAAGACAATTTACATGTCTTAAATTTCCCCTTCTCTGCCATGCCATTATACTGTAGGTATACGCTCCCAGATATTTCTGCAATCTCTTGATCGGTTAACGAATTATAGCGCTCTGGCAAGAACACTTGACAATCCTCCAGCGAAGATACGATCCTGGTACCATATCTTGTTTGAACTCTCTTTAAGGACTTTATCTCATAGTTAAGACCTATTTCGAGATCTTGAACTCGGCGAGTCGGTAGGAAATTACGCTCTTCCACCATCTTGTTAAGTCTATCAGCTAAACAATCTGTAACAGACATTGTCATGAATTATTATTTTCACTACATTATTCAAGATGAAGAACTAGGGTGTGTATGTTTTGTAAGTAAGCCTATGAGGGTGTAGAGAAATAAAGAATAAGTACAGAAATCATGTGAATGTTCATTGAAGATGAGCCAGCAGAGAACCAAAGAATGAGTAGAGGAAATCGTGTGCGAATGTATAGTGAAACAAAGAATGAGGGGGAAAATCGTATGAATGTTTAAGTAAGAAGAATGTGTTGAGAAGATCATGTGAATGTCGATAGAGAAATGAGCTGAGAACGTCGTGTGAATGTTAACAAAGCATGAACCTGCAGGGGGACAAAGAATGAGTAGAGGAAATCATGTGAGTGTATAGTGAAACAAAGAATGAGGGTAAAGTCGTATGAATGTTTATGTGAATGTTAATGGAAGCAAAGAATGTGAAGAGAAAGTCATGTGAATGTTAACAGAGCATGATCCTGTAGGTGGAATAAAGAATGAGTAGAGGAAATCATGTGAGTGTATAGTGAAACAAAGAATGAGGGGAAAGTCGTATGAATGTTTATCTAAGAAGAATGTGGGGCGAAAATCATGTGAACTGAAGAAGAGTATGCAGTGAAATCCATGTGAATGTAAAGCACAGATTAGAAAATATGATGCTCTTTGTAACGAATCGTCTTTCATGTACTGTAACGTTTAAATAAAATTAAATGTATTGTAAAAGCCAACAGTGATTTTGTATAGTTATTTAAAACTCACCTTGCATTGCCCCCGTTTTGATATGTGCTGAATGTGTAGACGGCCTGCAGCTCACGTTGCTTTTAAAGCTCTTTAAAACTTGAATGTAAAGTTAATAAGTACACAACAGTTCTAACATGGGAAAGATGTCTGTTTATATAGGGATCTAAACCCCCTCCAGGCGATGCCTGCACGTCATCATGGCTGTGATGCTTACACGTCACGTGATTATTGCAGCCAATGACATCATCTCTTGCTACGCATGCGCAGAGGCCCTCAGCACTTCTATCCCTGCTTGTTTCACTTCCTCTCCCTCTCTCGCTCTCTCTCTCTCTCTCGCTCTCTCTCACACAGCTGCATGCAGTTAAAGCATCAATCTAAGTGATGTATTCTAGAGTACAGAGGAAAATCAGTGAAGTCATTGAAAGATCGGGGTTCGAACTAGGGGCAACTGATTGAAAATTATATACAGCATTAATTGTTCATTGTATGAGCTATCAAACATGCTTTCGTCTACAGCTCTATCTCTGCTAGTTTCTGCGATAATTGAGATTTAAACTTAAGGATCGAACCCTGGCCGTCAGGTACCCTAATATACACCCGCAAGATATTATCTGATGACATAAACGTAATAGGTTTATTTGGTACCTTTGTCTTAATTATTTACTGTTATTAAATTTATAAGTAAACTTCATTGAATCGGTATTCGAACTCAGAACGCCAGAAACAAAATTATTTATAATATTAGTTTGATGTGTTTAAAAGACCTGTATGCAGTTGCAACATTGATCTAAGTGATATATTCTAGAACACAGTGGAAAATTAAGGAAGTCACTGAAAGATCGGGATTCGAGCTAGGGACACTGATTGGAAATTATATAAAGCATTAATTGTTCATCGTAGGAACTAAAAATCGTGCTTTGGTCCGCACCTTAATCCCTGCTAGTTTCTGAGATAATTGAGATTTAAAGTTAAGGATCGAACCCATGACACCCGGACTCTAATATACGTGCACAAGAAACGAGCTAATGGCATAAAAGTAATAAAGTTTATTTACTGTCTTTATTTTAATTAGTTTTGGAGTTATTAGAAGACCGGTTTCGAGCAATCGTAAATGGAGCCTTGCATCCCGAGCTATAATTAGTTTTTATTTGATCATTTTGTCTCTTTTCATTCAGGACATGCGCGTGAGTTGGTGTGTGCGTGTGTGGGTTGGTGCTGTTGGGTGTAAGTGAACAGGCATATGTGCTTGCACGTGTGTGTGTTTGTCCATGTATATGTATGTGTGAGTGTAAGAGCACTGGTGTATGTATGTATACGCATGAGGTGCGTGAATGCGTGTGTGTACTGGTGTATGTATGTGCATTGTGTATGGGCCGGTGTATGTAGGTGATTGTGTGTGTACTTGAATGTACGTGTGTGCGTGTGTGTACTTACATGTGCGTGTATGCGTGTGTGCACTGGTGTATGTGTGTGCATGTGTGTGTGTCCATGTATATGTATGTGTGTAAGAGCACTGGTGTATGTATGTATACGCATGAGTTGTGTGAATGCGTGTATGTGTGTGTACTATTGTATGTATGTGAGTGTGTGTGTGTGTGCATGCGTGCACCAGTGTATGTTTGCTGATGTGTGTACAAGCGCTCGTGTATATGTGAACGCCTGAATGTGTACAAGTCGTGGAGAAAGAAAGAGATAGATAGAAAGAAAAAGAGAGGAGAAGAAGAAAGAATGTTGTCTAGGCTTCGGGATATCTAAGTATGCATCAGGGTTTAATATAAATAATTATAGTTGTTAAATGCAATTTTAATCCGACCGCCCGCTGCTTCAATAACTTAATAGTTATTATAGCGTTTCGCAGGGCAGGATTCGAACTAGGGGCCTCTGGTTCCTAACAATACAGATCGTTAAACATTGTAATGTTGTGTATATTAAATTATATTTGTTAAACACGTTTTAATCTGACCGCCCAATACTCACATAGTTTAATATTTATTAAGCATTAGAGTTTCGCAGATTCGATCTAGAACCCTCTGAACACCGTTTCCTTAATTAAATTATATTTGTTAAATACATTTTAATCTAGCCGTGCATAGTTTAATAGTTATTGGGCATTAGAGTTTCGCAGATTCGATCTAGGACCCTCTGAACACCCTTTTTATTAATTATTGTAATGATATATAAAAATTAAATTATATTTGTTAAATACATTTTAATCTGACCTTACATAGTTTAATATTTATTAAGCATTAGAGTTTCGCTGCGTAAGATTCGAACTTGGGTCCTCTGAATGGTCTTTCATTAATCAGGTAATGATGTATAAAAAAATTATATTTGATAAATACATTTTTAAATCTGACCTTGCATAGTTTAATATTTATTACGCGTTAGAGTTTCACTTGGTAAGACTCGAGCTAGAATTCTCTGAACGCCTTTTTATTAATTAGGGTAATGATATAATAATATCAATCATTAATTTCTCATTAGCAATAAACTTTTGATTACAGTAAGAATCGAACACCGATCTATGGATATCACTCAGAGGTTTAATGCACGTAATGAAATGTATATTAGACGCTTTTTCGGAGTCGTTGGCTGAAACAGAATGCTTGTTAACTATGCTCGGGTATATTCGTATGAGGTCGTAAAACATCGGAGAGAACTCCCTCAGGCAAAATCATGATGGCCGACTATGACGTCACACAGAGTTGGTAAACAAGTTTCTCTCTCTTTCACACAAACAAGGAGAGGACGAGTATAAAGCAACCCTCGAATTCTTTTGTTAAACTAGCAGGTGGCCAAACAATGGGAACGCTGCAGGTGTCTTTCTAAACTAGCCTTGCCAAGAACAATAGAAAGGCACACACAATAGAATCTCTTACACAATGGAAAGGGTCAGGCTTTGTTATGGAGCAGGTGTCTTTCTAAAGTATGACGTCACGCAGAGTTGGTAAACAAGTTTCTCTCTCTTTCACACAAACAAGGACAGGACGAGTATAAAGCAACCCTCGAATTCTTTTGTTAAACTAGCAGGTGGCCAAACAATGGGAACGCTGCAGGTGTCTTTCTAAACTAGCCTTGCCAAGCACAATAGAAAGGCACACACAATAGAATCTCTTACACAATGGAAAGGGTCAGGCTTTGTTATGGAGCAGGTGTCTTTCTAAAGTATGACGTCACGCAGAGTTGGTAAACAAGTTTCTCTCTCTTTCACACAAACAAGGACAGGACGAGTATAAAGCAACCCTCGAATTCTTTTGTTAAACTAGCAGGTGGCCAAACAATGGGAACGCTGCAGGTGTCTTTCTAAACTAGCCTTGCCAAGCACAATAGAAAGGCACACACAATAGAATCTCTTACACAATGGAAAGGGTCAGGCTTTGTTATGGAGCAGGTGGTCTTTCTAAAGAATGCCTGCATCGGACAATAGAAAGGCACACACAATAGAATCTCTTACACAATGGAAAGGGACCGGCTTTGTTATTGGGTTGCCAGGCGTTCGAGAACAATAGGAGTGGGGGTGGTAACTGACCAGGTGCAGAAGTGGCCGGATGTGGAATGGGTAGGAAAAACATCTCGCCTTTGTTACAGAACCTTAAATTTATGACCCCTTTGTTCGTTTTGACAGTTGATTGACAGCCTTAATTGCTTAACTGTCAAGCCTCCATTGTAGTCAACATGATTTACGACCGCAGCTGCAACTAAAACTACCAAGGCACAGCGGGGGGTGGGGGTGGGGGAGGGAGGGGGCGGGGGCTAATTAGCATATTAATTGCATTCCATGCATATTAAGTGAGCTAGAAACCCCATTTCCGTACTACTGTGTATGTATCTCCATAAAACATGAGAAAATGCCTTAAAAGCACGCTAAATACCGTTCTAGTTTCCAAAATATCTTTGCAAGCCTCGAATCCTTCTGTTTGTCTACCAAAAATGTCCCAAAAAGATTGTGCCCTGTGTAATTACATAGGCTAAAGTACCTTTAAAGAGCCTCAAATACTCATATCAGAAACCTCGAAAAAATATTCGTGGAAGTGTTAAAATAGTTTGAAACAGCATACAAAAGCTGATTCTGTTTTTAAAAAACCTGTCAGAATATTCTAAACTCCTGTGCTGATACAATGAGAATACCTAATCTTGTTTGAAAAAAAAACTCAGTCAGAATGCCTTAAAAAACCTAAAACCTGTACCCATGCCTTATCCATAACCTGAAATACCTATAGAAAGCCTTAAATACCCCTAACAGTAACCTAAAAATACCTGCATAGGGGTTAAAATATGTTAAAAGACATAAAATACATTTAAAATATTTTGTAAAATCTTAAAACCCTGCAGCAATATACTGAAGATACCTGACCAAGTTTCCAAAATGTCCTTGAAGCACTGAAATTCTCCTGCCAGTGTAACAGAATATCCTGAAAGCCTGTGCCCATACCTAAGATAAAAAAAACTGCACCTATGCCTACAAAGCCTTTAAATGGATACTAAGATGTTCTGCAGGGTGATTTATGAAGAAGTGACACATTTCTTTCTTTAATCATTCTGCTCTAAATTCATTCAATGCCCCAAGTTTAGCACCAAATTAAGCAGAATGTTCTGTAGTTTCGATTGCCTGTCACTAGATATGCAAGTGCTCATGTTTTATTCCTAATTGTTAGTTTTATTGTCGGCAACTGTTTTTGAGATTTTGTTCTAGTCAACATGAAAATGGAGTACACATTAAACGAACGACCCTTCTTTGTAGAGCCATACTGGATTACGAATTCAATTACAGCTACTGAAAGGGCATACCAGAGATAATTTGGTGTTCGGAATCCTTTCCAAAGAAGCACGATACTGGGAATCAGAAACAAATTGGATACAACTGTATCTATGGTGAATGAAAAAGGCAAAACTCTTTCATCTAGGCTTCCCACGGTGGTTGTTGACGTAACAGCACGACCGGATCAGTCATCCCAAAAAATCATTAAGATGTTTGCTGCAGGAGACAGGGTACAGCTACTCAATATGTCAGAGAGCTGAGAAAAGTGCAGGTCTAAAGCCGTATAGGATTACGGTTGCCCATCAGTTACAGGAACCAGATAAGTATAGACGACTGAATTATTGTCGTTAGTTTCAGGCGTTCATTGTGCAAAATGCTGATATATTATCCATCACATGGTTCACAGATGCAGCATGGTTCCATTTATCCGGCTATGTGAACTCAAATAACTCACGCTATTGGGTCGCAAAAATCTACATGTTATTTATGAATCATCTATGCTCCCGCTTAAAATCGGAGTTTGGCGCGCAATATCCGCACAGAGAATAGTGGAACCAATTGTTTTTATAAACAATATAAACACCGCAAAGTACCCACGGGTTTTTATGGAGTTTGCTGAGCAACTAGACGATGTAGAGCTGAGTCAAGGATATTTTCAGCAGGGCAGCGCTACATACTATACATCAAATGAATCCATAACACTAATTGCAAGTTTCTTTGACGACCGGATAATTTCCAAGAACCTGGGACCACCGAGATCTCCGGATTTGACATCACAGGACTTGTTTCTATGCGGTTACTTAAAAGACAAGGTTTATGCCACACGTCCACAGACATTGGACGATCAGAAGCACAACATTACACACGAGTTTTAAGCTATTGACAACAGAATCCTCCAACGAGTGTCCAGTAACATGGAACAACGTGTTGAGTTGTGCCTTATGAAGGATGGAAAAAATTTTCTACATTTTTTATATAGAGGTAAATAATCTCCCAAAATTCCTCTGCATTACAGGTATAATAAGTTGTCGTTAGCATAACTCGTTTTGAATCAACTAAAGAAATAAATGTGTGAGTTCTTCTTAAATCTCTCTGTACAATTCCTACTCCAGTGGCTAAAATACTTTTGAAATGCCTAAAGTAGCGCTCAAAATACCTTTTCTGTGTCTAAAAATGCCTTTGAAACACCTAAAATTCTCCTGCCTGTGTACCAGAATGTCCTTAAAGCTTGTAAGAATGTAATAAATGCTATTCCCTGTATCAAAATAACATCAGAATACCTGCATCTTTCCCTATTTTGCATATCTTTTCCAATGTATGCGCAAAAGAATGTCCTTGTTCCGCTCTATACATCCTACTGTCGTTACTTGTTTCCTTCTGGAGTGACTGATTTTGACGATCACTAAATTATAAATTTGCGTCTATAGAAGAAAGCTGATAGTTTGCGGAAGAAAAGAAAAAATATATGAAATATGAGCATATTGTCGAAAAAGGAATCGTCATTGTTTCAATGAATTGCTTTCCAGAAGGTTTATAATTTCGTTTACTCGCTGGCGCTGTCGTTTTACTATTTCAAAATCCATTTATATTGTACATACATTGTCTTCCGGTAGCGCTTATCATGAATTGCGACATATTACCATCATTATACTAACAAGTTTATCTTCCAGTTTGTCCGTTATTTGCTGCTCCATATTTTGTTTCGTTATTTTGCAGGACACTCCTTCAGATTGTGATATCAGGATAGTACGGTTTTTCATTGTAACGTTTAGATAAATATGAAACTGTTGAGTAATTTTAAAACTTGGGATTATCTGGTCATCGCAGTGTAGGTCCTTGCGATACAAAAATAAGGTTTATTTGCCTTTGCATTCCCCATACACTGCTCTTAAAGGATACTGGAATTGAATTTTCAGGTGAAAATGACAAAAGTTTTGATTTTTTAAAATTATATTCCATAAATATTCCATAAACACCTGTGAATCATTTTGGCCAAATGTTTTCACAATCCACAATTTTTAAAATCCCAGCGGCATGTTTAAATCACCCCTGTGCTCTCTTTTAACCTCACTGGACTCTATGTGTAGTTTTTTCTCAGTTTTAATTTTTGTGCATGAAATTTATTCCTTACATTTTCGTTTTGCTCTCATCTGTATGCTAACTTACATGCATAATCTAAAATGTGCTAACTAAAGATTCAAGAATGAATTTTATGATTTGTTTATTCATTGGCTTACAAAAATCAATTCATAATGAAAAACAAGGAAAATTTTAATACCAGTAACTTCATTAAAACAAAAATGCATTTCTCTATACCTAATAACTTAACTTCAATAAAATACTTACATTTATTTTCACTGTACTGAAGTATTAAAAATGTCACTATAATAGTGTGGCATGTGCACAGATTATATTAATGGTAATACGTCCTCTGGTTACCGGGTCGAAGGGTGGCAGTTTATCTGAGAGTAGGGGCGATTCAGGGGAAGCAGTGTGTCATTGGGGGGGATATGGTGTTACTGACGCTAAGCTTAGCGTGGGTTTTCTTAGCATTCTGTGACTAGACTTCGCGTGAGTTGGACGGATAACTGCCTACGATATGGCGTCCTCGCCCGGCAGACACATGGGATAAGAACTTATTATAATAAATCTACCAGTTATCCTTTCTTTTCAACTTTTATTATGGTAGAATAGAATCCTTGCCTCTCCCTTCAGCCAGGAATTATGTTGGTGTAATTATTTTTATAATCTAACTTTAGCTGTGTCCCTTGTCGATACCTCGAGTTTAAAGTTCTTTGTCTGTTCAACGATCCCTCTCATAAGCGAGTTGCTCTCCTCTGAAGTTAAATAATAATAAATATGTGAGGTATACGACAAATTGGTGGAGGCGCCGGGTAATTGGCGGAGGCGCCGTGTATTGGTTTGATTTGTTTTGAGATTTTAAGTGCAAAATTTTTTTTCCCTCCAAATTTAACGGTTTGTGCTCCACGTGGTCGTGAAAAATGTAAAGTTCTTTCTGGCAAAAGGGTAAGGATTTTTATACCTTAATTTGTGATTCTCTTCTTCTAAATTTTGTTTCCATAATTTCTGAAAGCCTGGTTTCGAAATTTCAATTTTGAACTCATTTTTACATTTTTCCCATTGTCTGCCGTGTGACGCTAAAACTTCTACTCCATTTTCCCCTTGTTTTGGCTTCATTTCCGTTAAATTATATCACTGTGTTCCGTTCTTCGTGATGGTTATTTTCAAAAAAATGTTTTTCTGAAAGTTGAGTTGTGAAACGAGCGCGATAGTTGTAGTTTCAAAATGTGCTCGTCACGTGTTGGCTATCTGTTTGCAAATCTTGTTTTCTGTGCTTATTAGCAGTGGTTTGGAAACGTATAACTTTATATTCCAGTGATTGTGATTTCTAGCTATTTACTGCACTTTTTTGGGTCATTTTTCGTGTAACTTGTATGTACGCACGTGTGTTGTGTAATTCCCGCGTGGTCGTGCATTTCAGCAATAATTTTAGCTTGTGAAACCAGTCTTCCTCAGCACGTGTTTTGGCGCGTTTATTTGCGTGTGCATATCAGCTTATATACATTTGATTTAAGAAAAAAAAGACAAAAGAGAAGTTTGGTGTGCTAGTATAAATTACAAGTTTGTATTCTGCTCCTTTTTGAAAATTTGAGCGGTGGTCACAGTAGGTGTGACGTGGTTTTTTTTAACTTCCAGTTCGAGGTTTCTCACTGAAGCTATCATTTTGTTTTCTTCCATGTGTTTATTTTCAGTAAAAATCTTGGTATTGTGTCCAAGTGGCTTGTGTAGCCGTGTGTTGGTATAATTTTCTGATATTTCGCCGCGGGCGCTTAATTGTATTCTTTCTGCAACTGTTTTATTTGGCTATGTTCTGATTTTGCTACTTACATTCATGTGATGCTATAAGTGTTTAGTTTGGTGTAATCTGTATTGCTTTGTCATACTGTTTGTTTATTGGTTGCGTTATCTTTTGTGCTGCAATCATGCCTAAGCGACGTACTGCACAGAAATCTGATATAGCAATTGCTCCAGTTAGCGAGCAAAGTGAAGTAGAATTTATGTCCAGTGTTGGTACGCCTGTTGTTGCTCAGTTATCAGCGATGCCTAATCCGCCTCTCGTGGCCAATGCAAAGCAATCAGCTGTCTGCCGCCCGGTCATTGACCCCTCTCACGTGGAGAATCCCAGCGAGTTGTCGGCGTATGAGTTACTTTAGAATTTTGAAATGTTCGCTACTACTGCTAATGGCCGCTCTGAGAAAATCATAATGATGATGATTTTGCTTCACCGTTACCAAGTTTGGTTTATTTAATTCCGCAATGCATATTTTTAGGGGAAAATCTTTCGCAGTTACTCATGTAAGTAAAAGTTTCAGGAGCTACCAACCTTGCCAGTATCTGCACCTAATTAGGTTTGATGTGCTTCTAATATGGACCAGTACGATGTGGATGTTGATGAATCAGCTGTACGTGTGTTACCAGATTTTGGAAAATTGCACGGGAATTTTGTGGTAAAACGAGTAAGAGAGAAAAAAAATCACCTGTAAGTATGTAATCATTGTGAGTGCTAAAGTTTGGATGAATGAAACAGTTTCACGACTCACACAGGTATGCTAAATTTATTGTTTCACTGACTGATGCTTCATTAAGCCTTACTTTTCAGGAAAATGTGATATGAATGTCTCTACTAACTTACAAGTGTATTATTATTTTGGGTGTAACTTAAATTTTGAATTATGTTTTTGGAACTGCAAATCATTTGTTTTGTTGTATTATGCTGCAGGAATGTGTTTCAGGTGTACTATGTGCTTAATTGTGCTTTCATTTTCAGGAATGTTATGTGACGATATTGTTTTGAATAATGATGTGATGTTGTTTTGTTGCATTCGATTTGATTTGATATGATATGATTTGATTTAACTCGATTTGACTTTGGGTTTCATAATGATGCTGTGATCTTTATTTGCAGAAAATTGTTGCATGAATAGTGTTTGTATGTATGTGTGTATTTGAGGTTATGTGATATAGTTGAGATTTGCCTCGGTGGAAGTGCCAAAGAGTAACCCCGACGGTGTTAATGAGATGAGGAGAGAAGAGATGAGATGATGTCAGCTTCGGTGGAAGTGCCACAGTGTAACCCCGACAGTTGTTGTATGTTTTCAGAGATTTTGCTTATTGGTGTTGCTGTAACGTGCCCAGTATAGCGTGTGTGATGAATTCACACGAGAGATTAAATGGATGGAAGTGAATGTAATGAAAATAATTTTTTTTCTCTGTTTACGCAACAAGTTTATTACCATCTTAGATAGCAAATTTTAATACCACCTGTTTTCCAGCTTAATTTTCATTTGGAGGATGCAGATGCAACATTATAATGTCATGTTATTTGTGTCATTCCTGAAAGTTTAATGTGATTTCTTGAAGGTAATGCCTATGTTAGATGTTTTGAATTTGCAGCATGCTAAATGCGACACGTAAGTGCAGATGTTTTGTTTTGAGGAGAAAATTGAAAGATGATGATGCTTGAAGTAATGATCGAGATTGCACTATTACTGCTGATGATGTTGATGATGATTATGATTGAGTTGATCATAATGAGATGAAGAAGATAGTGATGTGGACGAGAAGTTGTATTGATGACAAGAGTAGGACAACAGTAGTTGAAAGCATGTCACGTGGCGTAGTTTAGAGATGTATTGTGGATGTAGTTTGTAGTGATGCATACACTAGTTTGAGTAGATAGTTAAGTGAGTGTTGTGTGTAATTTGGGCCATGGTCAGTGTGAATGAGTTCATTTCATTGTCATGTGTGATTGTCTTGTAAGTGCACTTACTTTCTTTTGTTAGTGATACCAGCTGGTTATTGAGATGTAATATTGGGATCCCAAAACAAGGTTATGTTTCATTTCTGTCATGTTCATGTATTTTGAGTCTGTTTTACTGTTATTTGGATTGTAAAGCATTGTAAGTTAACTTTTGGATGGCAACTCTGTAAAATTTTGTTCTTATGCCAATTTGTTCTAATTTTCTTTTCTCTTTCTTTGCCCATGTCAAAAGCATTTTTAGTGTAAACTTTTTAACCTTTAGAGTCTTTAATTGTATATGACATACCATTCTTTTATGTGTGATTGTTTGTGGGAGCACCCTGTTTATTGTGTGGTGGTTTTGTTTTAGTATTTCGCTGTGGCGGAGAGCGAGACAATTCAAGAGCATCCCCAGGGCACACCAGAAGTCAAGAAACACCACAGGGAAGCTGTCGGGCAGCCACTACACTGCCGTGGCATAAGGAGCCACCATGTCGGGGGGCAGTCCAAGCCAGCGACTGCCCACCCTGTTGTCATCACCAGAGACCTGCGGTGATACTTCTACACCAGGACAAATCGTCGTTGTGGGCACTGTCTAAACCCACCCGCAAACAGTTACGGCAGACCATCACCATTTTGCGCAGTGTAGTGTGCCTGTGAACTAAGGCAGCGTGGTATGTGCGTGTGCGGGATGCTAAAGATAAGTGCATTAACAATACTAGTCAACAGCACTTACGTCTCTCGTCTCTCCACATCACCCAGCACCATTGTATCGTCGGCTGGGTGCTTACCACACACATGTCTATTGTTATAGTTTACTTCATCACACTTTTGTATGTAATTTTTGGTATGTCTTTGTTTTGTTTTTTCATGTTTATTGTATTTATTTTCCTTCTGTCGACGAGGACGTCGACTTCGGTGGCCAGGGGGAGATGTGGCATGTGCACAGATTATATTAATGGTAATACGTCCTCTGGTTACCGGGTCGAAGGGTGGCAGTTTATCTGAGAGTAGGGGCGATTCAGGGGAAGCAGTGTGTCATTGGGGGGATATGGCGTTACTGACGCTAAGCTTAGCGTGGGTTTTCTTAGCATTCTGTGACTAGACTTCGCGTGAGTTGGACGGATAACTGCCTACGATATGGCGTCCTCGCCCGGCAGACACATGGGGTAAGAACTTATTATAATAAATCTACCAGTTTTCCTTTCTTTTCAACTTTTATTATGGTAGAATAGAATCCTTGCCTCTCCCTTCAGCCAGGAATTATGTTGGTGTAATTATTTTTATAATCTAACTTTAGCTGCGTCCCTTGTCGATACCTCGAGTTTAAAGTTCTTTGTCTGTTCAACGATCCCTCTCATAAGCGAGTTGCTCTCCTCTGAAGTTAAATAAGAATAAATATGTGAGGTATACGACAATAGTGCTTTGACAAATCTGAATACGCAAGGCAGCTTTAGAAAATTTGAACTTTCTAAAATAAAAATATTCAGTTGTATTATATCAGAATATATCTGAGCTAGATCTTTGAGCTTTTGCATAGTCATGTGTTTATTTGTTCACATTAAGTGTACCAATTTTCAAATGAATAGCTTTAAATTTAAAAAAGCTTAAAAATTCAGTCTCAGTGTCCCTTAAGATACTCCTTGTTTCACATTCCAGGAAAATGGTCGGCACATTGTTGGATGCAATGTTACCGCCAGCTACTTGCGACGACGTTTGATTACATAAAGGAAGAAGTTCGAGAAAGCTTCGGCAATCGTAGTGGCATGGTCTGACCGAAGTCTCTGGAAATCCTTGCAACTATATAAAGGCAGTTGATGTGTGATTTTCGGCCAGTTGCATTCAACAGCTATTCTAGGCTGTTCTAGGCGACTAGGGATGGGAACAGGAAGATGAATAAGGAGGTGGAGGAGTGCAAGTCCAAGTCACACCGTTATAGTTGGGAGCACACACGAAGGCGAACGAGAGACGCCACTGCGCAAAAAGAGAGACAAGAGATCGTACACTGTCTCTTTCTTCCATTCTCACTCGCTATGCACTGGCAGATCACGTGACTCAGAGCAATGCTAATGCGCAACCTGTCTTCACCCGTGTGCTCCCGGCTCTAGCTAGTGCAAAGTTACCGAAATTACCACGTGTTTTGAATGCTTCGGTCATCGAGAAGCTTAGTCTCTAGTTCGAGGGGACGGGAAGAGGGACAAATGTGCTGCGCGGGAACCTCGAAAGCTAGAGACGAGATATAACTTCGACTTATAGACATAACGGTTTAGCTACAGCCTACGCATTTTGTAAACTGCTTTCAGTTGTTTGCTGCTTGAAATCGTTCACGCTTTATGCTAACGACTGGTACACTTATTCGGAAGAACATCTGCCTACTTTGCAAAGGGTGGTAGGTTAGATTCCCGGCTAGGCTTGAGAACTTTTTCTTTAAACAGGTTTCTTGATGTACCCAAAGTCTGGTATGTGGATGTGAGTGCGGTTATCTGTATGTTATCGGTTATTAAGTACCCAATTCACACATTAAAAATATTTCAGGAATGCTCCGCTGGTCATAAGCTGTTAAGTCGTATATACTTGTATAGCAATATACGGTCACCACGACTATATAGCACCAATAAGTGCCACAAACTTGACAGGTTTAAAACAATTCTGTCAGTGGTTAGCAATGCTTTCGCAAAATAAGTCATCTTTAATGCATCTTTAATTTTGCCATATTTTCTACATCCTTCACTGATGTATGATAATTTAATCTAGTGTTATAATTAGTGATTTTTGGAAGTCAACACTCTCATTCCTCAGACAAATTTCTATAGGCATGTACTAATATATCATCTTAAGTTGTAATATAGTGTTATAAAATAAATATCTAAGCCTTTCTTTATAAAATGTAAACAATTCTGCCAGCGGTTAGCAATGCTTTCGCAAAATGAGTTACCTTTAATGCACCTTTAGTTTTGCCAAATTTTGTACACACTTCATTGATGTATGATGCTTATAATTTTGGAAGTCAACACCCTCGTTTCGCAGCTGCAAAGTGCTATAGGTATGTAATAATATATAATCTTATAAAATGTAAGCAATGCATAGTTTCGTAGTCCTCCCATCCGATCGGCGTTTTTGCTGTGACGAATTGTGGAATGCACTATGGACAGCAAGAGCACTGCAGACAGCAACCGAATTTGAACCAAACATACACAAGGAAATTACAAAATATCTCGTTGCAGATAATGTCCTTATATGTTTTGGTTAAGGCATATACTCACATTCTGCCTGTGCTTATAAATGCGAAGACTGCATAAATGCAATATAACATTTCAGGGAGTGATAAGGAGTAACACAGCGATGATAATGAGTAAGGCCCGAATATTAGGCAAAATGCCTCTTTTTTATCTAGTTTTGAGGTATTTGGAGGAGATAAAATGAGTTTTTATTTTAACTATTGTGCCTTCTTAAGGTTTAGCGGCATACTTAAATTACAAATGC
This sequence comes from Deroplatys truncata, assembly GCA_030765065.1. Lineage (NCBI taxonomy): Eukaryota > Metazoa > Arthropoda > Insecta > Mantodea > Mantidae > Deroplatys > Deroplatys truncata. The sequence continues at coordinate 156,702,864 of CM060978.1, forward strand.
CAGTTTTTCTCTTTTAAAAATCAACTTAAAACTTCTCAATTTATTTAAATTTTTGTTCTATTGTTCTAGCTGTGAGCCATCCTTTTGTCCTGGAACTTGGACGTCCTTTAGTTGAAATGACACTATGTTTATAGTGTAATGATTGCTACTGTTATGGGTTCAGCATTTCTTTCTGAAAGAGAGTTTCCAGTACCAGGAAGTATTGTAGGGAAACATCTTGACGAATAGTGATGATCAGTTACTGGCGCATGAAAGCAGACATATCATCATCATTTAGCTATGATACTTACCTTTATCCAACTATTAAAAAGTAATTTTCACAGCTACCTTACTGAATTTGTTGCCCATGCGTTTTCAACTGATTCAACAGTTTTACTATGTAAGATTTGTGAGAATACTTTTAATCAGGGAAAAATTTCTTTATCAATCAATACGTGTTAAGAACAAAGAACAAATCTACTATTGCTTCAGTAGTGATAAAGAGGTTACCTCCAACAACTGTTACCCATTTACCAGATAGTCAGTTTTCATTAGATTTGTGTAAATCATTAGTCGATGCCGGCAGAGCCTAACACAAGAACATTTACAGTTATACCTTGTGTTATTGTGCAGGTATAAAATGTATGACTTGTATGACTTTTAAACCAAATATTGCTTATTAAATATACATATTATGATTACAACTTTTTATAATTTACAATGCCTTTTTAAAGTTTACTCTGCCTTTACTTACACTTTATTGCCTTTTTGTCCTCTTTATTTTATTGCAATAAATGCTTAAGCATCTAGTCTGTAGTAATTAGTGAGTCTAATGGGGCCAGATGCCTCTGGAAATTAGGGATGGGGCTTTACACAGTGAGGTAACAGCCCCTGTTCATTTCTACCAGTCCTATAACCTCACTATTTAAGGAAGTTTGCAATGACAATATAAATCGTAAACACCTCAGTCGTATACGCGATTCGAACCACAACAAACGGAAGGCTGCATGTAATTTGAGGAAGGTGAGGTTGCCGGGCTTGTGTTCGAAGAGAAAGGAAGAATGTAGTGATATAATTTAGTTTTTTTTCTCTCTTTTTTCTTTGTTTTTTGTCCATCGGTCGTCAAGCATCAATTAACTATTAGCATAAGTCATATTTATTGCTTTTGATGATTAATTACAGAACTATAACCTGGTAGCATATCGGGCAGTGAATGAAGAAAATTGTTGAAATTATGCTCAAATGGGCGCAGGGTCCCTAGAGTTTGGAGTTAGCCGATATTCGTCTGCCCGGGATAAGGGAAAATCCTGGAAAAACTTATCCAGGTAACTCATGCTAACCGAGTTTCCAACTCGAGACCTCTTGAATGTTAGGCACACACTCAACCCCACACCAAAAGCCTTCGTTTCGGTTATGCGTTACTGAGTAAAGTGATATCAGTAATTCGGAGGTCAGTAATAGTTTGTGATCCAGAACAGGTTCTTTATTAAAAGCTTATATTTGCACCCCTTCTCTCCTTTCTTTTTTGTCTCCGCATATGAACCATTTTTCTTAATACTGTATAATATCTGTTCTTTCTAGGGAAAAATGAATGCTGTAGCATCTCATTGCTTTCTTTACACCATTCTCTCTTTGTCATTTTAAAGTTCCCAGACAAGAGTGAGTATGATAATTGACAGCTCTGGATTTCACTAGAATTCATTTAGATTACAGAAATCAGTTCCATTAAGCACCAGGCAATTCCAATTGATTTTTTACCTATATAATACTATAATAATTTCTTGCTAACGTTTTTGTCCTTTACCAACCGATACTTATCTATTTGTTGAGTGGACCCTGAAACGGTGGAAATTCATAGTACAGGTCTATTAAGGGGTGTTTTTAAAACAAGCACTAATAATTTTTTTTAAAAAAATAACAGAATAATATTTTCAAATACTTAGTATCATTCATTACCTTACATCTTGCACTATCTCTCCACATTGCTTCTCCACCAGTTTTTGTATGCCTTCGAAGAATGATGCCGACTGTGATGAAAACTAAGTCCGCAGTCCTTGTTTCACATTATCATCATCGTTGAAATATGATACACTGAGGAATTGTTCAGATGAAGAAACAGATAAAATCTTTTGGCGCCAAATCCGGACTGTAGGGAGGGTGGTTGAATTGTTCCCAACCAAATGATGAGTGTCGTGCTACTCTCACCTCTCCTGGCGTTGAACACGTTGCCAGCAGACGAAGATGGAGGAATGCTATAGCATGATGTCGTCGATGCCTGCTATTGGCTGGGTCAACTAAGTCACCGATCACAGCACTCTACCAGGCAGGACGAGGAACGCGAGGCTCCCGGGCGAGTACAGTCTGCACTCATCCACGAAAGACGGAGAGAAGGGACCGCGTAGCCAGTCGGCTTGCATTTGACTTCGGCGAGCTTTTTCGGCATATCATTTTCAAGGGTAAATTTTCTGGGCTTTTCTAAATTGAATCCTTACGTCTTGGTAAGAACATTAACAATTTATTTCATTGCCCTTGTTCTAAATTCTTAAGGCTCGCGGGAGAAACATTTCTTGTTCATTTCGTAATTTGCACGTATACTGTAATGATAGTCGAAGGAAACAAAACACTTTATAAGGTGTCTGAAATTACTGCAACGCAGGCTAATTACACAGGTCTACAAATAAAACTTTTTTGTGAGCTGTTTTACATCTAAACGGTGATTCTTAATACTTCAGTATCCCTGATTTAAAAAATGACTTCTGTTTTTCTCCATCACATCAGTTTTTCTTACAAATAAAAAATGAAGTATTTACATATTTTCTTCAAAAAATGTATATACTCATAAGTTGCATAAGAGCTTCAAATTAATTTGTGAGGGTTTTTATCTCCAAATATCACATTTAAATTAATTTTATAAACAGCAAACCAATAAAATCTTGTTAGTTTGGTATCGAATGTTTGTCTCTTGGATTTTCTCTTGTGTGTTACCGTGGAATCCCTACACAGCATCCAGCAGTAATCTGCAATCATTTAAGAATTCCATCGTCCTTGGTATCTCCTTTCCATTTGTCGAATATTGTGATGGAACCTCTCCCCTTGTTTTTCACTACCTGACCCCAGGTTGTCAGGAAAGACGTCCAAATGTGAAAACAAAATGTGTAATTGGAGACTCATGTTGCATCCTAAAGTTCTGAACTTCTGTATCGTGTTGTTCACAATTTTAACCTAGTGAGGAGGTTGATTGTTTCTTAGAAAGTTGTCTATAACCTCTATAAATGCATTCCAAGTATTTTCCTCTTCAGAAGTCATAGTAGCTTCAAATTGCCTGACTTTAAATACAACTCCGATTTGCGTCCGCAAATTCCTTCCGCAGATTCCTTCTTTTATTTTTGCATGAGAAAGAGCGGGAAATTTGTCACCGAGATATTTGAAACAATCACCATCTTGATCAAGTGCTTTTACGGACTGTTTTATTACACCAAGTTATATATGAAGAAGTGATAAAAGAATTTTTTTTAGGATCCACTAGGCTACTCCTTTTTATGTTCTTACTATCTAGTGTTAAGACTTTCTCTTTTGGGACATTGTTTTTTTCCAATGTTTGTTTCTTGCCCAACTATCCCACTCACATAAATAACATGGAAATGTTGTGAATCCCTGTTGTTGACCTAATATCATACAGATTACTTTCAAATCTCTACACATCAACCACTGCTCAACATATTTAATTCTCTCCAAAGTATACTTCAAAACTTCATAATTCTCCTTCAGCTGCCTGATTGCACTACTGGAACTGAAGAAAGAGCATTCCCATTGTGAAGCAGCACACCCTTAAGACTTCTTTACTAGAATCAATAAATAGCCTCCATTTATGTGTATCATATATAACACAACCCAGTTTCTTTATTAAGTCTGGAATGTTATTACACTAAACTAGATTTTTTCTTTGCTGAAGTATTACAAGAAATCGATAAAACATTAAAATCTTCCGGGCTGGAAGGCCGTGGTCTAAGGGTAAAATTACTAGCTAGTGGGTGCTAGTAATTTTACCCTTAGACCACGGCCTTCCAGCCCGGAAGATTTTAATGTTTTATCGATTAACTCCGGCCGTGAAAGCCTTCGTACTTATTTATTCCAAGAAATACTTTTCTCTGTTCCGAAAGTCACTGATGTATCAGCTGCAAGTAAGTTGTTTTTCTGTAGTCTGAAACCTAACACCTCAGCCGCTTCCTTGGGATGATTTAAATCCCTTACAATACCGTTTAGCTTGGCTTGTGGTAATGGTTGTGGTGCATTTGATGTTTCAGGAACGAACTCCTGTGACACAAGTGATGATGGTGAATCACTGTTGCTGTATGTAGCTGAAATAAGTTCACTACTGTCTGTAGGTGGCTTAGGTATAGGCATACCAGGGCCATGGGCCACTGGTCTCATAGCAGATGGCAAGTTTGGATATACAATTCCGGTTTTATTCTTTGCATTAAAACCCTTCACATCCCATGCACAAAGTAACAGTCAGTACTGTGATTGCGAGCTTCACGCCACACCATGGGTATTCCAAAACATAGTGATTGTTTCTTCCCCTTTGTCCAATTTCGTAAGTCTTCAACACAAACACTGCACACATTATGAGGAGCCCAAGACCTGGATTGATCTATTTCAATTCCGAAGTAAGCTTTGTACGCTTTTCTTACAAATGAGTTTTTTTCTACTTATTCACAATAAAACTACCACAAATCTAACAAAATAAATTTGGATTATTTACATAACACCTTCTTTTCATTATGCTGTACTGAGTTACATATGATAAAGATAACAAAATGGTATTATTTAAATGCTAATTTCTTGTTTTATACAACTATTAAGCCCTGCAACAGATGAATTCTCAATACAAAATTGTGTAAGCAACTTAGAATTTTCTGCCACCTGTCATAAAACAATCAACGGTTCCTTTTAGTAGCTTTGTTCCAATAGATGGCAATGTTTCAGTAGTGTAATGATTCATGATCACATAAAAGATACACAAATAAATAAAAACGGAAGATAGGAATTTTGAAAGGAATGGTATGTGATACGACAATATGGACTTCAATTTTGGAATCAGGACATGGAAATTACTATAAAAAGACCTGAATATCTAAACAGCAAAATCACTGTTGATCTGTGTTATTAGAAAGAAAGGTGAAGGAGAAATATGAGAGCCATTATGTATTTAAAACGTGTTAAGTTCTATGTCTTTGTGTATGTTAAAAGAAATTGCAAGGTTAATTGAAACCTATATAATTTCCAATGTTATACACATCTTTAGCTACAATAAATAGTCAGTACATTCAAGTAAATATTTTAAATTAATTTCCTTTAACAATACATACCTCTAGGCCAACCAATATTAATCCATTAAGATTGAATTGGGCAGCAACTTCATCGCACATTTTTAATGCGTGCTTCAATAATAATAATAATATTTATGTTATTACAGCACGGCACACTGGTGTGGCCGGGCACTGTCATGAACCAAAAGGATTCCACGCGTTTTGTTCTGTATTGCACGACGGAGCTTTCGTAGTGTCTCGCAATAGAGGTCTTTTTTGACTGTCCCATTCCTGGGCAAGAATTCAACCAGCAAAACAATTTGTCTGTCCCAGAAAACCGCTCACATGATCTTGGATTTCTTCTTCACGAGGGATGTTGTGTGCCTTCACTCCATGGATTGTTGCTTTGATTCAGGAGTGATGCGAGACATTCATGACTCATCACCTGTAACGATGTGCGTTAGCCCTCAGCATAACGCATGAGTAAATGTCAGTGTAGCGGCAGATCGCTTGTTCTTGTGCTCATCAGTAAGATTTTTGGCACACATCTGGAGCCATCTTGAGCACAATTTCCGAAATCCTACGCGTTCTGTTACAATGTTGTAGAGGACTGACCCTGAAATTTGTGGAAAATGCGAAGACAGCACCAACATGGTGAAACGTCTGTCCTCACGAATGTTTTCTTCCACAGCTTGCACCAAATCATCTGTGATCATAGACGGTCGGCCGCTCCGCGGCTCATCATGCACATTGGTTAAACTGTTTAACCCACTTCTTCACCATTACATCACTCATTATTATTTCCCCATAAACCCCACACAATTGTTGATGAATGTTTGCTGACGTATTTCTGCATTCAAAAAACGAATCACTAATCTGATTTCACAATCGGCGTGTCATTCGATTATTTTGAACATTTCGAAACGGTCTAATAACAGGAGAACACACCGTGACGATCGCTCACAACTGCGTCTGGCTTCCTGATGGAGGACGTGATCACGCATGCTCATCGCGACTACAGCGCTGCAGCGGCAAGCCTCGTAAATTAAAGGATTCCAGTGATAAGTTATGACTTCGCGTTTGTTTTGGACGGGGTGATTAATGTTTGTACCAGACTTAAATTCACTTCTGGATTTGTGTTGTGTCTGTATAGCTCGGTGGAGATGAAAGATGATAGGCTTAGGATTCGGATGTTATTAGACGACAGTAAAGGTGCTAAACTATAGTTAAGGCAGTTAAACTCTTGCAAAAAGTCTGAAATGTTACATTCACTACTTTCTCTACTCACTTTTCTATAAATATTGTTACAAAATTTATTCTTCTATTCATTTCTTATTAATCTAGATAATATTTTATTACACATTTACACATTCGTTCTACCCATAAGAAGGATACAGTATGCTAAAGCGATAGTCAGGGTTTTTAAAAGCGAGTTCCTATACGATAGCTTTGAAATTCCGAGAAAAAACGAACAGTGACTTACCATTTGAAAAAAGTATCTGAAAATCCAAACCAATAACAAAGAATATATCAGAAATTGTTAACGCCACAAAAAGTTTGATATAAATTGTATACTTTAACCAGATCTACATTTTTGTATAGCAAGATTTTGTCTATCTCTTACGGTAGTCTACTCCAACTCCGCTCAGATGAGTCAAGAGTACTCGCGCGTACGCAGCAACAGTGTTCGAAGCCGGCTAGAGGGGTGTGTGATATCCAATACTCACTGGACGAAGGTCATAGCACAAGTGCTTGCGCTACATGCCACTTCTTTCAGCCTTGACGAAAGCTTGCCCCCAAAGCCAAGCCGTATTGCATGCTGCAGGCAGGCTCCTGCTAGTCCTGAGTACCCCGCTGCTCTCTGGCGCTCACCCAAGTTGAACAGCCTGTCTTACGATTTATCAGTTATAGACAGTCATTCAGAAGGAAGAGGATATTACCAGAAAATTCAAGTTATGCATTTTATTTGCCATGCAAGCATTTTAAATGTATAATATTTTAATCAAAATCGTTAGTCATTTTTGAGAATTTCACAACTAATAAAAATGTTTTCATTTAAAGGGTTGTTTGGAGTGTTTATTTAAAATATTCATGCGGCAAACCTAAACACACATTTTTTAAAAAAGCTTTTTTCCATCATTTCGGAGTCTCAAAGCATATATTCCAGGTGAAATCCCGTCATTGAATTTTTTGTTGGAATGCAATACTTTCTCTATTTACTATAGGCAAGTAGTAGAAAAGTAAAAAACACAGACTGTTAGGACTCTTCCTTTATTAAGGGATATAATATCAGAGCATGTATAACAAAAAACTCTGAAAATGTATTATTGTATACATACACTGTTCTGACAGATCCTGCGATGGTTTAAGCTGAGAATTCGTTCAGGTGAACCTTGTAGAAATATAGAACGTTTAGGATTTCTCAGGAGAAAGAAAACGCGTTAAAAAGGAAGCAAGTAGAGCAAAGAGTGTAATTTCAAACTTCGCACAATATTAAGCTTACAGTGATTTCGCCCTAGGTGGAGAAGTGAAAAACGCCGATATCTAAAGAACCACTTCTTTTCTTTGTCACCTCTTTCAATGAGAATCGGGTTCTCACTGCTTGCCGATCTGCACATACCGCCCAGAACCAGCGGTGACTGAACAATTACCGAATTCTAAAACTCTATTTACAATTTTCGTTTAGCGTTCAATTCAGAATTGGTAAACCGTTATTAACAGAAACACACAACACGAAAAATACCTACACAATGGGTTTTCTTTTACAATAGCCAGTTTCATAAAACACCATCTCACATTCAGATTCATAATTTGTTTCCTTTTTTTTAATGAGTATTTTCAGCAACTTCGGGAAAAGATATAAAATGAAACCTAATGGTACAATATAAATGTAGCTGTATAACACACACTTTTAGTATTGGAAGAAAGCTGTTGAAAAAACTTAGGTGTAGTTTTTCTTGTGACGTCAGTACAGTTGGATGAACAACGGAAAACTGCAGAAGAGAATCCTAGCGATAGTAGAATAGATTTCCGAAGTTGAGATTTTTATTGCGAAATAATATAGAAATATGCATATTAACAAATTTGAGACTGTTGAAAAGTGGTCTAATAGTCAAGATACTGCATGGTTCCAAACTCTGCTCTTTTTAAAAGTTAACTTCACATCGAACAATATTCTACTTGGAACAAAGATAAATGTCCATTGTGTTGCACAATTTATGGGGTTTTGTTTTTGAATTTTCGTTTGCACGTAATAATATATTTACCATTTCAATTAAAACGTAATTTAGTCAGTATTGCAACATTAATCTTAAAAAAAAATTCTATGATAAAATAAAACGAAAGCTGGTAAAAGAATGTTCATAAATAATTTGTAAATGTCACACAACTAGTATTCATGTCTTCAAGACGCACAAACTAATGAACCTGGTGTTCACAGCTTACACATCTCAATCCCTTTGATTTCCTGTTGCTGGACTATATTAAAGAACGACCACGTGTTTGGTGGCTTATACTGAGCGGGATGGCTCAGGCGATAATGATTGTGGTCCGCATTTGGGAGGTACCTGGGTCGATTCCCGGCGACTGCCCACTCTGACCAATGGGTTTTTTCGGAGTTTTCCTGGATCGTCAGGAAAATGCTGGAGTGGTTTCTTTCACGCCCGAATTTCCTGTCCCTCCAATTCATCCTATTAATCATTTCAATCACACTTCACCCCGTTTGGTTTCTTTTAGGGTTGGAAGTGTCGGCGATGGAGTTTCGGTGCAGGGTTGGGCGTTGGACCCTATGTGAGGCAGGTTCCCAGTCTGCTGTCCGAATGCCGGGCATGTATATCTGGAAACGGTAGGGACGGTGTCATTGCTATACCGTCACTCCTGGTTCCGGCCGCCTGGTTTCTTCCTTCACCTCATCCCCTCCTCCCGGGGGTGCCCACTCGTGGAGGGTTGGTACAATATCCTAATTTCTGGATGGCTGCCGCAACCCTCCGCTTCGCAATTCTAAATAATGCTTGGTGGCTTACACAACAGCCCTGCAGTAACCGAATGTAACCGGTAGCAAAATATTTGAAACTTTCAAAGACACTAGATGCAAATTGCTATGCATAAATGGTGGTGTAGTATGGATGAAGTTATTTCCACGGATAGCAGGGTTTTGCAAAAGGTAGATTCTTCTGCCCGGCTAATAAGGTTACGCTTTTCTCTTTCTCTACCTAAATAACGGTTTAAAGTTTGAAGTGACTTTTCAACGACCCCAAACGCTGTTGGTTATAATCATTCGCATATAAGCAATATTTCTGTGATCTGCTGAAAAGAAACTCTACTGCGGTGCTATTTTAGACCTAAACAATTCCTGATGCTTTATACAAGTGCACTAACGGAAAATAATTATACTTCCTATTATAGAAGCTTAAATTGCACGCCGAGTTCTAAACTGTGTTCTGTGCTGTTTGTTCCAATAAAGTAAAAGGATAGTAAAATCTTCAACAAATGCAGATTTGCGGAATATTTTAAGCTCTTCTGCTTAAACAATCCTAAACTATTCCTGATGCTTTATACAAGTGCACTAACGGAAAATAATTATAGTTCCTATTATGGAAGCTTAAATTGCACGCCGAGTTCTAAACTGTGTTCTGTGCTGTTTGTTCCAATAAAGTAAAAGGATAGTAAAATCTTCAACAAATGCAGATTTGCGGAATATTTTAAGCTCTTCTGCTTAATAGCCACCATTCCTTCCACAAGTGTTTTCGAGGAGAAGAATTCTTATATCTGAATTACATTAAACTTTTTAAAAGAATTCCTGATTTAAGAATGCTTCTGAGCGCTGTAGGGAGTCTCAACAACCTCTAAAGAAACCCAAATGACATAGGATTTCATTGATCAATTTGTGGATGGATAGAATGGGTTAGTGAAAATGCAGAGTCATAAAGAGATGTTTCGAGAATATCCTATTCTTCCTGTTCCTCCATTAGAGTTGTGGTTATTTCCAAATGTTTTATATAGCAGTGCTTTTTAGAGAGAATCTAAACCCTAAAAAGAAATAAATATGTAACACAATGTATGCTAGTGGCAAAGAAATTTAAGTTCCATATTTGACATTTAATTTGACTCCTATTGAGTATCTAAGAACACATTTTAGGGGATTCTCCGCGATAAAGAGCGCTTTACTTGGGTTAAATTCTCATATTTTATTTTCTCAAGAATCCTTCCATTACTTTCTAGTAAGAAACTTTGGTTTGAGGTAATGACATGAGCGTGAAGTGAACATATTGAGTTTTCTGTGAAATCCATGTAAATTCCTCTTCATATTTTTAGGAATTTTGTATAACTGAAGTGAACATATTGGGTTTTCTGTGAAACCCATGTAAATTCCTCTTCATATTTTTAGGAATTTTGTATAACTGAAACACCATAAAGGAGAAATAAAGGGTTGCTTTCATTTTTCCACTATACTATGTGTGGGGACTTTTGAATCACCCTTATTATGTTTTCGCTTTATATAGAATTCATTAAAAATGAAGAGAGGGTCACATGCTGTTTAGAGAACATTCAATATACCCTGCTTGTTTTTTCTTCACTATGCCAACATCAGAGATTTAGAATGTTTGAATCAAAGATGCCAAAAGCATTTTTGAGAAATTAAAAAGTAATGAAAATAGCATTGTTTGGGTGGGAGAATTAATTAATTTTTTGGCATCGTATCCAGAATATGTCTGACAAATACAAGTTTGGTATGTATCTGATATTTTATATTTAATTGTGTTGTTTAAGACACACGTGCGCGCGCATCCGCCCCCTTTCTAAAAACATAGTTGTTTATTGATTCAGTTGACCTTGGAGCATGAATTTCTCGATATGAAATGTTTGGGTGGAATAAAAGCTTGCTTTACCTTAGATCCTTAAGTAGCAGAGAAATTAAAAGGAATGTCTCTATGAAGTTAACTTTATTTTGAAGCAGCTGACGAACCGTTATTAGCCCATTCATTCAAAACATTGGATACTGAAGCAGCAAAGTTGTGGAAAACGTATTCCTTTCTATTCACCACACTTTCCTCCATGTTCTCTATAGATTTTTCCTCGAAACAGAAAAGGAATTATATAACCAATAAAAAAGTGGCACAGTATGTCTTAGCGGACTCTGAGACTTATTAAGAACACAGTAAAGGAGAAAAGCAAAGAAACGAAAGTTGAGATACTTTTCCTTTCTTTGTCTTGTATAAATGTAACGTGGATTTTTAAATCTTGTTCGGGAATTTAGTGTTCCAGTTATGAAGCAGAATACTGTTAATACAAATAAACTGCAGGACACACATAAACAAATAAGTACGTGCCAGATTATCATCATAATCATCATTTCAGTGCGTTTAGATGTCCACCTGTGCTATCTCTGTGTGCTTGTATATTTTGTTACGGTCATTTCCTACAGTAGGGTACCCTTTCTATATTTAAAAGCAGCGCAGGCTTACCACGTGATATTTTATGACATTGTACCCCAGACCAAGCTGTTGGGGGCCGCAAGCTATTCCCGCCCTCATACCTCGTACTCGGCGCTTCTCTGGGTAGTTATTTTCTGTTACAGAAGTTTATTGGGAGCCTGTTATGCCACTAAAATATATTGCACAGAAATATTGACCCTTTAAAGAAAAGTGACAATAAAGAAAAGCTCTTCAAGTATCCTTATTGTCTCTTTTTGGATTTTGGTAATTCATAAAACATGTTCTTTTTCCCTGATTTTCTTGAACAGTCTTTCTACTTTACTTTTCTACAGAGGTTTCCACTAGTATTAAGAATTTGTGCATCAATGGAGTTTTAAAAGATAAAGTATACTCGTGCCTCTATAGGCCTGGCAAACGAGCGAGACAACGGTAGCAGTGCTGGTGCATACGTGGATCAGTCTGTAGTGCTTGAATAAAGTCAAAACGTATCGTTGGTTCTGCTCTGATATATGCAGCAGTGCTATTGTACATATTTTTTGTTATAGCAGGAAATACACTGAGCTATAACGTTAACATTTACTCAGGATTCTTTTTTGAAAATTAAGCAATCTAAATATTCTATTCTTGGCTGATAAAGCAGGTGTAGTCTGAGCTAAAGGGGAACAGCTGCTCCGTGTTACTCCTAAGTCAGTCTACTTACCGCAAATAACAGAAATCAGAGTAAAATGTAACACTTTAGTCTTCAGTTAAGATCAGTTTGTATTTAGTGTTCTCTTTTTACTTTCCCTACTACGTATAGTAAGTAGGGGAAGCATTGTATTCCATCCAAAAATTCGATACGGGACGGGACGGGTCCCGTCCCGTCCCGGAAATATATGTTTTGAGACCCCCTAAATCCAAAAAAAGCATTTATGGAAACATGTCCGTGTGTGTGTCTGTGTATCTCTCTGTGTGTGTGTGTGTGTCTGTCTGTGAACAGCATAACTCAGAAACGAACAGTCGGATAAACACCAAACTTGGTATTTAGGTTCAGTATCTTCCAGAAATGCGACACGAAGGTTTTCAAGAAAATCCTCCCACCCCAGGTTACCCTTTAAATAGAACATTTTTCGAAAATTTTAATTTTCTCAAAAATGGCTCTAATGATTTTGATTAAAATATCATATGTTTAAGATATTTTCATGACAAATAAAATCTAAATCTTGAATTTTTTGGGAATGACTCCAAAAGTATTCTTCATTGTGAATGACTTTTGCATAACTGGTAAACGATAAGAGATAGACAAGATTTTACTACACAAGAAATGTAGATCGCGTTAAAATACACAATTTATGTCATATACATTTTTTGTTGTTGAGTGAACCATTTTCGAGATATTGCTTGTTATTCCCTTAAATTTTTCAATGCTTATACTTTTTCTCAAATGGGGATTCGTTATTCCTTTTTATTTGTCTTGTATATGCAAAAGTATTAATCTGTGGGAAAGGGAATGGTGCTGCACCTAGCAACCAGCTATTAAGAGATATGTATGTGCTTAAAGGCTACTGTATTTCTATATTGCCCTTGTAAATATATATTCCCCTTACATCTACAAGAAAATTAGCAATAAGATAGAGTCTGCAAATGTTTATCTCGATTAACATGAAGTAGATGGAGAATAAGCGTTTGTAAAAATAGTTTGTACAAGAGTAGAAAAAGTCATGTGAGTGTAACACATCAGATTTTTCATATTGGTCAGGCTGTTCTATATCCATTACCTTTATATAATTTGGTCGTAAATTTGCTGTGATTATTTTTGATGGTGCCATTGATCATTTACAACCTGACTCCCATGCGGCTGTTTAGTTATTTGTGTATCCTATTGACTAGTATAGAGCGGCAAAATAGCGAATATTGTTCTTTTAGAAAACTATGAACTAGTTTCTCTTTCTACCAATAGCAGATTGTCTGTTTGTCAAACGAAAAAAAAGGGCAATAAGGCAGTAATTTATATGTTGCGAACTTAAAATTAAGGTATGAATCACACTTTAAAACGATGTATGTAAAGAGCCTCAGAGGTTGCTTATAACCTGCAAGTTTACTGGATTTAAACCTTTGATATAATAAGGGCTTATTAGAGACACATTAGTTTAGGTTTATTTCGTATTAGTAACAAGTTAGTAACACTAAGTATCATTGATAGTAATTTTTCTAGTTTTTCTTTTCCGGTGGAAATTACATGTATTACTTAAAGACTAAAGAATTCTTTGCCAATAGAATTTGTTAATACTGTATTAAAGTAAGTCGTGCAAACAACTGGATAAAAATAAAAGCCACGCGTATATGATAATATATAATTAACTGGGAGCTGAATAAACCTTTGGCATTTACTTTTATCAAAAAATACTTTTTTTGTAATTACTTAAATATTTAGTTTTGGAATTATATGCAGGTTCTCACATTACAGCAATCCTTAGCGTATTTATGTGTAGCGTGGAACAACCTTTTCTTTTTATTTATTATGGTAAATCAGAATTACATGTTTAAAGATGTCTATGAATAGTAAAATACAAATAAATTATTATTAACACCTAAGGAAGTCCAAAGTGGCTGCTTTTAACTATGGAATATCGATAAAACATTACATAGTGATTAAAAGTGATACCCATAGAGAAAATCAGCATAGTTAGTGAACTGAATTGAGTTTTATTTATGGACGCTCTTAGCTACTGTAGTTCTTAGCGTCCCATTTTATATTGGGCGTGAAAGACCGGTAAATTTGCTCAGAGGCCTCTATCAGCTTGAGGTTCTTTTACATGCTGCAAATCCATGACACGGGACCACCGGCTTTACTTCCCTTCCAAAGGAACTCATGTTAACGATTTTTGTCCCGAAAAAATCCATCGCCCTCCGCTGTTTTGAACCCGTAGTTACTGATCAGAATCATCGGAGTTACTGAATAGGAGATCCTGTGGTAGTCGTCTCTTCAGGCGTGTGGGCTGGTGGTTGCGTACACGGATGATATACTGCTTCTGAAACGCCTAGCAAGTGTCAGAAGAAGCGAGAGGCGATCTTACGTATAAACTGGTGAACAGGAAGGAGGCCGAGTACTTGCTGTAGCTATTTGTTCCTGATAAAACTAAGGAGCATTAGAAGCAATCCTCAGGAATTTGTTTTGGAGCACTTGTACACGGCGGAAGTGAGTGTTTCTGGCAGTGTCCCAGAACTGGGAAGCATACGTGAGGATGGGTCGAACAAGAGACTTGTAAACTAGAAGAGAGCATTCAAGACCACGAGGTGTGTGTTTATGACAAAATGGATAGTTTAGAAAGTCTTTCGGACATCAAGAATATGAGGCGTTCGATATGTGCACGCCAAATGAGTTTGATGTCCACCATTACTGCAAGATACTTGACAGAAGTTGTAGAAGGTAGCCAGAGAATTTGTTTACTATGAATATGCAGGGTAGAGAGGTTAGTGATACGTCGTAAGGAAAAAATCGTAGCTTAAATTTTTTCTGTGCTAAGAACTATTCGCCAAGTGTGAAATCACTCTGCGAGACGATCAAGAGAAGCTTGAATTGTGCGAATAGTTTCGGGGAGATCTGTGTGTGAATAGAATAAGATAGCATTGTCAGCGTATAAAGCTATGGAAGTGGGAGCCAAAGTAGGAATATCATAGGTGTAGATGCTGAACAATATCGGAGCGAGTATCGAGTCCTGTACTACCACCACCACTACTACTACTTCACTTCAAGGCCTAAGCAATATGCCCCTCTTTTTCTTGGCCGCCCTACATCCATTCTTCCTACGGGCTTGCGCTTGTTTACAACGGTTGGAATTCCATTTCTTCCATTCGCCTGAGGTGTTGTTTCCATTTTCCCCTGTCGTCTTCAATCTTATCATTTAAATTATAAATTGCCAATTCTGTCCGGATGTCATAGCTTTTTATGTGGCCCCTCAATGAAAGGACTTTATCCGTCCTTAGAAATCTCATTTCTGGTAGTTTTATCTTTCTTTCTCAATCCAAGTTTCATTGCCATAAAGTAGCACAGACACTGCCATTGTTTTGTATAGTTTTAATTTTGCGTCTTTTGTAACTTCATTTTTAAAGTGTTATTTATAGTCCCACATATATTGAAATATATTGACTTTTTCTATATCTTTGTCTATTTCCAGACTTGGAAATCACTACCTAAATAGTTGAAATTAGAAACTTGCTCTAGTATCTTGTTTTCAATAACAATCTTAGATCGAATTGTGTATATACCGTAATGGACCATAACTTTGGTTTTCATAACTGACATTTTTAAATTATGTCTTCTTCCCAATTCATATAATCTATACACAGAGTATTGTAAGACTTTCTGTATTTGTATTATGATTACATCGTCTGCATAAAGCACAACATTTAAATAATAGTTCCTCTTCAGCTATATCCCTTCATAGACTTCCTTCATCAAATTTCTTATGAGGTCTTCAACGTATATGTTAAAGAGGGTCGGTGATATGCTACATCACTGTCCATGATTTATTATTAGCTTATCTGTCTTTGAATTGCCTGTATTTAAGATTGTTTTGGTGTCTTCGCATATGGTTTTAATTACCTGTATAAGACGCATAGGGTATCCTCGTTTGTTCATTATTGTCCATAATCTCTTTCCGATAACCCAGTCAAAGGCTTTGCCGAAGTCAATGAACGCAATAGTGTTTCCATATTGACTTGTCAGTTTTCTAATTCTCTCCATGCTAAAAATATTATCGCCGCAGGAGCGTCCCTTCCTAAATCCACTCTGCTCTTCTCCCAAACGTGCATCTGCTATTACTTTCAAATGGTTATTTATTATTTCTGAATACGTTTTATAAGCTATATATGCAAGAGTTACACCTCAATAATTTTCACATGCATTTCGTTGGCACTTTTTAAAGATAGAAATTACTCGGTGGTTTTTCAATCATCAGGGATTTTTATAACTTCGCCAGCATTCTTTAAATAATTATAACAATCTCACTTCACACAGCATTTATTCCATCTGAGCAACAACTTTTGCGGTCTTCTAACTTTTCAGAACCTGCTGAACTTCATTTAAAGTTAATGAATCAACTGTCTTATTACAGCGGGGTGTTAGGTATTCTGTATTTGTTGCAGCGGTTTCTAGGTACTATAAATTCTTATAATGTTGCATCCATTGTTCCTTGTTAACTACATTAGTTCTAGCATTATCTCTTTCCTACTGATTTAAGTTCTTTAACATTTTAGATGCAAAGTTGTGTTTTCCATGTATATCATGTTCAACGTTTGCAATTAATTTGTCCCAAGAGTCTTGATGTGCTTTTCTTATTATCGTTTAGCATCGTTCCGCCTTACTTTACAGTGTTGCTCTGTTTCTTGTATTCTTTTTGTAATAGGAGTTGATAAGCCTTTTGTTTTTAATTCACAGATTATTCAATTTCTACATTCTGTATTTTTAGCCCTCATTTCCTTCTCAAATGTTTCTTCTTACCAACTATTTCCATAGCTGTTCGCTGTATGCAGTCTTTTATACATTACTTCTTAATACATTTATGTATAATATGTGTTATGTATTACGCCATTCTGTCTCTACATCATCTGCAGTTAGAATGTTTAGTAAGTATTGCTGTAGTCTCTGTTGATACAATTTTTATTACTCTCTTCCTGTAGTAAATATATATTCAATACTTCTTCTGAAGAAGCTGGTTTCCTTTTATCAAATTTCTTCCATCTTGTAGTTAAAGTTAGTATTCCAACTAAAAGAAAATGGTTTGAGTGTACATCTTTTCGTCTATACACCCTTAAGTGTTGTACATGATTTCTCATTTTTGAATTAACAATAAAATAATCTATTACTGATTTGAAACCTCGTGCCATTCACATATATTTATGAATGTCTTCTTTCCTAAAAAGGAATTGCATATTTTCAGTTGAGTGTATGTGGCGAACTGTATTAACTCGCGACCACTATGATTAATACTTTGTTCTCCAAAAGTGCTAACTACTCCTGGTATTGGTTGACATTCTATTGCGTTTAGATCACTGCATTTAATAACATGGTCTGTCTTATTTACTTTATTTAATTCTTTGTAGAACGCCTTTAATATAGAGCCGAGACGACTGAGTACAACCAATACGAACGACAAAAGTGCGTTCTGATAGAAAACTGCAGATAGTAGTGAGTAGATATTGAGGAAGGCCCATATGATAGAGTTTAGTATTAAGCCATCGTGCCATACTTTATCGAATGACTGTGCTAGTCTAGAAACGGGGCCGTTTTGCACTGACGGTTTCAAAACCAGAACAATTCTTTCAGATAAACGTAACTGATGCAAAGTAGAATGCTTAGAACGAAACCCGAACTGGAAATCTGGAAATATGTTGTTCTGAGAGAAAATACTTAAGGAGACGTCGAAGTATTACTTTTTCAATGAGTTTGGATAACTTCGGTGATAAACTAATTGGACGATAGCTTCCCGGAATATTCTTAGGCATGTTTAGTTTATGGGATACAATGATGTGAGCAAACATCCACTTGTGTGGAAAGTAACCAAGTCGGGGACAGGCATTCAGGTTGGATAAGTAAGCAGTGTTTTACTTGTCAGGCTTTTTAGGACTACATTAGGTAGCAGATCGTGTCAAGGAGATTTTTTAAAACGAAGACATCGAATCATATGCCAAAGTTCACTTGGGGTCGTGAAGGAGATTCTATGCGGAGCAGTGGGTTGATGTAGAAGAGTATGGAGTTCTTGTTCAATGTCTCGAATAGTCACATCAAATAAAGGCGGATTTGGTGTGAATGTCTATTTGTAGTGGGAAGCAAGAATGTCACATTTATCTTTAACTTCTGTAACAAAACCATCACCAGTAAAAAGAGCTGGTATGAGGGTTGGCTCACGAAGAAGTCATTCATGGCATCCCATAGAGTGTGATCCTGGGATGAAACGCTGGCTAGTGACATTGATAGGTGTCAAGGCGATGGTGGTCGCGTTCAGCTTTCACGAGACGTGCTAATACATTAAGTTTTCGGTGCTGCAAATGGCGTCTTTCCTGTTGCCATTGCCAATGAACACGGTTTTTTCACGAATAAGATGTAAGATGGCAGCCAGCAAGGAAGAGGCTAACGGACACCACTTTGAGCAGCTAGTAGAAATTTGCACACAGTAACTTATAGTATCGGTGTAGTGGTGGCAGCACAAATATCGACCGTAGTGGCAAGGAAATAAGCTGCATGTATTGTTGAATCTAGATGAGTATGAAATAGATCCCGTTTTACATAACCATTAATAAGTCGTGCAGCTATATTGTATATTGGGAGTGAGTTGAAAAGTGATTAGGACATGCAATGGTCGGTATCAAGTTCTGCTAAGGTGGTCACAAATGCTGGAAGATGTAAATTTCTGTGAATCCTAATATCAAGTGTACCGGGAGTGGACAGCGGATTGCTGGGGAAGTAAGTAGGATCCGTAGGAGCTAAGACGGATAATACGAATTTATTCAACATTATGTAGAGACTTCGTCCATCGAGATTAGTAGAGTGGCAACTCCATGTGGAATGTCATCCTCCGTGGCGTAGTGGTTACTAGGCTAGCATCTAGTCCCCGAAATCGCGGGTTCAAACCCAGTGGAGGGGATGGATTTTTTCGGGCGTAAAAATCCTTAGCATGGCTTCCCTCGTAAGGGAAGTAAAGCCTATGGTCCCGCGTCGCAGATTTACGTCACGTAAAAGAACCTCAAGCCTGATAAAGAGGCCTCTGAGCAAAATTATCAGTCTTTCACGCCTAATATAGAATGGAACGCTGAGGACCACAGCAGCTAAAGAGCGTCCATAAATAAAGCTCAATTTAATTTCCATGAGAAATGCTTGCAGTTAAGATCTCCAAATAGAAGAGCGGTGCTATCGGCCGGAAAAGCAATGAAAGATAGTGTTAAGCTTCCAGTTAGTAGACTTGTAGTGGCTAATAATAGTGAGACCAATTGCATCAGATGTAGGCACTTCACGTTCGGGGAACCTGATAAAAATATGGTAGATGAATAAAATTACGCCGGATTAGAATACCTATACCTCCGGATACTTTAGTACCTGCTCGACCTTTCGATAAATGTTATAACCAGGAATGATAAATGTCTCATTTGGAAGCACGTGGGTTTTACTGATACAAGCGACGTCGATGTTATACATTTAAGAAAGCTAATAAACGAAGCGCGCTTAATGCGTATGCCATTAGAATTCCAGTTAAGGATAATGAGACGTTTAAGAGTGAGAAGCTCACGTGATGCCGTTTTGAAACACGGAAAAAAGAAGAGAACGAATGAATTGTGTTATTTGTGGCAGACATGGAGAAAGAATGGAACAGAGAAGAGCTGCGCGAAGAAATCAGCAAAAGAACTCCAAGAAGATGTCAAGGTGGTATCGGCAGGCGTTTCATTCTCTGGATGTATTGGAGGAGAGGGAGGAGGAGAAGAAGAAGAGGCTGACGATCTCACTACCTGGGAGTAGAGACGCGTGGTACGAGGTGTATTCTGCTGTGAGGGCTGCTGTGACTGCTGTTGACGTGTTGTAGTGGTGGTTGTTGGGGTTGTGGTAGCCTGCTTTAAAGTTGTGGATGCAAGTCACCTTGTCGGTGAGGTCCTGTGAGATGCGTTGTTTGAGTTCCACATATTCAGGACATACTCGAAAATTTGCGGGGTGATCTTGTCCGCAGTTCGCACATTGAGCTGGCGTGGTGGGTGGTTTGCTGCACTTGGAGAATGGTGATTGCCGGGACATCGCACACGGGGGGCAGCTGAAAGTAATTCTTAGTGTGTCATAATGCTGATAACGAGTGCACTGCTGCAGTTCTGAATTATGGCGTCGGTGTTCAACCGTTACAACACTATACAGCAACCGTGTAAGGTTAAGAATAGCTGTACCCTCGTCATTGTTGACAATTTCAATAGCACAGATAAGAATGAGTTGCTTATTTCTTCCTAGAAGACGTGTAACATTTTTACTGGATATTTTAAAGAACAGAGTTCGTCATAGTTTTCTTGATCACTGAGAAAACACAGGAGATTACGACAATCACGGAGAAAAGTTTATCAGTAGGGTTTCCATAAGTATAGGCTTCATTGTTTATAGAGTTAAAGTAGGCAGAAGTCCCCTGACGTAGCAGGATAACATTTTATAAGCACTCCACGGAGTTCTCTGTGAAAATTAGAGAAAACATACCTTTTTATATCCCGCAGAACTGATAGATTTTTACTTTGCGTATGCAAATGGATGGAATTTTGTCTTTGGACGCGGTAGCAGAATCAGAAGTTTCCTGATCACAATTATTGTTATCAGATAGTGGATGGGAACGGTTGATTGTTGGAACAGAGTATGCATATCGTGAATCACTGGGTTGTTGCGAGGTTGGTGCTGTACAAAGTCGTTTGTTTTGTTTCCCGGAATGAAAGGTCGGAGAACGTTGGTCTAGCAGAGTTTGGGGTTACAGCTGACAAAAGTTTACCATGCTGTCATCATCTTCCTGTAAACTATTGTCAATTGAATTAGATGGATGTGACAACTGTGATTGAGCAGGCCGGAGTATTGGTTTACTTACAGGAGTATCAGCAGTTCTGTCAAAGGCAGACCTGTCTGAAGAAACTTGCTGCAACGTATGCAACGACTATTGAGGTAAGTAATATTGAGCTGATGACACTATATTATGTGAGTTAGAATTGGAATTATCTTCAAAAGTATTAAATACTTCGGATAACTAACAAATAATAGCAGAATTAATATGGAGTGATATACTAACTTCGACTGACGATGAACTAATCGTCAGTTGTCTCGGGAACGAATCTAAATTTATTTTCTTGTGTTCCATAACCTGAAATTGTATACTCTGCAGAATCTATGAGCTATAGTGTACTGGTTTCTCAACAAACAATTATGCTCATTAAACTAATATTATTGAATAAGAAATACTTTTATGGATTGCCTTGCATGATTTGTAGCATTCTTCACGAGTATGTACGAGTTTAAATAATGGAATAAAGATAAAAAGGGAGGTTAATAATTTTTGCCTCAACACTTTAAAGTCCTGTTAAAGAACTTTAAAGTCTATTACTTCTTATAGTTTCTGTACAGCTAGACTAAATAGTTTCAGCATTATGACAGTAACCTTTTACTTTCACTGCCACATACCTGTAGATAGAGGAAGTATTGTGTTCCATCCGAAAATTTTATATCGAGATTTAATCGAAAATGCTTGTTTTGAGGGCTCGTGAAACAAAAAAGGAAGTTTTAGAAAACATTTAGTGTGTGTATGTGTTTGTGCATGTGTATGTCTGTGAACTGCATATCCCAAAAACGAAATGTTCGATAAATACCAATTAGGTATTCGACTTCAGTGCCTTCCAAAGATTAAAGATGTGATACGGAAATTTACACGAAAATTCCCCACACAAAACTACTCTTTACATGGACAACTTTTATTTATTTTATTGTTCTGAAAAATTACTAACAATTTCGATTAAAGTACGATATATTTAAAATATTTACACGATAGACAACATTTATATCTTGAATTATCTGTAAATAGGCCGTGAATACCACTTCATTAGGAAAGGTTTTGAATAATTTTATGTAACTGGTAAACCATAAAGGTTAGACAAATACTTACAACACAGAAAATGTATTACACAAAATTACTACACAAACAACATTTGTAGATGAGCATGGAAGCTGGGAAGACAAATAAAACAATAAAGAACAGAAACAACCAAGAAAGAATGAAAGAAAATGTACCATGTTTTGTCAATTATGCAATACTTTAAAGCTCAACACTTATCTTAATATATTTATAAGTAATTATTAACTATAACACATTGAACTAAATTTCAAACATGATGAAAATATACTTCAAAATAGTGAAATTGGCTATATAAATGGATACTTCTGTTTAATGGGAATTTTTATGGATTTTTGTATTTGCAGTGGGGGTGAAAAAGGTTTTTGAATCTATTATTTCACTTGGTATATAAAGTATATGTTAGTAGTAATTTGCATATCATCAGTAATCGAATGCAGAAACTTATACAAAAATATTAATCCCATAATGTCTATTCTGGAACTTAAAATTATAAATTTGAATATTTCTAAAAGCGTTTCGTAATTAGTATTTATAAAACAATAGCCAATTATTTTATACAAGTATGTTGAGAATCTTTATTGTACTTTATCCGCTAAATCTACATCATTTATGGTCTTAGGATTCCAAATGACTGATACATGTTCAGGATTTTATCTAACGAAGGCTTTGTAAAGTCGAATAAATGTTTTGTCTTTAAACGTGTAAGAATTTCAGAAAATGAAGCTTAGAAATTCTAATGATTTTTCTAGTAATAATTCAATGTGTCTTTTAAATCTGAGATATTTTGCAAAATGCACCCCTAAACTTTTATTTTCAATCACTTCAGAATTGGTGTTCTATTAATATTATAAACATCTTTAAAGGGCTTTTTGCTTCTAGTGAAAGAAATTTTTACACATTTACTAATATTAAATGGACGTTTGTTCATTATCTCCATGCATTTAGAGAATCTAGATCATGTTGAAGTCCTAAGCAATCCTATTAATACTTTTGTATACTTTTACATCAGCAAACATTAACACATTGGAATGTTTAACAGTACAGAAATAAGAAAGGTCATAAGTTAGAAACTTAGGGCAATCTAAATTAACATTAAACTGCTATGTCCTGCAATTTTTATAATACACCACCTGTGTTCTGTTGTTTTAAATATGATCGAAGTAATTTCTCAATGAAAATGGGAAAGCCAGTAGATATGAAGTAGATAGACAGTTTTCAGGAATAGTTTGTAGAAGCTATATGAAAATAAACGATAGCGGGTGGAGAAAGTCATGTGAATGTAACACATCAAACTTTTCTGTATTGACTTCAAACCTATGCCTTATAAGCTAGTGATATACTTGGATACTTACCAATTCATATATGCTTCAATAATAGATAGTTTAAACCTTTGAAACTTTTGGGCAAAATCTAACGGGTCGCGAACCCTCTAGTGAGAGGCAGTAGGGCTAAGAGCGTGTGAATGGAACAAGGTCTACCAGGAGTTGCATCGGCTTTAGATTTTCTCAGAAAGAAGGTAAGTCGAGCAAAGCGCTTATCTGAGATCCCTAGGTTTTCAGACGAGTACTTCAATTTCTTCTTATGGCTTCACACAAAGGAAGTGGTATACAGAAAGGAATCAAAAGATGTACAGGACCTGTCGCTAGATAGCTTGCTCTCGTCATTAGATATGATCCCTTGAACTTAGCGAGGTGAGTTGATGTAAATCTTGAATTACAGTCATATATAAAATCAACACGGAACGCATTTTAAGCTTATTTTTATATTTTGAGTTTTCACTTAATTTTTACAATTTCTGATTATATATTGAATGTGCGATACCTCTAACTTAATTTAAACATTTTCAAGCAAACATTGTTATTGAATTTATTACTAAAAGAAATGAGAATATATCACATCGGAGGTTACGTTTCTCCTAAAGCAATAAGGTGGTAGCCATTCAGCGGCTGGTGTGCTTTTTGAGATTTCAGGCTTTTATATATCCTATATAAACATAAGTACTTTGAATCTTTTTCGTCTTCTTTTAAGATTTATATCTGCAAAATCACACAGTAGTTACCGGTAAAAATCCGTTTCGCTGTTAACCAACATTAAATGTTGATGACTGTTATGCTGATTAAAATTCTAATTTAAACTAAGGTCTTTGTTATCATTCTCAGTATTTAACACTTATCTGCTTTTTGAATTTCATCTGATTATTTGAACTCTTACAATTTCATGTACTCGTGATACTAAAATTGAAACATTACTGATTAAACAATACTTTGGGCTAAGTTGTAAATTGTGCTTCTTATTTTCACATAAAGGAATGGGGATACAGGACAAGATGGCAACAATCTGATGTGATGCATTCACATGACTTTCTCTAACCTCTATCGTTTATTTGTGGGTATAGCAACTATTCTTAATAAAGTTTATTTTTTTTATCTACTACATTTTAATCCAAATAAACTTTTGCAGAAATTGCCTCATTACGCATGTCGCTATAGATACAAAGGAAACGGCGACGTTCAAATATTTAAGAACTGGACGATATATGCTGGTTTAAAATTACATATACATACTCTTTCTATGCAAACGCGAGAAACAAGAATGTTGACAGGACTTACAGAGAATGACCAAGAAATGAACAATTCGAACGTTTAATAATGGATATCTCAAATGGCTTAGGCCACAACAAGAGTTATTTGAAATTAATTTTCTGTTTTAAACTGTGTAGTACGTTTTCGTCTATCGCTTAACGTTTACAGTTATAGAAGATTATACAAAATTTCTTCCAAATGAAGTGGAAGCCACAGAATAGTCCTAGAAAATTCAAGATATACATTTTATTTGTAATGTAAATACCTTTAATATACAGTACTTCAATCAAAATTTTAGAGCCATTTATTTTAGAAAATAAAACATTTCGAAAACTCTATCATGTTAAGGGTAGTCTAGGGTGGGAGATATTCTTGAAAATCTTTGTGTCGCATCTTTAGAAGGTACCGAACCTAAATACCAAGTTTGATATTTTTCGACATTCTGTTTTTCAGTTATGCTGTTCTCACACACACACGCACGCACGCACGCACACACACACACACGGATCTTTTTCGAAAGTGTGTTCAAGCGCACTTTGCATTCAGAGGGCCTCAAAACATGCATTTACGCTGAAAGCTCGGTATCTAATTTTTGGGTGGAATGCAATACCTTCTCTACCTACTATGTACGTGGTAGAGAAATTAAAAACAGTGCCAATATGTAAAATTTGTAAGCATTAACATTCCTTTCTGAATATGAATATTGTTACAATTCTGCAGATAACATGAACTCTAATTTAATTTACTTAAATTCTAATATCTTAAAATACTAGAATTCCACAGTTCCACAATTTGTTTGTGGAATGTTCTTTTGGTACCCCCTTTTATATCGATGCAGTAAACTTTGGGGCATTTTCCAGCACTTTCATTAATTTGTTGTTAGAAGATGGGATATTATGGTGCAGCAATTAGTTATTAATGAAAAACAATGTAGTAGTAGTAGTAGTAGTAGTAGTAGTAGTAGTAGTAGTAGTAGTAGTAGTAGTAGTAGTAGTAGTAGTAGTAGTAGTAGTACTAGTGGTAGTCTATTTCGAAGTAAGTTATGTAAAAGGTAAGCTGTTGGTTTGTTATCACTTATTCCAAGTAATACTCAATTATCATGCTCTATTACCTACAAATGCTTTTAGAGCGCTGATGTGTTACAGAAGTACAGTGCAAAGTGACTAAGATGTCTACGGCCGATGGCAATAAAAGGGAAATGAAAGACGAAGCAAATCCCAAATATAACAAAGGATGGGAAGAATAAATGCACTAGCACATGGGTGAGAAATGTGTGTGAAAATTCGAGTGCATGGTAAACAGAGTGGTAAAAGAATATGTACTTGTAGGAACGTTCAGAAAATGCAACTAAAATGGTTGTAGGGTTCCTCCGGAGGCCTGGGGTTAAGACAAACGGACATCATAGTGATCTCACCAGAACGTGTTAAAAGTGAAGGGTTTAGCATGAAAGATTCTTGTTATAGAAAACCAGATTAAAATATAAACAGACTTATCTCTGTTCGGATTAGTAAAGCCCTTCAATAAGATATTCAGCGGAAGAAAGTATTACAAAAGTTATAGAATATGAGAGATAATGTTGACTGCGCAACATTAACTGCGCATGCGATCAAATTTCTATGGAGATGTACGGTTGAGTCTATTGCATTATTAGTAAAGTCACTCAGAACCAACTATTGCTTAAAAATTATTTGTAAATCTATTAAAATGGACGACAAATATTTGTCACCTCACTTATCTCAAATGCATTTCATCTTAAAATATATATATATATATGTGTGTGTGTGTGTGTGTGTGTGTGTGTGTGTGTGTGTGTGTGATACCTTGAGGTTTTCGTGAAGTTAATTTTGTTAGAGAGGGATATCAACACTTCATATTTGTGAGATTATTTATAACGTATGAATATAAAGATTTCATAGCTACTAATTCCGCCATTGTTGCAACATCATTACTACTCTGCATTTCTGCGCAAGAAACTACCGCTGAAATTTCGCGAGAACTGACTCTTGGGATATGGTGCGATGATTCTCTACGATAATTCAATACCACATACCGTCAAAACAGTGGGGCAGGTATCCATCGCTCACAATAATTGCGAAATGCCTTATCATCAGTGTCTGCACACGAAGCTACCTTTCCCCAAAATGATAACAATCAGTAATCCAATAATTCAGTGCAGACTTTAGGATTAGCATTTTAGGATACTAAATGGCCATCTGTGAACAGCTTAAAAGCCAAAAGTCATTAAATATTCGTGCTATGCAAGTTCAGCACCTTCTAAGAATGCCACTCGAAGATTTTCAAGAAAATCCCCATTCCAAATCACCCTTAAGTGGAACATTTTTAGACTTTTTTATACTCCTTCCTGAAATGACAATTTTAGTTCGTGGAGGGGGTGCATAATTAATGATTTCACACCTTATTTGTTTTGGTCCAAAGCATATTTCAAACTTATGGCACATTGTGCCGGTGAAAATTTTTATTACATATTTGGGGTTCGCAGCTATAATATAGAATCCTTTGGATGGGATTTAAATTTGAGAAGCTAGCTAAATAAATGCTTGGAACGGCATTACCAGTCTCCCAGAGGTGTGTTAGAGAACGGGTGGATCCATGTAAAAAAAAAAAAAAAAAACGGTAATTGGCGAAGGTGGGACTTTACTGATACACGCATTTTGCATTCATACTAAAGAAAAACGAAACACTTTTCTTTTGGGTATAATGATACTCAAATATTCATAGGAAATTAGGATCACGAATATTTTGCTTTTCGTGAGGGTACTCTAACCAACTGAGCTACCATGGTAACATTCCTGCACGGCATTAAATTCCCCAACGTCATCTCAAAGTAAATTTGAGTTCTCCTTGAGGTTTACTGGCAAAAAATGCGAGTCATTTGGGGAATTTAAGGTCGTATCGGCATGTTGTTATCGTTAGAGCAACCGCATGGAAAGCGGGAGATTCGTGGTTAAAATCCGGGCTATGGCATTGCATTTTTCAGTCTGGTTCCATTTTTCCAACCTTCTTGTTTTCATGGCTTGTGAAAAACAATTACCACTTTTAATTTTTTTAAGCTATGCTAACATCAGTAAGTTTATCAAATCACCGGAAGGTATAGGTATAAAGATAAAGAACTGTCCAAGTTTTCTTTTGCTGCTAGCTGATTTAAAACTTAATGTTCACTATAATGCACATGTAGTGTAAATAGGTCAACAATGTGCTATTTTTATTGTAACTTTCATAAAACTACATTTTGGTCTGGCATAATCTGAATATGGATATTATTGTAAAAATGGTTGGTTAGAAAGGGTTGCGTAGGTTTGGTAGCGTACAAACACATCATTTTTAGTCATTTGTTTCGTTTCATATCGTAGAGAATATGAGAACATGGAACTTGTGACAGGTGTTTATATTTACGACTCATGTTGCACTCTGAATGTACCAAAAACCGGCGGATGGATATGATGGGGGAAGAACTACATTTTTAAATAGCAAATAGTGCTGCGTGTGTCAGCCTCGCTCGGGAGCACAATAAAGAGAAACGGAAAAGGGAATTTCAAGTGAATAGAAAAGTGGAAGCAAGCCGGGCTTTGTGTGGAGTGGAAGTGTAGTGCTGTGCATGGCGGTGTCCCAAGAACTCCCGAAGTGCAAGATCATATTCCGTCTTACGGTCCGTTGGTAGTCCAGCATGCTTTTACGAAGTAGAACCACGACGTTTTAGCAGTTCAAAAAAATAAAAATATGTGCGACGGCACGACTGAAATACGAAAATTGAACTTTTGGTGAAATTTAATACTTCTTTACTTGAGGTGATAAAAAATAAAATGGAAAAGCAATAATGTAGAAATTTACGAAATATCACTTGTCACGTTGGCGATTTCAATGCGAAAGAACCGTAAATGCTCGCCTTAACTCGTGTACAACCTCGTATCTGCCACTCAAAAAGTATCTACGGGTTACACTTCAACCCTTAAATTTGACGAGATTAGATGTCGTTTTTGTTGTAAACATATTCAATACATGACAACATCAGAAGATAGTATAGGTAGAGCAAAACAGGTTAAATGGTAAGGGTATTACAACATAAGTGAGTCTGAATAAGACAGTTGCCGCAGCTACCGTCCGAATTATACACACACAGCCGGCAACTCATTGGCAACCGAACTAAAATTCATACAAAAAACTATCTGATCATGCATGCTGTTCTTGGATTGCAATAGGGGCTGTAAATGATGATCTTGGTTACGAGCACATCCATGGTAGCCATGAAAACTACTTTGGTTTACGGTTAACGGATTTAAGTTTAATAAAACCAACAAATCATAATTCAGTTATTTAACTCATTAATTACAATAAAACAGAAATGACATAGTAATTCTCATGTTTATAAGGTTCCACGGATATTTTAAACTTCAACACATGCCCTGTATATTATGGTAAAGCTGTAATTATGTTACTTTAGTATACCTATTCATTTATCCCAATTTTGAAATCATTTCAAAGTTAGAAAGCTGAAGACGAGCAGCAAACAGACAACCATTCGCTTTGATTCAAATCACTACACATTCTTAAATGCCAATAGCAAACAGCGAAACAGTATTCAAATGAACGTGTTTATGTATTTAATATCATTACCATTTATGTATACTTATATTAGTGAAATACAGTGTTACAATTGTTTACTAGTTACCCATGCCTAGCGGCCAATCTGCACTCTCTGAAAAGATTCACGAGAAGGCGGACATATCGCAGAACGAGGGAAATAATTCTAATTAAAAATTGCTCAGAAGGGTTGAATAAGAAAGAAGGGCCAAAGTTACAACAAAAGTTCACTACCAGAAACACAGAGCAAAACAGTAATACAATTCAAACCGAAATAATAATTTGAAAGCCATAAACGCGTGGGTAAATATGAGGGTAACATGGTTTCCTCAATATCTTGTCTGAGCGTTGTGCGAGTTTCAGACGACAAAAATTTGTTATTTTCTTTCTTGATTGTTCAAAATGGACATTGTGATACAAAGCCCCGCCGACTCTGAGCTGAGAGGCGCTGGATTTTGAATGCTTGGATTTTCAAATCTGCAGAAATTTACAGCCAATTAAAGGTAGTTTATGGTGATACAGTAATTAAGAAAAGAAATGTGAGAAAGTACTGTTAAATGTTCAACAATGGACGAACAAATCTGCATGACGAAACTGGACACGGAAGTCCGTCACTCATCACAGAATATTTGAGGAATCAATGAACAACAAAATCGTACAAGACAAACGTACAACCCTAAATGAGTTGCATATATATTTACTAAAATTTGTCTCTTTTTATTTCCTTAGTCAAATTGTATCCGAAAATCTTGGCTTAATGGACTGGCGGCAAACGTCTACAACACGGGAATTCTAAAGCTGGTGACCAGATATGAAAACTGCTTAAATAACGAGGGTGATTATGTGGAGAAATAAAGTAAGCTTCATTTCTGTAAGTGACATATTTCTTTACAACATATTTTTTTCTGAGCATATTAAAGCCAAACGTTTGTTACTTCCAGGATGACCCCATATTTGTATTGAAAGCACTTGCAATTTTTAAAATACGTACAAGTTAAGCAGATAATCCGTCTTTAAATTATTACTTCCCAGCATCATCAAATTCATTTACAGAGTCTTACAACAAGATGCCAGCAGCCGATCAAGAAGAGAAACAGAAGTCAGCGGCAATAACTACAAAACAGGCAGCAATAGACGACGAGGCCGCATCGCTTCTTAACACAACTTTAAGGAGCGCCCGAAGGAGAAACAAATTGCCACCAATACATATATAAAACACCACCGCCATTATAAATATTGTATTAGCTCCAAGAAGTAGTTGTTGACCGATTGCATTAATGGACTGATTTTAATTACAAAACACACCCTATATGCCTTACTTTATTCACGAGTTTGTGGACAGCTGCCCTATTATGAACTATAACGTCTGGATATTTACAGAGATATTTTGTCCGGCGCTTTCTAGCAGAAGACTATCCGATATGCACATCACAAAGAGTAGTTCGTTTAGTAATGAGTGACAAACCTTCTTCTCACACAGCTATTAGAAATCAAACGATAACCATAGGTACAATTTGCGAGCTAAGGAACAAGCCTAAACCCTGTTCCATATAACTTTGCCCCTTTCTCTTATCTGTCACGTGCACTAGTCATCTCTCATTGGCTGTTGTCGTGGAATAGTTTGTCGTGCGATAAAAGCTAATTCCTTATTTAACATGACATTTATCTTAATATATTCCAAGAGAATTGTGAAAGTTAAATTTTCATAACCGTATGAATAAAGTATATTACGCAACAGACTAATACTTCTGGAATTCATGTAAATTTTTATGAACAAATAGTCAAGAAGCTCTTTGGGTTTAAACCTGTCTCTCGGGACGACGAAAGAATCTATCATGACAGAGGGCTTTTATAGCTTTTATCGCCTGACACTGCTTTGTACTGGGCTGGTTTGTCATACATCGCTATTCAAAGGTATACATTAACCATTCAGGGGAAGGAAAGGGAGCGCGGAAGAATTCATGTCAGTGGGGCAAGGTTATAAGAAACAGGATTTAATGGTAGCTGCGGCAACTGTCACTCCAGTACAGCTGCCCACTCGGTCCAATCTAAGGGTGTGTATCACGATCGCCATATAAGCTAATTAGACGAAAGATCTGATGTGTTACATTCACATGACTTTCTCTACTCTTGTACAAACTATTTTTACAAACGCTTATTCTCCATATGCTTCATGTTAATCGAGATCTCGAGATGTTAATCTTATTGTTAATTTTCTTGTAGATGCAAGGGGAATTGGTAGGCTTTAAGCGATAGTCAAATATTTTAAAAGGTGGTTGCTATGTGGAGTATTCCATTCTCTTTGGATTACCAGGACCAAAAAAAAAAGAATAACGAATTTCCATTTGAGAAAAAGTATAAGTATTGGAAAATTTAAGGGAATAACAAGCAATATCTCGAAATTGGTTCACTCAACAACAAAAATGTATATGACTTAAATTGTGTATTTACCGCGATCTACATTTTTGTGTAGTAAACGTTTGTCTATCTCTTATGGTTTACCAGTTATGCAAAAGTCGTTCACAATGAAGAATAATTTTGGAGACATTCCCAGAAAATTCGAGATATACATTTCATTTGTCATGAAAATATCATCAACATATGATATTTTAATCAAAATCATTAGAGCCATTTTTGAGAAAATTAAAATTTTCGAAGAATGTCCCATGTAAAGCGTAATTTGGGATGGGGGGATTTTCTTGAAAACCTTCGTGTCGCATCTCTGGAAGATACTGAACCTAAATATCAAGTTTGGTGTTTATCCGACTGGTCGTTTCTGAGTTATGCTGGTCACAGACAGACAGACAGAGACACACACACACGGACATGTTTCCAAAAATGCTTTTTTTGGATTCAGGAGGTCTCAAAACATATATTTCCGGTGAAATCTCAGTATCGAATTTTTGGGTGGAAATAAATACTTCCCCTACTTACTATACGTAGTAGAAAAAGTAAAAAAAAGCTCCTGTCGCAATGAGATGCCAACACCCACTTTCTCTAACCACAAATGCACTTGCACCGTTGTGATTTTTAACCACCACCAGTACAAAGTTTCTTCTTATAGAGTAACAACTTCATTCCGCTGAATTTATAACCACATCATGCGTGCTTTATTAGTATTCGCTTAAATTAAGCTGTCGGTTGTTCAGCTGCAAATCGATTTTAAATAGTTTTGCAATATTTGGTGCATACTTGGACATAAAAGGGGAAATAAAGGCACGGAAACCTTCGAAGTGTGGAATCTTACATTGGCCTCTGACACGACTGATTTAATTTTCATAAACGTCGCTTAGAAACATATCTGAACGACACTGATCCAAATATATACTCATAAAAATGCCCTTTCTGTCAGATATTATAGTTTATAAATCCAATATGACATATGTCCATCTTTTTTTGTTGTTGATCTCTAACTGCAGGTTGCCCGTTACACGCTACCCTATATTAGCTAATCTAGAGGCTCTTCTTCCAGATTGTGAATACACGAATGTTGTAATACGCGTTTTTGAAATTAACTTTCAGATACATTTGCAAACTGTTCGATAATTTTAAACTTTGAGTAGTACAGGTGCTAAATTTAGACTAAGTACGCTAACGTGCATAAAAAGTGGCCTACTCTCCTAGGTCGCAATAGTGATTATCTTTCCCTGAGGTTTCCACCTTCAAGTAACCAAACTTTGACTCCATCCAGAAGGTATCAATTCTCTATGTGGCCATCATATAAAACTATGTTATATAATTTTATCTTTAATAATAAATAAATTTACTGATCGACATGTTATAGATGGTCAATACTTAAAAATTTAATGAACAATTCTTCCAGCTACCGTTTTAATATCGTATTTATAGGTACGCAAAAACGAATCGGTGAACGACGTTATAATCAATGTGAAATGAAGGGGTGGTTCAGATATCGCTCCTGTGAAAGTATATTACGATTGGAATACAAAGAAGTTCTTAACCAATATAACATAATTCGGCCTTCTAGAAGAAGCGGTGAAGAATTATTGGCATGCGTCGTAAACTTGGACGAACGCTAAGATAATTATATGAGAGCTTTCATCAGCGATCTACGTTTCTATTATATTATATTTTTGCCCCAAAATTCAGTGAAGCATTGCCTTAACGCTACTCCGCTAGTGAGAACATAAGACAACTAGTTTTGTAAGTTTACCCTTCGGCAGTTTGGTCATATGTTGGGTGAAGTAGGGTACTTTGTCAATCCAGTGTTTAGAATTATACTCGAGGAACAGAGGTGGACACGCTGGCAGAGGGGAGGGCTAGATTTTTCAGTGCCAATGTAAATAACTGCGCTTCATTATGGGCCACATTTTATGCAAACAAGCATACATGATAAATAAAGTAAGTTTTATTTAAAGCTACCTGACCTTGATTTAAAATTCTTCTAGGAAGACTGTTCGACAATTTTAACGGTACTTTGACATTTTTACATGGCTCTTCTAAGCTTTACCAATTTGATTTATATGCAATATGGTTTATACTCCTTGTTAAATACGCATGGATATATTTGCATTATCTATTCTGTTTTCAAATTTATTTTTATTTTCGATGGACTTATTACACTATTCTAGTATTTAACAAATATGTGTGTTGGGTTTTATGTGACAAAGTATGATGCGAGAATATATAGATACCTTTATTGTAAGAGCTTATGGTTTACAAATAATATCTTTCACTGCTTGACTCCTTTCTTCTCAACGCTTTACAGTACGAAAATTGAGATTTGTTTTATCAAGAGTTCTCTGAGAATGTAGTAAAAGTTTAGTCATTAACGAAAGACACAAAATTAACAAATAAACAGAAAAAATCATTAATTATTGCGCTTGTGACGTAATATGTTGCTATGGTCTTTGTTATATATACATATCTGTCATTGTTGCAACACAGTTCTTGTTTTTCTGCCCTTCGATGCAGGTCAAACAGAACACAATAAACCTAAACGCCGCTGTTACTGCTTTGTGCTATGAGAACAATAATGAACTAATGCATACACAATTATACCTATTCCTGTAGAAAGAGATGATGGAAATTTCCTCTCAGTAATGTCTTATATAATCCCTCTACTGATGCATACCACGTTTTAAAGAGAATCCAAAGGTAAATATTGCAGAAGAAGCTCTAACTGGATTAGATAACAAAGATAGCAAAGTTTTATGTTTTTTAGATTGTCAGTTTCGGTTAAATTGACAGCAATTTGGGGCACCGTGTAGGCATTTAACTTGTTTAATCCGACCAATTTAACGTAGCTATCTGTACTGCAGTAAGCTAGCAATGGTATATTGCCCGAATATAATCATACATTAATGCCCACGCATGTCCTGGAGTTTCA
This sequence comes from Deroplatys truncata, assembly GCA_030765065.1. NCBI lineage: Eukaryota > Metazoa > Arthropoda > Insecta > Mantodea > Mantidae > Deroplatys > Deroplatys truncata. The sequence continues at coordinate 156,737,730 of CM060978.1, forward strand.
GCGTACCTCGTCACATATCTTGCCTTCATAAATCCAACTGCTGTCACCATTGAGAGGTAGTTACATGAATTCGTAATAAACGTCAAACAAGCGACCAACTGGGTTTCCCTTGAAATTTAGCAACAAAAATGTGATGCATTGCATTCACATGACTCCACTCCCTTACTCCAAGAAGTATTCTTACAAAAGATTATTATTCTATCTACTTCTTGTTAATCCAGATAAACTTTCAATACCTACCCATTTACACATTTCGTTTTAGGTTACAGAAGTAACAGTCAGATTTTTAAAGAGCGTGCATGCAACTGCTTTGAAATTTCATAGCGATTTATTACTTGAAAAAATTGTAAGTATTTAAAAGTTCAAACCATTAATATATCTCTCGAAAATGGTTAACGCCACAAAAATATTTAACGATGTTTTATCTTTTACGGTTTACCAATTATACAAAAAAAAAGTTCAGAATGAAGAAGAATTCACTGGCTATTCCCAGAAATATTAAGACAAACATCATATGTTTCATGTAAATATCTTAAACATTAGGTCTTTTATTCAAAATCGTTAGAGGCGTTTTTGAGAAGATCAAAAATAACGAGAAATTCTTCATAAAAAGTAGCTTCCTGTAATTCCAAGTTAATTTGGAACCAAGTTTACTATTCAACCGACTTTTCGTTTTAGAGTTATGCTGTTCACATACAAGCGTACGTGTTTCTAAAACCTTTTGGGGGATTCAATGAGTTTCAAAACGTCTATTTCCTGTGAAATCTCAACATCGAATTCTTTGGGTGGAATATGTACTTCCTCCACCTTCTTTAAATACATAGTAGATAAAGTAAAAGAAAAAGTTCGGTTTGTTGTATTCACTTGACCCTTCTCTAATTGCTATTCTAAAACCTATTCTTACAAAAGTTCATTCCTCTGTCTACTTATCGACGGAAGACATTACTGTCCGTTAATCGAAAAAAAACTTAATTACACATTTACACGTTTTTTATAGGTATAAGTTGAATACAATACGGAAAAGCGATAGTCAGATTTTTAAAAAGCGGATCAATATGTGATGTCTTTGACCACAAGAAAAACCAAATTATACTAGAAAAGGTATAAGTATATACCATTTTCGAGATAATCATATCTCGAAAATGGTTAACGTGACAAAAACATATTTACATGAATTGCGTGTTTTAACGAGATCTGTATTTTTTGTGTACTAACACTTTGTCTATCTCTTGCGGTTTACCTATTATAAAAAGAAAGTCATTCCGAAAGAAGAGGACCTTACAGGCTATACACAGAAAATTAAAAACCTACATTTTGTCATGCAAATACGTTAAAGATATAGCGTTTAAATAACATTTTAATTTTTTTTTTCAAAAAGGCTCTATAACGAACATTTATTTATGCAAAGGGTAATTTGGGGTGGGGGATTTTCCTAAAATTCTCTGCGTCACATCCTTGGAAGATACCGAATTTAAATACATATTTGCTATTTAACCGACTTTTCATTTTTGAGTTATGTTGTGAGTGCGCGCGCGCCACGCACGGACACGCACAGACACGCGCGCTTACACGGAGCTTCTTTTGGATTCAGCCTCCAAACGTATAATTCCAATGAAATCTCGGTATCAAATGGGTGGAATGTGTTACTTCCTATATATGTAACTAAGTAGAGAAAGTAAAGATCCATTTTTTAAATGCAGAATTGCTTTTTGAAGTAAATGAACGTTCTTAATTCAGTGAGCATGAAACTCATAACGACAATCAGGGCTACTGAAAATTCATTGTAAAGAAGGCGGCTAAATTGCTATTTGTTATGGTTAAAGAACCTCTTAACAAATGTGCTGTATGGCATTCTGTAACTTGTTTTCTCGCAGTTTGATTGTGCGCTCTGCGATGTCGTTTTGTTTTCATGCTGTCACCAGCGCCAGAATACCGACTGCCGAATGCTTTCGTTACTTTTCCTTGCAACATGGAGAAAAGGCGTGCTGTGATAAGCTCACACGAAATATATAAAGTATATGTGGATTTTTAAAATTTCTTAGAATAACAAGACTTACATCATCTTGTGTTCCCGAGGAATTATATTTTTTGGGGGAAAACTTGCCAAACTGTTAAACAGTGTAGCAGTGATTCTGTAAATGAATTTTTAGGTTAGGAAAGGCAGACAAAGGGTTTGTAGCCCATTTTAATTTTGTTTTGATGAAAATCTTAATAATTCATACCAACCCGCAATTATTGCCTAATGTACTTTGTGGTTTTCGGCTTTTAAATACACTTTTTAAAGATATCCGTTGTCATGCAGATATTTCTGGAATTTTAATGCATACTTGAAGCATTAGTAGGTACTCATTTTTTATTTATAATATGGGAATGTTCAGCTTTAGTTCAGTTCCGTGAAAATGTTATTGTATCTTAATATGTGAATGAAAATCATATTTGGTATCTGATTATTTTAGGTACTCAAACGACAAACGGAAGGTCGCAATGAACAGTATTCACTAGTTATGGTATCTGGGGAATGTCACAGCTACAATAATTTTATTTCCGGTTATTTTTCATGCGGAAGTTTATTCAGTATAAATTTTCATTTTATAACCCAAATGACTGCCTTCTGTTATGTTGCTCATTTTCCAGTAGCATCAGTGTAAATACAATTTTCTATGGTTACGAGAAAATAATAAATAGTTTTCTGCTATTCACTTCCTTGAACAGATTGGAAATTATCTTAAAATATTTCTGGGAACGAAAAATATAGCTGCAATATCCTACAGCTCTCAAAAGTACTCAGTTACTAATCTTAACCTAAAACTGAGGCAAATATATTCTGAACCATGCAAATCAACACAAGATTTATCGCTATTTGAACCCAATTCTTAAATCATAACTGTCACTTTTTATTACGATATCAGCTTATACAACATTTACTTTCCTACTAAAATTCTTGGGTTAAAAGTTGCGTTGTGAGCATCATTTATCAATGTTATCATTACTCAGAACATTGCTTATTCAAGCGTAATCCCTAACATTTATCGTTTACACTAAAACGAATATATAAACATTTGATAATTAAAATGTAAAATTTCCATCATGCATTTTCCCTTATAGGAGTATTAAAACGACGTCTACGAGAATGTATTGTGTAACAAACGTATTAGCAAGAGTCTTTATTTTATTTTTATCAAAATTTTATTTGTTACGAAGTTACAAAATGCAGAACAATAATTGGTAAGCGGTTTTTACAATTTGTTACGCCTTAACAGAACGTTACAGAATAGCCTTGAATGTAACAACGTGTAGAAGTCCATTTACAGTTTTAAGAGGGGTTTATTGAAAATCTTGTTTATGAAAGGAAGTCGAAAAGAGAAACGTTTCGTTCTATAGTTCTTTAGTACATACCAGTCTCTCTGTTTATTAAGACTTAGTATACATTGTGACAATTTAGCATATTATAAATGTTTTAAACTCACCACCATCGTAGCTTGGGTTGCTTATGATTAACAAAGTGCTGTGTCTTACGATTTTTGTTAGGTCTGGAGTTAAAATCTCTCTTCAGAGGACATTCCTAATTATTTATTAAAACATAAGTTTTCCATCAAATATTATTGTATTCTTTATTGTGTGTTATACGAATCATTCAAATAAAGACTTTTTCTGAAACTTCATATCTGATTTGTTTACTTCTTTATATCCGCTGTATTCTTCAAGAATTTCACCGCTGCTAGATGTATTTTTTTTTTTTTTTTGTTTTTTTTTTTTTTTTGTCTTCTCAAACTCCACGATTCAGAATGTGAGTGTTGGCATGTATCATTTATAAAACCTTATTTGGGTATCTTTTAGGACGTTGTCAAGTTAACTCTTATTTAGTGTTCCAAATTGTGCGGATTTGGCACATTGTATGCTTTTATCGGTAATGTCCACATCGCAGTTCTTGTTTCGTCCGAGAGAGGCGTCACTATATACATGTGTTCTTTTCTTCGGCGTTCGCCGCGCCACGATCGCGTCTTCAGGTCTAGGCAGGTTGGGCTAACGCCGTGAAGTTGAGTTCTGCTTGGAAGGTGTAACGATCTCGCGGCGAATTTCCTCTAATGGAGCAATTACCGATTGACGTTTGCTTTTCAGGGCTGAGCTTACTGTCATTTTTAACTGGGCTTTTGTTCGTTGCAGATTTGTGCTATAGAAATGAGGGAAATTTTACATTAATGGGTACGGAGAGCCACACACGGTGATGTATTGGGTCAGTTTCTAACTTGTATTCAGAGTTTATTCAAATCGTTAATAATCAGAGATTATTTAAACTGTTATATTCTTGTTACAATTCAGACTCTATTTAAATTGCTCTATTCTCTTTGTTTATATTCAGAGCTTATTTAACATGTTAATATTCAGGGTTATTTAAACTGTTTTTTTTATACAATTTAGATCGGGCATTTTACTAATGCAAGTTGTATGTGAGGTGAAATGGACTAAGGGCTGTTGTTGCCGATAAGAAAGGTCACTCCGCATGTGTGTGCACTGCAGTTCTGTACACACACTGTATAACAAACATCCCTAGGATGTTTATTATACAATGTGTGTACAGAAATGTAACATGTTCAGATATTAGTATTGATTTAAATATTGTTACATTATATAACATTTTCACTTAGTATTTGCCTGCTTGTTAAACTAAAACTATTTCTATAGAGACCCAGTGTATGTATATTTTGTTATTATAGGACAATCGTCATCATGACTGTTTTTCGTATACGTTTTTGGGGTACTCCCCTACCTTGTAGTGGATTTGCCGTTACCCCATTCCACGATCCGTACGCTTCTACGTAGGGCTCGTCCCTCCATCGATAGATGTGGGTAAAATAAAGTAGGCACGAAGGCAGGTAGTGCAACACGCTTTAATAAAATTATCCTTTTTTTATTTCTAGAACTTCGATATTGAAGATTGTTGATATTGTCTAACATACACTATGTGATCAAAAGTATCCGAACACTCCCACAAACATACGCTTTTCATCCTAGGTGTATTGTGCTGCCACCTACTGCCTGGTACTCATTATCCGCGACCTCAGTAGTCATTAGACATCGTGAAACAGCAGAATGAGACGCTCCGTGGAACTCACGGACTTCGAACGTGGTCATCAGGTGATTGGGTGTCACTTGTGTCAGAAGTCTGTACGCGAGATTTCCACACTCCTAAACATCCATAGGTCCGCCGTTTCTGATGTGATAGTGAAGTGGAAACGTGAAGGGACATATACAGCACAAAAGTGTACAGGCCTACCTCGTCTGTTGACTGACAGAGACCGACTGAAGAGGGTCGTAAAGAGTAATAGGAAGACATCTATCCAGACCATCGCACAGAAATTCCAAACTGCATCAGGATCCACTCCAAGAACTATGACAGTTAGGCGTGAGGTGACAAACCTTGGATTCCATGGTCAAGCGGCTGCTCATAAGCCACACATCACGCAGGAAAATGCCAAACGACGCCACGCTCGGTGTAAGGAGCGTCAACATTACACGATTGAACAGTGGCAAAACGTTTTGTTGAGTGACGAATCACGGTAAACAATGTGGCGATCCGATGGCAGGGTGTGGGTATGGCGAATGCCCGGTGAACGTCATCTGCCAGCGTGTGTAGTGCCAACAGTGAAATTCGGAGGTGGTGGTGTTATGGTGTGGTCGTGTTTTTCCTGGAGGGGGCTTGCACCCCTTGTTATTTTGTGTGGCACGATCACAGCGCAGACCTACATTGACATTTTAAGCACCTCCTTGCTTCCCACTGTTGAAGAGCAATTCGGGGATGGCGATTGCATCTTTCAACACGATTGAGCACCTGTTCATACTGCACGGGCTGTGGTGGAGTGGTTACACGACAATAACATCCCTGTAATGCACTGGCCTGCACAGATTCCTGACTTGAATCCTATAGAACACCTTTGGGATGTTTTGGAACGCCGACTTCGTGCCAGGCCTCACCCACCTACATCGATATCTCTCCTCAGTTCCGCACTCCGTGAAGAATGGGCTGCCATTCCCCAAGAAAACTTCCAGCACCTGATTGAAAGTATGCTTGCGAGAGTGAACGCTGTCATCAAGGCTAAAGGTGGGCCAATACCATATTGGCCTCCAGCTACTTTACAGCCAGGTGTCCGGATACTTTTGATCACGTAGTGTAATTCAGACTATTCAATAGATTTATGTATTACTATTTTTGTTCCAATATTATTTTACTTTTAGCCCTTAAGTTAGTACTTGTTCTGAACTATTTCAATTATGTTTGTATGCTCTCTGATTTACCGAGCTACTTTCTGCTTCTACTCTTTTGTTTTTATTATTAATCGCTGATCGACTTTGAAAAGGCTATGTACGGTATTATTTAAAATTATTCTTCCATTTCTTCTGCTATTGATATTCTTTAATGAATCATAATTAATCATTTTTAAATTAATAAACTTGAATGCATATGCAAAATAATAGGGGAATTTGGGACTTTTATTTATTGATTCTGGAGAGCAAACACTTCCACATTATTCACCATCACTGCTGTACTGGATGTTTATTTCAATGTGTGCCATGTAATGTTGTATGACGTCAGCTATCTGAGCCTAGAGCCTAGAATTCAATCTCCCCGGTCCTTCCGTAGAGCCCTAGGACTCGTGTGTTGGAGAAGTTGACTAGCAAAAAGGCTTTCAGTCTGAACTTGAGAATCTTCCACGCCGTATCAACAACGACGGTCTGTACGGTATGTATTCTACCAAAACCTCTTTTGCACTGTGCTTTGTTTGGTTGATGTCGAAGGTCCGTGAAAGTTGTCAACAGAGTGTCTTGCGGCTCTCTTCTGCAAATATAAATAAGCACATTATTTGTGTGCAATGAATGGACGTTGACAGGGTTATGAAGGAAAAATTAATATGTTTGACTGCTTATTTCAGTATATTATACGCTTCTGCGTGTCACTGCAAGATACCTTAATTGGTTTAGATTATAGACTAATCTAGACCATTCCGTAATTCGGTTTGAACGCTGCATTTGCTAGGCAACTTCTCTGCGCATGTACTCCGTTACGTATTTCCGCTTAGGGCTGATTCTCGCTTCAAAACATGTGACTCACGTCAGTGACCTTATGACACGCGTTCAAATTAACAATCAATATTTTTATGCATGTTTCGGTACATTTCTTACCAGGTACTGGTATTCCACACTGTCAGGTAGTTCCACGTCAAACGTTTCATAGTCTTTCTAAGTATATATCGCTGCCGTTTTGAAAATTGCAACACCAAGAAGACAACACATGAATTCAATGAATTTAATACCACAGGTTAGGTACATTACAAGTAACAAATGATAAACAAATGAAATCTATACATGATCTTTGAGCCCTAATATTTAGTATTTAGCGTGGCCGTCATGCGCTGCAATTAGAGCTGCTGTACGCCGTGACATTGAATCAAAAAGGTTCTGAATAAGTTTCCGAGGGATTTCCCTCCACGCAGTTTGTATTTGACCCCAAAGATCCTGACAGGGGTTACCGGAGGACCGTGACGCACCAGGTACCGACCAACCATATCCCAGACATGTTCGATTGGCGACATGTCAGAGAATGTGCAGGCCAGAGAAGCAATGGTACCCGTCGCTCTTCGAAGAAGGCTTATACATGTCTCGCAATATGCGGCTGGGCATTGTTCTGTTGAAATGTGGCCTGTGGAGATGCCTGAAGCAGGGGGCGTACCTCAGGCTCTACAACCACCGTTAGGTACCGCTTGCTGTTCAAAGTGACCTCAATTCGTAGGAACCGAGATCGGTTATTGTAACCAATGGCGCCCCAAACCATCACACCTGGTAGTAATATAGAGTTAGTAAAGAGGATATAATTAGAATTGTTGATCTAAAAATTATTCAATGTTTGTCCGCTATGCCGCTCAACAATGCAGCCCTCCAGGTTGCGCTCAACACGGTACCGCCGGACACGTATACGGCCATCACTTTAAGACACGTTGAAGCAGGACTCGCCCGAAAAGACTACATTTTGCCACTCAGCACCCCAGTGACGGTGTTCACGTGCCCATTGCAGTCGGAGGAGCTTGTGGTTTCTGGACAATGGAAGCCTACGTAATGGCATGTATGCAACCTGTCCAACCTGCAGCAGATGGCGCGAACCGTTGACGCAGACAAGTTCACACTTGTTGCAGTGCTCCAGCGTCGAGCCAACACTGTGGATGAAGCAGTACGGTCCGTCATGGCCATGCGGACAAGATGACGGTCATCCCATGCTGTGGTCATGCTCCGTGGTCCAGTACCCGCTTTTCGCTGCGTACGACCTTTAACTATCCGCTGCTTCCACATTCGCATCACTGTCGTAGCAGCATGCCCTGTACGAGCCGAAATGTCACGGTATGACAAACCCGCTTCCCGGAGACCGATCATTCTGCCCCGTTCGAACTCACGCACATGCCCATATGGTTCCCTTTGATGTCGACGAGGCATACTGGCACTTACTTTATTGTTTCCACCTTGTTTGACAGCTCTGCACTGACTACACTGGGGTAACACTGGCCTTGTTGGACCGACACGAGAGGGTTCTCCTCGGCCTACGTGTACCCCATCTCTCTGCAAACCTAATCACTTATTACTTGCACACTCTTCTTAACTTCCACCAAGTTTGGAGTTATTCGGGAAATTATTTCGCAATTTTCACAAACGGCAGTGTATATGCACTTAGAGAACTATAAGTAATAAGTAACTTCTACCCAACTTAAGCTTCATAAATGTATCTACAAGACAATGTAATATTCTATTAATTATCTTGCATGTAATTTTATACTTCGCTCAGTAAACTTATTCCACTATAATTCTCAGAGAGTTCTATCGTCCATTTTTAAATAGCTATAAAGCTGTTACTCTATCACATTCTTCTTCTATCACATAATTTAATTTTTTTATTCTGATAAGAGTGACGAGGTACTGAGTTATACCTTCTTGTGTGCGCCCATATTCTACAATTAAAATGTTATACCTATCCAGGTGCAGGGAACTGAAACAGTGAAATCCATAAACAATGAAGAGGAAATGACTGATGCAATCAAGTCAAAAACCTTGAAAGTAGAGACACGAAAGCTGACGATGTCGTGCTAATCAGTAAAATGAGAATCTGGAAACGTCACGCTTGGCTAGAAGTTACACATACATATATTCGTGGTTAACAGCAATTAGACGTAATGCAGAGGATAGCAACACCTGTGTTGTCCGTTATTGAGCGGAAACGGCACGAACAAGTAGAAATAAAGAATTCCACCAATAGCTGAAGAATCGAGAAACTGACATCAAAACACGCATTATTACTACGAATTTGCGCCAAAATCCTTATGAATTGTGTTCTAGCGACACATGGAGATAAACATATTAAAGAAGTTATCCTCTAACGTATCTTGTTTCCTCTCACTTCCCTCCACATCTTAGTTACGCAAGCTCAAAAAGCTCAATGTTAGAAAATAAGAGCGGAAAATTGACCTAAAATCGATATGTAAACAATAGAGAGCCGGCTAGGACAGCACTGACGCCGACTATATCATGATATTCACACCTTCTAAATGCTTTACCTTTTATGGACACGATAACTGACTTAGGCAATTTCTTCAGGAATTTAATCTCCGATTTATCCGTTGAATGCGGCCCTTGAAAGATAAAGCCCAAAGCTGTTGCTCTCTGCGCGTGCGCACGCGCGCGCACACACACACACACACACACACACACACACACACGCACATTGCATTTACGTATGGTATGTTCAGTCTAAGTGCAACCGCAGAAATGAAGACATAAGAGAAGAGCTCCAAATATACAATATAACAGAAGAAATTGATGGGTGATGCAGGAGGGAGTGGTTAGAGCAAATATAAAGAATGGAATACACCATTTTTTCAAAGGTCCTGCTGAAGTACCAACTTCAAGGACAAGGAAATAATGACTGACCTCTTCGCAGATGTATTAACTTACTTTTTTTTTTGAACAGGCCAAAGGGTCTTATCTCGGTAGTAGTTGGTCATGATGATGGCAACGTAGTCTGAACTGATATATTCACCTATTTACTGAAGTGTTTCCCATTTTTTCTCATTTTCCTTATAGTCTATTTCTGGGGCATCTGTTACAATCACAATCCAACAATATTTATATCTCAAAATCAAGTTCTACTAAACTCAAACACAGAGAAGTTACCGAGTTATAAGAGATGATTCACAAACTTTAGATTTACATTAGCTAAGATCCCTTCTTCATGAAATTTAGTCGCCAACCTGAATTTATAGCTATGGTTTATTATCAGAATAAGAATACTTCACGCAGCCTTGGAGTCAGTTAGTTATTTTCAAGTAAACAAAAAATAATTAAATGTCTCAAATGTTAATCCATTTTATTTTTACATCGAGCTGAATATTAGTTGATTACTTTTAGTACGAAAGATTATTAACGATGACTATGTATGTCTGCACAGAATATAAAGGTGTTTTAAAAGAAAGAAACTTAAGCAAAACGAAAGATGGTAGTTAAAAGGTAAACCTAGATGTGTGAAAATATTTCTGTATTAGGGAATGGAATGGGTAATGGTAGAAAATACTGAGCGGAGTGCCCCAGGCCGCTGGACCGCTGAATATGGCGTTTCCCGTGGTTTTCCCAAGCCTTTAGGAGAATGCTAGTGTAGATTACATACACTCAATAATCCTGTATTTCTCATTTCCTCATATTTCTTTCACCTTGCAGGGTTAGGCTCGATGGACAGTGGTAGGCGGCGTATGGGGTGGATGTGGTTTGAGGAGAGAACTGTTTCTCCTGTGACATATAACCTTCTTTTCAAGCTTGTCCGTGAGGATAGGGAAGCATCAAATGGGTGGCTGTGGATGTTCAATATGGAAACGTTAGGAACCCCGCTGCACTGTGCCAGTTAGTCAGATCTGGTTCTCTACGTATTCTCTCGCCTCATCCTATCAGGTTTAGGGACAGAAATGAGAAACGGTGGAAGGTTTCAGCACTGTGGCCAAGGCTAGACATATTTCGCTTACCAAACCATATGCCATATGTTTTTTTGTGAACCAATTTGTGGTACGAAAAACGAATGTAAGACAAAAGCGTAAATCCTCACATCCTCACATTCAGATTTGGATTAGGTCACCCGGCATTTACTTGACAATCTCAATCACTTGGACTAGAACTTGCAAGGAGCGATTGCTTCTTTATTCCTCGTGCAGGAAGTCTTTAGCTCTTGCGAATGAACTTAGCTTCACCTTAAATATATGGAAAAATGTCTGATATCGCGTGTTCCCTGATCCTAGAATGAAATCCTTTTTCATTATGAATTGGCAGTGAACGGAAAACAGAATCTTAAGAATACTATAACAGGTTTCAGAGAAAGCTTTCCAGTAAAGTCGCATAAAATATTGGAATATAAGTACGTTTTCCATTGTTAGCACCTTACTAGGCATTAATTTCTTCCGAGAAAAATATGATCGAGTTCTTCTGCGACGGAAGTATCAGCCAAACATAGATAGGAATGAGTTCGATAGATTTCCGCTTGGCAGGAAGAAATGAATACCAATGACCTCAAAAATGGGGATAAAATGCCTATACGGCCGAGTGGCCAGCATGCCATTTCTCATTCATATGGCATTTGGATCGATTCCCGGATTGTTAATTAGAACTATTGACATACCTTCATAGACTGTGTTTCCTGCTTAATGCGAAAGAGTTAAGAATAACAGAAGTTGCCTCTTAAGTTAGATCCGCGATATGATATAGCAGTTCAAGAAATGAATAAATAAAGAAAGAAAGGTGATCTCTATCGGGCTCGTCCCTAGGGTGGTGGATGAGGGATCCTACCAGACATGGTGGGGTGGTCCGAATAACCAATTAATAAGGACCTGTGGACCAACAAGGAGCTCAGTTCCTGGGGGCTTTAAAATGCAGGGACACCCTTTCTCCAGGGGTTTTAAATATAGAGGGTCCCGCCCGGGGTTGTGAGTGAAGACGGACAGAGGAAGTTCTATAGCTCAGTAAAGGCAGCTTCTCTAGGAGAAAGAACCACACTTAAAAATTCTGCATGTAGTAAGGTGGCAATCCCACTACCAGACTGAGCTCTGCATAGGGCTTGTAACCCTATCAAGCAGATTTTGTTACTAAAAAGCTTCATCAAACTGAGGATAAAGACTTTTGAATATGAGACAAACCACTCTTGGGAACATGGACTGTTCGAGGTTTAGCTCATAAGAAAATAGAACTTATTAAAAAACTAAAGGAAAGAAAATCTAGTATAGTGGTTCTAACAGAAACAAAATAGAAAGATAAAGGAACGCATAGGAACACCTTCATTTATAGTAGAGTTTATAAACAACAAAGAGTAGCTAGTGGAGTTGCAGTAATTATTGAAAGAAGTGGTTAATAAGATAAACACTTGCACTTATGTAAGTGACAGAATACTAACTATCAACTTTAAAGTGGCTAGAGGTTATTCAACCGTAATTGGAGCATAAGCTCCTGAAGAGGGCAGAAAGGAAGATAGCGAAAATTCAATAAAGATTTAAATAAATAAGTGAGTAAATATGTCAAAAGTGACCACCTTATAATTCCAGGGCGGATCGAAAAGTAACGCACAATAGTTTTTTTCTGCCTTGGTATTGCAGCTGGAATATTGCAATTTCACACAGATATGGTTTGAAGTTTTCACTACAGAGGGTATTTTTTGTTTCATGTGCAGCTCTAGCGAGAGAAGCGTGAACTACGCAACAAAGATGGCGCACATGTTACTGTCGTCCACCTGTGAAGAGCAGAGAGGTGTGGTTCGATATCTGTGGGCCAAAGGGCATAAGTCGAGTGATATTCACAGAGACATGCGTGGCGTGTATGGGGATGATTGTATGGGTCGTAGCAATGTCTCCAGGTGGTGTACATTCTTCCTAGAGAGCCGCGTGAACCTTTAGTGATTCGCCACGCTCTAGGAGGCCGGCAACAGCTGCAACCCCGCAAAATGTCAGGGGCATTGAGGTGGAAATTTTGAACGAACGGCGTGTGCAACTGCGAATCTTATCGCAGTAGTTCAATATTTCCTATGGTGCAGTGTACGATATTACTCATGACACGTTGAAATTTCGTAAAGTTAGTGCTCGCTGGGTGCCTAAGAACCTGACAGACAATCACAAGGGCCAGCGAATGATGACGAGCTTGGAATACCTAACGCGGTACACCGCAGAAGGGCATGAATTTCTGAAAGAAATCGTCCCTGGTGATGAGTCGTGGGTATACCACTACACGCCGAAATCAAGCAGGCAATTATGGAGTAGAAACATGCTGGTTCCCCAGTGAAGAAAAAAATTCAAAGTGACTCAGTCTGCTAGGAAAGTGCTTGTGACGGTGTTCTGGGATATGCATGGTGCTGTATTGGTGGACTTTTCTGAACACGGGACCACTGTGAATGCTGCATGGCTGCATGAAAACTTTGGTGAAGTTGCGTCGTGCCCTTCGTGACAAACGCTACAACATGAATGCTGACGATGTCATAATTCTTCATAAGAATTTTCGCCCCCATGTTACTGCTGCTGTTCGTCAGAAAATCTCGAAATTTGATTGGGAAGTGCTCCAGTATCCACCATACAGTCCGGACCTTGCACCGTCGGACTTTCAACTGTTTGGTTCCATGAAAAAATTTCTGGCCGGCCAACGCTTTACGACAGATGCGGAAGTGACATCAGCAGCCCGCAGATGGCTATACTCCAAGGAAACGAACTTCTACGAACAGGGCATATTGAAACTGGTACCACGATGGGAGAAATGTGTTGAGAAACTTGGAGACTATGTCGAAAAGTAGGTAAAAGAGCAAGTTCATTTGTGATTTTTTGTTGTTTTAACTATTAAACTTTTTTGTAAAAAAAATTATTGTGTGTTACTTTTCGATCCGCCCTCGTAATTGGAGATTTGAATACCCAAGTAGGTAAAATACCGATTAAAGACATCGTAGTTACATTTGGCGAAGACGCTTTAAATGAAAACGGAGAAAAGTTGAGGCAGTTTGCAGCATTTGACAAACTAATGATAAGTACTTTATTTAGCAAAAAAGGCATCCATAAGTTTACTTGATGCGCAAGGGGTGTGGATCACTAGTTGACTGTGTTATTACGAACAAAAAATTGTCATCGCAAGTAAAATATGTGAGAGCATATCGGGGAAGCGATATATCGATTGATCATATTTACTAATACGTGAGATACATGTTTTAACAAGATGAAAGAAAATGAAAACTCATGAAAGAGTGATGAATAAGTGTTTAAGACAATACCTTTTACAAGAAGAGAGTATGAAAACTTTATATAAAAGGTTATTTGGTTACTTAAAAAAAACAAGAAATAAGCCAACATATTAATGAGGAATGGGATAATATTACACAAACTGTAATGACTATAGCTAATAAGTATGGGGCTAACAAAATATCGTAAGAAAAAAGGTTTAAGGATATGGAATGAAGAAATTACAAATTCAATAAGAGATAAGAAATTAGCTGATTTAAAAGTATTACAACAACAAACGAATATATATATGAATAAAAACGAAATGAAGCGAATAATATTGTAAGGAAAGCTCACCAAGAGTCCTAGGACAGATTATTAGCACTGTTGATGATGATATATGTACATGGGAGACAAATTATGACTTATAAAGTGCTTAAGAATCTGGATAGTGAAGAAAGAGATATAGTAAATATAAATGTAATCAGAGGAGGACAATGGATACAGTATTACAATGGCTTTGGCTTAATAATTTCCTGGATGAAGAAGAAGAAGAAAAGGATGAACTTATTTATGGAAACATAGACCCCATAACTTAGAGGAATTAGAAACAGCATTGGCAGAAATGAAGAACAGGAAGACTACAGGAGAAGAGGGAATAAATGTAAAACTATGAAAATATGGTGGGCCGGTATTGAATCAGAAACTTTTGAATCTAATTAACAATTGATGGAATGGATGTGAGATTCCAAGATCCTTGTCGCATGGACAAGTTATGTCTGTATTTATAAAGGGTGCTAAAAACAAGTGTGAAAACTATAGAGAAATAGGCATTTTAAAAACAGGATATGAAATATATGCAAGAGTATTAAGTAAACGATTATGTGCCATTACAGACGTTTTATTATAGAAGAACAAAACGGTTTTAGAAAGGGACGATCCTGTACGGATGCCACTTATACAGCTAAGCAGATAATAGAAAAAAAGGGAATTTAACCTCAAATCTCATATAACTTTCACGGACTACGAAAAAGTGTAAGCAGAAGAAAAACTATAGGAAATCATGACTCGAGGGGGGTGTGTGAATCATTTAATAAAAGCACTAACATGTACACATAAGGATATAACAATCAGCGTACATTTTGGAAATGGAAGATATAGTAAATGGATACATATAAATCAAGGTGTAAAGTAGGGTTAGTTTATCTCCTCCTTTGGTTTTAATTTATATACACTACCTGATTAGAAAATGGATGTTTAAAATGAATGGAGTCATTTCTATTGCAACAAATATGCTATTTGCAGATGACCAACCGAAAATTGAAGACGAGGTGCAACGAGGCAGTGTTTATGTTACAGAAGTTATGTGATAATTACAATTTTAAAATTTTGACAAATGAAACAAAAATGGCCTTCCAAGGTAACTGTAGTGTTAGAACTAACATTGTAATTAATAATATTAGAGCAAACAACGGGTTTTAAATACTTAGGGATATATGTCAGCTATAAATATGAAAATGATTATAAAAATAAATTACCCATGTTTCAACAAATAGAGGCTTAGAAACTAAAACCAGTAAAGAAAGACAAATGAAGTTTTATAAAATGGCCGTGCCTGTTTTTCTTTATGAATCTAAACATGGACGTTGACAAAAGCTGATAAAAAATAAGATACAGGCTGTAGCGATGAGGTAAGGATGTACATTTTTGGACAAAATTCCAAATGATAAAGTAAAGGAAGAGATGGAAATAAATTCTTTGGAGGAAACAATTACAAATTATGGAAATGATAGAGACAGCATGTTAATAGAATGTCGAAAGAGAGGATCTTGTACTATAGGCATAAAGGTAAAAGAATCCGGGAAGACCAACAAAACGATATTCAGAGATGTTTTGAAGCCGGAACAGGCAGCACTACCTAATCCTTGAAGCCAGAAAAGAAGTGGTAAGAAAGAAACAAAGAAAAAAGTAAACAAGTAATAATGAAGAAATACTGACATTTTTGTCAGTATTTACTACTAATCGTTTGGAACTAGGTTTCCTTCTACGATTAATTTAAAAACTGTCATTTAATTGCACATTCAAGAGGAATATTCTAGTGATTATGTAAATAGTTTATTTTTCAAACTATCGGATGGAAGCTGTAGGTCCTCTTAAGAGGTAATGCTGTCCACAAAGAAGAATAAAGAAAATAAGATGTGTTACATTCACATTACTTTATCTATCCACTATCGTTTATTTTTATACAGCTGCTACAAAATATTCTTACGAAAGCTTATTTTTCTATCCACATACTTCAAGTTAATTGAGATATTCCTTTACAGAAATATTCTCATTACACATTTCGTTGAAGGTATAAGAGAAATAGGGGAAACCCAATGATAGTAAAATATTTAAAACCGGGTAACTAGACGCGGGTCTTGAAATTCCATATCGTTTCGATGACATTGCAAGAAACAACTGAATAGTAACAGCACTTTAAAACATTTACAAAGTATTAAAAATTGAAAATATTAAAAACAGATATCTATAAAATGTCTCATGCCATAAAATAAGTCATTTGAAAGATGTCGTGTGTTTCAAAGAGATCTACATGTTTGTCTAGGACGGTTTTTACCTATTATCTTATATTTTAACAGTTACACAAAACTGCACAAAATTCCCGTAAAGCCCTGAGGAGAGCTTCATGGGCTACTCCCAGAAAATTTAAGATATGCAGTTTATTTGTCATATAAACAAGTGTATTAAACTTATGATTTTTAAAAAACATCGTTAGGGTCATTTTTTTTGAGAAAATCGAAAATTTCGAAAACATTTCATGTAATGGGATCTTTGGGGTAGAGAAATGTTCTTAAAAATATGTGTGTCTTATCTTTGGATACTAAAACTGAATACCAAGTTTAGCATTTAGCGGACATTTCCTTTTGGAGTTATGCTGTTCACACACAAACACATAGTGACAATTTTCTAATTTTTTTTGGAGAAGTTTCCTTCTCTACCTACTAGGTACGTGGTAGAAAACGTAAAACGTATCGTTTTAGCCTGTGAATGCTTATTTCAGCAGAAAAAGATATTTTCTCCAGTTTTCGTCGCGTTATGTAACCATAGGAACTAAGGCGAGTCTTACTGAAGTATATAACCAACAGCAACTAATTTGGACGTTTATTGTCTTCACTGTTACCTTAAGCGCTTCTATTGGCCCGCAATTGATCATTTTTGTAATACCCTACAAAATACCTACGATATTATAAACATCGCTGAAGTTACTACGTCATAAGAACGGTTTAATAACTGACCATACTCACGCTTCAGAGAGCTATGGTATCTCTCCTCCATCGCATATCTCCGCTATAAAGGTTTAGTAACATTGTAAGTATTTTATTTCCTTTCATTGTATTTTTAAATAAAACTAAGGAAGTTTAACGCTCAGTCTGGATTATTAAATGTTTAAATAGGATTGGTCACTGATATTTTGAAGCAACGCACAGTACTAATACGATAACTCATTACTGTAATAAGCTCACAGCTTCTCAGAATCAACACATTAACAACTTCTTTCTTTAATATTTTTTGTTCTAAGCTTTATGTGTTATGTATTTTCTTTGCTAATATTGTGTTATAATAATTAAGAGGATGTTAAAACACATATACCCATAATGTACACACGGTAGAGAACAAGTATATAACGTTGCAACATATAAAATATAATATAAGAGAGAAAGGCCATTATTAGCCATATAACCAGCAATATAAAATTACTAGAAATGCAGTAATATCTACGTAAGCATGTAATGAACCTTGGATTCATAATTAAGGCAATGGAAGTTGTAAACATATATATGTAACATAAACTGTTGTTTGATGTTATTGGATAGTAGTACCAATCAGGTACATTGATACATGCCTATAATTCAAATACGTACGTTAAGAAAATGGCTGACGGGAACGCTAACAGAAGCTTGTCAGTCTTCGAGCAGGAAGATAGTTTATAAGCTCGTCTTTAAATAGACGCTAAAACTACATATTTAAAGTATGACAGCTATACATATTTTAACATAACAAAGGTGATAGGGAATTGTGAATATTTACATGTGATTTATCTAAAATAATACAAGTAAAATAATTAACAGATTACGTGTGTGCAAATTGTTTGACATTCTCCATACCTAACCCTGACAAGACATTATTGCTCCCCGACACAAATAAAGCAGCCGTGGCATTGTTATAAAATAATAATTACAACATTACTATTTTTACATTTACTTAAATCACTACATGCAAACAAACTTTAATGCCATTTTTATCAACTAATCTTCAGTAAGTAATAGCATATTTTATATCTATTAGTTGAGTAGTGTACCTGCTTGGGGTATACTCATTAAATGTAGTTAAATAATTTATTTTCTTTTATTGTTTCATTTAAAATTAAATAAGTGTGTTTCAATTGTACTTTCTTTCATAAAACATAAAGCATTTCGTTGAAAATACACTAAAGATATACCTATGTAATTTAATAGCACATCAAGCTTAATATCCTTCCCGAAATGCAATAACTAATTTGCAGCGGTAATGGAAGTAATGTCAGTGTCAGTTTTCCAGACCAACTGTAAGCGGAAGCGTGGTATTGCCAAATGTCTCTGCATTTCGAAGATGTTTTCTAGAAATCTATGAAAAAAATACAAGAGTGTCGATAAGAATTTATCAATGTATTCATCGAGTTACCTCACGGGCATACAGGTTGACATTTATACCACTTGGCACTAATAGGAAGAGTAGATACATAATATAATACTAAGTGGTGTCAAAATGGATTCTGCATGCTCATTTGAAGAGTTTGTCTTTCGCAAATTGTTTTAATCGATTGATTTAAATAACGTACCAGTTAAACAGCACCTGTGATTACTGTTAAATAGCTGGTGCAACTTAATATCATAATTATATAAAACGAAACAGTAGCATTTAAACGAAACTGTATTTAAACCTACGATAACTAGGCATATATAATGCATGTACAGTCCGGCGTGCTTTTACTTTTGTTTTTCTATAATGCTTTCTTTATATAATGTTAGCAGAATCCTCTTGTTCTATTCTCGTATTGGAAAGGTAGAATCAGACGACTGAAAGATTCAATGCCATGGCCGGGATTTGAGCTCCGGATTGCTACCATGGCAATATGCTGGTAGGGCATTAAATTCTCCAGCTGACTTGCATTTTTTCTGGTAAACAACAAACAGATCTGAAATAGCTTTGAGACGAGACACACCAAAGGCGACTTACAATGTCGTAAGTCCCGGGCTTAATTAGTTTGGCGTCTATTAGGTCAATCAATGAATAATTGTTCTTTAACAGACATGTGTGTAGGACAAGTTTGGAAAGGTAGAATCGGACGATTGAAAATATCCTGTTTGATCAAAGTGAGCGGGGAAAGGTGTGGAAAACGGAAGCATTTTACCTGAGTGGCTGGAATGTACTCGCCAGATCTGTCCGTCTGTTATTCGTTTGATGTCTAAAGTCTGGCACTCAAACCCTAACCAATGAACAGAGATCGATGGAGCAAGGAAACCGGGGTAGAGGATAAAACAAACATTATCTGGAGTGCTTGGATGAAATTGGCAGGTAAATAATGTTCTCTTTATTATTAATGTAATTGGAAAGGAACAAAGGTTACAGACAACAAACCGAAAATTATTATTGTGCTTATTGAGCACGGTTATACCGCAGCGAGGACTGTGGACCTATGGAGCATCTCCAAGAACACATCAAACTGTAGCGGGCGACGTATTTAATTATATATGGATAATGCATTCTGCATGGTACTAGAAGTATCAAAAGCATTTCAGAATGGGATACAAAGAAAAATTAAAGAACATGTGAAAACATCAGATTAATAAGTAAGGTTTTCAGACGAGATAAAAAGTATTTTCTTTGAATGACTCATTTAACAGTTTGGTCATTGTACGTTTCTTTTCTTATTATTCCCTTCCCTTGTTTACAAATCAGTTAGAGCAATGCACATATTGAGTTTTAATTATAAAATACCACAAACAAGATGGTAATGAACTGAGTTATAGGAAATGAATCAAGTAAAACTTAAGTATTGCAAAAAAGTCGCAAAACATAACATTTTCGCATTACTTGAAAAGGGTTGGCAACCTTCTTTATATTCCTCTTCTTGCTCCGATAATATAATTTATTTAGGATAATACTAATTCCGAATTAACTATGGATAGGTACAGAATAAAAAATTTAATGCAATAGTCGAGGTTCGAACCACTAATTGTCAGCTTACCGTACCGCTGCTTCGCCTCTGAGCTACGATGTCGATATATCAACACTTTTTTCCCTATAAAACACAAGGTGTCCTTAACTTCTCTTCAGATAACATACCCGAATGTCGACTTTACATACTTTTTCATTCTGCTTCTGCCTTTCCAGCTTACGGAAGAAGAACGAAATAAGACGAATAATTGTCTATTATTAAGACGAAGTTGATTGTTTTCTCAAAGAATTTACCTTAGATCCTAGCCTTTGGTGCACATCCGCTATCGTGAAAAAAAGGCTATGCAAAATCCGCCAATCAACTTCGGTGCTATGAATGGGGAAAATCTGCTTTATCAATCCCTTACCAACTTAATACACAGCTCATTACATTGGCACTTTTTTGCATCCGACTGTACATTGTGCCTGCTAATAGAATGAAAACCTTTCAGTGACACAGAAGGGGAAGAGCTTGAAGGTTTAATGATTCGTGTAATGTACTTCATTATAATTACTATCGCAACCTCATTTTCAAGCTCAGCACTTGATGTTTTTATTGAGCGCCAACACGTCAAGAATACATAAAAGGTATTATACGGAAAGTCCTGGCGCCGACCTGGTACTTACGCTTCTTCTGGGATTTAGGTCGCCGTATGCTCCTCGTTGAGATATATACGGTTTTAAAGTGAAATTGAAAACGTAAAACCGACCATTTTTAAAACGAAATGCCCTTGTTGGAACATAATTTTACCAGGTGAATCACCTAAAACTACGTTCTCCAATATTCCTGAAATTAAATATGTTACTTATATGGCTTTTTTCTTTCCAGTTTTTGAAGTGTTTAGATGAACCTTATTAATGTAACGCATACAAATATTCCAACATGGCCAGAGAAATTTTTGTGCATGAATGTGTTTAAACAGCACAACTAAAATATAAATTTCGGATAAATGCAAAACTTGGTATACAAGTTCAGTATGATCCTATGGGCAAAAGCTTGGAGAAGGAAAATTAATAGTAGCTTCTGATAGTTGGGAAACTATCATTTCCAACAGCCAAGGTATTTATACGCGGTGACAACACCATCAACAGACTTAAAGATATTTAAAATATTATGTACATATTTTGACACCTGAACTTGAAGTTTTCATTCGACTACTTTCCGGTAAAAATGTCATTCGTACAAAAGTATGTTCCTCTCTCAGCAAAAACAATTATGCTTTGCGTGTGAACACTACACAGCAAGTAATAAAAATCTTTAAGGGAAATAATTATTGATGTAATTAACACCTTTTTAAATAAATGCTGATACTCTGACGCTTTTTAAAGTTAACCAAAAGAAAGAAAAAAGAACACAGATTTTGGAGAAGTAAAATGCTTGCTAATATCAATTACATTTGCAAGAGGAACTCATTTAAAATCAAAATTAATAAAATACGATTCCATAAAAAGTTATAGAGTTAGCATTGTTTGATTTTTGCCTACACTATTAAAATGAAAAGCGATTGCATAAAAAGTAGGGTTGCTGATGATTGAAGAGTAAGCTTATCAATGTTTCATTATAGGCATTGTTTATACATTTTGAACCAGCAAACGTCCTTGTCTCATTTCATGAAGTGATAGAACCATTAATCCGCTTTGGCGCTTTCGAAAGCTTGCCTACTTAGCTGTATTCTTTGTTCGTTTGAAGTGAATTGGTGTAATGTCTGGAAGATAACTTTTAAAGAGTGTTTTTTGGGTCTGTCCGCTACCATACTCTGTTTTGTGTTAATTATTGCTGCCATTTTTATTGGTGAGCGTAGGAAGTTATCAGTTGCACAAAAATATTTGTTACACAGTATTTATAATAAAAAATTTCCACTCAAGTCGAAAAGCTTCCTTTGTTGTGGTGGTGAACGAGAGATGACAGCATGGCAAGGCAAGCGATGAACGTTGTCCAGAAAGCTCGCTTCAAATTTGCAGTGGCTGTAAATGATGGAGCTGTTGATGCTGCTATCATTTTTCTCTTTGACAACGCCTTTTTCACCTTACAGACTAACATAAGTTAAGCTTACAGATATGGATTGGAAACACTCAACCGCTTGACATGCGGCCGGAATTTCATTTTTATTGATTGATACATGAATTTCTTAGATCAAGACATCAGTAGAATATGTCATACTTTCCTCGTTGCAGCTATAAGAAGTCCTGAATTAAATATTAACAATTGAATATTGACACTGAGCTGAAGCTTTGACTTTTAAAAAATGTCGCGCGGCTGTAACCTAATAATGTTAATGGTTGTGAACTACCATATCTAATGATGGTAAACTGTCGTCTACTTTGTCACTAATGTTCTTTCATTCTGGAGTTACACGTCTTTTCAGGACACTAGAAATGAAATTAAACTTCTTTATAATTTGGGTAACTTCAACTACACTGGGTACTGACTGATCTTCCAAAGCAATACCATGCAGATATTCTAGAAGGAACGCAGCTTAAGGAGTGCTTAACGCTGAATTTTAGACAAAATTTCGAAATAAATAAATTCTTTAAAAAAGTCACTCAAGAAATCATCAAGCATTTTAGAATCAGAATGCAAATGCGATTTTCCCTTTTTGTCATTTAAATACCCAAACAAGATGTTTAAATGCACGTGCATAGTTGTGCACAAATAGTCCGTGAACTTTTATTTCAGAACTTGATTATCTCGTAAATATGTTTTCTTAATGTTTTTTCTCTCAAAATGTTCCTCATGCTCATTTTTTCAGTTTCTTTCAGGCATTTTCTTTAAAGGTTAATAATGAAAACTAAAGAGCCTTTTGTTCTTCCAAGTATGGTGTTGAATTTACGGTTTCAATAATACAACGTATGATTGATTTTATTTGAAAATTAAAAGTGTTACCTACTTTATTAATTTTTCAGAAAAGTTTTAACGTTATGTAAAATTATTCCAGGATTTATATGCAAAAATAAAAGTTTAAACTTTTCAAAGATTACATCACGAGACATCTCACAAAAGCTTAATTCTCATTTTTAAAAACTATATTTTGGCAAATTAAGGTACACAGGGCCATGAAATTTAGTTTTATCCTGTAGTTATGTTGAAAGCCTCTATGAAGATGTTCCCTAAACTGATTGTGTACCCCTTGTTGCATTTTGTATCCTATGCAGTAAACTGGATTGCCTGGGTGATGAAGCCACTGACTAAGCCTAAAATTCTCATTCAGTCAATCTAGTAACAGAATATGGGGTTGGACAGCTATCGAATACTAGCCATAGTAATCTTGAAGTTGGTGACGTCGAACTAGCTTCTACTTGGGGAAAGAGAGGATTGTTTGCTTTCCCATGTGCTGTGTTTGTTTGCTTCCAGCTATGACTGAAGTAAAGCAATAACGGCATCCGTCCAATAAGAATACCGGTAGTTCAGGTAGGGATCACTGTTAAATTAGTATTATACTTTATATACTATAATAGCAGCTTAATTATACATTTAAATATTTAGCAGATGTTCTGCAGAGCAATTATCACTAGTAAGTGATAATTAGTCTATAGCCAATATTTTTCGTTGACATACATAAATGGAAGTTTAGACCAAATAGAGCTATTTATTTATAAACTTCAACGATTTTAGAAATA
Organism: Deroplatys truncata; assembly: GCA_030765065.1. Classification (NCBI taxonomy): domain Eukaryota; kingdom Metazoa; phylum Arthropoda; class Insecta; order Mantodea; family Mantidae; genus Deroplatys; species Deroplatys truncata. The sequence continues at coordinate 156,761,864 of CM060978.1, forward strand.
ATTTATTGAATTAAGCTCGTGAAATAAACTTTAGGACAATAAAATGAAATGCTTATGGGATTATCATAGACAAAGACAAGCGTGATTTTAGAAATTACAAATAAGTTGACATGAAATACTGAACCTCAAAGACTATATAGTTAAACATTAAGATTGTTTATTAAGACTATTTCATGAATACAAGATATGTCACGAAAGCTGTCTTAGAAATAAAGAAATACTTGCATTTACAATTATCAAGAAAAAACAAACATCAACTTAGTGCTTCTTAAATGCAATTATACGAAAGCAATAAAAACGATAAAAACAAGAATTAAAGACCAATGCTGTTAAAATTCATATATGAGGATTCGACTTATAGCCACTAAGACGCGGGCATTTACCTTCTTCTTTCTTTTACCATTTCTTAAACACCAGACTCATAGTACATTTTACATGGCGTTTGGCTGTGGCACATATTATTTATAAGGATAGAGCTTGTGACGTTTAGAGTGCCTCCACGCCAAAATTCACCAAGCGAGATAGCTCCGTGGTAACGTGTGAAGCTCACATTCGGAAAGTTCTCCGGCTTGATTACTGTCGGACCGGCCACTCTAATTCTGGATTTTTTCGTAATTTCCCCGGATCGGTAGGCGAATGCTGGTGTGATTCCCCTTCTACCATGAATTTTCTGTCCATAATTTACTGTCCTAATCACTTCCTTTCATCTGCTTCAGGATTATAGAACTTGGCGACGGCAGGTGGTGTGTTGCGACAGCACGGTGAAATCTGCGCTCTGGAAAGATTTCTCCCTGGCAGGGATGTTGGACCTCGTTCCTTCCTGGTAGCTCTCGTCTATTCTCGGGATCCTCAGGTTGTGGGTAGCTAAGACAGGGCTAGCTGGCATCAGGATTAGTGTCATGTTGGAATCGTTAAGGTTGCTAGCACACATCGTCGTTCAGATTTGGTCGCCCTTTGGTCTCCCCTTCATACTTCCCTCCAGGAGTCACGTTGAAAGCACAAAATCCCAATATGGCCAACGTGTGGTGCTGTGCTCCAGTTACTGGAGGCCCGTCTGTCTGACTGCTCCTAATTTGTAAATTAGTCAGAACCTTACGCATGATCAATGTTGTATGACGGCAACCAACATTGCAGTATTTTCTGGATATAAACTTGTGTTCTCTGCTTATATTTAAGCACTTTTTGCAAGTCTTCCTACGTAAATCCAGAGACACAGTTAAAATCAGGCGAGTTCCAGACGTATCATGGTTTAGACTGAAAAATTCTCTTCATAAAACCTTCTTTTAAGTAAGCGAATCCAAATGTACTGTATTATGTGAAAATATAGTATACAACATACCTGTATGGAGTACAGTTATGCCACACATAGTTGGTATTGTGTAGGATAAGGCTGGGAGTTGAATTAGTTTAGAAAGCTGCGATTCATCTGAACTGCATATATCGGAAGATCTCTGCATTATCTCAACGAGAGATTTATACTGCAACAATACACCGCAAACCGTACGCTTTTCTGTCGGTCTTCCTGCATTATCAGCTACTACTATAATAAGAAAAGCAGCACATCCCATTACTATGATTATGTTACGCCTTACTACGAGTCGTATTTTTAAAATAAGTACGTTTTAATATTTTACCGCTGCGGTGCTACAGTCGCGATTTTGAGCATGCGCGGTTATTTCTTCCATTCATTAGGAAGCCAGATACAGCTGTGAGTGATCGTTACTTTGTGTTTTCCTGTTAGACGTTTCGAAATGTTCAAAACAATCGAACGACTACCGATTGAGAGGTCAGATCGATGATTCGTTGTTTGAATGTGAGAAATGTTACGCCAGCAAACATTCATCACCAAATGTTAATGGGGAAAATAATAAGTGACAATGCCCGGCCACACATAGCCAAATAAACTCAAGATTTGATCGGATAATTTGGTTGGGAACATAACCAAAATCCCTAAATTCAGATATGGCACCAAGCGATTTTCATCTGTTTCTTCATCTGAAGAGATTCCTTGGTGGAAAACATTTCAACGACGATGATGTGTTGTGAAACAAGAAGTGCTTGGCTTTCATCACAGGCGGCATCATTATTTGACGAAGGGATAAGGAAATTGGTTTCCCGTTACAAGTGCCTGAATAACGGCGATGTGGAGAGGCAATGTGAGGTGTAAGGTGATGAATGATAATAAGGTATTTGGAAAATAATCTTCTGTTGCTTTTTTTTAAAAAAAATATGGTACTTACTTTAAAAACACGCCTCACACAAAGGAAAAGGCATGCCGGTCGTTAATGGGGATAGTACGTTTACAATAAATAAGAAGTTTAGTTTAGTTCTCACGATTTATTCGAGCTCTACTGCACTATAGTAAAAAGTTGATGTTTCCAACTCTTCATATGGACAACGACCTTCGCAGAAACCTTGTTCCTGCACACATTTGTTAGCTGTAGGTGTGCGTTACCTCTACGTTAAATGATAAGAAGGATGGATATGGAATGAACGAACCCACAGCTGTTACCGTTTACTCTAAACACGTTGTGCCTTGTGGATACTTAACATGAGCTAGTTATAGTGAAAAGTCCCTTATCACATTTAGGATGACGGATGGATTTACGATGACTAACGAATGTTGAAATAAATCCTAGATTCGAAAAACCGAGGGCTATCTCTCTTTTAAATAAATGAAAAAAGAGAGAAAAAACAAAGAAAGTCTTAGCCAGAAACTCATTCCAACAGATTTCAACTTGGGCCCTCCGGTTTATCAAGTAGTAAGCAGGATGATGCCATAGCTGTGGTGGTACGATTCAAAATAAAGATGCATTGGAAAACTTTACTAACAGCGTTATTCACAATACAGCGGAAAAAGGAAAGCAGAGAGGGAGAAGGAGGTAGTGAAAATGAGAATAACCTTACTGAAATGAGTCCCACAAATAACGAGAATAGATAGGACTGGAAATAAAGAATTTAAAGAGGCAGAAAGAAGATAACATGTTTTGGGGATGGGGGACAAAGAATTTGGAGCGTATAGCTGCGGGATTTCAGAAAAACAGGAAGAGGATGGAGACGACAAATGGGATAATTTCAGTACAGAGATAACAATAGAAATATTCTCTGCAAGAGAAGGGGAGAATTAGCAGCAATTTTGGAAATGATACAGGAGAAACGCCCAGGGGAAGCTGCTGGGCGAACTGACAACGAGCGATTGTAACGCCTCTGGATAAGACTTTCAAAACGGTTCATAGTCTTCAAATGTTACGGCAGTAGGAGCTCTAGGCCCTCTAACGATAAAACAAAAAAACATAGGAGAAATGAGCACAGGAAGCAGGAGTCGAACGAAGCAGAATTCATAGGAGGTATTCTGTATCGAAAGTACGTGTTTTGGATTTAATGCAGTGCGATAAACAGAAGATTGTAGAATTTTAATGTTTTATACTGGATCGGCTCTAAAAACACTTTTATATTACTCCACCAGCACGTGCCATTATATGCAATCGATATTTGATAACTGATCAATTTCAATAAACTGGTTTCTATTTCCAAATAACATTAAAATTAGGGATATTGCAACGAAATAATTAAACATATCCATTAGAGTATTTTAAAAGTAATAACACAAAGAAAAGATGGTATGTATTTTCTACTCTAGGCTGAATGTTGCGGTCAGGGACCAGTGAGCGCATTCACTGCAACCACTCCTTGGGGCTGCCTCTCACCTTTGTATACTTCAAGAGTGTTTCTTATTTCGGAAGAATATAGCACTCTTACCCCTAGTTGGTTTTATTTATTTCCCAGTACATTCTGGTAATTTGAGCTCAATCTATTTTGCTCTTACGGCTTTATCAGCCTATGTGGCGATGATGCAGGTAAAATATATTTCTGCTAATAGATATATACAATATCGAAAACGATGTACACAGATTCTCCCACATGTTGATTACATTTCCTTAGTGTCCTCGCGCTCTTTGTTGGTCATAGGCAGTACGAACGCACACATTAGAAATAGGTATAAAGTCTAAGGTGTTCAGCTTATGTAACGATTCTGTAATAGCTAAATTGCTTCTTTCTGGTGTGCTAATTACTACGGCATTCGAAATGACTTGGCATACTTTAATCCTCCATAAACCAGTGTATTTTGGTAACCGAGTGTTATTTTTCTTTCTTTAGCTGTTGATATTAAACACTACATTTGACTTTTAAGCATTTTAAATTGCCTAAATGCTCTATCGTGTAAAACAATGAAGTTGTATTTTTTTATGAGTATTCTTAAGCAATATTTTTAAACCCTTAAGATTGTTTATCATATAAATATTTTTAAATAACGCAACATATGCATTAAACAAATAATTTAAAATAAAGAAATTATAGAATATCTTCCAAAACTGCCACTAGCTGATTTCTTTACACATTACTATATTTATCAGTTGTTTACCTTATGCACTATGTTAAAACGTTTTATCTCGTGGTACCAACAGTACGTGAAGTTCCTTTCACGCACTGTTGTTGAAGTAAATTGCAAAATATATGCTCGAAGTAGTTGAGAGAATCTTGGGAATGGAAATAAAGGTTTACGCTTATGTTTTTAAAAACATCGCATCTATTATATAAAAATCACCTCTCGATCTTATGTTGTAATACGTAATCACTGCTTCTCTCCACAGGAAGAGCTCAAGGTTTGAATTAAAAATCTCACGATGTTTCACAAGATTCGACATTAAGGCTAACAATTTATTGAAGGGTACCTTTACTACAAATGAAATTCAGAGTGAGAAGATTCATAGAGCAATAGAACTGTCCTAAATAATTCCAATGTTTTCTGAAAGTATCTTCCACTTCACAGAAAAAAAGAAAAAAAAAGCTTTTTGCAACTGTTATGGTTTGTGAAAGAAGTTTCACGTGACATTTTGGCCAGTTTCAGACTCTAATACTTTTAGTAGTTCTATTATGCTTCTATGATGAGGTAATTTTAGACTAACGCAAATATAAAACAAATAATACTTTAGAATAACACCATTGTCTGAAGGACGCCATTCCTTCATCTGGAAGGAACCGCAAATCTCTTAGAAAGGCATCGCCTATTGAAATGCAGCACTGTGCAAAGTCAAAAGAGGCAAGGATGAAGAAAAGGAAAATATGACTTTATCTCAAATATAATGAAGGTGCTCACTAAGGTGCAGACTACCTCCGGCAATCTCCAAAGAAGAACATTTAAGCTATCTTAATGCGAATGTTTTAGATCCATTTTCCCAGAAATTAATGGTTTCAGCATTTTTTCCATTTTGTCAGAAATTACTGGAGATATAAACAGAAAAGCCCACAAAATCTAAGCTGGATATGAATTCATGAAAATTACTCTGGTATGTAATTACACATCTTTGACTCTATACAGAAAAAAAATCAACTTTCGGTGGGGGAGGGGTTGCTTCAGATTAAAAAAGAACATTTATAGAGTCGCCATGCAGCAACTCCTGCGAAAATTATCACAAAATTTCAAGTTTTGTAAATAAGAGAGGTCTATAGTTTCACCTCAGAATCAAAAAGTATAGAAGACAAAATAAGAAGCTAATGAAAGCGAGTGATTATTGTGAAGGAGCAATTGTTCAAATGTTATACAGCCAAGGAAGATCTCACCTCATACTAAAGATGAGAAAAGTAGAAACAAATCTGCTAAGATACAGTCACAGAACTATCTCTACCCATTAAAACTTTGCATACCTTGTATATTATAATAGTTATTAAAAACCACGTTATTTACAAAGCATTCTTAACCAAATATGATTTCGTATTAATAAAAAAATGTCAATTACGTAGTTACGTACAAGTTTCTGAAATGGCTTTCAAAGGTTCATTCACCAGCACATAGGAAACAATTCAGAAATTCTAGCAACGAGTTCTTGCGAACGAAAACATGAAAACACAAACAGCGAGCTTTTCAGTAGTCATCACATGGGTAAACGTAATCATACGGTATGGAATATATAAACAAAATTTACGCAAATTGTATACAGGGTGAATCACCTAAAACTTGCACCGCAAATATTTCGGAAATGGAAAGTGCTATTGATACACAGTTTTCACAGCATTTATTGGTAGTTAGGGGCTCGTACATTTAGAGCTTATAAACAGATTTTAATAATACTGAGAAAGTGTATCTTTTGAGCAAACATACAAGTTTTTAAACGGAACAATGCCTAGTTACATCAACAGAATAAACGTACGGTAAATTAGAATGTCAATGGTATTTGTTGCAGGATTCTAGCGCAAGTGGTTTACGATAAATCGTATTTTGAAAAGTTTCAAACCCGACAATAGTTTGTTCCATCCAACCTGCTTAGTTGCTAGACACGATGTTGTTATGTTTGTTTGCATTGTGTTTTCTGTTCATTTATTGCATTGTGACAGTTAGTTTGTGACAGTTCAAGCAATAAGTCGTGAGTGGAAGATGGGATTTACTAATGCAGAAAAAGCCGACATGCTCATGGTGTATGGAGAGTGTAGGAAGAATGCAGTTCGTTCCTGTACGGCGTATGCGGAAACGTATCCCAATAGACGTCAAACATCTCGGCAATTATTTATCAACCTCTTCATCCATTTACGTGAAAGTGGTACTGTAACACCTAGAAAAAGTAACAAAAACAAACAAGTGACTGGAGAAGAGACAGAAATTAATGTTTTGGCTACCGTTGCGGTAGATCCACAAATTAGTTCCCGCACAATCGCACGTGGAAGTGGCATAAGTCAGGCATGTGTACTGCGCATTCTCCATCGACATCCATCCCTATCACATCTCTCTCCATTAAGAGCTGCATGGAAACGATTTTGAGAATCGTGTTAACTTTTTACATGGGCATTAAGACACGATGCTCCAGATTCATCATGTATTTTGTTTAGTTATGCGGCAACATTTACTAATCATGGTCAGGTAAACCGCAGAAATATGCACTATTGGTCTGTTGGCAATCCCCGTTTGCTTCGTCAGGTGAAACGTCAGCATCCATGGAGTTTAAGCGTGTAGTGTGGGATAGTGAACTATCAGCTCATAGGCTCTTTGTTCATAGAAGGAACAATGAACTCGCACAAGTATCGCAGCCTCCTGACAGACCACCTGCCACAGATGCTAAAAGACGTTCCTTTGCAGACTAGGGGGAACATGTGCTACCAACATGATGGCTGTCCAGCCCATAGTGCACGAAGTACTACAGCTTGTCTTAGCGGATTGTTTCCAAACCGTTGGATTGGACGAAGAGGACCTGTACCTTGGCCGGCCCGTTCACAGAATCTGACCCTTTAGACTTTTTTTTCTGTGGGGAAGGCTGAAAGACACCGTCTACAAGGAGTATCAACTACACCAGCCGATATGAAACGACGTATTACTGCTGCCTGCTCTGAAATTTCCGCTAAAATGCTAGAACGTGAGCAGCAATCTTTCCACAGCAGATTGGAAGCGTGAATTGAAGCTGCCGGCGGCCATTTTGAACACAACCTTTGAAGTGCTATGTTCTCTGTGCTTGTAAAAATCCACAGAATTATTGTAATTTTTCCTTTTCTTTTTCTTTCTTTAGTTCATGCTACCACAGGTTGTACAAGCGTCGGTGCATTAAAGTTGCAAAATAAGATTGCTCGTAAACCACTTGCACTAGAATCTTGCAGCAAACGCCCACTGACATTCTAATTTACCCTGCCTTTATTCTGTTGATGTAACTAGGCATTGTTCCATTTAAAAAAATTGTAGGTTTACTCAAAAAATACACTTTTTCAGTATTATTAAAATCCATTTATAGGCTAAATGTACGAGCCACTGGCTACCAGTCAATGCTGTGAAAACTCGCATCAATAGCACTGTCCATTTCCGAAAAATTTGCGGTGCAAGCTAAAGGTGATTCACCCTGTGTTTAGTGAGCTCTTCGTTTATTCTGAAACACGATTTTGTGTATCTCTTATGGTCTCCTCCTCATAAAAATGTATAAAACATTCAGAATAGGGGGAAGCTTCATAGGATATTTTCAGAAAATTCAAGATGCACATATTTTTACTTTCTCTACTACGTATAGTAAGCAGGGGAAGTACTACATTCCACCCAAAAATTTGATACCGAGATTTCACGGGAAATACAAGTTTTCAGGCCCTGAATCCAAATAAAGCATTTTTGGAAAAAGGTCTGTGTGGATGTGTGTCTGTGAACAGCATAACTCAAAAACGAAAGGTCGGATAAATACGAAGCTTGGTATTTAGGTTCAGTATCTCTCAAAGATGCGACACGAAGATTTTCAAGAAAATCTCCCTACACCATTCTACCCTTTACATGCAACATTTTTCAAAAACTTTGATTTTCTCAAAAATGGCTGTAACGATTTTAGTTAAAATATCATATATTTAAGATATTTTCATGACAAATAAAATGTTTATCTTTAATTTGCTAGTAATGTTCTCAAAAGTCTTCTTCTCTTTGAATGGCTTTTCCATAGCTGGTAAACCGTAAGAGAGATTTTTCTACACACAAAATCTATCTCTCTTTAAAACACACAGTTAATGTCATATACATTTTTGTGTGGAGTGAACTATTTCCAAGATATTCCTTGTTATTTGTTTGAATTTTCCAATACTTATTCTTTTACTCAAGTGAGAATTCGTTATTGGTTTTTTTTAGTCCTGGACATACAAAGAGAATGGAATGTTCCACATAGCAACCAGCTCTTAAAAATTTGACTATCGCTTAAAGCCTACCATATTCCCCTTGGACGTACAAGAAAATTAGCAATAAGATAGTTTCTGCAAATGTTTATCTCGATTAACATGAAGTGGATGAAGAATAAGCGTTTGTGAAAATAGTTTGTACAAGAGTAGAGAAAGTCATGTGAGTGTAACACATCAGATTTTTATTCCTCATTTTGATAGCGTATAACCGGTTTTGAAAAAATGAAAGGGTAAAATATAGTATGGGGTGAGGTGATAGCCTCCGTGTCATAGCCTGGGAAGATGCTGGACTCAGTTTGGTATTTATCTGACTTTTCTTTTTTGAGCTATGCTGATATATATATATATATCTGTCTGTCGTTATTTGAAATGCTTAGGGGACTTAAAAATGCCTTTCCGGTGAAATCTCGATATCGAATTTTGGCTATGATAATGGATAGCAAAAACTAAGACAGAGAGAAAGAAAGCAAAACTGAAACATTTGCAAATGGCTTAGTAACATTGACAATTACCCCAAGAGGAAGCAGCCGGTAGGTTGCATTTAATAGGAAAAGCTTATCTGTTAAGCCTGAGGACTCGAACAATCTTTATTTTCCTACAAATGGTAAGAGCTTCTCTTCTTTTCAACCCTTTAATCCAGGAAGAGTATAAGAATAATGAAAGAAAGCGGAGTATTTATTACTTGTTCTACATACAAATCTCCAGTGCTTCATTTCCTGGCTTTAGGAGCGCTGTAGTCTGCAATGCATCACGGGGTAGCTACTAAAGTGGGTTTACTAAACAGTTGCTTTTAGACTTTATATCCTTTAGCTTACCCAACTTTTCCTACCTTTTTCTTTTCCTGAAATGGGATTTAGAGAAAATCTAAGCCCATCACCTTCTTTCAGTTCATTCTCAAGATCCAAAAGTTTCAATCTTGCTTTTTGAACTCCCTCCCTCCTTCCCTCTCTCTCTCTCTCTGTCTTACTTCTCCCTCAGAACTCCTGAGTTTCTGTTATATTAATTGGTATATACATCATACATATAATCTCCCCTATTTATTCCAGTATTCCCCTTGCACTTTGGATTATTTGCCAAGTTTTGCATTTCTAAGAGCTATGCATTTCAGTCTCCTTTATATTACCCGCACCTCATTTCAACTTTACTTTGAATAAATAATTAATTTTGAATAAATAATTAATCTTATCAACTTCTTTTTGGGGAGTTGAATTCATGTTCAATGTTTCATGACAGTCCTTTCTAAAGGTACATTCTCCCAAGTTTTAAAACCTCCAATTTATTCATGATTTTTTTCGAAGCTTCACGGTGCTTCTATACCTATATCGTCGAATGCACCAAATCTTAAATTAATCGGGTTATATTAGGATTATCGGATTATCAACTTTTTGGTTTATTAAGAAATTAGCATAACTATGCCAGAAGCACTATATAATTAATATATATAATAACATTAACATTTAACTCTGTAAGTTTGAGATTTCTCGTTTAGCGGCATATACTATAAATTTAGTCGAATTTGATTTATATGTTTTGCCTGGAACAACTTGAATACAAAAAATACATTTTATGAGATTAAACATTGGATTACACAATTTATTAAATTCATAAATTACTTCTAGCACACGCAGTTTCAAACTAGCTCTCATACAGAATGGGTGCTATATTATAACAAAGTCAGCTGATAATAAGATTCTAAAGATTCAAGGACTGGGTTAAAAGTGAATTTCAGTTTTTCGAATTTTGGTGGCATTTTTACCATAAAATGTGGTAGCAATATTACTTAAACTTTTTTCTGCGTGTTTGAAACACACGCCGGAGACGAGTGTGAGCGATAAGAGAGACTAAGATAAAGTAAATGGCTGAGAATGAGATTACAGCAGCAGTAAAGTCTATTCCTTACTAAAGTAGTAAGATTACATATATTCATTTTGTGTTTAAAAATACTCTGAACTCTGTATGCATACCGTTTACCACCCTTTGAATTATTTTACTTTTCTTGTTCCTCAAATCAGCGCTTTTAGATAAAAGATGGCGATTTTTACAGATTTGCACTATATTTTATTGCCATCAGTACTTCTCTAGTATTTTTATGTCACCGATAACTGGTTCTGCTGAAGAACAGCACAAAGCATTACAATCGCAGTATATTACAGCGTAATCTTCTAGTCGTCATCGGTATATTGTGATATTTGTGATATAATTGGCATTATTGGCATTATTGCGTATGTGACCTGGCGGCCCAGATCGGATATGTTGCAATAGTAGTAGGGATAGAAACCGGTTCCTAGTGTAGCGTGCCTGACGCCAAAATAGCGTGGGTTTAGTCAGTCGAGTCGAGGTTCTGCTTGCAACAAGGAGTGTGTGTGTGTGTGTGCAGCTTGTTCGTGCGTACAGCATGGCGTCCCCACTGACAGGCAAGGAGGTATTGTAATTCCTTTTTATTGTAATAAATAATTTCCATCCAAGTAATCCTAATGTGAATTTCTGTAGTAGATAGATTCTTCCTTTATCCCACATAACGATTTAGGAATATTTTTAGGGACCTTTAGGTGTATTTTAGAATTTCGTTAAGCTCGCCCCGTCGGACCTCATGTAATTTGTGATAGAATGTTCGATCCTGTTCACGGTACCTATTGCTCTACGCCCCTTGAGCTAGAATATGTAAAGAGGTTACGGCAATATTGGCAGACACTGTAGAAGATGACGAAGAACAGGGTCTCTCTGGAAGAAAGAGCCTTTGCAGGCGATTGATGACAGTATTTGGACAGCATTAACCGCCTCCAAAAAACATGCAAATGAGTTTGGAAGATGGAGAAAAGACTGCATATCAATAGAGGAGGAAATCCGGAGGAGAGTGGCAGTGGCATTTGTGGATACGGAGATTTAGCTGCTACCAAACGGTATATTGTCGTACCAGTTTGGTCCCATTTTATTACGGTCTTCTCAGGACATTGAAGAAACACTTGGGAGTGTTTTATTTTGCCGAGTTTGAACACCTGGAAGCCATTATTCACTAGTGTGTGCGGCACATTCTAAAAAAAAGTGATTCTAGGGAGTGAACAGAGACAGCAAAAATACGTGCGGCAACTGCATACGCAAGGAGAATAGCATTAAGAGGATGGTCGTTTCTACCAAATTATAATTTGTGCAATATGTGAGAAAAATAAAGTGCAAAGCAAAATATAATATTGGCACTCCTTAGTAGCATGAAATGTGAGAGATACAGGAAAATTCAAATCGGACCGAAATATCCTTTCAAAAAAGGAATGACGACATTAGGAGCTAAAATTTGACATAACCGCAGTAAACGTCTGGAGTATTCATAAGAAGGTGAAAGAAGCGTACAAAACTGTTGAAAAATATTACGTTCTATAACAGGAGACTTAAAAAGCAAAAATGGAAGTGATAAACATCCGTCCAAAATCTTACAGGGATTATTCCTTTTCTGCTTGTAACATCGGTACGAGTTTAAAGTCGAGAGAATTTTTCTTTGCTAAAGGGCAAACCAGAGCTGCAAACAAAACTAAAAGAGGACTTACATCCATTGTATTATCCCGGAATCCACGCTATGAATATTAAAGGAAGGTGTGGTGGTAATCAATTTCAGACAAATCTAAAGCAGGAGATAGGGTGGTTTGTTTCCCCACAGACAGGCACCAGATGGAGCACCTAGACCTAATCTATTGCGTATCACGTCCGGCATCCCTTCGTTTAGGTGACGTAAGCCGGGGCTTATTGAAATTCCATTCACGAAGCCCCAACTCCAAATCATTCTTCCGGAAACAGAATTGCTTCTTCGTCCATCCTTATGCACGTCTGAATGCAAAGCATAGTGCATTATGATCCGGATTTCTGCCTTCCTTATGCACGACGACCGTAACTTAGGTTATGTAATTGCTTGTTTGCAGATGCCTAGTTGATTAGACAGAGTATTCTAGCTATTCTTTCAAGATTCCGTTTACTCACGATATCTCTCCAGAGTTTGGGATGCGGGATTGGAAGATATATCTTTTGTGTGCTTCGCTTTCCTAAAATTATTGAGTGCTACACGTTTCTACTTTATTTATCTCTTACCTACGTTAAGTAGAAAATGCAATCCATTGGACTCAGAAATTCTATAATGAGGTTTCATTGCAAATACACGTTTAGAAGTCCCTCGAATACATAAAGGGTATATTTAGAAAACAGTTCATGTGTTTGTGTGTGTGTGTGTGTCTAACAAAAAGCGAAAATTAATATGAATATTATTTTTAAGGAAGATATCATCTAAGAATTCAAACGAGGGTTATCTTGAAATTGCCTCGTTGTCGAAAACATAATAAGTTTAAAGTATTCGTGGATAAAATGTATATCTTAATTATTTTTATCCATTGACCTGTGCGTTTTATTCGCACTGAATTTTGTGTAGGTGAGAAATCACAAGGGACACAAAAAATCTTAGGGAAAAATGTGGAACGTACTAAAATATACAACCTTTTTAAGTTATTTGTGTAGTTTTCGAGAAAAAAAATTGTTGTTTCTAGCAGCACATCCTCGAGTCTTGGTTTTCTACTTACTCCACCAGTGGAAGGGAAAGTTTTTCATTCATTCAAAACTTTGGTATGGAAGAGACACTTTTAAAGGTATTGTATCCTGAATTAAAACAAAATGGTGTCTGTGTACAACATGGCTCGAAATCGAAAAGTTAAATAAATACAAAATTTCTTCACTCAGACAACAAAAATAATTGACTCAGACAACGCTTGAAGAAAGTCACCCAACCACAAACTACCCTTTGAATAGAAACTGTTTCATTATTTTTTGTTTTTTCAAAAGCTTCAAAAAGTTTTTTCGAAAGGTCTGGCAATTTTTTGTAAAATATTGTATACAAATTGAGATATTAACGTGACAATTGCAATGTATATCTCGAATTTTCTATGATAGCTCATGAAGCCCGCTTTATTCAAATCATACATACTGGTGCTCACTTCAAAGTGTGTAAAGACATATGTATGACACCACGTGTCTAACCGCTAAGCCTATAATTTTTCCTCTCTAGTGCTTTCGCAGAGACTCGTAAGTCGGAGAAGTTTCCTAGCAAACACGGCGTTCAATCTAAATGTGACAACACCTCGTAACAATAGACGCATCATACCTATGTGTTCCACCAAAACCTCTTTCGCAGTGTTTTGTTCTCCGTGGTCTAGGGTATCATGCTAACTTCTGGTTCCCGATGTCGCGGGGTTAAACCTAGAGGACGGCGATGGATTTTTTTCGGGCGTAAAATAAATCATGTAGCATGGCTTCCTTCAGAAGGGAAATAAAGCCGGTGGTCTCGTGTCGTAGATTTACCGCACGTAAAAGAACCTCAAGCCTGATGAAAAGGCCTCTGAGCCAAATTTCCCGTCTTTCACGTCTAATATAGAATGGGACGCTAAGGAGTACAGCAGTTAAAGAGCGTCCATAAATAAAATTCAAATTAATTTGAATCGAACTACCATGAAAACTGCAAGCGGGTCACTTGTTATCATCGGTAGTGTAAGACAACATGAATTTTGTCAACATATGGCTTCCTCCTGAGAATGTAAATAAAACACTATCTGCGATGAATGAAGGGACGTTGGCAGGGTTACGCAAGAAAGATTAATAGGTTTGATTGTTAATTTTATTTTACGCTTTTGTGTGCGACTTTGTGAACTACGTTATTTGGTCTACGTTTTATGTTAATACCTAAAAAGGGAAAAGGGATCAGAATACGTAAAACGTATTTTGTGTACATAAGTAAAACTAAGTTTGGAGTTAATTATTGGAATTAAGATGGCTCTCGTAACCGTACTTTAACCGCTCATGATTATATGTAAATATTTATTGTCATATTATATTCTACTCTTTATCATGCTTTGTAAACCTTGCATATTATTTAATTGTTAAGTCAAGTAAGGTATGCATGGTCACTCCATATTTAATATTACCCTAATTGTAATAACAGTAGGTTATATAATTATATCCTTAATAATAAATAGACGCAGTTAGTAAAGATAAAGCTGTTTTGGGACAGGTCTTCACTACAAAAGACTATTGTGATATACGCCTGCAAGAAATACTCAAGCTTCGACTCTTGGTTGTCACCAAGAAATAAGCAAGTAGGGTTTTTTTTTCATTATACTCAATCGTATGACGAATAAGATTTGAAGAGCTAGCGCCTAAAACTTTCCACAGCTGAAAAATGCGGCAAAAAGGAAGCATGGGAAAGTAGGAAGTCAAATAAGTGCGCCAAGAAGAAATACAATACATATAACGCCAGCGTCACAAAGGAACGTTAGTCAGTATCATACTGCCTCTGAGACACACTCTGTGCCTGTCATGAGAAGAAATTCGCGCCGAAATGTAAAGTGTCGTTAATAAGTGGGTTTAGCAATCTATTGAATAATATAATTCAGAAATTATATATTGGTGCGGAAGTTTACTAGTACGACTTAAAATTGTTATAAAGAGCAAGTTTTTTGTAATTTCTTAACGAGTGTTTCCATGACCAACAATTTAATGGGGAGAATAAAATTACGTCTCTTAACAAGTTTACCTTTTATGTAATTATTTAATAATATTTACCCTTGCATAACCGCCGCCCTGGATCTCCCTGAAACTCACGTTCTATCGAAATGAACTCCTGAGGCCATCACCTACTTTATTACAGCAGAATAAGCTACAAGAGTCATCCACCGCTATGTAGACCCAGGAAGAGAAACAAGAGAGATGGCGAGAGCAGTAATTGATCATCAAAGGTAAAGTAAAACAAATTACACAAGCTCTACAATAATACACACTTGTTCCAGAACGCCGTGAGGTATCTATCTCAATCTGTCAAGTTGAATGCTCGAACCTAAAATAAGTACCTACTTATTTCTATACGGATGAAAAGGACACTCGTGAGAATTTGCAATATGCTTAGACTCCTGTCAGTGAAACAAAATAGTTTTACATTGGTTCCAAGTGTGTACCATTCTCCTCCAAGCACTTTCACGCTTGTTGAATCATGCTGGGTAGATCTCATCCAGCATTTCAGGTGTCACAGTTACCATTGCCTCAAGTATGAATTGTCTCACTTCTTTACATTCTCGGGGCGTCTAGCAAAGACACGAAATTTTACATATTCCTAAGAAAAAATCTGGGGCGTAGTGGACGACCTTGGAGGGTATCGACAATTATTGATGAGTCTGTAGTGAACACCTAATAATAATAATAATAATAATAATAATATTATTATTATTATTATTATTATTATTACATTGTCGTTTTTCATTTCTTACCTGTCTGGGAACTCTTGATCAAGGGGAATTTCATTGTATTATGGGTGGTGTGACCAAGAGCACCGTCTTGTTTGAATCACACATTGTGTTTTTCATCATCGTCTAATTGATAGATGAAATCGGCGTAACTTTAATTCTGGTAACGACGAGCATTTAACCTACCATTCAAAAACACTGGATCTTTTATTCTTTGCCGGAATATATCAACCCATAATTCAATTTATTCAGGGTAGAAACTGACTTCTATGAATTCTTTAGACGCCTCTGAATCCCATATCAGACAATTTTGAGTTTAACACAGCCATTGAGCTGGAATCAGCTTTTTTCGGATGTAAACAGTATATCCAACTCATCAGTCAGAAAATTCTGTAAAAAAAAAAAAAAAAAATAGGTACAAAAATTTACGCGGAGAGGCAGGTCAGGTTCTTGTAGCTTATGGTGTGCTGTAATCCTGTATGAGAACAACCTCAAGCATTGTTTCACAGCTGTGTGGCAGGAGCCGAGGGATAAATTAGTTAACCTCATCAGCTGAGGCAATGATGTTTGTGAATGATGCATCATTGTATCTAGAATTGCGTTGTTAATATTCTTCGACACATCGCACGTGTATTTCGACAAATTGGGCCTGTTTATTGAAATCGGGCTATGTACATATCAAAATATGAATATACACTTGCATAAGCAAATACTGTACACAAACGAACATAATAAAGAAAAATAACAAATGTATACAATTTTTCATTTAAAGTGATTACCTGATAACGTTTTGCACAATGTTAATTAGGAACGTTCTAAAATTCTGGATACTTCGTAAGAAAAGCTTCTCGAAGGCTAAGAAATTGTACTGATGCTGCCCTTCCACCACAACCTCATTTCGTAGTATTCCACAATAAAAGTGAAGTTCTCGGTGTTCATGTTTCCCTTCGAAAATATATAAATAACTACAACCGTCTTATCCTCCTTCCATTACTCCGACAGTAAAGCAGACTATAAATGTTGTAAGGAATTGACATTTTCACGAGTTTTATTTTAAAGTTAATCCAGTTAATACAGGATATCATTGCACGAAACCAGCTTATAATAGGGAAGACTGCTCCTATTGAAAGGATGAAATGGAAATAAGCTACAACATAATAATTTTCATGGGGGATACTATAATAGCCGAGTTAGCAAGATTACCCATTTGCTTCAGTGTTTCAAAACAGTTCACATTCCAGCCATGAAGGCAGTCATTACCATGTTAGTACTCTTCGTCGTGCTTGCTATGCAACTTCCTCGCCACCTATGTACTGTACTACGTCATTTCCCTTAGAGCTGACACTTGTTTAAAAAAATCGACTCTAAGCAATGACGTCACCACACATTGATATGGACACTGAGCATGTGTGTGTATACACGAAATAAACTTACTTTATTAATGATGTAGAGATCGTTAAAATGCAATTTATGTCGAATAAGGTTTTTGTATATGTAATTAGCCCACATATTCGCTGTTGTTCGTTTGAAATTTCCAGAATTTTATGCAACACATCTTCAAGTAGAGTTCCCTTGATTCTCCTGAGCTCATGTGAAGAGTATGTAATAATGGTAAACACAGTTTATGGTGTATCATCCTCCTGTGTGCTCATATATGCATACTAAAAATGTGCATTGAAACCATTTCAATGATTTAAAGGGAGTAGATAGGAAAACAAGTAATTGCTTAAAGTTTGTTCTGTTAATTAATTAACACAGTGTATATAATTGCTGCATATTTTTAATATACAAGGTGGTACAGATGCATGCTGTTCACCCTAAAAGTTTGGATCACGTATAAGTGAGCCGATAATTATGTTTATGTTTTCTTCTATCTTCAAACATATGGCTGAGTAAACTTAACCAACATTTTTTAATTATGTCAATAAATTGAGGAAAAACTGAATATAGACTATGATCGAAGACTACTTACTCTTTGTACCTCATGTGAAAAAGCTGGAACTTCTGACTTCATAACCCGGTTATATTGGTTCGAGTGGGTGGTGTGCTATGACGCAGTAAGGGTAACTCTACATGTGCGCCCACTTGCCAGGGCTATCAATTTCTTCGACGGCGCAGTATGTCTCTGTAGCATGCAGTATATATGTTGAGACAAGATACTAACCTGGAAGTCATTATTCATCGCCCGCGCGTTGGTAGCATAAATAGAACGGAGTATTCCAGGCGGTCTTAATCACTGAATTGGCACAAAAAAGCAGCTCCGCAAGTTGGCAAAGATCTATAGCTTGCAAGCACGCAAGCTTACGTTCCTTACATACGCTCGATGATGGAGTAATATCCGGAATAATAAAGTGTGTGCCTTTTACTTCCATACAGATAAGGGGAAAATCTTACACAGGAATTTTTACAGGAATTATTATCTGATGCTCAGGCAAGAACATTTGTGGCCATAACTTGAGTTTTAAAACGTGTCGAAATGAAACGAGGACGCAAATAATCGAAGCTCCTCAATGACCAATCTCTAATTAACTTTAGAATAAGGAGAATACCTTTTAAAGCGAATGTTTTATAAGTTTTAGAGCAATATCGCAATCTTTTTATTTTTGCACAGGCATTATTTTGCTGTATGTCCCCAAGACCTGCTACAGACATTCTGTAGATGTCTTTTTCTTCTGTAAGAGGGCATCCACTCCAGCAAAAAGTTTTTCAGCCATCGGTCGTACCTCATTATGTTTACGTAATCGTACCGACTCTCATTTTATCTCATACTAGCTGGATTACGCGACGTTGTAGTCATTTTCTTTTTTTAACTTAAATAACCATTTATTTAATTTAATTTATCTCCCTCCGTTCTTTATAAACTATTGTATGGTGTAGAAGTTTTTATATTGAGTCCTCCTCTTTACCCCTTATAAATAATTTTGTACAGCCCCGCTATTCCCAATCAGGGATGAAAAATCCCCTTATATTCACGCAAAAGAATGCGAAACAGCGACGGAACGTTCGACTTCCTTAACCTTCACCGAAGGTCTTCCAAATCATTGAAATGCTGCATAAATTATATGTATTCTTTGGCGTTGGAACAAATGGTCGAGTAAATTTTATTTTCTCTACCACGTACTAAGTAGATAGAGAAGGTATTCCATTTCAACCAAAAATTCTATAGACATTTCACCGGAAAAACATGTTTTGAGGTGCCTTAATAAAAAGCATTTTTGGAAATAGTTCCGTATGTATGTCTCTCTGTCTATGTGTCTGTGAACAGCATAACTTAAAAAGGAAAAGTCGGATAAGTACCAAACTTGGTATTTAAATTCAATACCTTCCAAGGATACGACACAAAGATTTTTCAAGAAAATCCCCTCACCTCCTACTTCTCTTTACATGGAACGTTTTTCGAAAATTTATATTTTTTTAAAAAAAATTGCTAAAGATTTTGATTAAAATGCCATATATTAAGGATAATTACATGAGAAATAAAATGTATGTCGCGAATTTTCTGGAAAGAGCCTATAAATTCCTTTACACTCGGAAAGAATTTTGTATAATCTTGTATAACTGATAAACATTAAGCGATACACGAAAACGTACTACACAAAAAATCGGATGTATTGCACGCAAATGACTTTCTCTACTCTTATACAAACTATTTTTACAAATGCTTATTCTCCATCTACTTCATGCTAATCGATATATCGATGTTAATCTTCTTGCTAATTCTCTTATAGTTGCAAGGAAAATATAGGCTTTAAGCGGCAGTCAAACCTTTAAGAACTGGTAGCTATGTGGAGCATTACAATTTCTTTGCATGTCCAGGACATGAAAAAACGAATAAAAAATTCACATTTGAGAAAAATTATATGTATTGGAAAATTCAAACAAATAACAAGGGATATCTCCGAATTGGTTCACTTCATAAAAAATGTATATGACATAAATTGTGTGTTGCAACGAGCTCTACGTTTTTGTATAGTAAACTTTTGTCTATCTCTTACAGTTTGCCAGTTATGCGAAAGTCATTCAGAATGAAGAGGGCTTTTGGGGACATTCCCAGAAAGTTGAAGATATACATTTCATTTGTCATAAAATATCTTAAACATATGATATTTTAATCAAAATCGTTAGAGCCATTTTTTGATAAAAACTTTCTAAAAATGTTCCATGTAAAGGATAAGCTGGGGTGGGGAATTTTCTTGAAAATCTTCGTGTCGCATCCTTGGAAGATAGTAAACTCAAGTACGAAGCTTGGCATTTATCCGACTTTTCGTGTTTGAGTTATGCTTTTCACAGGTAGACAGACAGACACAGACACACATACACATTACATACATAATACAAATTTATCTCTGAATAATAGTATAGAATTACTGATTTTACGTTTTGTAACTTTGAAAGTCTGCAGCTTCTTTTGATAAAATCCATTCCGACTTTCTTCATTTTGTTTCTCGTTGTGAGTCAACTTCTCTACTTGTGCTTCATGCAGTAATAGACTCTGTATTATAATTATATAAATTCTGTTTGACTTTCTCTACCGCGTATCTAGGGTGGATGGGGAAAGTATATTTTACCCAAAATATGATATACAATTTCACTGAAAATACAGATTCACATGAGAGAGAGAGAGAGATAGAGAGAGAGTGATAGAGGAAGAGAGGTTTTTAACATCATAAGTAAAAAACTAGAACTCGAATGGATATCAAGGTTGCAACACAAATATTCTCACGAAACTCGCCCTATCACAAACTATTTTTTCTTCCCAAAAATAGCTCTAACGATCTTATTTAAAGTAATGCTGTTAGGATAAACGCGCCGCCAGCCATTATTGCTATAGTTTCAGCCCGGCCTATTTCCGCCTCGCCTGTGGGGATTGAAATCTATGTAGTTAATATGGTGAGAACGGCCACTTTGTTGGCGGTTTTGTCCTTCAAAATCTTGCTCGTTTCTCGTCCTATTTTGTCGCTGGTTATCTCTTGGGGCCTGATTTCGATATCTGTCCCTGACGTGATAAGGATCTGGCCTACGGTGATTTTCATTCGAACGTGCCCCCGCCCCATTGAAATTTTGAGCAACGTATCTTTCCTCATTTGTTCGTTGGTGGAAATTATTGGTGCCCCTTATTTCGCTTGAATGGTCCTGGAAAGCTGTTAAAAGTTCCAGTGCCTCTGCTATTGTTCTCGGTTTAGCGATAATTAAATGGTTTCTGATGTGCTCATTGAAATGGTGGGCCATCAAGGAGATGAATTCCTCCTCTCCCATTGGTGCTTAGGCAGTCGGCTCTGTGGCGTTAATTTTAGAAAATAGTCCACCATTGTTTCATTTCGATGGTGTTGATATCTCCGATTGTTAATCTGCATGCGCACCGCATATTGTGTCCTGCTATTCTACTATTTGCTCAGAAAAGCCTCTCGGAATTGAGATAACAGGTTTGATCACCCAGCGTAAGTCTATACCAAAATAAAGATTGACTCAGTAAACCTCTCCTGATTATAAGCATTTTGTATTGTTTCGGGATATCCTTTAATGCAAAATACGCCTCTACATCCATAATGTAACGGCGGACATTATCATGCCTGTCATCAAACGTCGGTATCGCAATTTCGTTTAGGAATTATGGCACGGACACATGATTATTCAAACACAATATTAGAGTTACATTCGTATCGTTATTACTAGTGGCTATAGGAGAAAATGCACCACCATGCATTTCCTCCGTTGGTTGCATGTTTGTCGAAACATCAGGTGAGCTGGCGGAACGTATGTTATGGCTTGGATTATTTATCGGCTCCATTTCGAGCCGTTGTGCATTGTCTTGTAGTCCTGCTAGCTCACGTGAGGCTGCTTCTACTCTGAGATTGGTTGTCTGCCGAGTACCAGACAGTTGCGCAATTTGGTCTTTTAAATTGGTCAACTCATTTACTTGTAACTCTTTTTGATCCTGGATAATCCTGATCATCCTGATCCTGGATTGATCCTGACATTTGTGCCTCCAATTATTTTCTAATCTGTGCTGTCGCTTCTCCATTATTGTGCAACTGCGCTGAAATTCAGCATTCAACCCCTCTTGCATTTCTAAGGTACTACTTCTAACTTCTACTATTTGCCCTTTTAGTTTCTCAACCTCATTTCTGTGATTCTTTGGCCTCAACTCTAAATAACAAAAAATCTTCCTGCATAGCATTCTAATAACATTGAATTTCCTCTAATCGACCCCTAATCTCTCTTTGCTGTACCTCAAACCTAGCTCCTATCCTCTGCTCTAATCTATTTCCTAATTTTTCTTCCAAAACCTCATTTTGACTTTGCAAATTTCTGTTTAATCTCTCTTCTAATCTTTATTTTGATTTTGCAATTCTTTGTTTTCATTTTGTAAACTTTCATCTAGCTTTTCTGTTAATGCTGTATTTTGGTTTTGCAATTCTTTGTTCTGATTTTCCAAACTCTTATTCAATCTCCCTTCTAATTCTTTATTTTGATTCTGTAAACCTTCACTTAAGTTGACGAATCTTTGCTGTATAACTAAAACAAGGCTATTTTTGGTCATAGCGTTAATCTCTATTGTCTGGACATTTTCCGGAATATTTGTTTCCCTACTGTCTAATGACCTACATTCTACCTGTCCTGCATGCATGTTTCGGATTCAATTATCTCATTCTCCATCTAATTAGCACTTACAAGTTCTTTTTAAACCTTTTTATTTCTAAGTAACATTAATTAGTAATATTATTATTCAATTGTTACGTGCATGTATTTATTTCGGGAAAACTATAGAAGTATATGCGTACGTTATTTTTGCTGCGTTGACCTGTGCTCCGTTGACTTGCACTGCGTTGACCATGATGCGCTGATTTGGATGCTGGGTTGATCTGTAGTGCGTTGACCTGGATGCTGGGGATTTCTTCTGGCGATCGGCATGTTCATCCGCTGCAAATGGTCTGGGGTTCGGTGCACGCTGTCATTCGATCGTTGTCATCGGAAGTTCTCCTGACACGTTGGGTGCCATATTGGGACGGACATCATTGGGTGTTATATTTGTACGGTATCGGTTTTGCAGGGGGAAAGAAAGGAGGTCGGTGAAATATCGAAAGAGCATGGATGTACATGTTTCTCTTGATCTCGGGTTGTGTTAGCAGATGACAATTTATATTTTATACGTTTTATTCTGTCCTCCTTAAACCATTCCCGCAATTGATCCATCCACGCAAATATATTTAACATCCGGCCACACAAATATATTTAACTACACCATCGCCAATCAAGTTATAGCCACATGATAGCCCATTGTGTTGTCCACGTCTGCTCGCGTAGGATTCCAGATTACAAGTGCTTGTCTTTACCCTTCGCTCCGCATTCAAGGTTTTTAACCCTCACGCTCTGACTGCCTTGTTTCCCCAAGTCACGTGTGTGCCCTTAGACAAAAGAAATGTTCGGCCGGCATTCCGCTCCCCTAAGGGTATGTTTACTTCCCGGCGTATACCTACTCTGTAGTGTCTTATAAAAATATGTTACATGATTATATATTTATTTAGGTGATATGCAAATAGACTTTATATATTATTATCCTTCTTGCTTCAGCGTATCCATTCAGTTTGCATTCATTGTGGATGTATATTGTTTGTTACAGCTTCATTTTAGATTTTTTCTCAAAATGACGGATGAAGGTTTTAGAAAACAAAATTGGATAATCTGTTACGTGTGGATGCATCATCGTTATTTTTTAGAAATAACAACTGTTTCGTGTCTGCAAAATTTGTATATAAAACATATTGTTAAGTAGCATACCCCTATATTAATGCCTGATAATGCAAGTTTGCTTAGTAGCAACAAATCTAATGCTTATACTGAGAAACCAAAATATTTCAGAAGCTAATATTGAAGCACAGTAATCATATTTGTCATTTGAAGCGTTCAGGCATCTACGTTAAAGCTTTTTTTCGTTAGACGAGTATATTAGTTGCCTATTAATTTGTATTACATAAACAAGCACGCCGTAGAAATAACGGAGGTGAATGGAAATAGATGCAACTTATTGACATTATGAAACACAAATGTAATGCTTAAAAATCCCCAAGGCGCTATGGTACAAGGATAACACGAAGAAGAGAGCAAATAAATCAGTAAGGCTTTATTTCATTACATGAAGACAGTGATGACGATAGTGATAATGAAAAGCGTTAATTGATTAGTGTAGAATGATCAGACGTTTTGATTTTTAATCTATGGATTTTTAATGTGGCAGGAGAAAAGATGGGTTATGTTTGGCTAATAAATATTATATACGTTACTACTTTTCATTAAATATGTATGAAAGTCATCTGAAACGTTAAATACAGTTCTTAAAGAGATTAAAAGTTGCGTAGGTATAGTTTTAACGACTTGATGTTATAAACTATTAAGATTAAGAATATGAAGTGTTATATTTTCTTTAACTTATATAAATGATCCTCGGAACAATAAGTTGTAGATTTCTCCGAGATATCGTTCACATTTCTTTGCAATGGCAAAATACATTTCTTCCTGATTTCAGGTTTACTTGGACATCTGAATTAACAATTTATTTGGAGGTATACAATATATTGGTACGCAGAGGAACTATACAGGGTTTTAGCGTTTCTGTTTCAGCTTTTGTTCGGAATTTATGTTGATGCCGACACGAACACTTCTGCTGCATATGGTACACATAAACTGCACTTAACTATACCATTCACTAAAATATAAGCAAAATAAAATCACTACTTCTCCGTTTCAACATCAAGACATTTTTTATTTTTCTTCTAGTAGCGCCAACATAAACAGTGACGTCAGACCAATAACGACGTGACATAGTCTCACGTTACTTCTTTGCAGATTAAAGTGTAATTTAATTACATTTGGGTTATTTTTTATTTACTGATATTATTTTTGGATTATACGTGAAAATTTCAATCAAAAGTCTTATAAGTTGCTATAATTACATCTTCATGTAAACGTTCATTCCAAACATTTGTCAGTTTTGAGTGCTGAATAAAACATGAGAAAAATGAAACTTCGGATGGAGAGGATGATCTGGGCAGGATTGGAACTGTGAACCTTCCGTTTACAAGTGCTTGTCTTGATGAACTAAATCAAACGTTTTGATTACACATATCTAACTCCAGGTAGAATCTAAAATTAAAATGTGTAGAAATCAATATATAGGGTTTTTCAACAAGAGTGCTCTGTATTTGAGCTTAAATAAAACACGTTCTATAAATGATAGAGGTTTATTTCTTTTTTATTTTGGAACATAACTAATGTCATTGCATGTGGAGGAGAACATCAGTTAAGCGACCACCGCGACTTCGTTGGGTTGCATGTATACGGTTGAACCAATTTTCAATGACAGAAGAACGTAAATGAGGCCCAACTTCACCAATAACATGCGTAATATTATTCATAAGATCATTTACTGTTTCTGGCTTGTTGACATAAACTCGAGATTTAACATAACCCCACAAGAAGTAACCCAACGGCGTTAAATCACATGACCTCGGGGGCCAGTTAACATCATCACCACCACCACCACCACCACCACCACCACCACCACCACCACCACGGGAAATGATGAAACCTCTGAACTTCTCCTTCAAAATATCGATTGTTTCGAGAGCAGTATGACATGTGGCACCATCTTACGGGAACCAGATAATTTTGAGATCCATACCACCCAATTGAGGCCAAAAATAGTCCCTTATAAGAGCCCGGTATTTTTCTCCATTGGCAGAGCTTTTCCATCTCCATCTTGGAAAAAATATGGACCAATGATTCCACTATACCAAAATCCATACCACACAGTAACCTTTTGGGGATAAAGTGGTCGTTCTTGAATCTGCATTGGATTGTGATTGCTCCAAAAGCGGCAATTTTGTTTGTTAATATAAACATCCATCCAAAATGGACTTCGTCGTTGAAGATGGTTTTTCGACAAAAATTCGGGTCAGCTTCCAATTGCTCCATAGCCCAGTCAGCGAATTCACGGCACAACCTATGGTCGTTGGGCTTTAGTTCTTGAGATAACACCATTTTGTAAGCGTGATACTTCAAGTCCAGATGCAGAATTCGCCAAGTTGTGGTTCGCGAAACCCCAATTCTTGCGCTCGACGAACAATTTATTTGTTTAATTTCTCGCGTACACTCTCACGAACGGCGCCTATGTTTTCGTTGGAGCGGTTACGTCGATTACGTAAGGCTTTCTTTGATCGCTGACAGAACCACTTCTTTCGAATTTATTGATCAAATGCCGAATCGTTCTCTCGCAGGAACGATTATGCACACCGTAAACTTCACGCATTACACGGAAGGTTTGGCGAACAGATGATCCATTTTGATAATAATTTTTCACAGTTTCTACGCGTTGCTGGATGCTGTAACGTTCCGTGGCTATCTGCCAATAACAACTGTAACCACATGAAAATCATGACTGCTGTAACTAAATAACTGCAGCTAGCACATGTTAAAGATAGGACACTCTTGTTGAAAGACCCTATATATATTTTTACGCGTTTTATGTGATTGAATCCAAAAAGTCAGTTTACTGCTGTTAGTGTATGCTCTTCCCATAAGCTGAGTTTATTTCAAAGTTTCAAGAGCAGGCATGCGTTAATTTAAGCTGTCATTAAATTTTTCCATGCGAGAAGAGTAAGCCGATAAAATCTCGCCCTCCTTGAGTTTCAGTCAGCTGTTAAAACTGGGTTGATTTTGCAATGAACCGGTTCGGAAAATCGGATCATACACCCAGTTGGAATATTTGTAGCAATCTACACGTTTTTTTTTTAATTTTTTTTAAAACATTTTTTTCTATGTTTGCGTCGACATGGAACTTTTTTTTTATCATCTATCTTGTTTGTTCCCTGTAGATACAAACTCAAGCAAATGTATCTTCTCAACCATCTTAGCAGTACTGTAATCGAACTACGCAACGATTAGAAAATGCAACTTGAAATGCAGAACTACAAGAAGGCTTTCCTACTATATAAACACAACTTTTAAGGTAGCAGGGGTATCCCCGAGAGGAGAAACTATAAATAAAAATAAACAACACTGGTATTTAAAACTTCAATTGTCTCTATTATTGAAGAATATTATTCAAATAACTGCAACTTTATAAATTTGTTTCCAGGTATTTTATTAGTCAATATAAGGCGCTTATCATGTTAATATTGATAGATGTAACAATAAAAACAATTGTGTAGTCTAGTGTAATCCCTGGATATGAAAATTATAGGAATTAATTGTTCTTTCACACAAGCCGTGTGTTGGACAAGGTTGGAAAGGTAAAACCAGATGAGTGAAAAATTCAATGCCATAGCCAGGATTTGAACCACGGATCTCACGGTCTCCGCCCGGTTGCTCTGACCACTGAGCTACCATAGCAACATGCCGGCACGCCATTAAATTCTCCAGCTGACTCGCATTTTTCCCGGTAAACCACAGGGAGATCTCAAATTTGTGGTTTACCGGAAAAAATGAGAGTCAGCTAGAGAATTTAATGGCGTGCCGGCATGTTGCCATGGTAGCTCAGTGGTCAGAGCAACCGGACGGAGATCGGGAGATCCATGGTTTAAATCCCGGCTATGGCGTTGAATTTTTCAGTCATCTGATTCTACCTTTACAACATGAAAATTATAACTTGCATATTGATGAGAGTGTTTTAAGAACGTTTTCTTGCTGTAATTTGGTATTATGTATCTCGTTTATGTAAATTAATAATAAAATTACAGATGTTGTTACTAAATTAGTAAAAGCCATCACATGTGAAAATCACAATAGTGAAAGTAATTAAGTTCTTTCGAGAACTTTCATAGATGAAATCACGAGCTTTAGTTCCAGATAAGAGCGTATTAAAACCGAGTCATCAAGGAGAGCAATTAATAAAACATAAAAGTTGAAATATGTACTAATCAGATCTTAAGGAACCGTATTTACATATTAGTTAGTCTTAATTCACTTAAACATTACTTTATGTATGGAATTATAGGTTTATACTACACACTTGCTCTAAATATGTAATGTTTATTTGCCTTGGAGCTTCCTTTGATGACACAGGTGAAATCTGATGGCTACTCTGGTATTTTTAGAACAGGGGACAATAGAATAACACCCTGAATAAACTTTATCTTTCGTGCCACAAAGATTCATAGTAAAGCACAGTGAAGAGTCATCAAAGAAATGAGAACACACAAGGGAGAATGGAACTAAAGGAGAAGAATATGTAGTATAAATGAATGGCGCAACACAACCACTTCTGATTGCCTTTTCCAAGTGGGCGGTGCCGTAGCCGAGTGGTAGAACCCTCGCCTCCCACCAAGGGTTCGATCCCAGGTCACGGGATATAGGATTTGTGGTGGACGAAGCGACATCTGGGAGGGTTTTCTCTGCATTCTTCGGTTTCCCCTGCAATTCATTCCTCCAATGATCCATCATCACCTTTCTTTCATCCATTTCGTCTTCGTTTCATATCATCTTCTACCTCACTCTCATGTCTGGCAACGGGTTGATCCTCCGTTCCGGGTTTTCATTCTCTGACTCAATGTCAGAGGCCTCTGACACTAGGGTGTTTACAAGTCCCAGGGGGTGTAAGCCCTACATAAGAGGGAGACTAAATTAGTTGGTTAGAATATAATTTACATAATGCTAACTAAGGTATAGTTTCTGTACCTCTGTGTTATGGCATAGTGCTTTATAATAGGTTTAAAGAAAGAAATGGATATCCAGTATTCTAAAAAAGTTTATTAGAAGCCTAAATTAATATTTTTCATATCTGTTTTCAAAAGGTATTTCTTGTAAATCTTGTATTAAGATTTTAATGAAGAAAAACGTAAATCAATACAGTTTGAATCAGAAAATAGGGAGTGCTTCACTGAATCTATACTTTTTGCAAATAAGCCGTCGTGATACTAAAATTCCCTTTTACGCCGACATTAAGTTTTCCTTCACAGTCTGTTATTCTCTGGTTTTAAGGAAGAGATGGTGTTGTTGATGATGATGCCCGAAACTTAAATGTCTAATGCTACTTTATACGTATGTGTCGAGACATTTGCATGCTTTAGCTGGATGGAAGTAGCCAGCCTTTGCTTGCAAGAACGTTGGCAATGTAGAATAGTTTTTATGTATTACAAGTACCAGATGAGATGGCCCCTCGGTAATATACGAGGTTCGCCACTCTATGGACTTTTTGTGGTTAGCCCGAGTCGGTAGGCGAATGCTAGGTTTGTTCCGCTTCTACCACGACATTCCTGTCCATAATTTCCTGTGCCCATCATTTTAACCTTATTTCCGGGTTGATGCACCAGGCGACGGTATTCGGCATGTTGCGGCTGGACGGTGGTGGTGGTGGTGGTGCGCTTTGTGAAGGTTCCTCCCTGGCGTCGGTCGGACTGCTCATGGACCCTCTTCCGGGTATTTACGGAGCAGGCTGCCCTTAACGGGCCCCGGGGGCTCGAGGCTTGTGCACGTGCCTGGGCAGAGTAGGCTGCGTTCAAACTGGAAACGATAGGGGTCCGTCCATTCTGTCGCCCTTCAGACTTTTCCACCAACCTCTCCTCCCAGAGGTCGCGTTCGAAGCATAAAGGGCGCATTGGCCTCTATGCTGAGCTCTGCACGGATTTCGAGGGCCCCTACGTGATGTGTATCTTTATTTTTTTCCCCTTTATTGCCTGTGGCGTATCTGGGAAGACATTGCCGCTAGCGGGAGAGAGACAGTTGAGGCTGCCTGTCTGTGAAGAGCGGAGAGTGGTTCTAACTGGCTTCAGCTTTTTTCTCCGTTCAGGTAAAGTTTGGCTAGTAATTTGCTGCTGTTGATCGACATGCACAATGTCTTTCGGCCAATAATTTTAATTTACCTTAAGAGGAAATAACCTTATCCATATTAGGGCATTTGTCGGAGAGCAATATAAAAGTGCAGGTAATCTGTTCTAATTCTAGGTATAACATTGTAGTGTAGCAGAGCGGACCACTTGGATTTATAGCATTTTAAATATTGAGATTCTACACAATTTAAGTTCTGTTGTGTGCTTTAATGCAGTTATAACTACTTTGTAAATATAGATTTATTTCTGTAACCTCAGAATTTATGTATTAATCTATTCTTCCAAACACTGTTATCAATCTTTGTATACACTGGCCACTTCACATTGCTATCTGATAGCAGCCTTGTCAAGTGCTTCCATTTTATGCAATTATTCCTTTGTGTGTGTGTCTGTGTATTTCGCCCGAGGAACAATTACTTCGGCTTTAGAAATATATAAACTGCTGTATTAGCAAGTCAGTTTGCCATTTTATAAGCTGTAATACGGGTGCTATTTTATATGTTTTGATAATTCCTTTCTCTCATTGATTTATACCAAGCAATCATAGTGGGACCTTGTGACTAGCTTATTTCACTTTTTACATAAAACGCAATTCTCTGGGAGAGCCGAACCATTATGGCTCTCCTTTACCCAGTAAACACAACACCTAACATCGATAACAACATATCTGCTGGATGGCAACGATTGGGTTTACTTTTAACAGTCTGCAAAATGCATTCAGTCGACAAATGTATAGTTGATATTCATACGCTAAGTTATTGTTTCGTTCTAAGGACCAATTACACAGACTGTTATGTTTCGTTATTGCTTGGGTATATAAACCGGATGTTTTAAAAATAAATTCTGTTGTTCTCCAATCACCATGGAACATAGTGTAGTTTTCAACACTTAAAGACCTAAGTTTCTATCTCTCATGATGCGTCCCAGCGATGGGGAAAGAGGAGAGAAGAGCAAGACCGGAAGGGACAGAGTTGAAGTGGCAGAGAGAGGGGAAGGAGAGAGATGGAAAGGTGCAAAGTGGAAGAGGGATGCAGATAATGATGGAATATCGGAGAAAAGAAGGGAGCGAGGAGAGGGAGAGATAGAATTGAAGAGGAAGAAGGGGAGAAGAATTTCTGTAATAACACGAGTGGAGTTGTGGATTCTGGATAGTAATTAGGTGTATGCATTTAAGAAAACAAGTGACTAGACTAGGCTCTAGATCAAGCCGTATGAATATATTTTGTTTCATGTACTGTGTAACATAGCGATAAGCTATTTGTTGGCTGTAGTTTCCCGATATCGCCGACCATCGAATCGAAAGTCGAAAGCGTTATGAAATATTTGTGCTCCAAGCAAATCAGTATACCTGCACAGCTGCCATGAAAATATTACCCTCTAGCGCGGCTCACTTTGATTCATGTTCGACATGACAAAATATGAGGAATAGCCTCCCTCAAACACAATTTCTAGCTTCTGGGCTCATTTAGCACGTAGGTAATTTATTTTTCACAGTCGCCCATCAATCGTTTTGAAAATATAAAACAATCGAGTTCTGAAGATTGGAAATGTATAATGGACCTGAATACTGTCACACGTTTATAAAACCAGACGAGAATCATGAAAGGAAAGCAATTTTCGCAACTGCGAAAATCTATATTCAGTTTCTGTTTTCCGTCATGTGATTTCTTCTATGATAAATCTAAATCGGCCAACAAACACCTGACATTTGATAAACGGTTTCAGATGCTACTTTAAAAAATTTTAGCCGTTAAAGAATAAGACCTTCAGAAGTGTAATACTAAGCAGATCAACTCTG
This sequence comes from Deroplatys truncata, assembly GCA_030765065.1. Lineage (NCBI taxonomy): Eukaryota > Metazoa > Arthropoda > Insecta > Mantodea > Mantidae > Deroplatys > Deroplatys truncata. Next base: position 156,793,432 of record CM060978.1, read on the forward strand.
GAGAAGAAATAACTAGAATAATTTAGCTTTATATTTAACTTCTGCTTTGCTGTGCTCCGAATTTCTTCCCTTCTTCTTTTTCAGATACTGAAAAAATCTATTATACACAACAGCAGGAATGATTTGAAGCAAGAAAGAAAGAAATATTGCTCTGCGCCGTGGGCTAGTGTGTGGGGCCTGCGGGTTCGATCCCACCCACGGGGATGCGGATTTTAAGTCCCGGGTATAGGACCGGTGCCCATTCAGCATCGTGAGAAAAGTGAGGAGCTGCGGCAGGCAGCGATAACGGCTACAAAGGCCAACTCCTGGCTGGAGAATGCATGGTACTGGCCACATCACCTTCCCATATCGTTGGATGATAGCCCACCACTGGGCGTGAGACCGGCAGTCGGGTTTGCAGGTCTAGGTACTTCACGGGCTGTGGCATCACAGGATTATAATAATTATTATTTTTACATTATTAATACTATTATCATAATTATAATATTCGTGATATTACTATCGAGAAGACTTTTCCAGCACACATTAGAAGCGGATGGCCAATTCATCTACCTGTTATGGTCCTTGGGTTTCCCATAGACAGAATGTACAGAGCACAAATAATTGATGGTGTTCATAATCTGAAGGCCTAAAAAAAAAAAAAAAAAAAAAAAAAAACGCGGCCTAATCCACAGCTGTGCGATGGTATGTGCAGAGCTGAAACTCAGTTACGAGAGATGGTGTATTGGAGTGCGTATGCCGAAATAAAGGGAATGAAACCTTTTGTTTTTAATTCAACTTATATATGAAGCTAAAGAGGTAAAGCAATTTTGGTACAACCTCCGCTTGGAAAATGAAACAGGAAGAGATTAGTTTTGTCAATTACGAGGGCTGTTCCAGAATATCCGACCTAACAACAACAAAAAAAAACACAAAAGTTTTGGGAAGAAATCTTCATTTCTGTACGTAGTCTCATTTCAGCTCATACACTTTTCCCAGCGATGTTCAATAGCTTCAGTACCCTGTTTATAGAGAGAACCGTCGAGTTCTGCAAAATAGTCAACTGCAAACTCCACCTCTTCATTGTTGGCAAATATTTTACCACCAAGCCATTTCTTCAATTTTGGAAACAGAAAATAATCAGAGGGGATTAAGTCTGGCGGATAGGCTGCATGAGAAGGTAACTCGAAACTTAACTCATTGATTTTGGCCATTGGGATAATGGATGTGTGAACTGGTGCATTGTCTTGATGAAACAGAATTTTCTTTTCCGCTAAATGCGGTCTTATTTGCTTGATTTCATCATTCAACGGCTGCAATAAGTTTGCATAATACTCGCCATTAATTGCTTTTCCTTTTGAAAATAATAAATGAAAATTATCCCACGCACATCCCAAAACACTGATGCCATAGCCTTGCCTGGAGATGAACCGTCTTCGCCTTCTTCGGAGCCGATTCTCCCATTTCGTTTCATGTTTTGACTGTTCCTTCGTCTCAGGTGTGAAGTGATGGACGCGTGTTTTATCCATGATTACGAATCAAAGCAAAAACTCTGTTTTATTGCAGCGAAATATCACCAAACACTTGACTGAAACATTCCTCACGACGCTGCTTTTGTTCCATTGTGAGTAAATGCGGCACCCATCTTGCAGACAGCTTTCTCATGTCTAAATTGTCAGTTAGTATGCAATGTACAGCACTTTTTGAAATGCCTAGGATGTCTGATAGCTCGCGCACTTTCAGTCGACGGTCAAGCAATGCCATTTTGTGGATTTTCGTCATAATTTCTGGCATGTTATTTGGTCAACCACTGCGATATTCGTCTTGGCAGCTCGTACGGCCTCGCTTAAACTCTGTCACCCAATATTTTACTGCTGTAAACGACGGAGCAGACTTCTCAGAGTAGAATCTAGCACAGCTTTAATATTAGTTGGACTAAGACTTTTCAAATGAAAATATTGTATCACACAACTGTGGCCAGTTTTATCCATGTTTACAACTTCGCTGAGAGAGTTCATTATTAATGACTGCCAAACAATTACTAAACTACGTCGCATCGTCAAACTTCAAACTTAAGCTTTATAAGGTTGGTACTTTATACCATAGTATTTGTTTGAAAGAACAACCGCTATATATATACGTCAGGTCGGGTACTGCTGGAACTGCCCTCATAGGTTGTAAAGTTAGGTACCTCTGAGTTTGCTTTAATAACGGTGTAATTATTGTGGTAGAAAATGTGCTGGGGCTAAGTGTACCGTTGTTTTACAGCCTACTGGTGAACTTATATTATTTACAGATGTAAAGAATGCAAAATAAATGATTTGTTTTAACTCGGTCTTCAGCCTCATATTATGGACATACTCACTCCCAAAAATAAAATATAGCTTTTAACGCTTATTATTAACTAAAATAAGGTATCTGAAAGAGAAAATATTAGAAATGCGATTACAAAAAGAAAATATAAGTGTTCATAATTTAGTTTTAGATTTTATTCAACATAAGCAAATATAATAGTATGGGCATGCTAAAGAATGGAAGCTGAAAGATTACCCAAAAGAATAATGAAGTGGAGAAAAGGAAGACCATGGAAGTACGTGAATTCAAGGAATTAGAGGGACAATGGTGGATTGGGAAATTGAGGAAGATTTATGGTCCAATAGGCAAGAATGGAGAAAGTGATAAGAAGATGTTAAAAATAAAAACTGTGGTCTTGGGTGCCGGAGGTGTTTGTACATTTTAAATCCGGAGATATGTATATTATTATTAATTGTTATTATTACTATTATGATTATTAACTAATCTACAAATATGACAGTATTAATAATAAGGCGCAGAAATTTAGGGTTAGGGGAAAATCTTAGCTCTTTGTTAAAAGAACCACTGTATATGATTTGGTCTACTGCAGTCAAACAAACTTTATTTTCCAATTGATTTATGGTCCAATAGGCATGAATGGAGAAAGTCATAAGAAGCTGTTAAAAACTGTAATCTTGGTGCCGGAGGTGTTTGTACATTGTAAATCCGGAAATGTAGATATTATTATTGTTATTATTATTGTTCACTAATCTACAAATATATCAGTATTAAGAATAAGGCGCAGAAATTTAGGGTTAGGGGAAAATCTTATCCCTTTGTTAAAGAACCACTGTATATGATTTGGTCTAACTATAGTGAAACAAACAATGATGGTTGAGTGAAGTAGAGGCAAATTCACTATCCTCTTTCTATGCTATCTAGTCTAGCTTATCTAGTCGGTACTCAGTGGATATGTTCATAAGTATACTCCTTCCAGTATGCATTAAATACTATAAAAGGTAGTGAAGCTACGCTTTTGGCAATAACTCTCTGCCTTAAGAGTGCCTGGGTTTCACAAACAGAAATTGTATTAGATTGCTTGCTTGGGGCTAATTTTAATTTACATTCACTTATTTATCTTGTTGCTTCTGAAGTACCAGACAGAACAGAAGCTTGGTATTGTTACAGTTGTCACGTAAATTGCTGAAAGGTTCCTTTTAGTGTCATCATTCTTTTTGACGCTGTTTCCTGCAAGAAATATCATTTGTATTTTTATTTAATAAGGTTTAGTCCATTTTCGGATTTAGTACTTCCTTGTTGACTCTTCGTGACCTACTGCTAGATTAAGTTTGTCTTCCGATTTATTCAGATTTAAAAATCAAGTGATCCCCTAGTCTGAATTTTAATGCGCTTAAACATTGTTAAACATTGCACTGCGAACTTTATTTCCAATAAATTCACTTCATTTGGATTACAAGGCGCGTAGCACAAAAAGTTCAATATTGTATGGGATATAAAACAAACAGAACGTCTACTAATTTGTGTCACATTCAAAGATCAGATGCGTCCTGTGAGTATTTACATAAAATAACATTCGTCATATCACTGTTCTCTGTGTAATAATGAAATAAATATTCGTATCCGTTTTCTGAGTTAAAGAAATTTATTTATATAAACGAAACTATAAAAGAATAACAATATATTTTAAATACGATTAATGTGTGTTTTGTAGTTGGAATGGAAAATTGGTTAAACATTATTACTTAATAGGCAGTTATAAAATTTGTTACGCAAGAGTGGTGACGTCCCTTCAGGATCGTTACACAAATGAGGCATTTAAACAGAGTTAGAGATTACAAATGTAACAGAAACAGCAGGGGATAAAAATTTGTTGCATTCACAGGAATTTCTCTACCCACTAAAACCTACCTTCACATATAATCCCCCAATTTATTCGTAAAACGGCTTGTTTATGCTGCTTATTAATTATGACACATGATTTCTTAAATGGTTTCCATACACATTTTTGTAGCTATACAGGGTGGACCATTTAAGCTGAGATTGTACAATATCTCTAAAACTAAACGTTGTAGAAAGAAATACCTTGAATAAAAGTTCCTTGATATTATTGGGGGAACGTAACCCATTAGTCGTGTTTTATTTGGAGGACGTTGTGATGGTCATTTTAGTGTCAATTACATTATTTAAATGGTAATCTACCTTTTTTATGTTGTTTTCTCACTCCTCATTAAAAACCAAACAACACTTGTATAAAGCACTTTGCAATTGTTGTTACACCAACGCAACAAAGAAAATTCTGAATGGCTGTAAACGAAGAATGGTTGGACCATCCATGGATTGTCATTTAGGATCAAATTACGTTTCGTAATTGGGAACCAACATTTTTTTTATTTTGTTTCCTTATTCCTCATCACAAAATAAAGAGCTTTTTATAAACCATTTTCTGCATAGTGCATGGTTCTTTCACTGGTGTAGATAATTAAACATTGATGAAAGGTAGGTACACAGAATATCACCACTTGCCTTAGGGTAATAAATGTTCAAAGTGATGATGCCCTTCTATCCCAATGCGGTTTCCAACTCTGTGAATGAACGATTGATGTGTCCGTAAAAGCATGCCTCTTTCAGTATTGGCACAAGTATTTCGTATGCGCACCTTCATGTTGTCCGGAGTCGTTGGTATTTCACAATACAATTTTTCTTTAAGGTAACCTCATAAGAAATTGTTATTTAAAACATCCCTAGCAGTGCCTGCATAGTGCGCAGAGCAACCGTCGTGCTGGTACCACATTTGGTACCTGGTTTTTAATGGCACATCTTCTAACAATAACGGCAACTGCTCTGTTAAAACGTTTCTGTACTTTGCACCTGTTAAGCTGCCATCAATAAAGTATGGTCCAATTACCTTGTCACCCAAAATCCCACATCACACATCAACAGACCAGGGTCTTTGATGTTCCACTTCTAGTAACCAATGTGGATTTTTCACAGCCCAATAGAACATATTGTGTCGATTTACTTTACCATGACTTATGAAAGTACACTCGCCACTAAACAATGCGAACTGAAAAAAGTTGTTATCCACAGTCTGTCTTGTGCCCCTACAGAAAGTTAGTCTATTCAGAAAGTCGTCACCATGCAGTTGATGTAGTAACGCATGGTAGGGATGGAATTTATGTCGTTTCAATATTCTGAGGATATGCTTTTGAATATTCCCGAAGTGGTTGCTAATTTGCAAGAACTGACATGGGGGTTGTAATTCATTGTGTTTAATAACCATGTTATACACCTTATTATTGCTAATACAAATTTCTACTACTCTTTGCAATATACGATTCAGGATGGTTATTAACTATTAGTAGAGCTAGGATGTGACGCAGAAAATTAACAATACTTATGGACATTTACCGTATGCTTAATACACGCGAATTTGCACCAATTCACACGCTAAACTCTGATATCGCATTCTGTCGCCAAAACAGAGGTAATACGGAATAATCTTCTAAACAGTGGTAAAAATACCTAATTAGAATTTCATCACTCTTTCGAGAGCCTCGTGGTTTCTAAGCACACTTGGAAGCAGAAAAAGTAGCCGATGTAGCAATCAGCGAATTTAAGCTTGTACTGAAATATGTCCTCGTGAGCCAACATTCAGTCTGGGAGATGCGCCATGCTGGCCACATCACTTCACCCTATCTGTTGGATGATCGTCACCTCTGCCTAAGTGGGCGTGAGGCCGGCAGTGGGTCGGCAGATCCAGGCTACCTCCCCTCTTGCATAATTCTAGACAGTTCATTGGAAATGGCTTATGTCTTTCCAAAGGATGACATTGATAATAAGCTATTCGTGCCTTGCTAATTAATTTACTGTTAAATTAATAACAATCATGATCATATTAGTGAGGCTGACGATAATAATCCTTAGCAGCAGCAGCAGCAGCAGCAGCAGCAGCAGCAGCAGCAGCAGCAGTAGTAGTAGTAGTAGTAGTAGTAGTAGTAGTAGTAGTAGTAGTAGTAGTAGTAGTAGTAGTAGTAGTACAGTGCACCGCACTGGACGCATTTATTCAATCTTGAACTTCTCAAAATGGAAGTGCCAAGATCAAAATACATAAGAACCATAGTACACGGGAATCGGTAGGATCAGTTCAAGGAAAGGATTGCCCCCAAATGCTACAAAACAAAGTTCAGTGAGAAGGTATTTAAAACGAAGATTTTAAATGAACAGCACGTGTAACGTCTTTATACATTACAAACTGCACACACAGTTTGGTAAAGTGGATTTTTACGTGAACAATAGCTCTCTACATTACAATGGTAATGTGAACAACAGGGAAGCATAAAGTTATAACTACATTTAACACGTTTGCCCCATTCTACATTAATGGTTCACACTGATGACCTAAGTCTCTGGCAATAAAATATGCGTAAGGACAGCAAACGGCGAGAAACTGATTTTACACCCGTATGTGCATCGCTAAGTGAATTAATAATTAACAATTACAAGTGCACAAGATTATGCATTAGAAACTCTGAATACATTAACAATTACAATGTCTGAAAAATTAACAAATAAAAATTCTGAACAGAACTCGCACACTTACAATTAAATAGACTACAAAACATGTAAATAGAATTAATCAATATTACACGTTTGGCGCCTAAAGCATTATTTGGAAATAAAAGAACCTGCAATGGGAGTCTGCTCCCAGTAAATACAACTTTCATAGTAGGTAAAATAGTCCAGAAAACCACAAAGCCATGAATAATTCGCAGTAGTAGGCCTTGAGAACATTTGTCACCAGCCAGACGTGCACACCAATAGGACAGTCATAAGGCACACTCCTCTCTGAAAACATCGAGCATCTTGGACAAGCTCCGAAAAAGCTCTCGTGACGCTACACGCGACAGCAAACGGAATAAAGTATGCCCATGGTATACCTTGCGGAAATAACTAGGATCTGAGGGATTCAGTTACGAATATAGTTACGAACATTAGTCGAAATTCCTATTAATCTAATGCGCAACCAGGACAATAGGTTACCAGAGGTTGAGTTTCCTACCAGCCAAGATGGCACAGGGACGGAGGAAGACCGTTATCTAGATGGCAGGACAGCTTCAACATCTTGACGTCGGAATAAGCCAGTCGGTCTAATCTTTCTTAAAAATAATAAAGACTATTATTTTTATTATTCTTAATATTCTTATTCCTATTCTTCTTCTTCTTACTATCATTATCATTATCATTATCATTATCATTATTATGCTGGTATCTAAATGCTCACTGACCAAAGTAATTACTGAAATTGATAAATACACGAAAATAACTGGCGTCAATTAGTATTCGATGATGACAATCGTTTTAGATCTCATTTGTATTTCTATTTCAGAAGAAACGTTTGACAAATACGAGATTATGGCTGTTGTTATTTCAGGGTTCCCTCTACAAGTCTAGTCGCTGAGTTTCCGGAGAAGGCCGCGTCATTGTGGCTGAATGCTAACGTTTCGCTCCTGTCATTCATGAGCGTCTTCAGGGCTTTTGTACGTTCTCTGCTCCGTTACTTTCAGTTGTGGATTCAGTGGCTCAGCACACCTACCCCATGCTTCCTAGTCTGCTGTTAATGTTTACCCTCAGGACCGGTAAAATTGCCAAAGATCAACTTGTCGTTGAACTTGCCTTATAAAGCCAATGAGGAACTTCAATGTCAAAGAAGAAACAGTAGCACGTTAGCCTTCAGCCCACCTACTTATCCTGGGAGTAAGTTTTAGATAATGGAATAAAGGTATATGTGGTGAAAGGTCACGCTTTCTAGTTGGTAGTCCTTGTCTATAACAAGGGAATTATTTTGCTTTGAAGAAGGGAGATTTCTTCACAACATTTATCCCTGGAATTTACCGCAAAATCAAGGGGCATTTATGCAGTAATTGTATCACAAATTACTTAAATGTAAATAATGATTGTAATATGAATATGCATTTTTATGTGCCATTGATTTGAGATGTTTATTGATTGTAATTATTGTTGAAAAGAAGTTTATACTGTCTTACTGAAACTGACAATAATAGCGTGCAATAATGCAGCGAGGGGGTGAGCTGTTTATCATTATTGGAAACGAGGAAGTTACGTAATGTTGGCGCGTTTAGAATCTTCTGGAACATTTCCCTAGAGCATATGTATTCATAATTTTCATTGGATATTAAAATAGACGCTAATGTTGGCGCGTTTTATTAGCCAATTGCAGTTCAGTTATAATCTTTATGCATATCTGGGTGAAGGAGTATAAATAGGGTAGGTTTGTGGTAAAGTCTGTCAGTTCATCGAAAATATTTGTAAAGTACACGTCGCCTTCAGTCAGTCAGTTCATCAAAATTCTTTGTACACTACACGTCGCATTTCGGTCAGTTCATCAAAATTCTTTGTACATTACACGTCGTCTTCGGTCCGTCAGTTCATCAAAATTCTTTGTACACTACACGTCGCATTCCCGTCAGTTCGTCGAAAATATTTTGTATGATACACGTCGCCTTCAGTCCAGCAGAAATATTACACGTCGGCTATAGATTCACAAGTTACGCGTAGCAGAATTATAAAAAATCTAAAGTGTTGTAAAGTTAATTATACAAAAGATTGAAGTATGTGGATTAAAAGTGATCAGTAAGAAGTTATTATAACAGTTTCAGTTTGGCGAGTGTCAAGATCAATGTGTAAATGTGATAGTAAATGTGTTCGACAATAAAAGTGTAAAACAAACTTCTTCATCAGTGTTATTGTTTGGATAAAAGATTCCTTTCCGTTTACACAACCTGTATAAAGAGAAGTGCTCGAACCAAGAAAAAGATAATAGCTAGCCGGAGGACAGAGAACCAAATTTAAATAAAATAACCGTAGCATTCTTTCAAACGAACATTAATATTGCCGCAAATTGCTAACACCAGATGGAGCTAACAAGCCTAACAAATGAATCACGTCACAAGATGGCTTCAACGCGTGAAGTAAACACACATACACAAACATTATAAGTAATACACTCACAAATTGGCTTCCCATACGTGGGGCAGTTAAAATTATGTAACCAAACAAAACAAAAGCAGGACAATATAAGATCTTCAAGTTCTAATAATTTACGTAAAAACATATTACGTAAGCATTAAATACACTCACAAATTTGGCGCCCAACGTGGGGCTACAATAATGTTAAATAAATAATATAAATTTACCATCGCAAATTGGCTCCCAAATGTGGGGCTAACAAATACAAACATATACAAATAATGTTACTTCAAATTGGCGCCCAACGTGGGGCAGAGTGACCAGAACGTGGGGCAGAGTGACCAGGAAAGGAGTGAAATAACCAGGAAGGAGAGAAGGAATCAGGACGTGGAGTGAATAGAGCAGTGAACTGAACTACAAGACGCAGATTCCAGAAACAACTATAGGAACGACAGACTACGCGGATGATTGGACATCGTAATTCCGAGATTAAAAGGCAACAGGGGAATTCAAATACGGAACACCAAAACGACGTAGATTCATCATGATACGACGCAGAAGCGACATACAAACCTAGGAGAGAGGGGCAGGAAGCTGGACATCAAAGTAACAGCAACAGACAGCATCACAAAGGTCAGAGTATCGTAATTTTTTTTAGAAAACAAAATTGTAACATTTAAATGTACCTTAGGAGCGGTAGGATAAAGAAAACAATGTCCACTAATAATACAGAAGAAATAATTATGGAGGGGGATAGTGTAACAGTTAGCTGTAATTCAATACAGGTTACAGAGAATAGCTCAAACAATGTAGGATTTGGGGATGGAAATTTTAGTGCAGAAAGTCAGAATAGAATAGCAGGAAATGTTAATCTTGATGCTAGTATGATGATGGAAATGCTGAGAAATATAAGTAGGGAACTGAGGGAAGATATTAGTAAGAATATTACAGATCAGTTAAGGGAAGATATGCAAAAGAGTCATAGGGAATTAAGAGAAGATATTATTAAGAGTGTAGAACAAAAAATAGATCAGAGTTTGAGGAATTGAGAGAAGCTATAAAAAAAGATCATAGGAAATCAATTGAAGATATTGGTAGGAGTAATGAGATATTAGAGCAAAAAGTAGATAAAAGCAGGGAAGAAATTGAAAAGAAAGTTACTAAGCTAGATAGTAGTATGCCAAAAATGAGTGATGAAAAGGAAATAATAGCAGGTGAGATAGGAGAAGTTTCAAAGAAAATGTTAAACATGAGTAGGGAAATAGGTAACAAAGAAAGTGAGGTTAATACTAAAAGTGAACATGTTGATGTAGAATGTACAGAGTCAGGTAGTAGATTGAGTAACATTTCAAATGAGATAAGAGAGATGAGAGAGGTTATGAATGTAGATGGGAATCAGGCGCAAGTTAATTTCAGAGGGGAGATATCAGAAATACAGAAGGAGTCAGTAATGCAAAGAAATAAATTGTCCGAAGAAGTTAAAGTTTTGCCTATAAATAATCAAAAGCTAACTTCTGAAGTTAACAAGTACCAAGCTGTTCAAAATAAAACTCCAATCCAGTACAGATTATTACAGATTTGTCAGAGTACTCTCAGACTAAGAGATAGTAGAAGAATTGAAAATGACAGTTGTTAAAAGATGTGTTGTTCAGGAAACTTTAGATTGTTTTCAAATGTTATCAGGGGACGAAATATCACATGAATCCTTTAAGAGGCGATTCATGAACAAAAATTTGAAGGTTAGGATACGGCTACGAGTAATGTTTAGCCACACACAGTTTGATCCAGGAGGGTAAATAGCAATGAGATGTAAAGTAAATCCTGGATAGTTAAAGATGACTTGCAGAGAAATGTATTGGAACGTAAGAGGGTTAAATAAATATGTACGTCATGTGAAAGGAGAAATAAAACTTTGGACATAATTAAATTTTTTTAAAAGGAAAATAACATTTTTTTTGTAACTATAACAGTATTTGAAAATTAAGAATGTAAAGATTGAAACTTAATATAATACTAAAGTAAAAATACGTAAATACAATTCCAAGAGTATTGTTAAAATAAAGTACAAAATAACAAAAATTGGTAAAAAAATAATTAAAAAAAAAAAACAAATACTTATGTAGCAACTAGAAAAATGTGAAACAGTGTCTAGATTTAAGAGATGTAAATATATTTGTGTAGAGGGTGAATATTTTAGTAAATATGTATAGTAATTACAAAAATTCTTAAATGCACAAATTTTTGTCAACAACTTAAGAAAGTAAACAATTTGGTAACAGTAATTAAATAATTCAGGGTACAGTATTTGCTATAAAAATTGTAATGTCAGATTAATGTCTAAACACATTAAACCAGAGCCAGTAAATAGTGGCAAGATAAAGACAAAACATATGTCGTGTGTTAAATACGTGTGAAGTGTTAAGTGAAAGTGATAGCGTGTGTTCCAAGATTTAGGAGACTAAAAACCCAATTATAAAATTTCCAAACAAGTTGTAAATATTTATAATTATGTTTCTAGTGGGGCATATGATGCAGTAATTTGTATCACAAATTACTTAAATGTAAATAATGATTGTAATATGAATATGCATTTTTATGTGCCATTGATTTGAGATGTTTATTGATTGTACTTATTGTTGAAAAGATGTTTATACCGCCTTACTGAAACTGACAATAATAGTGTGCAATAATGCAGCGAGGGGGTGAGCTGTTTATCATTATTGGAAACGAGGAAGTTACGTAATGTTGGCGCGTTTATAATCTTCTGGAACATTTCCCTAGAGCATATGTATTCATAATTTTCATTGGATATTAAAATAGACGCTAATGTTGGCGCGTTTTATTAGCCAATTGCAGTTCAGTTATAATCTTTAGGCATATCTGGGTGAAGGAGTATAAATAGGGTAGGTTTGTGGTAAAGTCTGTCAGTTCATCGAAAATATTTGTAAAGTACACGTCGCCTTCAGTCAGTCAGTTCATCAAAATTCTTTGTACACTACACGTCGCATTTCGGTCAGTTCATCAAAATTCTTTGTACATTACACGTCGTCTTCGGTCCGTCAGTTCATCAAAATTCTTTGTACACTACACGTCGCATTCCCGTCAGTTCGTCGAAAATATTTTGTATGATACACGTCGCCTTCAGTCCAGCAGAAATATTACACGTCGGCTATAGATTCACAAGTTACGCGTAGCAGAATTATAAAAAATCTAAAGTGTTGTAAAGTTAATTATACAAAAGATTGAAGTATGTGGATTAAAAGTGATCAGTAAGAAGTTATTATAACAGTTTCAGTTTGGCGAGTGTCAAGATCAATGTGTAAATGTGATAGTAAATGTGTTCGACAATAAAAGTGTAAAACAAACTTCTTCATCAGTGTTATTGTTTGGATAAAAGATTCCTTTCCGTTTACACAACCTGTATAAAGAGAAGTGCTCGAACCAAGAAAAAGATAATAGTTAGCCGGAGGACAGAGAACCAAATTTAAATAAAATAACCGTAGCATTCTTTCAGACGAATATTAATATTGCCGCAAATTGCTAACACCAGATGGAGCTAACAAGCCTAACAAATGAATCACGTCACAAGATGGCTTCAACGCGTGAAGTAAACACACATACACAAACATTATAAGTAATACTCTCACAAATTGGCTTCCCATACGTGGGGCAGTTAAAATTATGTAACCAAACAAAACAAAAGCAGGACAATATAAGATCTTCAAGTTCTAATAATTTACGTAAAAACATATTACGTAAGCATTAAATACACTCACAGCATTAATGGCCGCTTCTGTTGAACCCACTGTAATTTTGGTTAATAATTGAAGCAACTAATAAGCTTCAAAATACAGTTAATAAAACTAGTTTTTCGGCCAAAGTGTGCAGCATCAAACTCAATGAGGAAAAATCAACCCATGCCAATTTTACAAACAATTTTAAAAGCTGCCTACGTATATTAACAAACAGATAATTCTAAAATTAAATTATAGGTGCAGAATTCTAAAACTGAATTCGGCACCTACGAGAGCGAAAGAAAATTAATACTAAGAATGAAAATAGATGAGGCTATTCAACGATATGTTGAACTTATGCCCCTGAAGAAGGAAAGAAGGAAGAAACAGGGGATCTTTACGGAGGACGTATGACAAAATTAATAAGAGCGATTAAATTAAGGTATGCGGATATTTTAATGCAAGAGTTGATAATATGTAATTCCGAACATACTAGGTTCATTTGGAAAAGTAGTATTGAATTTCATTGGATCACAATTAGCAGACAGTTATTAATGTACATACTGAGGCTTTCACGGCCGGCGTCATAACTAATAAATGAATTACAACTATCCGGGCTTGTAGACCGTGGTCTAGAAGGCATCGAGGATACCGACGTTTCGCTAAGTACAGCGCTTGGCATCTTCACCCTTCTAGACCACGGCCTACAAACCTGGATAGTTGTAATTCATTTATTAGTTAGACAGTTATTAATTCGTATTAAAATACATAATTTGGAAATCCAGACATAAATACATTTATAGAGCACAAAAGGATTGAGATCTACAATATATTATCTTCTGGTTAATAATACAATGCAATCACAGCCTGTAATACATTCATTTGTTAGTAATGGCAAAAATTCAGCCATAGACTAACTGGAACAAGAATGTTTTAAAAGAAAACCTCTTTTATACGAAAGAGGAAGTATACTAAATAAGAAAGTATTAAAGTATGATATTAAACTTTTTTATAATGATTCCTATCAGATACGCCCACTAATAATGTTAATGATAAACGGTAGAATGTTAAAAACCGTATTCAAAATACAGCACAACTTTGATTGCAGAAAAAGAATGAAACAGAGTTACAAAGAAACAGTTAGAAAGTGCCTACAAATTTAGAATGAAGGAATAGAAGCTGCAACAAAAGATAATCAAAACAATATAAACAGTAGCTTCAACAAAAATCTGGGAAATTGCAGAAATATATGTGGAGAAAAGAAACAAAGCAAAAGCAATAGTTAAAGAGATTCGCATTAGCAATCAGGAATAACCTCATAGACGGCACAGAGAATGGCATTCTACCTAAGGTAATGCAATTATTAAACAAATCTGAAAAACTAACAGTGAGAATTAATGTTATTCAAAAAAAAGATTCATTAAACATTATACGTTACTGTGGTGGCAACAAAGTTAAGAGAATATCACAGTGAATGCAGAACAAACTGTTTGTTCACACTGCAGGAAATAAAAAAATCGAAAGCCAACTGGACTATATGTAATTAATATGATAATTAATCTATGGCTACATGTTTCTACATATGAGATTATTGCATCTGATAAATGAATGTTGAAAGGTGTGTGAAATTCCAAAACAATACAGCAGTTATTTCTATGTTTAAGAAAGGAGACATGAAAGAATATCAAAACTATCATGGCATAAGCCTTGTCAATGTAGCATACAAAATCTAATATTCTCCGTTTTCAAACCATCAATTATTTTCATGCAAATATACTAGATAACCTATTTATCCCTAAGGTAAAATTAATTAATTTATACATTCCTTCAATCGAATGTTTCACATTTATTCTTTCATTTCCATAATACAAGCTACTTCTTCCTTTCGAAATACAGATATTACATTTCCAAGGTTTATTTTGTGATATAATGAATCTTACATCATGTGTCATTAAATTAACACAGTTATTATTATACTAATTATTACAGTTATCATACCATAATTTCCGATTACATCCTGCCAAGAAAGGTTCTTTTTGTACTCAAAGCAGACGCTCATTTTTACTGAAGGCTCCACGATGTGTATATCAAGAGTTCACTGTAATAGGTACTATCGATTGATAACAATTTTCGTATGGCATGATTATGTTGGCAATGGTCACAATCATTAGTTTACAACAGGCGCTGTAAAAACTTGATTTGCATTTATGCTCGTAGCGGTCACAATCAATTGCTTATAAACGATGATCTGCTAGAGACTTTAATGCGTTTTTTACCACATGTCAGGCATGTTTACATACGAAGGTTTCTCATCAATATTAAACAACTCCCATTTAAATTCAATAAAAACCTTTGTGCTCGCAGTACCTTTGTAATTATGAGATGCTCTGCAGCTAATATTATACAATTTCAGCGTCCATAACCTGTAGAATTTAGCAAATACTCAGGATTTCATTTCAGCTTCATCAGCAAGCCGTGATACCAACTTAGCAACTGTGAAATTGCCACTTATATTGATCTATTTCACTTTGCTTTGACCATTTTGTTGAAGTTTCACACCTGCTCTTTTGAAGACTGAATACCATCAGCATTAGATGAGGAGAATAATGTTTGTTTTACGTGCTTCGTAATTATCTTAATCGGACTTTTGTGTCACTTTTGATGCAAAATGCTGTAATATAATTATGACGTGTTTTGGTTTTAGTATATTGCTACTTTACTTCTTTGAGTTACCAAAATTTCTCTTAGGTAAGATGTACAGTTTTGCATGGAAAAGGCTCTGATTATTGTTTTTATTATGAACATTTTATATTCTAAGTGTATTTTCCTGCGAATCTGAGTGCTCCAGATCAAGCGTGTCCCTTGTTAACAGAATTATTCACTGCGCTTAACAACGCCTCTGTTTTATAAATTGAAACTACTGGATAAGTGTTTTTATTTAGTTGTAGTAAGTGCACAATATACTGAACTGTTGAATATAATTATCTCTGATTTGTCAGTAGAATACGAACCTAGAGAGTTAGTGGGTGAATAGTGGGCATTCTGTACAATGCTTCTGCTTCGAAGTTGTCTGGAAGCTTTGGCTGATTCTCTTTGTTATAACTTTGTGTTTTGTGAGAATGTTTTCTCAAAAAACGTGAATTTGCCTAGCAGTTGTACTCTGTATCTGTATATACGACCCGAAGACCTCTGTCTACGAAACAAGCAGCTATAAATAACTTCTCCTTTCCCCTATCACATACACAATGATTAGGCCGTGACCACACTACAGCTTACTCGCATCACCTCATTCCCACATATTACATGCTGGTTTGCACCCTCACACATGTGTTAGTTGGTCCGTACCTACAGATTTCGAGAATACTGATGTCGCTTGTCCAAGAATAACAGACGTTGGGATCTTTCAGACGAGATTAACGGTCTGTCAAATTCGTATACAGAACACATTACTTATGAAATGATGTAAGGGGCGAAGGTATTATGATAAAATACAGAAATCATTTGATGCTCGTCAAAATTGAATATCTGCGATGTTACTTAGATGTACCGCTCTCTTCTGGCATTAGAAAGAAAGAAACCTTTTTTCTGTAAAATTTTCTTATCCAATAGGGAGGGGGTGTAAGAACCACAGTTGAAAGAATTCTTAGAACATAGATTTACCATGAAATTGTAAAAATAAGTAAACAGTAAATACGTTTTTATTTCATTTTGTTTTTATACTTTTTATTTAGAATTTATTTTCTATAGCATTTGTATAGCCGTGACCTTGCACGTTTCATAGCCCAGTGCTCTAATGTTTTTGTATCAATCTTAAAAGCATAATCTAGAAGGCTGTAAGTGCCTTCATTAGAGCTCAGCGCAATAGGCGCTAAAACCTTAATGGGGGCAATTTAATTTTTTAAAATGGGAACCTACAATTAGGGTCAAATTAAAGCTACCGTAAAATGGCCGCCAAATAAACCACGACTAATTTATTTTCCGCCATAACATCAAGCAACTTTTTTTCTAGACATTTCTTTATATTACGCTTAGTTTTGGAGATATTGAACAGCCTCAACTTAAATGGTCCACCCTGTATATACAAAGTCTACGATTTTAAACCAAGAAACAAAACAGGCAAATGCGGAGTTCTACGCATCATATTGATATAGGTAGGCGGGAGGAGGAAAAAGTGGTCTGACACAGTTTATTGGTAGTTAAATACTACATAAAATGTAAATAACGGCTAATTTCTAGCACCACCCCTTAATATATATGAGCTAACGTTCAACGATTTCCCCTACATCCTGTCTGAAGATGATACAGGAGTGTGAACTGTTTTCAAAAAGTTGATTATTAGGAAGCAACAGGATCAAGACTATCTAAAGATAATTGAAAACATACTGGGACGTTTCAAAGATAAGGCATTAAGATATTACGTAATGTCTTAATGACAGAAAATTTCGCTTCTGCTTTTACACAAATATAAACCGACACACAAACATTTTATAACAAAAATAGTCTGCCTTTGTCGAGTTCACACCAAAATATGTGCAATATCATTGTTTTATTTAAATAACACAGCTTATGCCGTGCCTTTTCTTAATACAAGTCTTTTATCTCTCTCAATAATGTACATTTCAGTACAAGGAGAGTTGATGTTAATTAATACGAATAATGTAAATAAATCTTCCTTGATAAGAGCTTATATATTTAGTGCATATAGGATGCCTCTTGATGATTCGCTCTCTTACTGACTTGAAGTAAAACCAGGCACACAAATATTAACCTGTGGAAAAAGTTCAGTTCTAGACAAGACGTTAAAGGGGATGAGTAATGAAAACTTTAACCGAAGTGATACTGCTTTGTAAAGAAATGCCATTTTACGAAGTGAGCATAAGATAGAAAATAAAATTTCACTTACTGAAAAAGATTATGGCGCTGCAAGGGCTATGAAAAATGCGGGATACCTCATCCTTTTTAACTTTCTAAATAAGTTTATGATATTATTAAAGAAATTTAGCACTCGGTGTGATGAAATACTTCATTGAGTCTAAGGTTTTATTATACTAGCACTACCAAACCTTACTTATAGTTTTATTCTATTGTTTTTCAAAGTTTAAATTGCTTCTGCATATCTTATTATTTGGATTCTAAAAATATAAACATGAAATTGAAATAAACAAAGATACATTTTTTCCTTCACTGTCCACAACATGCAATATATACGAATGATTTTACACACCTTAATGTTCTGTTGCTGAAATTTAAGCCCTTATTACGGTTTAATTAAGACAAAAAAGAAACAATAAATAAACAAAGAAATGGTAAGGGAAAGAAAGCTGCCCCAAATAGCCAGAGTCTTACTCAGTTTTAAAATGCAATATTTAACAATATATACATTAAGCATTTCGCACTACATAGAACAGGTCGAAATATTCTTCTTCCATCACTCTCTGTTAAGCCACATGACAAATAATTAATATTAATGCTCATTTACGAATACTGATTGGGGCTTCTCAGCTTATTTGATTTTAAAACTATACCTTTCAGGCCGTTTTAATGACCTTCATTTATGACTGCTACATTTACATTGCTTGTATACACCTAAATACTTAAAATAGCTATTGTGGGTTAGAAGTAAAAACACACTTTAACTTCCAAATATATAGCATGCATGAGTTAGGGTAACATAAAAAAGTTAAAAATTATATTAATTTTTACTTTTAAAACTTAGACCGCTTTATCAACATTCTATCACTATTAAAATCTCTCGACTAACTCTAATAAAACTGACCAGAACCCGGCGTTTGCAATTTAATACTAGCATATATTAATATATTTCAAATTTCCTATCACAGTACAAGGACATTTAAACCAGGTGAATTGAGTATATTTCATTAGATTACAATCGTTGTATTTAAACGATTAGCAGTAATCGGTATGTACATAAACCTCACGGCTACAACCAAAACCATCATAGAATCTATCTTACATACGCTTCAACAAATTGACAGAATTAAGCCTATAATACTAGCAAGTGGCTTCAATTGCCGAAAACACAAGTCAGACAGGAAAGCCCTTGCTGTTTTCGAAGTGCTGGAGGTAGAAGGATTCTCTCTGGCCAGCAAAGACATAATACCAACCTACATCGTGCATAATGGATCCAGTATGATAGAAATAATATTTTACAGAGGAAAGGAAATAAAGATACGGAATCAGAAACATCTGTGGGCGCCCATACGTAAGCACATACCGATCCAGAAAACATCGCCATAGACTTCACAGAATCCAGGAAAGCAACACAACGATGGACACCATGTCAAATCAACACGAAGCTGCTCAACAAAAATATGGACAAAGGCGCAATTATGACGCTAATTGAGACAGGAGACATCGACATTACAGATGCTCAAGGCTCATGAAGTCAACCAGAAATAAATCTCCACAGAGAAAAAGTAAACTTTGGTTCGATGAAGAGTGCTACATGCTCAGGAGGAGATCAACTCCAGATCAATTACACAAATGGAGAGAAATTCCAATAGAAAAAACCCTGACAGAATTTACGGAAGAAAGAAGACATACAATCCTAGTGAAAGAAGAGACACTCCGTTTTTCAGAAAGATAGAGCTTGAAATAATATTAGAAGCGAAAAACACTCCTTATAAAATACTGGAACACTGATGATGTAGCGTAAACTCCCAAGTGACGATGGAGGTACAGGAAGAACGGAGTACATCATTATACCAGTCACAACAGAGACGTCTGGTTATCCTTCCAGCGAGGCAAACGGCGAAAAGCAGCAGGATCTGATAACGTGACTAGCGAATTTCTAAAGGAGTCACTACCATCGAGGTCTGTTCAAAGAATGCATCACATAAGAAAATATTCCGAAAAGATGGCTAAAATCCATGATTCAAATTTTGTACAAAGGAAAAGGATGCTCACCGCGGAATTGCGCTTGAACGCCCTCCCTTCAAAGTACTCTCAAGGATCATATTAACACACATTCTGCTACATGCAGAGGAACAATACGATTTCATAGCTGGTAAATCCACAATCCAAACTATTGAAAAAGTACTTGCCAACAGATTATGAGATGCACCTAGCATAATAGCAGGTCATCTATTCGCCGCCTTTGTCGACCTCACTAAAGCCTTCGATTATGTAAATTGGAACATCCCGATAAGAAAACTCTACGCTAATCTAAGGCAACGAAATTCTCTCCTCCTACTTATTGAAAGCATACTAGCGTTCATACTGATATCAGTCACTGACAGAGTAAGCCAATCTAGGTTCACAGTTGAAACAAATGGCGTTCTCCAAGGAGACCGTCTCACTCCATACTGTTCAACATATTGACACACGGTGCAGTCAAAGAAGTTGCATCAGAGCAAATCGCTATGCTTGTCGACGCAGATGACCTGATTCTTCTCTCGAAAAACGGATATGATCAGGAGAGACTCAATAAACCTTATAAGTGGTCGCAAAGAAATGGATTAGGCATAAACACTAACAAAACAAAAATCATGAAATTCAGGAGAGAGACAGCATCGCCAAGATAGACAACTTCACTACGGAAGTGATTAGTTAGAGGTGATAAATTCTTACAAGTACCTGAGATTAACATTCCAAGTCACGGGGAAAACTTTCACGAAGCATATAGAAGAAAGATGCGCAGCAGCCATATAAGCCATTTTTGAAATTAGGAACATCGAAATGTTATTCCTTGACAAGCCTTTAGATTACTCCACATCAAAATTGTCCCGATAGCATGCTATGCAGTCACCAAAATTTGTACCCACCTTATATCCACAAATATAAGCAGATTGGAGCCAGTGATACCTACGCAGAGTCCTTCGACTATCCCGAACGATACTGACTAGACTTGTCTATCTCTTGGTCGTCACAGACTTCATCAGGGAGGTAGCAGTATAGAACAATATATTGCATACACCAACATACGAAGCCCACTTTACAAAAAGGAAATAAATCAAAGCTTCCATCACACGCCAGCCGAGAATTCAGAAGAATGGAAATAACAAAATTTCCAACTCCAATACGTGTATATAAGAAGGGCAAAACAAGGATTTCACTTCAGAATTTGCAACCAAAGGGATTTCGATGTTCGTGCATCGTATATAGACAACAGTGTGAACAGTGCTGGACTCCGAAGCAAGGACGAACTCGCTAAAATTTTATGCCGATGACAAATATAATAACTTTATATAATTGAACTTTCTGTACACAGTGTGTTTAATAAATCTTAGTAAAATAGTTAGTAAAATAGTAGAAACAGAACTTGTTTGAAAATCCCTACGTGGTAACCAACTTTCAAAAATAATCTAGGAATCGTATAATGTATTTGTCAAATATGTTACCTATGCGTTATTTAGTTTGAGGTTTATCTCACTATATAACCGGCATAAGCTTTTTCATATAGATATATTTTAAAAAGTCACGTGTTGTGGCTGCCAGATGTAAACAAAACGCACTCCTGTACAGCACTAGTGACAGTACTAATCACTGTCGCCAAGTGTGTATAATTATTATCAGTGTGGCATTCGTTTCATGAAGCCTACTGAATGGTACACTCGTCTTATTTAGTTCAAAGAGTCAGTACAGCACGCGTAATTTAAATTTCAGAAATAAACTTTTTGATAGAATGTGCCATATGAGAAAGTGTAAGCGATTTTAAAGTACATCTTCAGCTTTAAGGTACAGAGTCATCCAACGGAGAAAAAAAGAAGAGAACCTACCTGAGTAGACGAAGTGTGTTATGATAAGTTGTCTTCAAACTGTTCGTGGAGAAAGGAAATTCCTCCCGAAATAGAAACTGTTCACTTTCGGATGACGCGGGCAACCACGTGTAATAAAACTGAAGTCTGGCATTCCATTGATCGACGTTCCACCATGATGCATCTGACAAGTTCCGGAAAACGGACAACCGAAAGGAAGACTTTATGTACAGTGCAAGCTTCTTTGACGTCAGCTGAAGCACTCTCCAATGCTAAACAATGGCGGCATACGAAACAAGTGGTTCTTAGGCGTCTAACACACATAGGGATGTTGAATCAATGCACAAGTGCCATCGTTACAAACGCGCGTCATTAGCCTTCCCGAAAGGTGATGTATGATAGCAGGAATTATAATATGGCCTACCGCTGTGATTAATGATCCATGTTATGCACAATATTATTAGCTATATACATATTTATTAGTGCGCCTTCATCTCAGTGCTTCACAAGAACACTCAAGACTAGAGAATGCTCACGATGTTAATGATCAACATCAAACTTACAAAACAATAGAAAGTTAAATGCAGATAGATTATACGTTTTCATTATCATGTCACAAAGAGAGGTGACCCTGGGCATAAATAAAATCTTAATGCGTGATAACGTAATTACTGATGGGCAGACAAATAATTAAATAAAGCAATGATAGTAAGATAAAGAAATAATTGCAACAAATACTTTCCATATATTAAATCAACTTCTAATGTAACATTTTTGTTATTTTTAAATTGACACAAATGTTTGTCCGGGAAGATGGAGACAATTAGGCAGCCAGGCTAGCCAGAATGATTAGTGAGCCGAGTAGGAGCGAAAACATTACCTTAAAGATTTCTGAGAACGCAGTTTAGAGTCAAGTTCAGCAGTTACAGAGTACGTAGGCCAATTCTGGAATTTAGAGATGCGACGGAAATACTGAGAATTTTAGATAAGCCCCTGGTGGCAGTGTCACGTTCGTATACTAAGAGTTTTGAGATTTAGCAACGTATAAAGTAGAATGTTGGTGGCAGTAATTCTAAAGTAGGCGGAGCTAAAATTAATAAATGTACGTGCATCTAGATCCAGGGTTACTCCCTTCCCTGGTACCTTCATTGGTACCGATCGACGTTCGTGCACACAGTTGTGCACACATTAGTTTCTCTCTAGTACTGGCAACGGTACTCACGTGTGTGAATCTAAGCGCCCAGTGACGCGCTTGTGTGAGTATGGGCTAGCGCAAGGGATACTGCCGGTTAACATATTAGTAACTCAAGGCGAATTACTCGTGTAGTTTCTTTTACTGCGGAAACAGTTATTCCAAACCGTAAAATAGATCCTGCAGAATTTAGCAGACATAATAATTCAAGTGTTATAGGTTCGATTGCCACAATTCATCAGTCTATTTCTTTGCTTCAAATGGTTGGAAGCTCGCTTCAAGAACTCAAATATTAGTTCACAATAAGTTTCTCAGTCAAGCTAAACTGGTGTTGTGCTTCACAATACATCCACGGTGCCTTGAGGTAAAATACTATAGCTCTACCATTGAAGCAGCCAGCAGCGGAATTGGGGACAACGGGAAAAGGTGGCATTTACATTCTTGCAACAAATTGCTGCACCATCGCGGCACCATATATATTGCTTCATGCGGCAGAGGAAAACTTGAAATTGTTGCTCTCGAAAGCTTTAAAACTACTTTAATATGTTTTATTCCTTACTCAACTACATATCTATGGAGGTAGATGAATTATTATATTCAAACCAAAACTGCTCTCGATATTTCACAGCAAATGTGAAATGTGTTTTGAGGTACCGTTAACTCAAAACAACTGCGAGAGTGTGTGTGTGTGCGTGTGCGTGTGCGTGTGTGTGTGTGTGTGTGATAGAGCAACGTATAACTCCAAAACGAAATATCGGACAAACACAAACCTTGATATTTAAGTTACGCATCTTCCAAAGACGTGACACGGAAACTCTCCTCCCCCAAACTACCCTTTAGGTAGAAAAATGTTCGTTATTGTTGATATACTAAAAATGGCTCACACGATCTTAATTAAAATACTTATGCTTAGGATACTTATACTGCTAATAACATGCATGTCCTGCGCCTTGGCGCAGTGGTCTGGAGCGCGAGTCTGGTTCCGGAATGCTTCGGGTTCAATCCCACCCGCGGGGGTGCAGATTTTAGGTCCCGGATACAGGACCGGTGGCCACTCGGCACCATGAGGAAATTTAGGAGCTGCGAAGGTAGTAGTTCTGGCCTCGTGAACTAACTTTCCGGCTGGTAAATGTGTGATGCTGGCCACATCACCTCTCCGTATCGGTTATATGATCGTTCACTCTGCCGAGCGGCAGAGACCCGCAGTCGGATTGGCAGGCGCAGGCCCTTTTGCGGGCTGTAGCGACACAGGAAAAAAAATAACACGCACACCTTAAACTTTCTGCGAATACCCCATACTGTCCCTTTCTTCTTCTTTCTTTCCTAATGAATTTTGTATGCTTTATGCAACTCGTAAACCATAAGACAAACAAAAGTTTACTGCATAAAAATGTAGATCTGGTTAAAACACGCATCTTAAATAACGTATTTTATATATCTATCTTTTTGCAGATATTATTTGCCCTTAGTTTGTATTTTCTAAATGTTTTTCAAGTACTAAGTATCGTACTTAGTATACTAATTATCGCATTCTTGGAGGGTGCTGAACCCATTTACCAAGTTTGGTATTTAACCAATTATTCATTTTTGAGTTATGCAGTTCACAGACACACACATGTGCGCGCACGCGCGAGTTTTTTTCTAAAAATACTTTTTTTTCTATGGATTGAGAACAAAAACAAACATTTCCAGCGAAATCTCAATTTCGTATTTTTGTGTGGAGTGCAATACTTCCTCTTTTTATTAGCAGTAGAGAAAGTAAAAAATGAATAACGATTTTCGGTTTAACAAAACGGTAAGTATTTAAAAATTCAAACTAATAACATGGAATATTTCGAAAATGGTTAATTGCATAAAAAATATTTCACATAAACTGTGGTCTACAATGAGACCTTTGTGCAGGAATAAAGAGAACTTTAGAACTATTCCCAGAAGATTAAATATATACGTTTTATACATTCCATTTATCATACACAGATCTTAAACTGTGATATTTTAATGAATATCGTTAAAGCCATTTTTAAGAAAATCAGTTTTTGAAAACTTTTCCATGTAAATATTGGTTTCGGGTGGGAAGGTTTTGTTTAAAATCTTCGTGTTGCATCCTGGAAGATGCTGAACTTAAATACAAAGTTTGGTGTTTAACATACGCTTACACTCGGACCTTTTTTCTAAAAATGCTTCCTTTGTGTTCAAAGGGCCTCAAAATATATGTATTTTTGGTTTAATCTCGATATAGAATTTTTGAGTAGAACACATTACCTCCTCTGCTTATTGTAACACGTAGTAGAGAAAGTAATAAGCTTTCGTAAGAATAGTTTGTAGATACAAAAATAAACGATAGTGTAGAGAAAGTCATTTCAACTAACACGTCCAATTTTTGTTAATAAAACAAGTTATATATTAAGCACTCCTAATTTATTGTAAGTCGTTAAAATATCTTAAAGATACTCTTTAAATTTCATGCAATTATGTGCATAGTGTCCCAGTGAGAATCTTCTTTGTTAAAATGTAAGTATGTTCAAATATTGGAGTCCAAATTCGGGTAAGAATAATAATGCAACTATTAATTAGAATTACATTAACTTGCTTGATACTAGTTAGATGCTGAAATTGGGTTTTAAGTTGTATCCGAGTTATACTACTATGATGCATAAAAACAGTATGCATAAAAATGACCTCTTCATGGAGATTACAACTCACATTAGCTGAGTAGAAAATCTTACGTAAGCCCAAGTTTTCTCAGTCGAACTGCCTAACGCTAATTCTGAAATTTCAATCCTTTATATTTTGGTTTTCGTAACCATCCTGGTATATTTTATCTCTGTAAACTTCAAAATGTAGTTCTTGAAGAACGGCAAGTTTTGTGTAGGCTTGCTTTAACATTTATCAAAATCGAAACGGATCAAGCAATTTAAATTAAGGAATTCAGTAGAAGAAATCAGCGTTCGTTTAGAAATGCATCCTCTGCTTTCCAAAATATGTATACTCACATTTTCCCAGCTTTAGGTTAGTGACACTTGTAATGAAACGGGTTTGTCAATATGGGACTTTATTCTGTATTGGCTCATTAAGAACAAAAGTTGATTTATAATATAAACATCCTAGGGTTGTTTTCGCACCAGCATGTAACCTAGTATGTAGTATAAAAGAAATTTACATTTTGTGTGTAGATATCTCTTAGGTTTGCCAGTTATATAAAATTGTACAAAATTCCTCCCGAATGAGAAAGAAATTCAGTATAAACATTTTATTTTATCATATAACATTTGAAATATGTGGATGTAATAAAAATTTTTACAGAGATTTGGAAAAGTCGTCCATGAAAGGGTAGCACGAGATTGGGGGACTTTCTTGAATATATTCGTTTCACATCTTTGGAAGACATTCAAACCAAAATACCAAGTTTGACATTTGTCGGACATTTCGTTTTGGGGTTATGGTACTCTCTCTTACGAACAAACACACATACACCACTTACCCCCACCTAAACACCTGTTTGTAAAGATGATTTCTTTGGATTCAGGGACCTCAAAACATTCATTTCCGGTGGAGTTTCAATATAAAACTTTCGGATTGAGTGCAGTAGGTATCTTCTCTATCCACTAGGTAGGTGCATGGTACAGAAGGCAAAAATTAATAACTTAAAAAAAATATGCAGCTACATATAAAGGTTTCTCAACAAGTAATACAACAACAGGATTGCTTTCCCCCCACATGTTCTATGAGCTTCATTATGATTAAGAACTAGAATCATTTTGCTATTCGATGTGTGTGAGTTGTTTTTTATGCTTTTTTACAAAAAAATGTGTTGAAATTTTATTAAACATTTTTAATGTATTTAATACAGTTACATGTGAAATATTGAAGCAATATAAATAATCTATTTCTTGATATTTCCAATCAACTCTGTTACACACATACAAAAGTGCAAGCCGTTTGGTGAATCCCAAGCTGGGAAAAAGGAACATTTCTCTGAAGAAAATACGTTTACAGAGAAATGCGAAAAAAGTCAGCGCTAAAACTGATTATGTTTAATACATTCCGGAGTAAAAATAATCCTGTCCATCCTTTCCTGACATGATCATTTCTTAAATATTATTTTTAACACTTAATCGTACATCAAGTTACTCTGTATGCGTTGTTGATAATTTTAGGCCTAACATAAAAGTGTAAGTTTTGACCGCTTTACACTTTCTGGCTACGTTAAGTCTGTTTACACTCTAGAGTGTATGTTACCTACTGTAAGGATTTATTTGAATGTCTTTAAGCTTTACTAAGTGTTAGCATTAATCGGTAATGCAATATATTTGAGTTTCTGTTTTGCAAATGCTTCTTAAAACACAATTTTAAGTCTTCTATGCGGCGCTGTGTTAGGAAGACGAACGAAATTCCAAGCTTTTTACGAGAATCTAAAAAAGAACTTCCCATTAACGTATTTTTGGTGTATACTCCAGCAAATATTGCGGTGTGGTATGCTTTTGAGGAAGCACCTCTTTGCTTGCAAAATCAGTTAATAGAACCCACTAATGAAGTAATGAAAGCTTTTATATCGAGAACAATACACACTGCATTAGCTCGGCTGATACATTTATACCTTCCAAAGTGGTAAAACGAGATAAAGGCTAAAAACAGCCAATTATGGAACGTTATAAGAATGCATCACTGATTTCGTCCTCTACTAGCCAGCAGGTTTTTCTAATAGGGGCCTTACCTATGATTCAACACTCTTTACCTAGGAGTGATAAGAAGTGCAATTTCTTCAATCTGCTATTTTTGTTCATGTTATTCTTTTGCTTATGCTTTAAATTTAATCATTTGAATAGTACCACAAAAAGGGATTACTTTACTTCAAGAATCCCACTTTGCTCCATAAAAATGAAGGCAAGAGGCGTCTAGACTCATCTGGAGGGATTTTATATAATTATTGACACTGTGTTCCTTTAGAATCCATGTTTATAACCTTTCTGTGAAAATTTACTTTCGACAAACAACTGAGCCAGGCAGTGAAGAAATGCGCTCAAAATGCAAGTTTTGCCTCAAAAATATTTTCTGTAATTTAAAGGATAAGAAAAAACGAGTTTAAGATGTTCCAGTGTTTCATTAAACTATGTTTTTAAGAAATGAATATATACTTGGAAGACTATTCTCTATCTCTCTCATACAAACACATATACACAAACTAGGGCCTTTTCCTAAAAACTCTTTTTTTGGTAGGGATCTCAAAAGTCTATTTCAGGTGAATTCTCGATATAGAATATTTGGGAAACAATAACTATAACATTGTAAATATTTTTTAAGCATTACTAACAAAAAATATCGCACTTGGAATTAAATACCATTAGCCCCAAATTAAGCTGATCTAAGGATAAACTTTTTCAAAATTTGTGAAAAGCATAATAGGACCTGCGGCGATCACCTCCTCATCCGTTGCTGTAGCTTACCTTGATGCTTCTCCCGTTGCTTCCAGAAGTTCTCAGCGTGTTGGTTCTTCAATTTATCCTCGGCTAGCTGCAGTAATTTTCCTTAAATTATATGGGAGCATGGACTTATCCTCGGTAAAGGAAAACGTAGATCTCGGGTGGTGATATAGGAAGACATAGACTTGCTTTGTTTATGAAAAAGATGACACTGCCGTTTCTTTTTATTTAATTTAACACTCGTAGTATACAAAACTGGTATTGCCGCTGTAAAATACTGTCCACTGCTGTTAAACTATGGCGTGGATATGGCACGAAATATAACTATTCTTATTGTCGCTTTAAGAGTAGCAGATCTTAGGTGTGTTGTTAGAACTATCTTGATTCCCTGTTTTGGCGCGATATCTCACACATCCTGCAGCATCTCTCCCTGACCACACATGACATAAACTGCCGAATAAAATGCAATACTAAGCTGACATTACAAAGCTGACTTGATTCCTTTCTGGGCGCGATATCTCACGCATCCTGCAGCATCTCTCCCTGACTACACATTACCAAAACTGCCGCGAATTTTCCCCAAACAGATCCATTTATAGTCTCAGGCTTCTGAGGCTGCTTCCTTTCCTATTGGTCCATTTTTAGCGCGACTCGACGCGTCTAACTATTTCGAATAAACTTTCAGGGATCTCATTGGTCCAATTTTAATATAAATCGCGGCTTTTCCTACATTTACCGTTAAGGTTGTCTTTCTCACTCACTTGGTCACGGCGAATTATCAAATAATGGGACAAAGGCTCTACACCCTCGCTGTAGGAATAATAGCACAGCGACCGGAGAGAGGTAATAAAACTAGGTTTTCTGCCTTCGAAAGCACTATTCCTGTAGCTAAAACTTTCCCTCGTGGACAGTATTTTAACATAGCGCTTAAATTATTTACATTAAACCATTTATAACTCTACTAATATTAATAACCTAGATAGATACATAATGTTAAATCACCCTTCTTAAAATATACAAGCAGTATGAGAAAAAGATATTTACATAATACGATTTAACATCACTAAAAGTTAATTAATAAGTTATCTGTAATTATAGTTCTTGGGCTCGGCCTAGAGTTGCCGTTTCAAATTGCCCTGTTCTGGAAAAGAATAAATTTTTCAACACTTGATACAATTTTCTTTTACAGAATAATTCCTCTGATTATGGCCTTTGTTCGTTTGTTTTGTTGACAGAGACCCTTCGCTATACCTGCTCCTTCACAAGGGCTCTGACAAACCGGTGATGTTTATATTTGGGTCATTCACTCTACACTCTCCCTTTAAAAACAGGTTTCCGAGAGACATTCTTATACACAATACATTTCCCGCACACGAATAACTTGTGACGCATACAAATACTCTAATACCCAATTTAAGTTCTAAAATTAAATCTATTTACATACATATTGGTACATAATTATTATGCCTTTATTTATTTCTTTACATCCTTATTTATCGGGTGTATTACCTTTACTATTTGTTCACAGGGGTGTTACCTCATTTCGAGTAAAACTAACCTGATTCTTTTCATTATATTCTTCACCCTTCTCATTCTCTAAACATTTGTACGGTTTGAGCAACTGTTTATGGTATCTCCCTACGATCTTGGAATTCTTTATTTCTTGTAACTCAAATGTATCCGAGCCAAAAATGTTAATCACCCGGTATGGACCTTTAAATAAATTTTCCCTTCTATGATACCTCTTTTTTTTTATAATTAATAAAACTAATTTATATGTTTAAAGAAAACTGTCAGCATATTGCTAGCATTCCAACCAATTAATAATTTACAAATATTGCTAAATATAAAAAAATAACAAATATTCTGACAATAAAAGCTGTTTCAACCTTAAGACAAACTTATTCAAACAGAAAGAAACTGAAACATATTAATGGCAAAGGTGTTTCTTGTTCTTCTTCACTTTCACTAATGAGCATTTAATACTCAAGTCTCTTTAGTAATGCAAAAAAAAAATGTTCTGCACAACTGCTTAAGATAATTCATTAATTCACCTGTGAAAGTTCTCCTTTCCAGGCACTGTAGAGTCCGGATCAATGCTATTCTGTCTTTTTTTTTTTTTTTTTTTTTTTTATACCCATACTAATTCTCCAAGTTCGATCAACCATTTCTTTCGCTTCCTGGTTTTAAATTCATGCTTTCTTTTCTGCGCCCTCTTTGACATTCTTTCAAAAGCTTTCTTTGACGTCTCTTTTCCCGTTAGTGTTTTCGGATCTTTAGTTTCTAGTATCTGTAGTAATTTCCCTTCAAGTGTTTCTATTAACTTCCCCTTCATCAGCTCAACTAATTTCCCCTCTAAACTCTCATTTTGTTCACTTAAGTTTCTTTCTAAGTCCTGACCCTGCTTACTTAATTTCCCTTCGAAATCCTTTTGTTCGCTCAGTTTTCTTTCTAAGTCCTTACTCTGCTCATTTACGATTCTTTCTAAGTTCCTACTCTGCTCATTTGATCTCCCTTCTACATTCTTATCTTGTTCCCTTACGATTCTTTCTAAGCCCTTACTTTGCTTATTTGCGATTCTTTCTAAGTCCTTATTATGCTCATTTGATTTCCCTTCTAGATTCTTATCTGGTTGACTTACGATTCTTTCTAAGTCCTTATTCTGCTTACTTATGATTCTTTCTAAGTATTCATTATTCTCATTTGATTCCCCTTCTAAATTCTTATCTAGTTCACTTACGATTCTTTCTACGTCTTTACTAGATTCATTGAATATGCTTTCTAAGTTCTTATTATGTTGATTGAATATGCTTTCTAAGTTCTTACTATGTTCATTGAAATTTCTTTTTGACTCCTTACTCTGCTCATCTAATTTCCCTTCTAAATTTTTAATTTGTTCACTCAAATTTCTTTTTGACTCCTTACTCTGCTCATCTATCTTTGCGCTCAAATGTTGAAGCAATATTAGCAGCTGGTTTTGACCTGCGTCAATGACCTGCTCAATCGGTGATTGCCTTTCCCTAACTTCTACTTCAGCTGCACCCATATTTTCTCCATCTGTTGTTATGCTGACAATAGCCTCCCCATTCAGTTCTTCCAAATCTTCCCTTGACCTACTCATGGTTCCGTTAGCAAGTTCTACCTCCCTAGTAATGACTTTACCCCCTCTCAATAACATGTGTTCACAAAACTGAGTCACTACTCTGCATGCCTTTTTGTTTGTTTTTGAATAAAAGTTCTAACCTGTATTTTTTTTCAATGTTAACTGATGCGTTCCGGGTTCGAATCCTGGTGAAGTTCTAGAAGCGATGTTCTCAGCTGTTTTGTTGTCCCACGTAGGTAGACTAGAAGTTCGCGTTGTAATTTTTGTTCTGCTGTGCCCCTTTCCTCTGAAGATTCTTCGTCTGTTCGTTGTTTCCTAGTCCTCCGTTCGTGTCGTTCTTCCCTTCGAGCCGCACGTTATGGCGCCAGTTTGCGGCTATCACCTCCTCATCCGTTGCTGTAGCTTACCTTGATGCTTCTCCCGTTGCTTCCAGAAGTTCTCAGCGTGTTGGTTCTTCAATTTATCCTCGGCTAGCTGCAGTAATTTTCCTTAAATTATATGGGAGCATGGACTTATCCTCGGTAAAGGAAAACGTAGATCTCGGGTGGTGATATAGGAAGACATAGACTTGCTTTGTTTATGAAAAAGATGACACTGCCGTTTCTTTTTATTTAATTTAACACTCGTAGTATACAAAACTGGTATTGCCGCTGTAAAATACTGTCCACTGCTGTTAAACTATGGCGTGGATATGGCACGAAATATAACTATTCTTATTGTCGCTTTAAGAGTAGCAGATCTTAGGTGTGTTGTTAGAACTATCTTGATTCCCTGTTTTGGCGCGATATCTCACACATCCTGCAGCATCTCTCCCTGACCACACATGACATAAACTGCCGAATAAAATGCAATACTAAGCTGACATTACAAAGCTGACTTGATTCCTTTCTGGGCGCGATATCTCACGCATCCTGCAGCATCTCTCCCTGACTACACATTACCAAAACTGCCGCGAATTTTCCCCAAACAGATCCATTTATAGTCTCAGGCTTCTGAGGCTGCTTCCTTTCCTATTGGTCCATTTTTAGCGCGACTCGACGCGTCTAACTATTTCGAATAAACTTTCAGGGATCTCATTGGTCCAATTTTAATATAAATCGCGGCTTTTCCTACATTTACCGTTAAGGTTGTCTTTCTCACTCACTTGGTCACGGCGAATTATCAAATAATGGGACAAAGGCTCTACACCCTCGCTGTAGGAATAATAGCACAGCGACCGGAGAGAGGTAATAAAACTAGGTTTTCTGCCTTCGAAAGCACTATTCCTGTAGCTAAAACTTTCCCTCGTGGACAGTATTTTAACATAGCGCTTAAATTATTTACATTAAACCATTTATAACTCTACTAATATTAATAACCTAGATAGATACATAATGTTAAATCACCCTTCTTAAAATATACAAGCAGTATGAGAAAAAGATATTTACATAATACGATTTAACATCACTAAAAGTTAATTAATAAGTTATCTGTAATTATAGTTCTTGGGCTCGGCCTAGAGTTGCCGTTTCAGACCACAACACAACAGTGTATAAAGTTTAAGAACCGCTAGAATAAGCCAGTTATAGTGTATTTAGTTAGAGATCTACGAGTGGAAAGTGATCTACGATGCAAATATGTCTGAGTATGCAGTATATGTCACTCAGAAACGCACAACTGTTTGGGTTACAAAAATTATATAAGCCTATACTTAGCCCTCAAACTGAGAATTGAAAACCTATATTTGACTGCTTAGTCACTGAATTAGCAATAGCTGTACATTTTATTCTAATGGTTGTTCGAATCATAGGTTCATTCTGTAGAGTACCCTATGATTTCAACACGAAACCTAACGCCGCCCATACAGAAACGCTGGACAATATCGACGAAAGATACAAATGCATTAAAATCTAGCCGCGAGTCTGTTGTGACCAACAATTCCCTTTAGTGAGCTTGACCACCCGAGGCGAGGAAACGGTGCTCTGCGGGAGAATAGACCTAAGCAATGAGAACAAGCTGGCTTTGAAAGCAGATAGATCACACCCCCCTGCTCATTCACATCAGTGAGCTGCATTGATTTTATCCCACAGTTTAATTAATCCTTGCTGAGGATACTTAGTATAGGAAGATGTACACCCCTGATCCGTATTGTGGCTCCCAAAAGATCAATAGAAGCCGCTTTCCACAAATTTTCAATTAAGAAACCTCCCTCTCGGATATGTGTTGAAGGGGAGCAGTCAGCGCTTTAAAGAAACTCTCCGAATAATTAACTGTGGTGAGCAGACGCACTTCATAGCTCCTTAAGTACGTTCTTTGCTTCAACCATGAGCTCGATAAACGCTCCAACGGAAAACAAAAATATAAATTTGGGGATATAGCAACGCAATTAGATTTACAGAAGCCTTTTTACGTGCTACTATAACATACAGCATAATAAACAGGATTGAAAACGAGAAAAATATGGAAGGAAAAGAAAAAACACCGCTTCAAGAAACCACCTTTTTACGATGAAAGGTAAGACAAACGTATTCAAATATAGTATTACCATAAACAATGGTAAACCGTACTACGATTCATTATTATGTCCTATTATATTAATCAAAGAACAGTTATTAAAGACAAATAGACATAGCAAACTAACAATAAGTGAAATATGACAAAGTAGCACAACAAAACCTAGCACCAAACCCAGTTTGTACGTATAGCTCTTTCTACACCCCCTTTCTACTATCAGCCTTCTCAGATCTCAGCTATCCCCCAAGTCCTCCCTGCCTGCCAGTAGCACCCAACACGCCCTTAACCCTCCATTCGAGATAGTAAAGGATTGCGGTAAATACTTTTCTCTCCATTCCTTCGTACCACTACACCTTGCCAAGATAGGCACTCACGAGGAGTCCTCTACTCAAATGGGGTAGATTCTCACGCCACTTTCATCAGTGATTTTTATCATCTACCACACTAAAGTCTAAGCCACGGGCCTTTGTCTACTGGTGGATGTCTTGATGTATTGTTTCACACCCACTCAGATTTTAGCCCGGACTGTACTTCCAAAGAAAACTTCTCCGTGCATTGCGCAATTGTTTTTTGCCGTCAATTATCACAAAGGCGGTTCTTAGTTTTTCTCAAACCCGCCATTCAAATGTAGCCCATCCCTATACTTTCCAAACCTTTCTTTAATTTTGATGCCCATGTCGAATTTCCTTCAATTCTCAGATATTCGCGGTAGCACACCTTCCTAGTTAGAGACTGGTTTCCATAAACGGTTCCCATTCAATACTTAACTGTTCGGATTTTGCAATCTATCGTCGCACTATGCGCCCCGATTTACTTCATTATTCCGCAGTTGTACTACCCCTTCCTACTCCCTGAATTCCTTTCAAAAATTGAGTCCTCACTTGGCCCAGACTCCCTGCTTTTCCCATCTCCACATTTCTGCTCATACATATGTCATCGTGGATCCGTCACTTTATAAATTTCGCTGTTCCTCAAGGAAGTGTATCTCGTATATGTATCAGATTTCCCGGTATCATATGAAGTCACAATTGCGTGGCTTTCCAATGAGGACGGCAACTCATCTTTAAATTACAAATGTACGTCAAACAAATCAAGGAGTGGTGTAAAGCAGTGGATAATAATCGTGAATGCAAAAAATCAGTACAATTTACCTGCAAAACCAATGTGCCAAACCATACCATAAACCTGTGTGGTGATGATGATTTATTTTTAAGGGCGCTGAACTACAAGGTCATTAGTGCTCATATAAAACTCTGTAATGCTATCGTCCCAAATACTGATTCCGTCAAGTACCTTGGGCTAATATAGACAAAAAATTACTATGGAAACCACACATCACGATCTAAGGTAAAAAATTAGAAATAAAATTCGCCAATTACAGAATTTAATACGATAACCATCGCCTCTGAAACTGCAGTACAAAAGAATGATCTCTCCCTTCTTGGTTCGACCTCTATTGGTGTGGCATTTGGGGTTCTACTTCTTATTCAAAGATAAAAGGAGCACACACAGTTTACAATTGTTTCCTCCGGCTCATTCATAACAATGTACCATGGTACCATCTACCAGAATCTCTAGATATCACTAGTAGCCACTGCCCTTCAGGACTGCTACACTACACTCTACAACAGGTTCACCAGACACTCCAATCCACTACTCAACACGATTCCTGAACCTCCCTTGCCTATTAGTTGATTGGTTTTTTTTACCATGTTTCAAGTCATCTTTATCTATTATGTGAATGAGCAGAACTATAGAGTACTAAATGTACAACAAAGTACCATTTCCTAGTGGTCCTGCAGATAACTGCATGTAATATAGTTTACAGGATTTGCTTCGCCCCCATCGTGGGTTCTTTTGGCAAAGCTACAATACAATAGTTCAAAGAAACCTTTGGGTAATTTCTTATGTTGTATTTTCTCTAATATAGCTAATAATTATTTTGGATGACGTAACTAATTTGAAGCACTACTATGACGAAAGAAATGCATATCTTCAATAAAATTTTCCTTAAATGGGCACTAAATTTTATGTAAATGGGAAGCCATGAAAGACGAACAAAAGGTTATTGTAGGAAAGCTCTGACTGTGTTGCACTCACAAGACATTCTGTACTCACTTATTCTACAAATTATTTTTATAAACGCTTATTCTATCTACTTCTTGTTAACCGAGATAAAAACTTCATTACACACCTACACATTTTGTTGCAGCTATAAGAAGAATACAGTAGTCTAAAGCCATAGTCATAGTCCAGAGTTTTAAAAAGGGGTTGCAATGTGATGACTTTGAAGTTCGATGTTCCTTGAATCACCATGAGAAAAAGCCAATAGCGACTGACCACTTAAAAAGATTATGTATCTGAAAACTCAAACTAATAGTAAAGAATATCTCGAAAATGGTCAACGCCACAAAAAATGTTGACATTAGCTGTGCGCTTTAATGAGTTCCACATTTTTGTGAAGAAAAATTGTGTCTATCTCTTATGATTTACAAGTTACAGAAACTCATTCAGAATAGAAAGGACTTCACAGGTTATTTCCAAAAAATTCAAGGTGTACATTTTATTCGTCATGCGAATCTCCTAATCACATGACATTTTAAGTAAAATCATCATAATTTGGTCATTCAACGGACTTTTCGTTTTTGTATTATCCTGTTCATGATAAAAACTTTTAAAGATGCTTTCTTTTGGACTCAGGGAGCCTCAAAACGTGTATTTCCGGGGAAGTCTCGGTATCGAATTTTTGGCTGGAATGCAATACTTCCTATACTTATCATAAATAACTAGTAGAGAAAGTAAAAATGATCCTACGTACAAACTTTAAGTCAAATGTCTTATGGTATTAAATATTTCCGAAAATATATTGGCCGTTCTTGTTAAAGTGTTGCCAAAAAGTGGCCGCTCTATTGTTTCTCATACTTAGCTGCTAACGTATAACGCTTTCTTTTCAAAACTGACCGACGGCGACACTGACGTCTCAACTTCTTGTATATAACATATACCTACATTACGGAAATGCAAATCTTTATGGCGAAAGTATTTAACAAATTACTTGAAGTTGATTGAAAAGCAAGCTTTTGTGTAATTTATTTATGAAATACTTTTGAAAATAAATTATAATAAGTAGGATAATCCGTCTGTGTTATATACAAGATTTTTCTTCAGAGTAGATACATTTGTTTTGCATATCATGTTTTGCAAACTTTGAAGTTTGTAGTTTCGCTCAGTAATGTAACGCTTTATTCCCCTCCTCTTCTTGGAAATCTCTAAATGAATTACCCCCCTCGCAGTTCGTAACTTTTCATGATACTCATTTATTTCCAGTTCATTAGGCGCTGCAAGGAAATTGTAACAACGGAACTAATCCTTTTGTACGGTAAATGCACGGGACTAGAATTTTAGAAGTGTCTTTGGGGGCACGTTCAATTTACAGGAACGAAAACTGCTCATTCCCTTTATACATTCATGTAGCCATATGATAAAAATTCTGAATTTATTAACATAAGCATGTAAGAATTTGCAGCTTTCATATCAGAACATGCCTTAAAATGTAGTACCTCTAACTGAGCCAGATGGCTTTGCGGTAGCCTATGAGACTCCATTCGGGAGGTCTCGGGTTCGATTCCCGACCAGTCTCACCATGAATTTTTTTGGATTTCCGCGGCTAGATAGGCGAATACCCTTCGGCCTCAAACTTCCTATCCATTTCCTTTCATCTCTTTCACCTCATCTGTTCAGGGTTATAGGACCGGGGTACGCAGTTAGTGTGTTGCGGCAGGACGGTGGAATTTGCTCTCTGGAAATATTTCTTTCTGGCGTTTGACGGGACTGGGGCCCTCCTTTTTGATAGTGTTTCGTCTATTCCCGGACCCCCAAGTTGTAGGTGGCTAAGGCAGGGCTAAAGGTCGTCAGGATTGGTGTCATGTTGGATTTGTTAAGGATCAAGTCCTTATCGTCGTCGGGATCAGGCTGCCCCTTCACCCCTCCATCCCTTCCTCCCAGGGGCCACGTTGAGAGTACAAGGGGCACTACAGCCTACTATGGTCCTGTGCTCCAGTTACTGGAGGCCCCTCCGTCTGGCTACTCCTAACCCCCCCTCAAATATCTCCCCGGTCCCTTGTTTATGTGGTAAGCTTACGTTACTGCTTAAGGAGCAGAAATCCCGCTTCTGTCCCTGCTAATGCTATGCTAGTTTTCAGTGATGTCTGGAACGCAGCGTGCAACCACTTAGGAGCTACTTGGTACAGACTAAGAGGTTTTCGTCACAAATCCTCACGTAAGCTGTTAGAAGGGGGTTCGGAACACTAAGCACTTAGCCCTCTATGGATGAAGGAGGAGGCTGCAGCGGTCACGTGATGGGGGAACAACTTACCCTGATATATTACTTCGAATTTCCATCTAAATAAGCTCTTGGCAACTAAAGAAGATAAGACCCTTTAGCTTGGTAGCTATACAGTGACATGTTTGTTTATATCATAGATATTTGAAGAAATCAAAATGTCCTATTCCGTCAATGTTAAATTTAGTACCTTCATGCACCATTACCTCATTAGCTACTGAATATGTTGAAGTGATTTTTGCGGAGTATCCTTAAGGAAGTTGATTTCATATGAGAGACGAAAATAAATGCTAGGGATATTAGAATTTTAAAATGTGAATTAACAGTTATAATAAAAAGTATACACCAAAAATAATTTTCACCTTTTCTGGTAGATATTGTACCCAAAACGGAGATTGAACTGTAAATAAATGTTTTGAGGTGCCCTAAATACAAATAAGTGTTTTTTTAGAGAAAGGTCCGGTATGTGTATTGAACATTTACGTTCTGCATTTTCGAAAGGTTCAACACTAAAGTTTTCAAGAAAATTCCCACCTTTTTCCTGACGTTTTATTGCCGTAATCAGTCACTAGCCTTTTACGAGAACAATTTTATAACACATTGTGTGTAGCATAGAGCTTGCAGGTGGGAGGGCGCGATCCAGATGACC
Source organism: Deroplatys truncata (assembly GCA_030765065.1). Classification (NCBI taxonomy): domain Eukaryota; kingdom Metazoa; phylum Arthropoda; class Insecta; order Mantodea; family Mantidae; genus Deroplatys; species Deroplatys truncata. Next base: position 156,832,364 of record CM060978.1, read on the forward strand.
TGAACCCACAAATGGGACAGGTTATCTGGAAGGGAGGGTCGGCTACTCTTGTTCCATAGGTGAACACATCTTAGATGCTACTGGACTGAGGATCTAATGAGGGACCTACGGGTGTCTCTGCCTTGTGGCATGGTACCGTATGCTCATAACTCGATCCTGAGCGAAACATAATTACAAAAATATCGCAACTAAAGATAACTTATTACCTCTATGATAATACAAAGGAAAATGTCAAACAACTTCGTAAAAATGACTGATTATCCATTTGAAGTTATCGGAAAGATTTAGTACAAACTGGTGGAATTACTAGCTGTGTTGTACTGTCGCGGACAGGAAAAATGAGCCGCCCCCAGATTCCATGTGCCAATTGGGACTTCGTGTACCTTCGTAACAACTGTAGAATGATCTGTGCTCGTGAACGCAATGGTCACTTTATAAGTTGTTGAAAATAGAGCACCGAACAACGTTACGGTGGCTAAGAGATTAAGAAGGAACTTCTTGCACTCATAAGCTTCTCGGTTCAAATCTCTCATTAGTTGTTGAGGAATGGATGTGTAGAACATAATATTGCATTAATATAATCTTAACATTTTTTGTTTTAGGCATATCTATTCACACAAAATCATAATTCAAATAAAACATTCGTTTTAGGTAACTAAAGAAATACATGCAAATAAACTTAACTTCTAAAACTAAAATACATAAAAATAAACAGAATTAATATCGGGAGTATGAAACCTCAGGAAGTATAACTGCCCTCAGTCTTCGGGGCATAGATGAAATTAAATGTCTGCAGTAATGTGCACGAGAAGTTAAAACATCCCACGCTTCTTGAATTTGTGCCCAGAAGCTATCTTTTGTTCCTCGTGCATATGCAGTTAAATTCGAGCGTGGCTCCCTTTACACCTCAGCCCACACGTTTACAATATGATTCAAATGTGGTCAATAGGAAGGTCAGTCTATCATTCTGATATCCTGTAACTGTGAGGACCAAATTTGAAACCTGTCGACATGTGTGGACAGGATGATTATCCTCTACTGTCAGGATATCTCATCCTCACAGAGAGAATCAACATATTCTCAAGCATTACCGTGTATTGCGCACTGTTGAGTGTGACGTCAAGCTGCCACAACACACCTAGACCGTCCCTTAATATCCAGCCTTAACAAGACACAGATACTCGACCATGATGAAATTTTGAAGCCACGTGTTTTGCATCGTATCGGGATCCTTTTGGAAGGTAGACCATCACCTTTCCCTTACGTGCGGAAGAAAATTTCTCTTCTGAGAAAGTCATATTATTCCTCTCGCGGTTGGCATTTTCCTCCTCAAACGCGAGGCGAAACAATCGGAGATCATCTGTTGCAGAGTTGCTCTTTAGCTACCGCTCGTGTAAGAAGTCCTGCATCATTTACACGTCGCAGAGCTGTCTGAGCTTATGCAAGGAATTTAAATGCACCTTCATTTCAGAATCAGTTTGGAAAGGGTGCTATTGCAATTAAAGCTGCACCCATTCCGGGAGTATATTCACGTCTTCTTCCTGAACCAGAACAACGGCGTTCAAACCCTTCCCTGGATAATCTCATCCACCTCTGTGGTAGTTGTAGGGTACGAGTTGCAGCTTCACGAGCACAAAACCCTGCTACAATGACTAGTGCAAGGAGAGACTTCCTTGCGTTTATGTCTTTGTATGCGCGTTCTGCCATTGTCAAACGCGGTATGTTTCACTGAAAGAGAAGAAGTGGATTGGGTCTGATGCGTTCGACTGGCATATTGACCAATAGTAGTAATCTTTCATACGTTGTGTTGCTCTCAGAATTCCATTATATATCATTACTGAAAAAGCTGCAGAGGGATACCATACTCGTAAATTTATTATTACAGAAGTTGCAAATAATTGACCTTACTACTGAAACTTTCTGCGCATCATGTGGTTTCATGTACAGCATATTGTAGTTAGATCGAATAAACCCTTAGAGAAGCATTATAATAACTGTTCTATTACTAGCTTTACCGAATGCCGTGTATGAAATACAGTATATTAAAAATACGTTGCCCCTAAGTGTTGATTAAACATTATTAACAAATATCACAGAGGTATTTTGCCTCAGCCTAGAGAGAAGACACATGGAAGTTCGCGTGTTTAGTAATACCGAATAACAACATGCTTCACTGGCTATTACGTATACTGGTAAACACGGCTCTGTGCGGTGTCGGACTTTCAAAAATTTGGCCACGGATGTACATCAACGAAAGTGGTAGCTTGCAAAAATGCAGTGAAAAGTAGCTCGAATAGAAAATAAGGAATTGCTGAAAACAATTTAAAATTTAGAACTTAAATGCAAAATCTGCTCACAGACAAATTACATCTGTATAATGGCTTCTCATTTCTTATGACCTTTAATATCTATTTGTAAAGAAGTCTGATGTTTATTCGCACATAAAGAATTTCATACCCCGAGTAATATAGCGGGTCATTTTCACACCCAACAAACTCCTGCTTCTTCAGAGTGCAATCTAGCGATCGTTGAGCCAGTAACTTATCAGTGTGTGTCACATTGAAAACGAAAAGAGTTTATTGTAGAAAATCGGAGCAAAATTGATTTTTCTGAAAGGTATCACTGGCGCAATAGTCTAAATGGATTACAGAGTCTTTTTGGAGCGAGGCGTTGCTTATATATTTTAAATTATCGCTGTACGTCTTCTTGCCTGTAGGTGAAGTAAATTGTTAAAATATAAAATAGTAAGAAACTAGTGTCTGTAATTGAACCGAGAGGACATCTGAGAAAGGGAGGTAGGTCGTTTGGCAATATAATCCCCAAAACGCATAATATTCATAAGGAATGTCTGCAGCTGTTAGCTCGAATGCGTAAATCAGATAAACCATTAACTGGAAGGCTCCATTTAGAACTGTAATAGTATCTTTGAAACTAGTTCCCAAGGTCGAGGGTTCAAACCCGGCGGAGGATGATGGGGTTTCTTGCGATGTAAAAATCCTTAGCATAGCTTCCCTCGGAAGGGAAGTAAAGACGGTGGTGGTCCCGTGTCGTAGATTTACGGCATGTAAAAGAACCTCAAACCTGATAAAGAGGCCCCTGAGCAATAATTTCCGGTCTTTCACGCCAAATATAGAACGGGACGCTAGGAACCATAGTAGTTTAAGAGCGTCCATTAATAAAACGCCATTTTTTGTTCGTTTTCTTCCATTTTGGGAACGAAAATCTGAGTCGGAATTACAATTCCTATTGTTAAAAATATTTAATTGATTTTTTACAAATTTCAATTAGGCCGAACACCTAACATAAGAGTGGCATACAATTTTCTTAATTTTTTGCTAATTGCAGCCATATTCCAAGAATATGCCTTTATTTCTTCAAATTTGACGTACAAATATGTGATATTTTCCAAATTTCTTACTTTTGCCAACTTTCTACCAACATAAGGATAAATTCAATCACATATTCAAATGCAGTACATGAAACGTAACTCTGGTCTTCGTCAGTTCTGAAAGCTTCATGTAGAAATTTACTTGTTCTTTGTAATCGACTATGTGCAGTAATTAGCTGCTACGTGATAATCCGATGCAGTCAGTACAACATGCATGCTGTTGAGACACAGCTACATGGACGATAACAGAGCCTCGGGTGGAGTAAGCGAAAAATAAACTCTTTAAAAAAAAAGCTATGTACATCAACTAGAAGGTTTCGGAAGAAAGCCTTCTACTTACAGTGAGAAAATAAACAGTTGTCGACTTTTCGAGCTGCCTGCTTCAGCTCATTAGGAAGATAACTGAAACGAATTTACGAATATGAGAATGAGCACAGAATTTGTTGGTGCATTTAGTAATCCAGTTTGTTTGCAAAGGTAAAATTACGAAGAAATACATGCAAGACAGCTTCACGCAGATTAGAGCAAGGATAGAGAAGTCGGAGTTGTAGGTTGACGCACCCTATAATGGTAGTAGCTCCAACTATCTTTACAAATAATATGGAAGATGTAATAGCCTCAACACAAATTCAACTTCGGCTGTGTCTTATTAATGTAGGAGGTTCTATAAATTGTGAAGCAGTACAAAGCATAAAGGATATCCAATGAACAAATCACTGTAAATGTAATGTAAACACACAGTATAATCATGCAATACCATTGTTTTCTTCGGGTTCAGGCTGGCATTCCGGGTTAAATTCCCGTTAGACTAACCCCCCTCTACCACGGATTAGTTTCTGTTCCACATTAAATTTAGGATTGCATGGACAGGCGCGATGGATGATTGTATGCGATGTATTTGATGGATGTGCTGTTTATTTCGAATATGTCCTTGCGGATAGGGCGTGCATGGAGGGAGCGGACGGGGATACTCAAGCTGGAAACATTAGGGACCCCGCTAAGCTATACCTGCCAGCATTAGATCTGGCCGCACTTCGTGTTCTCTGACCTCATCCCTTCCTCCCGGAGATTTGGTAGGCGCAATAGGCTAGCCTTGGCTGCAGTGCTGAAATCACATTCCGGTTCTTAATCATAGCCATTGTTTCTACGATAGTGAATGAGCCAGGTGACCAATACGGCTGACAAAGCAAACATTACAGCGTGGGAGAATGGGATGGCAAAACTTAAGTTCTCAGGATCATTTCGAACAGTGTAGTAGATATCATGAAGACTTGGTTTCAAAATTTCAACATCAGGAAGCGATCGTTGGAGACCATATTCATCAAACATACTCTAAAGTAAAAGTGCAGACCTGATTCTATGGTAGGCAAGTCCCTAGACCGCTATATTTTTCAGAGAAACTCAAGAAAACTGCGTTACAGAGTAGTTATCAGCACATACGAAGACTGAAATAGGTCGGAGCTCTATTGTATATGCATTATATGCGTTATCGAATTGCAGGTTGAATGTATTCTAGTAATATTACGTCCTTATTCATAGCTTTTAGTGTTTTAGTTTTTAATAAGGCCCATTTTTAGTAAAAACGGAGACTTTTGTTATGAAATAATGTTGCTAGCTACCTAGAAAACGAGAAATATATATACACCGGATCTTGTTGGTTTCCGTTGATAACGAGAATCAACCATTGTACCCTCATTTATTAACTTTCTGCATATAAGAACAAACTTTAAATAGAAATGGCGATCTTCTGCATTAATTTTACAGATGTTAACATACGACATATAGTGTTATAAATTCTGGAATCATAGAAAACATGCAGGATGAAAAAATATAGTACCATACTCTGACATTATTAATAATGACAAGGTTCCTATGAGGGTCCCTTGAAAAGTTCTCGGTATGACCTGCAGATTGCAGTAGCATTTACGAAGCAGTTTTCTTTTCGCAAATAGCCATATTTCATGGAAGCACTTGAGCAATAAAACGGCGATTGTACAAGAATCATAGTAGGTATAGCAGCGTGTTATAAAACAGACATGTGTAAACGGGGAACATGGCAAATATTGAACATCATGCGGTAATTAGTATGTTGTAAGGAAGGGCATTAGGCAACACAAATTTACACCGATGTGACAACCTGGGGGTCTCTGCACCTAATTTTCAATAATTTCCAAGTAGATCACGGAGTTTGCCTAAGTCCCTTAAAAGCTTAGAAGTTGATACTCGCAGCGGAAGACCGAAATCTGCCACGACAATCGAAAACACGATAAAGTACGCGACTTGATCCCGCAGAATCGCCGAATGAGGATGTCCGAGATTGCTGACGCTATGGGCAGTACAGGGACTTGTGTGTTTAACATTTTAAGAGAAATGTTGGACATTAAAAATTATGTGCGTGATGGGTGACGCGAATACTGATTCCGGATCAAAACCAAACCAGAGTGCAAACCTCTGAGAAAAGTTTGGCTCATTTTGAGAGAGATCTTATACGTCGATTTGTAACAAATAATAAACGTACCATTAGGACAAGCAAGGGAATAATCAGAAATTAAAACGCTTTCCTTTAGATGTACCATTCTGTGCTATTCATTATCAAACTGTGTGATTACAGCCTACATAGTCCCAAAACAACGTAACAAAGCAAGTGCTGTTCCAAAATGATATGCCATTTGTTGCATGTACGAACATGCTCCTCCCCCCAAGTTTGTGTCCTAATCGTCTAACTACCGCTTTGACTGTTTGGTTTGCCCATTACTCTCTTCGAATGTTACTGCCTCAGGTCTTTTTATTAAGTCATCGAAGGAAAACGTCTTTGCCCAATGCCCCCACAATACAGAGGAGTTGAAAACTGGGGGGGGGGGGTGCTACGTTTCATATCGCTTTCTTAAGCTGCTTCCAGTAATGCAAAGATGCGATAGGGGACTACTGAGAGACATTTTTATAATTTGATGCAAGTATTGCATTATATGTTTAGTTTTTACACCATAAGTAGTTTATTTTGCCAAATAAAAGTTTTTAGATGCAATTCTCGTTAGTTTATAAGAAATTCTCGTAACTTTCCTGAACTTACTACACTTTTCCTGGATGATTTCAGAACAAAACGAGATAAATATTTTATATATATATATATATATATATATATATATATATATATTCAAGCCTTTAGACAAACGCGGAAGGAGATAGAAATGAACTTTTGTACAATATCGAACTGAGCATGTCTCAATGGGTTATTGAAGAAAACGAACAAACAAATTGAGTTTTATTCATGGACGCTCTTTAACTACTATGGTTCCTAACGTCCCATGCTATATTAGGCGTGAAAGACCAAAGTTTTGCTCAGAGGCCTCTTTATCAGGCTTGAAGTTCTTTTACGTGTCGTATATTCACGACACGGGACCACCGATTATACCTCCCTTCCGAGGGAAGCCATTCTAAGGATATTTACATCCGAAAAATCCATTATCCTTCGCCGGGTATGAACCCGCGTCCTTGGAAACTGGAGGCTAGCATGGTAGCCCTCAACCAAAGTAAACGAACGGAGAACCTATTTGTGTTAATGCTATGAATGGTTTCCATCTTGTCGATAAATTCACGATACTAACCGGTATTTGCTAAGAGTATTTCGGAAATAAATTCCATTAAAGGAATCAACGCTTACTCCATATTACTAGTTTTAATGCATTTATATTTATAATTTCGCATATGGGAACGGATTTACCTTTAAGTTAAGATTGCCTTCCAAATACCTCTGAAATTGGTTAAATGATTTCATACAAAGTTGAGCATCAGGTGCGATAATCGACTTTACGAAGGTGCACGATCGCGACTGAAAACTCTCTTATGTTGGATTGGTCAATATCAAACGCCTTATATATGAAGAAATATACAAAGGAATACAACCATTATAAAAGTAACAGTCGATTTTCGATTTCAGATGGAGCTACAGAACTATGTTATCAATAGTTGTTCAGACTAAAGCATTTATATACGGGGCATTCTGTGGTAAACCGTGTCTGTCTTACGTACAAGAAGTTCCGAATTCTCATCTCGGTGAGGGTAAATTACACGGATAAGGATTTTTCCGGATTCCTATTCTTTCTCAGGATCCTTCTAGGATCCCGTGTTCATTTGCGAAACGTTTAATTCACCCTCTGATATGGCCTATCCAATTAAAGACGTAAAAGTGGTGGTGGTGGTGGTGGTGGTGGTGGTGGTGGTGGTGGTGGTGGTGGTGGTGGTGGTGGTGGTGGTGGTGGTGGTGGTGGTGGTGGTGGTGGTGGTGGTGGTGGTGGTGGTGGTGGTGGTGGTGGTGGTGGTGGTGGTGGTGGTGGTGGTGGTGGTGGTGGTGGTGGTGGTGGTGGTGGTGGTGGTGGTGGTGGTGGTGGTGGTGGTGGTGGTGGTGGTGGTGGTGGTGGTGGTGGTGGTGGTGGTGGTGGTGGTGGTGGTGGTGGTGGTGGTGGTGGTGGTGGTGGTGGTGGTGGTGGTGGTGGTGGTGGTGGTGGTGGTGGTGGTGGTGGTGGTGGTGGTGGTGGTGGTGGTGGTGGTGGTGGTGGTGGTGGTGGTGGTGGTGGTGGTGGTGGTGGTGGTGGTGGTGGTGGTGGTGGTGGTGGTGGTGGTGGTGGTGGTGGTGGTGGTGGTGGTGGTGGTGGTGGTGGTGGTGGTGGTGGTGGTGGTGGTGGTGGTGGTGGTGGTGGTGGTGGTGGTGGTGGTGGTGGTGGTGGTGGTGGTGGTGGTGGTGGTGGTGGTGGTGGTGGTGGTGGTGGTGGTGGTGGTGGTGGTGGTGGTGGTGGTGGTGGTGGTGGTGGTGGTGGTGGTGGTGGTGGTGGTGGTGGTGGTGGTGGTGGTGGTGGTGGTGGTGGTGGTGGTGGTGGTGGTGGTGGTGGTGGTGGTGGTGGTGGTGGTGGTGGTGGTGGTGGTGGTGGTGGTGGTGGTGGTGGTGGTGGTGGTGGTGGTGGTGGTGGTGGTGGTGGTGGTGGTGGTGGTGGTGGTGGTGGTGGTGGTGGTGGTGGTGGTGGTGGTGGTGGTGGTGGTGGTGGTGGTGGTGGTGGTGGTGGTGGTGGTGGTGGTGGTGGTGGTGGTGGTGGTGGTGGTGGTGGTGGTGGTGGTGGTGGTGGTGGTGGTGGTGGTGGTGGTGGTGGTGGTGGTGGTGGTGGTGGTGGTGGTGGTGGTGGTGGTGGTGGTGGTGGTGGTGGTGGTGGTGGTGGTGGTGGTGGTGGTGGTGGTGGTGGTGGTGGTGGTGGTGGTGGTGGTGGTGGTGGTGGTGGTGGTGGTGGTGGTGGTGGTGGTGGTGGTGGTGGTGGTGGTGGTGGTGGTGGTGGTGGTGGTGGTGGTGGTGGTGGTGGTGGTGGTGGTGGTGGTGGTGGTGGTGGTGGTGGTGGTGGTGGTGGTGGTGGTGGTGGTAGTAAGACCGCACATAGACCATAGTGGGCCCCTTGTGCTTCAAACTCTGGTAGCACGAGATGAAGGGGAAATCCGAAAGGTGACCAGATCCGGACGACGATGTGCACTAGTAAAGATTGGGCCCCTAACAATTCCAACATGACACCACTCCTGACGCCGGCTAGCCCTGACCTAGTCGCCCGTAACCAAGGAGTTCCAGAAATAGACGAGACACTCCCAGGAAGGAAGGGGGCGTCAACAGTCCCGTCAAGTGCCAGGGAGAAATTGTTCCATATCGAAATTATGGAATGAGCCTTACAGGTTATTAGTTCACTAAATAATAGGAAATAGATGGAAATATATGGTATATCATTGTAGAAATACTGCATAATTTTGCTGCATAACAAATGATTTGCATAAAACTCAAGATTGATTTACATCTTGACCTATTGGAGTTTAAATTTATGATTGCCTAATTTATAGCTTTGGATTACTCTGTGAAGCTCATGCTTAACATTCATGTTAGTCTAGGAAGCTTAAATTGGGCTTTCTCCGACATAGGTCTGAAAAACATCATGTGCTAGCTACTAGCCTTTTGGCGCATTGATAAACTCTAGTTTCATCTACTTTTACAGTGCTGATAGCTTATGTTAAACTAAAATTGAAAATTCATATTACAGAATAACTTAAGCTTTCTGAAGACGCTCGCAGTCACAAACTCGAGGCATTAAAGCGGAAATATATGGAAATATTTCGCTCGGGGAAACCTCAATGATGTGCTGTATATGAAAGAAAGGAAGTTTTAACAAGAACATTGTTTCTGTTGAAATCCCTGCTGATAACTGCGCTTGTGGAAGTGGCTTCACAACTTTAGAAGGTATCCTGTTTACTACAGGTGCTAAATCAGATTTTTCTATTTTTGTTGAACAGTAATAATTTCTTACAACTGCGATATAAATCCTGTGCACTGTTTAGTGACAAATGTAGAATTATCTAAGGCAAGGGATAACCGATTGAAAACGTCCTATTAAAAACTCAAACAACGCAATAATGGGGACATTTTATCTCATAATGATGGCATTTACCAAATTGTTTCACAGAAAATCAATTCTCTATGTCCCTGAAGGGCCAGTTAAAGTAGTTATTTTTGTCCTTAAAAGAAAAAGTAGTTTAAGTCAAAATTCTTACATTTTGGTTACAGACAGTTTTAGTTTTGGAGAATATTTTAAAACTTTCCACACATAAAGTTAATTTTTGTAGGGCTTACAATATAAGCCTTCATTCCACCTAGTGTGATTTTGCTCTTAAATTATCTGAATTACAGAAATATATTTTCCATCACTGATTTGCACCGCTTTTTTACTTTCTATACTACGTATAGTAAGTAGGGGAATTATAATTGTATTCTACCCAAAAATTCGATACCGAGATTTCACCGGAAATATTTTAAGGCCCCCTGAATCAAGGAAAAAAAACATTTTTGGAAACATGTCCGTGTGTGTCTGTGAACAGCATAACTCAGAAACGAACAGTCGGATAAACACCAAACTTGGTATTTAGGTTTAGTATCTTCCAAAGATGCGACACAAAGGTTTTCAAGAAAAACCCCCTCAACCAAAATTACCCTTTACATGGAACATTTTTCGAAAATTTGAATTTTCTCAAAAATGGCTATAACGATTTTGATTAAAATATCATATGTTTAAGATATTTTCATGACAAATGAAATGTATATCTGGAATTTTCTGGGAATGTCTCCAAAAGTATTCTTCATTGTGAACGACTTTTGCAAAACTGGTAAACCATAAGAGATAGACAAAATTTTACTACACAAAAAATGTAGATCGTGTTAAAATACACAATTTATGTCATATACATTTTTTCGTTGAGTGAACCATTTTCGAGATATTGCTTGTTATTCCCTTAAATTTTCCAAGCTTTTATCAAATTCGTAATTCGTTTTTTTTGTCCTGGTAATGCAAAGAGAATGGAATACCCTATGTAACCACCACCTCTTAAAATATTTGACTATCGCTTAAAGCCTACCAATTCCCCTTGCACCTACAAGTAAATTAGCAATAAGATTAACATCTCGATTAACATGAAGCATATGGAGAATAAGCATTTGTAAAAATAGTTTGTACAAGAGAAGAGAAAGTCATGTGAGTGTAACACATCAGATATTTTTACTTTCTCTACTACGTATAGTAAGTAGGGGAAGTATTGTATTCCACCCAAAAATTCGATAACGAGATTTCACCGGAAATACATGTTTTGAGACACCCTGAATCCAAAAAAAGCATTTTTGGGAACATGTCCGTGTGTGTGTCTGTGAACAGCATAACTCAGAAATGAGCAGTCGGATAAACACCAAACTTGTTATTTAAGTTCAGTATCTTTCAGAGATGCGACACGAAGGTTTACAAGAAAATCCCCCACCCCAAATTACCCTTTATATGGAAGCTTTTTCAAAAATTTTACTTTTCTCAAAAATGGCTCTAACGATTTTCCCTAAAACATCATATGCTTAAGATATTTTCATGACAATTGAAATGTATATCTCGAATTTTCTGGAAATGTCTCCAAAAGTATTCTTCATTGTGAACGACTTTTGCATAACTGGTAAACCATAGGAGATAGACAAAATTTTACTGCACAAAATGTAGATCGCGTTAAAGTACACAATTTATGTCATTTACATTTTTGTTATTCGGTGAACCATTTTCGAGATATTGCTTGTTATTCCCTTAAATTTTCCTATACTTATACTTTTTCTCAAATTCGTTATTCATTTTTACTTTCTCTAATACGTATAGTAAGTAGGGGAAGTATTGTATTCCACCCAAAAATTTGATACCGAGATTTCACCGAAATACATGTTTAGAGACACCCTGAATCCAAAAAAAGCATTTTTGGAAACATGTCCGTGTGTGTGTCTGTGTGTCTGTGAACAGCATAACTCAGAAATGAACAGTCGGATAATCACCAAACTTGGTATTTGAAACGGCAACTCTAGGCCGAGCCCAAGAACTATAATTACAGATAACTTATTAATTAACTTTTAGTGATGTTAAATCGTATTATGTAAATATCTTTTTCTCATACTGCTTGTATATTTTAAGAAGGGTGATTTAACATTATGTATCTATCTAGGTTATTAATATTAGTAGAGTTATAAATGGTTTAATGTAAATAATTTAAGCGCTATGTTAAAATACTGTCCACGAGGGAAAGTTTTAGCTACAGGAATAGTGCTTTCGAAGGCAGAAAACCTAGTTTTATTACCTCTCTCCGGTCGCTGTGCTATTATTCCTACAGCGAGGGTGTAGAGCCTTTGTCCCATTATTTGATAATTCGCCGTGACCAAGTGAGTGAGAAAGACAACCTTAACGGTAAATGTAGGAAAAGCCGCGATTTATATTAAAATTGGACCAATGAGATCCCTGAAAGTTTATTCGAAATAGTTAGTCGCGTCGAGTCGCGCTAAAAATGGACCAATAGGAAAGGAAGCAGCCTCAGGAGCCTGAGACGATAAATGGATCTGTTTGGGGAAAATTGGGGGCAGTTTATGTCATGTGTGGTCAGGGAGAGATGCTGCAGGATGTGTGAGATATCGCGCCAAAACAGGGAATCAAAATAGTTTTAGCAACACACCTAAGATCCGCTACTCTGAAAGCGACAATAAGAATAGTTATATTTCGTGACATATCCACGCCATAGTCTAACAGCGGTGGACAGTATTTTACAGCGGCAATACCAGTTTTGTATACTACGAGTGTTAAATTAAATAAAAAGAAACGGCAGTGTCATCTTTTCATAAACAAAGCAAGTCTATGTCTTCCTATATCACCACCCGAGATCTACGTTTTCCTTTACCGAGGATAAGTCCATGCTCCCATATAATTTAAGGAAAATTACTGCAGCTAGCCGAGGATAAATTGAAGAACCAACACGCTGAGAACTTCTGGAAGCAACGGGAGAAGCATCAAGGTAAGCTACAGCAACGGATGAGGAGGTGATCGCCGCAAACTGGCGCCATAACGTGGAGCTCGAAGGGAAGAACGACACAAACGGAGGACTAGGAAACAACGAACAGACGAAGAATCTTCAGAGGAAAGGGGCACAGCAGAACAAAATTACAACGCGAACTTCTAGTCTACCTACGTGGGACAACAAAACAGCTGAGAGCATCGCTTCTAGAACTTCACCAGGATTCGAACCCGGAACGCATCAGTTAACATAAAAAAAAATACAGGTTAGAACATTTATTCAAAAACAAACAAAAAGGCATGCAGAGTAGTGACTCAGTTTTGGTGAACACATGTTATTGAGAGGGGGTAAAGTCATTACTAGGGAGGTAGAACTTGCTAACGGAACCATGAGTAGGTCAAGGGAAGATTTGAAAGAATTGAATGGGGAGGCTATTGTCAGCATAACAACAGATGGAAAAAATATGGGTGCAGCAGAAGTAGAAGTTAGGCTAGAAAGGCAATCACCGATGGAGCAGGTCATTGACGCAGGTCAAAACCAGCTGCTAATATTGCTTCAACATTTGAGCACAAAGATAGACGAGATGGGTAAGGACTTAAATGAGCGGGGTAAGATAATAGATGAACGGGGTAAGATCTTAAGTGAATATAGTAAGAACGTAGAAAGAATCGGAAGTCAACTAGATAAGAATTTAGAAGGGGAATCAAATGGGCATAATAAGGACGTAGAAAGAATCGTAAGTAAGCAGAGTAAGGGCTTAGAAAGAATCGTAAGTGGACAAGATAAGAATGTAGAAGGTGAATCAAATGAGCATAATAAGGACTTAGAAAGAGTCGTAAGTAAGCAGAGTAATGACTTAGAAAGAATCGTAAGTGAACCAGATAAGAATCTAGAAGGGAAATCAGATGAGCATAATAAGGACTTAGAAAGAATCGCAAATGAGCAGAGTAGGAACTTAGAAAGAATCGTAAATAAGCAGAGTAAGGGCTTAGAAAGAATCGTAAGGGAACAAGATAAGAATGTAGAAGGGAAATCAAATGAGCAGAGTAGGACCTTAGAAAGAATCGTAAATGAGCAGAGTAAGGACTTAGAAAGAAAACTGAGCGAACAAAAGGATTTCGAAGGGAAATTAAGTAAGCAGGGTCAGGACTTAGAAAGAAACTTAAGTGAACAAGATAAGAATGTAGAGGGGAAATTAGTTGAGCTGATGAAGGGGAAGTTAATAGAAACACTTGAAGGGAAATTACCACAGACACTAGAAACTAAAGATCCGAAAACACTAACGGGAGAAGAGACGTTAAAGAAAGCTTTTGAAAGAATGTCAAAGAGGGCGCAGAAAAGAAAGCAGGAATTTAAAACAAAGAAGCGAAAGAAATGGTTGATCGAACTTAGAGAATTAGTATTGGTATAAAAAAAAAAACAAAAAAGACAAAATATCATTGATCCTGACTGTACAGTGCCTGGAAAGGAGAGCTTTCACATGTGAGTGAATGAATTATCTTAAGCAGTTGTGCAGAAAAATTTTTTTCATTACTAAAGAGACTTGAGTATTAAATGCTCATTAGTGAAAGTGAAGAAGAACAAGAAACACCTTTGCCATTAATATGTTTCAGTTTCTTTCTGTTTGAATAAGTTTGTCTTAAGGTTGAAACAGCTTTTATTGTCAGAATATTTGTTATTTTTTTATATTTAGCAATATTTGTAAATTATTAATTGGTTGGTATGCTAGCAATATGCTGACAGTTTTCTTTAAACATATAAATTAGTTTTGTTAATTATAAAAAAAAAAGAGGTATCAAAGAATGGAAAATTTATTTAAAGGTCCATACCGGGTGATTAACATTTTTGGCTCGGATACATTTGAGTTACAAGAAATAAAGAATTCCAAGATCGTAGGGAGATACCATAAACAGTTGCTCAAACCGTACAAATGTTTAGAGAATGAGAAGGGTGAAGAATATAATGAAAAGAATCAGGTTAGTTTTACTCGAAATGAGGTAACACCCCTGTGAACAAATAGTAAAGGTAATACACCCGATAAATAAGGATGTAAAGAAATAAATAAAGGCATAATAATTATGTACCAATATGTATGTAAATAGATTTAATTTTAGAACTTAAATTGGGTATTAGAGTATTTGTATGCGTCACAAGTTATTCGTGTGCGGGAAATGTATTGTGTATAAGAATGTCTCTCGGAAACCTGTTTTTAAAGGGAGAGTGTAGAGTGAATGACCCAAATATAAACATCACCGGTTTGTCAGAGCCCTTGTGAAGGAGCAGGTATAGCGAAGGGTCTCTGTCAACAAAACAAACGAACAAAGGCCATAATCAGAGGAATTATTCTGTAAAAGAAAATTGTATCAAGTGTTGAAAAATTTATTCTTTTCCAGAACAGGGCAATTTGAAACGGCAACTCTAGGCCGAGCCCAAGAACTATAATTACAGATAACTTATTAATTAACTTTTAGTGATGTTAAATCGTATTATGTAAATATCTTTTTCTCATACTGCTTGTATATTTTAAGAAGGGTGATTTAACATTATGTATCTATCTAGGTTATTAATATTAGTAGAGTTATAAATGGTTTAATGTAAATAATTTAAGCGCTATGTTAAAATACTGTCCACGAGGGAAAGTTTTAGCTACAGGAATAGTGCTTTCGAAGGCAGAAAACCTAGTTTTATTACCTCTCTCCGGTCGCTGTGCTATTATTCCTACAGCGAGGGTGTAGAGCCTTTGTCCCATTATTTGATAATTCGCCGTGACCAAGTGAGTGAGAAAGACAACCTTAACGGTAAATGTAGGAAAAGCCGCGATTTATATTAAAATTGGACCAATGAGATCCCTGAAAGTTTATTCGAAATAGTTAGTCGCGTCGAGTCGCGCTAAAAATGGACCAATAGGAAAGGAAGCAGCCTCAGGAGCCTGAGACGATAAATGGATCTGTTTGGGGAAAATTGGGGGCAGTTTATGTCATGTGTGGTCAGGGAGAGATGCTGCAGGATGTGTGAGATATCGCGCCAAAACAGGGAATCAAAATAGTTTTAGCAACACACCTAAGATCCGCTACTCTGAAAGCGACAATAAGAATAGTTATATTTCGTGACATATCCACGCCATAGTCTAACAGCGGTGGACAGTATTTTACAGCGGCAATACCAGTTTTGTATACTACGAGTGTTAAATTAAATAAAAAGAAACGGCAGTGTCATCTTTTCATAAACAAAGCAAGTCTATGTCTTCCTATATCACCACCCGAGATCTACGTTTTCCTTTACCGAGGATAAGTCCATGCTCCCATATAATTTAAGGAAAATTACTGCAGCTAGCCGAGGATAAATTGAAGAACCAACACGCTGAGAACTTCTGGAAGCAACGGGAGAAGCATCAAGGTAAGCTACAGCAACGGATGAGGAGGTGATCGCCGCATATTTCGGTTCAGTATCTTTCAGAGATGCGACCCGAAGGTTTGCAAGAAAATCTCCTCACCCCAGATTACCCTTTACATGGAACATTTTTCGAAATTTTTAATTTTCTAAAAAATGGCGTAAACGATTTTCATTAAAACATCATATGCTTAAGATATTTTCATGACAATTGAAATGTATATCACGAATTTTCTGGAAATGTCTCCAAAAGTACTCTTCATTGTGAACGACTTTTGCATAAATGGTAAACAGTAGGAGATAAGACAAAATTTTACTATACAACAAATGTAGATCGCATTAAAATACACAATTTATGTCATATACATTTTTTTGTTGGGTGAACTATTTTCGAGATATTGCTTGCTATTCCCTTAAATTTTCCATGCTTATACTGTTTCTCGAATTCGTTATTCATTTTTTTTGTCCTGGTAATGCAAAGAGAATGGAATACTCCACATAGCAACCAGCTCTTATATATTTGACTATCGCTTAAAGCCTAGCAATTCCCCTTGCATCTACAAGAAAATTAGCAATAAGATTAACATCTCGATATCTCGATTAACATGAAGCGTATGGAGAATAAGCGTTTGTAAAAATAGTTTGTGCAAGAGTAGAGAAAGTCATGTGAGTGTAACATATCAGATTTTGTTGGATATGCAAAGAATATTAATCTGTGGCAAAGAGAATGGTGCTACACCGAGTAACAGGCTATTAAGAGATATGTCGATGCTTAAAGGCTACTGTATTTCTATATTGTTCTTGCAATTACAAAACAAGGGGAACATAGCACGGCTTAAGCGATAGTCAAATATTTCTTTCTCTACTACGTATAGTAAGTAGGGGAAGTATTGTATTCCATTTTTGGAAACATGTCCGTGTGTGTGTCTGTGAACAGCATAACTCAGAAACGAACAGTCGGATAAACACCAAACTTGGTATTTAGGTTCAGTATCTTGCAGAGATGCGACACGAAGGTTTTCAAGAAAAAACCCCCACCCCAGATTACCCTTTACATGGAACATTTTTCGAAAGTTTTAATTTTCTCAAAAATAGCTCTAACGATTTTGATTAAAATATCATATGTTTAAGACATTTTCATGACAAATGAAATGTATATCTCGAATTTTCTGGGAATGTCTCCAAAAGTGTTCTTCATTGTGAACGACTTTTGCATAACTGGTAAACCATAAGAGATAGACAAAAATTTACTACACAACAAATGTAGATCGCGTTTAAATACAAATTTATGTCATATACATTTTTGTTTTTTGAGTGAACCATTTTCGAGATATTGCTTGTTATTCCCTTAGATTTTCCAATACTTATATACTTTTTCTCAAATGGGACTTCGTTATTCATTTTGTTTGTCCTAGTAATGCAGAGAGAATGGAATACTCCACATAGCAACCAGCTTTTAAAAGAATTGACCATCGCTTAAAGCCTACCATATTCCCCTTGCACCTACAAGAAAATTAGCAATAAGATGACAAGCATGAAGCATATGGAGAATAAGCGTTTGTAAAAATAGTTTGTACAAGAGTAGAGAAAGCCATGTGAGTGTAACACATCAGATTTTTTTTGTCCTGGTAATGCAAAGAGAATGGAATGTTCCACATAGGAACCGCTCTTAAAAATTTGACTATAGCTTAAAGCCTAGCAATTCCATGTGAGTGTAACACAACAGACTTTTACTTTCTCTACTACGTATAGTAAATAGTGGAAGTATTGTATTCCACCCAAAAATTCGATTCCGAGATTCACCGGAAATATATGTTTTGAGACCCCCTGAATCCAAAAAAAAGCATTTTTGGAAATATGTCCGTGTGAGCCTTTGTACAGCATAACTCAGAAGCGAACTGTTGGATAAACACCAAACTTAGTATTTAGGCTCAGTATCTTCTAGAGATGCGACACGAAGGTTTTCAAGAAAATCCCCCACCCCAAATTACCCTTAACATGGAATATTTTTCGAACATTTTAATTCTCTCAAAAATGGCTCTAACGATTTTGATTAAAATACCATATGTTTAAGATACTTTCATGACAAATAAAATGCATATCTTGAATTTTCTGGGAATATCTCCAAAAGTATTCTTCATTGTGAACGACTTTTGCATAACTGGTAAACCATAATAGATAGACAAAATTTTACTACACAGAAAATGCAGATCGCGTTAAAATACACAATTTATGTCATATACTTTTTTTGTTGAGTGAACCATTTTCGAGATATTGCTTGTTATTTCCTTAAATTTTTCAATACTTATTTTCTAAAATGCGAATTCGTTATTCATTTATTTGTTGTCTTGGATATGCATAGAGTATTAATCTGTGGCATAGAGAATGGTGCTGCACCTAGCAACCAGCTATTAAGAGATATTTCTATGCTTAAAGGCTACTGTATTATTATATTGCCCTTGCAAATACAAAACAAGGGGATTATAGTAAGCCTTATGCGATATTCAAATATTTTTAGAACTGGTCGCTATGTGTAAAATGTAATTGTCTTTGCATATCAAAATATCATTTCTGAAAATGTTTATCTCGATTAGTATGAAATAGATGGAGAATAAGAGTTTGTAAAAATAGTTTGTACAAGAGTAGAGAAAGTCATATGAGTGTAATACATCAGATTTTTTTTGTCCTGGTAATGCAAAGGGAATGGAATACTCCACATAGCAACCAGCTCTTAAAATATTTGACTATCGCTTAAAGCCTAGCAATTCCCCTTGCATCTACAAGAAAATTAGCAATAAGATTAACATCTCGATATCTCGACTAACATGAAGCATATGGAGAATAAGCGTTTGTAAAAATAGTTTATACAAGAGTAGAGAAAGTCATGCGAGTGTAACACATCAGATTTTTTAAATTAAGCTTTCCTGGCAATGCTATTTACAGACATAAGAACATAGTTATAGTAAAACAAAAATACAACAATTTAAATCATATAATAGAGGGAAAATCTATACTGATGTAGCTAATAAACATTATATTAATCTAGAACTTTTGATCAGAAATACAACTGTAAATACTAAAGAATACAATGCGTTATTAAAATGTTACCAAATATCGAGGTGTAAAATTGCTCACTAGCTACCAGTATCTTTCCACTTCCAATTATATTGCCTTCCAACGCTAAGAAAGTACACCACGGTTTTTGTATTTGAGGAGAAATCCGTAAATTATGACCCACGCCATTTTTACAAAACATATAGTTTGATGACGTAATCTGAATTACAAAAACTGCCTGTATCACCACTGCTTTCAAGCGCCATTTATTTTGCAAGAAAATTGCTGTGTAAGTCTTTTAAAATGAGGTAATATTTACTTTAAAGCTTAAAAGTTGTGTTTTAACAGTATCGAGAGATTACATCGGCAAATGTTTGACTGGTAGAGATTCTGATATACCTTGCGCATTTCTTGTTTATAGATAATGTATTTTACACCTGATGAAATAAAGTATTATAGAACATGCTGAACATATTTAACCCAAGGATAGATATGCGAGTGAATTTATTTACTCACTTTTTACATTACAGATCAAAGGCGGCAACGAACGCATTAAAGTCGGCTTTCGTTACATAATTCCTTCAGATGCTTATCCGGAAAAATCATACGGAAATCAGAGCGCCACCACAATATATTTCCTATAGGCTCATTAAGGTTATAAATAACCAATAAAGAAGCAGTACGTTTAGTTCATTGGGAGATGCAGCAGAGAGATTGTATTCAACGCAGTAAGATATCTGTGCGATTGTTCTAAACATTTATGTTCTTAATTTTAATGCAAATGAAGACCACGATATTTAAATTTGGTATGCTTTCCAGAATACTTTAATATCACCAGTATGAAAATATTTAAAGTGGATAGGATGTTTGATACTTATATACATGCATGTACTAACACGCATTAACAAATAACAAATAAATGATTGAATATGTAATAAATTAATGTATAGAATTTGCTAGAACTGGTTTAAATTCAATTGTGTATAATAATGCACAATCAGCATTGTATTTTAAGGTTGACGAAAACATTCAGAGAGCCTTATATTTATATCAAGTGTAGTTTTGAATTAGGAGTTTTAGGGATTTAATACATTGTTTTTAGAGAACAGGGAGTGTTACTTTATTTCAAGAAAAGTATTAATGTTACACAAAATTTTGTATTTTATTGTAAAGAACTGCATTTGATGACTAATGTGCATAATTTGATAGTTTAAACTTTCCATATTTTCATCATGTGGCAATTTTACATCAGAATTAATTTTCATATTTGAACATTATTTTCTTGAAAGCTTAGATACATGACAATTAATTTTATGCTACAATTTTGTGGCAAAACCTCGGTAAAAATTTCATCTAAATTGGAAAGCAATTTTAGTGCCGACTATTAAATGCTCTTGTTGCTCCAGGAGATGTGTCTAAATAATTAAACCACACAGACTGTGTGTTGTGCATAATAGTCCACTTTTAGATTTTATGGATGCAGCTTCGTAAGCATTCTAATAAAAGGCGTAACAAAAATTAATTTTATGCCAAGATATATGAATTTCAAGTCCAAGATAAATCAGAATCAATTCAAACACCTAGACATTTAGTACACTCGATTTCGGTATGTGCAATGGCTGAAGGACGATTACTTGAAGTCTTTCTGGATCCACGTACGTAACCTGACGAGTTTTATCGATAATAAATTGGACATTAGTTACTGTAATTGCAGTAGACTTTTGACCCATTAGCAGTTAGAAATTCTGAGGAGATAACGCTACAAAAATATTTGCATCCTTTCTTTTGATATAACGGTAACTGTTCACAAAGCTGAAACGCATTATGGTTTGCCAGGGCATCGTAAACGCAAAGCACGTGGTACAGTTCCCTTTCTACATTCATCAGTACACTGAACCGTAATGGCATACGTCACACATCAAAATAGTGGCACTGTGAGATACACTGTTTAAAGCTCTTGCATATTCAGCATATATTACCTCAGACTTAGCATCCAGTGAATGAAATCATTTGAGCGCATGGCTTCGAGCTAAGGATGCTTTTGTAGCTAATCCAAAGGTGTTCCGCTATGCTGGGCAGCAATTTGGATAGTTAGACAATGCATACATTGCTTTTGTAGGATAGCAAATGGATGAGTGCGGGATTTCACACAAGGATCTTCTGCCGTACTGAACGTTATTTCAGAGGACGTTTAAGTCGTCATTTAATGTCCGCTTTCTGCACCCTTTATTCCTCTATTATACGGTTCCGAAATCTGAGAGTCAACGTTATAGCTTTGGTTTTGTAAACTACAAATGTGTCCAGTCTACCCGATTCCCTCTGCAGTCCAATGTCGCTGTATACACTCTGTAGACCTATCAATATTCTACTCCAAGGGATTTCAATAGATTATCAGTCTCACTGAAGTTCAAACTTCGTTGAGCTTCTATTGAATGGGAACTCGAAATACTTCTTCCTCGCTTGAGATTTAGAACTAGACGCCATGCCGGTCGACGGAGCTACTTCTCCAGTAATTTGAATCAAGACTGATAGCAATAAGTACTGGAAACAATGATACTAATAATATCTGATGTTTTACATTCACATGACTTACTCTACTCTGAGCCGGCAGCGGTTTCCTTTTCGGTTCAACTTAGTTGTTAACACCTTTTGGTGGCGCTGGGTTGAGTATTAATTGCTTTGGCTCTTGCGAGTCGCATGAGTGAGCTTCCCGACCCAAGCACTTTTTGAGCCGATCGTGTGGGTAACCTGAGTTGAGCTGTCGTTCGGTAGGTTCTTTCATAAGGTGTAAATTCCTTGGTTGTCTTATCTTGGTTCGGTTTACTGACCTCCTACCGTGGGTCTGCTTGCAAAGTTCCGTAGATTCTTTAATATTTGTCAAACAAATGAGTGGAGCCAAAGGGAAGGTTTGCCGATAATATTCATATCAAGCTTAACTTTTTTAGCCACACTTTTATGGGGATGGGTGGTTAAATTTTGTTAATTGTTTGGAGTAAAGTTCCCCGTTTTTTATTTAACCCTGATTGGCGTTTTCAGAGTTTATATTTGTTAAACATATTCAGACATATTCATATTAGTATGTTCCTTGTTAGGTTTTTTCAGAGCTCTTTATAGGTGTATATATTTATTAATACATATTTATTTTTTCTGCTGGTTATATTTTTTTATTTCTGTCCAATTTGATTTGTATTTTGAGAGCTATCTTGGGATTTACTTTGCTACATATAGGTGGTGCCATGGGCAATTTCGCCGTCAATGGTAGGAAATGTATGCTTACCTTTGTTCCGTTTACCTGTTGATGAACGTTTGGTTTAAAAGAGAAAATTGTATGTAAGTCACATACACTATGTGATCAAACGTATCCGGACACCCTACAAACATACGTTGTTTATCTTAGGTGCATTGTGCTGCCACCTATTGCCTGGTACTCATTATCCGCGACCTCAGTAGTCATTAGACACCGTGAAACAGCAGAATGGGACGCTCCGTGGAACTCACGGACTTCGAACGTGCTCAGGTGTGTCAGAAGCCTGTACGCGGGATTTCCACACTCCTAAACATCAAATTTCCACTTCACTATCACATCAGAAACAGTGGACATGTACAGCACAAAAGCGTACAGGCCGACCTCGTCTGTTCACCAACAGAGACCGCCGACATTTGAAGAGGGTCGTAAAGAGTAGTAGGCAGACATCTATCCAGACCATCACACAAGAATTCCAAACTGCATCAGAATCCACTCCAAGTACTGTGATAGTTAGGCGTGAGGTGAGAAACCTTGGACTCCATGGTCGAGCGGCTGCTCATAAGCCACACATCACGCAGGAAAATGCCAAACGACGCCTTGCTTGGTGTAAGGAGCGTCAGCATTACACGGTTGAACAGTGGCAAAACGTTGTGTGGAGTGGCGAATCACGGTAAACAATGTGGCGATCCGATGGCAGGGTGCGGGTATGGCGAATGCCCGGTGAACGTCATCTGCCAGCGTGTGTAGTGCCAACAGTGAAATTCGGAGGTGGTGGTGTTATGGTGTGGTCCTGTCTTTCCTGGAGAGGGCTTGCACCACTTGTTTTTTTTGCGTGGCACGATCACAGCGCAGACCTGCATTGATATTTTAAGTACCTTCTTGCTCCCCACTGTTGAAGAGCAATTCGGGGATGGCGATTGCATCTTTCAATACGATCGAGTACCTGTTCATACTGCACGGGCTATGGCGGAGTGGTTACACGACAATAACATCCCTGTAATGGACTGGCCTGCACAGAGTCCGGACTTGAATCCTATAGAACACCTTTGGGACGTTTTGGAACGCCGACTTCGTGCCAGGCCTCCTCACCGATCTACATTGATACCTCTCCTCAATTCCGTACTCCGTGAAGAATGGGCTGCCATTCCCAAGAAACCTTCCAGCACCTGATAGAAAGTATGCCTGCGAGAGTGAACGCTGTCATCAAGGCTAAGGGTGGGCCAACACCATATTGACTTCCAGCATTATCGGTGGAGGGCGCCACGAACTTGTACGTCATTTTCAGCCAAGTGTCCGGATACTTTTGATGTAGTGTATGTAAATCTCTGACGAACCAACCTTGTAACGTAGAGTGGCGGCAAGTGTACACTTACACCGGTTATTGTTTTATTATACGAATAATTTATGACGCTTCTTAAGTTTGTTAAATAAATTCACGTATTTATACCTCGTCGTGATCGTGCAAGAACATCTGGGGACATTCCATCAACTTGTGGCAGGTTTGTCGGATACCGTCTCCTAATCCGTGCTTCCGTAAATAACAAAAATGGCAAATTGATCGAAAAGATGTGAAAATACCGTACGCTACATATCCGAGTGAAGAGGCAGCGGCGCAACCTCCTATCGTTTATTTCTATCTCTCTTCTACACACTATTCTTACACAGGCTTACTTTTCTTTCTGCTCCATTACAATCGATATAAATGCTTTAAAAATAGTGTCATTACACATTTAATTGTAGGTACAAAAAAGATACAGATGGCCATGGCGATAGTTACATGTTTAAACAGCGGATCGCTTTATGCTGGCTTTGAAATTTCATACTCTTTGCATGACATCGTGAGAAACAAAGCTATTTGAACTTAAAAAAGATGTGGGACAACTGTTGGAAATTGTAACCACAGCAACGAATCCAGATTGTTAATGCCATAAACATATTTGACAAATTGTGTATTTTATTGTCATGCACATTTTTTCTAGTAACTTTTTATCTCTTATGGTTTAGAAATCAAGTGATGCAAAATTTATTCAAAATGAGGACTCTATTCACAGAAAGATCAAGATAAATGTTTTGTTGTCATAAAAATAGCTTTAAACATATGAGATTTTTGATAAAGTAGAAAATAACTAAACCGTTCCATGTACAGATTAGTTCGAGATGTGAGAAATTCTTAAAAGTCTTTGTGTCGAATCCTTGGAAGTAGCTGAACTTAAATACGAAGTATTTTATACCACTTTTATTTTTTTAGTTATGCTGCTCTTTCTCTCTCTCTCTCTCTTTTACACACACACACACACACAAAACATACACACAGGGAGCTATTCCTAAAAATGCGCTATAGGTATTCAGGAATATCAAAACATATTTCCAGTGAAATCTGATATTAAAATTTTGGATAGAGTACAATACTTTCTCTACCCTGCAAGTAGATGCTAGAGAAGGTAAGACTAAAAAAATGATGGTTAATTAATGATGAAAAGATTCCAGGGACAATAAGTATGAGAAAGTCATCTTAAGTAGCTGCTTCAGTACTGAAAGCGTACAAAAATATACCATAGAGTATAGTGAGGTAGCACTTTAATGAATGATATATCTGTCGTGGTTTACTATAGCTACTTAGAAGATTGCTAAAGAAATATTTATGTTTTCTTGAGTAAAATGTTTAGACCGTGTCATTGGCGAGGTTAGAATTTAGATGCTAGGAAGAACTGCATTTTCTTACTTGTTGTCTAATATACTTTGTTGAACACAATGTAGAAATTATTCTGTTTTGAAAGAAAGAAAGAAAGAAGAAAAAAGACAGGCCATTAATAGCTGTATTGAAGATGAAAGTGGGTATATAATTTATTTCAAGGCGGCATACACAAACCGAATGCTGTACGGTTTATTTTCTGGAGATTAGAATTTAGGACTTTTATAATTAGGTTAGGCTAGACAAAATTTGTGTCGTATATTTTCTTTGTACAGTGATTCATAAAATGTAATATTTTGAGGTATGAAATAGTATGAGAGGAATGTTGTTCTGTGAAAAGTTTTATGTTACTAGGAAGTGCTATTCTGTTGCAATCTGAAACATTCTAATATTAATTTCAACTACTGTATGCTGGCAACATTTTGCATGGAAAATAGCTACTGAATTATTCAGTTTCACTTTCCGTGCTGTTTTCCGTCCGGAAACAAAGTACATTGCAACATTGTGAGAAACAGAATACATTTCGGATTCTCACTTTAGTGATCGCGGATTCGATTCCCGGCTATTGCAAAGACTTTTTGTATCTAGAATTATTATCAACCAGAAGTGACAAAATGATTATTTCTCAGTAACAGTTCCGAACGTTCCGTTTGCTAGGTTCTGCATAACTATCCCGAAATAACAATCAAATACGTCCAAAGGCATTATTAGTGTTCAAGCATAATGTAATTTCTAGCAACCGAAGAAGAAAACATATTAAGAGAAAACACAGACACACACACACACGAACAATACTCTGTGTTCTATGGAAAACAGTGTTTGTGCTTGTGTTAACATACCTATAGTTCTTGCTTAATGCACTGAAATATAGGAAAACTTGTAAAGCTTTATATGTTAATTCCCATGCTTAGTCTTTTAGTTGTCTCTTCTCAGCATAAAATCCTTCATTTTGGAATACTTTTTTGCTTATTTCTGATAGAGTTTAACGTCTGTTCTTACTGCATACGGCATACCGGTGGAGGACACTGTTGACACATGGAATTAAATAAAATGATAATTCGGAAAAGAAATTTGGAAAGAAATGTTCCAGGTCTAAGTTTAGAGTACTGGTATTCGCCAGTTATGAGGACTGAGTAAAATCTGGAAAAGCCTCAGTCAGGGAGGACAGTCCTGGCGGAATTTAAACCGCAGATCTCCCAATCACGAGTCCGTACTTAACGAACCTCGGCTGCCGGTGGGAAGCTTTTTATCAAACTATCCATCGCGCACTGGCCAAGACTTGTGATCATGCTCTCAACAACAAATTTGGACCTATTTGCATATTTCGCAGAGCTTTTCTTCTTTTCTTCCTTTCTTTGTTTTTATTTTTTATTTCACCTCTCGTTTTCTACTAGTTAATATTAAAGCCCGGCGTTTGTCATCATTTTTTGAAGCCGTACACTTTGCTTCAATATCTGCTGTTGATCCCGCTGCCGGCTGCTACAGTGGTTGGCTATAAGATCTTACCCTCAGGGTATGCAGGGCCGGGTGTGAAAGGATAACACCAGTTTAAATTAACTGAGAAGTTGAATATGATCTAATACTTGAGCTATTGATGCGAGTTGCCGACCGTTCGCAAATAAAGAATGAAACTGATTATGAATCGTTGCACATGAAACTATAACAATTGAATTATTATACCTGCTAACCTCTGCAGTATCAATTTTATGGTTTGAAATAACTGTTTCCGCAATAAAAGAAACTAGAAGCGTAACTTGCCGTGAGTCGCAAAATTGCTTACCGGCCAAATCTCTCGCGACATCCGCTAAATCTTACTCACACAAGCGCGTCACTGATCACTTAAAATAACACACGAGTAATCATCAGATTAAGTGGCTAATTTTCAAGAAAGAGTATCACGAATGTATGCACGAGCAAATGTGTGTCTGATTAGAATACACGCCCTTATATTAAATCAAGCTCCACTTACATTTTACTCCCCTACCAACATTCGTTCATAAGCGCTCCAATCTCAAAACCCTTACGTATGCGTATGTGACACAGTTACTAGGCGGGACCTCCCTGACTCTCAAATTTCATTACCTTTATCTTTTTCAGAATTTCTACCCACGTGACTGTTCAAACGTACTGAACTTATAACCTAACTGCATTCCAAAAATCTTTAAGTTAATACTTTCGCTCCTCACGTTGTTACTAACGACGTTGCTTAACATAACCCGCTAATTACCCTTTTTTCAGGCAAATCCTTCAACTCAAACTTATTATTGGTTTAACACACGGAAATTATTCATTGCAATTGTTTCTTTATCTTACTATCATTTCTTTAATTATTTATATCTTCCCGTCAATAATTACGGTATCAACACAGAGGGCGTAGTGCTATAGAGAGAAACCAGCTGCGTTTATTAATTGAAATCCTACAACACTAATTGCAGGCTACCGTTGATTGCTCGTTTAAGAATGAGTGTCTGCTTTATCGTGCCTATTGTGTTCTCTCTGAAAATTAAATGCTCAACATTGTTTCGCTCCTTCTCATAACACAAAAGCAGCGGTTCGTGGAGAAGCGAAACTTTTATGCCAGAACTTCGAACTGGAGTAGTGCAAGATCGTAAAGAAACAGCTTTTCAGCTGAGTGTGTTTTACATGGCGGAATTGGATTGCTTCTAGGCATTTTAGCTGCTTCTATGCAGCGCCGCCATTTTAAGATTTAACCTTTATACCAGGACAATAAGAAAAAAAAATATGATCTAGGAAAGGTAGAACCTGTACAAACTGCATTTTTGTTATAACTCCGTTGAACTGAAACATGAGAGAGTATAAAACATTATAAGCATAAAACATCTAAACATCTTATGAATCCAGTTATGTAGAACTGTCCTCACTAAAATATATTCTGCAATATCAGTTGAACTTAGCGCAGCAATCAATTATCTCATGTTTTAAATATTTTATTCGTGTTTAAATTTAAACTAATAGCTTTAATCGTTTATCCCTTTATACATAAGCACATTTTTTTAAAAATTTGCACTAAAATGTAATAAAAATAATTATTGATTTTTAAAAATGACTTATTAAATATTTGGCTGAAAACGCCTTTAACATATAGAACGAAAATATTTTCAGTTTATAAAATTCATATCTTTGCCCTTTTTTTCTTTTCTTTCTTTCTTTTGAGAACCTGAAGCATAAAATAATTTGAAACGGAAAAAATAGCCTTACAGTTTGACAGACGACAGCCTTTTAAATAACTGTCAAAATGCAGGGTCCGTCATAAAATGGTAAACAACTTTAACAAGTACAAGTTCTTTATCGTTAGCGACCAGACACGTATTAGAATGGCGAATGTTTGCCTGAAAAGCAGGGTCAATGGTGGCTTCCTGCGATACACGGCATCCTTCAAGGTCCCCCCAAGGTAAAGGTACAGGGATCTTAAATCTAGTGAATATTCTGGAAACTCAAATGCACCTCTTCGTCCTATAAAGTATCCCTCCAGATTCTCTTCCAGGAATGCCCGCATGCCTCAGTTGTGTGTAAGGGTTCCCTTTTTGTTGGTAGAAAAACTATGTGTTCCCATAAAGTGCACGTAAAGCTATCAAAATTGATGTGCTTAGTATGTATTACCAGATACATAGCACTAGTAACTGTATCTTCAAAGAAGAAGGGTTCTATTAAACCTCTACGTGTCTATTCACACCAGACATTTTCCAAGTTAAGTTTGAATTAGGTCTCATCAGACACACAATCTCTATTACATATTCTTCATCTTCATTTAGCATATGCTGAAACCATTCGCGAAACTGATTTCGGCGAAAAGAATCATTCTCATTAATGCATGGAATAGTCTTAGCACGTAGACTTTCAATACGTCGTACACTCGCGCTGCTAACTCCTATCACGCGAGCACATTGAAGCGACATTTCAAACTTTTCTAAGACCATAGACAAAGCAGCGGGTCTTGTAGTGATACCAGATCTTCCGGATCTTCCCTTGTGCGAATCACAAATGGTAAGTATCATGCGTCTCAAACCTGTCACAAAGCCGTGTAATAGTCAAGCGTTTTGGTTGTTCTATAAACACACACCTCAACGCGCGTTGGCGACATTTTCAAACTTCAGCCGACCATTTTGATTCACTATCATTCATGATACGTTAGTCACAATGGGTACCGTCATTTGTTAAGAAAACGCCCTTATACTTTAATATTCCATAGATAATTCAACACAACTCTGTAAACAATATGCAGATACCTCGGTTAAAGCGTGTGTACATTTTTTTACGGACTGTGTTAAGGAAAGAAAAACTATCACAGTATTCTACACATATTGGAGAACATTGCAAGGGCTTGGGGCCCAATAACACTATCTCATATCAAAACAATTGTTGTGGTTCAGGAGTTATATTTCACTCTACAAAGATGCTTAAAGCCTTCAATTTCTATAGGCTGTTCAAGTTGAGAATGTGAAATTCAACAGTTTATAAATTGAAATTTGTAAATTTACACAAGCAAAATCAAATTAAAATGATGAATTCTGAAAAATTAAACATTTTGTTTTAATACATAGCGTCGGAGAGCGATTTATTTCCTTTGGATTACCTTTGTTCCCATGTGCATAATTAAAACTTTCATCACCAAATAAATCCAGATGATGATTCTCGAGATTGAAGGATAGACAAGTGCACAGTCCTTCTTATTTATAATGTATTGTCAATATTATTAATGATATATGTTATATTTGTGTTAGAGTCAAAGCTATTTATTGCTGTTATTAATTTTATGTTCTTTGCCAACAATTATGGTGTTATTTTCCGGGCATTTTAGTTTCCTGTCTTCTTAAGTTACTAGTTTTATGAGAGAATTTGGGTTTAGTTCTGCATTGTATTCTTGATTTATTATTCAACCTGTTCTCTCTTGTACTAATAAATTGTTTTGACCGGTATGTGACTTAGTCGCTGTTTCTTTGGGTGGTTCCTGAGGTTGTTGGCTGTTGTGGGGAGCACCGCGGCTGTGTATGTCGGAAGATTTCGACAGCAGTTGGTCTATGCCCTGTTTGATGATGATGATGATAATAATAATAATATCGTTTTAATTCTACTCTTGTTTCTTAAAGGGTTTATTTCTATAAGTTAAGTAATTGTCGACCAACGAATCAAGTTTAGACGGTTTTCTTAAAGGGAGCCTTCTTTTTATGTATGCTTACATTGTAAAGCTTCACCAGTAATGTGTTTTATTCATTTAGCAACTGTCTCAGTGCATTACGATACTTTGTAGCTGTTAGATTTTATACTACTTTTATAGGGTTTTTAGTTTCGATAATTTAATTTTGATGTTGTGGTTTTTATAAAACGTTCATTATAATATTACTGCACTAGTAAAAGCTAGAATTATACAGATAAATAAACCCTTCAAACAAATCCACGTGCTTCACTTGCTTAACTGACACGCTTTTGCAGCGCTTATCCTGCATTCGCTAAATAATTTATTCTATCGCCTTGCTCACACATTCTAGTTGATAAAGTGCTGTAACTGTTCGGCGGTTATAATTATTACACAGTGAGAAACGCTCCAGTAAGCTGCATTATAATTAATAAGCAATTTATTACATTCCCATCATTTCTACCAATTTTACTCCAGTTGTTTACCAACAAGCAGCGCATTCAACCAGTGTGTATTGTGTGGTGAAACCGCTGAACTTCCATTATCCGCAACTAATACGTACTGATTGCAGGCCCTTTAAAATCAGGTAATTACGAGCTTGTTATGATCGATGTGGGGTAAAATGAGTTTTATTAATTTTCGGCGCTTTAGTTGAAATGAAAGTAAAAATATTTGCAAATAAAAGATTCAATACATTTCTAACCCGCCAAAAAAGCTGATTTGACGGAGTGCGTTATTTCCGATGCCTGAGAGTAAACTGTTTGATAGTCTATTACATTATAAAGAATTCAAATCTATTTGATGCGATTGTATCTTTTATTAGAAGAGGAATACAGATAGTTTCACTTGTTTGCATTTAATAATGCTGAAATAAAAAGAAGTTTTTGACATAAAACTAGAATAATAATTAGTTAAAATGACAACGGGAATCTCACTATGAAACTGTGAAATACAAGCGAAGAATAAAGTAAACATATCTAAATCCTGGGTCAGTCGAATAGTTAAACAGTGGCCCACAAATGCTAAAGTTATTCTCATTCAATTGGAAATATCAGCAAAGCAATGTCTGGGCAGCGTGTCGGCTGTGCAACTTGGTTTCATGGAATCCCTTAGGATGCAGCATTCTGATTTGTAGATATGATCATCACAAACTGTCATGGGTCTCCTATGATGATAACCTCTAGGTAAGCATTCTTCTTATGCATCTTTTCCTATGATTGCTGGACCATATCTTCCCTTTAGTTGCTAGATCTCGATCAGTCACCTCAGTGTATATATTTTGCACAGAAACCTCCTCAACTTGCTGTTGCAACTTAGCACTAACGTTCTTTACGTTATAATTATACAGCTTCACCTGTAACTTCCTACGAGCAATTAGTTCAAGAATATAAATATTTGATAAACGCTGGCAAAGTAACGATCAATCTTACATTCATATTGTGGCCAAATCAACATGATACGATTGACCAAGCCTTTGACAGTCGGGCAAGCAAGGAAGAGGCTCTACAAACTTTTAAAAGTGCATTCGATAAAAACTAGCTTGTAATTTTCTCCCTTCTTCGGTTAAATGTCCTATTGTACAGGTGGACACACCCCTTCTGTGAAAACTGCTGATGTAATGGTTTGAAGAACAAGAGATTCGATGCCTCTGTGCTATACATAAATCGGAAATATACGAGCTGATTGAAATAAACAAAACTAAAGATAAGGTGTTTAATGGCAGCGCAGTTTTGATTTGTTTGGGCCATCTCATGTCCTCGTGCGCTTGTTCCCATACTTGTGTGATCTGAATCCTAACTAACTTGGTCAAGCTGAAACTAATGGTTAGGGAAACGGATTTAACAGATTACTTATCTCTGCGATATAACGCTTGAGAATGTACCTGTGACTGAAATAACTGGCACGGTTTTTGCAAACGTATTCAGAAGGCGGAGAAAGATTACTGGGAGAAGAATGGGATAGCGGAAAACTTAATCGACAGCACTGTCATGTCGTAGGGAGGTGCCGGCAACGGTTATTCATTTTCCCTTTTCTCTTCCATCAAAAATGAGTCCGGCTTCGAAGAGCTGGTCATAACACTTGTTTGAGAAGAGTGTGTGCTTTTATAAGTCGAATTAAGTGTATCAAACTGAATAATTTTTTAGCTTACGTGATTATTTAGCTACGTCTTCGCTTTAATTTAGCGAGAATATATACCCCGAAGTTGACGCTATTGCCGTAAGCGCAAATTCATGGGTGAGACCAGATATTACGGTGCAGCTGGAATTGTTTACTCAATTACTGATTTACTGCACTCATGCCTACGACATAACTTGACGGACATACAGCCTATTCAAATTATGGTCATGATGCTGCGTCAGTTCAGCGATCGAGTTACGAGTTACGAGTTACATGCAGAGGAAGACGAATGAAAAGAGGAAAACACAAAACAACAAGATAACAGAATCAGACAAATGAATTTTCTATCAGAATGGCCACAAACATTTTTGTGATAAGAAACAAAACGCCTTACTGTACCAAACACAGTGCATGCATGCACACATATACAACATAATTATATTATCTTAAGAAAAAATACCAATGCACATACATACATGCATGCATACGAATATAACGGATTTATGTAGTAAATAAACAGGTTCTCGTATGCAGACTAAAATTTAAAAATCTGATGTGATACATTCGCATGACTTTCTCTACGCTCCATAGTTCATTAGTGCGTATACAAACTATTCTTACTAAAGCAGCTAAAGCAATGCGTGTTTTTAACCTCACCAAACGCATCATTATTTTTACTCATAGTCCCAGAAAGCACTTTCGCTGTTCTTATCATTACATTTAAAGCTGATTCGACTCTTATTAGGCATAACAAAACATCCTAAAACGTAAGCAAGGAAAACAAAGAACAGAAACTAAAATAAGGAACTCTTAAAAAGGGTACTATAACAAATAATAAGATATGAATTAATAAAATGAAGCAGTCTTACAAAATTGGTTCAATCAACACTCCTTCGAAGCAAAAACCGCCGAAAAAAGATTCACAAAATGTACCTTTTATAAAGTTACAATAGATATTTATATTGTTCACAAAATCACAGCGTAAATTGATTTATCAACGTAAACGTTCTAATGTTTCATACGTAGTAACAAGCGCTTGCGATAAAAATAAAAGCCCGATATGGAATTTTTGGGTGGAATGCAATACCTTCTCTACCTGCTATGTATGTGGTACAGAAAGTAAAAAGATAGCTTTGGTGTCAGTGTAGTTCATTATAAAGACTGATGCCAGTCGTATGTCCCACAAGCTTTCATTTTTAACTTTGCGCCTACGATAGTTTACGTAGGCCGTTGTTTGAACGATAGCTTCTGAACTGGAGCAAAACAACTGGCGTCTTCCTTTTTAATCTGTGCAACAAACCGCTGCCGACAAATAAACCTCTCAATGTCATGCACTTACTCCAATAAATGGACAAAATTAGGTGTTGTTAAGCGACCGGTCTGTAAACGCAACTCGAAGAAAGAAGGGTATAGTTCATATTGTTAGTGGAATCTGTTATCTAGTGAAGATTCACGTCCACTTAGAATGACGTTATTCCAATTCCCTCCGTGCCTAATGAGGCAGACTATCTATGGCGCGAACTGAAATCAGTTGATACTTCTAGTCCAGTCTAGTGAAATTCCAGTCGCCTAATATATCCATATTTTAAACAAACAAATAAACTGCTCATTAAATGCATGGAAAACGCAAGTACTTCCATGAAGCTATTCAATGTTAGCCATGTTTATGACTACCCTTATTACGTAACTCTGATTCGTGTCGTAGCCTGTCTATCTCGTTAGCCACGAATGCTCTCTTCGTCCGTAGCAAAGAACCTCTCACGTTCATTCATGCTTAATAATTCCCTGGCAAATATTGTAAACGAGGTCCGTTAATTTCCCATACTCGGGTTTATTAGTGCATTTCCCTTCATTACTGTTACCTGAAGTCACGCAGCTCGCTGCTGCGGCTTTGCCTTTGTCGACTTAATTCCAGTTTAATTTTCGGCATAAACTAGGTGTAAAGGTGTTCAAAGACTGCACAATTTTGAAACGTTTAAACATACAGTAGCGAATAATTTGAAAACTTCGTGCCTTACAGACAACTTTTCTACGCAAATTTTACAATTTAAGGGGATGTACCAGTTTAAGAAGATCTCGGAAAACTGACATTTGCATTACCTGTCCTGAAGTCTCAAAGTCTATAATTTCAAAATAAATGTTCATCTTTGTTTTGGATACTTAACCTTTATAAGAAATAAGGTAAGAATATACAAGTTGCGGTGGTCCACTCGCCGGGTGGCTGTGAAGTGGAGGGCGGACGGAGGAGAGAGGGAGAATGAGATGGAGGTGCGGGTTATGATGTCTCTTCCTCTCAGAGCGAGGGGATCTTGATGTCAGGGCATGTAGGTGTTGACGGAGATTGATTTCGGCTTTAGAATTACTGTCCAACTTATTGTAATTGATTAGCATTCAACTCGTCGTGACTTCGCCATAAAACTCTCCGGCATAACGCCTAAGTTTCTCTTTCGGCGTGCTGTATTTTTATATAAACGCGCAAGTTTCCGTTGTAGTGTTACCCTTTAGTGGGTTCACTACTTAGTTTTAATACGCAACTATTCGCATGACGATGTTGACACTCTGATGTTAAGTTTGAGACAGAGATTCACATGACTTTTTGGCGCTACTCCACACTGGATATTTGGTTCCTCTCTTTCGTGGTCACGTACTGTTTGTTGGTCATGTGACATCTATTTCATTTCCTATATGTGGTTTTAATTATTTTGGAAAAATTATGATTGGTAGTTCTCAATTCCTGGTCCCCCTTCTTCTATTAGGTCCCGTTATTTTGCTAACGGAAATATCTTGATACTGATTAAGATTTAACGATAAGGTATGTACGTTTTGGCGTTCATTTTTATTGTCATTAATCCCCTTACTGTTTCTTATACAAGTACCTTGTAGTTTTGAGAGTTCGCTTCCCGACAAACCGGCGCCGGTTTTACCCCGAGGCAAGGACACTATTGTGGTTGTCCGGATGCCTGCTTTTGTTAGCCGGGGCTAACGGACATCCGCCGAACCTTTAGTTACCGCTTTCAGAATATTATATAATTTTTCCTTGTCTTCAGAATGCATTTATATTCTCAATGTATACTTTACGTACAGATATGATCGTAATAATATTTTAACGTATTTAGTATCTTAAGTAATAATCATTACGTTCTCAGCGGATATCATTACTTAATTACTGAAGTGAATGCATATTATTACTTAATTAATTACCGACAGGAATGATCAGTTGCAAAATGCTTTTTTGTCCTCAATTGTATTTGGTTACGTAATTTTCCCCCCTCATTCAAAACGTTTCACAGGATAACGTTTTCATTTATTGCCTCTGAAAATGTTTTACACAGCTTCTGAAACGCCAAACAATTAAAATTTCTAATTAAATTTTCGGTTCTGTGAATGATTTTAGAGATGCTAATTGTTAAATCAGCAAGTGTATTTAAGAATATATATAGATGCATATAGAATGGTAAATTTTTAGAATTTCTTATTTATTTCATCAACACTAACTAGTACAAAATTATGTGAAAATTCTATGATTCATGATTATATAAATGATTTAGATGTTTAAAAATGTAATGTGTGGAACATATTATCCTAGGACATAAATTCAATTTGTGGTGCAATGATTTCCTAATTAAATGGATATAGAAATGGTTAACATTTCTAATGTTTAGATAAGGTTAATTTATAATTAAATAAGATGCTAAACTTATTGAACATTTTTGAAAATAGGGCTTTCAGTCACGAATTCTGTTAGTAATCTTTGGCACAATAGCCATGACCAACCTAAGTTGACCAATCTGACCGCCGGCCTCACGAACATCTGCGGATGGCAGAGATGGACGATCATTCAGCCGATATGGGGAAGATGAGGTCAACATCATGCTTTTCCAAACGAAATTTTGGATTCACATACAGATCTTACCTATCGCAGCTCCTCAATTCCTCATTGCTGAGTGGGCACCGGTCCTATACATAGGCCTAAAAGTCCGCAACCCTATGGGCGGCCTCGAACCCACACCCATTCTGTGGATAGTAACGTGAACATTACGCCCCCCCTCCAAATACGCCACGGCTCAGGACGGGCTCTTAATTTTATGCATAGTAAGTTTGCTTGTTTCTGTTATGCTTTCCTCCGTACAGAAAATTCAGCGAGAAGAAGTGGACTGTAATGGACAATTACATCAAATTAAAAGTATGCACGAATATTTTAAATACGGAGTTTTAATGAAACTTATCAGCAGCTTTTGAGAAAACATGAAATAAGAATAAAAATCTCACTAAGGCCATTTTTACACTTTCAATCTTTTTGGCAATCAGGCAGTACAATATCGAAAGCCACACTAATCATTACATTTTCAGACGATATTATAAGCCAATGTCATAAACTGCTTTATAATAAGCTTATTGCATAATAGGCTTGTAATTTGATTGTTTTGGGGGGGGGGTTTGTTTAAGGACGCTCTTTAACTACTATGGTTCTTAGCGTCCCATTCTATATTGGGTGTGAAAGACCGGTAGTTTTGCTTAGAAACCTCTTTTTGAGGCTTGAGGTTCCTTTACGTGTCGTAAATCTACGACACGGGACCACCGGCTTTACTTCCCTTCCAAAGAAAGCCACGCTAAGGATTTTTACGCTCGAAAAAGTCCATTGCCCTCCACCGGGTTTGAATCCGCAACCTCGGAAACCACAGGATAGCATGATACCCCTAGACCACGGAGGGGACACAGTTATTGGTTAGTACATGTGGGTATTCTCCCTCACTTTGCTTGTCATTTCAATGAAACCTCATAGCTGCACTTTGAAGACTGAATAGCACTACTTTCAGGTCAGAGAAAATGAGTTTAAATGCTTGTTGTTGTATGAAATATTGAAATGATTTTTTTGAATATATATTCAATATATATTTTTTGCGGTTCTGATAATCTTTCTCCCCCTTTTTTGTTCATTGTTTTCTTTTTTTAAACCATCCTTTTTCACGTTTCATTCCTTATGCTAATATCTAAAATATGTTATTTTAAAACAAAATGATTAGCATAGGAATTTTTAGAAAGAACATACGAAAAAATTTTCATGTAAAGCGTAATTTGGTTTGTTTTTTATTTTTTTTAAATCTATAGGCCAATGGTCTTGGTACAACAATGTTAGTAGCCTCAAACCGGCAGATAAATGGGCTGCATTGAGCTGATGAATCCGGACTTGATCAGCGTCGATCCTTCCTCTCTTAGGTAGCCGAACCAGTCCTCCTCCCTCTTTGCCACATTTCCTACATTCTTCTAAAGAGTATGGTCTCATTTAATACTACATATGCCGTCTTCTGCCAATCGGCCGCAACTTGTTTACAGAACGTATTCTGCCAGATAATTTCCCATCCTCGAGTGTGCCTCTCTTCAGCCCTGGGGTTAAGGGTAACTGGAGTTAACATGCGATATTGGTTTCGGATACTCTCCAAGGCTGAAATCTCATCGCTTGTGGATATAATGCGCTGAAGATTGGAGGTGATGGGTTTGAATCCTTGGAATACCATATGAGAATATGGAAATTCTCCTCCAATTTCAGAACTATTCCCACACAATGACTGTAAGGCGGTTTTCCTTAATAATGCCATATATTTCTTAGAGTTCTCTTAGTTCTATTGATAATGGTCGGAGCGCAACTAATGTATTAATCGACAAAAATATTTCCGGTGTCAGACAATTTTTTTCTTGCTTCAAATTACTCTTTGGAGCTTCAAGAAGTGATATGGATTTTTCACGGTTCGCAGTGCGACTGTGAATGCAACTGTTTATTAAGGGACATTGACACGTTTAAAGCACACTCTTAGTTGCTATCGCCGGCATCACCACTAAGTTGCTGCACATCTGGTATTGGTAATGTGCCGTACTTGGCGCTCTTGGACTTCTTCCTGTTTGTGGAGCAGACGATTTACCAGTAACAAGGAAATAAAAAACTAAAAGTTGATATGGTTCATTGAGAAGGAAGTCAATTTCTATTGCCAGGAATGGAAAATGTGATCTTAACTATGGTGAAAGCTCTGAGTGTTATTTTGAATTTAAGTCGAAGAATAAAATAATGGTACAACACAATAGTGCTAATTATCTTGATGCATCTTCACCTACAAAATATTAGAAAAAATCAATTTTGTTACTTCTTCCGTAAGTTCTACATTTTCCTTTGTTAGACGCTTCGTGTGAAATGTGTTCTACTGTCATCCATTGCTCTCTACACTTAACTGAGAGGCTACTTTACTGCGACGCTCCTTAATTATAACAACCAAGTATGAAGTGTCGGGCAAAAATGCCAAGCTTCCCGATCTTTTATGCCTCTCATTTCTGGACGTGCAGAGGAGCGGTTGAACAGTGTGCGTTAGAGCATTAATAACTTAGTGGGGCATTATTGAGCGAAGGTCGAGTATAGGATGCGACACGGCTATCTTTAGAACCCTCAGTATTAACATTGTGAGAGCAACAACCGATCCCCCGGAAAGTCAATACAATGTGACGTACGCGTAGGACAGTGGCGGGTTTTGTACTAAATATCTACTCGGCTTATATCCCCTTCAAACGGTCTTCCGCAATAGCTGAGGTCCAAACATCTCAAGCACCTGGTGTGTATGGCGTATTTAATAAAACTTTACTAATCAATAGTCTTTGTCTTCCTAAACGTTTATAGCTAATATTAGCTAAACAAAATAAACCAGAAGAGCATAAACCACAAAGTGCCCAAACTCCTTTTTTATCTTGGCTGCCGGCAGCTATAGCAGCTCTACTTGAAATAAATAGCTTAACTCCTAATGTTTTTGGAGGTGGTTTTACCACAGTTCCTGCAATGGTAACCATTCTGACATGATACAGTTGTGTTTGTTAATTCGTTATGGAGGACGCTCCAATGAGGGAGATGTATTAAAAAAACGTTGATGGGTTACATTCACATGACTTTCCCTATCTGCTACGTTTGTTGTTATTTCTTCTACAACACTTCTTTTTTACGAAAGCTTATTTTTTACTTTCTCTACCACGTACATAGTGAGTAAAGTCGGGAATCGATCTTGGGAATCCCGAATGCGGACTACAGAGGCTGCCTGAGCCATCGCGCTCGGTAAACCGTAGCGATAATCAAAGCGAGTCGCAATACGGTGGTTTTTAAATTCAATATCCTTTACATTTTGCCACGAGAAACAAATAAATGGTGCCTTAATACTTAAAAAAACTTGAAGTTTCAACGCTTTCCACGACATAGCGAGAAGTAACTTAAAAGAAAAGACAGGACTATTGAAAAATTAAAGCCAATAACAAGGGATAACTCGGAAATAACTGATGCCATAAAAAGATTTAAAGAAGTTTACATTTTTTATGGCAATCTTTTGTCTATTTCTTATGGTTTCTCAATTATACACAATTATACAAAATTCATTCCGAACAAAAGGACTTCAGAGACTATTTCCAGAAAATTTCAGATATACCTTTTATTGTCTTGTAAATATCTTAAATATATGGTATTTTAATCAAAATATTTAGAGCCAGCTTTGAGAAATCAAAAGTAAAATAATTCCATTAAAGGATAATTTTTAATGAGTGGATTTTCTTGAAAGTCTTAGCATCTTTGAAATATACTGAACTTATTAACGTTTTTGACATAAATTTTGTGTTTTACTGAGATATGCATTTTTTTGTGGAAAGTTTTTGTCTATCGCTTATGGTTTGTTTGCAATATAAAATTTAATAAAATTCATCCCGGATGAACAAAACTTCACAGAATATTCATAGAAAAATCTAGATGTACATTTATTTCTCAAGCATTCTTCTGAATTGTATGGTATTTTAATCATAATTGTTAGAGCCATTTTGATTAAATCAAAATAACGAACATTTTACCATGTAAATCGTAATTTAGCATAGGAAAATTTTCTTGCAAATTGTTGTTCCTTTATTTGGAAGAT
Organism: Deroplatys truncata; assembly: GCA_030765065.1. Lineage (NCBI taxonomy): Eukaryota > Metazoa > Arthropoda > Insecta > Mantodea > Mantidae > Deroplatys > Deroplatys truncata. The sequence goes on from CM060978.1 coordinate 156,872,708, forward strand.
GCTGAAATTTAAATACAATATTCAGGTATTTATCTGAATTTTTCGCTTTTAAGTTATGGTTTTCACACACACACACACACACACACACACACACACAAACACACACATGTTACACTGTGCGCGTGCATATGCATATTTTTTCTAAAAGTGCTATTTTTTTTTAAATTCATGGGGTCTGAATATATGTATATCCGGTGAAATCCCGATATCGAATTTATCAGTGGAATAAAATACTTTATCCATTTACTGTAGGTAAGTGTTACAAAGAAATGTGGTTTTATTAAAAAGAAATGGTTTTAAAACGAATAACATTTTAACATAATATGAAGTGAGGAAAACACTAAAATACTCCAAATTTCTTGCAAAGCATTAAACTTCTAGCTTTATTGGTTAAATAATGGTGTCTTACATTGTAGTTTCTATAAGTTAATCCCGAATATAAATTAACATTTCCTTATTTGGATACGACTAGAGCATTCTATCTTTTTTTTAACAGCTATGTAATATATGCTGTTCCACACTGCGTCAAAACGCCATTATTTTGATTACAAACTGAAACACGAATTGAAGTGCAGACCTGGCGTTCTTTATAATGATATAAACGTCTGAAAATCGTACTGGTTTTCTTTCTAACCGTTGCAGTTAAGTATTACCTTGAGGATTAAAATAGGTTTTTAATTGTAATCTTCTGCCATACATTTCTTCATTTTGCAATGAATGAAACTTCTATAGGTTACAGTGATACGTCCTTCTGCACCCTCTATCATTTATTTTCATATTTATTCTTCAACTTACTGGCAGAAAAGCTCGTGTTTCTATTTATATCATATAAATGAAGATAAATGTAGAAGAAACATTTTAAATACACATTTTTTTGTGGATACACGACCTAGCATTTATGAGGCTGAAACGGCGGTGAAAGATGTAAAAGAACAGGTCGCTATATGCTGTTGTAACAATTTGTTTTGGCAACAATGTATTGTGTATTTTAACGAACTCTGCAGTAAGTCTGTCAATCTCGTGGTTTCCAGTCATACATAATGGTGAAAATAAAATAATAATAAATAATAATAATAAAATGAAGAGCACTTAAAAGGATATTTATTGATAAATCAGTTAAGCATTTTACTTCTCACGCTAATATTTAAATATATATTACTGCGAAGTATGGTCTGTTTTTAAACTGAAACATAAACGTTGTTCTTTAATGCCAGAAATATAATACACTTACACAATACATTAAATGTACTATGTAAATTACTTGGACGGGATTGATGCATACAAAGATACCGTTTTAGGTGAACAGAATACGTTTTACTGCTAGAAAAAGGAGCTACTAAATTTTAAATCATTTTAAGAATACAGAATTAGAACTCGCCAAGTTCTTTTTCATTGGTATATAATTTCTAAAAATATTAAGATGAAACAAATTATATACTGGGCCATATTTAAAAAAAACAATGGGGTAACAAACCAGCGACTATAAAACAATCGTAATTACTGAATATTCGTTTTTCTTATCATCTCTTCCCTTTGTTCACGATATTTTTCCAAAGGAGACACATTCTTTGGCCGAGATATTTCACTTGCGAATGACCTGAAAAGAGCAGGAGCGTTGCAATAGTGTAGTTCCAAATAACACAACTTTCGGTTTCGAGATGTGATTCACATTACAGTCGAGCTCAAAATGACAAGCATAACATATTTTAACTTATCAGTAGACTTGCTGTGCGGAAAAAGCGCGATTTTTTAGATCGAGAACATGGCCTGTTGATAAGACAACTTCATCAGGAGTATAGCTATCCGGAGATTTTAGAACCAATCCTGAATAATAAAATCTCAAACCTATTAAGGAAACAGTCGTTATTAGGTTGGTACGTATCCCTTGCTATTTTCTGAAAAGAAATGAATGTGCGATATAGCAACTCAGCGAGAACCGCTGGTTATCTCCCACAACACCTCGGCCCTGACCTATTGTTTAAATGGCGTAGTTTTGCAGTAAGCACTCGGTAACTTTGTTATCTAGTCAGTCTAGTTGACGTTGTGGCTACTGTTTTCTAATAAACAATTACAATACAGGAGTTTCGTCTTATTTCGGATCCACAGAGAGCCGGGAACAATGCCCTCATGGCAGCCGAACCGATATTTGAATTTGGGAATAAATAAACAAATAAATAAATGAGTCTTGGGGAGCAAATTTTGGGAAAGAGAACCCGATATTGATCCCAAATATTAAGCGCGGACCGCAAATATAACTAATAGGCAGCCTAACTCACTCGAGATTCAAATGCGAAACAAAAATATTAGCCCTACACACTACGGAGAATTTTTTGCTATGAATGTGCACATTCCTGATGTCCATTTCTAGGTATGTGTATTGTAGGACTGCATTACTTACTTTTCTATAAGCTCTCTGATTTAGTATTATTTACTTATAAACATCTCGCTCAATGTTCCATTAATGATACTTACATACATGCAGACGAAACAAAAAATAAGAAAAAGCATAATTGATAATTCTGAAATACAAAAAAAGCTTTGCAAAATGCATTAGCTGGTACTGAAAGTCTGGCCAAGTGCTTTTCAGTGGGAAACCATCACCATGTTGTAGGAGTAGTGTGTCTGTTTCTCGTTTGCACTATTGCATGGTTGGTTACTTCCTTCAACCGAAATTCAAGGTCTGTTGGGCCTTCTAATGGCTTAATTTACTTAAGCCCGTCTGTGTGTGTCCGGTTTTCATCGTGAACAGGTCGCTAAGATTTACTTCAAGAGGCCAGCCACTTGGCGCCCGCCCGTTATGACCTCAGAACCCTCGGAGCACAGACACTCTCTTAGCGATTGATCAATGTCTTAAAGCATTTCTAACACTGAGGGTACCATGAGCATTCGACAACTTTTTTGCATTTTTGCTTTCTCACCTAAAGTAAGTAGAGGAACTATTGCATTCTACCCAAAAATTTGATACCGAGATTTCAGCAGAAATTGACGCTGACCTCTGACTCATCAGCTGTGGTGTTCCTGGCAGTTGCTTCAATGGACTCAGAGTCCTGGGTTCGATGGTTGGATGGCGGGGATTTGGGATTTGATTCGGTAGAGCTGAGGTTCTTGTTTTTCAGGGGTGGTGACACTGCCTTGATGAGATTAATAATACTGCCGGAGAAGTTTGGGTGATATCTTTATTTTGTTACGTAGATTCCTATCTGGTCAACCCGCCACCTTCGTCGTCGAAACCACTGTTATTCTTATTACTCTCGAAGTCGCTACTTATGTGTTTCTCCGACTAGCCCTCGAATTGCCTAGATTTCACAACTTCACTTTTACGCTATAAATCTTCTGATTATTTTGTTCTAATTCTGTTTCGTCGCGTCCTCGTGGTTAATTTGTACCGGAATGTGCCTCGGCCGTTGTCATGGTTAGTTTGTCCCCAAAAGTCTCGGCGTGTCTTTCCTCCTTCACGCCTTTCGCCAAACTGTAGAATTTTCCCCTCTCCCTTTCTTAAGTTTCGTTCTGTTTTAAGTTCAAAACGTATCATGTGATGCCTACGCGATCTTTCGATTGGCTATAATTTTTGTTTCATGATTTTTTTTGTTATTGGCTACCCCCACGTGACAACTTTCACATCTGCTTCTCACAGCTTATTTTGAGTTTTAAAATCTTCTCCCGAACATTCTTAGATCGTAGATAAGGCACGTCTACTTCCTCACCCTTTTAAGCCTTGAAAACCGTTGTAAACCCTGTCCGAGCCAAAAGTATAAAGGCGAGACTTCCGGTATGCAGGTTCGTTGACCATCGCAGGTAAAATACCTCTGCTTCGAGGGAACAAACTTTGTTTCTCTGTCTTCCCGACAAAACCCATTCCTAACATGAATTCAGCACATTTTCGTCGCTATGTTCGATCGTATATTATTATTATTATTATTATTATTATTATTATTATTATTTCTCCTGGGTCTCGATAACCAGCTTCATATGCCCTGACGGTAAACTTATCATCGGACCTTTAGGTTGGATGATGGGTTTATCGTTAATGTCCCATCTAAGCTAATCTAAAGTCCCTCTCTCCCTCTATTCCTTTCATTTATCATTTTATTTATTTATTCATTCATTTATTTAGTCAGTGGCTTACGACGATTTGATGGCGAGCCCACCGTTACACATTTTTTCTGTTCACAATACATTTCAATCACTGTACACAATACAATTTCAAGTTTACACAAGTATTTTCACCAAGTAAAAGAAAAACAATCTACATAATATCTGGCCGTCAACAACCAGGCTACAAAACATTTACATTTAAGAAATCTGTTTATACACACAATACATTCTTCAAACAATAATTTTTTTTTTTTAATTACACATCTTAGTTCCATCTTTCTCTCTCTCTCTCTCTCTCTCTCTCTCTCTCTCTCTCTCTCTTGCACTTTACATACAATACTGGTTTTCTGGAAGCTATTAGCAGCCTCCACACTCAAGACCCCTTTTGGTACCTTTTTTGCCAGGTATACATTCTGTCCGGTTTTCTTACTCTATGTCATTAACATCGTGAATGTCAAGCACACTGTTTTAACAGGACATTGCTATCCCGAAGCTACCAATTTGTTTGTAAACAATGTTCGCATATTTGACTTTCCTTACTCGTGTTCCGAGTGCGTTTGTACATTTTCCCTATCCGACTCTACTAAATTTCATTGACCCTGCTTAAATGGACGATTGGAGTTGATATACCCTGTCCCCGAAGGTTTGTGGTATCCGATAAGGACCTTTCCAACACATATGCATTCGTCTGTATTCCTTCTTTCTCTTGATGGTTTAAGCAGTCTGTTGATGCTACATATTCGCGTATACCTGATAGGGTCATGTTTTGATCACTGACTACCTGCAAGTCGTCCGGTCTCTCACCGAAATAAACATTTTCATTTTCTGTGTTTAACTCACAATACTGGGGTGCTTGACCTACTTCCGATTCATCAGCTGACTGCAGAGGCGTGTCGTTAAGATCTCTCCCTTCGCACAGTTGTTGCGTGAAAATTCTTACCACGTTAATGCCTTTTCCCAATGTGCAAATATTCAATAAAAATGGTTCTTCTGGTATTTTTTTTTTTTTTGTTCTCGTTCCCTGTGTAATGCGAGAACCTGCGCGCATTCTCCGAGGTTGAGCCTGGGAACGCTACAATTCTTCCTGTCTCCAGTTTTCCGACCGTCGTGGCCACGATCCTTGACTGGGGCCTATCCCTTGGCCTATGCTGTGTCCTGCCATTGCCCCGCTTAGGTGACCTATCGCGTCATCCATTTCGCGGTGGACATTTTGCGGCTGTCGTGTCTGTGATGGGTACCCGCTCGGCGCCAAAGCGTGACTGTACGTCGGCATGCTTAAGAGTTCGTGGTTCTCATCCCTACGTCGTGGGGTCGCTGGCCGGCTTGGAGGTGTTCTTGGCCTGTTCGGAGGCGTCCTTGGCCTGTTCGGGGGAGTTTCTGGGCAATTCGGAGGCGTTCTTGGCCTGTTCGGAGGTGTCCTAGGCCTGCCCGGGGTGTTTCCAGGTCGGTTCGGGGGAGTTTCTGGGCGGTTCGGAGGCGTTCTTGGCCTATCCGCTGTTCCACCGTGGAGGTTATTTCCCCAGTGTTGTCTACTATTCGCCGGGTACCTGGAGAATCTCAGGTAGTGAACGGGATACTCCTCATGTTGCCTCGGTGGCCTACCCGTGCCCGTTTGGTTCCAGGGCCTATAGCTTCTCTCCCGATTTCTTGCAAATGGCTCTTGATAACGCTGTCGGACTGTGGAGTAGTTATTCAACGCACCTTGTGCCCTCGTCCCATCATTACGATGCGAATTTATCCGATCACTGTGTCTGCCTTCAGTCCTGATTCTGGGTCTATCTTCTTCCCGCGTTCCGTACCCCTGCAGAGCGGTAAGTAGTTCAATGGCTTCGCTCAGCGTCCTCGGACGTGCTACCACGAGGTGATGACGTATAACGTCTGGGAAGTGTCGTGTCAGGAGGGATACAAATTCACCTTCGGGCATCGGTGGGTCCAGGAGTTGGCTTAATTGGCCGAGTCGCAAGAAGTAGTCAACCATCGACTCACGCTTCTCTTCCCTGTATCGGCCATTATTTATTTCTGCGCGCACTCTGTACTGTGCAACGCCACTCCAATATTTTTCCAAAAATGCAGACCTAAAATGTTCATATTGTGCATGCTCGCCTACCGTCAATCGAAACCAACTCAGGGACGGGCCTATCAAGCTCCTTTTTATAATTACCATTTTAAAACGGTCGGGAATTCCCCTAAGCGCGAAATAAGATTCGAGGTCATTAATGAACTGCTTCGCATTATCGACTTCACTGTTGAACTTGGGGATTGGCAGTTCATTAAAAAATTGTATAGGTATATTGCATTGTTGCAGGGGCCCTACGGTGCTTGACATTTCACTTGCCGGGTGCGGTGAGGCCGAAGGAGTGCAGGCAGGTTCGTTCGACCTCGGTTCGCTACTCGGGTTGTTACACTGGAACGACGAAAGCGCGGAAACCTGAGAGGTAATTCGCGCGTCCGTGGCTCCTTGAGATCGCGGTTCTACCGCGTCCCTGCGAGCATTGACGGTCTGTGTCAGTTCCTCCCTTAATTTGTTAATTTCATCATTAACCCCTGCTTCAAGTGCCTGCTGCTTATTCTGTAATGATACACAGACTGTCATTGCTTCTTCCCTTGCCTTATCACTAATTGTACATATTAAGCTTTCATTGTTTACAATTTGTTGGGCCCTGATGGCGTCCATTTCCACGACAAGTTCCTTCCTCACTACTTCTACACTATTCTGTGTTGCTTTTAGTTCGTTTCTTATATATTCTACATCCTCGTAGATTACATTTTGACTTGCTCTAATTTCTGACAAGACACCCTGTATTTTATTTTCTAAGCCCTGACTGATTTCCTTCTGTTGGATGCTTAATTGCTGCAATGTTTGTTCCTGGGTGGACAATTGTTGTTTTAGTGTTTGTTCCTGTATTGTTAATCGTTGAGTCAGTGTTTGCTCTATTGTTTGCTCTTGTTCTGATAATCGTTGAGTCAGTGTTTGCCCAAGTGTTTGCTCTTGTTCTGTTATCTTAGTGTTTAGGAGGCTCAATTGAGCCAACATTTGTTGCAGCATTTCGCTCGTGTTAAGTGATCCGGTAACTTGGTTTTCTAATGTTTCGCTATCTCCATTTTCTACACCTACCCGCGTGCTATTGTTAGTGAAATTTTCCCCTTGTTCATTGCTATTACCTTCCATATCGTTGCCGGTTAATTTCTTGTTTCTTAACAGCATTTACAAACATACATAACCCAGTTTACTTATAACTATTGCATATACACTCCCTTCCAAAATTTCATTAACTTATGTATCATGCAGTTAACACTTACTCGGTGCTGGGTTGAGCTGCTGCGAAGTGTTGTAGTAGTTCACAAAACACTTCACTACACTTACACACTTTTTTTTGACACTGATGATGTCTGCGCTGAATGTCTGCTTCCTTGTTGTAATGGAGCGGCGTCGATGTCGCTTGTTGCCCCACGTCTATCGGTACACTCTGCTGCTGGTGGTTGCTGATGTCGTCATCGGCGTCGTCTTCCTTCCGTTGTCGGTTCTCCGGGTGCGTTATCCGCTGGCAGTATTTCGAGCCCCAACGTAGTGGGCGCCAAATGACGCTGACCTCTGACTCATCAGCTGTGGTGTTCCTGGCAGTTGCTTCAATGGACTCAGAGTCCTGGGTTCGATGGTTGGATGGCGGGGATTTGGGATTTGATTCGGTAGAGCTGAGGTTCTTGTTTTTCAGGGGTGGTGACACTGCCTTGATGAGATTAATAATACTGCCGGAGAAGTTTGGGTGATATCTTTATTTTGTTACGTAGATTCCTATCTGGTCAACCCGCCACCTTCGTCGTCGAAACCACTGTTATTCTTATTACTCTCGAAGTCGCTACTTATGTGTTTCTCCGACTAGCCCTCGAATTGCCTAGATTTCACAACTTCACTTTTACGCTATAAATCTTCTGATTATTTTGTTCTAATTCTGTTTCGTCGCGTCCTCGTGGTTAATTTGTACCGGAATGTGCCTCGGCCGTTGTCATGGTTAGTTTGTCCCCAAAAGTCTCGGCGTGTCTTTCCTCCTTCACGCCTTTCGCCAAACTGTAGAATTTTCCCCTCTCCCTTTCTTAAGTTTCGTTCTGTTTTAAGTTCAAAACGTATCATGTGATGCCTACGCGATCTTTCGATTGGCTATAATTTTTGTTACATGATTTTTTTTGTTATTGGCTACCCCCACGTGACAACTTTCACATCTGCTTCTCACAGCTTATTTTGAGTTTTAAAATCTTCTCCCGAACATTCTTAGATCGTAGATAAGGCACGTCTACTTCCTCACCCTTTTAAGCCTTGAAAACCGTTGTAAACCCTGTCCGAGCCAAAAGTATAAAGGCGAGACTTCCGGTATGCAGGTTCGTTGACCATCGCAGGTAAAATACCTCTGCTTCGAGGGAACAAACTTTGTTTCTCTGTCTTCCCGACAAAACCCATTCCTAACATGAATTCAGCACATTTTCGTCGCTATGTTCGATCGTATATTATTATTATTATTATTATTATTATTATTATTATTATTATTATTATTATTATTATTATTATTATTATTTCTCCTGGGTCTCGATAACCAGCTTCAAAATACACGTTTTGAGGCACACTAAATAAAAACACATTTTTAGAAGGTCCGTGTGTGCGTGTGTTTTCTTGTGAATGCATAACTCAACAACAAAAAGTAGGTTATATACCAAAATTTTGTATTTAAGTTAAATTTCTTACAAGGAAGCGACACGAAGATTTCCAAAGAAATCCCCCACCCAAAAGTACTCTTTACATAGAACATCTTTCGTTATTTTTCATTTTCTGAAAAAGTCTCTTAATTATTTTGATTAAAATATCATAGTTTTAAGATGGTTGCATTGCAAATAATATTTTTATCTTGATTTTCTGGAAATAGCCTATGAAGCCGTAAGTCGCTATTGGTTTTATCTCATGGTCATGTAAAGAGCATGGAATTTCAAGCCCACCTCTGTGGCATGGGGATAGCGTGTTTGCCTCACATTAAGAGGTCCCGAATTCGATCTCGGTTAGGGTGAGTTACCTGGATAAGGTTTTTTTTTCGGAGATTTCCTTATCCTATGAAGACGAACATTGTGTAATTCTAAGCTCTACTCCGAGCCTATTTCAGCATAATTTCCACCAATTCATCGTCCGATATGACCTTGGATCAAAGCAAGGAAGTAATATGACATCCTGTTGGCTAATTAGTCCTTGATGATCGAAGTCTCCCCAAAAAATGGAATTTCAAAGCCATCACATAGTGTTAAGCTTTTTAAAAATCAGGGCATGCCTTTAGCCTGCTGTATCCTTCTTATATCTACAACTAAATGTGTAATGAAACGTTATCTTGATTTACAAGAAGTAGATAGGATAATAAGCTTTGTAAGAATAGTTTGTAGACGAGTGAGTAGAGAAGGCCATATGAAGGCAACAGTCAGTAGTACGAATAGATTAATTATGCTTTCAATTACATGGAACGCAGTTTGTATATCTCTACAATATTTGTTCACAGCCTATATGCATTCAAAAATAGGAGTCATGAAACCAAGTTGTAACAACACTTACGAACACATAGCATTTTAATCTTTGTTACATAAGGTAAAACAAATGTTTATTTTTACCTTCTCTATCACCCCTGAAACATTGTAAACAAACGTTTGTAATACCACGCAAATCTAACGACCTATGCTTTAAGGTCACTTAGCGGGAAAATGGTACATATGACGAAGTTTTCGTCACATGAAAATCTGATGTTTCACGCATATACTGCTTTCTCCAACCATTACAACTTCACGTAATCCATATCTATTTAAGTACTCATATAAAAGGGTTTCTTTTGTTTGTGTTACGTTACTCTCGACAGATTATTTTTTTTGTAGAACTAAACTTAATAAGGATTTGTTTACATGGAGGTTGAAAAAATGTTTTCGTCAAATGTATTTATGAATTTAAAAATGTATTTTATCAATCAGTTTTTACCAAACGTTAGTTAAAATTGCAAAACTGTTGTTTTGAACTTAATTTTTAATTTTATCAAAGCTCCACATCATACAGCACAATCAGGTGTATCCATTCCATTATTGGTACCATGATACCATGGTAGCTCAGTTATTTAGAGCAACCTGACGGAAACCGGAAGATCTGTGGTTCATATCCTGGCTATGGCATTGAATTTTTCAGTGTGATTCTACCTTTCCATCCCTGTCCTACACAAGTATTTTGTCCTACATACGATATTTTAAGTCGCCATTAGGGTATGTCATCTCAAAATCAATTTGAGATCTCCTTGTGGTTTACCTAGAAAACTACAAGTCAGTTGAGGAATTTAATATCGTGTCGGCATTATGTACTGACGCCTCAGTTGGTTAGAACAGCCGAACGGAACCAGAATACCCCTTGTTAAAATCCCGGCTATGGAATTAAATATTTCAATCTGGTTCTATCCTTCCAACCTTCTCCTACACATGGATTGTGAGAAAGAACAATTAATTACCATTGGTAACTATGACTTACAATTATGCTGTGGTGACGCAAAATGTCTTATCTGTTAATTTGAGCGAATGCTGCAAATATTTTGAATTTGAAATTAAAACATCATAATAAAACAGGTAAAAAATTAAAATTGCAAATTAAAACAATAACGCAAGACAGAGGCAAAGCATTTAACACTTGTATAGTATTTTATTTCTCCAGAAAAATAACTTTAAGAGTTCACAAGCTTTTAAGACAAATCCTTGAATGAGTGACATTTTATTTGAAGAGGTGCCTAAAATTTGCAACTTTTAAATGTATATCTCCTCATATGGAGTTAAAACTTCGTATGCAGGAGTGTGAAGAATGTGTGTTGCTATATTTTAAATTTGATGGGAACTGCTGTACACTTATGTAGAAATGTTCAAACAATTTACGCCTTTTTGAGAAAACGTAACGTATATGAAACTGAAATTGTACATAACTCAAAATCTAAAAGTGGATTAAATACCAAACTTGGTATTTAAGTTCAGATTTTCCAACGATTTGACACGAAGATTTTCAAGAAAATCCCCCACATCGAAACTACCTTTTAAATGGAAAGTATTTCGAAAATTTTGATTTTCTCAAAGTGATTCTAACGATTTTGATTAAAATACCATATGTTTAAGATATTTTCATGAAAAATTACATGTATATCTTGAATTTTTTGGGAATAACCTTTAAAGCCCTCTTCATTCTGAATGACTTTTGTATAGTTATTAAACCGTAAAAGGTAGACAAAGTTTTCTACACAAAAATATAGATCTCATTAAAGCACATAATTCATGTCGTGTTCAGTTTTTTGTGGAGTTAAGCATTTCCGAAATATTTCTTGTTATTAGTTTTAATTTTCAAATAATTATACTTTTCTCAATTGGGAATTCGTTATTGTTTTTTTTCTCGTAGTCATGCAAAGAGCGTGAAATTTCAAAACAACATGGCGGAACACACTTCAAAAATGTGACTATCGCCTCAGCTTACTGTATTCTTCTAATAACTACAGGGAAATACGTGTGTGTTGAATGTTTATCTCTATTAAAAACAAGTACGTAGAAGAATAAGCTTCCGTAAGAATAATTTGCGGAAGAGTAGAGAAAGTCATGTGAATGTAACATAAGAAAATGTTTTTTTAGGAGATCTATATTGGTTTTGAATAAACAATTTCTGTATATTTGCTAATTATATACAAACACCACCGCCTTTACAGTTTGTTATTATTAGCACCATTTTGTTGTCAGCGGCTAAATTATACCCATCGCGAATTTTAATCACGACACCGAGAAACCTATTTGTGTTACTAGAGAAAATTTCTAAGTTCCACATTTCGAGACATTATTACACCCTTATGTATAGGTACAATCTGTAGTGTGTCATTAAGCTACCTATGTTGTGCCTCGTCGTACTATGCATATAAAAATGTATTTCAGGGCTTCTCCGCGTTCGTACACCCCAGTTTTATTGTATAAACTCCACCTCTAACCTTCCGCTTCTACGCTTTACAAATGATCCTATCGGTGGATTTTATTAAAATATTTTCGATTGGATAACTAATTTACACCTTCCCGCAGATCCTGAAGCTGCTTACAAAAGAAATCTTAAAGGTCTTAATCTTATTCTAAGCATCATACGTGCCATCGCATAATTTTGCAAACTTACAAGTTCGCTGCTATAATCCTTTCACGGTGACTGAACGCACGTACCGATTTTTCAAACAATAATTTCTGAAGATTTTCCCCTTCTTGGTTTACTGGCTTGGAGTCTGTCCGCTAGCAATCCTTTCCGAGTGCAAAACGATTGTTTTACAACTGTTTGTCTGACAAACATATAATAAATCCGATATTACTTTTCATGAAATCTAAGTTTATATAAGGATTATATCTGTCCTGTTGCACTACCCATCAACTCTTTTGTTCTTTTTATTTTCCCAATATATAACGTTTTTGATTAAAATACATATTTAAAATATTATAATGCCAAATTTTATAACTTGAATGAAAACCTTTCTTTCATCGTAGTGATTTTAACATGGTTTTGAGGCTGTAAGAGACAAGAAAAAGTTTACTGAAGGAACAAATTTAAGACTTTTTAAAGTACACGCTTTATGTTAAGTAGCTTTTTTCCGGACATCAGCTGTTTCCGAAGTATTCGTTGTTCCATGTGTGAGGTTTCGGCTGGATGAAATTAACTTTGGTGTACATTAACTGTTTAAATGTTTTATAATTTGCGGTTTCTTTGCTTCATTTCTTTTTTCTGCACGACATCGTTAGTAATTGAATTCGAGTTGGTTTTTAAACAACATTATGCTGTTTCCCCATTTTGCACAATATAAAATCATTTCAAAACATTTATCTTGATTACTTTAAAAGCGAATAGAGGAATCCGTTTTTATAATAGAAGAATAATGTAAAAGAGGTGCCTTTAATGACAACGGTTGGAAAAAGGTTATGAATGTTTACATAAGGTGTATTTTGTTTCTTTTTTTAAACTTTTAAATCCTTGTTTTTATCATTGGTTGATCTAATGCGTTTATTTTTTACTTATTGCCCTAAGACCTTAATATCTTTGAAAAAGGTTGTTGTGCCATTGTATTAGCAAGTATTATTTTTGTCCTGAGGGATGTTTCCTCTGTAGACCGTTAGATTGCAAGAGACGTCAAAAGCCCTTGTGCCTTTGTGTGTAAGGCTTCCCACGCAAAAAGAAACCTGCTCGAAACTCAAAGAGAGAATAGATAGCCGCATGGGACGTCGAGAGCTTAAACAAGAAGACAAGAGATGAGATGAAGTTATGCCCAGGAAAGATGGCCACTGTGCGTGGTAGTCTACATACAAACTTAAGTACTGCGGAGAGATGAAGCTTTAAACAATGCTGAAATGAACAAAACCAGCGCATTTCAATGAGATGTTGGAGGGAAGTACTAAATAAATCACTATTTTCAAGCATAATATATTAAACTGCAAATTGGTAAATAACACTTACACTGAAAAGTTGTTAGTTTAATGTTATTGTATTTAGATTTAATATTCATAGTATCAGTAGAGGAAATAATACAAAATAAAATATTTAGTAATCCATCTAGTTTATTTCGCTTAATTTTTACGTACTGGAAAAACCTACAACTAAGTTTACATTATCTGCTGAAGCCCTTTTTTCTCCCCGTTTTACTCTTCCTTCCCCTTTTGTACCATGTCTGTTAAAATCATGTATAAACATCAATAATGAAATGCCTTTTTCTAAAATTACAAAAAGCTAAGATGCAATATTTAACTAAAGATGTGTTTTAGAATTCAACACGTCAAGGGAACAAGAAAATATATTATTACTAATATAGAGAATAATTTAATTTGCAAGGTGTATGTAAATTTTGCTTAAATAATAGGATTTTCAAACTTAAACCTATTTCTCAATGTGTTTTAACATAAATTTGTGCTCTTTCCTCGCAACTCGAAAACAGTTCAACAGAATATATACAACCATTTTTGCCCATCGTATCGAAATATCACAAATAACAAAACCTTATGGAAAACTTATAATTATAAGCTTTTATTACATAACATTTTCCAAAACTCAATAATAAGGAAGACAATAGGAGTATTTAGTTCATATATCATTATAAACTTTTGGGTAATTAAGATACCATAAAGTACGAGTATGTTCTCTTTATACAGGACCTATTTGTTTTGGAAGACATTAGGGATTCCTGTATGTTCTTGAGCAAGTACCCATAGAGGTGTACTTAATTTCTGTATGTGTGGGTTCGCGCTGAAGGTATAATATCATTTGAATCAAAAGAAGTTGCTGGAATTAGCTGGAAAGTTGAATCAGATTTGAAAAATGTGGTTTTACATATCTAAGTAACATTTCGAATCTGTACATGTTGGAAGGAAAATTCATGTGAATGCTTCATATAACCATAATTTTAGATTTTGTATGCTTGTAATGGAAAAAAAGTATGTAAGGCCTTTTGTTAAGTCGCGGTTTATAAGTGATCATGCAAATATAAATATTTGTGGGTCAGTAGTGGCTCCCTTGGTTTATGACTCTGTGGGTCTGAGGAGCGCTCTTTAAGGTAATAGAGAAAAGCTAACGTAGTCAAAGTTTCGCTCTTCAGCTGATTCCTAATTAATATACTGGTCCACTATTGTACAAAATGCATTGCACACAATGAGAGTAAACATTTTACAACTTTAAAATCTCCTATATTGTATTCATCAGATATTCGCTTTGCAATATGGTTTATTAAATGCGGAAATACCATTAATTAGAAAAACATAATCCTAATCTGTAATGCAAAGCGATACAATTCGCCAATATGGGACAGAGGGATTATCGCGAATACTGCATCCATTTCTATTCAGTCAGTTGCTCCTAAAACAAATTAAAAATATCACAGGCAGGAATAAACACTGAAATGCGTTGAGTAAAACCGGATCTTTACCTCTCAAATACTAATTGAAGTGAGCTTCTAGAATCAAACAGAATATTAAGATGGAAATAAAAAAGAATATATTGCAATAACACTAGAGGAAACCTATGCATACATGGGGTAATAACTATAAGTGTCATATATCAATTGTTCTGAGATATTTAAAATTTAAAGTTTAAAATATTTTACTACCTAACTATCTGCTATGGAAAAACATTCATAATAAACAATACTACAGGTTTTTCAAATCGACAATGGAAACAAATAAACACTTTTATTTCAAGATAGAGGAGGTAATAATGCATTTGTTGTTCAGGATCCTAGAACTCCATTTAGCCATTACACTTGAATTCAATGTTAAACTTAAAAGCCTGGGTGTGTGATTATACTCGTATGTGTACTTTAGCATAGAACAATGAACAATAAAAGTTTACTTACAGGAGATTAAATAACGCTACTGATATGAACAAGGGTTACGTTTCCAATTACTAATTCTAATATTTTTTAATCCATCGCGCTCTAGCTATCATGCGTGAGAAATTTAAATTCCTGAACTCCGTGCGTTTAGCACTTTTACCGTAAACGTTAGTAAAATGCATTTAATTCTCCAACTATTGCTATGTATATTTATTGTTACATGCAATATAATCATATTTGACAGTTGAATTTTACCATTTATATCTTACCGTCTTTACCTCCCTTTATTTGTTAACTTTTATTTACGATTTAATTCATGTAGCACTCAAATATAACTCTTTTGGTGCAAGCAAACCGAAACCTTCAGTTGACTTGGTCAACATTACCAGGCTTGACTAATCAATCAACAGTTTGCAGAGGCTAGTGCGAACTGCTTTTGAACAGCTGACAACTAATTTATTTTATTTTTGTGTAAATATTTCTATTATTCAGCATTGTGGAAAACTAGTATGTAATACACATGTATTAAGTGCTTTGCAGAAACTCGGAAGTGAAAGTACTAAACTTCGTTTCATATTTTTAAACCTTTCTCATTTTGCAAAGCTACACTTACGACTTGAAACATAATATACTAATACCTTTATTAAGTCTGTTCTGATCGTCACTCGTCAATGAACCACCAACAAAGTCGGCCGAATTCGTTTTTATTTGAATGTTGTTCGATTAAGCAATTCATTTTGTATTTTTATTGGTGCCATATATTATCTCAGGAGAAAACAAAGCTTCCTATCTCATACAGGTGATCATATTCAACACCGATCCATATCTAACATATTTGCTGTAAAATCACTTACAACTTTGCTCAGGTGAATTATTAAAACATTATTGCTGTGTTTTCATTCAGGGTGATAAATTATCATAGAA
Source organism: Deroplatys truncata (assembly GCA_030765065.1). Classification (NCBI taxonomy): domain Eukaryota; kingdom Metazoa; phylum Arthropoda; class Insecta; order Mantodea; family Mantidae; genus Deroplatys; species Deroplatys truncata. The sequence continues at coordinate 156,889,096 of CM060978.1, forward strand.
CTATTTTGATTGCTCTTTTGTAAGAAGCTTGGACAATTCCTGTGATATAATAAACTTCAGTAGCAAAACCAGAACGCAAATAATCTTTAATTTAAATCCAACAATAGTAAACCAAGTAAATCAATGAACATAAATACCAAATCTTAAGCACCAAGCATTTCTTTAATAAGAAAATGGGCTATCATAATTTTGCCATTAATTACCATGTTTTCAACTTTAAAAGGGGATTTTGCATTCATTTTATTTTAAATTAACTAGTTAATAAGCTTCTTCATTTCATATCATCTTCTTCCCTCACTCTCATACCTGGCTACGTGCTGATCCCCTGTTCCGGGTTCTTCATTCTCTGATTCAGTGTTCATCTGCTCCTCTACAGGCATCTGATCTTAGGCACGCTTGTAAGTCCTAGGGGTGTAAGTCCTACATACGGGAAGGCTGGTAGGCAGTCAAACAAGCAAGTTACCTGCAAATCCAACTTTATTTGAGCCCTTATGAAAATGAACATTATCTAGAACTTTCCGTTCTAATAGTCTTCCGTCTTCCCTGAAATTTTCAATTATGAACAACATTGAACTCTCGTTTTATTCTCAATAATGCATATACACAAAGAAAAAGCACCAGGTTGTTTGTAAAATTATATTATAATCTAAAAATTGAAAAAGTTGGACTTTAATTATTATTCCCTTTACCATGTCTTCGTATTCTACAAGTATTAGAATGGAAGCAGTGTTTTAGAACCCATGCAAATTCTGAGTGTTCTTTATGCTGATCTTCTTATGCAATCACCAATTAAAACTAGAGAGTGAAAGTGAAACTGGGCACATTGGTATATTTTATTACATATGAAGGAAAGAAAAAGAAAGCGGAAAAGTTTTGTGGTGCAGGAGATACATAAGATATATGTGCTATAGCAGCTTATACCTTGCGTGTGATAGTAAATATCCGTTCAATATTTTGTCTACTCTCTTCACTCCAATAACGAACAATTTTCTCATACATATCCAGTGACGAAACTGGTATAGAAATATTCTTAATTTGGAAAAAATACAGCTGTGTTTCCTGCCAGTTTTATAGCTTTATTTTTATTACCTCGTCGTACAATCGGCTTTTTCTTAGTGCTATTGATTTTCATGCTCCAATGCTAGTGAAAATTAAAATTTTGGGCTGGAAATTTGTTAGCAGATGTCTATCTTTTATAGTTATTAATATTTAATATGCATATTTTATTCATATATTAATTGATTCGATAGTTTTATTTGTGAAAGAAATGCAACCCAATCTCCAAATTCTCTCAAGATAAATCCTGAGGTTCTGGTTATGCTACTACAGCATGCAACTATGCCACACACAGTTACGTCATCCATTTTGGATCAGCCACAAGCAAGAATAGGTTAGATATTAACCAATCAGATACACAATTCGCTAAAAATTATCCCTTCCTCAGAAGACACAATTTTTTGCGTTACAACCACCTTTCTTTAACTCTAATCAGATTGGAGAATCTGTTTTGCAGTTACTTTAAACGGCCGATATTAAAGGTTAAAAAAAAGTTGTGTATTGTTTGATAATTTATTTGAGCTTCACTTACGAGAACACTGATGCTTCTCGTAACGCTATTCAAGTAAGATGTGTCGTCATTCCGTCCTAGTGTGATCAACTCTTTCCCTGTAATAGTTACTGGTTTTTACACACTTTGCTAATAGATTTTCAACATGACATTTAAATGCATGTATCAGTTTTATTACTTATTTGAATCAATAGTATGTAATTTATTATATTTCATTCGTGGAAATATCTATATGTAAATCGCCACCTTGAACTTCTCTTGCCTTGCGTTACTCAGGAAATTATCGGTAATTTCAAAATCACCCGCTGATAGTCCGAGTAATGCATCATTATGATGCAAAATTCAAACACCTTATTTTGAATTACCCCTTCGAATGGCTAAACTTACGGTCATTATCCATTGGTCGCAATCCGCGCTCTAACACGGTTGTTTATCCTACATATGGCTGAGCGTAAAGTTTACAGGTATCCACAAAGCTTTAGGTTCATATTCTAAAAGTAATATCTCTACCACGAAATTCTATATTTATTTTGTGTAGCTTTGATTAGGTGTAGCATCAGTAAAGACGATTAACACGTTTATTTCACCGCACATATTGCAGAGTAGCCGATGAACGGGATGTTTTTGCAGCGTCGTAGCAACAAAGAAACGTGATTAGCTTGCACGTTACCACACTTCAACAACACTGCCGTCCTGCATGGCAGCCAGTCGATTAGTCTCTGCCCTGAGTAGTTGCTCCCACCTTACCATTAAGCATTCTGCGGCTACTCTACACCAGCTTACTTGCATTGAATGTGCTTCATTTAAGTCTTGAGAGGTTCAAAAAATATTTTGTACTTTCAGGATAATTTTAATGTTACACCTCTCAACTCGTAAATAATATGAATGCTAAATATCTGGCGTACTAAATATCCAAAAATTAAAAAACAGATTGAACACTATAACCTACAGCCTCATAGGAATTTTGGTTATTCAGCAGAAAAATAAGTTATACAGTTTACTAGCCATGCAATTATTTTAAAAGTATGCGCTCTAATGAAATTATTAGGGTCATTCTTCAGAAAATGAAACATAACCAAACTATTTTTACTTTCTCTACTACGTATAGTACGTAGGGGAAGTATTGTATTCCACTCAAAAATTCGATACCGAGATTTCACCGGAAATACATGTTTTGAGACTCCCTGAATCCAAAAAAAGCATTTTTGGAAACATGTCCGTGTGTGTGTCTGTGTGTGTGTGTGTGTGTGTGTGTGTGTGTGAACAGCATAACTCAGAAACGAACAGTCGGATAAACACCAAACTTGGTATTTAGGTTCAGTATCTTCCAGAGATGCGACACGAAGGTTTTCAAGAAAATCCCCCACCCCAGAGTACCCTTTACATGGAACATTTTTCGAAAATTTTAATTTTCTCAAAAATGGCTCTAACGATTTTGATTAAAATATCATATGTTTAAGATATTTTTATGACAAATGAAATGTATATCTCGAATTTTCTGGGAATGTCTCCAAAAGTGTTCATTCTGAACCACTTTTACATAACTGGTAAACCATAAGAGATAGACAAACTTTTACTGCACAAAAAATGTAGATCGCGTTAAAATACACAATTTATGTCATTTACAGTTTTTTTGTTGAGTGAACCCTTTGCGAGATATTGCTTGTTATTCGCTTAAATTTTTCAATACTTATACTTTTTCTCAAATTCGTTATTCATTTTTTATGTCCTGGACATGCAAAGAGAATGGAATGCGCCACATAGCAACCAGCGCTTAAAATATTTGGCTATAGCTTAAAGCCTACCATATTCCCCTTGCATCTACAAGAAAATTAGCAATAAGATTAACATCTCGATTAACAGGAAGCATATGGAGAATATGCGTTTGTAAAAATAGTTTGAACAAGAGTAGAGAAAGTCATGTGAGTGTAACACATCAGATTTTTTTCATTTAAAGGCATTTTAAGGTGGGTGAATATTCTTGAAGTTCTTCCCTTAGCATGTTTAACACTATGACTGGAGTATGAAATGTATTTTTCTAATTCTTCGTTTTTGAGCTATAACAGACTTGTTTTTGAGTTAGACAGACTGACGCGCGCTCGCGCACACACACACACACACACACACACACACACACACAGACACACACACACACAAGAGCATGCCTCGGATGTATTTCTAAAATTTGTGTTAAGTGAACCCCAAAACCTGAATTTCTGGTTACATTTCTGTAGGACATTTTGATTGCAATACAATATCTCCTTTACCGTGACTTTATCTACCACAGGCAAGAAGTAGAGAAAGCAATAAATTAGGACAGAGTTGTAAAGAATCACACAATCCCAGTTGTTTCATAACTTAAATCGTAGTTTCTTGTGATTTGTACCAATGAACCAATTAGAAATTAAAGTATCTAGGATTTTGAGAAAATAATAAGCAGCAAAACGTCAGAACGTTATGTTTTTGAGTTTATCGTGTCAAAATACGGAAATTGTGCAAAATGACTTGAAATTCAATTAGTACTTCTACTGCTTTTGTCAGCGATGGTTGAGTTACTCCTTTCTTAAGATCATGTACTAAGGTGGACAACGCGACTTTTCAAATTATCCAAGAGCATGCATACCTATTATCTGAAGGTCAGATTGAAAACATGTACTGCGACTTCCGCATATTCACAATCAGGAAAAATATCCTCTAGATTAGGTAATCGAAAGATCGGGCAGCACTTAACCAACAACATAAACATGGTTGTTCATCGTATTGGATTTCTAACCTAGGAGCTCAACTAAAAAGGTGAATCTACTATTTTTTTTTAAGAAAATTAACCCACGCCTTATGTTGGGTCATTATCTTTCAAGCTTGCTTCTAAGGAGGGTATACAATCTAAATGAACCTTTGTGGAAGCCAGTGTAGCAGGTTCCCCACTTTGAAGATTTCCGAGCCTTAATTTCCCCCTTTTATACCCAAATATGCACCGGATATCACAAAACTATTAAACACTAATCTGTAGCTGAACTACAGACTACTTAATAAAGCAGAGCTTGTATGGTGTTATTTTAACTTCAGTGGAACAAACTTATTACTGTGTATAGCGCGTGAGGTTTAACCCTTAAATGCGCTGCTTTGTAGATATGCAAAGTGCATATTAAGAATTTATTTTTAGAATATTTGAAGCATTTTTTGTTGTTACTTACATTTTATACTGGCCGTTAAGAATAAAATGCAACTATTTGTAGCTATTTTATGTCATAAATATGTTTATACTATTGTGTCTTTTTAAATAAAAAGCAAAGTCCATGCAACTGCAGTCAAATGTAGCCCCGTCATCATCCACTCGTACCATCACACCGATTATTTTACGTGGGCTCTCTCCATCCTTTACCACAGGCACATTTTACTACAGTCGTTGTGTTTCGAACTCACGACGTTTGGTTCTGAATCATGGCCACTCCATTTCGTTTCGCCTTAACGATCATGGCTATTCGAATCACTTACATTAAGGTGCCTGTGACAAGGATATAAAACCTGTTTAGGAATTAGAGTAAGAGCGGCATATGTAGGAAAATACTTTGCGCAGTTAAGGATTAAGTAGAAACATGATCATGTTGTCTAGGGAGGGTGCGCCATGTCGGTCCGAGTGTTGAGAAACCCTGTCGCAGTCACCCTTCACTGCCAAGTGTCTCAGTACCAGTGTATTTGTAATAGTGTTGTTGCCGGTTGCACTTTTGGCAATGAATTATGAAAAATATCCTGATATCTTCGGCCGTCCTTGCTTCGCTGGCTTTTGTATTGTTACAAGCGGATGTTGGTTACATGTTTCAATCTAACCCAGATTTTAAATAGTAAGCTTCAATAGTAAAGCTTTTGATATTAGGCATTTAAGGATAACCAACTGTCCTGTGGAATACAGTGTTACCTCTTTCTACTTTGTATGTTTCAACTTAAAACAAATGTACTATAAGAAGCTACCATTCAACTGGTGGGTTAGAGGGTGGATTATCAGTGTACATTTTTGTTTGTTTGTTATTTTAGTCCATGCTGTCCTACATTTCATACACGCGCATAGTATGTCAATATTCCTGTAATTGACTCTTGCTGCCGTTCAAGAATATCATCCTCGCCGTTGTATGGAAACTGACAGCCTCGGCGGCATGAAACAGTGGGTGACCTTTATTGAATCATTCATTACGCAGAAAGAGATTTCTATATCTTAAGCTTCATTGCATTTTACATCACAATATCCATAGGTACCACTATTTCTTTATGGTCAAGCATAGAGACAGCATAAATGAGATTACTGAGACCATTAGCTGGATATAAAATGTTAGACCAGAAACAAAATTCGGGCATTATGCCAGGTGGCCCAACCGCGCCGTATTTCAAGTGTGTAGATATCCCTCCGTATGTTAAAAGAGTTGCAGAAGTCAACAGGGCTATTTCACGTAAACACAGGTCAGTGGGGAGCTGGCGAATTAACGTGGGCGTGCTTGGTTTTTTTCTAGTTCCATTATACCCCGCCTTTAGCTACAATTGTCTTATCGGCGGCCTTTACTTTGGAACATATTACTGCCTATAGGCAATGGTGTTATTTAGCATTTACTTTGTTTAGGTTTCTTGTAAACTTTGGCTATAATCATTAGATCACATATACATTCACACTCTCATCCATACTTTCAGACTCTGGGAAGGATAGGGAATAATCCTAGCTAGAGAAAAATTCCCACCCTCAGCCGGGAATCGAACCCTAGGCCCCTCGCACAGCAGGTAGGTGCTCTACTGACTGAGCTACGGTGCCAGCCGAGCTTCATTCTATTGCTCTTGCTTATCAGCAAATACGATGAGCGGATCGCGCTTATTGAGAGGCACTTCCCAACTGTGCAATAGAGTGTACAGTCCGTTATGATAGACAAAAACAGATCAAAAAGGTCTTAGAATATTTTTCAATTAAGTTACACTTTACACAGCTTTATTTTCGAGGGAATAAACTCATTTTTTAGACTGGAAAATAAATAAAATGTCTTTATTTGACCTGTCCATACGTGCTATTTTTTTTAATTGTGTTTACGCTGTATCTGTCTAACATTACGCACTATAGGCACTATGAGAGCACCCAGTATTTCACTGCCATTTTTCCCGCTTGCTATTGAATGTCATTGTTACTATTATCATCAAAATCATCATCATCATCTAACGGTACTGTTATGCTGACTTCGCTCATTGAGTAGGTTTTTGAAATTTTGCCCCTGTTAATTGATATAATGTTTCAACCGTCTCCGTGTATCCATATGGTCGTTTCCTAGAACCGCTGGGTAGTAGTAGTAGTAGTAGTAGTAGTAGTAGTAGTAGTAGTAGTAGTAGTAGTAGTAGTAGTAGTAGTAGTAGTAGTAGTAGTGCAATAGTAGTTGTACTAGTAGTGGTAATGGGTTTTTAGGGCGCTAATGCGCCAATTCTCCACTGACCTGTGTTTGTTTATTGGAATTGCCCGGTTGAGTTCTGCAACCCTTTTAACGCACGAAAGGTTATCTGCACATATAAAATGCGGTGCGGTTAGTTCACCTGGTAGAAAAAACTAGATGCATATTAGAATGGCATGACCATGTAAGCAGAATGGATTCCAATCGCATCCTCAAAATGGTAAATGACTATAAACCTATAGGACGACTGGATATTGGATGCTCCGAAAGAGACGAAAAGACAAATTTGAATATAAATTGTCAATAAATGTGGAGCCAGAATAGGCCATGGGTCTAAATCGTATTTTTATACAATGATATATTAACACCTGAACATTTAGTATTTTTCCATTGAAATGAGAAAATTATTTCAGTGACTGGCATCCGTGTATTGGTGAAAACACTTGTTTCTCTTTGTTTTTTGTGACTGAATTTAAGGAATTACCATATTAATAAACGTGTTTGGGTAATACTTATTGGAATGAGTGATGCTGAAATCCGTAATAACCTATCACAAGAGTGCTGCTGAAATATTAATGCCGAAAAAACGGAAGGAAACAACTAATGGTGTCACACCTATATTACAAGTGGCGTGAAGTATTGCCAATGTAATAAAACTAATATAAAGGCTTACAGTTATTAATGCATTTGTTAAATCCGCTGGCAGTACAGGATAAAACATTTATTTTTCAATAAAATAATGTCCAGTGTAGTCACCCTAAATGGAAGAACTGAGTAAGAAAGGAATGAAATGTAAAAGCTTGTTTTAAAAGGTAATGACATTAATTGGTTTTTTAAAAATTAAGGAGCATATTTCAGATTTTTATTTAAGCAAACCGTGAAACTTGGAAACACTCCACGCATCACTGAATAGAGAGAAGTTCAAAGGTTTTAAAATTAGTCTTAGAACTGTCATTCAATGATATAAAGTCCTGTTTATTGTTCATACAAAACCATGAGCACAGGAAAAATCATCTTGAACTGCATTCAAGTGCTTTAAGGGAGTTCTACAGTAGATTAAACAAACAGCCACCTGGGTTTACCTCTGCTAATTACGTATCACATGATTTGAGTATAGCAAGAAATGCTATGGTTCTGATGTTCTCGTCAAACAAATAATGTTCTTTTTATGCATGCAGCCTCAACGACCATTAAACTTAAAACTTTCCTCTATCTTGTGATGTGTAGCATGTGTTTCTATCGTTCACAATTTCTTCAATATAAACAATTTGAGTATATTCTATTTTTTTAATAACGCTGTACATTTAACCTATTTTAACACCGAGTTATTCCATTTTAAGGAACATTTACAAGAACGTTTTAAATATTCATCTTTTAAATCTCCGAGAAACCCTCTATTGTCCACGGGGAGTACTTTTTCCTTTGAACAAACATCCGCATCATCTGCCCGACACCGTCATACACCACGAAACGTAGAAGCACACCTGAAAGATGAGAAAATAAAGGAAATGAAATGAAAATGATGGAAAGAAAATCGTGCTAGATCAGAAACCATTCCAGAATTCGCCTACCGACCAGGGAAAACCACGAAAAGCCCAAGGTCAGAGTGGGTAATTGACGGGAATCGAAGCCGGAACCTCCCGAATACGAACTTCACACGTTACCGTGGAGTAGTCTCACGCGTTCATTAGGATGTACCTTGGCATTCAGTCTTTAATACTCCATATGTATATACCTACTGCTTTCAACTAGTGCTAGGTACGTCAATTTTATTTATAATCTTAGGCCACTTTAGTCATAACTACAGCTACGAAAGACTAGGATCAAATTTATTGTAATAATAATAATGAATAATAATAGTAATGAAGAAATACATTTCAATTTTATAAAAACTTGAAACTTCCTTTATTTTGCAGACTCCTGAAGACAGCAGCTCCAATCCACTCAACTCCCTGTTGGTTTAAAAAAGAACCAGCCGCTATTGTTTACCGTTAATAATCGTGTTATACTTAGGCATGATGTATACTTTTTTTACCTGTTGCATATCTAGGAATGATAGCTAGTTATTTTCATCATCAAACGATGCAGCTAACTGTAAAGCGGTATTGACCCAGCCAGTTCAAATGCTAAGAAACTAAGCACAAGTTTTTGTTCCATTTATATGCCACCTTTAACATCTTGGGTGGTGTTGGCGGCTTTTGCTTTTGGAATAACTGGTTATCGCAATGATGTTCACTCGTTTTACAATCGCGTTAATATTTGGGTTTGTTTTTTGTGTTTTTTTACTTAAACATTAATTTCAAACGCATATTTACACTCTAACTCATACTTTCAGACTTTAGGAAGGATGGGGAACAATCCTGCCTAAAGAAAAATTTTCATCCTCCAGGTGGAAATCCAATCCAGGACTCTGAATTTTTAAGCTAGCATTCTAATCATCAGACCATTTTTTGCAGAAATCTAGTGAGAGAATTATTGTAAGTAAAATAAAAATTATGATATTTAAAAAAAATAATAAGTTAAAGAAAGATGAGAAATGGTACTGGCAAGGTAAGGAAGTTGAGGTAGTTAATAAATTTTATTATCTAGGAGTAGATTAAGTAGTAAGGGTGGTTGCAGTGAGCAAAAGAGAATGGAAACGCTAAAGGTAAAATTCCGTTAAAAGCTATCAAAGCATGTATAGACAAATTATCAGGAATGCAAATAAAATATTTAGACGGTTGCCGTCCAGGTAAAAGTGCTCTATGGAGTGGAAATATGGGCTTTGGAGGAAGGGGAGGGCAAATATTATATGATGCACAGAAACGTTGGCAAACTAATCCTGGGCTTGCCAAGTACTTCACCAAATGGAGTGGCACAAGCAGAATTAGAAAGAATGGGAACTGGGGGAAAATTGTGGAAAGTGTTGAAATATTGGGCTAGAATTAGAAAATTAGATGAACAGAACTGTACTTCAGTGTTTGGTACTACAGAAAAGGCTCAGTCAAAAAGATTCTTAGCTAACATACAGGAAATTAAGATGAAAATTGGTTTTGGGGAGAAACGGAGAGCTATGGAATCGTTAAAAAATTGTTTTTGGAAAAAATTCCCTATTCTTCCCAGTGTCTGGAAGTATGAATGAGAGTGTGAACGTGTGTGTACTCTATGAATAAAATCCAAAATTTACCAGAAATCCATTCAACGACAAGCGAATACGTGTTAACACCATTGTCTATAGGCAATAATATGTTACATAGGAAAGGCCTCTGACGGCCATTGCCGTTAAAGGCGAGGTATAAATGGAAATTAAAAAAAAGAAAGAAAATTAAGCAATAGCAGTAGCAGATTTAAGATATAAGCAGGACCCAATACTCGGCCATCACAAGATTTGACTATGTAGGGTCCAACTCAGTGTAGTGATCAGGAAGTAAAAAATGTATAGGTACTAATACATACATACTGGGTGGACCATTTAAGTTGAGACTCAATATCTCCAAAACGAAGCGCTGTAGAAAGAAATGTCTTGGATAAAAGTTGTTTGATATTATGGGGGAAAGTAAATGTCTTTAGTCGTGTTTTATTTGGGGGACGTTAGATGGTGATTTGAGGGTCAATTTATATATATATATATATATATATATAAAACCACTAGATCACAAAGGCAGTCCACAAGATGTTACATAAACAAGCTACAGTATTGTTAAAACTAATGTCTTCTAATGTCTTTCTAAGTTAGTTACATGCTTTCCCATTTTCCGGACAGTTTTGCTAAGAGATCCTAATGAGCTATGAAAGTTGGAATACTCAGCAGGTATATTAATTGTAAATGAGAAATGTTCTTTATCTTGTAGAATACATAATTCACAACCATACAATCAGTTATGTTTCTCTGGGAAACTTAGTGATTCTGATTCACGAAGTAGACGCGCAATATGCTTCTTTCTGAGCACTATAAAATGTAAATGGTTGGAGGCATTCTTACGACGTGAAACAGGCAGGCCATAGGATTTGTTTTCTTTACAACAAGGTCTGCGCTACGCTTGCTTTTATGGTTGAGAATATCACCGCAGACTTTTCCACAACAGATGAGAGGGATGAATTCTCTCTAGTGAGGGCTTAAACGACGAGGGACTTTGATCGTTATCGCACTTTGCAGGTGTGGTGTAAATATTTACTTACAGGCAGGTTTCTCTAACCCTCTCTGCTCAAGACAGCGATTTATTTACGTAGCGTGTATACTGTAACATATATTTCAGCGTTCTCCGGTGCATTACCGAGTGCTATTACAGGCCTTTAATAATAAGCACCTCTAGCGCTGGTAGCGAAACCACTTCTGTGCCTCAGTAGTTTATCAAGTTGCTACGGGATCAAGCCTTAAACTACAGGTTCAAATACCACTTGGATTAAAACACCCTCCTGGATATTTTATCTAGTTTTTTTCTCCTTCGAAAACAAGAAAAATAAAATTCATTGACCTAACAGCAAGTCGCTATGTTTTGCTATGCGAGGTTATCTCTTCACTGCATATAATTTCTGTTTAAACAGACCTACATAAAAACTCTCATTTATGAAGAACTAGTTGACAAGTGTTTGTTTTATTTTTTTGGATCAGGTACCGGTTTACCATTGATAAAATGTTCGCAGAAACGCTCTGTGACGGCAGTTTCTGCTTGAGAGAAAGTGCCATTTACAGAAATACACGCGTTTGTCAATTTGTTTTCCTGTGTTTACTAGTTATTTCGGGCTTAAATGCATCCGTACCAAATCTGCACCAGATTTCTTAAACTGATTTTTGTTGTTCTGTGCCCGATTCCACAAACACTGTGCATTACATGTTGCTATAATGTATCTGTCAGGTTGTCATTCTCGAGTAGAGGGAGAGAGCAGACGGGATATCGTTTGAGAGATCGCGAGTTAACAGCCTATGACTCTGCTGCTTCCACCTGCCTTTCATTTGTTTTCGCACGTGCTGCTTGCGTCTACAGGTAAATGTGCGGTCAACTTCAGTCTTTAGGTACTCCAAATGCTCTCTTAGGTACGAGGACTTGGGCTCAAACCCCGAGATGATCTAACATCCAGACAAAATGTTTTCTCGTCGGCGCCAAGGGAATGCGGGGTGCATTCTTACGTCCCACAGCTTTATCCGTATCTCATTCTCTCACATTTAATTTTCCTCCTCATCTTTCAGGATTACAGGACAAGGCGCAGTGAACAATGGTGCAGGGAGTGTGCAAAAGACGTGCTTTGAGGATAAAACTGTTTCTATTCTGTCATTGGAACCCTTAACTGAAACTATGTATTTCATTAGTCACCGTAAGAATACATTGTTCGTAGTGTCGTCAACTTAGTCCAAGTATGCTGCAATATATAAGAACGCTTACTACATTCGATATATTATTGGCAGCATTAATGTTACCTTAAATTCCATTTCTACAAATCTAAATTTAGTTGTTTAGTTGTATACGATTGGATGAATGTTTACATTTAACAATTGAAGTTAAATACTAAAATTTAACTTTAAACATTCACCTGTTCTAAGGTTTTAATGGGCCTTTTTTACGATTTTGCCGAACTTCTTGCCATTTAAATCTTTAACTTGGGTTGGTAATTTCTCATATAAGTTTATACTATGATGGCAGAAATTCTTAATGATTTTGGCTAAGCGATGATTGTTATAAGTCTTAAGTTTTTCGTTGACGTGTATTTTTGGTTTGCTAAGACTGAGCTCAAGGAATTTTTGTTGCTTCGGGCCTCCTCGTATCTGAGCGTGGGATGAAGGGGTGCTCTGTCGGAATGCACTATCTGAGGGCATTGGAGACATGCAGTGCTGTGTTTGCCGCTACCATATCTAGCAGCCCTTGGTAGTCCTTCACTTTATCCCTCCTCCTGGGGCCCAATAGGCACAACGATTGGCCGCAGTGCTGAAATTCTCCACCGTTACCAACACTAGTAAAGGTTATTGTACATATTCCTGTTTCAGGAAAACATTGAAGCGTCTTGTACGTTGCTAGTGAATCATTACAAATGACTTCATACCAATAAATACATTACCTTATAACACATAATCGCCTTTCGGCATTTCATTCTTCGAAATATTTTGAAGGTGGGATTTACAGGAAAGGTCATACTTTCTTAATACGAATTAGTTCATGCTCCGATGTTATAATTCTGACTTAGTTTCCTCATAATATAAAATTAAAAATTACCCGTTACTTCTCTCTTAAACCCTCGTTTAAGAGAAAAGTAGTAGTTTACCATGTTACCCAAAGAATACCACTAATAGCAGTGTTTATGCGAGAAAGAGATTTACAAACAGATACCACTTGAAGTATGGCAAATTCTTACATGTTTAGCGACTTACACAAGTTTGTCTGTACAGTTATGATGTAGGTATATGCTTCAGTTTCAATTGAACTACATCTGAAGAAGGATCCACTTATTGGTCGACGGCGAGAATGATGTAAGATGTTTACTTTCATTGTATAATTAAAATAGCTTATTCAACCAAGCCTAGGTTTTGGGTAATGGAGTGCCACGAGGTAAGAACTAGAGCTCTCCATCGAACGAATTTTAATCATTAACTTGTACCATTCATGCCTTATGCATACAGGTGAGCTGGGTGTATCAGAACTCGAACGGTGTCCCGCTCTCAGTCCATTCCGTTTAGCATACCAACCGAGTATGTGTATAATTTCGTGTTAGAAAGTTCAGTGTTGCCAGATTCAAGGGGAAGGGTCAGTCTGTTTCAGTGGTTTTTGCTGCACGGTGCCTTATGCACAACCTGAGTTCGCGGGATATTCCGATATGGAGTCGAGCTGTACTACAGAAAATGTTTTCTTAAAAATTAAATCAGTTATCAGTTATACTATAAAACCGGAGGAAACGATTTATAGGACTGTTTTGGGATTATTGTTGAGAAAACGAAATAATAACACTAATAATAACAACATTTTAATAATAGGAAAGTTGAAGTGTTTTACAATTTACTTTAAAAAAAACCTCTTTGGTTTTATTTTTATACTATTTGAGATTTCGTACTTCGTATTTATAATATTAAGGTGCTCTCAAGGATCTTTAGCTTTCCGTTAGAGATTTTTGTCATTACAAATTTTATTCTTACGTTTATTAATTTGTATCTCATTAAAACAAAACACAGTTTAAGTACAACCATTGTATACGGATTAAAGTAAAGCAACGATTACTGAGTTAATTAACCTTAATTTTTGCTAAAGTTTCGTAGTAACATAACTTACTTTAATGACAGTTGTGCGATTTCTGGAGTCTAAATAATTATCGTTATTAATTTACCGGATTATATATCATTTGTAATGTCTATTTAACTAAACGTTTATACAATGATTCTGGAGTTTTCCGTCACAGAAATTGCATATAAAACTTGCATTTTTGGAACATATTGTAGTATGTGGTTTTTTTAGGCGTAATGACATAATAAAACATGAGAAAATTAAATTTGTATAATATAATGTAGAAAAATGTGTTTTGGCCGTAACAGTAAGTAGAAACAAGTCGGAAACACAGTAATATGGCACATGATATTGCCACTCATTTGCCCTAACGCACTGAAGCAGTATGCCTGACAACAGCACTATAGAAGACTTTCATTTACAAACTTTCCAATCTAAATAACAATTTATTTATATTAAATTTCATTTAAACAAAACAGGTCAACAGATATTGAGAAGGAAGCTTAAAACTGGTCTTAATTGCATTTTAGATTTTCCCTCCAGCCCCAACCACTTTTAAATTTCAAATGGCAACCCAATATTTTTATACTTAAATATGAAATAGTATTCAATTGTTTATGCATCTCATTCATTTGTTTTACCGCATTGCCTAGCAACCTGGATTGCTGTTATTGTTGAAGACTTTTTTAAAATTTCTTGTGTATTAAAAGTTTGTAACATGGTGCACTCCATTCAAGAGAGAACAGAAATCATATTTATTTACGGAGCTGAAAACCGTTGTGCCCGCAGAACTGCTACTCTACTGCATTTCACGAGAGGCATCCTGAGAAGTACTTTTCACCGATGTCATAGATCTAGTACGTAAATTTGAAGAAACTGGTTCTGTGTGCAATAAAGTAAACAAACACCTAAAAAACTCCATGACATTTCGCAGATTGAAATATTAGGCCATTTCAGTATTGAACACACCACGTCCATTCCATAACTATCTGCTGTAATAAACATTTCGGTTGGTTCCATACATAAAGTGCTAAAATGAACAAACTTTATCCCTACAAAATACAAATTCACCAACAGTTCAGCGAAGACGATTTTGATAAGAGTAGAATTTTGTGAACATATGTTTTAGAGAATCGAAGATGATCCAAATTTGACACAAAATATTTGTTTTCGTGATGAAGTGACCGTTTTCATAAGTGGGTTTGTCAACAAACACAATTGTAGGTACTGTGACAACGAAAATCCTCATGTGTTTCGTGAAAATAATACTCAGTTTGCGCAGAAGATAAATGTGGGCTGGGATTATGGAGGATGATATTGTTGGACTGATTTTCATTGAAGAAAACCTATCTGAACATACTAGAAAATGTAAATCATTCACTTATCACGCTGTCACTAGAAAACGAAGTCAGTGAAGGAAATGTGGTGTTGGACGAACAAAATTTGCATTTTTAACAGGACGGAGCTCTCCTACACTATAAAGTATCCGTACGACAATGGCTGGATAGAAGATTTCCAGGAATATGGATTGGTAGGAGAGGTGCTGTAGAATGGCCGGCGAGAACCCCAGACCTGACGCCGCTTGACTTCTTCCTATGGGGTCATTTGAAATCAGTTATTTATACCCCTCCGCTGAGAATATTCAAGAATTGAGAAATAGAATAATCCAAAAATGTAATCGGATTAGTAATTACACACACCAGAAACTTCGCAAGGAGTTCCAAAATGGACTGTGTTACTGTTTATCCTACAATGGAGCACATTTTGAACATTTGATTTAGTCCAAAACATTGTGTTTCTTGTCAGGTTGCCAGGTAAAAAATGTGAAATAAATGAATGAGATGAATAAACAATTGAGCATTCTTTCATATTTAAGTATAAAAATATAGGGGCGCCATTTGAAATTTCAAAGTGGAGATATTTGGGGTGTGATGGTGAAACATAAAATGCAATTAAGACCAGTTCCCCCTCAATATCTAAGTTGAGGTGTTTTTTGCTTAAATTAAGTTGTATGTGAATTCTTGGAAACGATTAAACGTCAAGTTCCCATGAGAGCGCATATGAACCAGAAGCTCGATCATAGTCCGGCATATTCGTTGCTACTATTCAAAGAGTTGGACTCGAAGTATCGATTGAGTCTCATTATGTTCCACATGAAACAAACGAGTAAAACTCACGTCATTCACAGCTTTAGTAAAACTCCTGGCAGCCTGTCTACACGCCGTTCTCTTTTGTGTAATGTCTCTCCCAAGCTATAGTCTGTTCAGAGGCTTTTGAGACAGTGGAATAGGAATTATCCAGTGAAAAAGGATAAGGAATTCGCAAGGTGGCACGGTAGCAATAGCAAACAGCCGCCACACACGAACCCGATCTTGCCGCGACTAACCGGTTTTCTACCTGCACCTACCGCTATCTCAAAAGACTGAACAGACACTACACGGCTATTTCATTGTCTTTCAGAATTGCATTAGTTACTTCTGACGTGCATTGATAAACTGATTTTTTTTATTTAACTTGAAGTTACTTAGACTATTATAAGCTAAAATCCTCCAATTTAACCCTTAGGGACCGTACTAATGGTATAGAATGTATGATAGGAGTACGAATTTATATCTCGTGCCTACATAACGATGGATAAGATGACTAATGAGTATTCAAATGAGCCCGGGATTAAAATATCTGAAAGTTATTCACATTTCTACGATAAAAATGCCAAGAAAATCTTATGCTATGAACAAATAAGAAGTCGTAGTTCCGTATTATTAGGCAGAAACACCTACAGATTACACCACGGATATGGACAGATAGGACAATATAAAGTAATCGTCATCGATGGCAATACAATGGTGGCCCATTGTACACAAACGCAAATTTACCAGCTTGCTGTAGGGGTCAGGGCTTACTAGGAACAGTGCGTTCGCCTCCTCGTTCAGTGGTGGACAAGTTGGATCAGTTCCCAGATGCTCGAATGAAGTGCTGGAAAGAATGGAGAGCAGACTGACTATTGTAGCAGGTTCAAATCCCTCTGGAAGTCTCCTCCCTGACTAAGGGTTTATCCAGGTTTTCCTCGGTCTTCATATCTGACAAATGCTGGGAGGTAGCCTAAACTTAGGTCTGGAACGTTTCCTTTCCAAATTTCCTTCCCCATTTCATTTCATGTATAATCAGTGTCCATCGCCTGTAGTACCGTTTACAGTCAGAACGGACGTTAAAGCCACACTCTTATTTTGTTTAGGTCGAGCCACAGTGGTGACGATGACTGTACAGTGTTTGCAGATCAGGCCGTTTAATCGGTCTTTTAGTGAAAATGGAATTTATGGGCAGTTTCAATCCTTCCTTGCCGGGAGCTACTAATTTCCCCGTTTGCTCTTTCTCTTTTTCCGCTTTTAAACCAGTCATAAATTCTGACATTAGCTCTGGTAATTATGCATCTGTCAATTTGAAATTGCATTTCACTTGGCTCTGTACTAAATTGAACGCTATTTGTTTCTCACCTCATTTAAAACCCACCACCCTTTGCATTAATTATATGCACGTCAATTTTCAGATTCAGGTTCGGTTCTCTTTGGGGCGAGTCGATTTTTATCATACATCATGTTTTATTATCGAAACTCGCCTTGTTTCATTTAGGGGCATTCGCCATGCAAAGTATTTAATTGGCGTTGTTACTGTGTTTATATGCATAAAACCACTACAGAACGCCTTACGTATGTAATTGAAATATTATACAAATACACGAGTTTTCAGAAGTTTATCTACACATTTAGTATTTGCTGAAATTTGTATAAACTTAAGGAACATTTGTATGAAATGGCTCCTGAAAATGTGCCATTTTTAACTGAACCACCATGCGTATGGGGTAAGAATTTTAAATATGATAGCTCGAAAGAAAATGGGCGAAGCACATCAGATTTGGTTAATGTTGTTACAAAATTGAGCGTTATGCTTTATATGGAGAGATTTATAAAAAACAAAATCATTACATATTACATATATGTACTACACCTTATATATTACGGTATTTTCTTACGTCATTCACGATATATTCTTGCCTATAAATTAATTCACTAAACAATAAGTATTTAATTACATACAACATGCGGAGTAAACATTCAAACGTGGTGAAATATATATATATATATATATATATATATATATATACTTACACATATATACATATTTAAGTTGGGACTGTAGTATTTCCCCAAAACTAAGCTTTATAGACAGAAATGTCTTGAATAAAAGTTGCTTGATATTATGGGGGAAATTAAGAGGCACTATTCTTATTTTCTTTGGAGGACGTTGTGATGTCATTTTAGGATCAGTTTAAATTGACCCTAAAATGATCATCATAATTTCCTTCAAACAAAACACGACTAATAGCATTTACGTGCAGCAGTAAATACAGGCTCGTAACATTTATGGAGCTATATATTCCAATTGAATATTAAAAAATCAAATTCCACTCAATTGAATTGTTGCTGCCCCAAAGTATGATATAGATTTTTTTTTTAGGATTTTACAACATTTGGATAACGAACGACTACTTCGTGTATCGTGTGTTGCCCTTTTACGACACTAAATAATTAAAAACTAAAATGAAGATGCTTGAAATAAAAGGGGTCCAAATTAGTAATGCAGATAGGCTGGTTCTTTAAATACTTTAATATAAAATATTCATTTTAAAACTAAGATTATAGCCCACTTGATCTACCATTCATAAAAATTCTGATGTATTACATTCACATGACTTTCTCTACTAACTATCATTTAGTTTTGTATAGCTTTTACTTACTACTCTTATAAAAGAATTTTTTTCTACATCAATCAAGATAAACCTCTGCAGAAAAAGCTTCCTTACAATTTTCCTTGTAGCTGGAAGGGGGGTAGAGGAAACCGAATAGACAGTCAGATGTTTAAAAGCGCGTCGCTGTATGTTTTTGAAATTCCATACTCTGTGGCATTGCGAGAAACAACTGAAGAGCAACATTCCTTCAAAAACTACAAATCTAGTGAAAAATTAAAACCAAAAACAACGGATTTTTCGGTAACAATTGCCACAGAAAGTTAGTTGAAATAAATTATATATTTTAAAACAGATTTAGCTTTATTGTGCATTATCGACATTTTTGTCTTATGGTTTATGAGTTATACCAAAATTATACAAAATTCCTTACAAATGGAGAGGCTTCAAAGACTATTCCCAGATAATTCAACGTATACATTGTATTTTTCATTGTAAATATCTTAAAAGTATGGTAGTTTAATCAAATTCGTTAGAGCCATTTTTGAAAAAATCTAAAATATCTTAAAATATTCCATGTAAAGGGTAGTGGATATTTTCTTAGGAATCTTCGTGTCGTAGCTTTGGAAGTTGCTGAACCTAAAGACATTTCGTTTTTAGGTTATACTCACTCACTAACATTTTTCTTAAAGTACTTTTTTTGGAATCAGGGAGCCTGAAGGTATGTATTTGCGATGAAATGTCGATACCAAAATGTTTGGTGAAACGCAATACCTCTCTACCTAGGAACGGGTTGGAGGAAGTAAAAAGGATCAGTTTCGGGGTAAAGGTAATAATTATATTTTCATTTTAAATATCAGTTTAAATTTAAATTAATTTTAAATGTGTTAAATGATCAACAAATTCACATTGTTTGACTGGTTACATCAGAGTAAAAGTGTGTACAAATCACCTTTAATAAAACAAATTTAACCTAAAACCACAGGAAGCTCAAGACGATGTGGAATAGAATTGAAATAAGAATACTAATGCATGTAAAATATTGTTTTAATATTGGATTTTGTTTTTAAATAGTACGGCATGTTTACAAAGCGACATCCTTTGAGAAACACTATCATTTAAGCCAGCCATCATTAAAGAAGTGATTAAAATAGGATAATGGCTTGAGAAATACCTTCGAAATGTACTTCTATCGTATTTCCACTTGATATGTTAATACAGAAAAAAATTATGTTTAATTTTAAGTTTAATTTATTCCATTTAACTTTGGACCACACACACACACACACACACACACACACACACACACACACACACACACACACGAGATTGGGAGTGGGAAAGAAGTCATGTTGAAAGATGAACATATTCTCCTGTGTAGTGTGATAAAATGGCGTATTGAACAGTTTTTGTATAATCAAAATTCAGAAAAATGCCACCAAAATCATTTATCCACTCATCTACGCTGCTCTATAGTCAAAACGTTGCACTAAACCTTCCATTGGAAAGCTGCCCAGTTCCATAATTTTAAATGAAAAAGTTAGGCCACTAAATGGGGATTCAGAATATGAATAGGCTAAATGCTAAAGCACTTCATTAAAAACACATCACACATGGCAGTAAGCCAGCAATGAAAAGCTTATTTTCGTTCGGGGTTATTCCAATTCACATCTAGTGGACGAATAGGTATTTTAATTTGTTCTGCATTACAATAGCCTGTCAGTTTAGGATTGATCTGTAGCTCCAGTTCACCGATAGTTTGTGCTTCACAACAAGTAACAGCAGCTGTGCTTAAAATCTACAGGGGTAGAGTTACCTGCAGATCCTCTTGTATAAGCTGCGAGTATTTAAATGTTGTATAAGGTTTAGTGCGAGTTAAACCCGAGGTCTAACAAGAGCAGGGGAGGCATGAGGTCACTTTAATTCAGCCACATGAACCGGATTAGGGTAAGAACAATAGCACCACAGTTATCTTGTGGAAGCTGTGCCAACATCAGGTCTTGTTC
This sequence comes from Deroplatys truncata, assembly GCA_030765065.1. Classification (NCBI taxonomy): domain Eukaryota; kingdom Metazoa; phylum Arthropoda; class Insecta; order Mantodea; family Mantidae; genus Deroplatys; species Deroplatys truncata. Next base: position 156,910,011 of record CM060978.1, read on the forward strand.
TAACCGAATTCTCTGGCTTTTCTTGTGGGCGCTTGAGAGAACATACAAACCTTACTGTTGCACTTACAAAAGGCACCTTGAACTGAAGAAATGAAATAAACTTGCGCACAAATCTGTTATATATTACCTACACTGCAAAGAGCGAATATAATATGAAGAAAGAATACAGATTAAGCTTAATACAGCATCTAATGTTATACCAGCATTAGAGGTGGATTTATTTCTTACCCTAAATCCTTCATTGCATAGTATATTCAGGGATCCGTAAAAGAAAATTGTCGTAGCAACAGTAAGTCAAATTAATATTTTTTTAAACCTTTTACTTTTTCTGTCAGCTACATATACTCGGTATGAGGAACTATTGTATTCCACCCAAAAATTCTTTGTCGAGATTTCACCGAAATCTCTCCAAATCCCATAAAAGCATTTTCAGAAAAAAAAAGTCGTGTATTTGAGTGTCTGTCTGTGTATAGCATAACCCAAAAGCGAAATTTCCATAAATGTAAAACTTAACATTTAGATTTAGCTCATTTAAAGATGGATACGACGATTTTCGAGAAAATTCTCCCTAAACTACTCTTTATATGGAATATTTTTATATTTTTTTTAAAATTGTGGATTTTCTCAAAAATGGTTCTAACGATTTTGATTAAAATAGCATATGTTTTAGGATATTTAAATTACAAGTAAAATGTATAACTTGAATATTCTGGGAATAGCCTGAGAACTTCTCTTCATTCGGAAGGAATTTTGCATGATTCTGTATAAGTGGTAACCATAAGAGATATGGCAAAAACTACTGTAGAACAATCCTAGATATCTTTGAAACATATCTTTATTTCCAATAATATTTTTTTCATCAGACATATCCGTTGTTAATGGTTTGAATTTCTTAATAATTGCCATTTTTTGAAAAGCTGTCGCTATTCAGTTGTTTCTCTGATTATGGAAAGATCATGGAATTTCTAGACCGGTATATAGCAAACGGTTTTTAAAAATCTGACTATCGATTCCTCTATTCCCCTGCTACTCAATGAAACGTGGAATGAAACTGTTTCTGCAAAGGTTTATCTCGATTAACGTGAAGTATGTAGCACACTAAGCTTGTGTGGAAATGGTTTAAAGGAGTTATATAGAAATAAATTATATGTTTTTTTTATTAACTTGTTAAATGCATAACTTGTCAGTGCAATGTAGTTGTGCTGATTCTAATGTGATTCTCAGATTTTAGGAGTCGAAAACTGAGGCGGCTTTATAACTCGATTATAGTTGTGATCTCGTGCCATGACATTAGTTAAATAGAATAAGAAGAAGTGTATACTTTAAAATAAATATGTTTTATTTTATATTTGTGGTGTACAATAAGATACAGCAATATTTCCCACTGAGCAACGCAACGACGCGCACGAGGATGGTTGCCCAGAGAAGCTAACGAAGAAGTCAAAATGCAACATTGCCATTCCATGGATTCATACCTGAGTAGCTGAGGCAAGTCTCAGATATGTGCAGCAGAATTCAGCACTTCGACTTCTGGACTTAAGGGTGTCGAAGGGTAAGAGGAAAACATATATCCATGACACGGTGTACAAAAATATTCGGTGCAATGCAAATTAAGGCACTGATAGATATGTTGGGCAGTAACAGTTAGTGCAAAATCGTGATTTATTTCACATTTTGAGAAGTATGCCTCTGTCGTTTTTCAAAATGACATAGTGAAGTCGTTTCCAGTTATGTTGCCTTACATTTCCTGTAGAGATTTTCAAAGGTGAAAGTTGCGTAAACCAAAATGAATTAAATACTCAATCTTCGTAGCTTCTGCAAATCTTCCTAAGGGTATAATGAATAAATGCAAATATATGCGAATTTAATCATAAATTGTATGCATTTATCGTACAAATAGAGATTGCGTTATAGAAACAAATTATCAGACTGATAATAGTCTAAATTCGAATAGTTAAACCATTGGTGGCATCTGTTTGGTACTGGTGATGCGTTCATGCTTCGGCCACCAGTGGTCGAAACATGTGCTCAGGTATTTGCTCGGTGACACACCTTAAAATCTATGGCTATTCAATATCCAGTTTCGCACACTCATATCAGACTCAGGGCATACTGAGAAACTTCATTAAAGAAACACTTCTAGAGTGCAGCCGGGAATCGAATCCGGCAGTCTCCGCACTGCAGGCAGCTGTTCTATGAACTGCTCTCCGGGAGTAATTCAAAATCACCGATGACATTTGTTATTTTCTCCGTTGAAATCCTTAAAATCAGAAATATATGTCATTTAAAAATGAATGTAGCAGAATATTGACAGAATGAATATCTGTGCGCGTAAGCGATGTAGTGAATAAAATACAAGATTTTATAAAAAAAGTATAATTACTGATTGAATTCTTAATGTATTGACTCAGTTTTATTACCAACCTTTCCAAAATGTACGCTAAAATCACTGTTTAGAAGTATCGGTGGACCTTCTGTCTTCACGCGTTTGTTAAACTCTTTCGTAACCTATTTACAATTAAATACCTTTCCTGTAATAAACAAGGCTTCTCCATCGATACAATACCATGAATAGACTAAACCAAAATTTTATTTCCGCCTTAATCCAATGTTCATAATAATGTATATATTTTAGAAGTGATTTATATTTATTAATTATGGCTTGTAATATTCATCTAAAGGAAAATGGCGAATGAAACTATTATCAGTTTATACTCCTTCTTGAATTTGTAAAACATTAACTCATGCAAGAAAGCAGTATAACTAGTTTAAAATGCTATGAGAAAATCTCTGCCAAACACTAACATATGAAGTTCATTCTAAGAATTGATGCGTGGAAAACCACAAGATGTAACTGAGACTTAAATATTTAGCATAAAATACAGATATTAGAAAGCAGTGTTATTTTGAAAAAAAAAGCTTATTATTAATAACACATTCTTAGAGCTCCCTTTTGCAGGGTACAGGAAAAGAAAAGGATCATTGCAATTTCTGCAAAAATAGTAATATTAACACCATCTGTTGCTTGTATATGTACTTTGAGGTAGGTTATTCACGTTGTGAAAGAAGAGGTTCCCTCCAGAGAAACTAATAAAAGAAGCACACAGCTAAAGAAGGAGCTGTTTGACACCTTCCAGGGAAAGAAGGAGCTCATTTTTTCTGTTTCTCTCTCCCTTTTTCTCTCTCTTTGTCTCTCGCATGTTCCACATGCAAGGCATTTCTCGCCTATACAAAACAATTAGCAGCTGGTAATAGCTCCAATTGCTCTGTTTTATAATGAACACAAAAGGACATAATATTTTTCTGTGAATACGTGTGATCTTGTTTTCAGTAGTTTAGTGTTTACTCATGAAATAAATTTTTTACAAGTGAAGGCCATTATGGAATTTAAAACAAATTAACGGAAATAGTGTAGGATATTTGCACGAACAAAAGACTAAAGTTACAATTGTAACTGTACGTGACAATACTTAACATTAATCCCCATGCAGTGAGCCTCTTTTTCCCCACAGAAAGTATAGTTATGATGTAATATTTCTTCTTCTGTCAAAATAATCAGTTGTATCACCGATAGCACCTTAGCAACATGTTAACTATTAAATTTAATACTTCTATGCATTTAACTACGAACCTAGAGTTGACAAACAGTAGGCTCTATATACAAACAAATTATTAAAGCGTTTCTCCTGTAAAATTTGTACAATGTTGAATAGCCCTTTTTCCCCGAACCCTTTAATTACGATGATTTTACCCCTTCTTTGGTTACTAGGCAAAAAGGTAATGTTTCTTAATGCATTCCCCTTGTGTTCGGAAATTGTCCAGATTATAAGATTTTCATTAATAAAACTTGCACTGCAAATATTTCGGAAATGGAAAGTGCTATTGATGTGCAGTTTTAACAGAATTGATTGGTAGTCACGGGCTCGTACATTTAGCCTATAAACAGATTTTAACAATACTGAGAAAGTGTAGCTTTTGAGCAAACATACTTTTTTAAATTGAATAATGCCTAGTTACAGCAACAGAATAAAGGTAGGTTAAATTAGAATGTCAGTGGCGTTTGTTGCAAGATTATAATGCAAGTGGTTTACGAGAAATCTTATTTGAAACCTTTACGCACCGACACTTGCACAACCTGTGGTAGCACAAACTAAAGAAAAACAAAAGGGAATTATAATACTTCTGTGGATTCTTACAAGTAAAGAGAACATAGCCCTTCAAAGGTTGTGTTCAAAATGACCACCGGCAGCTTTAATACACGCTTCCAGTCTGCTATGGAAAGACTGCTGCACACGTTCTAGCATTTCAACGGAAATTTCAGAGCAGACAGCAGTAATACGTCGTTTCATATCGTCTGGTGTAGTTGGTGCATCCTTGTAGACAGTATCTTTCAGCCTTTCCCGCAGAAAAAGATCTAAAGGGGTCAGATCCGGTGAACGGGCCGGCCAAGGTGCAGGTCCTCTTCGTCCAATCCGACGATTTGGAAACAACCCGTTAAGACAAGCTGTAGTTCTTCGTGCACTATGGGCTGAACAGCCATCCTAGTCTGCAATGGAACGTCTTCTAGCATCTGTGGCAGATGGTCTGTCAGGAAGCTGCGATACCTGTGCGAGTTCATTGCTTCTTCAATGAACAAAGGGCCTATGAGCTGATGGTTCACTATCTCCCACCACACGTTTAAACTCCATGGACGCTGACGTTCCACCTGACGATGCTAACCGGGATTGTCAACAGACCAATAGTGCATGTTTACTTGGCCATGATTAGTAAATGTTGCCTCATCATTAAACAAGATACATGATCTGGAGTATCATGTCTTAATGCCCATGTGAAAAAGTTAACGATTCTCAAAATCGTTTTCATGCAACTCTTGATGGACAGAGATGTGATAGGGATGGAACCTCTGTCAATGGAGAATGTGCAGTACACTTGCCTGACTTATGTCGCTTCCACGTGCTATTGTGCGTTAACTAATTTGCGGATCTACTGCAACGGCATCCAATTTCCAATTTCTGCCTCTTCTCCAGTCACTTGTTTATTTCTGTTGAGTTTTCTAGGTGTTACAGTACCACTTTCACGTAATTGGTTGAAGAGGTTGATAAATAAATGCCGAGATGGTTGACGTCTATTGGGATACGTTTCCGCATACACCGTACAGGAACGAACTGCATTCTTCCTATACTCTCCATACACCATGAGCATGTCGGCTTTTTCTGCATTAGTAAACCCCATATTCCACTCACGACTTACTGCTTGAACTGTCACAACTAACTGACCAGAAAACACTATGCAAACATAACAACATGTACCTAGCAACTAAGCAGTTTGAATGGGACAAACAATTGTCGGGGTGCACTAGAAACCTGCAACAAAGACCACTGACATTCTAATTTACCCTACCTTTATTCTGCTGATGTAACAAGGCATTGTTCCATTTAAAAATTGTATGTTTGCTCAAAAAATACACTTTATCAGTATTATTAAAATCTGTTTATAGGCTAAATGTACCTGCCCCTGACTACCAATCAATGCTCGAAAACTGCACATCAATTGCACTTTCCATTTCCGAAATATTTGCGGTGCTAGTTTTAGATGATTCACCCTGTGTACTTAGTTTATCTTGTGCGGATTGGAAACCGTGAGATCTACAATTTTGTTCTTTCCAAGTTGAGGACGCAGCCTCACAAATGGGATTACATTGAGCACTCGGGTTTCCTATCCCCAGCAGATCCTGTCACGAATACGTAGCAGTTAAGTCACTGATGGAAATGATTGCGTGTGCACTCATTTTCATTTCTTCAATATGAAACTAACAGAAACGTTTTAGGCATAACTGACCATTATCAATTGGGGAGTAAGTTCAGAGAACAGCTCCACGTCCTATAATTATGGGAGCTTACAACAGTGGTACTCTTATCCACGTAAAGAAAAGTCATCATTCCGCTCTTAATAAATGAAAACGCATGAACTTTGGGTATCTGAGCAAGATGTGGTGGCGACAGTAAGCCTATGTCCCTCTTTAACTTGTGATCATTAACGCATGGGTTTAGTAACTCTCTGAACTGTATGTTGGATTTAATAATTTCTGCCGTGAAACACACTCACATTCACTTTCAAATTTATACTTTCAAACTTTGTGGAGGGTAGAGAATAATTTTCATCTAAGAAAAAATCCTATACCACAGACCGGAATAGAACCTGGAATTCGTTTGAGAAGTCAGAATGCTGACCATTCATCCTTGGAAGAAGTCTATCATTGTTTCTAGTTGCTTTCATTTGTCATCTACGTTTGACACATTTTCGGGAAGAGCACGTTTATTTGTTTATTATATTGTCTAGTCAGTGCCATATTTAAATGTTTCTCAGTTCCCGATACCAATTATTTTAAGTCAAGAATACCTGAAGTGGTGTGCATACACTCTCTTTGATTCCAGTTTAATAGAATGTATAAAGACTACTACAACATTCCCTATTTCAGGTGAAATACTCCACATTAACTTCTCAAAAACAAGCTACTTACCTAATGGAAACATGGAAGATGTAGTACTCACCTGAAACAAAAAGCACGACTTAGTAGATGCTGTGTTGTAATACTTACATCAAAATATGTAATTTACCCAACTTTCGGAAAACATTCTGCAATAAAATTCAAGTTTGCATTCTGAATGCTCTTTCCGGTAATACAAATATGCGTTTTGCAGGTGTTACTTTAAATGATACTAAGGGGTATAGCAGTGATAAAACAACATATCAATTGTTCTGGTTTAGTTACTTGTTATGGCACACTATTAATCTCAGACTGCAGAACTGGGAAAAACATGGAAGAGAAGAAGGGCTATAGATTTCCCTTCAACTCGTAGATTATGAGAAGCAAGTGGGAATTTCAAACTCTGTGAGTGACATACCTCTCACTGTGCATTCTCCGGAAGGGCTGGATGAAATAAACTCGCTTCTTATTCGTCACACAGTTGTACTACAGTTCTGGACGCTTGTACCAAACGAAGCAGAAAAACGAGGATGATAGCTGTTAATTTACAATTCCCACCTAATACCCATAATTGCATGTATTTAAGACAGCAGAAGTGATGTTTAATATTTAACTTGTAGATTCCTTTTTAAATTATTATTTTTCCTTATGAGCCTCAAACATTAGTGGTAGTTTTGCTCTCCCAGAATTTCATTTCCTAATTAATTCCAGCAAATTATGGTGAATTACTAGCCAAACTTGATTCCGCAGGTCTAAAGCATCCACATAGTAATTGCGATATGTAAGTAACTTGAGAGCGGGGCAATTAACCGATACAAGCAGGTTTCATGCAGTATTGATAATGGTAGGTACGCCCCATTATAGACTATCTACAAAAGACTCCAGCGACAATTAAATCAGTACTCCTGTTACAGCTACTGTTAAGTGCTATTAACATTCAGAGCTGGCTATCCCCAAAATTAGGCTACAGATGAGCATCAAAAGACATTAGGGCCAATTACGATGATTTACAGGAGGCACAGTTTGTTGCGTGTTTTCGAAGCTACTGTATTAGCTCTGTGGTATCCTTTTAGACTACAGTGAAACGGGCAGGGAAATAAGAGCAAAATACCCTTGATTTGGGGTATAGTGGAGTCGTTTATAATTTTAACCTCTTTAAATGTCCTCTTGTTTTGTTCATCCGTTTGGACTGTCGGAATAAGAGTTCCTCTTCTACAAGCTCTGCTCGCCAACTACCCGCAACACACGAAACTGGAGAGAGAATACTCCAAGCATGCTGTAAAGCAGGTGGCGAAATGGGGTTTATGCCGTTCCCTCTCTCGTTTGCTATTTGCTTTTTACAAACTACTCAGTGTTTCTACGCGTGTTACACATTTGGCGGAAGGAAGGCATTTTGAACACTTCGGCTTTAAAACATCTGGAGACGAGGTAGTACTTGTTCACCATTGGCATAAGCTTTTCGCAAAATCATTGTATTATGGACATTTCCCTTCTAGTGTTACATTTTTGTATCAGGTTAAATACACAATAATCAAGTAAAGCAGCATTGCTACCAACTGAAAAGTATATATATATATATATTGTCGTAGCCTCTTCTTACTAATTACTCAAAATGATGGTGAGCGACTCGCTTGCAAAGGGGTACCGAGAAAATTAACCAACTTCTTACATGGCGAGGCTACGACGAGGGACGCAGCTAAAGAAAGTACAGAAAATATATCAATCACTGGCAAAAAGGGACGCTACATGGCTCACAAGGAAGGAAGGAACTCTACACTATCATAATTAAAACAGAAAGCGAATGGATGGATGATTGTTTAATGGATAAAAATAGATGGCTTACTCCTTACATTCTTAACCCACATGTCTGCCGGGCGAGGTCGCCATGCTTGCCTCACACGGAGATGGCAGTTCCACGTCCTTGCTGCTTGAAGGTTGCCCACTGACTCTCTGTCCCAAGCCACGCTACTAAAGCGTCGGGGACGCCAAACAACTCATCCCCTCCTAAGATTCCTAGTTCCCCCTACCCAAGCTCTAACTGCCATCTCGAATCACGGTGACCAGAGAGACGTATGTGCTATAATCTCTGCATACGTCACAATATATATATATATAGTGACGATCATAATAAATGTTCCGAGAGGCAGCAGATCAATTTTAAATGTTACTCATTTTAAGGGAGGAAACAAAACTATCGACAAGGAAGTTTGCTGCCATGAGGTTAATTCCAATAAATAGGTGTAAATGAAATAGTAAGTTACTTTAGGTACGTATAATATTAAGCATTTGGACTTTTATGCTATGACATTGTGAAAGCATTTTCAAGAACCCTGTGAATCTGCTTTCTTTTGTTACTCTAAGAAAGTTCCCGCATATATTTTAGATCGATCTGCTTTCTTCCGGAATACTTTTATTAAATAAAACGGTATGTATGCACATAAAACTTTACCCTTTCGAAACATGACAGTTGCAAAGGTTTTAAGTAAGAATACTTGAAAAATAAGAATTAGGTTTTACCGAATTTCGTAATTCGAATTGTAAGAAAACAAATTCCCTGATAACTGTTTGTGCTGTCGCACAAATCTTTAAAATGGAGCAACAGTACTTACATTCTTAATTTTTTCTTTCAATTATATGTTGAGGTATGTACATAATAACGGCGAGTATATGGGTTTGAAACTGGTGTTCATTATTGATTACTGTGCTGAATTACTCATGAATTTTAATGTTGGAATGCACTCTCATTCACTGTCTTAATTACACTTTTCAAGCTTATTGGAGAGCAAGGTATGATAGTAATTAAGATAAATCCTCCCAAACCTGGAATATACCTTACCACTATTCCATAGAAACAATTTCTACATTGTTTGTTTCATTTAGTACGAGCTCACTTAGGAGTTGGCGGTTGGTCGGTTAGCATATATATACGCATCTGTAATATTAGTTGGTGTATATAATATATTTTAATGCATCAGGAATTTTTGTTGCCTTTTTCAAAGGCAGCCAATGTGACTGAAAGAATGAAATGCAGTACATTCCTTGCCCGATGCTATTTGCCGCTGTGGAATATATATATTCCATATATATATATATATATATATATATATATATTCCATATATATATATATATATATATATATATATATATATATATATATTCCATATATATATATATATAGACATATTAACAGCTAAAGTCCGGTCATTGTATTTTCTGACGGCTTACCTTTACTGATACAGCGCCAAGCAGTAAGCCAGGAAAACGAGGTGCTCATTTAATACTCTATGGATGCGCCAGCACATAAAGATAACTTAGTGATATTCCCTTCTTTTGTCAAATAGGTCCTACAACAAAACCTGACCCACAAGAATGATGAATACACATATACGTAGAATTAATTGTGCATGATAAACAGCAAACAATACTTGTTTTATAACTAGTATTATAAGCTAATACTAGTAGTAGTTAAAACTAGTTTTAGAAGTGTGTTTTATAACACATATAGGACTTGCTTTACCCATTACCTTGTCATACGTATCCTGAAGGCTGTTTAACGCAGGTAGTTTTTCTACACAGGGAAACATTCTATGCATGTTCTATGGATGGCAAATGTTTGCATGGAACTGTTTTTAAATTAGTTTAATGTGGTGGTAATACATATGTTACTTAGCGCTGTAGGCAATAAACTCTTATTACATTTATTACGATTAGTCTTGTCCATGGTCTCATGAGGGTTGAAGGAATAGATATCCAACACCTTCAGATGTGCTACTCAAACATGGATTTAAGCACATTGAATATAATTACTGCTTTAGGCTTTCTTTAAGATGAAATGCATATTTTTATGAAATCTGTTATGGTTTCAACTTGTATGAAATTGCACAGGAATGGTACGTAGTTGGTAGGCATTTTATAGAACTTCAAGGCACCCAGTTTATCAGTCATGTCGTTTCATCAAATATATTATACTCTTATGATAATAATTAGAGTAGTTTTTGAAAAATTAAAAATAATGAAAATTTTCCAAATGATAGTTGGAAAAGTGATAAATACCTAATACTTTTCCCCTCTCCATTTAAGGTAACCATTGGATCTCAAGAAGACTGGATGGAAGGAATAACGCCTGATAAAGAATGTGAGCGACTTGACTGGTTCACAGACGGATGCCATATAGAAATACAATCGGGCTCAGGCATATATTATGGCCTATTTTCAAGGACAAATATTAGCATTAGCCTTGGGAAATATTGCACAGCTTTTCAGTCAGAAGTATTTGCTATTCTGAGTTGTGCTGTAAGAGAACTTGTAAACGTTGTCATGATAAACGAATTTTTATCCTTACAGATAATCAAACAGCTTTAAAGGCTCTCTGTTCCTGCCAGGTAAAATCAAAACTGGTTTGGAAGTGCCTAAATCTCCTGATTGCCCGATCATTTCGCAAGAGGCTGAAATGCGATGATGCTAGGACATCAGAGCATCTACGGGAATGAAAAAGCTGATCAGGTGGATTTAAAGAGTACGAGATACCCCATGTTGGCCCCCCCCCATGTACAGCAAAATCCTCGGTAAAACATGGATTGGGGACAAAGACAAGTCGGAAAACTAATCTTCGGTCCATGCAACACTGTTGCCTCATCTCTCCTGATAAGGAGAGTAGTTGCATTAATATCTGAACATGTTCACTTCAGGAAACATCTACATAAAGCTAGAATCTACAGGGATGAACCCATCTGTAGAATGTGTAAAGAGGATCAGGAAACTGCCTCACACATCCTCTGACCACCCATTCCTGGTAACAAAGACTTACTATTTGCATAGCCAGAGAAGATCTAGGAAAGGACATTGAAACCAAGATACTGCAACTTGTTCAGAGAACAGACTATAGGAATCAGGTTGCACAATGCGCCTTTTAGGCTGATGTGCGGGAAGTCGATTAAGCTCCAACAAAACGCCCCCGTAATCTAATCTATTCTAATCCAATCTAATATAGAAAAGTGACAACGGTATGAAAAGTCAATCTTGGATTCTAAAGCACATAACGTATTTAAATTAGAAATTTTATGTCAGTATCTTTTCGCAGCACTCGCGCGCGCGCGCACACGCACACGCACACACACACACAGGTACGTTTTTTATTCAGAGTTCTCAAGGCACGTATTTTCGTTAAAAGTTCTATATCAAATTTTTTGAAATACTGTCTCTATTCTGTATGACATACGAGGAAAGTAGGAACATACTGTTATTGATGGTGGTGTATATTTTCCAATAATATTCTAATTTTCGAGTTAATCGCAACTTGGAAATCTCAAGCTCGCGATCTACCAGATACCTTCTATCTATTGTCTTTAAAGTTCTCATAGTTGTGTAGTGCATTCGATAGCTGCATCGTTCACAGTCTTGCAATTTGTAGAACTAGATAGTATGTTCATCAATATGCTATTTTAGCGAGTTCTTTTAGTGTCAAAGGGAAAATATTAGAAAGAATACCAAAATGCAACCTCTTCAAAAATGACATTACTTATAGCGCATATAGCTTCAAATCGGTTATGGAAGAAAAGTCCGGAGAGGTAAGGCCTCAAGGTTTAGGGCATTTGTGATTCATACTCAAGGCGAGACAGTTTAACTCTGCAGAGGTTCAAATTGGGGGTGGCTGCAAGGAGGTAAATGTGCTGCGTAGGGTTTGTGTTACTTTATCTTAAACTATTTATTTTATTTATCATCATCATGATTGGACTTTGTGTACTAAACGTTCAAACATGTAAAACATATACATTATTTTTACAAATGTGCGGCAATATGTAATTATTCATGAAAAAATCTGTTTATCTATTTGAATTAGAAACGATGGACAAACAACCAGTAATTTCAAGAGTTTCTGTTTAAAATTTATATTTATCATCTTTCTACATAGTAATAATATTACTATTAATAATAATTCCTTTTTATTTATTTGATTATACGTATATTCAGTTTTGATTACAATGTCATGCTTTTAATAAACAGAATAGTATTTTCTGTTATTGTTAAATCACTTTACTAACTTTATCAAAGAGCACTAAAAGTAGAACTAATTGTTAGAAAATAAACATTGAAATACCTGTGACAATAATTTGATTTGCCTAAACAATGTTACAAAGGACGTTCTCAATTTTGAAAAAGTGGAGCACTTCTGAATGTCTCCTAACATAGTGGCTGATACTTCTTTCGTAGAACATACGTAAGGTATAGCATCTGCATGACTAGAATTTGAATTATTTATTGTAAATTATTAGGCCTCTTTATTAGAAATCGGGTCGGTTATATACTTTTAATAAAACTTATTGCGAAGAAAATTTAAGGGTACTCTATTTCTGGTCCGATTCTAACTCTACACGTTGTATTCATATTGTAGATCTTTTTATAGTCTAAGACATTTTCACTATACAAATGTCCAAAACCTCAACTTTTTTTCAAGTTATTGCCAAAGTCATACATCCCTTATTCTGCATGCTAACCTTCTTGTAAAGTACGACGTTATTTCTGAACACCGTCGATTGCATCCAGATTATGTGTAAATAAGCCATTTCATTGTTCACAATTTCCATTACGTACAAGACAAATGAAGAAACAAGGAAGACGGCTTAGTCGGATAGGTAATATTGATGAAAAGACCTGTTAAACAAGCGGGAAGCGGATAATTTTCCCCTTGAAACAAAATGAATAATTGGGACTGGTAACTAAATCCCATTTTAAATATTTCACTGGTAATATTTTCCAGGACGTATCCTAGGAGAAATATCTGTATATGCAAAATTTCACATTATATGAATAATCTCCATTAAGATAATATAAAAAATGGCATTAAATTTATTATAAATACAATACTATAAGCACTAATTTCCAAAGTGTGCAAAAATATATTATACAATACAATACAAATCCTCGTGTCTGACAAACATATTATATAATATTAGAAATAAATTACTGATTAAAAACGTTTTGTACAACAATCTTAACCTTGTTTTACGTGTTCACTGAGTGTGCTTATTATGCTATTTTCTCTTACTATTGAAAATATTTTAGTTTCACCTATTTTCATTTTTAGTTTTACAGTCCCATCTTAGGTAGAGGAAGCATTCGACCAAATTCTAAATATAAAGGTTTCACCTGAAATATAATATATTTTATATTCTGAGCTTCCATGAATATAACAATAGTAATAATAATAACAATAATAATAATTTTAGGAGAGGATTCGCACACACCTATATGTGTGTCATACCGTATGTTTAATATATTTCATGACAAATAAAATGTATATCCTGCATTTTCTGCAAATAGTTTGGTGTGTGCTGTACTATATGAGAAACAAGAATGTGTGTTTCATAAAACCAGGGAATCCATGTTAAATAAGTCATGTAATGGCTTTAAATATTTCCAGCTAATCGTTACTTTTAGTTTGAATATTTATCATATATTACCTATATATTCATATATTTTTTTGAGGCGCAATATCAATATTCATTGGCCCAGCACTTGTCAAATAATTAGGAAATTGTTTAATTCAGCAACTACTTTTACAGATTTGAGCACATATAAAATTTGTACTATGTAGTCCTTTTTGTAAATAACTTATAGTTTTAAGTTTCTAGGTACAATATACTATAATAAATAGTTGATATCTGTATAATTTCAGTAAATTCGATATTAAATAGCTCCTAAACTTTGAGTTTTTAAAACTACAAAATTAATAAGAATACCATTAAAATATATGTTCATATTATGTAATTATACTTTGCAAACATTGATACATTATAAATGCTAATTATTTGATATACATTTTGTATTTTAACAACATGTTACACTTTTGTAGTGATTTTTGTTTGTCTCTTATGATGTACCAGCACACATTACGTAAAATTAATTCAGAATGAGAGGTCTGTACAGACTATTCTGATAAAATTCAAGATGTACATTCTGTTTATCATAAATATATGAATTTTAATACAATTGAGAAAATAAAAGCATAACTAAAATTTTCCATGTAAAGGTAATTTGGAGTAGAGAGATTTGCTGGATTTTCTTGACTATCATGTCAATACTTGGAAGACGCTGAGCTTACATACTAATGTTAGTATGTAACCAACTTTTGTTTTGAAGTTATGCTGAACACAGACAAACACACGCGCACGGACTTGTTTTACGGTAAAATATCGGGTTTCGAATGTTTGAATGAAATGCGATACTTACCTATCTTATCTATTACAGGCATCATTACCCCTCTTACCTATTACAGGTAGCTGATAAACTAATAAACTATATTCGATAGTGGAACTCATTGGAATGTAATACAACAGATTTTTTATTTACTTTAATTTATTTTTTGTAGTTCTTGCATTTTACCAGGCATCTATAAACTGAATACGTGCGACTATCAGCGTACCATTCAATGGCTATAAATATAACCGTCTATTCATTTAAATTGATTCAAATTCTGTTACGCTACATCTCTTTGGAATATGCGCTAAGTTGAATTTATCAATGTCATTAGAATTAATACATGGATTTACCAGTATACAGAAAAGAATTAATAGATACAGATCGGAATGGGATGATCATTTCAATAGAATGGATTCCAGTCGCATGCCCAAAATGGTGATAACTATATACCCAGAAGACGATAAGATCTATTGGACGCCTTATTAAGGTATGCAGGGACCAATGCCATTAGAAAATACATAACTTGCAAACGGAACAGGCATAAATCCCTAGTTTATGTTGTATATGATGGTTAGAATTAGTGACCTTTGAGTGAATAAACCGATAGCATAGCCTCTCTCCTTCGTGAGCACAGTTGCCACCAATCCGGACCTGTGGTACATGTCACACTGTAAAGCCCCATTCACAATGAAAAGTAAGCATAGGCGCAGCATAAACGCAAAACCATGTTATATAATGCAAGCATTGACGTAACGCGCTACATAGCGTAAGAGATTGCAAACTCCAAACTTTACGCTTGCGTTGCGTCTACATTTCTTTCTCCATGTATTGCCATCATTTGAACCATTGCTTACTGGCTTTATATTACAAAGTTGGCGTTTTCACATTCCTGATCGGATTCCTGAACGTTTGCACTTAATGCCGCTAGGATCGCTCGATCATACCCTAAGTCATGAACACTGCTATTGCTGTATATTGCGTAATTGTCAAAGCAAGTTATTGATTATGAATTGCAGCAATATTATGCAACTTAGAATGAATCAGGAACATATGTGTGTTGGTTTAGGACCTCCGAAAGTTGTTTTTACTGTGATGCATAATATACCAAACATTAAGTGACTTATTTAGAGGTTAAGGTAGCAAGTAAATATTGCGGGATTTGTTGTATGTAGAATATGAAAGTTATGAGGAAATCAGTCTATATCGGGGTCATTTTAAGCATTATTAATGTATTTGAAAATTCCGACGGTAGTAATATATGATGGACCCAATATTAAATGACGTTTAGTGTCAAAATGTTGCTCACAACTTCTAATTCTAGTGCAATATACAGCAATAAAAATGTGCATGCAATATTCAAAGTCGTGTATTGAATCGACTGAAAAACTGAACTTATATCCTTCCCTAATTGGAAGTAAAATAAGACTTGTTGTATTAGTTCATAAAGTAAATTGCATTATGAAATGACAAGCCACATTCTTTCTCCTGCTTCGAGTTTTATAAGGAAAACAACCATTTTTATATGATTAGAGACAAGGATGCAAATGTAGCACATTTCACTTTAGAGAACTTATGAAAAATACGTAAATAACGAACTATTAACTAACTGAAAGCTTTTGCATGTAGAACTATTTGTGTTGACTGGAAAATTAAAATATTTCCCGTAAATACCATTATATGGAATAATGTATGTATATATATATATAGTACAGCAGGGGAAAAAGGGAAATTTGCTTGCGATGGATCACCCTTGTATATTTAATATTTTCTTAGTATTTCATAGCAACAGAAAGGTCAACCATTTATTTGTTGTATAATGTGAATTTAGAACCAATACAAGCTCATCTAATTGCTATACAGGTTATGAACAACTAAATATAAACAATATTTGAAAAATCTGATTTGTTGCAATCACATGACTTACTCAGCCTTCTCTCGTTTATTAGTGGGTGTACAGACTATTCTTACTTAAGTTATTTTTCTATCTACTACATTTTAGTCCAAATAAACCTTTGTACAAATAGCTACATTACACATTTCGTTATAGGTACAAAGAGAATAGCGGTAGTCAAATGTTAAAGAACTGGACGCTATATGCTGCCTTAAAATTCCATACTGTTTCCATGCAATCGCGAGAAACAACTGAATGTTGAAAGGACCTTAAAGAATGACCAAATAATGAACAATTCGAAGCATTATTAATGGATATCTCGGAAATGGCTGATGCCACAAAAAAGTTATTTGAAATAAATTGTGTGCTATAAAGACATCTACATTTCTTGCAGTACGTTTTATTCTGTTGCTAACGTTTACTAGTTATACAAGATTATACAAAATTCCTTTAGAATTAAGATGACTTAAAGGCTATACCCAGAAAATACAAGATGCACATTTTATTTGTCATGTTGCAGCGGGTACCTGTTTGTAACGTGGTTGTACCGGTTGTGTGCAATCTATAAATATTTATATAAAGTATAATAAGAACTGGTAATCTGGTTTAAACTTATATATATATATATATATATATTATTGTATACGCAATAGAGTTAATGGTGGTATACACACGTTTACTTGTAGTGTAATTGTACTGTGAGCACACGAGCAGTTGTGAAATTTACCAAGGTTCAAATTATCGCAGTTAAGTATTTAAAATTAAGATTGTTATATATGCATCAATCTAATAATGTGCGAGTTGTGAACTTGCTATTCTGAATACATTCTCAGGCAATTTAACGCTAAAACACTTGCCTAATTATTTCACCACCATTTCTAATACGTCTATGCACTTCTGTTTTCTGCTGTGAACTTGAAGTTAGTGACGCTTTTGTTTCTAGGCGTACCTGGCTTTCCTATCCTTGCAAATACTACCTTTAAGCCTTATTGGTTCATGTATTTACCTAGTTATGTCGTCCATCTATATACGCTAGCATTCAAATTCAGTTTAAATGCTAGAAAGTTGAAAAGTAACAGTGCTTTTAAAAACGTTGGTGCGTTCGTGTCCTTTTATCTCGAAACTGTCTTCCTGATTTACGACAGTATGGTGCCTTTCGTAGTTGGTGAACTTTAACAGAAATGTAGCATCGTCATTTTAAAATTGTACATTCTGCTCGGATAGTGTGTGTTGCTTCACATTACTTTTTTATTTACACATAATTGACATAAAGACATGACATTATTACCCTCAAAATTACATACAATACCTTTGCACACATATTCGTTACTTATTCTTATGACAATCGATTCTAATGTTTATACTGTTCATATATTCACATCCGTGAGAAACAATAAATATGTATAAGATCTATTATTACGTGGAGAGGGGTGTTGATACTGCCTCAATGTAAATATCATTAGCATGTGGTGTTTTAATCAAAATCGTTTCAGCCATTTTTTAGAAAATAAAACAATTTCGAAAAATGATCATTGTAAAGGGAGTTTGGAATGGGGGAATTTTCTTGAAAATCTTCATGTCGCATCTTCAGATGGTACTGAACCTAAATACCAAGTTTGGTGTTTATCCGACTTTTCGTTTTCGAGTTATGCTGTTCACAGACAGAGACACAGTGTACACACACACACACACACACACACACACACATGGAGCTTCTCTAAAAATGCATTTTTTGGATTTAGGGGACCTCAAAACGTGTACTTCCGCTGAAATCTGGTAACGGATTTTTGGGCGGAATGCAATACCTTCTCTACCTACCATGTATGTGTAGAGAAGGTAAGAAGACCATCAAGATTTCATTCTCAATAGTTCTCACTAGAAGTTTTCGGAGTAGTTGAGCGCAGAGCCGGTTTTATTAACATTTTTTACCCCGATGCTCCAGCTTCCAATATCTAGTAAGCAATGTTCTGCGGTAGTTGTAGCCTCACGTATGGGAGCCAAACTTGAAGTGGTTTATATTGTTGTGGTTGCACCACGTATTGCGGGAGATTGTTTCTAGGAGTGTTCGCCCCACGTACGTTACAAACCTTCCGGTGGCCTTCGCCCCGCTTTAAAAAAATTAACTTTTATTTTAATGTTTTTTTATTTATTTATGTATATATGTATATATACCTCGGTTGCGTCAGTAGTAACTTTCAGAACAGTATCTCTTAGCAGGGCTGGTACGGCTAAAGAATGAAGGCTTACACAAATTATAATTGTATTCCACTCCCTTTATTAATACTACACACGATTAAATAACACTTCACTGATGCATCCTACTGTAGAGCTGTGATATTATTATTGTTATTTGCACTTTTAAACACGTAAAGTTTATATTATTCTCTACGCAATGAATTTTCATATCTCACACTGAACCCGTACCAAATCGAACTGCTTGGTTACGCTTTCTTGTAGCGTGTACCACCTTAATTTGACTTTTTCTCTATTTCTAGTAGCTGATTGGCTAAGCCTACTCCAATGAAATACCTTTATTCAACTTTTAGCTTTACTAGTTTTTGATTGGCTATTTATAAACTGTTTTAAATATTACATTATTATTGTTCCAAGAACTATTAGTAGCCTTTTTAAACTTTCTAATTCATTATTGTCTGAAGGTTACCTCATTGTTAACAACTTTCGGCCTTTTAGTTTGTAATTCTGTTTGCTACGGAAAGCAGCTTGCTTTTATTCTCACAGCTCCTACATTGTTAAACTACGTAATACATTCACCTAACATTATTATACATGTACGTAATAATATAAACATAATGCAATGACTGTAACATACACTTTATATATTATACACATATTGCTTTAAGGTGGGCTATTATTATATTTTATATTATATAATTAGACTGATATCATTTAAGCTATAAAAATACTGCCTCAGTTCTGAACAATCACGTTCGCGATGCGAGATTTTGCGCCATCTATTCTAGAATCATGGTGCTCTTGTATTAGGCCGTGGTACTCATTTTAAATGCTCTGTTGTTTATTGATTCAAGACCTTTTTATGTTCAATGTTGGCCCATAACAAACTACACATATATCCTTCAGATCCCACGCTTATATCTGGTCATCGCTAGACACTATATCGGTATTTGTTTTAAAGTGCATTCTCTATGTCACCGCAATTTTTCAGTGCGTAGCTATGATTTATTTCTTCATGTTTGGATTGAATCTTGATAACCTCTAACTTAGATAAATTAAGCTCTTTTACATAATATTAAAATCAATATAATAATAATAATAATAATAATAATATACAAAACTTTAGATTGGTGAATTTACCAAGTTATGCTGAATAGCATTAGTCTATTAATCGATATTATAACAGGTATTAGCTCTTACATGAGAACGTTTGCTAAGCAGATTTTAAGATTTCGTGCATTACAATCTTTTCATCCTGAATTTATTCCTCATAAGCTCCTATGTTCCTATGCTTAACAATACAACTGTAAGATATTATAATATACCAAATTTTCAGGTGAAGCTGTTAAACTTCAATTGCTCATCGCTATTAAACAGCTAAGCAGACGAACATTCTTTTCCTTTTTCGTCTGGTAAATGTAATGGTTAACCCAAGTCGTTAAGGCATGGACTCGTGAACGGGAGTTTGAGCCATAACCTACTTCCTTCCTGAGGTATTTTTTCAGGTTTTCTTCAGTTCTCATAACTAGCAATGCTGGTTGAACTTAGGCCTGGAATGTTTCCTTCCCAAATTTACTTTTCCAATTATCATTTAATTTCATGTATCACCATTGTCACCATCTGCGGTGCCGTATGACGTAAGAGCGGGCTTTAAACACTATTAAAAAGTGCGATATACAAACTTTTTCCAGAAAAAACTTTTATCCTAATTTATAACGTTTTCACGCTCGAAAGCGCTTCTCTGTTAATACCATGCGCCATTGTGATGTGAATTAATACGTAACGACTCACTTCAATTCATCTTATCATTTGTTAATTATAAAAATATCGGCTCACTAATTTCTAATTTTCTCTCTTTATAAAGTTATTTAACATGTGCTGCTAACGAACTTGATTACAGCACAAGTACAAAGAAAATAAAGCAAAACTTTCTTACATGCGTGTTATTAGAGGGTTTTGGCATCCATAAACTTCAGTTCATATATCTATAGAGTTAGAATAAAAAGGTATTCAGAGTTTTTAACAGTTTCATTATATACGCATCTGTAGTATTTGATAAATAGCAATTAAAGAAATAAATGTAACATGCAATTTGTGCCGTTATAAATACCATCGATTAGCGCTTTTTAAGTTCTGTCCTCTACGTATATTGCTTGCAATAAAATGTAACCAGCTGTTGCATACAGACTCATTTTCTGGGAGTACGGTTTACTCAATTAAATTCTCAACAAAGGCTTTCTAAATCCTTTTCTTTTTTATTTCCTATTTATATGTCGCATGTAACATCTAGGGTCATATCGGCGACTTTTGCCTTTGGAACAATTGCTCATCGCCAATTATGTTAACTCGTTTTGTAATAAAATTGTGTATCTTTGGGTTTTCTTTATAAACGTTAAATCCACACACACATTTATACTCTCACTAAAACTTTCAAACTCTAAGGAGGATGGGGAATAATCCTGGCTAAAGAAAAATTCTATTCTCCAACCGGGAATCGAATCCGGCTCTAAATGTTTTGTCTTATTAATTATTTATGAAGTGAAATCTAGCGTTTTGTAGGCCATGTCCGTCAGAAAGAATCAGGTTCTTCAATGGTGAAAGAATTATTAAAATCGGTTGAGTGGATTATTTTAGGATTACAGCACACGCACATGCACACCCACACACAGGCACACAAATTTTCTCTGTTTATAATATTAGCACAGATTATTCAATTGAAACTTGCGGTACACTCGGAAGATTTCCGCATGCAATTTACGAATCCAGAAATACGCGCCAAATTTTTGCATGGTGACTAGGGTTACATTTTTAATGGTCTTAGCTCACGTCTGCGCTTGTGATGCATATGTTAGCACTGCTTCTTAGTTGTAAATAGGACCTAATATTCATGATCAGAATGCTGCGCTTTACACCGCAGGTAACTTCATCTCCGACAAGTATAATGCGCAGTTAAAGCTGTGGTTTATTTTTTGCAGACGGCTTCAGTCCCAAAATGATAGGAGTATAACAGTTGTGGAAAACTATTGCTTCTGCCAAAGTTTGTTTTCTTAAAATAGTGAATGCATTTCAACAGAAACTGCTGTTAAATGGAACTGAGTAATTGGATAATATGACTATACTGAAGACTAAGAGGTCAGTCTCGTATGTAGGGTTGTTTTTCCAGAGGTGGATGGTTCGATTACTGCCCGAATTACCATCTGAAAGGGGCTGCCCTATGGGGTAATCGTGTTGTGATTGCCTCACCATTCAAAGTGGAACAGCTACATTGCAGTTCGATCGTTTGTGCTAAATGGAGTTCATTAAAACGATAACAAATCCTGGCTGGGAGTGCTTTGTTTGTGACAGTTTTGTGTAAAAAGTTGCTCTCGTCTGTCGGGTATACATCGGTTGAATTTTGTGGATATCTGTAGGTTTCCATTATAAGAAGCTACTGTGGGAAATCAGAGGCATAAATTGTGATTATCTATAGTCGTCTTGCAAATCTAAGTTGCTAACCGTTGTTCTTGGGCAGCTGTTTGCCGAGTAGCTCACTGGAACTATTTACGACACTTGTCCTACCCTAAGGAGGGAAATCCTAATACTATTTGTTAGTAATTTGCGAGACCTTGTGAGATGGCCCCGAGGTAACGTGTGCGACTTACATTTGGGAGGTCCCGGGTTCAATTCCTGGCTACCGCCCACTTTGATCTATAATCTTTTCGTGGTTTCTCCGAGTCAGCAGGCGACGGCTGGGGTGGACCATTTTCTAATGCGACTCTTCTGTCTCTCATTTCCTGTAACCATCATCTTCCTTGTCATCTGTTTCAATTGTAGGAACAGGCGACGGTTGCAGGTTGCGCTGAGCCGTGGCTGTGCGCTCTGTGGAGATTTCTTCCTGATAGGGACAGCTTGGTTAGGACCTGCCTCCGGATGCTTTCGAGCAGGTACTCCTTCGAGGACCCCCGGAGGCTCGGGGCCTATGGGTGGGCCTGGGCGGCATTCGATGCGTTCAATCTGGAAACATTAGGAACTCCGTACGTGTTTCCGCCCGTCGTCATCCGAATCTGGTCGCCTTTCAGGTCTCTCCCGTTATCACTCCCTCACTCCCTCTCTCCCTCCCAGGAGTCACGGTAGAAGCACAAGGGGCCGGTTAGCCTGCTGCTCTGCTCTGCCCCAGTTTCGGGGGCCTCTCCGTTCGTCCGTACCTTCCTTTTAAAAGTTGCGAAAGTGAGTGATTCTCATCGACTATTCTTCAGTTTAAAGTCAACTATTTTTTCTTGCAGAATGACTCCCAGCACATGATTATTATTTATGTACATCTGAGCGTTTCACACATTTTAGTATGAATTGAAGATACTACCTATCACAGTAAGCAATAAAGTTTCTGCACCTTCGTACTAATGTTCTTTCTTATTAAATAAATTTTAATTTAAGGTCATTGTTGCTTGTCGATAGATCTGTGATATCAGTCCATGCATAATAAAACTTTAACCGAAATTCTACTAGCAACTTTAAATTTTGGAATAAGAATTGGTGCTACTGACGTTACAGACTTAAGCGTAGCCCAGAGTCTGAAACAGAATTTTTAAAAGTATTGTTGTGTGTGTATGTGTATGTGTGTGTATGTGTGCGTGTGCGTGTGCGTGTGTGTGGTCTGTTCTCGCAAGAATGGCTGAACCGATTGTAATGGACGTTGATATATAACAAGCCTTACATCCTACTTAGAAAATAGGACTTTGCCCAAAGGAGGTTCTAAAGATACACAACAAAAAACATCTAAAAATGCCGTGGTCTAGAAAGCATCGTAGATACCGACGTTTCGTCAAGTACAGCGCTTGGCATCTTCAGGGTGAAGTGATTCAGTTGCTGCGGTGGTCAGAGCTCGAATCTCTGATAGTAGTAATTCAATTATTAGCCAGAATATATACAGAAGGAGAGGAGATCTCCACATTTAACGCAATCGTGTGAGAATAGCTGCGGGTTCCATTACTATCATAATACATGTTCACATAATATTTTTCTCTCCTCGTGTACACTTTATTACTGATTTTTAACTACAGTTTTATTTGAGGAAAATTTTCAATGTACTCGTAAATATAGAATGTAGAACAATTAAGCGAGTAAGGAAGAACGGAATAAATAAATGGTCTTTAGAATAAATGATTACAATAATCAAAAATCGAAACATTTTGAGCTTTAGTAATCGATGTCTGAAATGCTACTTCGATGTCTGAATTGCTTGGTAAGTTTTAATTTTCTTGTATAACGTGAGCAGAATTTAAGATTGCAATATTCTACTTTTTGTGATACATTGTTAGTTACAAATACACAGAATAATCTGTATTTGTTTTTAGAGAAATAATTTTGATTATATAAGTTATATTTATTTCTCTTATGAGAAATAATTGTGCTAAACTTCTGTTACTTTCTAACTTCACAGTGTTTGAAGTTTTACCAATATTGCATTTTCAGGAGAAAATAATATTTAAACGTGATAATAGATCCCCAGAAACAAGCTAAAGCGAGAAACAAAAGCCGAGAAATTCTCCAGTAAGGTGAATTGACCAGAATGCATAAGTAGAAATTCTATGCTTGCATGTAGTACATCAATATACAGGATTTCTAAGAATTTGCACAATAAGTCTCCGAAATCATATTCTATGGGAGATGGAGAAAAAAGTTATAGAAAGTATTTTTAATCAATTTTTGTGTCAAAGCGACAAAAAGTTAATAAAAAGCTATAAATTACATCGAAATCCCTATACGGGGCTTTTCTAAAGTTTACACTCAGACCCGGCTAAAAGGGCTATTTGCTTCTTCTTTTACGCCTCATGCGGTTCATCATGGCAACAACAATTAGCTCGATAACGCTACAACAAGAGAATTGAAGTAATCTTTTATGTTGTTTGTTTATTTATTTATTAATTATTTTTTTAACGATTAATAACTAATCTGGAGAATCAGTGCGCGAATACGTAGAAAACCTATACATCTTGAAATGAAGGTCCAATAAAAGTGTTTTATTGTCAGTTATATTCTTTGTTGACCAGCTTGTATGTAATAAAAACAACTTACTGTAAGCTAATGTTATATTCTATACTTGATTAATGGTAACCCAATAGCGATATTAAAAAGCAGTTTGTCTTTTGTCAGGAAAGTAATGCATTGCCCACTTCAATGGTGAAGTGGTTTCCTGTATAAAAGTTGAAGACATGCAACAGGTTCTTAAGCTATGCAGGAAGTAGATGATCTCTATATGTACATAGCAGAGAGGCATCCGGAATTGCTTCTCACAATTATTTAAGATTGAACAGTTTGAAATGGGATTGCTATGTCAACAGATTAATGCTTGTAAACAAGCGCTCGTTACGGACTGTATAAACATCTCTTCCACGGACATGCAGCTCGCTTAATATTAGATATACTCCAAGCTCAAGGTTTGCAGGGAAATTTGGTTCAACTTACTACACGGCATGGTAATACAAGTGACCCCAAAAATACTGAAAACACTTTTATTTGGATTTCGTGTTCTATGAACTGGAATAAAGTTGCGTAATAAATGCACAACATTTGAATACCTTATACATTAATAAACCACTTGGACAAACTGAATTGATGTGATCCAGAAATACCATTTTATAATTATATTTGAAGTTGATACCGTTCTAGCAATATATTACTCCATGAAAGTTCAGCGTACTACTTATTGCATACATTAAAAGAAGAAAAGCTATAAAGATTTTAGTTAACTTTGCGGCACGCATCTTTTGGCCATGCAATTGTGTTCATTAAGAAGGATGTGTCCTATAGAATGACTGTGTATTTAGGCATCTGCTCAGCGACAGTTCTGATATAGTCTAAGTGGTTAATTAATAATTGGAACACATTCAAATGCCAAATTTGACGCATCGAAGCATTTTCTTATCAAAGAAAAGTTTCTGGAGCTCAGTCGGGAATCAATAGGTCCCTTTGAGCAAGAGGCATATGCACAAGCAGCTGATGTCAATCTATATTATATAAAAGAAAGAAAAATCAATCTAAAATATCACATACCCGGAGGAATTCAAATTTCCTCGTTGCAAAAGGTGGCAGTAACTGCTAAGTTTGCCTAACGAGCTAGGAATTGGCAGGGCCATATAAACGACGATGGTGTGTCGGAAGTTTGTTGTTTTAGATAGGTATCAATATATCAAGTGGCATAATGGTGTCGCAATTTTTCGCCTCTTTCTTTTTACCTTCTCGTATATTATTATTCTATCACCTAAGTGGAAGTAGATGAACAAAACATCCGATTCCATATTGAGACTTCACCGGAAATAAATGTTTTGGGATCCCCTAAATACCAAAAAGGATATTTTTAGAAAAAGGTTTGTGTAACGTGAAGAGCATAACTCAAAAATGAAAAGTAGGTTATATATCAAACTTGGTATTTTAGGTTCAGCACCTTCCAAGGATGCAACACAAAAATTTTGCAGAAAATTCCCACATCCAAACTTTCACTTGTATGAAAAAACTTCGTTCTTTTTCTATTCTTCAGAAAGGTTTTAAAGACTTTTATAAATTTGCATATGTTCACTATATTTACATGAGAAATTAAATGTATACATTGAATGTTCAGTAAATATCCTGATTTTATTTGATCGCCGTTCGTAAATTTTTTACGACCAGGAAATCTTAAAAGATAGACTAAAACGTAATGAAGCAAAAATGTAGAAGTCATTAATATACTCAATCACTTTGTAATGTTTTCGGGTAGGAAAATAATTTTCGAAACATTCCATATTGTAAGTTTAAACCTCTCCCAAACGTCACCTAACGGGCTCGCTTCAAAATTTACATTCTTGTTTTTTCCATTTCTTTTCTTTTCATAGTAAGAGACTTTTACAGTTAATAACTATTTGAATGCAGTTTCCACATGTTAAAATCTTCTTGTTTAATTTGAAACAACTTATAGGCAAAAATATATCCGAGTAATGTAGCGAGAATGTAACAATCACTTTTTATATGAATAGTGTAATACATAATGAATATACGAGTATTTGTCATTAGTTGAGAAAGTCGTGCCAATTGCGGCTGTCACCTCCTCCGTCCGTTGCTGTAGGCTTACCTTGATGCATCTCCCATGTTAATTCCAGAAGTTCGCAGTGTGCTGGTTCTCTGCAATTTTATCCTCGGCTAGCTGCAGTAGTTTTCTTTAAACTATATGGGAGCATGGACTTATCCTTGGTAAAGGAAGCGTAGATCTCGGGTGGTGATATAGGAAGACATAAACGTGCTTTGGTTATGAACAGATGACACTGCCGTCTCTTTTTATTTTACTAACTGTGCTGTTATGTGTTCTTTTTATGTTTTGTATCTGTATTATACATCCAGCCAGTCACTTTACGTTGCTTGTCCCCTTTGCTTAACGCTCTCTTTGGTGCTCTCTTTTTTTTTCCTCTGTGGGTTGCTGACGTGGCATGTGCTTTGGCCGTACGCGCTGAGTGGTGGATTTCTGTCCGCATTTGCAGGGATAGCTCTCTGCCCGGTAACTACTGATGCGGATTGTGGAAGTTTTTGTAATGAATTTTTAAGGAACGTCTTTGTGATTTTCGGTGGATCGACCTTATGTAAAGGTAGGCTTTATTATCAGTTTTATGTCCTGGTAATGGTGAGTGAATTTTGGGGCGGAAAACGTTATGTGTGTTTGAAAATAAGAGTTCGTAAAGTGACTGGCTCTTGGAGTTGTTCATATGTTTAGTGTGTTTTGTTTCTTTTCCAGTTGAGTTATATTTTCAGTACGTGATTTTCAGTGTATAGTTAGTTTAAAATTTGTGATAAGAGCTTTACACAGTTGTGCAATTTGAAAATGCATATTTTGATTCATGAAGGTAAAAAGCATCAGTAGTGTGAAATTTGTGAGAAAAGCTTTTGGCATTTGTCGTCTGAAATTGCATAGTTTGATTTAGGAGGGCAAGAAGCAATATAAGTAGAAATTTGTGAGTAGAGCTTTACATATTTTGGGCACTTTGAAAATGCATAGTTAGTTCAAAATTACAGTAATTCTGTTGTGTAAATTATGAGAGCAGTAATTGCAGTTAAAACCCAGTTATGCTGAACCCATTTATGCTGAACTTTGTAACTGACAACGGTTGGGTTGTAAAGCTACCTACATCTAGCTTAGCTGGACTTTGAAGCTCTCTGTTACCAGAATTTCATAAAAGTCTGTTTCGGTCTTGTTCAACATTCTTAGCTAGTCTTTGACTAGCTAAACATAATTAAATATTTTGATCTGATGTTTATAGTGGCTTTGTTTTATAAAGTTTCTAAATTGATTTTGTTTGTGGAATTTTGTTTGACTTAATTTTTGCTGTATTTAAAACTTGCTTTACTGCTTTGCTCAATTGGTTATGGTTGGGTTACTATTTAAGCCATCTTTGTTTTACAGGTATTCTTTTATGGTTGGTTTACGGTTCTGGTTATTAATGTTTGTTTATTTTTATCATTAAAGTTCCTACAAAACAAACTTATCAATAGTAGTATATTTTTGAGAGTTCTGGTTTCCATTTTGTTTTCCCCTACGGCACTCGTTAGGGCTTCCCTTTTCGTTTGGCCGGGGTTCCCTAACTCAGTCAAACAGCGGAACCATTGCATAACCCACGTAGTATACAACACTGGTATTGCCGCTGTTAAAATACTGTCCACCGCTGTTAAAATGCGGCGCGGATAATGACACGAAGTTTAAATATGCTTATTGTCTCTTTACGAGTAGCGGTTCTTAGGTGTGTTTCTAAAACTATCTTTATTCCCTTTTTTGGCGAGATATCTCACACATCTTGCAGCATCTCTCCCTGATCACACATGACAAAATGCCAAATGAAATGCCAATGCCCAACTGACAAAACTACCAAACTGCCTCGAATTTGCTCCAAACAGATCCATTTATAGTCGCAGGCTACTGAGGCTGCTTCCTTTCCTATTGGTCCATTTTTAGCGCCTCCCGACGCATCTCAATATTTCGTATAAACTTCCAGGGATCTCATTGGTCCAAGTTTAATATAAATCGCGGCTTTTCCTAAGTTTACCGTTAAGCTATCTGTTTCTCTCACTTGGTCACGGCGAATTATCAAATAAAGGGACAAAGGCGCTACACCCTCGCTGTAGGAATAATGGCCCTGCGACCAAAGAGACGTCATAAAACTAGATTTTCTGCCTTCGAAGGCACTATTCCTGTAGCTAAAACATTTCGTCGTGGACAGTATTTTAACACAGCGCTTAAATTATTTACATTAAACCATTTATAACTCTTCTAATATTAGTAACCTAGATAGATACATAACGTTAAATCACCCTTCTTAAACTATACACGCATTATAAGAAAAAGATATGTACCTGGTATGATTTAACATCAATAAAAATTAATTAATAAATTATCTATAATTACAGTTCTCGGGCTCGGCCTAGAGTTGCCGTTTCAAATTGCCCTGTTCTGGAAAAGAATAAATTTTTCAGCACCTGATATAATTTTTTTTTAGAATACTTCCTCTGAGTATACATCTTTGTTGGTTTGTTTCGTTTACAGAGACCCTTCGCTATACCTGTTCCTTCACAAGGGTTCTGACAAACCAGTGGTGTTTACACTTGGGTCATTCACACTTACACTTTGTTATGGTTGATCCCCCTCTCCTTTTAAAAACAGGTTTTCCGAGAGGCATTCTGACCCACAACACACTTCACGCACACGAATAACTTGTAACGCAAACAAATACGCTAATACCCAAATTAAGTTCTAAAAATTAAATCTATTTACATACATACTGGTACACAATAATTATTAGGTATTTAGTTATTTCCTTACATCCTTATTTATCGGGTGTATTACCTTTACTACTTGTTCATAGGGTTGCTACCTCATTTCGAGTAAAACTAACCTGATTATTTTCATTGCATTCTTCACCCTTCTCATTCTCTAAACATTTGTACGGTTTGAGCAACTGTTTATGATATCTCCCTACGATCTTGGAATTCTTTATTTCTTGTAACTCAAATGTATCCGAGCCAAAAATGTTAATCACCCGGTATGGACCTTTAAATAAATTTCCCATTCTATGATACCATTTGTTCAGAATGCTAGACTTTTTCTTGTCCCGTACCAATACTAAGTCTCCCAATTCGATCAACCAGTGTTTTCGCTTCTTTCGTTTAAACTTTTCTTTTCTTTTCTGCGCCTTATTTGCCATTCTTTCAAAAGCTTTCTTAAACATCTCTTCTTCCGTTAGTGTTTTCGGATCTTTAGCTTCTAGTGTCTGTGGTAATTCCCCTTCAAGTGTTTCCATTAACTTCCCTTTCATCAGCTCGATGGGCTTATAACCGGTAGTAGGGCTCACACTTTCATTTAAAATACTTTCGATACGCTGGTAGTGATTGACCCAATCACTGTGTTTTTTATTTGCCAAAATTCTCAAATAAACTGAAATGTCCCGTATTATTCTTTGTGGGTGGTATTTTGAGCAATTATACAACGTGATTTCGTTTTCTTTTAAGGTGTCTACAAATTTTCTGCTGGTAAATATTGAAGCATTATCACAAAATTGTCTTCATCTTTCCAAATTGTGGAACATACGACTTCATTATCTTCCTTAGGCATGTTTCACTTGTAATCTTCCTGACTGGGTAAATTTTCACGAATTTTGAAAATACATCTATTAACACTAC
Source organism: Deroplatys truncata (assembly GCA_030765065.1). Lineage (NCBI taxonomy): Eukaryota > Metazoa > Arthropoda > Insecta > Mantodea > Mantidae > Deroplatys > Deroplatys truncata. The sequence continues at coordinate 156,940,455 of CM060978.1, forward strand.
TATATACCTAAATCCAAATTTACTACAAGGCATCTCACCATGACAGTCCAAGGTCACTAACATGCCTGGTTTTTCTCTTAGTATGGAGTTTGTCTCGTATTCGTATTGTATATTCAATGGCTTTGCTTTTTGACATTGTAAGCATGTCGAAATTATTCTCCTTACTTTATGATGTAATTTTGGAATATACAGATTTTCTTGGATCATTAAAGCGGTGCGTTCTGAGCCAGAATGTGCTAGAGTTTGATGGAACGTGTTTATGAGTTCATTCTCCATGTTCTTAGGTATATACGTCTTCCATTTCTGTATTTCGCTGCCATGTAGTTTATACAACACGCCCCCTTTCACCCCTATGTTTCCCTTGATATTTTCAGCTATTTCTGGGGCCCTTTTTATTAATTTATTTAACTTCCCATCTTGTCGCTGCTGGTCCCCTATTCCTTTTAATTCTTTTATCAATCTTTTACTCAAGGGTATTTCAATACTCATTAAGGTTACTTCATTTTTAGGGCGTTCTATTCTCTCCGGTATTTCACTGTTGTTATGTAACCTAGACAGCAAATCGCTAAAGATTTTTCTGGAATGTGTTTCACCTCAACATCCTACGAAAGAATCTCATGGATGTACCTAGATAATTTAGTACTCGTAAGCCGACAACGTTTCATAAATGAAAGACTCACATGATCTGTGTATATAGTAACCTTCTGTAGATATATATATATATATATATATATATATATATATATATATGATCTAAATTTCTGTAGTGCGTAATACACAGCACAGATCTCTAATTCGGTGACCGAAGCATTTTTCTCTATTTGACTTAAACCTCTTGAAGCGGTACTTATCACGTGTAGTTGATCTTCCTCATCTGATTGGGCTAGGACACACCCATGTCCGTGTCCTGAAGCATCCACGTAAATTACATATGGTAGGTTGTCCTTGGGTCTCTCTAAGAGAATTGATTTCGCAAATAGTTCTTTTATCTTTTCAAAAGCTTTCTGGTGTACCTCGTCCCATTTCCATCGCACTTACTTTTTAAGTAATTCGCGCAAAGGTGCTATTTCTGCGGCGTACCTCAGGATAAATTTGCGTTGATAATTTAGCACTCCAAGAAACGACCTAACCTGCTTAACACTCTTGGGCGCTGGTATTCTTCTCACAGCCGCTACTCTTTCTTCGTTTGACTTTATTCCTCTATCATTAATTACATAACCTAGAAATTCCACCTCACGGATGCAAAATTTGGATTTATTAATGTTCACCGTCATACCGTTTTCTCTCAGCTTTCTAAGCACATAATCCACATGTTTAATATGCCCATCAAAATTTTCATCAACTATTAGAAAATCGTCGATGTATTGGATCAAAAATTCGTCGGCTAAGTCGCCAAATATTTCATCGATGGCTCTTAATTGTCCACTACATGACGTAAGCATACCAAAAGGCATTCTCAAAAATTCGAACTGTTTCCCAAAAAATAAAAAGGAAGTATACTTTCTAACATCCTCGTGAAGCTCAATCTGCCAGTATGACGCAGTTAAATCAATAGTGGAGAAATACTTGCCTTTGGTTATTTTTGACAGCAATTTTTCTACACTTTCGCTCCGGAATCTGTCTGGTTGAGTATGTTTATTTATCTTTCGACCATCTATCGTCATCCTAAGTTCGCCATTGCGTTTCGTCACCCAACATAATGGACTGCTGTATGGAGAATTTGACTTTTGTATTATTCGGTCTCTCAACATCTTATCGATCACTTGTTTGGCTCTCTCCCTTAATGCAATCGGAATATCTCGATACTTATGTGTGAAAGGTGCAATATCTTGTACTTTAAAGTTGTGTTTGTATGCTTTGCACTTGTCTGGGACGTCCGAAAATACCGTTTTGTTTTCTTGTAACATTCGCCTTAATAGATGCCTTTGTGTGTCTTTGAGGTTCTCGGCAAGGGTCACTTTCTCCTCGACTGCTTCTGCCTGGTTGCCGGTCGGCGTTAAAGTAGTTTGTCCTTTTATTTCGGGCGTAACCATCATCTTTCTCATTGTGCTCCATATATCCGCCGTAAAACCTGTCAGCGAACGCATACATCTCATCGGTTTCTTCCCCTTGTACTATAGCAATTAGTTTCTCACTCCTACCTGTTTGTACTAATTGTACGAAAAATCTTTCTTCGGCGATATCTTCTTCTCCTTGGGTTTTGTTATAATTATCTTGCTTCATACACTCTACAAAAGGGATTTCTAATAGTTTTCTGTTCTCTATTTTCAAAACCTTATCAGCAAAATCAACCCTAGCTCTTAATTCAAACAAAACGTCACACCCAATCAAAATGTCACATATCAAATAGTTAATTACCAGAAAAATAAACTCAAAATTTTCTTCTCCTATTTTCACGTTCAACATTACTTGCATTTTTATTCCGGTAACTCTTTGTTGACTGCTACCCGGCATACCGTGTTCCTTATAGGTAATGTCATTAGCTTAATTCCCTTATTTACCAGGTTCTGATATAACCTCAGGCTGCATACACTCACATTTGCTCCAGAGTCTATTAAAGCGTTATATTCTTCATCCAATAATTCTACTCTTATGCTAGGGGAATCTGTCAGGTGCTTTTCCGAGTGATTTTGAATAGTAGTTATCAGTTCTCCTAGTATAAAGTCATTTTTGAGCCCTGTTTCACATTTGCTGTTTATTTGAGAATTTTGCGCGCTTAGAATCCGCTCCGAGCTCTTGATTGGATCCTGTCTTAGTTTTCCGGGTTATCGGCACTATTTGGTGCTCTGCTAGTCTCTTCCACATTTCCCTCTCTCTGGGTTTGCCTATAGTTTGCTCTGCTTCCTCTTTAATGTCCCCGGGAAGTTCTCTCTCTCCTTTCGTTTCTTTCTGGGTAATTTTCGTCATACCTCTCTCCTACATCGCTTTCCCCTCGGTCAGAAAAATAATGTTCCCTGGATCTGTTTTCATTGTTCCTGCCTCTCCTATAGTTAAAACGGCCCCTGTATCTTGGTCTGGTTTGTATAGCATTTATGTGATATTGGTTATCACCTTCCCTCCTGAAACGGTTATTTTGACAGTTTCTATTCTCGTATTGAGGCACGTCGTTCCAGTATCTCTCTCTGGGGTTATAGTTCCCTCTCGCGTTTCCTCTCCAGTTCGCATTCCTTGCATTATCCGGTATTGGTCGAACTGTATAGTTTTGTCCGTGGTGTATGCGTTCTGGATAATGGGGTACAATCATGTTGATGAAATCCCTCTCGCTTATGGGTGGCTCGATTATTCTACTACTCTGTGCTTCAGTTAGTAAATAATCTACCATGCTTAGGTTTCCTCGTTCATCGTACTTGCCATTAACTAGGATAGACCTCACCTGGTTCTGAGTATTAGTACTCCAATACTTATTCAAAAATGCCCTTCTGAAATACTCAAAATTATTATTCTCTCCCAAAGTCAATCTTACCCATTGGAGAACCCTTTGACGTAAACCTTTACGAACGATTAACATCTTTAGCTCGTCCGGAATCTGCTTCAAACGGAAATACTCCTCAAGGACATTTAGATATTGTTTAGGATTATCAGCCGAATTTTCCTCGAAAGTAGATACCCCTATCTCATTTAACAAATGGTAGTTTGCATTACTTGCATGGTTAGATGTACATTGGTGCCCTGAATTGAAATTATATGGGTCGGCAGCTGGACTTTGACCTCCATTTGCCTCCCTAAAAGTGGTGCTAGTTTCACTGGGTGAGCTATCATCACTCTGCCTCACACTTATCCCATGTCTACCAATAGAGCGTTTTAACTCCTTTACACAATTTTCATGTTCTTCAACCCTTTTCACAATTTCATGATGATTTGAGAGCTGTTCAGTCATTTTTGACGAAAGTTCATTTATCTTTCCCTGATCCTTCTCTACCACTGTTCTAAATTCTCTGAACTCCCTTTGGATGTTAGATTCTAAGGTACTTTGTTTTTTTTAAAGAAACATTTACAGCTCTTAAGTCATCATCCAATTGCTCCTTTATGGCTAAGCTGGTAACACTTAATTCTGTTTCTACATCCTTCCTTAGTTTTTCTACATCGTTTCTTAGACCTAGTTGTCCTGCCTGAATTTCTTGCACTACCTTCCCTTGCTTACTGAATTTAGAGTCCAACTGACTTTGTAATCGGGCGACCTGTCACCTAAATATTCCCTCATCTCCTGAGCTAATTCCCCTCTCATCTCCTGTTTTCCTCTCTGACATATTCGGCTATCTGCATACTCTGCTCATTTAATTTCCCTTCTAAATTTTTATTTTGTTCACTTAATTTTTCTAAGTTTTTACTCTGCTCACCTAATTTCCCCTCTAAATTCTTACTTTGTTCACTTAAGTTTCTTTCTAAGTCCTTACTTATCTCGTCTATCTTTGTGCTCAAATGTTGAAGGAATATCATCAGCTGGTTCTGACCTGGGTCAGTGACCTGCTCAATCGGTGGATGCCTTTCCAGTCTAACTCCTACCTCTGCTTTCCCCACATTTCCTCCATCTGGTGTTACGCTGACAATGGCCTCCCTATTCAGTTCTTCCAAATGTTCCCTTGACCTACTCATGGTTCCGTTAGCAAGTTCTATCTCCCTAGTAATGACTTTACCCCCTCTCAATTACATGTGTTCACAAAACTGAGTCACTACTCTGCATGCCTTTTTGTTTGTTTTTCTATAAATGTTCTAACCTGTATTTTCTCCTACGTTAATTGATGCGTCTCGGGTTCGAATCCTGGTGAATTTCTAGAAGCGATGTTCTCAGCTGTTTTGTTGTCCCACGTAGGTAGACTAGAAGTTCGCGTTGTAATTTTGTTCTGCTGTGCCCCTTTCCTCTGAAGATTCTTCCTCTATTCGTTGTTTCCTAGTCCTCCGTTTGAGTTGGTCTTCCCTTCGAGCTCCACGTTATGGCGCCAGTTTGCGGCTGTCACCTCCTCCGTCCGTTGCTGTAGGCTTACCTTGATGCATCTCCCATGTTAATTCCAGAAGTTCGCAGTGTGCTGGTTCTCTGCAATTTTATCCTCGGCTAGCTGCAGTAGTTTTCTTTAAACTATATGGGAGCATGGACTTATCCTCGGTAAAGGAAGCGTAGATCTCGGGTGGTGATTTAGGAAGACATAGACGTGCTTTGGTTATGAACAGATGACACTGCCGTCTCTTTTTATTTTACTAACCCACGTAGTATACAACACTAGTATTGCCGCTGTTAAAATACTGTCCACCGCTGTTAAAATGCGGCGCGGATATGACACGAAGTTTAAATATGCTTATTATCTCTTTACGAGTAGCGGTTCTTAGGTGTGTTTCTAAAACTATCTTTATTCCTTTTTTTGGCGAGATATCACACACATCTTGCAGCATCTCTCCCTGACCACACATGACAAAATGCCAAATGAAATGCAAATGCCCAACTGACAAAACTACCAAACTGCCTCGAATTTGCTCCAAACATCCATTTATAGTCGCAGGCTACTGAGGCTGCTTCCTTTCCTATTGGTCCATTTTTAGCGCCACCCGACGCATCTCAATATTTCGTATAAACTTCCAGGGATCTCATTGGTTCAAGTTTAATATAAATCGCGGCTTTTCCTAAGTTTACCGTTAAGCTATCTGTCTCTCTCACTTGGTGACGGCGAATTATCAAATAAAGGGACAAAGGCGCTACACCCTCGCTGTAGGAATAATGGCCCTGCGACCAAAGAGACGTCATAAAACTAGATTTTCTGCCTTCGAAGGCACTATTCCTGTAGCTAAAACATTTCGTCGTGGACAGTATTTTAACACAGCGCTTAAATTATTTACATTAAACCATTTATAACTCTTCTAATATTAGTAACCTAGATACATACTAACGTTAAATCACCCTTCTTAAAATATACAAGCAGTATAAGAAAAAGATATGTACATAGTATGATTTAACATCAATAAAAATTAATTAATAAATTATCTATAATTACAGTTCTCGGGCTCGGCCTAGAGTTGCCGTTTCACATGCGTTACAGTAGATTGTTTTAGATATGTTTCTACGTATCGTTCTACCAAATCTTGAAAAAACAAAATTGGTGTATTGGTATTTGTATTGTAGAACTGTAATTATCTCCTACAATTTGACATTAAATGTATATTTTTATTTATTATTACGATTTGTGTTTTGGTCTACAAAATTAGCTTCCAAATACAATTTATGGACTTAAGATTTTATACACTCCTTCGCTGGTTTATATCCATTTGTTAATGGAACAATGCTCGAGAGGAACATGATCAAAAGTGAAATGGTGTACTGAATTCCATATTGGGCTGAAATCTTCCTCGGTAGACTTTTTGTGTACAGCAGGATCCCTTTAATTTTGTATCTTATGGAGTTGTATATGAAGATAACTTCAGCTGCTAAATTTCACTTGCTCCTTCCTTCCGGGTATATACCACAAGGGAGCTAAAGTAACAAGATCCTTGGCTCCCCGCCGCATAAGAACTCCCTTCCGGTTACTCAAGGTAGCGGCTTTAACCTTTAAGCTCTCTTCTTTAAAGTGGCTAGTGTATCCCGAGAGTGCCAGCAACAATAGGTATTTAATAATTCTCTATTCGATTCCCAAGCAACGTTTCCAATAAATACGGAGCATATGAAACCTAGGTCACATTCTACCGTCTGGCTACATGTAGCCTTTTTTAAATGAGCTATTGCTTTCACGTTCCTGAATTCTGAAAGTCGATACATTGACAGCATGTCCCAATGGACATCAGGCATGGGCACGAGAGGCAAAACCACAAGTTACGAGCTTTATGAACCGCACCGGCTCCCCTATCGTATGCCTTTATTATTCAAGGGTCTACATTAATCCATATAAATTACATAATGAATAAATATAAGACAAGAGGCCTTAAAACTTGAAATAATGGCCAGTGAACTTGCAAAAGCTATATCATTAAGAACAGGCTTTTGGCTGAAACCTTTTGCTTGAATTTTTGCATCTTAACTACGAAATTGCATCACTGCATACATTCATGTTTTTCATTAACTTTATGAAGTGCTTTGGCGTTTACCTTTTTTTAACCGGAAATTGAAGAGGGTTGAAGCAACGTGAATCGTTTAAGATACAAGCTTCATGAGTATTTGACCTTATTGATGCGTTAAATTCACATGATTTCCTCTACCCACTGTCGTTTATTTCATATGGCTACTGCAAACTATTCCTACGAAAGCTTATCTACTTCAAGTAATCGAAATAAAACTTTGCAGAAATAGTTACATTGCACATTTCGAGGTAGGTACGTGGATGATAGAAAAGCAGAATTGTGTCAGATGTCGCTATATTCTGGCCTTGAAATTCCAACTCTTTCCACGACATCGTGAGAAACAACTGAATATGGTAGCACTTCAAAACGACAAAGGCACAGACAAATGTAAAACAATAGTAATGAACGTCTCGGATATGGTTGATGCTACAGAAAAGTTGTTTAAAATAAATTGTGTGGTTTTAAATAGATGTGCATTTTTTTAAAGTAAGTTTTTGTCTATATTATTATAGTTTACCCATTATATAACATTGATATAAAATTCCTTCCTCACAGGCTATTTCCAGAAAATTCAAAGTTCAAGTTTTATTTCTCATGTAGACATCTTAAATATATGACATTATAATCGAAATATTTAGAGCCGTTTTTCAGAAAATCAAACATTCAGAAAAATGCTCCATATAAAGGATTGTTTGGGTTGGGGAATTTAAGTTTTCGTGTCACATATTTGGAAGATACTGAATTTAAATACCAAGTTTGGCATTTCTCCCTAATTTCTTTTTTGAGTTATGCTGTTCGCAAACACTCACACCTACAGACATTTTTCTAGAATTTCCCTTTTTTGTTTTCTTTCTTTCTTTTTTTGTTTGTTTTGGTTTTTGTTTTTTAATAAAGGGCGGAATAAAGTACGTCCTCTTACCCATTTAAATATGTGGCTGAAACAGTAAACAGCTAATAATAGTTACACAATTCTCTACCCGCCATCAACTCACAGTCTCCCATGTGTATTGTATTTAATCATATAAGCTACCCTCTCTATTCATTTTACGGAATTGGCGATACAAGTTTGCTAAATATCGTTGTAAATCAGATAGCGCTGGCTTGGGGACACGCAAATTCAGGAAACTACACTCACTTCCTTGAATCAAAAGTAGAATTTGTTAGTATGAGCTGATGTTAAATCAGGAATAGTCCAAAATTTCCAAACAAATATCAAGTGTTAGAAATTGAATGGACAACAAAGAATATTTTGAAAAAAATCTTAGACATAAATTGTATACTTAATGAGCTCTGCTCCTACGTACATCGCCTTCTGTTTATCGCACATGCTTTTCCATTTACATAAGCTTCAATTGAAATTAAAAGTAAATGCACAGATTACTTACTGAAATATAATTTGCCATGCAGGATTCAAAACGAATTACTAAAGATATATTTTTAAAAAATAGCAATAATATGCCACGAAAACAAATTTTTAGGGCTATAGAAGCTTTACTGAACACTTCACTCCATTGAAAATGGGATTTGTTTCGGATTATAAGGATAGGTGCCTGATGAGGTATTTCCCAGCTTTGGTCCAATGTTGTATTTAGGGGCGTTTTCCACGTTGAAGTTTTGATCGGTAAGCCTTGTGTTCAGCGCTCTGAGCCATTCACCCGATCGTCTCTGACATCGCCGATTGCTCCGAAACTTGCGTACCTTGCACGCGCGTGGGATTTTGGTAATCACAAAGTAATAAACTATAACTTTTATCAGACGCCAAGACTTATTATTAGACCTTGGGGAACTCAGCCAGACATGCAGAACTGCAGTTATAATTTGGCCAAGGTCCATAATGTGCATGTTTTCACATCATTGGTTTTAGTGGAGTTTTCTGAATTTAAGGGAACGCTTCTTTTAAAATGCTAAATTTCACACCTTTCAATTAATTTAATTGAAGTTTATGTCCAAGACTTATAATAGGCGTTTATTTTTCATTAAAATAATTAGGATGTGTTGCATTCATATGACTTTTCTACTCACTCGTCTACGAACTACTCTTAAAAAACCTTCTCGTTAATCGAGATAAACTTTTATTACACATTTACATGCTTTGTTGTGGGTATAAGAAGCATACACTAGGCTAACGCCACAGTAAGATTTTTAAAAAATCATGTTGCTATGTGATGGCTTTGAAATTCCATGCTTTCTGCATCACCACCGGGAAGAAAGAATTGCAAATTTCCACTTGAGAAAAGTGTAGGTATTTGAAAATGCAAAGTAATAACAAAGAGTATCTCGCAAAAGGTTAACAACACAAACAAATTATTATTCATAAATTGTGTGATTTAAGAGATCTACATTTTTGCATGGTAAGGTTTTGTCTATCTCTTACAGTTTATCAATTTATAAAAAAAATCAGTCATTCAGAATAAAGAGACTATCACAGGCTATTCGCAAAAAATATAAAATATACATTTTATTGCCATATATTATTAAACATGTGGTATAACATCAAAATCTTTAGAGCCATTTTGAGAAAATAAAAATAACGAAAATCTTTCATGCAAGACTAGTTTGGAGCTGGGATTCTCTAGGGTAGAGTGCGAAATTGGAAATTAGTGGGTGCAAGTTGAATCTCCGCAATTAAGCATTAACGGGATCAGAGAGTTACGGGTTCTGCTGGAAATAAAATTGACGACGGAAACAGCTGGCACCGGATGATATTGTGAACATTTTAGTCTCGTCTTTGTAAGGTACTGAATTGAAATACCAAGTTTGTATTATGGACTTTTCATTTTTGAGTTATGGTGTTCACACACGCACGCGCGCGCGCGAATGTTTTTTTAAATTATTGTTTGGATTCAGAGGACCTCAAAACATTATTTCCGGCGAAATCTTGGCATCGAAGCTTTGGGTGGAATACAATACTTCACCTACTTAATATATGTAATTGAGAAAGTGAAAAGATACTTTTGCAAAGAGATCACAAAGATGGATGTTTTGAAAGGATTAAATCTAAAATATAAGACTACATATTAAAGATTTCTTCTTCAAAATTAAATTGAGCACAGTTTTTATCTACACCTACCAGAAAATAATTTATAAAAATAAAGGCATTATCACGGAGCTCTAAGTAGGTACATATACTTATATTTCTTTGTTGACCTTTTACAGACATGTTGAAAATTTCAAATGGATTAGAAAACTCCATTATGGGGAATTTTTGCACTGATGAAAAATACTTAAAAATAGAGTTTGTTAGAAAAGCGGAATCAGGTTGTAAATTTCCTATCAACTATTAATTATTTAAATAATACTGAAACTTTGTATATTGCTTGTAGTTGTACATTTAAATAGGAAGTGGGTAGAAAATGCAACTAGTTTGTGAATCTGAAAGTTTAGTTTTTTCTGAATGAAAAGCATGAACATATTTTTTTTCAAAATGTCAAATTTCAGTGGTAAATTTATTTGGTTAATGACAATAATGGCAGATATGGACATCCTTTAGCTTGGTGTTCCTTTAGCTTGAATAACTTTTCCCGCTCTGTTCTATGGTTAGGCAACTTGAAGATTTTTAGTGTGCTTTATTATTCAACAGCGCGCTAAGAAATATCAGATTGCATCTTCTGTACGTAATATAAACGCGTTACCATTTTGCGTAACCTTATTTTGTTCCACAATATACGAGCAAAGACGAGCTTCTGGGTATAGCAGAGTAGCTTTTATTCTGAACCAAATTTCGATCTTCGACATCCTCCTCGCAGGTGCTTCCTCACCAAAGTCTGTTGTAAAGGACAGCTAAAACAAGCTGTAGCCTACTAATCCTAGCCGTGACAAAAAGTAACGTATTTCACATAAAATAGTACTCGAAGTCTTCATATCTAACAATATGCTACGTCAAATATCAGGGTATTATAAATATACGCTTTTATTTTCAACGAGTTATTCTCTCAGCCACAAATTTGAGAAAGTGAAAGCTGGTCTTTTCCTTTACAGCAACAAGTTGGGTTTCGTTTGCAGTTTTCTGAAAGGTTTTGATGGAGAGGACGACACAAAGGATTTAAAAGTATTCTTACGAACAGCGCCTTGCGATGTTAAGTGGCAAGACAAGGGTATCCAATCAATAATCAACGCACTTGTACAGCTTATGCCAAAATGGTCGATATTCGATTATATAAGCACTAAATATATGTAGCATCACTAGATTTACTTCCCGCTTTACTTCAAGTTAAGAATTAGCACGCTGAACTAAAATAAAATACTAACAAATCCAAACATGTTGTCACATAATATTTCATTGCAAGGAAATACACAAGTATAATTTCTTTACCATGAATTTTCAAATTACACCATATTTCATATATCTGTTTCCTTAGAATGCTTTTAATTAAGTTACACTAAATTTGTGCTATTCCTTTCCAATCTCAAAGTTCATTGCCTTCTTTCTTCAAATTTACGGATTGCTATTCCTTGGGAACTGGTAGACAGATGTTTAAATCTTGTTTTGCTGTAATTTTGCACACATATGTAGCGATTATTATAGCTTAAGAAAGAAATGAAAGAAATGAATGAAACAAAGAAAGAAAGAAAGGAAGAAAAAGAAAATCAGCGATAGGTATCATTTACTTATTCCTTTTCTTCTTCTTGGCCTGGGTTATATCTAATTTCAAAACCAGAAATCACTAAAATTGTTTCCTTCTCTTTCTTGGTCTCCCAATGTCGCGTCTACCAATCTATACTAGTATTATAAAAAGAGAAAATTTGTATATAGTTAGGCAGGTAGGCAGTTAGGGAATCTCAAAAACCACTCAACGATTTTGATAATTCTTTCACCATTGCAAAGCCCTGTTCTTCATGACGGACATGGGCTATAAAATACTTTCTAATTTAGTTCATTTATTAAAACACTAAAAATAATTTACAATTGAGAATGGCGTAGAGTAGAAAATAATTATTGTTGTACTCCACAGAGAAAGTGCCTAGGAACAAAAGCCGGTTAATTGCTATACTCCTCAGAGAATGCTTCTAAAAACAATAGGTGCTTACATTTTATTCTAAGCAATATACACAGATGATATGATGTAACACTTGAGCAAATAGACAGAGCTTGAAAAGTGACAATCGGTCCTATTATATCGTCCACCGTGATATAGTGGTTACTGCTAGCCTCTAGTTCCCGAGGTCGCGGGTTCAAACCCGACGGAGGCCGATGAATTTTTTCGGGCTTAGCATGGCTTCCTTCGGAAGGGAAGTATAGCCGGTGGTCCCGTGTCATAGATTTACGGCACGTAAACGAACCTCAAGCCTGGTAAAAGAGGCCTGTGAGCAAAATTATCGTTCTTTCATGCCCAATATAGAATTGGACGCTAAGGACCACAGCAATTAAACAGCATGCATAAATAAAACTCAATTTAATTTTATCCTATTGATAATGGTACGAATCGTATATTATATTTATTTCTTTAATTGTTATTCATGAAATACTACAGGCGTGTGGGTGTGTGTAATGAAACGGTATCAAAACCTCTGAAAAACCGTTATTCTAGTTCTATAGATGTATAAAATGAAGCTTTATGGACGCCAAAACCTCCTTTAAAGACCTCATGTAAAAAGTATTTCCTGTTTACTTATACTGTAACCAGGTCGTTAGCAGCATATACTAAATAATTGTATAAACAGAGAAAATTACTAACATAGAAATTAGTGAACCAATACTTTACAATTAAAACTGTAAAGACATTACCTTTATGTTTTTGTTATTGTTACCGAAATGTCACTTTCTAGGAGTTTATCTGTTCTACAGAGAGAGAGCAAAAAGCTACGAACCGGCTGCGCGGTGTTTTCCCTGTCCGCGTCCTCGGCGCTCGTTGCCATCTACCGCTATCATAAAAAGGTGCAGATGAAACAATACATTTTTAAAACTACTTTTAAAGGCTTTACTTACCAAATTTATTAAAGAAGATGCTGAAACTGGCCACCGTCGTTGTCCATACGTTTTTTGGCACCTCTTAAGGAAACTATCCATCACTCGTCGTAGTTCACGTTGAGAAATGCTGACAATTTCCTGGCGGATATTTTGTTTTAATTCTTCCAGGGTGTGGGTTTGTCTTGTACACTTTTTTTTAAGTTATCACAGAGATTGAAATTGCAGGGAGTTACGTCGAGGGACCGAGGGGGCCACAAATTTCTACTAATAATTCTGTCCTCAAACGCACTTTCAATTGTTCTCATCGAAATATTGGCCGTATAAGCTGTTGCAGAGTCTTGTTGAAAAAAGGCAAAATCAGGCTCCCTGTTTGTTAATTCTCTAAAAAGACGGGGGCAAAATTGTATTCTCATATGTACGGGCATCAATTGTTGAGTCGAAAAAATTGGCCCTGTTCGTAGTTTTTTGGCTCTCTCTGTATTATACATATAGTCATTTAAAATAGTTTTAGCTTTTCTGCTGCATTTTCCTTTCGTTGCAATAACTTTCGTCTTATTACTTGGCATTTCAACCTTAAACGGTTTAAAGAGCATATTTAGTTGTATAATATACTCTTAATCGCAAGGGAGACCTGATTATCTTCAAATAATATTGCATCATATATTCATTTCCTAGACTATGCTTCTAGGATTTTGAGATTTTCAAATCTCTGTACATACGGAATTATTATTATTATTATTATTATTATTATTATTATTATTGTTGTTGTTGATGTTGTTAAACATCAATGACTCCGGAATGTGCAGTCCCAATCTAGACCTGCACAGCTTTCTCTGCAGGATTAGGAAAGGGAAATTGCGCTATTGTATTTGTCAACTATTTAACGAGAGCATCTGCTTATAAAGGATGCTTTGGGTTTTCAAAGACAGAAGAAAGTAACTCATGTTACTAATATGAGAGTGCCGAATCTTCTGGTTAGGATCCTATGTCTGTAACACATCACAGACTACAGCACCTTATAAATTTTAAGAACTAGGTGTCATTACAATTTGTTTTAAGGGAAAATCATTTGCGTTCTTACTTAAATAAAAATTTGATGTTTTGCACACATGACTTCCTCTACCTACTCTTCTACTAACTATTCTTAAAAAAATCTTATTATTCTGCCTACTTCTTGTTAATCCAGATAAACTTTCAATTCAAATTTACACAGTTTTTGTAGAATACAATAGGTAAAGTAATAGTCAATTTTTAAAGAGCATGTAGCTATGTGATGTCTTTAAAGTTCCATTGACTTTACATTAAGCACGAGGAAAGAATAAGGAATAACGACTTCCCATTTGCGGTGGTATACTTCTGTTATATTTAATTTGTTGAGCCCCACGTTTGGGAGCCAATTTGCGGTGGTATTATTTATGTTATATTTAATTTGTTTTATTTAGGCCCACGTTTGGGAGCCAATTTGGGACGGTATTACTTATAATGTTTGTGTATTTATGTTTACTCCACGTGGTGAAGCCATTTTGTGACGTGATTCTTTGTTAGGTTTGTTAGCTCCATCTGGTGTTAGCAATTTGCGGCAGTATTAGTGTTTGTTTGAAAGAATGCTACTTTTATTTTATTTAATTTTGGTTCACTGTCCTCCGGCTAGCTATGCTCTTTTTGGTCGAGCACTTCTCTTTATACAGGTAGTGTAAACGGAAAGTAATCTTTTATCCAAAGATAACACTGATGAAGGAATTTGTTTTACACTTTTATTGTCGAACACATTCACTATCACATTTACATATTGATCTTGACACTCGCCAAACTGAAACTGTTGTAATAACTTCATTACTGATCACTTTTAATTCGCGTACTTCAACCTTTTGTATAATTAACTTTACAACACTTTAGATTTTTCATAACTCTGCTACGCGTAACTTGCGAATCGATAGCCGACGTGTACTGTACAAATATTTCTGCTGGACTGAAGGCGACGTGTAACGTACAAATGTTTTCGACGAACTGACGGACTGAAGACGAAGTGTAATGTACAAAGATTTTTGATGAACTGACGGACTGAAGGACTTTACCTCTAACCTAGCCCTTTTTATACTCCTACACCCCTATATGCCTTAAGATTATAACTGAGCTGCTATTGGCTAATAAAACGCGCCAACATTAGCGTCTATTTTTATATCCAATGAAAATTATGAATACATATGCTTTAGGAAAAATGTTCCAAGCAAATTCTAAAGAAAAACGCGCCAACATTATGTAGCTTCCTCGTTTCCAATAATGATAAACAGCTCACCCCCTCGCTGCATTATTGCACGCTATTATTGTCAGTTTCAGTAAGGCCGTATAAACTTACTTCTCAACAATAATTACAATCAACAAACATCTCAAATCAATGTCACATAAAAATGCTTATTCATACTATAATCATTCTTTACACTTAAATAATTTGTGATACAAATTACTGCATCACATTTCAGAAAAGTATAGGTATTTGAAAATTAAACCAAGTAACAAGGAATGTTTCAGAAATACTTAATTCAATAAAAATGTATTTTACATAAATTGTGTGATTTAACCAGATCTACATTTATTTGTGTAGTAAGAGTTTACCCATCTTTTACGATTTATCAGCTGTACAAAGGTCATTCAGAATGAAGAAGACTTCACAGGGTATATCCAGAGTATTTAAGGTACACATTACATTTCTCATGTAAATATCTTAAACATGCGGTATTTTAAGCAAATTCGTTAGAGCATTTTAGAGGAAATTATAAATTAATGACATTTTTCCATGTAAAGGGTAATTTGGGAGGAAGATATTTTCTTCATGATGAATCCTTGACAGATGTTGAAGTTAAATAACAAGTTTGTTATTTAACGAAATTTTCGTTTTTGAGTTATGCTGTTCATAGACAAACACACACACATACAGATCTATACCTAAAAATATTATTTTTAAATTCAAGGATTTCAAAACGTATGTTTTTGGTGAAATCCGTACAGATGTTTGGGAATGTAATACCTCTACTTAGTATAGATAGGAGTAGAGAAAACAAAAATGAAAGGGTACATACATATATTCCTACTTTTGTGAATGTGGATTGTTAAATTATCAAAAGGTAAGCAATTTGCCTATCATCAGTATATTTCAATGGGCATTCGAGCGTTCAACCCTGAAACGCAACCTCTAATTATTTCTGAACTAGATCTTTCCAATTCACAGCCGCTACTTGCCGTGCATACACAATAGAATCATAACACGGTATACTGGATCACACAGCTGATTATGAATGACGGAGTATAGCTTCTGTTGAGTCTCATTTTGTATTCCTGTTGTTTGTAAGCAAATGCTCGTACGCTTCAAGGAAGTGTTGTATTTCGCCCCTAGCTAATTCGCTACAATCCAACTCCAACATCTTCCCAATCTCTAAACCAGCACAAGAGGAAACTGTCACGACTGCAGGTTATCAATTGTCTTATAACTATACCTGTGCAAAACTGCGATACGAGAGAGTACTCGTGTAAAATTCGCTCCGCAAGCGTCATCAAAATATTAGATTTCTTATCCTCCATACAAGAAATTTTGTCTTCCCAAAAATTTGATATCGATATTTCACCAGATGGATTACGCTACGGAGGCGATACCTAGCAACTCGACCCACACAGGGATTTTTTGTACATTCACCGAGGAACGGATGAGATGAAGGAACAGCAGGTGACATGTGGGCTGCAGGACCGGCCGACGCAGGCGACAGAGACGCACAGAGGTCCCTAATAGTTACAAGCTTGACCACTCAGCTGAAGAGCGCTCAAGACAGCCCTACCAAATCACCGAAGGGCGACTCACAGACCGACTCCAGCGGAAACCGATAAAGACTCGACCCAGCAGTGGAGGCTCGAGCTACCTACATCTGACGGGAACGAGAACACATTCCAACACGCAAGCCATCTGCGCCATCTGTCCGCAGTCGTCCGACATACAGCTCTGGAGCCAACCGGTAACGTGAAAGAGTACGATGAAATTGGAGAAAATGAGCGGAGAGAAATTCGGGGGAGTCAATGAGCCTACCTACATTCGCCTAGTGACTCGGGGAAACCCCCAAAACATCCATGGGTCAGAAGGTCGGCCGTGGAAATCGAATCTACGACCTCTCGAATGCGGGCCACAGACGCAACCGCCTGAGCCATCCCGCTTGGTTAGTTTGCCAGAAATAAACACAGTTCCCTGAACCCAAGAAATCATTTTTTTAGAAAATGCCCTTGAGAGTGTGTGTGTGTGTGTGTGTGTGTGTTTGTGTGTGTGTGTGTGAGAAAGAGACTGTCCCTGAACCACTCAACTCAAAAATGAAATTCTAATAAATACAAAATTCCATGCTTGAGTCAGACACTATTCAAGCAAGTCCGAAGGTTTTGAAACAAATCCTCCTACCCCAAATTAGCCTTCACATAGAAAATATTTGTCATGTTTCATTTTCTAAAGGCTAACGATTTTGACAAAAATACACGATGATCCATTTGGGAAGTCAAATAAGAAGTCAAAACATGAAGAGTTCGCTATTTATTGTTCAATAATTTGTATATACCTACTTCATTCTAGAAGAATGGGAGTTTTGTCCAAATTAAGTCTCAGCATGCTCACCATTACGAACGCCATACAGTTCATATCTTGAGAGTAATTCCTCCCATATATGCTCTCATATCTCAGGAGTAAATTAAAGAAAAAGTAAGAAAAGCTTTGCTTTGATCACGAATATCCCTGCATCGCTGTGAATACACATCATTCTTCACGAAATCTTAGAGAAAGAAATAGGATGGTGTTAGGTTTGCGGAATTTGGAGGCCATATAAGTGAGTATTGTTATCAAATGTGCCATCTAGAAAACTATGGACAGCTATTGTCCAATGAGATGGTGCACTACCCAGTTGGAACACCCGTGTTATTCTTCTGTTGCAGATGTGGTTTGAAAAAGTTTTGCAACATGCCCAGGTGTGGTTCTGATTGAACTATTTCCTCTGTAAACATAAATGACTCATGCAAAAGCGACTTACTGCTCATCAGCCATTAACTTCAGGATTAACCCACACCAGTTCATGCGAGACATGCGGATTTTCACGCCCCCGTATGATTGCATTATGGGTATTCACTCGCCCACTGATATGGAAGGTTGCTTCGTTAGAAAATTCCCCTTTATTCAAGAATCTCTCTTCCTTCTCATACGTCACACATAAGGGATGCTAATGTGAAGCTTCCTGGTGATCACGTTGTGTTTTGTAGGGATAGAGCATTAGGTATTTTCTAACGATGCATTGGCATGTGCAGACTTTTCTTGGGACTTGGTGTCGTAGCAGGCTGATAGCAGATTGGGTTTCAGTAATTCATTAGGTCACCAATATGTGGCATAATGAAACCAGTTCTTTCAAACGTGCAAAATCATTTGTAATTCGGAGCCCTTCGGAAACCACATTATCGTTGAAACCGCCGTTGAACACACATTAAACTCTCGCATGCTGCAAACCTCCAACAAATTTCACTTATATTTGTACAGTACACGGCAATTTGTTTATTCGATCGCTGCTGAGTAACTTCTTTTTGTTTCTTATGCAGTAATGATGATACGAAACTCCCATGCCTCAATATCATCTTGGAACTGAAATTAATATTATAAATTCTATAGCCATATTATTTTATTTCTTCCCAAAAGTATCATCTTGTATAATGTGCTTTAGATATTAATGTGGAAAATTAAGTGTATAGCTTGAATGTTTGTGTGAATAGCCTGGTTGAACTTCATAAAATTTGGAAACTATTAGAGACAGACAAAAATCTACTGTAGAAAAATGTATAGTTCATTAACACATCAACTTTCCAAAGTAGGTAACCTGACGGACATGCTTAAAAGTTTGCAATGCTTATTTTTTATTTCAATCGCAAGAGCTTGCTAACGTGGCTATGAATGATTTTTTCGGATATTATATCTAACCAAGAACTTAGTGCTTAATTTGAACTTATTCCTAGGTAAAAATATATACTGGGCAGAAGAATCACTTTTTCTACGAATGGCATAATATATAAGGGATTAATGCGAATTTGTGATTGGTAGAGAAAGTCGTGAGTGTGATGACATCCGATGTTCAATAGTCGCTTCAACGTACTGTCATACTGCGACAGTTACATTTACTTTCTAACATACACATTTCAGTGTGTAGTGGAGAAATGGCCTTAGTTGTGTAGTTACCGTCGTGCACATCTGCTTACTCGTTGTTAGATGACCTAGTTACGCAGTCCGCTTCCTGTATAATTTACTTTGTTGCTATTGACTTAATCTTTTTTGTAGAAATTTGATTACTGTTATTTTAGTATATATAATATGTGGTCACTGTGATGTACGGATGATATTAGTTACATAGTTACTTTCCTGTGCCATCGTATTTATTTCTAGCCTTTTGTTCTGTGTAGAATTTGGAGTTGTGCTATTGAATATCCAATTCGACATTTACCTGGCGATTGAAAGAAAAAAAAACATCAAATTGTTGGTATAAGGAGTCCGAGTCTGTGGCCTCAAGAATGCTAGCCGCAGGTCTTATGCCTTAAGCCGTTTTGCTGTGAATGCGATTGAAGTTCTGGTTAAATAAAACATCCCTCGCATTCCTTGTTTTTCTGCTTTCACACGTGTTGCACCTTGTGGCGCGCGCACGCACACACACAAAATCACAATTCTTCGCTTTCCTCACCTTGGATGATTTTCTACGGTCCATGATAAAGTATGACATGCTCATAATATACCCACACGTAGCACATAGAATTGCACCACCTAATGCAGCATTCATTCATTCATTCATTCATTATCTGTTTACCCTCCTCTTATGTAGGACTTACACCCCCCAGGACTTATTTTACAAGCGGGTGCCTGGGGTCAGAGGCCCGTCGAGGAGCAGACACTCATGGATCAGACAGAGCATCCAGGATGGGTGATCAGCCCGATGCCTGGTACGGGATGAAGGAAGTAAATGAAACGAAATGTTGGTGAAATGGATGAAAGGAAAGGTGATGATGGAGCATTTGGTGGAATGAATGGCGGGGGAAACCGGAGAACCCGGAGAAAACCCGCCCAGACGCTTCGTCCATCACAAATCCCACAAGCAGGTCCCTGTGATTGAACCCGGGCCGCCTCGGTGGGAGGTGAGCGGTCTAACCACTAGGCCACGGCGCCGCCCTAATGCAGCAGGAATTTGCAAAAGTCTGATTTTCTGTTGAAACTCCTCGAGTGCAGGCAACTTTACCATTTGTGCTATTCTAACGGCGAATATATCAGTCCAGTAACAGAAGGAGTGGGTTGTCGATTGGTCACGAGCTGAAGTACCAGTCAGTCCTCAGCTTTACTGGGTACAAGTGCCTCCAGCGAAGCGCACTCAGTGTAGCAGGATTTGTACTCGATGAAAAGTCGTTCACATCTGCGCTCCATAATATGACGGATTTGGTTTGCTTTCCAAAAAAATATTTCGATGCTCTTAGAAAGGACCAGGCGATTCTTGTACTGGATTCTAATGGCACTAGGTTAAGTTATTAATTGCTACAGATAATTTTAACTATTTAAAATGGTATTAAGATTGTATTTGCGCTTAACAAGAAAGCCAAATGTTGTTACTGTAGTTACAAGTTTTGCTGAAATATGATTTAAATGACTGCTTATATAAAACACTGTACTTAAGATTATTCCACAAAAATAAATTTTATTACGTTGCTTATTTGGAAAACCGGTCAGCCTTTATTGATCTTGATAGTGTCACACTAGATAAATAGTTACTGTACATTTATTTTAAGTTTTGTTGCATACAGCAATGCTACAAATAGTATTTGGGATTGAAAACTGAAGCCCAGAATTTGTCACAAAATGTTTAATGCTCTCTTTCTCAAATAAAATTCAGTAAGAATTTTTTCTTTCTTTTATTTCAAACATATGAAGCTTAGTTAACCTGCCATTTCTACATTATTTTAAAAATTATTTAGGTAATTTTTATTTAAAACCTACTGAAGAATTAAAATAAAAATAAAGTAAATATCTACGAATAAGTAATCTTACGTGAAATGCTTATTTGATTTCAGAAAGAGAAGAATTTTGTTATACACCCTGATAATCACGCATCCCGTTAAACAAAGTTGGAAATGAGCTGGGCCGGCGAGAGCAGTTCGGCTAGAACGGAGTTTTAGTTACGAATGAGAGATAGAGGCAGCCAAATGCCTTGTTTTCTCATTTCTAGTGTAGAAAATGGAATATGATGTAGGAGAGAATTTCACAGGCACAGAAGGGATTTAGACTGAAAAATCAGCTTTATAAAACCACTACTACCACAGACAATTCAAAGTATTTCACGGTATGAATGTGCAATGCACTATCAATTAATTATAATTATCAATTTAATTGCAATTACTGCTACAAAAGGAACTTCTCAAGAATTAAGCGTATTTCATTTGGTTCAATAATAGAATTTAAATTAATATTGCTGTAGTAATAGATACAGACCCTTCAATTTGTACTATTTTTAATGTTTACCTAGTTTCAAAACAAAGATTTTTTAATAATTAGGTTCCCTTTAAAATGTTATAACATAATGCAATAATCATCTCAGTTAATAATGTAATCAATGATTTAAATTTCAGTGGTATAAGTAGCAGTACCTAAATGGTTAAAATGTCATATGACCTAATTTTATGTTAAAGAGAATTCGAAACTTAAAATACCAAACGACGACTTCTTCGAGTATACTGTAAATGGACAAAATATTGTATCTGTCAACTTTTGTCATCAACAAAGGAGGTAAAATAACAAATGGCTTTATGCTCCTTAAATGTGCAAGTGGAGAGAATATTCGGCCCGATTACAGCGTGTGCATTTTAATGCATAGAGGTGAGAGTGTATTAATGCAGAGAACATAGAAATGTTGAAAGAATTGTATTAAAAGATTCTACCTATTTTAGTCTGCAGGTATTAATAAGTACATTTTCTTTGTGAAGAAAATCTTTCTTTTGGTTGTTATTAGCTTTCTTTGTTGTATTCCCGACGGAAATTATTTGGAGGTTCAAAAGCTATTAGCATTATTTTGTTCAGAAACAAAGCCGAAAAGAAATAAAAAGCGCTTGCTTCCAGGATAATGAATATCCTCCGGAGTTGTTAGACGAGGTAGGTTGTCTAGCAGGATGCTCTTTAGATTTATGTCCTTCCTGTATTTACAGTCTGGAGAACTTGTATTCCACCGACAAGCAAAGGACTTTTATCACTCCCTGAAATCCACAGTCGTTTTTATTAGATCGTAGCGAGTGAAAACTGCATGAAGTGGTACAAGACACAAAAACCGTGGACACTGAAATTACTTTAAGATGAAACTGATCCTTAACACTGCGAAGAAATCTTTCGAACGCAAATCAGCACAGACGTTTAACACGGATATTGATTTGAGCATTGATTTTGTAATTGATTTTTCTTGGATAATTCGAGGAATGATCATTCTGTTAAAACTGGATTTTTTGAAGAAGGCTATTGTAATTTTGCATGTTTTCCTCTTATTACATTCAAAGATTCAGCTTAACCCTCTACGAAGATACGGAATTTTATGAAAATTATATTTCTTCCTTTCGTTTTATTAGCGGCATTGTTTTCCATGGATGGTTAACCGGTCGGTCCGTACTTGTTTAGTGACCAAACAGTGCTGTTTGCTGAAGCAACTACTGTAGTGTGCTGGATGGTTTTACAAAACTATGGTTATATGTATACTGCATCTCAATAGTTGATCAATGAATAGATCAAAGCGTTAGAGAAACAGCAATGCTGTCTCGTCAAACAGTGTTAGCATAATAAGCAGCTGAATAACGTTACGATTTTAGTATAATATATTTGGACGGCATTCTAGAATGTGTTATGTTCACATACTTTTCTCTGCGCATTAACGTTTATGTTTATATTTATTTTGTTAATGGAGATAGAGGTTTGTAGATAACATTCTATTAATCCTCAAATGTTTTAAATATACGGTATTTTAGTAAAAGTCGTTGGAGCGATTTTTTCAGAAAACAAAATAGAAGAACCCCTTTTCCATCTAGAGGTTAATTTGGGTGGGGGTATTTTCTTAAAATCTTCATTTGCTTGATACGTAAGATGCTGAACTTAAATACCTTTATTTGGTAGCTAACCGCATTTCATTTCTGAGAAATGTTGCACTCATTCTCTCTCTCTCCCCCCGCTTTTCTAAAACTGCCATCCATTTTATTCAACGGATCTCAAAACATGTATTCCGGTGAAATAAATATATACACATTTTGGGTGGAGTGTATTATGTCCTGAATAAGTGGTAGCCAAAGTGCAAATAAATAGAGAAAGAGAAAGGGGTATTTGTCTAAACTTGTTCGTCGATGTTTGCCGATGATCCTGTTTTACTTTTTTGCTCTGAAAACGAACTGCAAAACGAGCCGTAAAACTAAATATAATAGAAAAACAACTTACGTGAACACTCTCAGAACTTTCTATACCAATGACAAATTCGCTTATATCTATTATATGTTGTAGTGTACATATACAAAGTGAATCTTCTACCTAGGTTACGTTATTCCGATACATTTTTAACTAGGAATGATTTCTAATTCGCTATAAGTGCTTAGTTAAATTTTCTTTTATGTGTGTTAACGAACGCACTCTTGCGTCGGAAAGAAGAATGTCATAATTTCAGTTACGCCGAACAAATTTGTCATAGAGTGCGTCGTTTAATGCCTCTAAAATATTCTTGTAGTATTCCTATAATTTCCCAGGAATTACCGTTATTACTCTTGTTATCGGAGGGAACTCTGTACAGATCTAGCCCCAAAAAGGGCGATCCTGGGAGGGAGGAGATGCAGATGAGAGGAGACAGCGGAAGACTGGAACTAGGAGTTACGGTACAGCAATGACAGCGTCCCTACAGTTTCCAGATTGAGACGCCCCGATAATCAGACAAGCCAACCGGGAACTCCGCCCCGCACAAAGGTTCCAACGCCCCTTACTGAAGGGACCGTTCCTATACCTGGCAACAGGCGGAGGGACGGAAAAAGTTCCACAGAGAGCATTTCTTCCCTGCTAAGCTGCACAGAAACTCCATCGCCGAACTTTTAATTCTGAAACAGACCTAATGGCTGAACGATGAATGATGTGATGGATGGAACGAAATGGAGGGATAGGAAATTTGGGGATTGAAATAAACCACTCCATCATTCGCCAGAGACGTCCGGAAAAAAACCCAAAAACCTATGGTTTAGAGTGGGCGGTCACCGGGAACCGAACCTGGAACCTTCAGAATGCTAGTCGCACGCGTTATCGCAGCGCCACATCGCTCTGTTCCCAGTAATACACAATTCAGTCATTATGAAGTGAACTAATAATTGCAGATATGACTTTTATTACTTATACATATATGATTTTATGGCATTTTAGTAAAACTTATGACTATGTTAATTAATAAATAAATACATAAAGGGATTTATGTTTAATGTAAGGGATAGTTAGGGGAGGGTGATTCTCTTGAAATTCTTCGTGTCATGTCCTTTGAACATGCTGAACTTAAATACCAATTTTTATTGTTATCCGACATTTCGTGATCGAGTTGTGCTGTTCTCTCTGTCTCTCTCTTTCTATCTCTCTCACACACATACAGACGCACACACGTACATATTTTGATAAAAGTTATATTTTGGGATTTAGTGGACCTCAAAATGTATATTACGATAATTGCGATATCGAATCTTGTTTGGAATGCAATACTTCCTCATCCTATATAGGAAGGTAGCAGAGAATTAGAAACTACAGCATGAAATTAGTTACAGACAAAATGAAGATATTATATCCCATGGTAAATATTCAGTCAAAACCAAAATATTACTCAAGATAAACCTTATATCTCATTCAGATATTTAGGCTATGGTCAGCTACAGAAAAGATATAACAATAAACCGATCCAATATAGGGGGTTTGATTCATCATTTTCGGGACATAAAAATAAGAAAGATACACAGTTCATGTTCTTTTAAATAATGGCAATCCTAGTACTACTGTATGGCGGCAAAACATGCCCTTCCATAAAGAAACACCCCATTTTAATAAAAGCCGCAGAAATGAGATTCCTCAGAGTTATTAAAGGTTGTGCAGTAATGGGAACAACAATAAGAACAGAAATATGAATAGATCCAACGTCCGTAAAGCTTAACACTTAAAGAGAAAGCCAGTTAAAACACTTTCAAAGAAAGCCACAGAGCAGAATCCAAAAACAACATTTTATTACTGGTATAAAGGATGATGATACAGAAATACCTCATAAAAGGAAAAAGGGAAGGCCCAGGCTACACCATAAATTGAAGGAGAAGAAGATGAAGTTTGAATAAAATAATATACCTAAGATATATTTACTGTGCACAGTTTACTTCCACAATTTGTTTGGTTGTATTGGTGAACTCAAATAAAAACAAACTGTTATATGCCTAAATTTTCATAGTGATAGGAGCAGGAAAAGTGTTATGTGTAAAAATGTACCCTTTTTCAGATTTATTGCTTTTTATAAGTATGTAGAATGATATCAATATACGCGTATAATTTGAGGGGGAATGTGGATAGTACTTAAATCAACGTATCTGAAGAATGCACCCCAAATGAAAATTGAAGCATTTTCATCTATAGTAATACCAAGATATAGAATAATGGCAGAATAAAATCAATTTATTTGCAGTAATTAATTAAAGGACTAAAAACTAGCAAAACTTCCATCTGTTACACTTGCTGCGGAATTATTTACCACACGGTGGAGACGAACTCCACTTTAAAAAGTTCTATAAGTCAAATTCGGACATAAAATTCTAATTGTTAATACTTAAAACGAAATGTTTTAGAGTTTAGGTAATTTTAAGATATTTCGTTTTATCAGTTTTCTAATTTTTTGAAAACTACAGCGGTTTTTCAACCTTTTTGAGCGTTTACAAACATATTTTCAATGGTTTAAGTACACATTTTTAGCATAATCGCGCTGAAAATGTGTTTTGAATGGACAAAGGAAGAGAATATCAAAGCCAAAAGCTATTAACGTTTTTACTGTACTTCCTTATTATGAAATTTTAGTTCTCAAATTTAGTTCTCCGTCAGTTTAAAGCATATGTTGGTGACATTATCAGGATAAGTCTATTAAACGATGTACAATTATTTTGTTAAAGATCATAATAAGAAAGATGAAGTATTCATTGCAATTTTTTAAAACATTAAGGCAAATAAAAGTATTGAAAAACACCAGAATGTGAACAGTAAATTCGTTTGTTCTTTACAGATATTGAGCGACTCACAACTGACTGTTGGGTTGCAATTCACAATTAAACTGCACTGTCCACTTATCACTTATTCACTTCTCGCAAAACTCAACTCAACCGAAGTGCTGTCCAGGCATGAAAGCCCCTTTATATAGCTCTCGCATATAAGCAGAACTTTCGAGAACAAGAACTTACCGGAACCGGTAAGCCATACATAAAGGAGCGTTTATTCCACGCTGTCTATTGTTCTATTCTTTTCGCACTCGCTACTGTTCCGACTGCTTGCCGAAGTCCCCACCCGAATACTGGCGGCCCTCAGGTAGTTACACTTGCAGAGCTGATCTTCCCGACCAGTGCTGTCCTAGCGGGCTAGCCGGTCTAGGTGTACCACCAGCATCGTCCCTCAGAGCAGCCTCTGGATGCGGTAGACGGCATTATTTATACTCATCACGCGGTTATTGAAGCATGGGGCAACGCCCCTTGGTCCGCGTAGGGCACAATAGCCATATCAAATCACCTTGCTGAAAACCTTGGCTGCTAATCTGGCGGTCGTAACAGGTCTTCGTCCGATCGCTAGCTACCTGGAAGTGTTGACAGACCATTTCTTGCACGTCGTGAAAAAGGGTCCACAAAGTTCTCCATTTAGTCGATTGCTACTGTTCCCCCGCAAGGAGCCAGATCGCATAGAAGGTGCAGCTGCCTGCCAAAGACCAAGCTGGTTGGTGTCAACTCCGTGGTGTTGTGTGTCGACGGGTGGTAATCCAGCAAGAAAAGCTACACTCTGGATATCCCAGTTCAACTTTCCACAGATGAGTCTTGATGTGCCGCTCGGGTACATGACTGCGGGTGGAGAGACATTGTACGCGTCTTGTGTACTCCAAGTTTCTCCACTGTTTCCTTATCAGGATCGACTCGACGTTTGTGCCCTGATCGCTGTGTAACTAACGGAATTCCAAATCGCCATAACATTTCTTCCACCAAGGAGCCTGCGATTAATTTTTTTGTCTTGACTCCTGGTAGGAATTACATACACCTTCGGCCACTTGGTGAAGTACTCCATAATCACCAACAAGTACCTAAGAGCCCTATCGGACGCAGGGAACCTCCCTGCTACTATATAGATTGCGACGCGTTCTGACGGTGTTTCCACGTTATACTGCTTAATGCGACAACCTATCCACGTCCGTCCATAATCTCAACCAGCAGTATCTTTGTCGAAGCTTGTCAATCATTCAGTTGGTTTCAAGATGTCCTCGCATGTACTTATTTCAGGACCTTAATCCGAGGAAGGATCAATTGCTCTCTCAGGTTGTTCCCGTCAGGTAAATCCCAAACTATGAACCTTGCTCTTCAGTGCGCCCCACAAAGCCCGGAAGGACGTATACGCACTATTCTTAGGCGAGATGTCCTCCCAGCTCAGCCTTGTTCCTGCCATTAATTCTCCCAGAAACGGTCGCAAGTCGGAATCCTCCAACTGTTCCCTCCTCAGGTCTGCTCTATCCCATCCATCTGTAAGCACCACCGTAATCACTCGGATAGCTGCGGGACGCTCCTTATCCTCCATCCTAGTGCACTGGTAGCACTCTGAAGAGCATCTTCCTGACAGGCAATCGCATTGCTGTGACCCTTCCTTTCCGATGTTTTTATGTGAAGTTGTATTCTTCTGGACCGAACAATCTGTCTGAACCTCCAAGTTCTTAAAGCTTAATAGCCAGGTGAGGGCGGAGCGGTGTGTTGTCAGGTGGAATAGCTCACCGCACAGGTACTTATGGAAGTGTTCCAGACCTTCATAACTACCAGGGTTCCCGACCTGTAACGCAATAGTTCTTTTCCGATTTGGAGAGCGTCTTGATCTAGTACGCTATTGCCCGCTCCTGCACTCTTGGATCTGGGGTAGTACACCTCCAATACCACTGTCACTGGCGTCGGTGTCCACAATGAAATCGCCGCCGGGTTGTGGAAAACCCAAAACAAGCGCACTACAGAGTGCTGACTTTAGCTCCTGGAACGCATCCTCGGTCTCTTCTGTCCACATGTAAGTAGATGAGTGAGGAACTTTGCAATGTTGAGAAACGCTTTTCGAAACGCGGTAGTACCTGCGTATACCCAGGAAACTGCAAAAATCTCGTTCATCTTTTGGGTGAGGCCAATCTCTCGCAGCCCGAGCCTTCTCCTTATCTTTGCACCTCCCTGCCAAAGAGTAATTACTTTTTCGAGTTTAGTTTTAGGTTGGCTGTCTGTCGTCTCCCTTATTATTCTGGTAAAGTTCTTAGACGATCCTTGAAAGTGCTGCCAATAGCAATGTTGTCTTTTAGGTATATCAGGCAGGCGTTGTATATCAATCCCTCATCACTGATTTCATCAAGCGCTGATAGTGACTGGAACCTTGCAGAGGCAAAGGGGCATAACCATAACATGCCACAACCGCGGTCTTTTCCTTACCCTGAGGAACACTGCCATTTCTCAATATCCCCATGACAAGTCCGAAGTCGAGAACCCCTGGGTACTAAACAAGAGTGTCTAGAATATCATCAATCCAGAGTGAAGGAAACGTTCCTTTCCGATAACAGCCTTCAACTTCCTGTAATCTACGCAGAAGCGTAGTTGTGTTCTTCTTCTTCTTCACCAAGAACACAGGGGAGCACCAAGAGCTGTTAGACTCTTCGATGCTGCCCCTGGATCTCATGTCCTGCAGAATGTCTCTTGGCCCCGCTTGCTTCGCCAGAAGAACAGTCTTGGTAGTTGCCGGATAGCCCGGGCGTCTCCGATGTCGGCATAGCGTAATACTCGGTCGGTTCGGCCGAAATCGCCATCCAATTGGCTGAAAGTGGACTGGTATTTTATAAGCAGGTGCCGGGTTTTCTTCAGTTGTGGTGAGGTTGTCGGGCGCCCTGCTCCACAAGTCTTCCATTTGGGGTCCCAGAACTTCAAACGGTGCTGGTTCCTCGAATCCGTGGTTCGGCGATACACTCGCAGCTAGCTTGCATTCCCCTAACTCCGTTCTGGCATCGGTGTCCTAGGCTTCAGCAGTCTTACAGGTACTTCCTCCCGGCAAGAAAACAATGCCCTAGAGACGCAAAATCAATCCAATGTTGCCTACCGCTGCAAAACCAAGTTCCTTAAACCCTGGCCTCCCAGTCGCGCTTTCACCACCACCTCACATCTTGCAGCCACAACCACATACTCTGAGGATCACCCTGCAGATCCCCGGATGTTATTTGGGGTTCCGGAACGGCACTAAGCCTCGACCATGATTCTAGACTGACTAACGTCGACCGTCACCTTGGATCCTAAGGGCATCAAGTCCCAGTATCACATATTCAGTCAGCCCCGCAAAGAACACACACAACCATGCGATGCTTCGTCCTAGGGTGATCTCCAGCAGGATCTCCCTCTCCCAATGCCATAACCAGCTGGTAAGGCCGATTCGATTTCCTCTAGGATAAGCTTTTGCCACGCCAGATCTGATTACAGTCACGGATACACCTTGTCGATTAATACCCGGTACGGCTTCCCTTGTATTCAGCCGTCCGCATCAGGGCTGTAAACCATTCTTTTGCCCCAGGTACGCAGCATCACTCGAGGTGGTGGTGAGGACGTCTCCGACGTACCCAACTCCACACTGGTGCTTATTCGTTTCTAGCCTGCTCGTGGTCTTGGTATAGAAAGTCCTTAAATAGATGTCCTGACTGACCACACCAACACACAGTTGAAAATCTTCGTTTTCCTCCAGTTAATTCTCTATCCCTTCAGTATTGAGCGCTCCTGGTCTTCGAGTTAGGTGCCGCTTGGTCGCCTCAACGTGGCCGTTGGCACTTTGTTGATGGTATTTTAATCGCCGAGCATCAGAAGCTCTTTTATCTCCGCATTATGCACCCAGTTGACAAATCAGTGAGCAGGTTCCTGGGATACGTAATTGGGCGGGATGTCCAGCAGAGATTTATTCACAAACTTCAATTGCCAGCGTGAACTCCTGCATCGTTTACCCTGGCTGCTGCAGCTTTGACTTGAGTTGACTACGATAGGTTGATGTGATGGCTCCCAAACCGGGTTTCGAGGGCTTCCAGATGTCTACGGACACCGCCGACTTTGGAATCGCATTCAGAATTTCTGCTGCCCATCCCTGGAGGCTGGCTATTAGCTGAGTGACTTCCTCTTCTGTCGGTGGAAGACTTCAAAAGTTGATGTTGGGTGGCTTGACACAGGCAGATGTTATGTGGTATCCAGGCGTCTCGACCTTCAAATCCATAAGTCTTTCAAGTAGCATTTCTTCCATCATGACGTTCAGTTCCTTGGCGTTACCGTCGATTCCCTTTCAGGACGCTGAGCCGTTCCCGGCGTTTTCCAGTTCGTCAATGAGTTGGTGAAGGTCTTTCACCTTTCCGCCGAACTCCTCCATGACTTTCTCTACGTCGTTAATAGTTCCGTCTTCATCTTGGACATTTTTGTCTGCGTCTTGTCCATTCCGGAATTCACTTTCTCTTCCATCTGCTCCATTGCGAAATGTATGTCGTTATTTCACTTCCCATCTTGTCTATTCCAGAATTTACATTTTCCATTTTATTCTTCAACTTCTTCTCTCGGATTCCATTTTCGTCTGCATTTTCTCTATTTTTTTCAATAATTTTTTAAACATTTCCTCCATCATGGCTTCTATACTCCAATTCTGACAGTAATGTAACAAATGAAAACACGAGTTACTCAAAAACACACTGTATTTATCACTAGGCACCCGATGTAACACAAACGTTACACTTAAATTACTTTGGCCACAATCAGAATGTACAACGCAACTGATCCGTCGAATCAAATCACAATTGATTACAATGGATTACAACTCACAATTAAACTGCACTGTCTATTTTTCACTTTGTCGCTTCTAACAGGGCTCAATTCAACTGAATTGAACTGCGTCGGGCATGAACAGTCCCTTATATATCTCGCATACAAGCGGAACTTTTGAGAACAAGAACCTACCAGAGTATGCGGAAACGAAGGTTCCGAAACAGGTAAGAGGCACATAAGATAGCTTTCATTCCTCGCTGCCTATTGTTGTTGCACCCACTATTGTTCCGACGGCCGGGAGGCCAAAGCACCCCTCTCAGTGCCGGCGGCCCGCAGGTAGTTACGCGCGCGCGGTCACAGCATTAAAAATCTGACTATTTCATTCACATGAAATCATTCTTCTACCAACTGTCCTTATTAAACCATATACTTCAATCTATTTGTTGTTAATAGAGACAAATTTTCATTACACGTTTCATTGCTGGTATAAGAAGAACACATTAGGCTAAAGCGGATCGTTCTGCGATTACTTTGAAAGTCCATGCTGTTTGCATGACCATGAGAATAAACGAATAGGGACAAACCACTTGAGAAAAGCAAGTACTTGAAAATTGAAAGCAATAAGAGTGAATGTCTCGGAAATGATTTAACCAAAACCATTTTTTATTACATAAATTGTGTTTAACGAGATCTCATTTTAACTGTCTCTTACGGTTTACCAGTTATATAATATTCATTCAGAATGAAGGTCTTCAGAGATTGTTTGCAGACAAATCAAGATATACATTTTATTTGTCACGCAATTATCTTAAACATATAGTATTTTAATCAATCGTTAGAGCCATTTTTGAGAGAATTAAAAATAACGGAAATTCT
This sequence comes from Deroplatys truncata, assembly GCA_030765065.1. Lineage (NCBI taxonomy): Eukaryota > Metazoa > Arthropoda > Insecta > Mantodea > Mantidae > Deroplatys > Deroplatys truncata. The sequence continues at coordinate 156,972,373 of CM060978.1, forward strand.
TCCATTTAGAGGGTAGTTTGGATTGTGGGGATCTTCAAAATCTTCGTGTCGCTAAACTTAAATTTCAAGTTCGGTATTTAATCGACTTTTTGTTTTTGAAGTTTGAGATATGAACCTTTCTCCAAAAAAATAATATATTTTTTAATTCAAGGAACCTCAAAACGTGTACTTCGATGAAATCTGGGTATCGAGATTTTGGGTGGGATAAAATATTTGCTCTACTCACTATTAAGTAGTAGAGAAAGTAAAAATGAGAATTCTATCTCAGTTAAATTGGCTGTTAGAATTTTAAGTGGAGACGAATACCTTATGGAGTCGTACACCTAGTTCAACAGGAAGAAGAGGCAAATCCAATTCACTCCAAAAATACTACCGTCAAAAGTCACATATGTCACAAGGAAATATTTACGAAATTTATGTCTAACATCAAAACAAATCCACGACCTAAAACTTACCTAGCACCAACTTTTGCAACACACTATCTCTAATGGCCGAAAAGGTGGACAAACTCATACAAACCTTCCTAACTGTCTTTGTGATCTTTTAAGCAGCTTAATTATTTTCACTTTCTTTCTGTAACAACATTCTGTATTAACATTGTACACTCTAATGCAACACCTTTAGCTCTTTTTTGTTTTACTTAATACATCTGCGCGTTTAGAATTACATTAAAAGCTTACTGGCTTAAAGTCTCTACAGGCAGGGGAAGAGAACTTGCAAGGTAAAATTCTCTTAAGGGGAAATGGTTTCATTTCGAGCAGAAACTTTCAGTCATTATTTATTTTGAGCAACGGCATACCTTAGAAAGTAAAACTACTGAACAAATAAGTTGCTGTAGCATCACATTGGTTTGGCTATCTACTGTCTGTTTATTTTTACTAAGATGATTTTCAACTCACAGTAATAATAATGGATAGGATAAATCAATTTTCGTGGTAAATAAAACACACTATTCTTTACGGTTTTACACATGAATTTATTTCTTTTAAGCCGTTTTTCTTTTACACGGTTTTAAAGTTTGCATTTCATCCAAAAATCTAGAAAACCTTAGATTTCGTTATTTTTAATGAAACTTTTTATTTCCCAGGTCCTCCATACCATTCGATATTAGGAAATTACACTTTACTATCAGCTATGATATGATCAGAAAATCAATCCCGCCATGTCGAAGACGAAAATTAAAACATAGTGCATCATTTGTCACAAATCGATTAAATTGTTCGGATGCTCTTTAACACATACATAAAAAGGCCAAGGTCGGAGTAATTAGTGGATTTACTTCATTGAAGTAGCGTACTAAATATCTCTGGTTGTATAGTTTTGTTTGGTTCCCCTAAAACTCGGAAAAAGTTCACATTTTACTTTCCGTTTAATAAGAGTTTATTATAATGCAAAACATTCATCAGTGCAAATTGACTTCCTGTTTTTCAAAATCTGCACTTTGAAATGCTGGAACATAGTCCATTCATTTCATTATTAACATTAATTTTTTTCCTCTGCAGGTCATATGTGGCCTTGTTTTCCTTTTAATGGTAAAAAAAGTACAGTTTATTCTCTTCTTTATTTTTGCATATGCAATTTCAGAGTCGCAAAATACACTGGCTGGCAATACTTTATAGAACCGCTAACATTACTAAGTATTTTTTCCTACTTAGCTTTTACATGAAATGCCATTTTGTGCCTTTCTACATACACGGACACTGTGTCATTACTTCCCAGAGCCTCTCGATTATAAAGTAACCCTATAATTCGGCTAGATGCAGCTCATTATTTTTCTACATTGCTTTCCTAATTGTTTTTCTATACGGAAATAAATGAGATTAGTATACAAAGTGACTAAACAGAACTGAGCGTTAACATAAATAAACAGGGTCAGTGAATCACCAGAGTAAGCTAAAAATGACATTTCATAGGCGAGATGACAGTTGAAATTGTATTGCGCTCTCAAAATTGGTAACATCTTATTAAAACCATCTGCAAGGAGAGTCGAAATTACAGGCTCGGATGTACGAGAAACTTTAAAATATGATTATCTTTTTATATAAAACAACCGTTTGTGCAAAGAAACGATTGCTTTAAACGAATGTAAATGTTTTTCTATTACTAGTATTGGCATGTTTGAGAGTGACATCCTCAAAAATATGTCGTTTTATCCCATGTCTGTATTTCCTTTCGTATTGGGGTTATTGTTACGAGGTCATTTTCACATAATTATAAGTCCCCCATAATAAAAAATTTTACATACGCTCAAATTTACAATTCAGTTTCTATTATTTCAAAATTCAAAAACTAATTTCTTCCTATGAAGCTTAAAATTTGTATGAAGTTGTTTCCAGTAAATTTTTCAAGTTGAAACAAACACTAAAGGTTTCTTTTGTAAACATTTTAGAAAAAAGTAACAACAGTCATGCACCTTTTTTGGAAAGAATGCTTAATGCTCCTTTTTCATTCCTGAAAATGTTATAAGGAGCCAACCCTTACCTGGTTCTAGCACTCTGCTTAATGTTTGTCTAATGTTTCCTTCCCACCTGAAACCGACCTGTGTTCCTAAGTTAATGTTTTAGTGCCAGACGTTTGAATCAAACCAATACGAGACGGAATAATCCAGGGGCTGGTGTAGGCTTTTGTTGAAGAATGCTTTCCAGCCACTTAGGTGAAATGTTTCCATACTTCTCCCCTTTCGCCGCTCACTTAGACCTGGCCTTTGTTCATGTGTTTGTATTGAAGTTTAAATTAAACCAATAAGAGACTGGCTCACCCAAGGCTGATGTAAAACACAGATGATAAGGAGCGATCACCAATATTAAATAAAGAAAAACACTATAGGTAGCCAGAAGCATCAACACGTTTCCGTGCACTCAACTGTACACTTGGCAACCGAAGCACGATTAAAATGTTATATTCAAACAGTTAAAATAAATTTTACCAAATAGCCACTAACTGACCACAGAATGTTTGTTAAGTAAATATTCAATAAAATCAGAGAATATGACTCAGAAAAACAGAGGCTAAAATTGACGGTATCTAACTGACCGGGACTGCGTGGCTGTAAAATAACAAGGAAACTGGAGAGGGAAAAGGGAATATTTAACAAGTAAGTGAATTCGCTTGAGAAGGAAATGACCGCGTGGTTGTTCGACATGAGAAAGCTGCTTGCTGGCGAGACTTGAAAGTTTACACGCGAATCTGGTGGAATCTACGGCCACCTGTTTGGGAACAACGAAGTCTTCTGTTGAACACGAAAGTAAACAATATAATGGTAATGAAATACTGTAACGGTGCGAGGGGATGTAGGCTACATCTCTTAATTATCCGCTGCAACATGAGGAGGCTATACTGCCAGTGTTTCATTGTGCTGTTTTATATTACTTCTATATAGTGTCCATTTACCTATTTTCACATTTTTGTTTCTTGTTTACATATTTCAGGTGCTCTCTCCGCATTTGTTTACCTTACTTCCCCATAGTTAAAAAACAGAGGCACTTGTTTCCGCTTGATACTGCGGGTCAGCCATATGATACAGGTTGTTAGCGTTTCTCAACTAAAAAAAAAAGTTCGGGTTCTGTTGGAGTGAAACTGTTGTGCTTGAAGTTTCCATTTCGAGTAGTTTCTCTACTTAAAGTGTATATACCATAATGTACATAGAATCCGATTATCATTTTATAATAAGAGACAGGCTAAATGGGATGAAGAAATATTTACCATTTTTTGCTAAAATATGAAAATATAAAGAAAAATTACAAAATGTTATGAAATATGTGTATATCTCAAAGTCTTAAGGGTTTGGAGCAAATTTACTTCATTAGTTTAAAAAAATAGACTTCGCAGATGTCCATATTTAAAAATAAAATATAAAATAAAATAAGTTACATGGCGTTTGCAGATTTTATTCATTGTGAAAACCCAAAATTTAAAAAATGAAAGAAAAAGAAGTACTCTTTACTTTGGCCTGGCTTAATATTAATCACAGTATTCCACTAAATATGTATACCGCTTTGCGAAAACAAAAACTCTTCAGGAGTAGACGGCGTTTAATTTCGCATGTGATGTCACACAGAGGAAATGCTGTATTTTTTCAGTTATACCTGATTTGTTGGAAAGAGTGGGTTTTCTAGATGTGTTTCACGGAAAACTGTCCGAACAGAATTTCTGGAAAGCCTGGTTCATTGCTAACAGAAATTATTTTAAAATCCAAAAATCGCAAATCTTACAAAATACGAAGAAAGATGGGAATTTTTATAAAATATGAAGATTTTACCAAACTATTACGAAATATGACAGTTTTTATCACGTGCAATGAATTCTACACATAAGAAAATTTAAAAATATTTTTTCTATTATGGTAGCAAGCATAGTTTGGAATTGAAATTTGAGTATTGAAGCTCTCCAATTATAATCGCAGAGTTGTCGTAACTGAAGACTACAGAGAAACATATCGGATGTTGCTATCACACAACTTTCTCTGCCCAAAAACATTTAGTTTTTATATTTGTCTACAAATCATCCAGAAAGTCTTGTTTTATATCAATTCCTGTTAATATCCATAAGTGCTGGCAGAAATAGCTTTGTTAGTTATACAGAACCATATATGAGTTTTAGAAGGTCGCCATAGGCATATTCTTTGCAGTAGAGGAGAAACAAGATAACGTTATTTAGCACTTTATTGTATACAAAATATGAATGAATAAATCGTTTGAAGGAAATTAAATTCAAACACTTAATTCTCTGTGTTAATATCTCATAATGCGTAGTTATAATCAAAATCGTTAGAAAAATTTTTTGAAAAAAAAATAACGAATAACTGTCCTTGTAAATACTAGTTTGGGGTGGAGGAATTCCACGAATCTTTATGTTATATCCTTGAAAAATCCTGGACCTAAATACGAAGTTTGGTATTCATGCCTTTTCGTTTTTAAAGTTGTCCTCTGTGCAGATACGTGGGCTAGCATATGAATCTCTTTGTAAACATGATTTTTCTTGAGTGCAGATGACGTGCATTTTGAGGTAGTATTTTTAACACTTAAATGATATCAGTGTAATTATATAATATAAAATATAATATCAGCCCCCCTTAAAGCAATATGTGTATAAATTAATATACAAAATGAATGGAACAGTCATTATATTATGTTTATATTATTGTGTACACGTATAATAATGTTATGTGAATGTATTACGTAATTTAACAATGTAGGAGCAAAATACATTCCGTAGCTAACAAAATTACAATGCAGAAGTCGAAAGTTGCTAATAATGAGGTAACCTTGAGACAACAATAAATTAGAAAGTTAATAATGGTACTAATCATTCTTGGAACAATAATGTAATATTTAAAACAGTTTATATATAGCGAATCAACAACTAGAAAAAGTTTAAGTTAAATAAAAGTATTCTATTGGAGTAAGATTAGCCAATCAGAGACTTGAAATAGAGGACATTTACAGATTCAGGCGGCAGACGATACAAGACAGCGTTCACAACCGGACGCTACAAGATTGCGTACCCGATCGGTATGATACGTGTTCAATGCGAGATAAAAATTCATTGCTGTGAGAATTATATAATGATTACATGCTAAAAAGTAAAATTAATAATAATTTCACAGCTCTACAGTAGGATATACCAGTGAAGTGTTATTTATTCGTGTGAAGGATTAATAAAGAAAGTACAATACAATTATAATTTTGTGTAAGCCTTGTTCTTTAGCCGCACCAGCCCTGCTAAGAGATACGTGTTCTAAAAATTACTATTGACGCATCCGAGGCACACATATATAATATTTAAATAAACATTAAAATTGAAAGTCGATTTTTTAAACGTGGGGGCAAAGGCCACCGGAAAGTTTGTATCTTAGTGGGCTGTAACTACTTCAAGTTTGGCTCTCCAACAATTCAACAAAAACCTTCAAGTTCCTGTGAAAGTTTTATCTAAAATTTTGGGTGGAATACAATACTTTACCTATGAAGCAGTAGAAAAAATAAACACATTGTAAAAAAAACTAATATTAAGATGAAAGCAAGCAGCAAGAAACTAAACAATCATATTGGTGTGATACACAGTTTTCACAAAACAAACTTCTTTTGTTGTTTAATGCATACTGATTCCCTAATGGCAAAAAATATAATATTTTTTATTACCTGAGTGTCAAGTAGTACATCTTACAGAAGTTTACAAAGCAGACGGAAATTCTCTTTTGTTCTAGTAATTTCCAAGTAATGGAAATCATAGGCCTGTAATTTGAGTAATTTTCATGCTACAAAAATTAAATTGAGTTTTATTTATTGACGCTCTTTAACCACTATAGTTCTTAGCGCCTCATTCTATATTGGGCCTGAAAGACCGGACATTTATCACAGATGGAAATTTTGGCTGTTTGTCAGGCTTGAGGTAAATCTGCGACACGAGACCACCGGCTTTACTTCCGTTTGAAAGTAAGCCATACTAAGGACTTTTACGCCCGAAAAAAATCTATTATCCTCCACCGGATTTGAACCCGCGACCTCGGGAACTAGATGATAGCATCGTACCCCTAGACAACGAAGGACGACATTAGTGCTACAATTTCTAGAAATGGTTATTCCACATACGAAACATGAATTCACAGAACTGACTTTGATATTGTATCTAAATATGATGAGAATGACAGACATTGTTATAACAAACAAAGAGAATCAATTTTTTCTGCTTCTTTCTTCATGCATTAGACATTTATATCTAGCAATCTACATATTCGTACCTTATTCCCATTAGTACCACCTTTTTTTTTTAGTTGTTGAGTTTCAGTAAAAGATTAATCCCCTGGCCGCGTTACGAGCGCTGCGCAGGTTAAGGTGGTAATGGGGTTGCAACTTTCTTCCAGCCTGCAGGGCAAATGTAAACAAAAGTTCCCCCTTAAAAGTAATGCTCGAACAGTAAATGTCGTTTACGCCGCCTAGAGATTGTTAAACATGTGTTCTATTTTCCTTAACAAAAATCCTCAACCCGACTTTAAAAGCACATCCTATGGATTGAAAATGAGAAATCGTTTATAAGTATAATATTATGTGTATGATTTTTGTCGAAATTCCTCCAGGAGTTCAAAGCTTATCCTGAAACATGGGGTAAACGCGAGATGAGAAATGGTGATTCAGAACAATTATTAAACTTGTGAGTTCACCTATGCGACTTTACAAGTGAAGCAAGCAATTGTTACTTACGTTAGCCAGCTGCTCAAATCACAGCACATGGTAGTCAGAGTATTTTCAATTTCAAACTTTATAAAACGCTACTAGCCTAATGCTGACGATGTTACAATAACCGGACAAGCGTGAATGTTATGATTGCAGCCGGATATGTGCTCAAAATGTGTTATACAGGTGAATCACCTAAAACGTGCACCGAAAATATTTCGGAAATGGAAAGTGCTATTGATGTGAAGTTTTCACAGCATTGATTGGTCATCAAGGGCTCGTACATTTAGCCTATAAATAGATTTGAATAATACTGAGAAAGTGTATTTTTTGAGCAAACATACAATTTTTAAATGGAAAAATGCCTAGTTACATCAACAGAATAAAGGTACGGTAAATTAGAATGTCAATGGTCTTTGTTACAGGATTCTAGTGCAAGTGGTTTACGAGAAATCGTGTTTTGAAAAGTTTCCACCCCGACAATTGTTTGTCCCATTCAACCTGCTTATTTGCTCGGTACGATCTTATGTTTGTTTGCATTGTGTTTTCTGTCCATTGATTGCATTGCGACTTTCTGGTCAGTTAGTTTGTGACAGTTCAAGCAGTACGTCGTGAGTGGAAGATGGATTTTACTAATGCAGAAAAACCCGACAACCTCTTCAAACAGTTACGTGAACGTGGTACTGTAACACCTAGAAAACGTAACAGAAACACACAATGTTTTGACTGCCGTTGCAGTAGATCCGCGAATTAGTTCCGGCACAATCGCACGTGGAAGTGGCATAAGTCAGGCATGTGTACTGCGCATTCTCCATCGACATCCATCCCTATCACATCTCTCTCCATCAAGCGCTGCATGGAAACGATTTTGAGAATCGTGTTAACTTTTTACATGGGCATTAAGACACGATGCTCCAGATTCATTATGTATTTTGTTTAGTTATGCGGCCACATTTACTAATCATGGTCAGGTAAACCGCAGAAATATGCACTATTGGTCTGTTGGCAATCCCCGTTGGCTTCGTCAGGTGAAACGTCAGCATCCATGGAGTTTAAACGTGTAGTGTGGGATAGTGAACTATCAGCTCATAGGCCCTTTGTTCATAGAAGGAACAATGAACTCGCGCAAGTATCGCAGCCTCCTGACAGACCATTTGCCACAGATGCTAGAAGACGTTCTTTTGCAGACTAGAAGGAACCTGTGGTACCAACATGATGGCTATCCAACCCATAGCGCACGAAGTACTAGCGCTTGTCTTAACGAATTGTTTCCAAATCGTTGGATTGGACGAAGAGGACCTGTACCTTGGCCAGGCCCGTTCACCGGATCTGACCCCTTTAGACTTTTTTCTGTGGAGAAGGCTGAAAGACACTGTCTACAAGGATGTACCAACTACACCAGACGATATGACACGTATTACTGCTGCCTGCTCTGAAATTTCCGCTGAAATGCTAGAACTTGTGCAGCAGTCTTTCCATAGCAGACTGGGAGCGTGTATTGAAGCTGCCGGTGGTCATTTTGAACACAACCTTTGAAGTGCTATGTTCTCTTTACTTGTAAGAATCCACAGAAGTATTGTAATTCACTTTTGTTTTTCTTTAGTTTGTGCTACCACAGGTTGTAGAAGTGTCGGTGCGAAAAGCTTCAAAATAAGATTTCTCGTAATCCACTTGCACTAGAATCTTGCAACAAACGCCACTGACATTCTAATTTACCCTACGTTTATTTTGGTGATGAACTAGGCATTGTTCCATTTAAAAAATTGTATGTTTGCTCAAGAAATAAACTTTCTCAGTATTATTAAAATATGTTTATAGGCTAAATGTACGAGCCGCTGACTACCAACCAATGCTGTGAAAACTGCATATCAATAGCGCTTTCCATTTCCGAAATATTTGCGGTGGAAGTTTTAGGTGATTCACACTGTATATTTAGCATTTAACCTACCTCATAATATTAAGAAACTTTTATTCAAGACATTTCTGTGTACAATGCTTAGTTTTGGAGATATTATACAGTCTCAATTTAAATGGTCCACCCTGTATGTGTAAAAAATAGGCGGAAATCATGCATCTTGTAAGTCACGCTTTTACAGACAATTTGACCGGTGTTTGATAATCCATATTAGTGCATATTCCAGGGGAAAATGCATATTTTGCATTGTTTAATAGTATAGATGCACACATATTAAAGTCTTACATCATTTGAATGTGTTCCATTATTTAAGGTTGAAAAACAATCTGTAATTGCAACCGTGATAGAAGATCTCTCGTTAGAGGTCTTATAGTAATTGAAAGGCTGACATTTGCATTCCTTCCACAGTAATTTTCATTGCACTGAATATTAATAGCAGCTCGTAACATAATTCAATAAGGTATGTGTTTTTGAGGAATGGCACAATATCCTTATCCCTTCGGCATCATATTTCAAGTACGAGAAGGGTAATACACGTAGGACTTATTTGAAAAGAAGCTCAAAAGGATTTGAGGTAAATAATGGAAAATCGATCTCTCATTTTCTACTAGGAGTTCAAGAGTTGCTGGAGAAAGGAGGCCATTCAGGTACGATGCAATAAAGAAAAAGAAAAGGTAAGCCTTGATAACTCTCAGTGTGTGGTGCTTGAGAAGAAAGGCGTTCGGGTTTTGTAAAGCTCTAAGTAGGAATCATGAAAATATAGCGCACGATATTATTTGAATGTGAAGCTATAGACCACTGAAAGAACAGATTATGATAAACGGAAGATGTTACAAGACTTAAACTGAGTAAAAGTTTATTTGATTACAACAGAATATCTGTCAAGAGACCTTCTCTCTATTAGAGTAGGTTTCCATGTTGGTTTCACTAGTCTTGTATTTGGCATTCTTTATGTGCGTGCTTCTTCTGCTGTTGCTTAAGCTATTGTCCGTCGTTTACCTTAAAATTGGTAATTATTCAATGTTTAGAGTTTTATGTGGTGTCTGAAGCATGTAGTTTACGTTTTTTGTTTATTTAGTGGTGCTTATAATTCGTTTCCAGGACAATTGCACGAAGATTTGACTTCTAAAAGTTCGAGTTTGTTTTTCTTTACAGGCATTCTGTTTTTAAAATATCAACTAATTGCGCTAGAGATCTTTTGAAGTTTTTGAGCAATTACTTTTACACCATATTTTCTGTATTAAGTAACATAATTTCCATAATAGCTGAAACGGTTTTAATTCCTTGTTATTTTTGTTCTTATAGGATATTTTACTCGGTAGTATATTATGATGCGCTGTCGAGGAAATAACGATATATCGATCGAGCAATATCGACTGCAACTGTTTAGTTTAAAGATCTAACGTGTAGGAGAGACTCGTGTTTTAAAAATATTTGGGAAATAAAGGTGCATTTGAATGTACATTTTTGGTTGTGATAAAACCAGGGTTTACCTGTTCTATTTCTCACTAAATCATCAATATGAGTAATAAAAATGGTAGTCTATATACTGAATCCTTGATGAACATCTCGCTTCATAAGTATTTCTTTAAACATATGTAATATATTCTATGCACTTCTTTTATTTTGAGCAGAAGCTTATTATTTGTATTTTATCACTACATGTATTATGTCTACTCTGCCAAACGCTTTCTGAAAGTCAATAGAGCCGGCCCTCGTAGCCGTGGTCGCTGGAGTGGTCGCTCCGGCGCTCCGCCAAGCTGAGGGTCGCGTGTTCGAGTCCCTCAACGGGCATGGGTGTTTGTGTGTGTATGTGTGTTGCGGAAATAAGCGGTAGGATAACAGTGAAACACAGTAGCATAAACTGGATACAACAAGGAGCTTTAAAAAAATAGAAGCTATATGTGAAATTGGAGTTATGTTGAATTTAAGATAGCCACGGAAATATTGGAGAGTGCTTTAATAAACTTGTTTCTAGGGGATTTATACATTAATTATATTTCTGTGATGCTCATACATAGAAGAGCTACCAATGTATCTCGTAAATCACATTGATGAACAACGACAGCCCAAGTGGTTGCTATATAGCATAGTAGGATTAATACGTTTAAGGGAACCAATTGCTGAAATTTGACCAAAAATTTCAAAAAATTTAAAAATTAATTTTATGTCCAAAAATACCTTGAACGTTTAGCTTTAATCAGATATCGAGGCTTTTGCTCTCAGAGCCTTATAAAGCTTCAACACGCGACCTTTTAAATTCCCAAGAGCACACGGCCTAATGACCTACATTTACTTCCAATGACATCTCCTCGACTTTGAGTTTCCCCACACTTTTGTGCATTAAAAATGTTCACACGATGCAGTTTGTCAGCAATATTGTTGGAATTTTAGCAGAAACACAGAGAAAATAAAATTAAAAAACTGGCACGTGGATTTCTTTCTTTCTTTTTTTCACACTTTTAAATAACCAAGATATTAATAACTGATTTGACCCTGGGGATAAATTGTTACAAAATTGTATTTAAGGTTTTCTTTTCGGAAGCAACCAAAAGAGTAAAAACGAAAGTATGTGCAATTTCTGATTATTAGTATTGAAATAATGTAGTAGTATTTTTATTTTTTCAAAGTTACGATTTATGTACCAATAAGGTGGAACACCTGATTAATTAGTATAATAGAAGTAAAGTACATTTTTTCTCAATAAACATTAAAGATATCTACATGAAATTTAAAATCAATTATAATTGTAATATAGAAGTAAATGGCAACATTTTAAAATATTTAGATAAAAACTACACGCTTTAGAAATTTCACCTATCTATGAATATTCTTAAGATTATGATGGACTTTCAAATATCCTATATAAGCCTTAACATTTAGGGAACAAAAGTTCATGTGTGAAGGTAATTCTGATACTGAAGAAAAACTTCTTATAGCTATTGCGCCAGTGCGGGACAAGTGTAACAGAAAGAGTATGAGGTGGAATAATCATGCGACGGTAGCTTTGGTTACGATGCGCTAAACTTCCAAAAATGCAACCAATGATATCGGAAGTTAAAACTAGTCTGGAGAATAGTGCGTTGTGACACGCGCGCGCGCGCACACACACACACACACACACACGCGCGCGCACACGCACACGGTCCCGGTAACGGTAATGAGGCTCGCATTCGGGAGATCGGCAGTATAAATACCGCCAGCATTGTCCTAAATGATAGGCTTTCTCCAGGTTTTTTCGTCCTTATAATTGGCAAATACCGGGGAGGTACCCTAGCTTAGGCCTGGAACGTTTCCATTCCAAAACACCTTTTCCAAATACCATTTCATTGCATGTACCTCCAGTGTTCACCACCTGTGGTGCCGTCTGTAGTAAGAGCAGGGGTTAAACACCACCAAAGGAATTTAAACACACGAAAAATGACGGAAAAACCAAGCTATTTAATATAGAGGCAAGTCGAAGACAAAGGCTAGTGTTAAATTGAAATGAAATCAAATAAGATGTTGAGATTCACTTAGAATTATTTGTAAATGTTTTAAAATGTATAAGGGATAAACAACGTTAATTCATTTAATTTCATATTTTATGCCAAAAATTGTATTTATACGATCCCATTCCAATTATGACGATGATACATGTTCTGCCCTAGCGTAAATCCGAACCCGTAGGTCTTAAGGCGTGGTTTGCCATTGCTTTCTGTAGAACGGGAATGAAGTTGCATCAGATCGCTCGACCTCAGGACATTTTCCTACCACTAAAGGGAATCGAAACAGTTTTCTTTAGCATGTGCTGGTCACCACGCCATAGAAATTACCTTTGTAAGCCCATGTCAATGGAATATGCTAGGTGTATGTTAGCGAATTAAATTCGCTCTGGATATTTTAATTAATTATCATTGTCACCTTCTTTCCCGGCTATATTCCAGTAATGTGCAAAATTATTCCAACTTAAGATATACCTATGTATACTGGTATGCAGTGCGCGTCCATGTCAAGTCAGTAAAAGTAGTCCCGAAAGTACATATGTTACTACAATCAGAAGTAATTTTAACTCAATTGTCTCTGGAGGTGCACAGTTTATTTCGAGAATCTGTGCTATAGTGTGCGGTTATGATACACTTGGAATGAATTCAGAAAAATCCACACTTTTTGTGAAACTATTTCCAAAATTTAAGTAACCATTAAATATGGCTATCCAAACAAAAGTGTACTAAATGAGATCAGTGGTTTCAGAGATAAAACTTACTACTCAAATTTTACTCTGCAAATTTATGACCGAGTCAAAATGTTTCATGCGCAATAGCTTGAGTGTAGAAAAATGATATTTATCTTAATGGGTATTGAGAAAAACTGACAGATGCTCATGACGAGCTCCTTATTTTGAACATACAGCGGGATTTTTAACAGAATTTAGAATATATATGAATAAATGTGTATTTATACAATTTAGTATATCTTCAATTTCCCATAACCTTGCATATTTATGCGTTAATAAATATTTCTAAGTATTGCCTTTAAAATTACCTATATTACATATGTAAAGTTTACAGTTTAAGTTTACAGTAGATATATTTTTGAACGTACGTAAGAATTTCAATGAATTTGATTTGCATTTCATACGCATGGAGCACTTTTAACACAACTTTTTAAACTGTTGTTTTGAGAAAAATACTTCTTTTTAAAATGATTTGAGGAAAAGTGTTATTTAAAATGGGCCTGTAACAAATATTGGAGTATAAAAATCTACTGACAGCGGCTTCTTAAACAGCTTAAAGAGCGCTACCGGCAGAAGGAGACTTACTTACTTCCTTCCTTCCTTCCTTCCTTCCTCCCTACCCTTCCTTCCTTCCTTTCTTTACAATTTTTTACTAAGAGGTCTGTCCGAGTATCCCTTAAGAATTTATTTTTATAACACTTACTACCGAGAAAATTATGCCTGAGAAAAATCTTTTAGCAAACTTTATGTTAAGTGTGCGACAAATTTCTTCAGTTTGTATCTCTCTTTCTTTCTTTCTCTCTCTCTCTCTCGCTCGCTCGCTCTCTCTGGGTACAGTGATACCATAATTAACAACGAACTGGAATGAAAGTTTAGGTGGAAATTTTTGGAGAGCATCTTGTGAAAACTGAATTATTCCACAAGACTTAATGGAGTAAGAAACCGTCAGTCTCTGATTAAATTTTGCTTGTGTTAGTCACAGATTTGTAGTATGTGGGTCGTTTAATATAATGCTCAGGAGGCGCATTTTAGTCTACTTTTCCTAATCTCTGGAACTCGGATCGGCCGCTTTCTGTGGACATATAAATCACAGCGTAGTTGAGCTGGTCTCACCTACAGGTTTAATCATTTCCGCATGTTGCGTGGAATTCTGTTCGAAATTAGTCCGTGATCTTTGAGAGACTTCATCACTACATATTTCGACGTTACGTTGCCCATAGTGCTCATAACGCAAGTCGCTTTGAACGCGTACTGTGATACAAATTATGGTAATAAATGCGGCTTTACGAGACATTTTCGGACATATCATAATGTGTTTTTCTTCATTGTTGTGCTATTAATTATCTTCCTTGTAATTTTTTAACATTTTCTGTGAAGCTATACTACACTACTCCTTTTTATTTTCTCTGCTACAGTAAGTACTGCATTCCACCCAAAAATTCGATACCGAGTTTTTACCGGAAACACACGTTTTGAGCTCCCTAAGAAAAGCACTTTCAGAAAAAGGTTCGTGTATGTTTACGTGTATCAGTGAACAGCATAACTCAAAAACAAAGAGTTGGTTAAATACCAAACTTGGCATTTTAGTTCAGAATCATTCAAGGATGCGATTTAAAGATTTGCAAGAAAATGACCCGCTCCAAACTACTCTTTTCATAAACAAATTTTCATTATTTTTGATTTTCTCAAAAATGGGTAACGATTTTGATTAAAATAATATATGCTTATTTTCATGACAAATAAAATGTATATATTGAAGTTTCTGGGAATTGCTTGTAAAGTCCTTGTTGTTCTGAATGACCGTTGTATAATGTGCAAACCGAAAGAAATGGAATGTAGATCTCGTTAAAGCAATGCCAGCCCTCGCAGCCGTGGTCGCTGGAGCATGTAGCTTCGGCGCTACGCCATGCTGAGGATCGCGGGTTTGAGTCCCACCATGGGCATGAGTGTTGGTGTGTGTGTGTTGTGTGTGTAATTGCGGCAATAAGTGGTAAAGTAAACAGTAAATCACAGTAATCATAAACTGGGTAAATAAGAGAACTTAAAAAAAAGCACACAGTTTATGTAAAACAACATTTTTGTGGCATTAACCATTTCCGAGGTATTCTTTGCTATTGGTCTGTTTTCAAAGAATTTTTTTTTCACTGGTAAGTCGCTATTCCTTTTCTCTCGTAGTCATGCAAGGAGCATGGATTTTCAAAGCCATCACATAGCTTTTTAAAATCTGACTGTTTTTTGCTTTAGGTTATTGTATCCTTATACCTACAAAGAATGTGTAAATGTGTAATGAGTTTATCTCAATTAACAAGAATTAGATAGAATAATAATGTTTTACAAGTATAGTGTGTGGAAGACTGAGTAAAACTCGTTAATGCAACAATCAGATTTTTTATCAAAGGACTGTTTGTATAGGTAATTTCCCTATCTACCATTAATTTTAATTGCTAATAATGCTCTTCAAATTAGTATTTAATACCCAGCATTAGCTTCATGAAAAGAAAGATGGAAAATAAAGGGGATATCTCCAAGCTCTTGTTGGAACATTTACATCCATTGTGTGGACGTCTGTATATCAGCGACTTGCAACAGGTGTTGGCTCCGTGCCAGCCAGTTGCACTGATACACAGCAGCTGAGACAAATGTTCCTCACGAATTACACATCAGCAGTAAAAGGAGCAGGCGAATACAGTATTCTCCTCTTATTGAAGTTGCACACTGCGCAAATAGGCCTTTATCACATCTGTCTCTTTTTTTCTCTGCCTTCAGGTTTCTACAACTGCCGCTAGAGCCTATACTGCAGACGAAGGTTTTGACGAGGAACCAGCCACCTTTATACTTGCAGTAAACATCCCACCGAGCTTCTGCCTTAGATTCGATTGGTAATTTTATCAACCCTCTCTAAACTTCGGTTATTGGGTTCTTCTGTTAGATTCTTTAACAGGTGAAATCCTTTCTACAAAAGCCAATTATGTTTCTGCTACATTTAGCTGTAGAGAATATCTAGGATTCCTTTTATTCTTTTGGTTTATTACACAAAGTCTATTTTTGGAAACATAACTAATATGTTACATTCACATGACTACTTCTACCAAAGACAAATTCAAACATAATATCCATTATATTATAGTACGTACTGATATAAAAATTATTCGTCTTGTAACAAGCAATGAAAGTTGGGTTATAACATGTGAAAACAGCATTCAAATGTTTATTCGTAATGGTAACAAGCTTGTGATCGAGAGAGAGAGAGAGAGAGAGAGAGAGAGAGATTCGAAAACTTTCAACCATGCCCATTTGAAGACCCACACTTGGATACAGTGACCTTGAAATACGGGATATTTCCAAAACAACAGTGCTACGAAAAAATAAAAAATAGATATATTGCGCATTTTAATGAGTTCCACAGGCTTTTCCATCTTATAGCTTTCTAGTTACACAAGATTATGCAAAGTCTCATTAAATAAAGTGATATCACAACATATTCATAGGAAATTCAAGATGAACATATATTTCTCATTTCTCATGCTATATTTTAATCAAAATAATTAAACCCGTTTATGAGGGAAAAAACACCAAAACATTTTCACGTAAAGGTTAGTTTGGAGTGGGATGAATTTCCTAAAAATCTTTGTGTTGTATCCTTAGAAGATGCTGGAATTAAATGAAAATTATGGTGTATACCACACTTTTCGTTTTCCAGTTACACGCTTTGCATGAACGCACATCCCTCTGTCTGAAAATGCTTTTGTTTGTGCTAAGTGGACTTCAAAACGCGTATTTTCATTGAAGTCTCTGTATCGAAATTTTGGGTGGAATGCAGTATTTCATCTGCTTACTATAGGTAGGTGTCTTAGCAAGTTGAGCAAGGAGATTGACTCTACCTTCTGCTTTCTACTCTTTGGTATTTTTGGTTTCTCTTAAATGAAAGGTCCTTAATTTCATCCTTCCTATCCTATTAGGTTACCAGTACCTATTTACTGCTTTTGATAATTCTTGGCTTCCACCAATTTCATTTTCCTGTTGGTTTATATTTCGATACAATTTTGGGTAACCTACTATTGGTAACTCTGTTTAAATAATCAATAACTTTTTCTATGAGATTTTCTGTAATACTATGGATGTTTAATTCTTCCCTTATAGTTGTATTTCTTACTTTGTCCGATATTTCATATTCTATTATTAGTTTCAAAAATAACATTTAAAAATAAAAACTCAAACTTCTTGTGTTTATTTATTTATTTATTTGCTTGTTTCTTAGTAGTCCATCACTCGCTTCCGTATACTACAACTATTTTAATAAAATGGTAAAATTATCTGTACTGAATTTCTTTTTCAGAGTACCTATTTATGGTTCTGAAAGTACTTTGTTTTGAATATCTCTATCATAGTGGTATGTTAAACCAAGAGCTAAATAACTAAAATGAGCACTATTTATGACATCCTCATGTGTTATTGCTTTCACTATTATCATTAATAGTTCCTTTTTGTTGACAACTCAGTGATAATCGCCCACAAAGATGATCGGCTTATAGATACAAGCAGGAAGTGCAAAAGGGTAGAGAAATGTAACATTTAGAATACATTTGAATAAAATAAAATATGCGCTTACAAGTCATGATGATTTAGAAACTGGAGGGCACACCATAAGAAAGTCAGAAGTTTTAAATATTTGAGCTTAGTATTACAGCACAGGCGGCGCCGTGGCCGAATGTTTAGACCGCTCGTTTTCCACCCAGGCTTCGATCCCAGAGGCCCGTATGTGCGATTTGTGGTGGACACACGGGTTTTCTCCGGGTTCCCCCGCTATTCATTCCACCAATTGCTCCATCACCACCTTTCCTTTCATCAATTTCGCCTTCATTTCATATCACCTTCTTCCTCACTCTCATACCTGGCTACAAGCCGATCCCCCGTTCCGGGTTCTTCATTCTCTGATTCAATGTTCGTCTGCTCCTCTACAGGCATCTGACTCTAGGCGCGGTTGTAAGTCCTAGGGATGTAAAGTCTACATAAGAGGAGGATTAGCCGACTATGTAAGTTTTACAGCACAATGGATCATCAAAATTAGAAGAGATAAATAGATTTGCTAAAGATAATGAGTACTTCTGATGTTAAATTAATTACTATATGACAGTAACATTTTGGCAAAAACAAAGTAGTCTAAAGAGCAATCTGGTGTACATCTACATGACTTTCTCCACTCATAAAAAAACTTAGGTACTTCTTATTAATCGAGATAATCTATTATTATTCATTTAAATTCTTCGTTCTAGGCATAAGAAGGATAAAATACACTAAAATGATCGTCAGATTTTTCATAAGCGGATGGTTATGCGATGGCAATTCCATGCTGTTTGTATGACTACGAGAAAAAAAACGAAAAGGTACTTGACTACCTGAAATTTTTTTTTGAAAATTAAAACCAATAACAATGAATATCTCAGAATTGGTTAACGCTATAAAAATGTTACTGACATATACTTGTGCTTTAAGAGATCTGTATTTTTGTGTAGTGAGATTTTGTCCATGTCTTACGGTACAAATTATACAAAAGTCATTCAGAATGAACAGGTCTTCACAGCCTGTTCCCAGACAATTCAAGGCATACATTTTATTTCTTATGAAAATAGCTTAAAGAAATGGTATTTTAACAAAATGTTTTGAGCCATTTATAAGAAAATAAAAAATAACGAAACTATTTCCATGTAAAGGGGAGCTCGGCGTGGGGGGAATTTCCTCAAAATCTTCGTGTTACGACTTTGGAAGGTCTGAACTTAAATACCAAGTTTCG
The DNA here is from genome assembly GCA_030765065.1 of Deroplatys truncata. Lineage (NCBI taxonomy): Eukaryota > Metazoa > Arthropoda > Insecta > Mantodea > Mantidae > Deroplatys > Deroplatys truncata. The sequence continues at coordinate 156,991,464 of CM060978.1, forward strand.
TATTTAACTGACTTTCGTTTTGACTTATGCAGACACACATATGGACCGTTTTCTAAAATGCTTTTTTGGATTCAGGAACATCAAAGCATGTTATTTTCAGTGAAATCTTACTTCGACATTTTGGATGGAATAAAAAACTTTCTCCACTTAGTACGTAGTGGAGAGAGTGGTGTTATATGGTGCAATATAAGACACAATAAGAGACTTGGACAATAAGAGACACAGAAATAGATTTCCGGAGACGACAGCTGGTAAGTCAAGGAAGAAAAAGATAACGAACGCACGCGCGCGCGCACATGTGTGTGTGTGTGTGTGTGTGTGTGTGTGTGTGCGCGCACATAAAGAAACAAATGCTTGTGAAAAATAATATTTTTGTACATGCCTAGACTTTCACAGCTGGCGTTAATCCAGTAGAACGTGGTTTCCGGGTTTTTAGCCGTGATCTGGTTGAAGAGAATTTACCTAATGTTTCGCCTATCACCCGTCGGACATCTTCAGAGGAACTGTGACTCCTGGTGGTACTGCCAGAGTTGAACGTTAGTGAATTCTCATCAACTGGCCCACGGCTAAAAATCCCGGAAACTGTATTCTGTTCGAAAACAGTTTTTATTTAAAAATCATGTCGTACGTTACAAACCATAAAGTATTACTGTTAATTTGGAGGGTTATTATTATTATTATTATTATTATTATTATTATTATTATAGCTTATGATAAATTATGTCAATATGATTTCGAAATACAATTCGGATTTAACATGAGTTGGAGAGGGAAAAATATCTGTTACAGCAAATGAAAAGATTTAGTTTATTACTGGAGCAAAAGTGAAGATTAATTGTTCTGTTATTTCATAGTTTGATATTATGTTTTCTGCATTTTAATACAATATTTTAATTTGCTTTTATTGAAAATAAAGTAGAATTATCTGTTTTAACTTTCAAGAATTAAGGGCGCAAACAACGTGTAAAGAAAAGCAAGAAGAACGCATAGAACGTTTACGTGCTATAATGTACAATGCAATATTTGTTTTTTATAATTTCAGAGTGGAGAGTGATGCCAACCACATGCAATGAAATATTGCTTTCCTTTATAAATAAAGAAATATTTTGGCAAATTCTTGAAAGTTTTCCCTGCTAAAATAACTGCTAAGACTTAAATATACTTTATATTTAAGAAGAAATTATTTAGATGTCTTACTTTATTACGTTCTTTTGTAATCAGTAAGAAAATTAAATATTACATAATTAGAATTATTTTGGTGGCAAGTTTTCTGTATGTTTTGCGACTGGTTGTTTAACACTGAAATTCAGTGGCAGTAATCACAGTGCAGCGTAATTGGCCAGGGCAGCTTCTGCCGATGAATGACATGCTGGTAGTTACGCGATTTGCTTTACTTGACATGTAGAGAAGAAATTCTGCATAACTGGTCCCCGTGGATGTGGTCACTAGGGGGTTCGACTTTGCGGTTTGGTCGCGTGGGGAACTACAGCTTTGAGTCCTGTTCGTGTTCGAGTAAATATGTGCGCTTACCTGCGTGAAGTGCAGATAAACAGCAGGAAGAGTGGAAGAATAGGAAACTATAAAGAAAGAAGAAAAATAAGAACTAAATATTTTTGCATATTTTTCTCATCTTTCGGAGAAGATTGCAACAGAATAGAAGGTACTAAATTAAAGTATTTTGTAATTTCCTTGTATTTCTGTGTTGGTTTTTTATTTGAAAAAATAAGTGTCTTCGAAGTGAGAGCAGAATATTTGTGTCGTTATTTAGTAAATCCTTCTCTCACAGACGCGGTTTAGTTAATATTTAATTTCAGGTTAGTCTCGTAGTGATGTACTAGCAACCGCGTGGTCGCTACATTATATATTTAAGATAATTTGAAACTTTTATGTATGTATCACGTAAACGTTAAACCTTATACAGGTGACTTTCCTCTATTATAAATCAAAAGGAATTGCACTGTTAACATCTTGTGCACAACTATTACATTCTTTAGACAAGTTATACTTTTACCATATCTACCACATACGAATAGTAAGTAGAGGAAGTATTGTAATCCACTAAAATTTTGATATTTATATTTCACAAAAAATACGCATTTTGAGGCCATCTGTAGCATGTTTAGAAAAGATGCGCGGGCACATGTATCAACAAAATAAGTTCAAAAACGAAAAATTGAATGAACACCAATCTTGGTATTTGAGTTAAGCATCTTACAAAGGATGCGACATAAAAAATTTTCAAGCAAATCTAATTACAATCTACTGTTTATATTATAGGGATTTTCTTCTTTTTTTCTCTAAACAATAGCTCTACCGATTTTGATTAAAGTATCACATCTTTAAGAAATTTGCAGGATAAATAAAGTTATTACATGAAGTTTCTGTGAATATCTCGTGAAGTCCGCTTCATTTTCCAACTTAATTTTGTATAAACGGTAAACCATAAGAAATAAAAGACGAAAGCTTTCACCCAAAATTATAAATCTCGTTAAAGGAAACTAATTAAATAAAATAAAACCTTTTGTGCCAGGGACCATTTCCGAGGCATTCATTGCTATCGTATTGAATTCTATAGAACTTTAACATGTTTTTATATATTTAGATAACTTTTTGTTTCTCGCGATTACATGAAAAAATTATGGAATTTCAAAGCCAGTATATAGCGACACATTTTTAAAAGATTTTACTATCGCTTCAGCCCCCTGAATTTTCCTTGTTCACAAAGAAGCTGTAATGCAGCCAGTTATACAAATATTTATTTCGTAAATTGAAGTAGATACAAAAATAAGTTGTAAGGAAGGCGTGTAAAATTGATATAAAAGTAAACGATATTATCGATAGAGAAAGTCATGTGAATATAACGCAGATTACTACTTTCTCTGCTATTTATCTATAGTAAGTAGAGAAAGTATTGTACTCCACCGAAAAATTGCATATCGAGATTTCACTGCAAATACGTTTTCAGACTCCACGAATGCAAGAGAATAATGTTTGGAGAAAGGTCCGTGTGTATATGTATGTGTCTGTGAACATCATAAATCAAAAACGAATAAACGGTTAAATATTCGGGGAATAACCAGTGAAGTCCTCTTCTTTGTGTATGCATTGTTTACAACACACAAATTTTAAGAGATAGGATGGGAATTTTTCTATAGCCAGGATTATTTCACGTCTTCCCTAGAATCTGGAAGTATAAGCGAGAGTATAAATGTGTGTGTCAAATTAATATTTAAATATAAAACCCAAAGTAAACAATGCCAAAAATTAACACCATAGTAAAACGAGTTAACAATTGCCGATGAGCAACTGTTGCAAAGGCAAAGTCGCCGATACCCCTAAGTTGTTGAAGACGATGGGGACATTTAAAAATATGGATCTCATTATATCACACAATTTATTAGAAATAAAACTTTTTGTGCATTTAACATTTCCGAGATTTTCTTTATTATTGGTCTGGATTGTCAAATATATTCAACTGCAAATTCACTATTAGCTTTTTTCCTCATAGTGTTACAAAGAAAACGGATTTAAAACATAGCGAACCTTTCTTCAAAGATTTGACTATCGCTAAAGTCTACTGTGTTCCTTTTTCCCCCGTTGTACCCCAAAAGAAAATCATTTCTGCAAACCTTTATCTCCATTAACATAAAGTAGATAGAAGGGTAAGCTTTTGTAGAAACAGCTTGTTGAGGAATGGGTAGAGAAAGTTATGAGAATATAACGCATAAGATTTTTATATCGTTAAAAGCTTGGTTTGTATTGCGCCAATGAAGTAAAACACACGCATTGACTACATTTAAGCATCTCAAACACCGCCGATGCGAGAAAACTGAATGCAGAAACTGATGCTGCTTTTCATTTATCTGTCAGTCTACAGAAACAATAAAGATGTGGAATTGACAGTTTATCACTTTGTGAAACTACAATATCAGCACAAAAAGAAAAACTCTGTAATGAAACAGAGGAACATCGGAAACGGCCACGGATATTGCAGGAGTTAACTTGGTGAAACAATCGCAAAACGTCACCACTGTGATGAATGCTAGCACAGGGATGTGCATTATCAGTTGTCTGACGAAAATATTACCCTCTCTGTTTGGTAATAGAAATTATACGAAACACCATAGTGGCAGACGTTATCAAGGAAACAATTACGACCTCCAAGCGCAGTAATGTGCTTTGACGCCGTAGGGCTTCAATAATTTTCAACTACAGTAAGGAAACCATCTCTGATGTTACAAGAGCCGCGAGCATATTGTTGCAGCAGGCGCTTCCAGTTTCTGAACACGTTATGTATTAGGGCTTATGTAACTGGAGCTCCAGGTCTTATACACGAAAAGGAAAAACAAAATCTAATAAATGTTTTCCCGAAGCGTTTTATCAGGTTGAACAATGAGCCCTCCTCTGTGTATGGAGTTACCGTTCTACCTTCTAACCTGTAGGCTCTGAGATCAAAATCGGTTGGGATTTTTTTCTTCCTTTCAGGGTTTCTTCATAAACTCATGAAAAAAATTACGCAAAATCTCAGCTCAACGGATCATCTGAGATCATTCTATCCAATCCACTCATGTCACTAAGGACATGAATGGCTAAATGCGACGTTGTACACCTAAAACAATGGACTGGCTATTCTAAACACAACGCGACAGATGACCTAAATAAATGATATCCCGAGGGACTTGTAATTTTCTACACTTGTTAGTTTGTATTTGCTTTCATTCTCTTTTGGGAAATAAACCAACAATATAAGTACCGTTGTACCTGTTTTGCAAGGTATATTAGTATCCACTGAAGCAATATATTCAATTATTTTCTTTTTTGTGGTCAAAGAATGTTAATGGTGTACCTTCATCCCCAAAATTTACAAGATATTGGCATGTTTGTACTCTTTTGCAATTTGCCTGCAAAACACAGATAAATACTTGTTGCTTCCACCACTTCCCGAGATTTGTGATATCTGTATGAGATAAAATGTCTTTCTTGATAAAATATCTTGAATTTCTTGTGAAAAGCCTGCGAAGTCCTCTTCACTCGGAATTTTCATGTAAGCTAGAAACCATAATTAACACAAGGTTTACTAAAGAATTAGAGAAAGTATGGCTTGATCGCATTTTAAATTTTATGCTTAAAGACTTTTCTCATAGCTCTGGTTGTTTCCGAAATATTCATAGTTCCCCTGGCTAAACTGTGATGGGAAATCTAGGAAGCATAATTTAATATACGCGATTCTTCTTTATTCCTGCATGGTTTCATTAATAGCAAACATTGAAAGAAATAGTTGAGTTTTAACTTCGCGTTTTGTGAGAAATCAAGTGAATATTGAATAATATTAAATTATTTCTAGACATCGTGATTAACATAAAATGGGTATAGCAATAATATGATGGAACGAGTAAACGCTGTTACCCGTTTTCGTTCGGTTTGCACAGCGACGTCACCTTGACTGTAACGTCAGGAAGAAGGTTAGGAATTAGCTGATGAGTGCGGCGAGGACAATAATAGTGACAATTATAATGTGACAGCGTGATTACTTTATTTATCTGATTTCTAATACATAAGAAGAAATGGAAGGTACATGGAGCATAGTTAATAATGTTTAGCTTATATGTACAAAGAAATCACTAACGTTGCATTGTAAGCTGAAGCAGACTATTACTCTAAGACATATCTACATACTTATTCACGCTAAAAATCTTTATAGATAACACCTATATAATTGTAATAAACAAGAATATTTATGAAATAAAATAACACTACAAATAATCTGAATGCAGTACAATTGCATTTTGGTTTCAGTTGTAATAACATTTTCTTTTATAGAACACAAGATAAATATGAAGCAACTACTACATTTACCATGTACTTCTTCCTTCCAACCTGCCCTTAAGGATACTCATCCATGAAAAGAAGGCCAAAGATGCTAAAAATAATAAACAAGGATTTTGTATTATTAAATACAACATACTACTTTTACTTTAGTTCTCTGTGATCGTTTAAACAATGGGAGAAGTCTGTAAAGCACAAAAAGTTATGGTCAAACGGATGCGTACATAAAAGTGAACAAACCATTCAAAGAAGCCGCAAGAATTTTCAGATGTCTTAACTTAGGTGCAGAGAAGCAGATGATGGAGTTTTTAAACAGCTTAAGGAGCAGAAAAAACATTGTGTGTTTAGCGTCGTAGTTTTAATATGGGATATTTTAAAATTATTGCACAGGATGCAGTTTTTAGCATACATGTGAGAAATTTGCAACACTTCCTCATAATTAACACAAAAAATGAGATTTTTTGTCAGCATGCTTAATGGTGGAGTAATTAAACAATAATAACTAATAACAATGTTGTGTAAATGTTTAAGCTAAAAACTGAGGACTATATTTAAAATTTTCTTTCAAAGTGTAGGATAATTAACACATATTCATATGCATATTAATTAATATAGTTTCAAACTGTAAAATAAAAAAAGATTTTTAAAAAAATATAATTATATTGTGTACAGCATTTTTTTGAAGCAGTAAAGAAATAATTAAATAAATAACAAAATACGACTATCTCGTGAAGCATTTTCAGCATTTGATATGCATTAAAACCCTAAATACCGTGTTACATTTTAAAATAAACCTGGCTGAAATTTATTAGAAATTTCACAGAATATAATCCTTAAGTAATCTCTTTCATTTTCTTTGCGATTATTCTTTTTGATCCATGGGATATTCTTTTAATTTGTTTATTAAATTCTCTTATTCTAACCAAGGTTTTAATCAATATTCCTAATATTTCCTGTAGAATTATAGAAGTTATTTCCCAGTTATTTTTATTGCTTCATTGAGTAATTCCGTGGTTCTTCTATTATATGTTTATCATGGGCAACAACGTCTCCATGCACGTTTAAAGATATGCTTTCCATTACAGTAACAAACAGTTAAGAGTTTCTTGCAAGGCAAAACTAAATTTCCTCTTGAAACAGTGATAATCCAGTCTCTGTTGTCAGATAACATAAATTATGTGTATATTTGTAAGCAGAATACTAACTAGTATGTTCAAATGTTGTGTAACCCCCAATATATTTAAACCTCTCATGAGTTATTCGCTTTTGTACCGATATTTCACAGTTTCTGGTACATTTTCTTCTTCAAGTTCTTGGGCATCTACACCATCTAGTTTCAGGATTCCTTTAAATAATTTCTGCTGTTGTACGAAGCTGCAATTGTAATGCACATGCGTTTTCTTTCCAGGCTTATATCTCAGTAGTAAGCAGTTTCCCCCCTTTAAAGAAAGATCAGAAGTATTATTACTTTGACAAAACTCAAACTCAGAACTGTTCCTGAAGTGCAGCAAAATTGATACGCGAAAACAATATACCTAATCATTAGGGATACTATAACATTATTATAATGTTGTAAAGTAATTACGTAATATTATGCTATTGTTGCAAGTTATAGAGCGTCAAGTTAGTTAATTTAGGAAGGGGTTTTGCCTTAGGCAACAACGTTCCCATTTTTCACGAGTCTGTTTATCTTTCGGAAATGTGAAGTATAGAATATGGCATTTTGTTTTGTTTCCCCGTACTAGTTATCACACCCATACACTGCACATTGACTCATTTTAAAATTGGAGCTCAACGCAAAAGTAAAGCTATCAATCCAGTCTCGGCGACATGGTAAATGTCCTATTAGCACTAATAATGAATTGTTACCAAGTGTGTTTGCAAGCAAGGTGACTTCACCCCTCCTCTTGTGTGGCTCCACAGTCCATGCCACGCCAGTACATGCGCAGTCCTACACCTTTACTATGATTGCACCACTGGCAGTACGTAGAGAAAGTCGTGCGAGTATACCAGGTGGCCCAGTCGCGCCATATTTCACCTGTGTAGATATCCCTTCGTGCAGAATTCAACGGGGCAATTCCGAGAAAACGCAGGTCATTGCGAAACTGGCGCAATATCGTGAACGATCTTCGTTCTACTACTCTTGCTTATCAGCGAACATGATTAGCGGATCGTGCTCATTAAGCGGAAGTTTACAAGCTTGCATTAGAGTGTGCAGTCAGTGATGAAAGACAAGAACAATGTAAACCACCACCACCACCACTAGTAATAAATAATAGGGGAACAAATGCCAGTGATACACCTTACGTACTATAGTATTTATATGGTTTTCACTACGTCGCTGTAATCTTTTGATTTAATATACTATGCGTATAGTGGGTAATAATAATAATAATAACGATAGTGGAACAAATATCAGTGATATAATAATAATAATAATAATAATAATAATAATAATAATAATAATAATAATAATAGAGATACAAATGCCAATGCTACACATTACCTGTTCTCGTTTTGCGGGTTTTCGTTACGTCACTTTACTGTTTTAATTTACTCTAGTATACGTATAATGCGTAATAATAATAATAATAATAATAATAATAATAATAATAATAATAATAATAATAATAATAATAATAATACCCAGATACAGGTTACGTGCTGTCATGTTTGCATGGTTTGTGTTACGCCTTTAATGCTTTTAATTAACTCTACAATGCATATAATCCGTAATGTTAAACAACAGCTTAAATACAATTTACAAAATAGCTATGAACGGATAAGATAGGTCAAATAAAGGCATTTTAATTGTTTTTCATCACTCTAAAAAGGGAATTTATTCCCTCAAAAATAAAGTATTTGTAACTGAAGTGGAAAAATGTTCCAAGACCTTTTCGGTCTGTTTACACTGTTCTTGTCTATCATCAATGATTGTACATTCTAGTGAAAGCCTGGGAACTGCATCTTAACAAACGCGTCTTCGCTGATAAGCAAGAAGGGAGGTCGCTCCCGTTATTTCGCCAATTCCCCACTAACTGCGTTTGCTTGGATTTGCCCTGTTGAATTCTGCAACTCTTTTAACGCAGAAGATATACCTACAGAAGTGAAATATGGCGCTGTTGGGCCACCTGGTTCATTTCACCTTTTTCCCTTTATTTTTATATAGCTTAATAATAATAATAATAATAATAATAATAATAATAATAATATATATTATTAAATAATGACACTAAGTATGACTCAATAATAGACTGATAAAAGAGCGAATTTAAACTCAATCTTATAAACAACAGGGGCAATTATTGAAACTTTCAGTAATTGGCATAACACCATTGTTATCCAAAACGTTACTGAGGCTGCTGGTTACATTAGTGGTGCTGGTGCCCGTAAATTCGAGTTCCGCATTTTCTGCCTTCGTGTGAGTCCGTAGTAGAGAGGTGGCTGTACTAAAGCTCGACACTGTACCTATCTTTCTTGAGAAACCACATATATGTGTACAGATATGCTATTCTGGCGCGCTAGGTTAACACCTGGAGAACTTCACACCATACATTTCATTTGGCGGCGTGGTTATTACCTATACATAATTATGAATCTGGGACAAATGAATGCTAGAGTTGGATGACATTAACGGAGATGAACGTGTCTTACCGTTGACATACACAGTTTAACCGCAGATGTAGGTGTATTACATTTGAGTATAAATAGCAAAGGAATTTAGACGTAATTTGTATACCATATCAGAAGTCACTCCTAAGTGAGAGGGAGGTAGCTTGCAGTTATTTGTAGCTTCAATTTACACACACACACACACACACACACACACACTCACACACACACACACACAAACTCATATATGATATATGTCAATGTATGTGAGTGTATGTTTAGCATCGATTTCGACCAATTTTGGTGCACATATTGTTTAGGAAATGTTTAAAGGTTCTGTGGGAGTTGTATCACAAAAAGCCACCCCAACGGAAGAAGGGATAAAAATGTTCGGCATAGGTAATTTTGAGGATTTTTAGGCTAACAAAAAGATAAAAAGAGGACGGTAATGATAAAATCACTTCTAACGGGAGCTTGGTTTGGAGGATAATATACTGTGAAGTGTTATCACGAATACCAACCCCTAATGGAAGAGGGGGCAGCGGAAAGTGTTCGGCGGGTAGCATTTTGAGGATGTTCAGCAAGAATGGACCCCTTCTCTTTCAGTCTACTTTTAATTTCTCTACTACTTTCCTATTGAAAAAAAATTCCTATTTTCCTACCCAAAAATTCGATATCAAGATTTCACTGGAAATGTATGCTTTGAGAAACCCGAATTAAAAAAAATAACTTTTAAAAAATAAGTGTGTGTATGTGTGTCTGAACAGCAAAACCCAAATATTCGATAAATTGGTTCAGTATCTTTCAAAGATACGAAGATTTTCTAATAAATCCCCCTCCCAAAACTGCCCTTTACTTGGCAGGTTTTTCAAAATTTTAGATTTTCTCAAAAATGGCTGCAACGATTTTCATTAAAATACCGTACGTTTAAGATATTTACATGAAAAGTAGAATCTATAACTTGAATTCTCTGGGAATAGCCTATGAAGCCCTCTTCTTCGGAAGGAATAACTATTAACCATGAGATAGACAAAGACGTACTAGGTACAGAAAAAAGCAGATCTCTTAAACAAACATTTATTGTAGCATTAGTAATTTTTGAGATAGTCTTGGTTATTGATTTGTATTTATAATACTTTTGTAATTTTTGAAAGGTGATGTTCTCGCAATGTTATGGAATGAGAATAGAATTTAAAGACCAGCATATAGCAACCTGGATTTTAAACAGCTTACTATTGATTCGGTTTCCTCTCTTCCCCTAGGACCTTCAACGAAATATAATGAATATATTTCTACAAAGATTTATCTCATTTAGAATGAAGTAGGTAGAAAATAAACTTTTGTAAAAATAGTTTGTAGACACTATATTATAAAATAGTAGGTAGAGAAAGTCACATCAGATTTATGTGCTTGTTTCAAAAACTGGAATAATAAATGCACTGGGTGAAGAAATATGGAAAAAGGCTTCTAGAACATCACATTCTGAATAATTTAAGAAAACACAGTAAAGATAATTGGCAGCCGTGTAAGAAAAATCGGCGACAATCTTTTGAGACTTTTGAGAACCCGGTAGTAAGCGGACCACTCTCAACTGGATGACCCGAGGTTCTATCCATTACGAGGAAAGAGGGACTTTTCTCCATTCTGTATCCTCAAGCTCAACTCTGTTCGCTACAACTTCTATGCAAATTGATGAAACAGGCTTCTTTCGTACGAAATTCCCAGGAGAAGAGCCTTCTGGAGCTTAGCGTTCATGCAGGCTCCGTTTAGTGCCACGTTTAAGAAATAGAGGACACTACCTTACCTTCCACCCACTGAGCTCCTACCTTTCCAAACAAAATAAAAATAACGCGTCGTTGTTAAAAAGAATCGCCGGCTCTTCTGCCTCGTTTGTAGGATAATAGGATCTGCTTACGAATACTTAGGACTAGCTTAAGAGTAAAGAGATCTGAGAGGGTTTCATTTGCCCTGTTACGTAAGAAACACAGCAGTAAAACCAATACTTTGGTTTCCAAACTATAGCAAAAATCAAGGAATCAAAACGGAAAACATGTCGACCATTTCTGAAGAAGACTAATGCATCATTTCGTACATGTTGTTAGGCTGTTTTGCCGGCCTGCGATCCTTATAAAATTATGCCACAACATTAAATTTTACTTCTCTACCATTTATTTGTAGTAAATGGAAGGATTAATATATTCCAACAAAAATCTCTATATTTCACCAAAATTCGTGTTGTGAGTTCTCCTGAATAACAAAAAGTATTTTTAGAAAAAGTTTTGTGTGCGTGGACAACATAACTCAAATACCAAGTTTATTTTCTATCTATTTTAATTTCAGCAACTTATAACTAGAATACGAATATTTTAAGAAAACCCTGCCACCTATAGAACAATTTTCGAACTTTTTTTATTTTCTCAAAAGTGTCTCCAATAATTATGATTAAAATGCCATTCGTTAAAAATAATTGATGACAAAAAGTTTGCATTGAATTAAACTTGCCTTTTAAAAAAGTTATAAGTATTTGAGTAGTCAAATAAGCAATAAAAATTGCTCGGAACGATTAATGCTACAAAAATACATGTGTGTTAACGAGATCTACATCATTTGTGTAGTAACATTTCGTCTATCCCTTACGGTTTGCCAATCATAAAAAGATCATTCGTCAAAAGAATGTCTTACCTTCCCTATCTTCCTCCATCTTCCGTCTTACAAATTCTGGAAATGCTACATAGTCTACAAGTACCCTTTGGCGGTGGAAAAATCATCGGTCGGAATGGTCAAGCAAGTTTTTAGAGAATTATCTACTGTAGATGAGACCTTATATCCTTGTACCTTCTCCTTCATTTATAGATATTTAATAATGTAAAAGTCTCACAGTTTTCACGTAATGCAGTAACCCTTAATATATACACACATATACAACGAAATAACGGTGAAGCTGATGGATCCAAAGATTTTCCATTCCAAAGTTAACCAACCGCTTTGCTGGTGATGATATGCGTTTAAGGGCGCTTAACTGCTTGGTCATTAGCGCCCTTTTAAAACAGATCATGGCAAAGGCCAGAGATAAAGCTGAATATAAAAACTGCAGCAAAAGCCAGAAATAAAGAACAATATAAAAGACATAGGAAAGTTAGAAATAAGTACAAATATACAAAACTAAAACAAGAAGTATGAAACACCTGAATTCAACATAACTAAATTCGCATTTGACCAAAATTAAAAATCCCAGTTCAAGGGAATGTGCTTCACTACTCTAAGCTTAATTCCGCGGAGAGCTACTACTTCTCGCGGCAGCACGACACCGCTCTCTGCTCAACAAGCCTAAAGTCTTCCGACGCTACTCAAGGTATTGTAACACTGGGTTCTGTGGTTGCCGCCTTAGCTGCCAAATCCGCAAGTTCATTCCCCGGCAAGCCAACGTGACCAGGTATCCAAGCACACTCCACATTAACGCCAGCAGCGCATAAAACATGGAGGACCTCCTGGATTCGCTGAACAATAGTTGTATAGCTCGCAAAGGCTCTGAAGTTCACTAAAGGAATCACTCAAAACGAGACAGTCTCTTAATTTACGACTGTGCGCATACAAAATCGCTCGATCCAGCATACAGCTCTGCACTATAAATGGATGTACTATCATGAAAAACGAATTTATAGGGTTCGGTTCCATAAACATAAGCACATCCAACACCGTTGGTGCACTTAGATCCATGGGTGTAGATCAAATTTCGGTCACTGTAACCAGACAGAAATTCCAAAAAAAAAAACAGGTTCGGATATTAAACGTAGGCATCGTAGACTTCCAATATACCGTCATCCCAAGATTTACTTAAGATGTCGCACGTAACCAAAGAGGAAACACCCTGTCCCCCCTTCGTAAACAGCTAGGCATTTCAATGTCGTGCTTTCTTAGAAGCTCCCGGAAATGAACACCTGCAGGCCTTAGATTAATTGAGCTATTCCTATGACGTTCGTCCAGCGCAGTGTGATAAAAGCGCACAACCATAATTTCCCAAGAGGATTTCACGCTCATAACGCAGAGGAGGTTCTGCAGATTCGGCGTAAATACTTATAACTGGGATAGTGGTAAAATCACTAATAGGCAATCGAATGCCCCGGTTATGGACTGCGTCTCATCTCCTCAGCACAGTGGTCATTCTGAGGATTAAATGTTATTTTTGATCGGATCAGTGCGCGATGCAGTCGCAGCAAAATAGTCCGATTCGCTCTCAAATATTTGTCATTTAATATCCGCAAGCTATTCAGAGAACGGTCACATCGTTCTTTCAAATGTGCTATATGTGATGACCAGTTAAGTTTCCTATCAAACGTGAACCCCAGGAATCACGTCGAATCTGCGAATGGTAGTAAATCTGGACCGAATCGGAGCGAGGGTGGTAATCGTCTCCTACGGCGCCAGAAGTTCACGCAGTTTGACTTCTCAGTTGATAAACGAAAGCCGTTTTTAGACCTCCATTCTTGGAGATTATCTGAGCATTGCTGCATAGGGTGTTCCAAAAACGGCGTAAGCAGAGAAGTGCAATAAACGGCAAAGTCGTCTACGAATAAGCATGAGCATACCCCTGGAGGAATACATTCGAGGTAGAATTAATCGCTATAGCAAAGAGTATAACCTTTAGTACCGATCCCTGAGGTGCTCTGTTCTCCTCAACAAAAAGGTTCGAAAAAACCGAGTCGACCCTTACTCGAAAAACGCGGTCCTTCATAAACTCCTGAATGAACAGGAATGTTCCAGGCATGTAGGGAACGTAGTATCCCTGCTCGTCAACATGTATCATAAACTTTGTCAAGGTAAAAAAATATCGCAAGGTTTGACAATTCTTCATGAATCCGTTCATGATCTGTGTCGATACTGACACAAGGTGGCCCAATGTTGAACGGCGTCTTCGAAAACCGCACTGGGTGTTGATTAGCAAGTTGTGAGTTTCCAACCATCATACCAACCGTCCATTGATCATACGTTCCACCACCTTGCAAACGCAACTGGTGAGGGAAATATGACGGTAACTGGACGGGAGATTACAGTCCTTTCAAGCTTTCAAAATGGGTATGATAGTGGCCTCCAACCACTTTTCTGGAAAAGTGGCATAAACCCAAACACGATCAGACCTCAGTAGGAAAACCTTACCTTCAGGAGAGAGCTGTTGTAACATTGTACGTGGATACGATTCGGTCCTGGTGCTGATAGTCGCAAACATGAAAGAGCACGTTCTAACTCCGCCATGGGGAAGAGGCGACTGTAATCTTCAAGATTTCCTGAAAGAAACCCGAAACTTGAGATTCCACCTCAGTTTTAACTGAAAGGAGCTCGGGAAAATAATTATCTGAGCTAGACACTTGGGCGAAAGCACGGTCAAATGTATTAGCCACGTGAAATGTACCAACAACAGCACCTGCAGCTGTTTTAAGACCGACAATTGGCATGTGGGTCGATTTTCCGGCCACACGCCTTAACTTATCCCAAACGACCGAGGAGGGTGTATGTCGATTAAATGAAGCTACAAACTTGCTCCATGATATTGTTTTGTTATCCTTTATAACATATCTTGACTTGGCACGCATTTTCTTGTATTCAATTAGGTTATCCAATGTGAGATAACGCTGAAAAACCATAAGAGCACGCCTGCGAGCACGAATGGCACTTCGGCATTCTTCCGTCCACCAAGGGACTGGAAATCAACGAGGGTTAGCATTCGACTGTGGAATAGCTTGCTCAGCAGCAGAAAGAATCTTCTCGGTGAGATGTTCGACCAAAAAATTCACGGGGCCGTGCTTATTATAATTAAACACAGCCAACTGGGAGAATAGGTTGCAGTTGGCATGATCTAAGCTTCATCTAGGTAAGCGTATAGAACATATATCTTGTGTTAAGAGACAAATAAGACGTGGAATGTGGTCACTAGAGTGTAACTCGGAGATGGCATTCCATTGTAAGAAAAGTGTCAACTGTAGTGAACAAACTGCAATATCAAGGTGTGAAAAAGTGTTGAAGGAATCTGAGAGATATATAGGTTCTCCAGTGTTCAAAAGAGGTAGCTTATAATTTCCAAAAATCGGCAATGAATTTACCTCTCACACAAGTCCGAGGTGAGCCTAAAGAGGGTGATGAACATTAACGTCTCCCATCAACAGAATAGGAGTTGGTAACTGAGAGACTAGATCTTCTAAATCCATGTGCGAGAGGTCATCGGGTGGAGGCAGGTAATGTTAAAAATGGTAAATCGGATGAATGGCAGTTTAATCCTTACAGTCACTGACCGGATGTCAGACTGTATGGATACAGATTCCACAAATATATCCTCTCTGATGAGCATCATAGTGCCCCCGTGCGCAGGAATACCCTCTTCTGGCGTAAAATCACATCGTGCTAAGGGTATATCGTCCAAGTTGAAAGCTGTCCTGAGGACGGAGTTTAGTCTCTTGTAAACATTCGACCAAAGTCTCATACTTATTGAGCAAAAGTCCAAGCTCTGTTCGATGTGTTCTAATTCCACGGATGTTCCATTGTAGGATCGACTTTAGAATTTTAACGGGATAATTTCTTATACGTGGAAGTTAACTATGTTGTGGAAAGCGGTGCTCGAATCAATTTTCCATTTTTCTTTGGTGTCGGTCTAACATCTTTAACGGAGGATTTATCCTGCCTCTTTTTCTCTGTCGTTCTGGCACTGTGTACATCCTCCTGCTACATCTCTTCCACGGGGCAGGACCCCTTTCCAATAGAAAACCTCGGTTCGAGAACCTCAAACCAATTGGAAGTGAGATCTGCGAAGATGTTGATCGCCGATCCGAATCTTTCACAGAAGATTCCTCAGAACAGAATCTCGGAGATGATGTTTGTGGACTTTTCTTTCCCTTGGATGTTCCGGGTACAGACTTTACGTTTTCTTTCAGGAAGTCAGTTCAGCTATAGCTGGTCTTGAACGTCATCTGTGGTGCATTATAAGTTACGAGCCTGCCAGTCTTATTGCTTGAAGTCGATGGTCTCGAGGTTGAAATTACTGAAAGGATCTTGCAAGCGTTGTTGCAGATGTAGACGTGGATTTCTCGGCTTTGGAAGTTATCTGGTAGGAGAATATTTTCTGAAACTGTGGCACCGTTAATATCGCTGGTTTGATCAGCGATTTCCCGACTCGGTACCGGTTTAGCTACAGCTGAGCCATAGGTACCGAACTTCGGCTCAGAGATTTGGCGGACACGCAGGAGTTTCCGGGCTTCCAAGAAGGAAGAAGTGGATATTCACCACTATAGTTAATGCATGTTGTAGCTGATATACATGCACCCTCGTGTGAGAATTCTTCACAGTTAACGCAGGTACCTTCACCGTTAGAGAATTCATTTGTTTGACCATAGCATTGGCACTTACAGTATCTCAGCGGGTTGGGGATATATGGCCTAACTTCAATGGCTTCATACCCTGACTTAATCCTTTGAGGTAGTTCTGCCCAATCAATGGTAAGAAACGGTACGAGTAGGTACAAATTCGCCTCCTTGTCTCCGCTGAACCCGATATACAAATGTCACACCTTGATCTTCTAGATTCTCTTGAATCTACTCATTGGACATACCGTCCAATACACAGATGTTTATAACACCGCGCGAGGAGTTCAAGGTCTGGTGCATCTCGACTTTAATGGGATAGCTTGCTAGCAAGTTGGCTTTCAAGATAGTCCCTGTCTGGGATGCTGAATTTGGTTCAACCAGGAACGTGCCATTGCGACTTGTGATGCACGACTTCACAGGACCAGCAATTTTATCAACACCCTTCTGAACTATAAAAGGGTTCACCGGTATAAACATTTTACCTTCCTCTGTTTTATTAATTACTAAGTAGCGAGGACCGCAACGCTCCATGGCGAAAAAATCCTCCACCATTACAAATGTCTCTGATGGCATGCTCACATCCTGGACGCCAACCCGACTTACGCGAAAATCCTGTCCTGGACCTTACTCGCCTTAGGGACTCACCTCCCAGTTCATAGACAGAGGAACCCAATCGCCTTCAGGAGTGTAACAGCTCATGCAATTGCCCCAACCCGGGACTGACATTTATCAGTGGATACGAACACAGTCCTACATAATACTCAGGGGCTGGGAATTACGCATTACCTAGTCAACCTTTGCGACTCCCCTCCTCAGCCCGCGCAGCGGTATCCTTTAAGACTGTGTTCAGGGAGGTAACTGATAACTGATCAAACACACTTGTGGACCAAAGTTTTTTGGGCGTTTGGCGAAAGCCCTCTCACCTTTTAAGGAACTCAACCGAGAGTGTAGATCGAGACCCCGGGAGCGCTAATCCCGTACCTACCGTAGTAGGGCCCTGGGGGGGAACCGTTTTGGAAACGGCAGTTTGCGACAATCCAGAAAAACAATCTCAGTTGTTAATTATAAAATATTGGCTGACTAATTTCTAATGTTACTAATATCCCCTCTTTATACAATTATTACCATGCCCTGTAAACGAAGTTGATTACAATATAAGTACAAAGGAACTAACGTAACACTTTCTTACATAAGGGTAATCAGAAAGTTTTGGCATCCAGAAACTTCAGTGCATACATTTATAGAATTAGAATTAAGGTTACCAAGAAGTTTTGTTATTTTCAGTGCGTACAAATATGCATTATTTTATAAATGGTAATTCAAGAGATAAATATAGCATATGATTCATAGCGTTATAAACAGGATCAGTTATCCTCTCTCTCTCTCTCTCTCTCTCTCTCTCTCTACCGTTTGCTTTAGTGTTACATCGTTTTACATTTTGCTTGGAATGAAATATAACCTGGTTTGTTTTTATACATATTCTCTGCGGAGTACAGCAACTATTTTCTAGTCAATGTCATTGTCAATGAAGCCTTTGTGAATCCTTTTTGATCTTTTAGTAGTTTATGAATTGATACTAGAAGACACTTTATAACCCCATGTCCGTCAGAAGGAATAGGGCTTTGTAGTGGTGAAATAATTATCAAAACCGTATGAGTGGGTTTTGAGATTACTCTACAAAAATATTTTCTTTGTTTATAATATTATGTAGGACAGATATAAATGCTGTTAGGTAAATAAGTCGCGCATAACACCAAATGATTAAAATGTGGTCTATGCCCCCGGATCGCAACAGTGTTTTTCCCTCCATAAGATTTGCAACAGATAGCCAACCTTTGACTCCACCCAGCCGGTGCCAGTTCTCTATGTGATTGGAAAACCAATTCAGGGACATAAAAGCGAACCAATGAACGATATTATAATCGACGTTAAAAGAAGGGATAGTTCGAATACTGCCTGTATGAAAGAGTTTCACTTCGCTTGGAACACAAAGAAGGGCTCAACCAAAACAACATAATTTGGCCTTCCAAAGGAACTGGTGGAAAATTAATTGCAATCGTCGTACAACTTGATGACCGCTAAAACGTTTATATGAGAGCTTTTATAAATATTATTTCTACTTTTGCATTATATTTTCTTTTAATTTTGTTCCCAAATTTAATGAAGCATTGCCTTAACGGTACTTCGCTAATGGGAACATAGAAAACTAGTTTGTAATGCAGCAGTTTGACCTATTTTTGTAAACTCCCCTGCCTATCCAGTGGTAGAATAACACTCTAAACAACACAGGTGGACACGCTGCGAGAGGGTGGGGCTAAATTTTCAGTAATTGTCAGATTTGTCAATATAAATAACTGTCTTCTATTATGGGCCACATTTTATGCACGTCAGTATACACAACATGTACACAACTATGGACAATTTTCATTGAAATCCATCCAAATCGGCAACTTGTTTTGTTGTCAACTGTGAGTAGAATAGTAACAAAAGATATAAAAAGATCCGGAAGACCTCAAAATATTAAGTTGACATGTTTGTTTAAAATGAACTATATTATACATTACACGTGCAAACTCTGTATAGATTACTTTTGACTCCGCCGTTTGTCTTATGTAAGCAATGAGGAACTTTGTAGATTTGCGAAGTTCATTAGGCAGATTGGGTTCAACCCAAGACAACGAAATGATCCCCGAAGCAGCATGGGAATTTCGACGAGTATTCCTGAGAGATGAGAAAGAATCTTTTATGTCGGATTAGTAAATTGCACGAGACAACGGAAAGTCAGGTCTAAAAGTTTACTCGTTAGATTCACAGACAAGGGCTTTGACAACTTCTCAAGGTGCACGACGATCGTGATTCAAAGTGACTTCTCCACTCCTTCGGCAGTAAGCAATTATTGTAATTAGCATTTATGTGCTTATAAAAGCTTTAGAGCCTAATTAGGGAAACTTCGTTTACGTTCATGTTACTTTGGTTGCAAAGGATTTAAATCTGTATACCGCGGTAGTCATGTGTTCACTTTACAACTACTAGGGCATTAACAGTAATGAGTAGGTAAATGTTGATAGCTTGCTGGATTTCAGAGGAAAGCATGACAAAATACACACATACACACGCATAAAATCATGTAGGAATTATACATGTAGGATTTCTCCTGTCTAGTTTACCTAGAACGGGTACAACAAACGCTTCATAAAACTCTGAATAAATTACAATAAATCACGGAATCAGATATTAACTATCCGCTTCGGTAAAGATGTATGTGCATGGCAGCATAGAAAAATTCTAATGCATTACACTCACATGAGTTTCTCCAGCCCATTTATATTGATACTGTGACTTCGTGCGCTCATTCTTAAAAATGTTGCTTGCTGGTGAGGTTACCAACTGTAGGGAGAATTCCAAATCAGCAGGCCGGTCGAGCATACCTTGGACCTGACGTCATTGGGCATAATGCCCGGCTCGTGTATATGAAGCGAGTTCCGGGGAAATATTCAGGCAGCAGTGTTGCCAACCTCTACAATCGGATGCTCTAACCAACAGAGCTAGCATGGCAACATCCGGCATGATACTAAATTCCCTACACTCACATTTTTTCGGTAATTACAAGAAGATCTGAAATTCAGTTGGGGCTTGTGTAGTTTAGAAACGCAAATATAAAATAGAGTGAAGTGGATTTCTTTTACAACATATGTAGGATTATACATAGTCTGGATTTAGTACTTGCAAGTTTCGTTTATAACACATAGTTATGAAGTTACGTTGTGCAACAGAATAGTGTCGGGTCTTTAAACATTTTTTGTACATCTTGCAGTTTGAAAATATGCCGGTGAAACACGTGAGTTATTATAAACATTCACTTTCAGTATAAATAACTATATAGTTTATCGAAACATGAAGTATAGGCACATACGATCCAAACGGAACAAAAATACGATAATTTTAAGTTCCATGTACTATCCTTGAAATGGAAATGGTTGGCAACATGTCAAGTAGTCGATCAGTCAGTCGTGATTTTAGTTCGTCATCGCGGAGAGCAGAAGGAAGAGTTGCTGCAAGACATTCAGTTCGTGCGAAGTAATCGGCGCAAAGGCTCTTCATCATGTCAGTATTTCACGACAGTTCATCGCCATAGTCTGTCACAGAAGTTCAATGCATGTAGTTCACCAGAGAACATTTCTACACAAGTATTACAAAGCTGTATACATAATGAGTTAGACAAAGACAGATTTTACACTTGTAAATAGTAATACCTAACAGTACATCTCAACTGGGAGAGAGAGAGAGAGAGAGAGAGAGAGAGAGAGAGAGAGAGAGAGAGAGTCATGAGCAACACATCGCAACACAGCAGATTCTACACTAAATATCAACGTTATGTTCATCAGTCGAGCCTACCCATGGAAGGAACCACGCCACATGTATAATAGACGACAGCCCTGATGGTCAACAAGAAAACAGAGCACAGAGGAATCCAAAGGGGTATTAATGTCAGTTCCAATTATTTGAAGTTTAATTGCTATTACAAATTTCTATTTCAAAAATAAAGAGCAGTAATGGTTTTAAATTGTTTAATAAATTAGATTTTTATTGAGAAATCACAGGTGAACTGAAAATCAAAAGTTTCAATTAGTAAACACTATTTAAATGTAAATTTTACAAGTGTAGTTGAATGAAATAGATTTCCTGTATTGAAGCATTGGTAAATATTTATCATTGTATGTAATTTATGCGGAGTTCGACCTAGAGTTGTTGAAAACCATTAATTAAATTGTTGTATCATTCTACTAAATATTGATTTAGTGTATTAATATCACATACAAATTTCACCGACAGATTGTCGGGAAGCAAACTACTTCAAGGCTACAAGATACGCGATTAAGAAATATTTAGGGGGTTCATTGCAATAAAAATTAACGCCGAAACGTACATGCTTTATCGTTAAATCTTAGTCAGTGCAGAAGATATTTCTGCTAGCAAAATAACGGGATCAAATAGAAGCAGGGGGACCAGGAATTGAGAACTACCAACCATAATTTTCCAAAATATTTAAAACCACGTATAGAAAATAAAATAGATGTCACATGACTAACAAATAACACGTGACCAAGAAAGAGAAGGGGCCAAATATCCAGCGTGGAGAAGCTCCGAAAATCATGTGCATGCTGCCGCAAACTTACCATCACAGTGTCAACATCGTCGTGCGAATAGTTGCGTATTAAAACTGAGTAGTAAATCGCAATAAAGAGTAATACCACAACGGAAACTTGAGCGTTTATATAAAAATACAGCACGCCGAAAGAGAGACTTAGGTGTCCGTTATACCGGAGTGGTTTGTGACGAAGTCACTAGTAGTTGGAGAATACTAATCAGATCACAATAAATTGAGCAATAATTCTAAAACCGGAATCAAGAATTTGTTTAAGTATCTGTCAACACCTACACGTCCTGACATCAAGATCTCATCGCTCAGAGAGGAAGCGACATCATAATCCACACCTCCATTTCGCGCTTTCCCTCTCTTCCCTCCGCCCACCAAACCGCAGCCGCCCGCGAGTGGACCATCGAACATTTCACGCTAGACCTTTAGATTAGGTAGCAGGATTTTGAGAAAGTAGAGGCAGAGTAGAAAGAAAAGAAGAAAAAATAAACATTACAGTGGTAGCACACTAATCAACACAATGTTGCATTCTGTAGTCACTAAGTCACATTTTTTTCTCCCCTTGCACGTAGCGCTTAGCTCGCAGGAGCATAACTCAGCCTCTTCTCTTTCCCGGTCGCTTGCTAACGTGTCGAAATAGGCTTCTCCTCTTCTCACATGGACAACTACTACTGGAAGTGCAGAAGAAACAAAAGAATAGTGTCGAACAATAAAGCCAAGATTAGCCTTCCTTTTATAACCAACCAGATTCACACCAGACTACGGGTAGGAGGTTACTAAGACAGTTCCGGACAGTTGGATAACCTGAGAGCACCATACAGGAGGCTAGGACAATAAGACATTGGCCCTCGCATAACGGTTCTTTTACAGATTATTCAAGCATTTTCAGAAAAGCTTTCTTTACGCATTTTCCTTTAGGTACATGGGAGCATATAGGAGGCTGAGGGATCGTCAAAGGTTTAAATCGGTCGCTTTATGCTGGATTGGTTTTTCATTCTCTTAGTATGGGCTGATTTAAACAAAAGAACGGAGACTTTGCTCCAATGGTGTATCGCCAAATATTGGAAAATTAAAATTAACAACGGCGAATTCTCGGTAACCTTTAATGACACATATGTATTTGACGAAATCTGAATTTTTTCAACACTATGTTTTTCTTCCTATCTAGTGATTTCCTACTTACATATAATTGTAAAACATTTAAACACTATTTACATGAAATTAAACATAAACATGCAATTTGTCATGTCAATACATAAAACGAATGATATTTTAATAAAAATGGTTAGAACCTTTTTTATAATAATAAAAATAATAATAATTAAAATGCCTCCAAGCAAAGTGTTGTTTGGGGTCACGTAATTTCATGAACTTCTTTGTGTTACATTCTTGAAAGGTAAATACGAACTTTGATGATACCCTACTTTCCTTTTTTGAGCAATGCTGCTTTCTCCTTTATCTCTCACTCTCTCTCTCCCTCTCTCTCTCTCTCTCTAATACACACATACACACACACACACCTCAAAGCCAAAACGTAAATTTAGTCGCTATTTTAAATAGGGTTTTGTTTGAATTACAAAATCGAACTGAATTATAGATTGATTTGCAATGAAACTACAGATTGATTTGAAATCAATCTGTAATTCACGTTAACACCGGTAATGAATCCAAAATAGACAACCCGAGGACAGATTTCTGCTAGGGTTTCGAGTATATGCATACACAGCTAAATTATGTAAGCTTTAATCTGTTTAGTGGTTTTGTTATAAGAAAAAAGGAAATTCGTTTGCTTTTTGGAGCTCGTTTGCCAAATGAAGTTCATTCTGTTACGTGGGGTCGTTGGTTTTCTTTCACTTGTTCTTGATAGTGACACAAATACCCTCGTAGCAATAAATATGGAAACATGAAAGGTAGTGAATCGAAGGGGGAAACCAAAACGTGTATAAAGCATAAATCAAAAGTTTAGGTTAGCAAAGTAATTCTTTATTCATTAACCTATAAAATCTCCCAACATTCAAACAAATAAACAATAAAAATTAAAGCACTCTTCCAAAATTGAAGACCATCAAGTTTCGCATACGTATTCTCTAAACTCGTTAAACAGGAACTTTTCCCAACGTACTGAATACCAAATTAATTTTCCTTTCACAATTTGGTCAACTATTACTTATGCTCTGTAAACAAGAATTATTTAACTGCATTAAACAAACTTGGCTTTTCTATAAACTAATGCTCTTAAGCTCAAAGGCAATCAGTTCAAAGTCGCGTAATTTTCTTTGCCCGCGAACAAATACTGCTAGCAACAATTAATTTTAAAGTATGTCCGCCTGTCAAACATAATATAATAGTCTCATAATTACAAAACCGGCAGCAATTAATTTTAGAATATGTACACCTGCCAAACATAAAACAGTGTGATCCATATAAACCTGAACCACTTTAATGGGCCATAACTTTTGAACGAATAGTAGGACACATGTACAACTTCAGGAGAATATAATACATAATTGGGAAATTACGTTGTTTATTATTCCTCAATGTCGTAAGTGTTCTCCACCGGTATTCACACATGTCTGCACTCGTTTCACCATATTCGGTAACGTTCTAGGAAGAGTATCATCGCCAATTTTGCTTATTTTGTTACTAATGGATTCACGGAGAACAGGAGTAGTCCGAGGTCTATTCTTATACATTCCGTTTTTAAGATATCTCCATAAGAAAAAGCCCGGGGGTTAGGTCAGGTGATCTGGGGGGCACAGAGCTTTTGAGATTATACGATTATCAAAGAAACTGGTTACAAGTTGCATGGAGGAGTTAGATGTATGACACATTACTCCATCTTGCTGGAAATAATCTTCTGTCAATTCGATATCATTCAGCTGCTCCACAAATGCATTGAGGATGCCCGCATAAACTACAGTGTCTACAGTCGTTTCAAAGATAATGGGGCCAACAATCGAAGCTGATACCTCGTACTATACTTCAATCTTTTCATCATGCAATGGTGTTTCGTGAATGGTATGGGGATTTACAGCAACCCAGAATCTGCTGTTCACTGTGTTGATGCAACCCGACAGTTGCAACCATGTATCATCTGTACACCACGTTATGTAGAGAATGTCTGGACGTGGAATAAGAAAACCCTGAAACCATAGATAATAACGCATTCATTTTTCATAATCTGCTTCTTTCAATTACTGCATCATATGCACTCTGTATGATCGCAATCCCAATTTCTTCGCAGCCCTTTAACATGTGCCATATGAATAACCTTTCCCCTGGCTCAATCGACGCAACGATTTCTTTGGAGAGTTCATTAAGCGTCTTCGAATATTATTAACAAACTCTGCACTCAATGATGGCGGTCTATATTTTCCACTCCCACTGACGAGTACAGCAGTTGTCACCAGCTTTATTTCTGGCGATAAAATTGTTGCCTTTGTTGGAACATCGCGCACATTGAATTCTCGTTGTGTTGTTATCAAAGAATTTGTTCTCCAATACGTTTTCACAATAAAAACTCGCTCTCAAAGCGAGTACTGTATGTTTGTGTTACGACTGCTAACAAGACTGTCAATAATGTCAGCAATGCTCATAATTGCCATCAAAATCAACAAAATAGTCAAACAAATGACAGTGGTACTGATTTTGACAGAGCCGCTTAGATCATTAAAACAAATTTCACATTTCTACGGGCTTTCAGAGGAAAATTATGGTGCATTAAAGTAGTTCAGGTTTATATGGATCGCACTGTATAACAATCGCATACCATAGCGTGACCCTGGTTGTGATTCTTCCTTTTGTGAACGGCGATGTCCAAGTTTTCCTAATGTAACAACAATTCCCCTCATTCGTGCGCTTGCCAGGTCATAGTGGACTTCCTTACATGCGATGAGTTGTTCTGCGTTGTTTCTCTGCGTGTCCCGTTGAGTACTCATCCATCAGACGTTTGGCTGGGCGGTTATATATCCCCAGCCGGGGGTAAAGCAGGGGCAGGGGAGAGTTGGCTACCAGCCCAGTGACCCACTTGTTGCAACATATATTCTGCAAGCTCACGCACCCCCATATTTGGGGTGATTTGTAGCGGTGAAATGGTGAGATTTAGTCGTGTACGTGGTCACCAGATGGCGTTCAGTAAGCGGTAGATTCATGAACCACTACAATTCCACGACAACAAAATGATCACCCATGCAGTATGAAAATTTCAATGAATTTCCTGCGAGAAGAGAAAGAAAATGTTATTTAGGGCCATTAAAATGTTAATCTGAGCTAGATGGCAGTTAAGTATAGAACTTTACTTCCTTTTTGGGAAGTTTACTTAACTGTTAGATTCACAGCCAAGAGCTCTGACAACTTTATGATGTACATATCGACCGTGATTCAAAGCAACTTCTCCACTCCTAGGAGTAAACAATTATTGTAATTAGTATTTATGTGATGAGTAGCGTTTTACAGCCGGATTAAGACAACTTCGTGTATATTACTTTGCTTCCGGATGGATTTAGAGATTATATACACCGTGATAAACGTGTGTTAACTTTACGATTGACAGAACATTCGGTGGTAACCAGTATTCCAAAAGTTGATAGCTTGCAGGACTCCAGAGGAAAGCGGGAAGAGACAACGAATAGTTAGATTTCACATGCTATTGAAAACGTATCCGCAGTAGTAAAAATAAATCTACATATATTTATACTAATATAATAAAGTCCGGGCGAGATTGCTCCGCGATAACATGCGAGACTCGAATTCGGGAGGTCCTGGGTTTGATTCTCCTTGACCGTCCAGTCTGACCTTGGGTTTTTTGTGATTTTCCCTAGTCGGTAGGCGAATACTAGAGTGGTTTCTCGTCTACCGCGTTTTTCATTCCATCATTTCCCTTTCATTCCGTTTCCTGCTCATGTTTCAGGTGTTGTTATAGGTTTCGAGCCAGACGGATGATACGGACGCGTTCTTCGTTGAACGGCACGTTCAGTGCCCTCTCGGGCAGCTCCAGTAGTGGGACGAGCGTTCCAGCCAAGAACTATTAGGAATTTCTGCGCTTCTCTGTAGCCTGTCTGTCTGCGAGCTATAGCTGCCTGTGGGTTCCTTCATTTCACTCCTTCCTCCTGAGGGACATTAGCCGCAACAGATGTCCCACAGGTCGCAGTGTGCGAGGTGTCCACCCCCGTTGTATACCCTATACCCTAATATTAGAGAGTGAAATGTGTGTGTTCTTTCACCATTGAAAAGCACTGTCCTTCCATACGGACATGGGCTATACAGTATTTAAACGTTTTAAAACGTGAGTTTTAGGCTAGTTTTATATTCATATAAACTAATTCCAAGCGTTTGGTTTAATATGAACATCATGGGATGCCTTTTGGAAGTTTATTACATAGATGGCAGACTTTTAAAGACTTCCAGATCAAAAGGATAAAAGGTTCGTTATTGATGCTGGAAGGGGGGGATTTATAAACTTCCTTCTGACTTCGCTGAACTTAGTTATAAAGGAGTATTTTGTATGATTTTGTTCACTTGGGTTTTAGAATCTGGCGAAAATTGTAAGCTACCCTACAGTTTGAAAACCTCTGCTACCCTAATTTTTAATTCCTAATATAAAAGTCAGCACTCTTTAGCCTATTTAGACAAACCTTCGTATAATTATGTTATAGAACCAACGAAACTTATAGGCTACTTTACAACTTTTAAAAACTACCCATTTTCAACCTATTATATAGGCCCATTCAGACTGTTTTACAACTAAGATGTACAATTTTGTACCATTCGAATAATCTGGATAAAACCGTAGACACTTCGCTTTAGCTACGAGTTAAAATTGTAGGCTACTCACGACTTACCAAATCAACCCTATTTTTATTTTCAACTCTTTGCTTACAGAATGTATCCCTGCAATACGAGGTAGGATAGTTAAAATCTGAATACATTAAATTAAGTCAGTAAACAAGTATAATTTATTCCGAGCTCTCTTCAATAAAGATCTATATAGTGTCATTAGCAGACGAAAAAGTGTTGTAAATTAAAAAAATAAAGTTGTAGGAAAAGTATTACTCAAATATTATATTTTGGGCCGATTACATAACTCATATATGATTATGATAGCAAGTTCCAATGTTCAGTGTACGACATATCATTCAAGAAACGAATATAAATTAAGAAAGTTTAAAATGGAATCTCTCGACAGTGTTATGTTTTGCTAAGGTTTGCCGAGTTCAGAACTCGGCATTCCTGATGTTATTCAATAACCAAATACTCTCTGGATATACACTGATATACTATATGCCTTGTAGTTTCTGCAGCTATTTAAACGATGTGTGTATTTTTTAAATTTCATGTTTTGTGTGTTAGGTAGTGATGTGTAAGTCTAATAAGCCGATTTAACGGCTGGGGAAAATGTGGTCTTGAACACATCATCTCCCGGTATGGATTGTCCATCTGTGCTGTGAGCATATGGCATGAGGCCGGAAGTCAGGTTGACTGGTTTAGGCAGTTATCATACCACAGAACATGAGAGATTCCAGAGAGGTGGTTCATTTTTTGAAATATATACGATTTTCCGAAATAAAGCATACAACTGGGGTGACAATATAAATTTCAATAACAAATCATTAACTTAAAGAAAGAGGAACTGAGATCGGAAAGAAAATGCAGCCGATATATCCAGTGGAGTTTGTTCCATTGAATAATTTCCCATATATAAATTCCGAACTGAATAACTCCATTAAACGATTAAAATCACAAAATATGCCAAAAAAGAATTAAAAGCGTGTTGAAATTACTTTGTCAACTACATCTAATACATTTTACACAAGATTTATTATAAATCTGAAGAATAACAGCATACAAAAAAGAAAGATAAGAAAAAGAAGAAACTTCTCGTACAGGAGATAAAAATACTGGTGCATCTAAGGAAAATAGGTTCAAAGCATGCTTGGAACGATGGATAATTTTAACCATTGTCCTGCAATCAAGTGTCAATAAATGAAGCAAAATACAGGTGGAGGAGATGACCTAAAGAAAAGGAATTTCGCAATAATGAAGATTCACAAGAAGAAGTTAATGCCTTACTGTATTAGAAAATTGAGGAATGTAATCATCGCTTTAGACAACACTTGAAACGAGTATGTGTGGAATCAACCTATAGGATTTCAGTTCATCTTCGTATCAAATAGAAATCACATCAAATTTTTATAGGGATGACAAACATTTTTGAAAGAATACTTTAAATGCACCATAAAAATAAACAATGCTTCTATTGAATCGTCAAATCATCCTTATATGCTTTTCCTTCTTGTAGTGTCACATATAGAATGTAGATAATTAGTGTAAGCAGTTAATGGAAGCTGACATGGAACGGGTCCCAATTTCAGCTCTGGAAGAAGCCTACACTATTTCCTTTCGCACTACCTCTTATGTTACAGTAACCAGAATCTTGTCAGCAGTTTCACTTCGGAGGCAGTTTCATAAATGTGGGTGACTGCGTTTAGAAAACGTACTGTTTAAACAGAGATGGAGATTCCCAAAATCAATATCACTAGTGCAGATACAAACTTTTTCCATCTCGTATAATGCAGCTCTCCGTAGAGCGAGTTTTCTTTACCTCTCTTCAGACCTTAAGTCAGATAAACGTCGCGTAATAAAATAGACAAGGACATTTCCTTCCTCGATATCACTGCGTTTCTACTGCTGACGTCACTAAGGAAAGGTTGCGAGCTGACATTTCCATTCCTCCCTCCTACTTTATTATTTTGCCGTCTACAATGCGTTCACGTACACACCCTGAACCTTAGAACCCCATCTTTGAACCTTAGAGCCTTCTTTCATGATAAAATTAGGGGTCTCCATTCTGTTTCTTAAACTTGGCGTCTGATGAGTTAAAAGTTTGGTTGAACTGCGGTTTGTGTCTCCTTCAAAGAGGGTACCGTTCAGTGGATGGGGAAGGAAAAATTCATTGTAATGCTATTCAACCAATTGTCACATTTCTGATGTTAAACAAGACCTATGATGCAACTAAGACTGTGAAAATACATGTCAGGACACACATATAAACATCATTCATTTGTTTTCTACATGCGTAAGTATACATTTTAACATCCCAAACCGCGCTCCCCTCTTCCCTAATGATTAATGATATGCCCCTGTCTTCTCTGTTCCCATTTGCACTGCACAACTCATAAGTACCTATCAAATGCTATGGAAGTTCTGTACTATCTTTCAAGAAAGCAAATGTACTCTTTTCGTGGATCAGTATCATTCAGGCGTTCCGTGAGTGGGGGGTATGAAAACTAAATCAACCGTGGTCGTGGATGTGTACTGTCGTGGTCGCCATTTTAACCTGTCACTCAATATGAGGATTTCTATGGCTATATTAACCCAGTATGGCGAAACATGGACTAAATATCACAAAACAAGTTCAATTCTCTCGTTGCTGAGCTATTAACTGTATAGCATTGGTAAGAAAACGGAAAACACGTGGAATGATGATTTTAATAGAACCTACATCTATGTTATATATAACCCACACAGTATCAGCTGCTATCGTAGCTCATTGGTAGTACGCACGCTGTTTCGAGTATACCAAGGGTTAACGGTTCGAATGCCACCATGTGGTCGTACTTTTTCACTTTGTAACGTGCAATAATAAACAGCGAAGTTATTGCTAAATGATTTCGAAGAAAATGCGAGGAGATTGAATAATAATTTTAATGGAGCCAACTTCTAAATGCTGTATACAATACATCTGATCACAACAATAAGCTAATGCATAAAATAACAAGAAACCGTAAATTCTCATCTTGAGAAAAGCAAACTTACAGTTGCAAATATAATTGTGTACAATTTGATGGAGTATAATGCATAAACTGAAAAGGTATATTCTGTGTAAGTGCTAGTTACAATATTATAAACAACAAAAAGAAGGCGATAACTAAGGATAATGGGGCTTAAAAGGCAAACTAAACAACTGCTATCTCATAGCTGAGGCCACGCCATATATGAAGAAATAAATTAATTTCTGAAGCATTTCAGATTTATTGATAATATATTTCTCCTGGAGCAAGTAACTTGTCGAAACAACGAATCAAACATTAAATATTGATATTATCATTTAGTAATAACTTAGCCGCACAACCCGCGGAAAGTGTACATTTACTTTCTTGAAAGATAGTACATGGACGTGTGCTACTTAGTAGCAATGGATTGGCTGTTCCAACTGATGTGCTTGTTACACTATATTTTTTAAAAGAAGATCGTTATCATTAAAGGGTGGCTAACCATAATTTTATCAGAACAAAGAAGAGTCAACCTTTGCGCATGCCAGTAGAACAAATCGTCCATAGATTCTAGCATACACAGGAATCAAATACGGAAGGGAAATAAAGCCGGTGGTTCCGTGTCGTAGATTTACTGCACGTAAAAGAACCTCAAGCCTAATAAAGAGGCCTCTGAGCAAAATTACCGGTCTTTCACACCTAATATAGAATGGGACGCTAAAGACCACAGCAGTTAAAGAGCGTCCATAAATAAAAGTCAATTTATTTTAATTTTTAAGAATCAAATAGCAATACAACCTCTTACACAGTTACGCTATCTGCGCGGCTTTCTATACAACGTGCCAACTGAACCTAATTTTACTATAACACAAAATGGCACGTTTTCAATAAACTTGTCATAAACTTACAAGTTTTGTAGCTCATCATATAGATTTACTTGAGGTTAGCCGAACTCAGAAAAGATAATGTACTGCAGTACGAAGTATGAATTAATTTTTTAAATTGATGGTTACCTCGCTTTTTGGAGCACCCAATCAACTTAGGATTTTCAGGCAAGGTTTAATTAACCTTTTTTCTACTCTACAGCTATCTCGGAGGCGTATTTGTAAGAAAATCTACTGTTTTAATACATGGAAAGGTACCACTGTTTCATCAATGTTTGAATTTATGGCATTTTTTTAAAGACAATAAAAAATATACAACGTATTACATTAAAATGACTCTTTCTAAACTGACATTTACAAGTAATTCTTAGAAAATGTTATTCTTTTATCTACTTCATGTTAAGCGAAACGAACACTTGCGAAATGGTTTCTTTACGCACTTCGTTGCAAGTTGAACGGAGGCAGAAGCAACAATCAAATCTTTAAAAGAACGTGTCCTTGCTTGACATCACGAGAAATAAATTATAACAACGATCCTTAAAGATAGCAAAGTATGGAAAAATGCATACAAATAAAAACGAATATTTCGAAATGTTTAGTGCCATAAAATATTTTGATATAAATTGTGTGCTTTAAAGACATATATATCTTTTGTATACTAAGTATTTATGGTTTACCAGTTGTACAAAATTCATTCAGACTCGGGGAGATCACTGGCTACTGCAGAAAATTAAAGATATACATTTCATCTGTCATACAAATATCTTAAATATATGGCATTATAATTAAAATCATTAGAGCAATTGTTGAAAAAAATCTTATGTGTTACACTCACATGACTTTGCCTACTCTTGTACAAAATACCTTTTCAAACCCTTATTCTCCATTTGCTCTATGTTAATCGAAATGCTTATTGCTAATTTTGTTGTAGATGCAAGGGGAATTGGTAGGCTTTAAGCGATAATCAAATATTTTAAGAGCTGGCTGCTATGTCGAGTATTCCATTCTCTTTGCATTACCAGAAAAAAATAATAACGAATTCCCATTAGAGAGGAAGTATAGGTATTGGAAAATTTAAGGGAATAACAAGCAATATCTCGAAAATGGTTCACTCAAAAAAATGTATATGACATAAATTGTGTATTTTAAAGCGATCTACATTTTTATGTAGTAAAATTTTGTCTATCTCTTATGGTTTACCAGTTATGCAAAAGTCGTTCACAATGAAGAATACTTTTGAAGACATTCCCAGAAAATACAAGATATACATTTTATTCGTCATGAAAGTATCTTAAACATATGGTCTTTTAATCTAAATCGTTAGAACCATTTTTAATAAAATTAAAATTTTCAAAAAATGTTCCATGTAAAGGGTAATCTGGGGTGGGGGGATTTTCTGGAAAACCTTTGTGTCGCATCTCTGGAAGATACTGAACCTAAATATCAAGTTTGGTGTTTATCCGACTGTTCGTTTTTGAGTTATGCTGTTCACAGACAGATAGACACACACGGACAGTTTCCAAAAATGATTTTTTTGGATTCAGGGGGCCTCAAAACATATTTCCGGTGAAATCTCGGTATCGAATTTTTGGGTGGAATACAATACTTCCCCTACTTACTATACGTAGTAGAGAAAGTAATAAAATAACAAGAATTTTCTACATAAAGGCTAGTTTAGAATAGAGAATTTCCTGTAAGAATCTTCATGTAGCATCTTGGAAGATGTTTAACTTAAATATGAGTTCGGCATTTATCCGACTTTTGGTTTATGAATCCCACACTCACACACAAACTTCACACGCGCGCGCGTATGTGTATGTCCGCACACATTCAAACCCTTTTTCTAAAAATGCTTTCTTTTTTATCCAAGGGATTCAAATGTGGAATTTTTAGGCTGAATGCGATACTTCCTCTATCTACTATAGGTAGATGCTAGTGAAAGTGAAAATTTCCTCTTAGCTATGCGGTGTATACTAATGCTTTAACATAGGCACTCGCAAATGTTACTGACCGATTCGAGCATTTCAGTAATTACAAATGCATATCTGAAATGTTATGATTCCTGATGCCGTATAGTAACTATTTACATTTGTAAACTTACTTTGAGGTACACAAAGGAACATTTTGCTTACTAATGGTTTATCTTGAGATTTGCTTGTACTTTGAGGAAGTACTCGTATATCAGACTGCCGTACTTAACACTTCATATTTTATAACACCCTAGCTACTGATCCATATCAATATCTAAGTTCCGGTCATACAAGTTTGCGTTCTAACAACTGCACTGACTAGGCCGGGAATGAACTGAGGACATGAGATACATAATCTGTTGCCTTCTAGAATATATGTATGGTTAATCGCAGCATCGCATCCCAATCTTGAATAAGTCTCAAAATTTGAAAAATTGTAGCTTAAGCATCTCCAGAAGATGGTATTCGACATGTTGCAGAGGTTCATCTCTCCCATTTTTGCTTTCTGTACTACGAACACTGACGCGCACAAAATTGTCCGTTCTCCTAGATCGCTATAGTGCTTTTTCCTACGTAAAGTTTTCACCTTCAGGTAATCAACCTTTTGTCTCCACCCAGATGGTATTAGTTCTCTAACTGACTGTCCTGAAAAACAAACCAGAGACACAAAACGAAACAATGAACGATGTTAAAATCGATATGAAATGAAGGGGTGGTTTGGATTCCTTCTTTATGTAAGAGTTTCGCTACGATTCCTCATACAAAGAATGGCTGGACAATACAACATAATTAATTCGGCCTTATAGAGGAAGGGGTAAAGAATTATTTGCACGTGTCCTTAAACTACGACATTTATACGGGGTATTTTATTTGGCCGTTGCCGCTAGTCTGCGAATGACATTAATACTTTGAAGCGAGTTTATCATCAGTGCCTCTGAAAGAGGACTAGTGAAAGATAAGAGGAAGGGACGAATGCCAAAAGTTTCGAGGTATCCTTAGTGAAATAGGACTTGTATCGTACTTTTCCAATATTTACATTTGGAACTTCTTTTGCCAGCGTCTCGTCAACGCGCAATCTCAGAATGTATCCTGGTAGGTAACTCATATAATTGGACGGTTTTTGTGGCGTCGAGTGTCTCGTCTTTAATAGCACAACTTTAACGTTTTTAATAAAAGAAAAACAGTTTGGAAGTAGCACTCAACCATGCACATTCTGTAAACGATGGTCACTTCCATCTCGCGTGCAAAAACGCATAAAGTGTTCTAGTGAAAACCAGTTCTGCACCGCCACAGCACATAGGCCTG
The DNA here is from genome assembly GCA_030765065.1 of Deroplatys truncata. Lineage (NCBI taxonomy): Eukaryota > Metazoa > Arthropoda > Insecta > Mantodea > Mantidae > Deroplatys > Deroplatys truncata. The sequence goes on from CM060978.1 coordinate 157,026,339, forward strand.
TTTACAGATCGGAAACGCATGCAGTCCGAGATTCAATTTCGCACCTCCCCTTTGAGACAAGGGACCTGCTGAACTAATAATGATGTCATTCATTTAAACACACTGGCGAAAAGGTCGAATAAATCTTAAGACCCGTTTCAAAGGCTTTCCTCAGCGATATGGAGATGAAAGTTAAAGTCATTGCTGCTAACGAATGGCAATAAGAAACCCGACAATAAGGTAGTATACCTGAAAAGACAAGGTTTAAGTATACTAAAAAAATCTCGTTGTATTATAGGTTTCTACACCATGCAAATGACTTTAAAACTGGTAAATGAGATTAATTTACAATTTCCTTAGAGTTTAAGATAAAAACAAAATATATTAATTGAAAGATGGAATCAGAGTGAAAAATTCAATGTCATATCCGAAAATTGAACCACCTTCCAGTTTCCTTCCAGTTGCTCTAACCAACTGAGCTTACCTTGGCAATATGCTGGTAGGATATTAAAATTCAAATCACATGAGTAGGTAAATATAGAGAGAGCTAGCGCAGTTTTTTGCGTTTATATGGGAAAGGATAGGGAAAACGAGGGTAGATGCGACGGTTTAAGGAGGAAAATGCGTTTATATGGGCGAAATAGGGAATACGAGGGTTGATGCTAGGCTAGACAGTGGTAGAAGGAGGGGGAATGCGGTTTATATGAGACAGATAGGGAATACGTGGAGAGGTGCTAGGCTAGACGGAGGCTGAGGAGTAGAGTATGGTTTATATGAAAGGTATAGGAAAACGAGGAGGGGTGTTAGGCTAGACAGAGTTGAAGGGTAGAGCATGTCTTGTATATGAGAGGGGTAGGGAACAGGAGCAGGGGTGTTAGGCTAGACAGAGGTCAAGAAGTAGAGTAGGGTTTATATGAAAGGTATAGGAAAACGAGGAGGGGTGTTAGGCTAGACAGAGCTGAAGGGCAGAGCATGTCTTGTATATGAGAGAGGTAGGGAACAGGAGCAGGGGTGTTAGGCTAGGCAGAGGTCAAGAAGTAGAGTATGAAAGGTATAGGAAAACGAGGAGGGGTGTTAGGCTAGACAGAGTTGAAGGGCAGAGCATGTCTTGTATATGAGAGAGGTAGGGAACAGGAGCAGGGGTGTTAGGCTAGGCAGAGGTCAAGATGTAGAGTATGGTTTACATGAAAGGTATAGGAAAACGAGGAGGGGTGTTAGGCTAGACAGAGTTGAAGGGTAGAGCATGTCTTGTATATGAGAGAGGTAGGGAACAGGAGCAGGGGTGTTAGGCTAGATAGAGGTCAAGAAGTAGAGTATGGTTTATATGAATGGTATAGGAAAACGAGGTGGACTGTTAGGCTAGACAGAGTTGAAGGGTAGAGTATGTCCTTTATATGAGAGAGGTTGGGAACAGGAGGAGGGGTGTTAGGTTAGGAGAATTGAGTATCTGTTTATAAGGAGAGACGAGAAAACGGAGAGAGATCCTATGCTAGAATAGACAGGTGTTAAAGTTAGGTTAGATAGGAAACCAAGGAGTGATACTCAGCTAGAGGGGGGCAGGAGGAATGCGCTTTATGAGAGGTAGGGGATACGGGGAATGGTGTTAGGCTAGACAGAGGTTGAGAGTAGAGTAGGCGTTTATATGTATGAGAAGTATAGAACAGGAGGAGGGGTGTTAGGCTAGACAAAGGCTGAGAGTAGAGTATGCGTTTATATGTATGAGAGGTATAGGAGCAGGAGCAGAGGTGCTAGGCTAGACCGAGGTTGAGTAGAGTATGGGTTATATGAGAGAGGTAGGGGAACAGGAGGAGAGGTGTTAGGCTAGACAGAGGGTTAGGAGTAGTGTATGGTTTATATGAGAAATATAGGAAAAACGAGGCGAGGTTATAGGCTAGACAGAGGTCGAGGAGTAGAGTATGGCTTATATGAGAGGTACAGGAAAACGCGGAGAGCTATTAGCTTAGGAGAATTGAGTATGTGTTTATAAGGAGAGATGAGAAAACAGAAAGAGATCCTATGCTAGGATAGACAGGTGTTAAAGTTAGGTTAGATAGCAAACCAAGGAGTGATACTCAGCAAGAGAAGGGCAGGAGGGAATGCGCTTTATGAGAGGTAGGGGATACGGGGAGCGGTGATAGGCTAGACAGAGGTAGAGGAGTAGAGTATGGTTTATATGAGAGGTATAGGGAAACGAGGAGAGTCGGTAGGCTAGACAGATAGTGAAGCAGTAGGAATATGGACTTATATACAGGAGAGATAGGGAATAGGAGGGGAGGTGCTAGACTTTGAAAGCGACTTTAGATGTGAACTTAGTGGAAAACTGTTTCATGTCAATGTTCTTGACTTGCCTATCATGTAACCCATTCAGGGAAAAGGTGACCGGCAAAGGGAAAAATGTTATCAGCAAAGGGAAAAACGTGACCAGCAAAGGGAAAAACGTGACCAGCAAGGGGAAAAAGGTGACAGCATAGGGAAAAATCTGACCAGCAAAGGGAAAAAGGTGACCAGCAAAGGGAAAATGTGACCGGCAAAGGGAAAATGTGACCGGCAAAGGGAAAAACGTTACCAGCAAAGGGAAAAACGTGACCTGCAAAGGGAAAAATGTGACCTGCAAAGGGAAAAATGTGACCAGCAAAGGGAAAAAAGGTGACCAGCAAAGGGAAAAACGTGACCAGCAAAGGGAAAAAACGTGACCAGCAATGGGAAAAAAGGTGACCAGCAACGGGAAAAACGTTACCACCAAAGGGAAAAAGGTGACCAGCAAAGGGAAAAATGTGACCAGCAACGGGAAAAAGGTGACCAGCAAAGGGAAAAGCTAACCCACTCACACTAGCAGGTAAGTAATTCAGTTAGTATCATAGGGTAGGACAGATCCTGGGAAGCGGATATAGCATAGTTCCGTATGATGTTACAGGTAATTCAGAGAGTATCGTAGGTATTTAGGATAATGCAAGTAACATAGGTGTTTAGAGTCACTCAGCTAGTATCACAAGAGGCTAGTTTTCAGGGGCAGAACGTATCATAGATACATATTTTTCACAGGCAATTCAGCTAGTATCACAGGTATTTAAGTCATTTTAACAAGTAATTCAACTAGTATCACAGCTACTCATGGTAATATAGAGAGTAATTAGATTATAAACATTTCTCATCCAACGTTACAACAATTTATATACTTTTTCTAAATCTTACAAACTTATTATATGTTAAACAGTTACTGTACGATGCGGAGAGGGATAAACTGCATATTGGTTCACAAATTGAAAATCTTTACGTCAACATACCTTTATTTTAGTTCGTTGTAGATGTCTCTCCCCTTTTATCTAGGCTTGAGACTAGCACTAGGATTGCTCCTAATGGCAGGGTTACCACCTTCCCTTCCATCTTCTTCTTTCTTCATCAGGCGTCTGCTAGTTGCATACACAGCACACGGATAAACTTCATTTTCAAGATTGTAGACTCACGAGAAAATCTTCATCTTCGACTTACATTCTCTTAAGCACTGTTTGTAATACTGTAATGTCCATATGCATAGGTAGTTATTCCATCCTCAGCAATAATTCTTTTATCATCAAAGGGATTCAATGCAATTTTATTCACTTGCACTGTGGTAACAGCATGCTTTCGTGATAGGATTAGATTCATGGGCGTTCTGATGATTTCACAGGTTTTAAGACAGTCTGTATAGCTGTCAAACGAAATGTACTGCTTAATAGCGCTACGTTTTATACCTTTAATCTTTTTTATCATTGAGCCTTGAATATCTAAGGCATACATCTTAGGCCGTAGTCCAACAAAGCGTAGGATGATTTTGCTATTAGCCTCATCTTTAAATTTTCCCAATACCTTCTTGTTCCGAGTAGAGTGGCATATATGATTGACAGGGTAATCAGCTGTATCCAGATGCTCAAGAAAACGTAGATTGTCCTGGTACACATCTTCAGTTGTTACACGATGAATGAATGAATCAGTGTCCATATACATAAGCTTCAGGTTTTCAGCTCCATAATAAGGCAACAACACGTCGTAATGGTAGTTATACATTAATGTCTTGGAGATGTCCAACACACTCATTCCAATGTATATAGGCTTGTTGAACACAATCTGACGAGAGGCCATATGTACAGCAGCTAGATTAGCAGCATATATCGTCCTGTCGATAAACGTAGGCTTGGCGATCAACTTTTCTAGAGTCTTCTCATTGGTCACCAGTCGCATAGCCACACGGCTACGCAGGTTCTCCATAGTTTTTCCAAACATGGCGTTGTTAAAGAGCTTATAGAGATCCTTCTCGAAGTCATTTGCAGCTTGTTGTTGTCGCCTGTTGTTAAATTCCACATAAGGTTTCAACCACCGAGACTGTCGGAATTGTAGCACACGATGGATTTTTGTTAGTCGTAGTCCATGACTAAGAGCCTGCTTCAAAGCCATGTAATGCACTACATACTTCTTTCGAGGTCCAAGATGAGGTATCAGTTTCTTTGTAGATGCTTCCAATGGATTCATACACTCAGGCAGGAAAGGTAGATCGTTGTGTAGATCGTGAATTTCTGCAGGATATTCGATATCAACTTCTAAGATGTACCCATGAGGATCATCTTCTTGTAGTGTTTCTAAGTTGATTTCTTCAGGCGAAACCCACTGAAATCCACCAAAAGGAAGGGCGTGACACATTGCCCACCCATATTGGTTATTGGCGTCCTCATATGTGATAAATTGGGTTGGTCTCGACGGATCAAACTTCTCCATATACGCTTTATTAGCTTCTGCATACCGATGGGAAACTTGACATAAACCTCCTCTTATACCTGATTCCACCATGAGTAGTTGATCGTAATCTTGTAACAGCTCCAGCTTAATTCCTGTATACAACAACATGGCGTCCCATGTAAGTTCTGAAGATGTAAAATAATGCGCGGGGTCAACTTTGTGTGTTTTGAGGGTTTGCTCTCTGAACGTCTCAAAGACATCGGCTAGGAGGAGTACATCTGAGGTTAAGTACAGGTCGCTGTACTCGCCAAGGTTTCTCACATTAAACAGCTCCCATACATTTCTAGCATGATTATAGTCAGCATCACTAATTTCTTCTTCATTTAATCTATTGTAGATGGTGTGCTTAGGAGGCAAGCAGGTCTCGTTCAAAACATCCCAGGAAGTGACGTAATCATAGGGAAATACCCCCTTACGAGTCATCAACTTCAATTTGTCTTCTCCAAAGTACTTTAGTGTTTCAGGATATGAGGTTAGATTTTTTACCAACTTATCCAAGCTTGTACTGAGGAAACGGAAGCTGTCCACAAATCGAAGCTTTATATCTCCTACATACTTGGTGAATGAGATATAGCTTTCTTCAGAGTTAGGAATTACCTCCAAACGTTCACTTGTACAACCCAGCTCCTTAACAATGAAATGAGAGTCATATCCGCTAAGGTTATGAATGAAGACTGGTATATATTTAGGTGTTTTACAGGCTAAATTACGTTCATTATGAAGACTTCCACGATATTCACCGCTGATGTGATCATGGTCGCGTACTTTGTAGTTCTCTTCTGTAAAGCCTTTTCCACACAAGTAGCATGTCGTAGAAGACTCAAAATCCTTTTGCTCTTGATCCGTAAGTTTCAGAGGCTTAGCAGATTTGTATACGGCATCAATCATTTTTGCAAGAGATGTCAGGTACAGCATAAACTTCTGAGCAGCATCAGCACCACGATACACATAGGGTTGCTTAGGAAGACCAGTTTCGAGATGTTCAACGTTGGTTGATGGTTTAACGTAAACACAGAAGCTCATTGGTGTGTGCTCTTGATAAGGGGTTGTATAGGAAGTTTCAGGATTGGGTATACACGTATGACATGGAGTGAGAATACTCTCAAAATCAGCATAGATGACATAAGGTACTTTCAACATCCTCTCAACATTTTTAAGCCGTACAATCGATTTCTCCTTGGTAGGCATAACTACCCTCGCAACACCATGTTGATTACAGATTGATGTATGTTCTTGTAGGTTTTCCAGTCCACTTCGTCCGCTCTGGTCATCAAAATGTGTAAAGCATCGCTTACAAGTATAAACCCGTCCATTATGATTAGTTTTCTGACGTCGAACGAGTTTCTCAAAATTCTTTATATACACGTAATGATGTTTTCCACTGCTGTCATTCAATAGTAGCAGGACGCGATGTTCAGGTAGTTCAATATCAGCAACCTTTATCGGATACACTTCATGCTTCTCATCCAACCCGAAAACGTTAATAGATATCTTGTTAAGCTTCTCAAATTTAGGTATTTGAGAAAGTGGAGTAGGATAGGAAACACAGCTGAAGTCGTACTTATCTTGAACCTGCTTGTATTTGCTCACACGTTGCGCATCCTTCTCAACGAATTTAGCTAGTACAGAATACATGTAGCATTTCTCATCACTAAAGTTCTGAATGTTTATACACGCTTTCCTTGCTTCAACAGATGACGGTAGTGGTATGTAGCTACTTCCTCGCAACGGGTTGTACTTGTTGATACGAAGTCGAACTCCTTCCACAGTAAGCAAAGCCCAGCTGCTACCCTTAAGCTCAGACTCCTCCATTTCAGTCACCAATTTCTTGAATTTCACTTCCATCGTTGACTCCAGATCTGTTTCTAGCAAAACAGGATGATTCCGTGTTTTAAATGTTTTGTCACAGGTTTCTCCAATACTGTTAACAAATCGACACTCAGCCAGCAGATTAATTTTAACACTCTTATGAACGCTAAGCTCTTTATGCACAGCCTGGATTATACGTTGTTTTGCCTCTTGCAGATACATATTTAGGTCCTTAGCTGATTCGCATCGTATAAAATACGATTTCAATCGTCCTTCGAATGAAGTTTCATATTCTTTCAAATCACGGTCCTCCATTGTTGACAGCAACTGATTTTTAGTTGGCTCTAATCTTCTTTTCTTCTGAGGGCTGCTTATTTCACATATATCTTCGTGTCGCTGTCCCTTATAACAATCTTTGAAGGTTACATTACAATGTTTACATTTGAAGAGCTTCTTGCAGCTCATCTCGTGTCTTCTCTTGTCATAACCTCGGAGGAACTTCTTCCCACATTTTCCGCATGCATATCCAGTAGCGCTTGGAATAATATCCTTATACGCTGAGTTATTCATCTTTATTCTTGATGTAATAACGTATTAATCACTGATCAATGAAATGTAGACCTCTTCACCTTGACACCACTTTAGAAAGCTGATTATTCTTGGAGAGAACACAATGTTGACCCCTCAAGACTAATTAGCGCAATGAACTTCAATGCCCTAGATCACCGTATTTATAGAGGGAGCACGAGCCTTTTAGATCAATCATAAACTCGCTCCATAGCTACCTGTATATGTTTGCTACACGCGTATTAACCTCACGCCCAGAGTCAGGATGTTTATGACGTCACACCCAGAGACAGGATGTCTGGCAGTATCAAACACGTTTAAACTCGTCTCGTAACTACCTGTATGTGCTGTCACACCAACAAGAGAAGTATTCCCACACGCTCATTCAGTCAAATGTTCCATTCAAAGCCTACCACAACCACCACCACCACCGCCGCCACCACCGCTACCACCACCCATTATACTAAAGCTAGCACAATCTCTATTATCACAATACTTAAAAGTAAAGGCTTAAAAGGTAACGTAGAAGATTTTCTCCCTTGTTTAGTTAAATGTATGTATATACTACATTATTTCACGTTTTCATTCCCTTTTCAATTCTTCCTTTCCATCTTCCCACAGAAAGACCACTACAATCACAAGCAAAGCAATTTTTCCGGAGTTACAGAGATCCTAAGCTTCTAGAATCGAACTCGGTAATACTTTTAATAAATGTGTTTTAGTAATTTAGCTCCCCCGCATCAGCATCTACCATTTAATCTTTAGTCGAACCTGATAGGATTCATAGGCTTGATGATATACGAAATCACCCCTTCGGGATTCAATTTGAGTACTTTAAAGTAGTTATTGTCATGAGAACAATATTTAGGGACTAGGTACTCTGTTTACGGTTTACTTGATGCATCTATCTAAACTAAATTACGAGTTATTAAATTTGCAAGTAAATTTCATTGAATCGGTATTCGAACCCAGAACACCAGGAACAAAATAATTTATAATATTAGCTTGACATGTTAATCAAAGCTGTGTGCAGTTACGCTATCAATCTAAGTGATATATTCTAGTGTACAGAGGAAAATTAAGGAACTCATTAAAAGATGGGGAATCGAACCAAGCACAACTGATTGACAATTATATACAGCATTAATTACCTATTATAAGAGCTATCAATCATGCTTTGGTCCACTCCTCTACCTCTCTTAGTTTCCGAGATAATGAAGATTTAAAATTAAGGATCGAACCCAGGACGTCAGGTATCTAATTACACATCCACAAGATGTGGGGGGCTAATTAGTGGGGGTGGGTCTAATTAGCATATTAATTGCATTGCATGCATAAATTAAGTGGGCCAGAAACCCCAAATCCCTACTACTGATTAATCGCTTATATCTCCTGAATGAAAAGAGATAGAACAATGGGATAAAAAGTAATCAATTCTTTGGAATGCGCCGCGTCCTTGAGATATTAATCCGAGATGGCCGGGATGTCTGGGTTCGAATCCTAGGAGGGATTACAAATTCATCTTCTAATAACTCAGAGACTAATTACGATAAAGACGTCAAATAAACTTTATTACATTTAAATCATTAGGTACTTTCTTCTGAATGTATATTTGGGTACCTGGTGTCCTAGTTCGATCTTTAATTTTTAAATCGCCATTATCTCGGAAACTAAGAAAGCTGGAGGGATGGACCGAAGCATGTTTGATAGCTGTTATAATGTTTAATTAATACTGTATATAATTTTTAATCAGTTGTCCCTAGTTCGAATCCCGATCTTTCAGTGACTTCCTTAATTTTTTTTCTATACTCTAGAATATAACACTTAGATTGAAGCTGTAACTGCATACAGCTCTTTTTAACATATCAAACTAAGTTTATAAATAATTTTGTTTCTGGTGTTCTGGGTTCGAATACCGATAAAATGTAATTTAATTATAAATTTAATAACTCATAAACGAATTAATATAAAGACGCCAAATAAACCTTGTTACGTTTATGTTGTTAGGCAGTATCTTGTGGATGTATAATTAGATACCTGACTTCCTGGGTTCGATCCTTAATTTTAAATCTTCATTATCTCGGAAACTAAGAGAGGTAGAGGAGTGGACTAAAGCATGATTGATAGCTCTTATAATAGGTAATTAATGCTATATATAATTGTCAATCAGTTGTGCTTGGTTCGATTCCCCATCTTTTAATGAGTTCCTTAATTTTCCTCTGTACACTAGAATATATCACTTAGATTGATAGCGTAACTGCACACAGCTTTGTTTAACATGTCGAGCTAATATTATAAATTATTTTGTTCCTGGTGTTCTGGGTTCGAATACCGATTCAATGAAATTTACTTGCAAATTTAATAACTCGTAATTTAGTTTAGATAGATGCGTCAAGTAAACCGTAAACAGAGTACCTAGTCCCTAAATATTGTTATCATGACAATAACTACTTTAAAGTACTCAAATTGAATCCCGAAGGGGTGATTTCATATATCATCAAGCCTATGAATCCTATCAGGTTCGACTAAAGATTAAATGGTAGATGCTGATGCGGGGGAGCTAAATTACTAAAACACATTTATTAAAAGTATTACCGAGTTCGATTCTAGAAGCTTAGGATCTCTGTAACTCCGGAAAAATTGCTTTTCTTGTGATTGTAGTGGTCTTTCTGTGGGAAGATGGAAAGGAAGAATTGAAAAGGGAATGAAAACGTGAAATAATGTAGTATATACATACATTTAACTAAACAAGGGAGAAAATCTTCTACGTTACCTTTTAAGCCTTTACTTTTAAGTATTGTGATAATAGAGATTGTGCTAGCTTTAGTATAATGGGTGGTGGTAGCGGTGGTGGCGGCGGTGGTGGTGGTGGTTGTGGTAGGCTTTGAATGGAACATTTGACTGAATGAGCGTGTGGGAATACTTCTCTTGTTGGTGTGACAGCACATACAGGTAGTTACGAGACGAGTTTAAACGTGTTTGATACTGCCAGACATCCTGTCTCTGGGTGTGACGTCATAAACATCCTGACTCTGGGCGTGAGGTTAATACGCGTGTAGCAAACATATACAGGTAGCTATGGAGCGAGTTTATGATTGATCTAAAAGGCTCGTGCTCCCTCTATAAATACGGTGATCTAGGGCATTGAAGTTCATTGCGCTAATTAGTCTTGAGGGGTCAACATTGTGTTCTCTCCAAGAATAATCAGCTTTCTAAAGTGGTGTCAAGGTGAAGAGGTCTACATTTCATTGATCAGTGATTAATACGTTATTACATCAAGAATAAAGATGAATAACTCAGCGTATAAGGATATTATTCCAAGCGCTACTGGATATGCATGCGGAAAATGTGGGAAGAAGTTCCTCCGAGGTTATGACAAGAGAAGACACGAGATGAGCTGCAAGAAGCTCTTCAAATGTAAACATTGTAATGTAACCTTCAAAGATTGTTATAAGGGACAGCGACACGAAGATATATGTGAAATAAGCAGCCCTCAGAAGAAAAGAAGATTAGAGCCAACTAAAAATCAGTTGCTGTCAACAATGGAGGACCGTGATTTGAAAGAATATGAAACTTCATTCGAAGGACGATTGAAATCGTATTTTATACGATGCGAATCAGCTAAGGACCTAAATATGTATCTGCAAGAGGCAAAACAACGTATAATCCAGGCTGTGCATAAAGAGCTTAGCGTTCATAAGAGTGTTAAAATTAATCTGCTGGCTGAGTGTCGATTTGTTAACAGTATTGAAGAAACCTGTGACAAAACATTTAAAACACGGAATCATCCTGTTTTCCTAGAAACAGATCTGGAGTCAACGATGGAAGTGAAATTCAAGAAATTGGTGAGTGAAATGGAGGAGTCTGAGCTTAAGGGTAGCAGCTGGGCTTTGCTTACTGTGGAAGGAGTTCGACTTCGTATCAACAAGTACAACCCGTTGCGAGGAAGTAGCTACATACCACTACCGTCATCTGTTGAAGCAAGGAAAGCGTGTATAAACATTCAGAACTTTAGTGATGAGAAATGCTACATGTATTCTATACTAGCTAAATTCGTTGAGAAGGATGCGCAACGTGTGAGCAAATACAAGCAGGTTCAAGATAAGTACGACTTCAGCTGTGTTTCCTATCCTACTCCACTTTCTCAAATACCTAAATTTGAGAAGCTTAACAAGATATCTATTAACGTTTTCGGGTTGGATGAGAAGCATGAAGTGTATCCGATAAAGGTTGCTGATATTGAACTACCTGAACATCGCGACCTGCTACTATTGAATGACAGCAGTGGAAAACATCATTACGTGTATATAAAGAATTTTGAGAAACTCGTTCGACGTCAGAAAACTAATCATAATGGACGGGTTTATACTTGTAAGCGATGCTTTACACATTTTGATGACCAGAGCGGACGAAGTGGACTGGAAAACCTACAAGAACATACATCAATCTGTAATCAACATGGTGTTGCGAGGGTAGTTATGCCTACCAAGGAGAAATCGATTGTACGGCTTAAAAATGTTGAGAGGATGTTGAAAGTACCTTATGTCATCTATGCTGATTTTGAGAGTATTCTCACTCCATGTCATACGTGTATACCCAATCCTGAAACTTCCTATACAACCCCTTATCAAGAGCACACACCAATGAGCTTCTGTGTTTACGTTAAACCATCAACCAACGTTGAACATCTCGAAACTGGTCTTCCTAAGCAACCCTATGTGTATCGTGGTGTTGATGCTGCTCAGAAGTTTATGCTGTACCTGACATCTCTTGCAAAAATGATTGATGCCGTATACAAATCTGCTAAGCCTCTGAAACTTACGGATCAACAGCAAAAGGATTTTGAGTCTTCTACGACATGCCACTTGTGTGGAAAAGGCTTTACAGAAGAGAACTACAAAGTACGCGACCATGATCACATCAGCGGTGAATATCGTGGAAGTCTTCATAATGAATGTAATTTAGCCTGTAAAACACCTAAATATATACCAGTCTTCATGCATAACCTTAGCGGATATGACTCTCATTTCATTGTTAAGGAGCTGGGTTGTACAAGTGAACGTGTGGAGGTAATTCCTAACTCTGAAGAAAGCTATATCTCATTCACCAAGTATGTAGGAGATATAAAGCTTCGATTTGTGGACAGCTTCCGTTTCCTCAGTACAAGCTTGGATAAGTTGGTAAAAAATCTAACCTCATATCCTGAAACACTAAAGTACTTTGGAGAAGACAAATTGAAGTTGATGACTCGTAAGGGGGTATTTCCCTATGATTACGTCACTTCCTGGGATGTTTTAACGAGACCTGCTTGCCTCCTAAGCACACAATCTACAATAGATTAAATGAAGAAGAAATTAGTGATGCTGACTATGATCATGCTAGAAATGTATGGGAGCTGTTTAATGTGAGAAACCTGGGCGAGTACAGCGACCTGTACTTAACCTCAGATGTACTACTCCTAGCCGATGTCTTTGAGACGTTCAGAGAGCAAACCCTCAAAACACACAAAGTTGACCCCGCGCATTATTTTACATCTCCAGGACTTACATGGGACGCCATGTTGTTGTATACAGGAATTAAGCTGGAGCTGTTACAAGATTACGATCAACTACTCATGGTGGAATCAGGTATAAGAGGAGGTTTATGTCAAGTTTCCCATCGGTATGCAGAAGGTAATAACGCGTATATGGAGAAGTTTGATCCGTCGAGACCAACCCAATTTATCACATATGAGGACGCCAATAACCAATATGGGTGGGCAATGTGTCACGCCCTTCCTTTTGGTGGATTTCAGTGGGTTTCGCCTGAAGAAATCAACTTAGAAACACTACAAGAAGATGATCCTCATGGGTACATCTTAGAAGATGATATCGAATATCCTGCAGAACTTCACGATCTACACAACGATCTACCTTTCCTGCCTGAGTGTATGAAGCCATTGGAAGCATCTACAAAGAAACTGATACCTCATCTTGGACCTCGAAAGAAGTATGTAGTGCATTACATGGCTTTGAAGCAGGCTCTTAGTCATGGACTACGACTAACAAAAATCCATCGTGTGCTACAATTCCGACAGTCTCGGTGGTTGAAACCTTATGTGGAATTTAACAACAGGCGACAACAACAAGCTGCAAATGACTTCGAGAAGGATCTCTATAAGCTCTTTAACAACGCCATGTTTGGAAAAACTATGGAGAACCTGCGTAGCCGTGTGGCTATGCGACTGGTGACCAATGAGAAGACTCTAGAAAAGTTGATCGCCAAGCCTACGTTTATCGACAGGACGATATATGCTGCTAATCTAGCTGCTGTACATATGGCCTCTCGTCAGATTGTGTTCAACAAGCCTATATACATTGGAATGAGTGTGTTGGACATCTCCAAGACATTAATGTATAACTACCATTACGACGTGTTGTTGCCTTATTATGGAGCTGAAAACCTGAAGCTTATGTATATGGACACTGATTCATTCATTCATCGTGTAACAACTGAAGATGTGTACCAGGACAATCTACGTTTTCTTGAGCATCTGGATACAGCTGATTACCCTGTCAATCATATATGCCACTCTACTCAGAACAAGAAGGTATTGGGAAAATTTAAAGATGAGGCTAATAGCAAAATCATCCTACGCTTTGTTGGACTACGGCCTAAGCTGTATGCCTTAGATATTCAAGGCTCAATGATAAAAAAGATTAAAGGTATAAGACGTAGCGCTATTAAGCAGTACATTTCGTTTGACAGCTATACAGACTGTCTTAAAACCTGTGAAATCATCAGAACGCCCATGAATCTAATCCTATCACGAAAGCATGCTGTTACCACAGTGCAAGTGAATAAAATTGCATTGAATCCCTTTGATGATAAAAGAATTATTGCTGAGGATGGAATAACTACCTATGCATATGGACATTACAGTATTACAAACAGTGCTTAAGAGAATGTAAGTCGAAGATGAAGATTTTCTCGTGAGTCTACAATCTTGAAAATGAAGTTTATCCGTGTGCTGTGTATGCAACTAGCAGACGCCTGATGAAGAAAGAAGAAGATGGAAGGGAAGGTGGTAACCCTGCCATTAGGAGCAATCCTAGTGCTAGTCTCAAGCCTAGATAAAAGGGGAGAGACATCTACAACGAACTAAAATAAAGGTATGTTGACGTAAAGATTTTCAATTTGTGAACCAATATGCAGTTTATCCCTCTCCGCATCGTACAGTAACTGTTTAACATATAATAAGTTTGTAAGATTTAGAAAAAGTATATAAATTGTTGTAACGTTGGATGAGAAATGTTTATAATCTAATTACTCTCTATATTACCATGAGTAGCTGTGATACTAGTTGAATTACTTGTTAAAATGACTTAAATACCTGTGATACTAGCTGAATTGCCTGTGAAAAATATGTATCTATGATACGTTCTGCCCCTGGAAACTAGCCTCTTGTGATACTAGCTGAGTGACTCTAAACACCTATGTTACTTGCATTATCCTAAATACCTACGATACTCTCTGAATTACCTGTAACATCATACGGAACTATGCTATATCCGCTTCCCAGGATCTGTCCTACCCTATGATACTAACTGAATTACTTACCTGCTAGTGTGAGTGGGTTAGCTTTTCCCTTTGCTGGTCACGTTTTTCCCTTTGCTGGTCACCTTTTTCCCTTTGCTGGTCACATTTTTCCCTTTGCAGGTCACATTTTTCCCTTTGCAGGTCACGTTTTTCCCTTTGCTGGTAACGTTTTTCCCTTTGCCGGTCACATTTTCCCTTTGCTGGTCACCTTTTTCCCTTTGCTGGTCAGATTTTTCCCTATGCTGTCACCTTTTTCCCCTTGCTGGTCACGTTTTTCCCTTTGCTGGTCACGTTTTTCCCTTTGCTGATAACATTTTTCCCTTTGCCGGTCACCTTTTCCCTGAATGGGTTACATGATAGGCAAGTCAAGAACATTGACATGAAACAGTTTTCCACTAAGTTCACATCTAAAGTCGCTTTCAAAGTCTAGCCCCTCCCCTCCTATTCCCTATCTCTCCTGTATATAAGTCCATATTCTACTGCTTCACTATCTGTCTAGCCTACCGACTCTCCTCGTTTCCCTATACCTCTCATATAAACCATACTTTACTCCTCTACCTCTGTCTAGCCTAACACCGCTCCCCGTATCCCCTACCTCTCATAAAGCGCATTCCCTCCTGCCCTTCTCTTGCTGAGTATCACTCCTTGGTTTGCTATCTAACCTAACTTTAACACCTGTCTATCCTAGCATAGGATCTCTTTCCGTTTTCTCATCTCTCCTTATAAACACATACTCAATTCTCCTAAGCTAACAGCTCTCCGCGTTTTCCTATACCTCTCATATAAGCCATACTCTACTCCTCGACCTCTGTCTAGCCTAAAACCTCGCCTCGTTTTTCCTATATTTCTCATATAAACGATACTCTACTCGTA
Source organism: Deroplatys truncata (assembly GCA_030765065.1). Classification (NCBI taxonomy): domain Eukaryota; kingdom Metazoa; phylum Arthropoda; class Insecta; order Mantodea; family Mantidae; genus Deroplatys; species Deroplatys truncata. The sequence goes on from CM060978.1 coordinate 157,041,915, forward strand.
ACCCTCTGTCTAGCCTAACACCTCTCCTCCTGTTCCCTACCTCTCTCATATAACCCATACTCTACTCAACCTCTGTCTAGCCTAGCACCTCTCCTCCTGCTCCTATACCTCTCATACATATAAACGCATACTCTACTCTCAGCCTGTGTCTAGCCTAACACCCCTCCTCCTGTTCTATACTTCTCATACATATAAACGCCTACTCTACTCTCAACCTCTGTCTAGCCTAACACCACTCCCCGTATCCCCTACCTCTCATAAAGCGCATTCCTCCTGCCCCCTCTAGCTGAGTATCACTCCTTGGTTTCCTATCTAACCTAACTTTAACACCTGTCTATTCTAGCATAGGATCTCTCTCCGTTTTCTCGTCTCTCCTTATAAACAGATACTCAATTCTCCTTACCTAACACCCCTCCTGCTGTTCCCAACCTCTCTCATATAAAGGACATACTCTACCCTTCAACTCTGTCTAGCCTAACAGTCCACCTCGTTTTCCTATACCATTCATATAAACCATACTCTACTTCTTGACCTCTATCTAGCCTAACACCCCTGCTCCTGTTCCCTACCTCTCTCATATACAAGACATGCTCTACCCTTCAACTCTGTCTAGCCTAACACCCCTCCTCGTTTTCCTATACCTTTCATATAAACCATACTCTACTTCTTGACCTCTGCCTAGCCTAACACCCCTGCTCCTGTTCCCTACCTCTCTCATATACAAGACATGCTCTGCCCTTCAACTCTGTCTAGCCTAACACCCCTCCTCGTTTTTCTATACCTTTCATATAAACCCTACTCTACTTCTTGACCTCTGTCTAGCCTAACACCCCTGCTCCTGTTCCCTACCCCTCTCATATACAAGACATGCTCTACCCTTCAACTCTGTCTAGCCTAACACCCCTCCTCGTTTTCCTATACCTTTCATATAAACCATACTCTACTCCTCAGCCTCCGTCTAGCCTAGCACCTCTCCACGTATTCCCTATCTGTCTCATATAAACCGCATTCCCCCTCCTTCTACCACTGTCTAGCCTAGCATCAACCCTCGTATTCCCTATTTCGCCCATATAAACGCATTTTCCTCCTTGAACCGTCGCATCTACCCTCGTTTTCCCTATCCTTTCCCATATAAACGCAAAAAACTGCGCCAGCTCTCTCTATATTTACCTACTCACATGTGTAGGACAAGGGCTGAAAGGTAGGATCAGACTAACGAATTCATTGACATAGCCGGGATTTAAATCACGGATCTTCCTTGTCCTACACACGGCCTTGTGTAAACAATTAATTATCATTGATTTACCTAATATAGGTTATCTAAAAGGCCCAGAACGTGAAGTACTTACGGTATTTTAAGTCGCCATTGGGGTAATGCTATCTTAAATTAGATTTGAGATCGCCTAGGGCTTTACCGGGTAAAATGCGAGTCAGTTGGGGAATATAATGTCCTACCGACATGTTGGCATGGTACCTCAGTAGGTTTGAGAAACCGGACGGGAACCGCAAGTTTCGTGGTTCAAATTCCGCTATGACATTGAATTTTTTAGTCTGATTCTACCTTTTAATCCTTGTCCTACACACGGCCTTGTATGAAAGAAATTTACTATCAAAATATATTAGGAGTAGGTAATAATAATATGATTAGGAGCATTTATGACCACACGAGGAGTGCCATAAGCACACTCTATAACCGCTGTCGACATGAACCTATTTTTTACAAAAGTAAAGTATTAGCCAATTTCAGAGTTTATCCAATGTGTCTTAAAAGATGACGAAGATTAGTTTCAGCATGTCAACAATCTTAAATTGATAGCAGTGTATCAACATAAACTCTGTAATAGTGATCCGTATTTTATCTTTAAGTATCACAATGGAAATGGAATCTACGAGGCTAATGCTATCAAACTTTTACCGTGCAAATTAACGATACTAAAATGGGTGCTAACTCCTCCTGTTACGCGATATTTCAACATTAATGACATATAAAATAGCACCTACTCGAAATTACGACGTGTTTGATCACATTTTAGTAGCTGTAAATACGCGGGAAGTTTATGAATGATGTAATTGCTGACATACGCACAAAAATTCAGTTGTTTCCTAGCTTAACAGACGATAGTTTTGTGATGTTCACGTAATCATATTATTTTACGAGCTTTGGGTCCAAAAGCAGAGGAATATCCGCCATCCTCATTCACAGAAAGAATTTTATTCTACAAAAACAGACAGGCGGCATATAGAGCGGCAGAAAGAAAGAAAGAAAGGAAGGAAATAAAATCTGCATACCAATCAAAACTTATTTCACTTTTATTTTTGAGTCTCACGTCAAGAGTTATTTAAAGCATAACTTAGAGTAATTTTTTGAGATTGTATCTCTAGGTATATAGTTTAATTTTCATGGAATTGTGTAAATAAATTAAGGAGAAAACCTTTTGTGGAAAATATGTGTATTTAAGATATCTTTTCCTATTCTTTTCCCTGGCACGTGTATCAACATTTGACATACTTCATGTTTAATGGCCATTAGATGCTAATGTGGAATTCTAATGTACAACTTTAACAACAAAAAGTCTAAACGAGTCCTTTATTTAAGAAATGAGAAAAATCCTAAAATTTTCTTAAAAGTTCCGAATTATTTTATAAAATACACGGATCTTTGTTAAGGATGCACGTGATGCTATTTGCAATTTCTAGATGGCTGCTTACAAAACAAGATGCAATCAGCATTCTCTCTGAAAGAGGTTAAACTTTGAATTTCTCAAAAACCAGGTACTGAGAAAACTATTTTTACTTTGTGGGCTGATCAAGCATTCTTTTTTGCTTCTCAGTCGCAAACGATGTACTTCTTCTTCTTCTTCTTCTTTTCTCTTCTTCCTCCTCCTCTACAAGTTCATAATTGTTCTGGCAAGCATTTCTTTCGAGGTCTTCCTATGTCTTATCTTCCTATCTGTCACAGCTGGTAACGTGCATGAAACGTTCTTCTTAGGTGCTCACACAATTTTACAATATTTTTCCTCAGCTTTTCGAGCTATAATCTTATCTTCACTTCATGTCGTAGGACAATATTCTTTTTACTTTCTCTACTACGTATAGTAAGTAGGGGAAGTATTGCATTGCACCCAAAAATTCGATACCGAGATTTAACCGGAAATACATGTTTTGAGACCCCCTTGAATAAAAAAAAGCATTTTTGGAAACATGTCCGTGTGTGTGTCTGTGAACAGCATATCTCGAATTTTCTGGGAATGTTTCCAAAAGTATTCTTCATTGTGAACGAATTTTGCATAACTGGTAAACCATAAGAGATAGACAAAATGTGACTACACAAAAATGTAGATCGCGTTAAAATACACAATTTATGTCATATACATTTTTGTTGTTGAGTGAACCATTTTCGAGATATTGCTTGTTATTCCCTTACATTTTCCAATACTTATACTTTTTCTCAAATTCGTTATTCAATTTGTTTTATCCTGGTAATGCAAAGAAAATGGAATACTTCACATAGCAACCAGCTCTTAAAGTATTTGACTATCGCTTAAAGCCTACCAATTTCCCTTGCATCTACAAGAAAATTAGCAATAAGATTAACATCTCGATATCTCGATTAACATGAAGCATATGGAGAATAAGCGTTTGTAAAAATAGTTTGTACAAGAGTAGAGAAAGTCATGTGGATGTAACACATCAGACTTTTTATTTTCTAATAGCAATCCTAGCGTACATCTTGCATACGTAATTTTTTCTACCAGTATTTTTAGTTTAGTTTCGGACATAATTCTCATTCTATTCTTATAAGCTAGGACTGGCACGACGTGGTGTTATAGAACTTTACTCTACTTCCCTTTTTAGAGTTATTTCTAAAGTTTCTAGGAATTGTTCCAAAAGTATCAAGAAATTATTCAATTCGTTGTCTACATACGTCTTTACTAGCTATCTAAAATATCGAACATGTCCAATTTTCTCAGTAAGAATATTCGAACCATATTCTTTAGTTATTCGACTGAAAAAATAGACACCAATTTTTGCACTTCATGAATATTTACTTGATCATTTGATGCAATAAGGAGCTTACTCAAATATTTATTTTCAGGCAAATTTCTTGGCTAACTAAGACTTCCTAAGTAGTACTTATTTTATCAAAATTCAATGTGAAGCTGTATGTACTAGTCTATTCTTTTTCAACTAATCTGTGGAATTTAGTGTCACATTTTAAACATAAAAGGTATTCCATCGAATAGGGAAAACTCTAATTCGCTGCTGGAAAATTAACCTCCGAGAAAAGTGCCTAGATCCAAATATCCGAGTTTTATTTCCTTTAAACTCCCCCCCCACAAAAAAGTAAAACAAAGAAGGTGCATTTTATACTGTACACATTCTATCCATACTTAAGAGAGTATGGTTAGGTATTTCGTAATACGGATGTTCTTAATGGATAGTTTGTCCCTATATGAGAAAATTATTCATGTATTATAACAATCTAAACAAATCTTTGGAAACCTCAAAAAGACTAATCCAAGATAAGGTTAAAACTGCATTTATAAAGGTCTAAAATCCCAGGCCCTGGTGATAACACGTTACAAGTATAACTTAAAAGCAAACGAAAGAAAGAAGAAGAAAAAAGGGAATGGAAACATTCTCAACTTCGAATTTGTGTGGGCATCTATTAAGGTTGCAAAGTAAATATTTTGGGAGAACTGATGACACCCAAACAAAGCTTCTACTTAGCAAAATATCCCTTTCTCTTAAATTTGTTAAGAGTTTAATGTTTTAACCAAAATATCGTAATTTTTGGGCAGTGGTATGCTAATTTTAATTACAGAATTTATATTAAAGGATGTTAAGAATTAAATCTTCTATTGCGAAGAGGTTTAAATTTATTAAATTTAGCTATTAAAATCTTAAAATCAATCAGGATTTTTTAATGACGCCGCGGTAGTACAGTGGTTTCGTTTCTGGCTCTTGCGTTGAGGGTCCGGGGTGGCGCTGTTAAATCAGCCTATCCACCTCTGACTTGCTCATGTGAAGTATCTCCAAGGCAAACGTTGTTCGAAGTCCACGGTAAAAGCTGTAGATTCTGTCATTCCACCCCCATCCTCATCATCACCCTACTAGGGAGGTAATGGACTCCGCCTGCTGACTGCCTCCACCTCAGAAATGGGTCCAGTCATCATGAGGTAATCTCCAAAGGTCATAGGCCACATATGGGGGAGCGTTAGAGACGACATTGCAATTAACTCAGTTAGTTAAAAATATTTCTAGGGGACAAAAATGTGAGTACAGATTCAAAATGCAGCTGTGTTAATTCGTAATGTTAACTCTTTATGAAAGATTTGGTATTTTATGTTTAAATTTCTGAAGGTTTTAGGTCCAATGTATTTTGAATAGTTAAGTGTCCACAATATATTTTTATAACATCCGACACCAGTCAACGGAGATGATTTTGTGATATTATCAAATAAACTTTTTCTATAAAATATTTATTCTAGTTAGTCTGTAGTGGATAGAAAAATAATGTTATACAAATAATTTCTACAGGCGCTATGAAATGATAATGGGTAAGACAAACAAATAAGTATATACTAAGATATTATACGCAACGCTTTAATTTCTTGTTTCGTATAAGCAATAAAACGTCTTATTGTTTTGCCGACAGCCCAAATTCAATTAGTTGATCGTAAAACTTGTTTGGGGAAAGCTCTCTGACTTTCTCCGGACGCAGTGCTTTTCTCTCCGCATGCATTATCAGTACTTCTAACTTGCAACCGCATGGTACTACGATTCTCCATCGTGCTAAATCTGTGAATTGTGGATCTAATCAGAGAATGTTAACGTCTGGGCTAAAAATAAAAAAAAAAAAAAAAAAAAAAAAAAAATTGAGATAACGTTGTTCCTTAACGACACAACGGTAAATATATCTGACCTAACAGAGGAGTAAATCTGACGAAATTTCCCGTATGGAAACTCAATTCCTTTAATGCAATCATTTATCTTTTACAGACTTTAAAAAAATTACATTTGAACGAAGTAATTTTAATTTAAAACATTTCTCTGATTCGAAAACCAAATAAATGCAAAGTTTTCACACAGCGTATAGATATCAAGACATTTTAGGTTTATAAGCTTCCTTTCCATTTTCGAAAAGTGGTTAATCGCTTACATCAGGGTAGGCAAAAACACCTTCCTTCCGCGAATTATTAAATATGTAACACGGCTTTACACCACTTAGCAGCATTTGAAATAGAAATGAACAGCCAGCCAGACTCTAAGTTTCAAATGACTAACGAGTATCTTTTTCACCATCTTATATACATGATAAATTAAATTGGGCTTTATTTATGGACGCTCTTTAATCACTGTGGTCCTTAGCCCCCATACTATATTGGGCGTGAAATACCGCTAATTTTGCTCAGAGGTCTCCTTATCAGGCTTGAGGTTCTTTTACGTGCCGTAAATCTACGACACGGGACATCAACCGGTTTTACTTTCCTTCCGAAGGAAACCACGCTAAGGATTTTCACGCCCGAAAAAGATCCACCGCCCTCCTTTGGGTTTGAACCCGCGACTTCGGGAACTAGAGTCTACCATGGTAACCAATACGCCACGGAGGACGACTATATAGATGACATTAGGTTATCTACGAAAATTTACTGGTAATTTTCTGTTTTGTATGATAATTGATGCTAACGTGTACGATGAGTTAACTTGAAGCAATATGGCATTTTTGTGTGGTGTTCGTGCGTGGATGTGTATGTATGTGTTACCTTTTCACAAAAAAATGATCAAAAGGAGTGTTTTGACCCCATTTAGAAAACCAATTATATGAAATATTACTCAGGGTGGAGTTCTAATTAGGCGCAAAATTAAAAAAAAATAAACTTTCCACTTTTTATTACAGGCTTTGAAGAATGTCACATAACAAAGGTTTATAAGCATAATGTTTCGGATAAATGTTTCTATACACAACATTTTGATAGGATGAGTATTTAGGAAGTTGCACACATTTTTCTGCAAAATTATTCCTACCAATAAAATTTATGCAGTTTCGAGAATATCCAAACTAAGGAAGTGACTCAAGTCCGAGTACTATTAAATTTTACTTTGATTTTTAATAACATCCTAAAAACGGAAGTTTTATACCAATTTTAAAATCGACGTATGGTAAAAGGGCTATTTTAAAACAATATACCTTGGATTAAGTCTATGGATTATGTATAATCATAGCTCTGTTACAAATTTTTGATACTCATTCTCAAGAGTTTAACTGCCTTTATGTGGGATAGAAAACGACATCTTAATGAAAAATAGTTTATAAAACTACATAAAATACTTATACGGTGTAACATTTACTATGCCTGCTTCTAGCTTTCACGGTCATGGGTTCAAACCGGATTGAGGGCGATGATTTTATTTCTGGTATAAAAAACGTTAGCATGGTTTTCTTGAGAAGGGAAGTAAAGACATTCTGATGTTTTTCCATAAAATGACATAGCATTCTGAAAAAGCGCTACCTGGGCAAAATTATCAAGCATCCGTACACCCAACAAGTGCTTGCATCTTCCTAGAGGCATCTATCGAGAGCTCAACTAATTGCTCATTACTACAACTGTAGTAGTAGATAGCAGGCTAACTAGAAAGCTGACCGATGACAGAAAAGCTCGTTCATGATCCTATATGCCTAGTTGGTTGATGAGAATGGAGAAATGAGCCACAGCTTCTTATAAATCTTTTACCTCTAAGCATTGAGCTCCATTTCTTACTTCCAGTAATAGAAAACGTTTATACTGCATAGTTTGCTTTCTTTTCTGTAATTTGCAAGCTCTTTTTCTCCTCATGAGCAATATGAGGAGTATCAAGTATTTATCGTTTACTAGACATATTGTTGAGTGGTTTTACTTATTTTTTCGATCACGGAAACAGCTCTTTGACCCTTAACCTGCTAATGTTTTTCTTAAAAGCTAATCCCTGAAATGCAATCCCTTCAAAAAGAGGCAGCTGTACAAGTAAATATGGAGGGGAAACTTATACCAGGGAAAACATCATTTCCTAACCAGCATGATTACATTACCTGTCACATTCAGATGTCATTTGTTTTGCGCGGAGAGCGAAATGGCGGCTACAGCATCATATTCTGCTTATTGATTTACAGCCATCGGAAGCAACAGAAATGTTTACGCTGGGATGCTGTATGTACCCCTCTCTTGGTGGAAAATTAGATAAGGCTGGCAGTGAGTCAGGCATGAAAATGAAAGGAAGTATGCCACAGACACAGTCGGTGAAGCGGATTTCTGCGGCTGTTGATGAGCCCTACTTTTGCATTTATGTGAAAAAACACCATAATACACCTCTATTAGAAAACATTGTTAGATTGAGTTCAAATACAGCACTTAAAATTATAATTTAATGATTATGTATTTTAGGTTAGCATTGTTTTCTCGCATTGGGCATGGTTGGACATACCTGGAATTGTATTGGTATTCCTTTCTAATGAAGGAATGTCGACCTGAAATGACAATCCTTGGATATACATACACTCTGGCATAAACCTTAGCGATATCTTTATATGCTGGCAGAAATTTAATTTTAGAGTGCAAATTTACAAATGAGCTAAGTGCTGACCTATTAATATAATTTAAAGGGACTGGTTACATTACACAATTTTGAATTCTCTAGAACCTACGTACGATAGTAAATGAGGGAATCGTTAAATACTACCCAAACATTTGATGTTGAAATTTCAACGGAAATAGTGCTTTGAGTACACTTGAATAAAAAAGTTAAAGCACTTTTAGAAAAAGGCCAACATATTCCAGAATGCGATAGGAAGATTTTAAAGAACATTCCCCCATCCCAAACTGCCATTTGCATGGAAAGTGTTTCATTATCTTTAACTTTTTAAAAAGTCTCTAAAGATTTTGATTTCAAATCCCGTATGTTTAGGATATATGTATGCTAACTAACAAGTCTCTCTTTTCTTAGAATAGCCTGCGAGTTCTTTTTGTTCTGAATGAATTTTGTATATTTTTGTATAACTAACTTACGGTTAGTAGGGGTAGACAAATGTTCACTGCACAAAACATGTAGAAGTCCCTAGGAATATTATTTAGGTCTCATAATTGTAATGGCATTAACCATTGGCGAGATATTCGTTATTTGATTGCATTTTCTAATAGTTTACTTTTCTCAAGTGCAAAAGTCGGTTTACAAACATTTGACAGTTGCTTCAGCCTTCTGTCACTATAATGCCATTAAGTTGCTTTTATGTCATAGTATTACACCTTCTATTTTCTCCTAAATGTTTGCATTTCAAGTTTCCTAAGTATATTAAATCCCATTTCTTGTCATGACAGAAATTAACATAATTATCAGAAAACAGCTCCAACTGTACAGCAGCTATGATATTGACACTTAAGTTTGAAAAATGGGGAACAAAATAAATAAAAAGAAAATGAAGAGGAAAATTCTTTGACTTTGATATTCCGTGGCACAGGAGATTGGTTTCCAAAACAACGTACTGACAGTTGGTTCGTTTATCTGTTAAGAGTGCCAGTTATATGATCAGTTGAAACTCATACTATAAATGAGCCTGGAAAATGTCATCGAAGGCATCCAATTTGAAAAAATAGATGATCTGTGATCCGTTCGGAGACCCAGTAGTGTCAGTGAATCTGAGTCTGCTTTCCGAACATTGAGTGGGATGGCTTAGGCGGTCGCGGAGATATTGCATTCAGGATCTCCATGTTGGATTAACCTTCGAACAGCTACTTCGTCACTGCCTTTTTTCGTGGTTTTCCCAGGTCGGTAGAGAATGCTGGGGTGGATTATGCACCTTTCGTATGCGGTGTTTGAACTTTAAGTGTCATCGAAGGGGCGTCCGGTGTAGCTGAATCTGAAGACGTTAGGAACTCGCTGCACTGTGTCTGCCGTCTACAGACCTGACCACCATTAAGTGCTCTTTCGCCTCATCCCTTTCTTCCGGAGGTTTGGTCTTGACCGCAGTGCTCAAATTGTCCGCTTCTAATCCCTATCACTTCACCTCCCCCACTTTCTAACCTTAGCTTACCCACGATTAGTGTGAAAGAATATATATTAATTTCAGGATTGTAAATTAGAGAAATTAAAATACTTTGCTGGTTACCAACTGATAAAACGGATAATTGATCATTAACTTTGGTATTGTTGTCTCGCAGTCAGGATGATCAAAAAAAACAAAAAAAACCTGGAGGACTCTTCGCAATTGCATGGATCTGTTTGAAGTCTAGAGTTCGAAAGCAGTAGTAGGACTTTAACTGTGAAAGTTTCAGTCTATTCTTGTAAAATGGAACAATCACATGGGCCTCATTGCCGTACATGCTTTTCCTGTCCCTATAGTTTAACAATGTTTGCATACTACTAAATATGTACCTTTGGTAACTGCATATTAACATAATGAAGGAAGAAAGAAAAGAAGAAAAAAGGAAGAAAAAGAAAGTAAAAAAGTAAAAGAAGAAGGAAAAATAAAAAGAATGAATTACAGTTATACTACAAATATACACAGTGCTCCGACCCTTAAGAGCTTGCTCTTATGTACCGTCCGCTCCCCCTCTTCCGTTCTCCAGGACAATTAATCTCCTTTGCCGAATCTTAGACAAAAAGGACCCCATTTTCTGACACCCGTTTCCAACATTAGATCCAAGCAGGATTCCATTCCCCTACTGGACTACAGAAACTGTGGTGGTAAATATATTTTTTCTTAGTAATACACCACAAAGTGGACATATTCTCACTCCGGTGTCACTTAATTTGTCGCATTTCCAAGCGCCCAGTCTTAGCTACGCCAAACCATTACTTTCCTCTCGCATAGTTATCTAAATAGGTGTCCCTCCCCCAGCCCCGCGCTATTTGTCACTGTTAAGTTAAATGAAATTTTAGCCGTACATTGCGATTCTAAATTTTGTCTGCCAATATCGCGTAGTCGCATTTAAATTATCTTCCATCCGCTACGTCCCATATCCCTCCCCGTAGTCATATGTAGCCCATTCCAATTTCTTCTCAGCCCCTGCGCAATTTCGTTGCCCAACACGTATCCCACCCTTCCCGTACTTGCTCCCTGAAACACATCGCACGTAGAAGTGCCTGATCTCTCCGTACTATGCATAACCAGTATTTAAATGCCCTTATTTTTAGATGTATTATTTCATTGTAAAAGTGGAATTCTTTCAGAACTCAACAATTTGCAGTACCTCTCTCCACCTGTAGAGTTCGCTTCAGAAAATACGTCTGGATTTGATTCATTTTTTCAATCTTTTCCAAGCCCCAAATGATAAATAGAACTAACAACAGCTCTGTATGCCATCTCCATTGTCCTCATTGGTATATCAGGAACTTTCATAAATACTTTAATGACTCTATATTTCTACTATGCGTTTACATTTTGTGATGTCCATGCGCTTCCCCCACATTCCGTTCATAGATAATGTGACGCACAAATACGTAAATACTTCAGCATTCTCCAATGCTTGTCCCGCGTATGTCCAGATCTCCTTACTGCTATACTCCATTCTTGAACGTTAGCGGTGCTTTGTTGAAATAAATGTTAACTGAAAGGGGTGAAAGTCTCTTAGGAAACCATGCACATTCTTTTTTTCAAAATAAGAAATGTAGTTTGCATAAACACCTTTCATCCACCGCTACCATTTAAACTATTGCTTATTTAGCCACTACTAACAACCTAAATATTGGTTTTAATCACAGTAGTGAACCAAAATGTTTTAAACCATGGCTACAACATTTCTATTTTATTTCTGGAAAATGGTACCGACTCTTTATCATATAGAAAACCTGATTGTTAGGGATCAATGAAATCACTGCATTCTGAGCATCTATTAGAACCTCTTCAAGAATACGTATTCCTTAAACATTTCAATATACTATCCGCCATCAATTTCGGTTTTATTTATATCCATTATCTCCAAGACATTAATGCCACCATGATCCCGCCCAGCAACTATAAATCTATTTATTTTATATTTTAAACAATCACTAGCGAATAAAATATTGTATGCCACACGAGGTTAAAATATATTTGAAATTTCGTGAAAGTTAACACCCTCGACAAGCTTCTGATATTAAATTAATAATATTAAATTTTATTTTAATCTCTTATACTGTAAAATTGCTACAATGGAATATGTCACCATCTCACCATGGGAAATCGCAATTAAAGGTACTCAGTCGAATTTCTCAAAGACAATTTAATCCTAACTGTTTACCAAAAATACAGCATCCTCTCTATGTGCGATTACAAGGACAGAACAGTTAAATTAACGAGAGCGCGAGTTTCAAGAGAAAGCTAACAAAGTGTTACGTGCGAGTCTTATTTGCCGGTTACTATCGCCAGGAAACACAGGCGCCAAAAGACTCCAGGGAACAAATAGCAGCTTCAACAACTCCGGAAGGAAGTCTGACGTTGGAAGCATATGACGAGTGCATTCGTAAGCCAAGATGACGGAAGTTATCCGGCACACATTTCATTTTTTTAGTTGTGAAGAAACTCTTTAGGGATAATGAAAAAGTAACCCAGATCCGCGAACTAGGAGAGAACAATACCCGCTTATCATCTATCCAAAATGTGGACTTGAACAGTCATTCGTCTTTGTTTATTTATTTACTAATGGTTGGTCACGGATTCGCGCCATGTAATTTCGCAAACCTAAGACAAACATTCATTTGGTACTATGATACGTTGCTCCTTGGATTATATAGCTATCAAATGAAAAATAATGCATATTTTGGAGTTAGTTACTTAGGTAAATCAGAAATTTGTCGATTGCACTAGTCTGCATTTTCAAACTTTTTGTCAGATGATTTCTTAAAAGTAGGTGTTCTTGAATCAAATTTTTATGCTGATTCCAGAAATAACTTCCGTTGTTTTTTATCTCGTCAGATTTTTACACAAAATAAGAAGTAATGTTTCGATAATTTTACTAATGAGCGTAGAAAAGTATTCAAATACCTTTTCACACAAGGTAAGTTTTTATTCAAGAAACATTTTAAGAATACTCTCAAGAACTCCCCTAATTTATTTCATGACTACATTTTAACAAAAAAGAAGCTAAAGTGTTTCATTTAATTTTTTTCAAGCTTTCTCTTCTTTTACTTCCTTGCAGATCCTTGAAGATGACTGTTCCTCCTCAACATTCAACAGTAGTCGGCCATCATAGTTTCATTCCATCTCCCCTGGTACCTCCTCTCCATTTCCTTAATATATTGGTGAAAACGTTCATACTGCTCTTCACTATAATGTCTCAGACTTTCTGGAAAGTAGTCGATATGTGAATGCAGAAAATGCACCTTTACACTCATGTTACAACCCATCTTCTTAAAGTTTTCCAACATTGTTTCGACAATGGTCTTGTAATTAGGATCTTTGTTGTTGCCTAAGAAGTTTTCAGTAACTGATCGGAAGGCGATCTATGCTTCTATTTCTCTCTCATTCATTGTATTCTCAAAATCTTCATCCTTCATCAATTTCTTTATTTGAGGACCAACAAAAATTCCAGCCTTTAATTTGTCTTGTGTAATGAAGGGAAATTTCCTGGAAACGTACATGAAGCAGGGTCCATCCTGTGGTACAGCCCTTACAAATTGCTTGATCAAACCCAATTTTATGTGTAGTGCGGAAGCAATATCTTTTATCTCTCTACAAGCGGTTCGTGCAGGATGTTTTTAGTTCCAGGCAACAAGTTTCTCCGCTGTGGCCATACTTTCACACTCCAATGTCTTTGCTTTGCCCGACTGTCCCATTCGCACAGAAAACAAGGCATTTTTGTGAACCCAGCTTGTTGTCCTAATAGTATTCCAATAACTTTAAAATCGCCGCAGATACGCCATTTGTGTTCCTCGTATTAGATACTTGTTAAACGTATCTTCATGTTTTCAAATGCCTCCTTCATTTGAACTGAATGTGCGACAGGAATGGACCCATACACATTCCCATTATGCAGTAACACGCCTTTCAAGCTCCTCTTTGAAGAATCTATAAAAAGTCTCCACTGAGTAGAATCATGTTCAATGTCATAAAAGTTCATTAACTCGTTTATGTTATTGCAGTAAACCAAGGACTCGATCTGTGAGAAAAAAGAACTAGCTCTTGCTCTCTGTGTCTGTACCATGAGTAATGTGTTCCTGATTCCAGAAGATTCTTATTTTTAAGACGGGAGCCTAGTAACTGCAGATTCCTTAGACAAATTCCAGTCACGTACTAGATCATTTAGTTCACTCTGAGAGAACAGTTGTGGAGTCACGTCGTATTCAGGGCGGTAGACATCGTCAGAATCGTTTTCGGTGACTGCATGAGGTTCACTTTCAGTACCATCCTCTTCCAAGTTTTCTAAAACAGCTGGAGGAAGAGGAGCAGGCAGATCTTCTCCGTGTGGAACTGGCCTGATGGCTGAAGGAATACTTTGATACACAATGTGTTTCTTATTTTTCGAATTGCACCCCTGAACATTAAGTAAACAGAAATAACAGATTTAAGGTGGTCTTTAGGCTCCCTCCACACCATAGGAATTGCAAATGGCATGCATGATTTCTTTCCTTTTATCCACAATCTTAATCTCTCAACACAATAGCGGCAAACTGTCTTTGGGGCCCAAGTCCCGTCTTGGTCACAAAGTTTCATTTTAAAATAAACATGGTACACTTTTTTAAAAAAGTCTGTTATATCAGATCTCTGCTGAAGCACTGTATAATTTCCATAAATGTAGCAGAAAACGTTTGGATTGTTCACACACTTGCGCGTAGACATAGTGTATTTATAACTTCAATCACGATGTAGCACTGGTAGTGCAAGCCTTTGATATTAACAACAATGTCTAAATTACAAGTAGCAGCCAGCACCTACAGGTGTAACAACCTAAAGACTTACAAGATTGTATTGAGAAATTTCCCTCCAAGAAGTGATAAATTTCTCTTCAAAATACTCATCTACTGGCTCAACTCTATATGTTTAAAGTGAAATTGTGGAAAAAACTGTACGTGATAGAAAAAACTAAAAACAGTTCTGAAATCAGCATAAAATATTGAGTCAGAATCACTTATTAGTTTTCAGTCATGCGATATCGTGCAGACCAGTGTTATTATTGTAAGTGAATCACTTGTCTCACTGGGATACTTAATGTTAAAGCAGCCCTAGTTTTAGTATAGATTTTCTTTTGCTATGCAACAAGATTGATTGATACTATCTTTTTAGAATTGTGTTTTCAAACACTAGGTGTTCCTGTAATATTATGGCTATAGGGGGATACCAGGTGCACTGTGACCTACGTGAGATCTATTGCGGCTACCAACCCCTAGGAGGAAGGAATGAAATGAAGGAACCGCAGGGGACTACATGCCTCAGGCAGACAGGCAACAGAGACGCGCGCAGGTCCCTAATAGCTTCTGGTTCAAAAACCCGTCCCAATACAAGAGCTACCCAAAGAGGGCGATGAAACGTCCATTCTACCAAGTGCCCTCTTCCCTTGGAGCAAGCAATCGGTCATCTATCCGCACCGCCTCATGCCAGGAAACCTAGAATCACACCTGAAACATGAGAAAGAAACGGAATGAAAGGGAAATGATGGAAAGGAAATAGTAATAGATGACAAACCATACCAGCATTAACCTACCGATCAGGAAAACCACGAAAAACCCAAGGTCAGAGAGGGTGGTCAACAGGAATCGAACCAAAAAATCCCGAATGCAAGCCTCACACGTTGCCTAGCAGGCATCTTGCTCGGTTCCTGTAATGCCATACTGATTACTGCAACTTTTTAAATAGCGTTCATTAAGATAACTCGGTAAAACCCTTTCTCGTTTTATTTCTCTCACCACTATCCACACGTGTTGTATCGGTGAACTACTTTACTGTCCAGAAATACGCAATCGTATCATTCTTCCTATTCCTACAAGCATTGGCTGCCACAGAAATGGTCCAATGCTATTGACAATATATTACTGTAGCAGCAATATCCTGCAGCACTTTGGTCTATGAAAGTGAATGAGAAATAAGACGCATTATATATGTGTGTTTGTTAACGACACTGTCAACTGCCAGTATATCAGCACCGCCGGTGTGCCGGAATTTAAGCATACTTAGAAACCATCGGTCTGGAACGGGTTTGGACCCGCTCCCTTGGTCAGAAGGGTTGCACCTACAAATTGTCACCCAGACGGACAAAAATAAAGTAAAAATAAAATATAAGACACGTCGTTGAAACATTTCGGTACCCCTGAGTAGAATGGAACAGCCTTAATGTCTTCTGCAACATATTATTCAGAACTTACGCGTAAAATACATACCTATGGGTAATTTACTCACCCAAACCTGGGTGAAAGTTATTGGTTTTTTTAAGGTCTATGACCAGGCGTGGATAATCGATCGCCAGTTCACCAGGGTTAATACTTGTAACCTTGCTGCTGGAACCAATGTTCAACAGCTATTAGTAATATTTTTTTTGCACGCAAGTACCTTACTATTTATTTCTATTATTTACAATAGTCGAAAGTACAGTATGCAATGCGCATGCGTTAACTACATTGGAGAACCTCGGAAGTAGAGAATACTTGACTTTGTCTTCCTTGTTCTCCAATGATACGTTTTCCATATTTGTACGGCAATACTATTCCAATTTGACAATGGAACTTAGTATACACAGCATTGCGCTTTGACGTGCACAAAGTTGAACTACCGACCAGTTCATGATGCCTAGTTTAGATAGATATATAATATTTGAATATTTGTATGAACAGCTTGTGGAAGAATGGATAGAGAAAGTCATGTGAAGGCAACATTTTTCTCCATGCGCTTTTAAAAAGAGGGCATTCTAATTTCTTCCTACTGTATAGGAAAGTAAAATTTGAATGCTGGTGCCAGTACAGTGCCAGAGATACCACACGTTTGAAAACAACGTGAAGGTAGCTTCTGTTTATTGTTGCTGTAAAGCGTGTATTACTCGGTTCTATACTTTATGTGTATTGCAGAGGTGGTAGTGAGTTTAGTTACATAAACAGTGAAATACGGCCGCAATGCCTCAGCAGATAACTGAAACAGCGGTTTGATTTTCCGGGCTGTGATTACCTACCTAGTTTTCTTCCGCTATAACTGGAGGCAAACACAATCTCGTTTGTTTTACCGCGGCATGTAACCTTAGCACGATGCCCTGCTAATTCCGGACGCTTTACAAATTGGTTCATGGGCGTTATTCAGGCTTGAATTCGTAATCATGTAGTATCACCCAGCTATTCTATATGCTGATAAATAATGTGAAGCCAGTATTCTATTTCTCAGAGAACTTAATCTGCAAGTCTAACAGTTGTGTACTACAAATATCGGAAGCTGAACGTTGGTTCTACATTACTCTATGGTTAGGGGCACTAGAAGCGGTTTCAGTGTCAATAAATCAAAATTGAAGCGCGATAAAAATAAGCGGCAATACGAATGCGCTGATGGTAAATAAACTTAAAATGTCCTAAAGCAATTTTCATTTTAATGCACACTAAAATAAATATTAGAGCCACAGTATTGCTAATATACTTTGACGTGTTGTGCTTTTAAGTTGTTTTTTTTACAAATTTGAAAAAATATTCCCATAATGAGTAAAAGGCCCGTAGAGAGTGAGGAAATATTTTATATCATAAACATGCTGTGAATGCCAGAGTGATTGTAGTGTAAATTAATATTATTGTATGTACAGGATTTTAGATCTTTGTTAGCTATAAGTATTGTTAGGAAATAAGTTTACACGGCCTCACTGAAACTGACAACAGAATTGGGTAACAATAAACCGAAGGGGTCAGTTGTTTATCACTAAGAAGAGACAAACAAATGACGTCAGGGTAGCGTGCCTTTTATTAGAAATGGAGGGAATATCTTCCCTAGAGTATATATGTTAGTAGTAGTGATTGGCTGACCAAAACAGATGCTAAAGTGGGCGCGATTTGGTAACCAATAGCAGTTCTATTATAATGTTTAGGCAATTCGAGATGAAGGAGTATATATTCTCGAGCCATAAGCAAGTTTCGCGCAGTTCGGAAGAATCTCTCACGAGGTGAACGTCGCGCAGTTCGAAAAGGTCTCTCACGAGGTACACGTCGCACAGTTGGGAAGAATCTCTCACGAGGTGCATGTCGCGGAGTTAGTTACAAAAATGTAAAGTACGCGAAGTAATTGGTGCGCGGCAACTGAAACGACTGTGGTTACATTCGGAAATATCACAGTTTCAGTCCGGCATGTATAAAGATTAAATATGTGAATTATTAATTAAGTGTAACGGCAATAAAAGTGTAGAAACAATTTTTTTATCAGTGTTATCTTTTAGCAACAACTCCTTTCCGTTTACACACCCTGCTTAGAGACACGTGTTCGACTGAGTTATAATAGCTGGCCGGAGGACAAAGAACCCCAAATTTAAAATAATAAAACAAGAGGCGCTCAACAAATAAGATAACACGAGTCATGACAACTGCGACAGAACGTGGGGCGAGTAAACTAGGAAGGGGCGAGACAACCAGAACGTGGGACAACTAGGAATGGAGCGGTGCAATTAATTACAAGACTTTAGGACGATGCAAATCCCAGAAACATCCACCAGGACGACCGACGACGCGGATGATAGGACATCAGCAACTACGAGAACAGAAAACAACAGGGGAATTCGACACCAAGACAGCAAGACGACGTAGATCCATGGTACAACATCGCAGAGGCGACATATACGTTCAGTCGATAGGGTCAGGAAGCAGGACATCAAAATAAGGTCATCATATAGCATCATAAAAGGTTAGAAAACTGTAAATTTTATGCGTATCCTAAAACAAAACAAAAAATTGTGAGAAACTAAATGTTGTTGAGAAGCGGAAGGTTCAAGAAAACAATGCCCACTAACAATATTGAAGAAATAATTATGGAAGAGGATGATGTAACAGTTGGCCGTGAATCAATGCAGATCACAGAAAATAGCTCACACTGTGCAGGTTTTGAGGGAGGAAATATCAGTGAAGAAAGTCAGAATAGAATAGCAGGTCAGTCAACTCAAACGTCTGGGATTGTTGTAAACATTTCAGGGCAGGTACCCGACGACAGAGACAGATATATTAGGCCTGTGGGTCAGAGTATTGTACCAAACAGGGGTGAAGTAACTGCAACGGGTGGTGGAAATGAAGGTTCACAAAGGGATGTAAATGCAGTAGAAAATGTTAATTTTGATGCTGGTATGATGGAAATGCTGAGAAAATTTGGTCAAACATTAAATAAGAGTAATAGGCAATTAATGGAACATATTGGTAAGAGTATTACAGACCAATTAAAAAGGAATATGGAAGATATTGTTAGGAGCCAAGAACAAAAACTAACTCACAGTAATGAGAAATTAGAGCATAATTAGATCAAAACAGGGAAGAAATTGAAAATAAATTTATGGAGCTAGATAGTAGTATGACAAGAATGAGAAATGAAAATCAGGAAATAATAGCAAGTGAGATAGGAAAATTTTCAAGGAAAATGTCAGATATGAGCAGGGAAATATCTAACCAAAATAGTGAGGTTAATAATAAAATTGAACATGTTGACGTAAAATGTACAGAGTTGGGAATCCGAATGAATAGCATTTCAAGTGAGCTAAGAGAGATGATGGAGGCTACGAATGCAGATTTAATTCAGGTGCAAGTTAGTTTCAGAGGGCAGATATCTGAAATACAGAAGGAGTCGGAAACACAAAGAAATAAGTTGTCCGAAGAAGTCAAAGTTTTGTCTATAAATTTGAATCAGAAACTAACTTCTGAAATTAACAAGCACCAAGCTGTTCAAAATGAAAACAGGAGAAAATTGGAACAGACAATAGAAAATCTGCAAGGTACTGTAAATAGGTTAGAATGGAGTTCAAGGGTCAATATATGTGATGTCAAAGTATCTGATGCACAGAATAATGATAGAGGTATTTCCTCAGGCATGACTAATAATGTGAGTGACAAGGAGGGTTCATCCATAGCCCACGTCGAAACTCAGAGTGTACAAGTAACGGTAGATTATTTAAATGTGGGAATAAGGGACATACAAAACTATAATTATATCTTAAGTGATTTGCCACTTCCAAAATTTAATGAAAACTTCAATCCATAACAGTTTATTGCAGACTGTCAGAGTACTTTCAAATTAAAAAGATACCGTAAGCATTGAAAATGACAGTTGTTAAAAGATGTTTGGACCAGAAGAATTTAGATTGGCTATAAATGGTATCAGGGGGCGAAATGTCATATGAATCCTTTAAGAGGTTATTCATGAACAGGTTTTGGAACGTCACGATACAGTAAAAAATACGCAATGCTTAGCCATGGACAATTTGATCCACGAGAGGGAATAGCAATGACCGCAAAAAAAAGCCAAGAAAAAAACGATACATTAATGTCATATGAAAGTAAAGGTATGTAGATATAATTCAAAGGATATTGTGAATATAAAGTACAAAACAATAAAAAAGGTTAAGGATAATTAAAGACAAATATTTAGTAGCACACAGATAATCGATATGTTGATTAAAATTGTCTTAGAATTAAGAGATGTAAATTTGGTTGTGTAGAGGATGAATATTTTGGTAAATATGTTCAATAATTACAAAATGAATCAGGGTAAAAAGCTTGAGTGCAAAATTTTTATGTCAATAACCTAAGAATGTATAACCATTTTGTAACAGTAACCTAAATAGTTCAGGGTACAGTATTTGCTGTGTGAAAGAAAACTTGTATGGTCAGATGCAGGTATATGAACACATTAGACCCGAGCCAGTGAATAGTGACGAGAAAAAGGCAAGAAGTACAACGTATGTTAAATGCGTGTGCAGTGTTTCGTGCAAGTGATAGATACCGTGTGTTACAATATTCAGGAGATTAAAAACGTAATTATAAAATTTACAAAAAAAAGGTTATAAATATTGATAATTATGTTTCTAGTGGGGCATATGAGGCAATATTTTATATCATAACATGCTGTGAATGCCAGAGTGATTGTAGTGTAAATTAATATTATTGTATGTACATGATTTTAGATGTTTGTTAGCTATAAGTATTGTTAGGAAATAAGTTTACACGGCCTCACTGAAGTGGGTAACAATAAACCGAAGGTCAGTTGTTTATCACTAAGAAGAGACAAACAAATGACGTCAGGGAAGCGTGCCTTTTTTAGAAATCGAGGGAATATCTTCCCTAGAGCATATATGTTAGTAAAGAGGTCGCAGTCAACGTTTCTCCAGTCGGCTACAAAGCGAACAGAAATCTTTGAAGCCTGAACATAAACCCATCAGTAAACGATTAGTAGGGTCTACTCATCCCTCAAATACAATGCGTGGTCCTTTCTTGAGCTCCACCAAAGCAAAGCGTTGTTGTAATTTCATTTCTGTTGTCACTTCGGTTTCAGTACGTTTTAGCAGCTGTGACAGTTATGCTTATATCTTACTTCTTTAGAGAAGTTATATAGTGTTTTACTTAGTGCAATTTTGTATGTTTAGCAGTGTTTAATAGTTATTAGCATTTAATAGTTTAATTAAACGAACCAAGTTGCTGACCCTCCGGGTGCACCAACAAATGACTGCCGAGTACCAGTAGTACCAAGAACACGAAGAAAGGGGGCTACAAAAGCTTTGAATAAGCAAAGCCAGATATTTGTGTGTAATGGTCACGAACATGTAGAAAAGAACCCTTTACGTGGAAAATGTTTGCTATTGTTTTGAATTTCTCAAAAACAGCTATAACGGTTTTTAGTAAAATAGAGCATGTTTAAGATATTTGCATAAAAATAAAATTTGTATCTTGAATTTTATGTTCTGGGAATAACTTGTAAATTCTTCCTCGTTCTCAACTTTTTGTATAACTGGTACACCGTAAGAGGTAGGCAAAATCTTCCTGTGCGTAAAATGCAGTCTCAGTAAAGGACACATTTTAGGTCAAATTATGTTAATCATTTCCGGGAAAATCTTTGCTATTGGTTTGAATTTTGAATTACAAGTTGGAAGTCATGCTAAGAGCATGGAATTTCAAAGTCATCATCTGGTTTTTAAAAGTCTGACTATCGCTTTAGCCTATGAATCCTATTATTTACAATGAAATGTGCAATGAAATTTTATCTCCTTTAAGAAGAAGTAGATGGAAGCATAAGCTTTTTTAAAAGTAATTTGTATAAGAGTGAATAGAGATAATCATGTGAATATAACACATAAGATTTCTGTTTTATTTTCTTTCTTTTGCCTTCCGTATTTTTACTTATCCTGTATTTTATAATAAAGCTATTCATTTAAGTAAACAGAAGCTGTCATGTTTATTAATCTTACATCTTAAACAATACACAACCTCTTATTATATTAGCTTTATCTTAATAAAACATTGTTGTGAAGCAAATTTATCATGTTTTCAAAGCGACGTAAAAAAGCACCTATCTTCCAAGAGTAATACAAAGACCTGCGTTCGCTTTACGTTTTTCACCTGCTTCTTCTTTTTTAATTTTACATATTTACTGTTTTTGTTTACATCTTCTGGAACTTGGTTTTTCTAACATTCTGTGGTTGCAGGACAAACAAAATAAAAAATACTTTCACCATAGCTCCACGCACATAATAATTACAGTAAGCAAAACTGTAAACATGCAACCCTTATTTATCAAAATTAACTTTTAGGTTAAATAGCATAATAAAAAATGAGGCGTTGCTTTGGGAGTAAGAGTTCTTTTCAAAAGAAATTCATATTTATGTATTTTAATTATTTAATGATAGTCCAACAATGTATAGTTCATTCGAAACATGTTTCTAAGTTTCTCTCGGATATATTAACGTGCATTTCCATTCTTGTAGCGTAGTATATTAGTTCAGGTCATCCTCAGTTATATTTTAAAGCGTTTGTAACATAAATATAATCATTATGCGATGCATAGTTGTTTACTGCATTTGTGTATAAAGCAAGCAGACAAACTGCATGATTGTATTCTGTACATATGGAAATCAGCTACAAAGTTTTGCTTTTAAATACTATTTTTAACTGTGGCAACAACGCGCATGTGCACATGGATGTCACTAATATGTTTATGATGTTTGTGGTTAGGGAGGGTAGGGAACAAGTGTTTGGCTACTGCACAAAGGCCGCCGCTTGGGGATCCTTAGACTGCGACGACCTTAGTAGTGATTGGCTGACCAAAACAGATGCTAAAGTGGGCGCAATTTGGTAACCAATAGCAGCTCTATTATAATGTTTAGGCAATTCGAGGTGAAGGAGTATATATTCTTGAGCCATAAGCAACTATCGCGCAGTTCGAAAGAATCTCTCACGAGGTGCATGTCGCAGAGTTAGTTACAAAAATGCAAAGTACGCGAAGTAATTGGTGCGCGGCAACTGAAACGACTGTGGTTACATTCGGAAATATCACAGTTTCAGTCAGGCGTGTATAAAGATTAAATATGTGAATTATTAATTAAGTGTGATGGCAATAAAAGTGTAGAAACAACTTTTTTTATCAGTGTTATCTTTTAGCAACAACTCCTTTCCGTTTACTCACCCTGCTTAGAGACACGTGTTCGACTGAGTTATAATAGCTAGCCGGAGGACAAGGAACCCCAAATTTAAAATAATAAAACAAGAGAAGCTCAACAAATAAGATAACACGAGCCATGAGAACTGCGACAAGAGACCACTTTGGAAGATATTATCCATAATGTTGGAACACTCTTCTCCCGTTGAATAATATTGATAATCTCATTTTTGTCTACATATTTGATAATACTGTGGATATTTGGTTTACTTACAATTATTTTAGCTAGTTATTAAATTGAGTTTATCACAGACATATCAGCTAAAATAATGGGGAATATAAGCATGTACCGAAGCGAGTTAAAGTGCACTTCTCTTTATCAACCCTTAGCAGTCATTAATGTTTTAGGCACACATGCATTTATCTGCAACACTCAGCTTGCATGCATCGGATTCCTTTCAAGCACTGCATACACAGCCTCGGAGTTTTTGATTGTAGTGGGTTAGCAGCATAGAGCAGAAGAGGTTTCGCGACTCTTAGCCGACTGGTGGTGCTGCTTGCTATGCGCGCTGACCGGGTGACCACACGTCCGCAGTAAATATACTACAGCTTGTTGCGTAAGTTATTTCTAACAAAGAAGCAAAAAGCAAAAACTTAAAAATAAAAGTACTCGCATATATCAAGTCAGGAGATGTTGAAAGCGCCCTTCGTTGTTCAACCATTCCTGGCACTTGCTTAGGAAATTGGCCAATATCGCTACAGTTTCCTTTGAGAAATTTCTAGACGAGCTTTGCAAATTTTAGCAGTTTATAGACGAATGATATTTTAAGTTCCTCTGAAATGTATGGATTTTTTCTAAACTCTCTCTTTTAATCCCCCTAGAGATAAAATCGTAGGGCGTTAAATCGAGGGAACCCGGTACCCATATGTTGTTACTGATAACCAGGCCTCGGTTTTGGGTCACGGAATTAGCAGATTGCAATTGGGAGCGTACGGGGTTGAGTTGATGTCCTAGCCGGGGGGTGGGGTAGCACTTCCAACCTACAGGTACTTGCGTAGCGAAGGTCACTGTGGGCATTCATATTGCTGCTTGGCCTTGGTTGATACAGTCTTTTTACGTACTCGAGATCCAGCGACTAAAGAACTATAGTTTCATAGTATTTGCATATTCATTGATATTTGTGTTAGTGTTAATTGTTCTTATACTCCACAGTACTTTCAAACATGTCAAAGAATACGAGTACCAAGCGTTCCCTTCAGGATGCCCTATAGAGAAGTTTGGAAAGGAGCATTTCCTCGTCCAAGGAAACAACTGCATATTGCAAACGCTGCAAAAAATACACCAGTACAGACAGATCTCGATTCTTTCAAAAACACTGCAATAGCAAAATACACCCGAATAATATTAAATTATACTCAATCTACAGAGGCCTTAAGCATCACAATAACGAAATTTATCGAGATTTGTGTAGCATGTTGGTACATGCCAACATCCCTTTCAACAAGGTCGAAAATACATATTTTAAAGCATTTCTAGAAAAATATACAAGTAAAAATATTCCCAGAGAGTCGACCTTAAGAAAACATTATATTACATCTTACATTGAAACAGATAAGAGAAGTGGTGCAAGGCCAGAAAATTTGGGTTTCACTGGACGAAACAACAAATTGCTGTGGTAGGTTCGTAGCAAACCTTATTATGGGAGTTTTGCCGCCCGATTGTGAAGGTAAGAACATGTTAGTGACATCTGAGATACTGGACAAGCTAAACCATAAGAGTATAGAAAATATCTTCGAAAATTCAATGTGTGTGTTGTATCTACATGGAATCAAACGACAAAATGTTTTATTGCTTGTAACTGATGCGGCATCGTACATGGTGAAGGAAGCAAAACTCTTCAGGTGCTATATCCTAAATTAATTCATATAATATGTATGGCACACGCCCTTCATAGAGTGGCCGAACACGTAAGGGCTAATTTCAAAGACGTCGACTGCTTCATATCCAACGTAAAAAAATGATTTTTTGAAAGCTCCTTCAAGGATACAAAGATTTAAAGCAATAGCACCTAATATTTCCCTACCACCGCAGACTATTATTATGCGTTGAGACAGTTGGTTGGACGCAGCTACTTATTATGTCGAACACTATTCCAAAGTCATAGACGTAATAAATACGTTTCATTCAGAAGAGTGTAGTGCAGTGGCTATTGTTAAACCTCTGATTTCAGAACAGCTAATGGAATCGCTCCTATACATTAAAAACATTCTGAAGATATATCTGGAACCATATCACATCGGCAGGTGTCAGATATAGAAATTCCTAGGACTCTTCAGTTCGTAACTGCATTGCTTCAAAAACTGAATGAGTCAATTGCAGTTATTGCAGGTGCGAACGCCAAATTAAAAAATGTTTTGCAGAAAAACTCTGCTTTTGCAGATATGTGTGCCTTTAAGGACGTTTTATTGGATTCAAACAATGAATACAAATTCACGAAAATTGATTCGTGTGATATCCCATTCTTCGTTATGCACCTGTCACGTCATGCGACGTAGAACGAGTTTTTCTAGCTATAAATTTATTTTAAGTGAAAATAGGAGATGTTCTTCATTTGATACATTGCGAACGCACCTTGTGATTCGCTGCAATGACATGTAAAGAAGTGTAGTGTATTCATTTACATTATTTGGGTTATTACTTTATGTATTTATTTATTTATTTATTTATTTAAAGCATTTATGTATATGGTGCAATGAAGTTGTGAAGAAATCTATTTCGTAATATGTATATTGTTTGCATGGAAAATGGCTATTTCAGAATGTTAAAACATGTACAATCATGCAAAACTATTATGTTAGGCAATTAGTTTCCTTACTCGATACGCTCTGGAAAATGTGAACGTTTATTTTGTGCCCTACTGTGATTAGATGTTTACATGTTGAGGCAAGCGCTGCCTGCACGCGTTACCTGCCATTCCACCCGAACTAAACAACACAGTGGTTCGTGTGCTCCTAACTTCATGCGTCTCGGAACCCTGAACCGAGGCCTGCTGATAACTCTATCTTTAAACACTTCATAGATTTCCTGTAAGGAAAAGCTGGCAGTATGTGCTGTCGCAAAGTCATGCTGGAAATTCGCGTAACTTCTTAACTTCTCAGTCAATTCGCCAACAAATGAGCGCACATGTTTTGCACATACCTCTCACCATTAATTGTTTCCGAAAAAAAGTTGGGCCTAATTCTCTCGCCGCTAATAACGCACAACACTCCTATTTTTTGATCATGCAGGGATTTCTGGTGAAAGTAGTTAGGCTTTTCAGCACTCTAATAATTATTGTTTTGTGTATTAGTATATCCACTTAGATGAAACCACGATTCGTCCGTAAAGAAAATCAGATTATGGTCCATTTGACCGTCATGTACCTGATTCAAACCCCATTCACAAAATCACATCCTTAATGCAGGGTCATCCGATCTAAGTTCTTGCACTACAGAATTTTATAGGGCTTTAACTTGAGTAACTTTGTAGCCATTTGAACAGAGCCATAGGAAACTTCCATTTGCTGGGAAAGACGTCGTATCTATTTTCTAGGAGACATTTTCAGAGCTGTCCAATGTTATCTACAGTTTCTTCTGTGAGAAATGTATTGGTTTCGTATGTTTTTTATCAAAAGATTTTCCGTTTCAGTAATTTTTATACTAGTATATGGATCGTAGTTCGACCTGAAACTCGAACGGAAATCTCTCTTGAAATAATTTTCTTACGCTTTCGCAGATATTCTACGAACGCATGAATCACAAATTAATACTTTTTGGGGAACAGAATACCGATATCCGAATGGAGACATTTCACTTGATACGCACTGTACTGCGTCAACTTACAAACACGTGCCACGTTCGCAAGAGTTCAACTTACACTGAAGTCTCGCACTTCACCGCCGGCCGGCTAGGAGCAGTGTTTAATGTTCTGCTTTTTGCTGATTCCCAGCATTTAAATTGCGCCGTTGAAACTAAAACAATTCTGCGGATGAAAACCTCAACCAGGCAACTTAACTACACCAACGTTACTCTTCTCGCGGTGTGAGAAGCAATGACATTTATCCTTTACCACCATGTGGGCTGACCCGTTACTGTGTTGGAAATCCAGATGAAAACGCTATCGTGAAGTGCTCGAAATTACAACTTCATCAGCATTTTGGAAAACTCGTCTTGAATTTGCTGATGCTCTGTGCGTTCATTGCAATCACGGGATCAGCCGCACTGATTTAATGTAAATAATTTTGTTTCCATGCATTAAACGCAGGAGCGTTTTATTCGAATCGGACAACGCGTAGCTGAAGTTGCGAACACATGTGGGCCTAGCCCCATCAATTTATTTCCACCATCTTCCTTAACGTATTTCGAACTAGGTTTTGTCCCGTGGACGCACGAAAGAGGCTCGCAACGTTCGGAACGTTTTTTCCCGTTACATCAAAGGAATCCCCATGCACCAGACCCATTGTGTTTGGAGGAGCACGGAACCTAGGTGCGTGTCATTTGTTCAATGGTAATCGCTGTGTCGCTTTCTGAGGAAATGGAACGCTATGAAGCTCGTGTTAATAGGCCCGAGCCCGAGCTGTATGGTGACAAGTGTTCGTTTTTACTGCGCAGATCGTGACGAGTCTCGATTTCCATAGCTCCCATAGTACGCAGATTTAACTCGCCAGATAGCACGGTCACCATTTTGCCAACAATAATAATCAGTCCACGCTTACACATTTTTAACGATTGGAGACGCTCTTCAGTACTTTTCGTAGAAAATGTAGGCCAATTTTGCAAAAAGAAAAAACAACTGAGTAGCGTAGTGATTTGCAAAATAAACGTAAAATATCGACTATTCGTAAAATATCGCGAAAATTAACCGTCCATAAATCATAAGAAATAGTACATACTTTTGCAAAAGTGATTATCAAAGTTAGTGTAAATCTTAAGACGTAAGAATAGTTTTAGAGTATATCTTGCTTTCCTCTATTGCTCTTGCACTTTCGATTTAGAGCACGACACCAAGGATTTGTTTCTCCTGCATATCTGTTCTTGGATTTGCATGCACTCTTCGACAGGTTTCCTCGTATTTCCAATAACCAAACTAGAAAAACGCTACAGAGATATGGATTCAACGGTATTGCATTCCTTCCAGTGACTTTAGAACTGCTTTAGTTTAATCTTATGCTATAATAGCTTAAGCTGAAGGAATGTTGTGTGGCAATGGCGAAAGCTCATAGTGGAAAATGCACACCCAAGAGATGTAAAAGAAAAAAAACAGCGGCAACATCATAAATATGCAATACGGACAATCAATGTGGTCTACGTGAAAATAACCAGCACAGTCTTTAAAGTGATTGACGGCCAGACTTTCTGCCAGCAATGAGGGAAAGCGCTGTAATAAATCGCTATACACCGTGTAAAAATATTATGTTACAAGGCTCGATGCTAGATAAATATATACCATATGATATATTTTGTCTATACACTCAAGTATAGAGCTGTTTAGGCTAGAGTCTCTGAAATGGGAAGTGAAATGATTAGTTAAACCCCAAACTCCGCGACAAACAGTAGACGTCGCATTCATTAAGGGCTGTTTACCAACGGTACTGAATCAGCTGTTACGTGATGCGCAGCAGTCCTTTACCATAGTCAATGGACAAGAGTTCGACATCACGTAACCGCGCAATGCATAAAACTTGTGAAGGTTGCCGGTAGACATTTTGAGTACTTTCAGTAGTTGATTAAAATGTTATGTTTACTTACAGTATTTCAGTTTTCTTTCTTACTTCTTTCCTATTTTTTTGTCACCCATACTGCCTACATCCTTCTAATTTCAGATATCCTAGCACGGAAGCAAACCGTTTCTGAACATGGGTTATTAAGAAAAACAAAACACGATCCTTGTAATAGTTCTTTATGCAGAAAGTGAATAATTTTGATGATTATGGCATGAGTGAATATTTCTTGTACGGACAACAGTTATTAAGATTAAGATTATCCCAGAGTTGTACAAAACACTTTGTGCAACCTCAATATTATAAATTGTAGGAAATAAATCATGAAATAATTCGGCATTCATAGGTGAAATAAGTGCGTGACTTCATATGTCGGCAATTCTGCATTTCATTTGTTATTACTACCTGACGTGTTAAACCGATAAGCAAGATAGCCACTATGCAAGTATTCCCTTCCTGGAAGAGAAGTGAGCAGAAGTTACGGACGGTGATGTAATTTATTATCAGCACAGCATAAGTAATCATAAATTCAGATCTTAATTATTTCATATTTAATAATGTACAGATAGGTTTGCATTTTTGTTGCTCAGAGACAATAATATTACAAAATTGTTCCATCTTCTTCCTATAAGACACCACAACTTGGAATATCGCTATGACGTCATTGCTATTATTAGTACGCGTGCCATAAGCCCTAAAAATGCACGATATTGAATACAGTTTATAATGCTAACATTGCAGAAGTATATTTATTTGCAGCCTGCAGGTTGTAAGGGTTGTTACCTTAATGCTTACAAGAAACGATTCACATAAGCTTTAAATTATATTTATCCCTTGCTGACAGTAACTACTAACTACTATATGCCTGCTACAAGAACATGTCTTGATATAGACTTGATTATACGGAACGGATCATTCAAAGTACACTTTATGTAAACATTGTATTTTAACAATTAAAATGTTATGTAGTAAATATGTTTTCGCAAATATTCTTCCGTGCAATATTAAAGTAATATACTCTTTTTTCCATAAATAATATTTTACTAATTATGAACTATCGAATGAAATAACGCCACAATGTTAACCATACTAATCGGGGACTGGAAGGAGACAGATGACCAAGTAGGATAAAATCCCAAACATAAATATTTTGTTTTACAACGCATGCATGTTTCAAATGAATAAAAAGCCCCATTGCGAAACCAGTACGCCATAAAATAAGAACAATCAATCTTAAAGTGCTAAATAAATCCTATAACAACATTTCATATTTAATAAGGTGATGCTGCTAGAAAGTAAACGATGTAAGCAATGCATTCAATAATAAGTGAAGACGTAAAGGTTTTCACACTGTGAAGCCATCAAGTTCAAGGCATATTCAAAAAAGATTACACCATAGGGGAATTGAGTGACAAAAATAAATAAAATAAAAGTGAAAAATAGAATAATAAAATAAATATTTTAAAATGGTTAATGTGAGACCGAATTTTATTTTCTGTGTACGTAACTTATTAAATATGTATTTTTTCCTGTAGTAAGAGCTTGCTTTCGACTTCAAGAAGAATGAAGGCTTCATAGCTATTGTCAGAAATTCAAAATAATCTGCATTATATTTCATAAACATTTTAATTGTTTAATCAAAATGGTTTGCAACACATTTTAAATAATAAATATTTAAGGAAACTTGTTCAGATAGTGTGTTCTTTGACAAGGGGAATTCTCCAGAATTCTCGCATTGTACTTTTAAAAAAGTGTGTTACGTGTGCAGTTCATCCTAATTTTCGTTTTAAAGTTACGCTAGTATGCACAGATGCACACTCAAACGTTCATGAATCTTTTTAGGAGGAATATAAAAAGCGTACTTCGGGTGAAATATCGGTAATGAAATTTTGGGCCGATTGAAATACTTCCCTTACTATAGGTAACTCAGTGACAGAGAAAGTAACATTTTTTATTTCGAGGTAGGCATATACGAACAGATAGTAAAGGCTTTCTTTATGCATGGCTTTAGGAAAGTCAAATTAAAATTTCTGGTGTTTGATAAATGTTTCATTTAAAAAAGCGGCTTTTCAACGTGGTACCATTTTGCATGTGGAAAGCACTTCTTTTCTTCACTTCTGACCTTACTTCAAAAGGTTTCTTTTAGTGGCTGCGCTCTGTGAGGTTTCTCAACATGCAGATTTATCACAAGTAATTTTCGCCACACCTTGGTCGAAACATTTTATGTTTAATACATTACAGCAGCAAGAAAAAGGAAACTTGAGCCGATAATTGTCTTCTAAAATGCTGTACATTTGTTGCAGTGCTTTATTATGCCATATCTGCGAAATGGAGTGAAAATATGCTGACCAAATTTATTGTGTTACCATGTTTTGCATTTTTGTGTTAGTATTTAAATTAAGCCCGATCAGCTTTTGCTGTTTTATACGTTTAATGTACCGTGGTATTGAGAACTGTAAAACTGTTTTATGCATTTGCGCATTTTTATTGTTTCAGGGATGCAGTAGTTCAGCGATGCAGTACATTTCTGGTGGAAATAATTGCTTTCGTGCCATTGCATAGCACGCTTTAAGACCTGAGTTAAAAAAAATCTGATGTGTTACATTCACATAACTTTCTCTACCCCTATCGTTTATTAGTGGATATACAAATTACTCTCACAAAAAAATTTTTTTTTATGTACTTCATTTTAATCGAGATAAACCTCTGCAGAAATAGTTACGTTACACATTTCGTTACAGTAAAAAGGGAGTAGCATAGTCACATGTTTAAGAGCTGGACGCTATATACGGCCTTAAAATTCCATACTCTTCCCATGAAATCGGGAGAAACAACAAGAATGGTAAAGTATTAAACAAATCGAACCATTAATAACGGACATCTCGCAAATGGCGGATAACACAAAAAGTTATTTGAAACAAATTGAGTTGTTTATAGAGATTTACAATTTTTGATGTAGTACGTTTTTGTCTATCACTTAACGTTTATTACCAGTTATACAAGAGCATAGAAAACTCCTTCCTAATGAAGAGGCCTTCACAGCCTATTTCCAGAAAATTCAAGATAAATGCTTTATTTGTCATACAAACATCTTTCATATATGGTATTTTAATCAAACCTTTAGAGCCATTTTTTCGAAAATCAAAATTTTCGAAAAATGTTCCATATAAAGATTAGTTAGGGTGGGGAAATTTTCTTGAAATCTTCGTGTCACATCCTTGGAAGATACTGATTGTAAATACTAAATTTGGCACTTATTCGACTTTTTGTTATTGAATTATGCTGCTCACAGACACATAAACACACACACGCTTTTGTAAAAGCACTTTCTGGAATTCAGCAGGTCTCAAAACATATATTTCTGGTGAAATCTCCGTATTGAATTTTTGGGTGGAATGCAGTACCTTCACTACCTACTAGGTACGTGGTAGAGAAGGTAACAGACACGAAAGGAATATTTTAAAATTATAATTGACCAGGCTCAGGTGGAAATTCTGTAGCTCGAATTTAGGAACTCGAGAGTTCAAATATCATGAATTGACCAGTGACCTAATTGAATATTTCACTACAATACTAATAAAATAGATGGTACAGAAAGGCGATAATACAACTATGACAATCCGTCCTGTGTACTCACAGAGCAACCTTAGTTCCATGACCCCAAAGCTTCACGTTGTGATTAAATGAATACAAAAAGACTGGCACAGGAAGACAACTACGCAACTAAGACGTTCGGCTCGCTTTGACTTATGCATACCAAAGATTTTATAGATAAGAAATCTCCTTGTGATATGTACAAAGCGACCCAGGGAAGAAAAAAGGAAAGAAAGAGAAATAAAAACAACAGAATTTTGCCCCCGAGTTACAAATCCAAAAGGGCGTTCTCAGTAGCTTGGTTTTAATCATTTTAAGCATTGCTCTTTTGCAAAAAATTAGGTTGCTTCTTGTAAAATATTTATCTTTTCTTGCACTAACAAGCACCAATAGCGGCAAAAAAGCTGCAATAAACTTTAGAAGCTATAGGTTGGGTTGATCTGAATGCACAAGATACACAAATATTTAAATATATAGCGCATAGACAAAAGCTCTATGTTGTCGAGTGAACTATCGCTCTATATCTACTGAATTGGACTCCAACATGGACGGTTCAAATCTGATTACCAGGCATAGCAATTCTTAAGCAATTGGCTTCAAGTTACGTACCCCTTAACCAGATTCCAATATAAAGGCCAGCACAAACAGTCCAGTAATAACAGTTCAACTTTATTTCCTTTCGTCCTGATTTTTATGCTTAGAAATGTCTATGCCTGCTCATTATATAATTTTCTTTTATTTCCTGAATTTTAATGTTTTATTACCTTAGTTGAAGAGACTAACTTTAATAGTTATTTTTTGTATCAAGTCCGATAAAGTTTTGCCTGCTAGTACATACAATAGTTTTGAATAAAAATCTCTAAATTACGTAAAATAGAATAAAAATGAATGTAATCTAAGTACAGTATACATATAAAAGAAATACTCAGTTATACTCAGTCGCCCGAATCCTACGCTATGAACCGTACCAACGTCTCCAAGGAAGCGTTGACAGTAACAATACGAGATGCGCATGTAGATGGAAGTGCTTATTCTGAACTCTCGTTTTAAAGCAACAAACTAGTAACTAAAAATATGGGTAAAAATCCCGAGAAAATTCCAATCCCTGCCAGAAACACTGAATCGGAGCTACTGCCAGCAAAATCTTGGCAGCAGTATGGTAACCAGAGCTAGGAAAAACATTCTTTGGCTTCAATGTGTGTTCGCTGCGAGTTTGTATCGACAGTGTGGCGAGGGGAAGCGGGTGCCAAAGGTAACCTGGGAGCTGTAAACAGTAGCGTCAGGGGTAGAACAGAATAGAAAAACGAAGCGCACACAGAGCAACTCTACTACACCAGTAACGCGAGCGAACTACCGACTGTCGATTGTGCAGTCCTGGGTCCGTGTATTCAGTACGTCACGTGTACTACGTAAGGTCATTCCTCGCTCAATGGATGTTTATCCTAGCACTAATGATAACTGTCGTTTTAACATCCATGTTGTGAAACAAATCTTTCATTTTTTGTGAAGGATTTCTGATATTAAACGATGTTAACTTATATTTGTTTTTAAATGAGGAATTCTGTTGTGAAAAATGCTGTTAAAGTTTATGATTAACATAGAAAACAATGTTCCGCTTATATTGTTTATTTGATGATCAAGTATTTTATATTAAACATATTAAAGCTTGTATGACTGGTCACTGCCATCTGGATTTTGTTTAATACGCCGCTGAAGTTTTCCATGATGACTTCAGTGGCCTAGACCACGCTAAAGTACTATTTTCGATGTGTTCATAGTTTGACAAGCAGCAGATTTAGAAAGGGTGTGCTAAAATAATTATAATAATACACTGCCGTTTGTGAAAATTGCAAAACCAAGAAGGAAACGCATGAATCCAATGAATTTAATGCCACAGGTAAGGTGCATGACAAGCAACAAATGATAATTCAAATCTATACCTGACCTTTGAGCTCTAATATTCAGTATTCGGTGTGGCCTCCAAACGCTGCAATTAGAGCTGCTATACGCCGTGGCATTGAATCAAAAAGGTTCTGAATAAGTTGCTGAGGGATTTTCCACCACGCAGTTTTATTCGAGTCCACAAATTCGTGACACTGGTTAATGGAGGACCGTAACGCACCAGGTGCCAAATAACCATTTCCCAGACATGTTCGATGGGCGATATGTTAGGTGATGGTGCAGGTCAGGGAAGCAATGGTAACCGTCGCTCTTCGAAGAAGGCCTGTACATTCCTCGCACTATGTGATCGGATGTTGTTCTGTTGAAATGTGGCCTGTGGAGATGCTTGAAGCAGGAGAAGTACCTCAGGCACTACAACCATCGTTAGGTACCGGTTGTTGTTCAAAGTGCCCTCGATTCGTAGGAGGCGAGATCGATTGTTGTAAACAATCGCGCCCCAAACCATTGCACCTGGCGTTTGTCCGCTATGCCGCTCAACAATGCTGCCCTCCAGGTTGCGCTCACCACGGTACCGCCAGACACGTATGTGGCCATCACTGTAGGTCACGTTGAAGCGGGACTCGTCCGAAAAGACTACTTTTTGCCACTCAGCACCCCAGTGACGGTGTTCGACTGCCCATTGCAGTCGGAGGATCTTGTGGTTTCTGGACAACGGAAGCCGACGTAATTGCATGCATGGAACCTGTCCAACCTGCAGGAGACGCGACGGACCGTTGATGCAGACAAGTTCACACCTGTTTCAGCGTCGAGCCAACACTATGAATGAAGCAGTACGGTGCGTTATGGCCATACGGACAAGATGACGGTCATCCCATGCTCTGGTCATGTTTCGTGGTCCAGTACCCGCTCTTCGCTGGTACGACCTTCATCTATCACCTGCTCCCACACACGCATCACTGTCGTAGTAGCATGCCCTGTACGAGCCGAAATGTCACGGAATGACAAAGTTTCCGGAGACCGATCATTCGAACTCAACTCACATGCCGATATGACTCACTTTGACGTCAACGAGGCATATTGGCATTCACTTTATTGTTTTCACCTTGTTTGACAGCTCTGCAGTGACTACACTGGACGCAACACTGGTCTTGTCGGACCCTCACGAGAGGTCTCTGCTCGGCCTACGTGTACCCCATCTCTCTGCAAACCTAATCACTTATTGCTTGCACACTCTTCTACACTTCCACCAAGTTTGGAGTTATTCGGAAAACTCTTAAATTTTGGGAGTGTATAATTATTCATATATAATACTGTTTCCGATGTTTAGGATAGTTTTGTTTATTTAATATAAATTGCTTCTGGATTGCGTTTTAGTTCTTTCTGACTGACGTGAAAACCTTAGCTTGTATACGAGTAGCACAATATTTTGTGCAGAAATATCCAGCACAAAGGCCAGAACAGTACAAGCGAAAAAGACTTAAGTGATTATCTCTTGCTAACCGTGGTATATTGGTATACCACTCAGCTACGCATTTAGAACCTTGAAATACAGAGCATTTTAAATTTGTAATCTGCATTTAGAATAGATGCCCCCTAGGCAGAGGAAATTGTATGGTCGCCGTGTCCTGTGTCTGGTAGGACATCGTGGACAGTAATACTGGAGTTATTATTGGGGTGTTATATCGCCGCTTAATCGGGGAACAGAACGATTTGCCAACCTGAAACTTGCCTATATGTAATAGTCTTTTAGCAAGACTTTAAAGGCACTTTTAAATTGTGGCAGTATTTTATATCACAACACTGTAAATGCCAGAGTGATTGTAGTGTAAATTAACATTATTGTATGACAATGATTTGAGATGTTTGTTACTTATAAGCATTGTTAGGAAATAAGTTTACACGGCCTCACTGAAACTGACAATAGGAGCGGGTAACAATGAAACGATGGGGTGAGTTGTTTATTAATTAGAAGAGGCAAGCAAATGACGTCAGAGTAGCGCGCTTTTCTTAGAAATGGAGGGAATATCTTCCCTAGAGCATTTGTGTTCGTAATTTTGATTGGATATAAAAATAGACGCTAATGTTGGTGCGCTTTATTAACCAATAGTAACTCGATTATAATTTTTAGGCATATCGGGTGAGGGAGTATAAAAATGATGAAGCCAAGAGACAGGTGTCGTTCAGTCCAACAGAAGGATTCGCGGAAAATACGTCGTTCAGTCCAACAGAATCAAACAAAGGTTATACGTCGCGCAATTCTACAGAATCTCTCGCGTTGTAAAGTTAGTTATAAATGTGAAATACGCGAATTAATAATGTGCAGCAAATAAGTGATTATAGTGATATTAGAAAATATAACAGTTTCAGTCGGGCGTGTATCAAGAGTCAATATGTGAAATTAATTAATTGTGACGTTAATAAAAGTGTAAAAACAAATTCTTTTATAAGTGTTATCTTTCAGTAACAAATCCTTTCCGTTTACACGCCCTGTTCAAGAGATATGCTCGACTGAGTAGTAATAATAGCTAGCCGGAGGACAAAGAACCCAACATTCAAAGTAGTAAAACAATAACAGGCGCTCAGCAATAAGATAACACGAAGTTACTGCGACAAATTGGCTCCCATACGTGGGGCAGATAAACATGAAGCATCTTCCAACTACCATAAATATTCTACTTCAAATATAAACACTGATAAAAGAATTTGTTTTTACACTTTTATTGCCGTCACACTTTATTCATTTCACATAATTATTCTTGATACACGCCCGACTGAAACTGTTATATTTTTTATGTTACTATAATCACTTATTTGCTGCACATTATTAATTCGCGTATTTCACATTTATAACTAACTTTACGACGCGAGAGATTCTGTAGAATTGCGCGACGTATAACGCGTGAATGATTCTCTTAAACTTTGCGACGTATAACCCGCGAATGCTTCTGTTGAACTGTACGACGTGTAATGCACGAATGTTTCTGTTGGACTGAACGACGTATAATACGTGAATGATTCTTATCAACTGGGCAATACTTGTCTCTGGCTTCATATATTTATACTCCCTCACCCGATATGCCTAAAAATTATAATCGAGCTACTATTTGTTAATAAAGCGCGCCAACATAAGCGTCTATTTTTATATCCAATCAAAATTACGAACACAAATGCTCTAGGGAAGATATTCCCTCCATTTCTAAGAAAAGCGCGCTACTCTGACGTCATTTTCTTGCCTTTTCTAATTAATAAACAACTCACCCCATCGTTTCATTGTTACCCGCTCCTATTGTCAGTTTCAGTGAGGCCGTGTAAACTTATTTCCTAACAATGCTTATAAGTAACAAACATCTCAAATCATTATCATACAATAATGTTAATTTACACTACAATCACTCTGGCATTTACAGTGTTGTGATATAAAATACTGCCACAAAATAATTTAATGTTATTAATCCAATTTCAAAATACATTATGAATGTGCAGCATATCAAGCGTGTACATTGCAATCCACACCTGAATTGAAATTTAATACGTTTCTGTAACTTGGTTATAAGCTATGACCATTTAAGTTTTTATATTGGAACCACGTGACAGGTGGTTCACTCATTTTAAGGTTCGAAATCGATTTGCAAAGCACACTGTACAATAAAATCTCATAAAATGGCTAAAAGCCTGGCACAGGTCTTATATATATACCAGGTGAGTCAGCTGCGCCTATTTATTTTTGAATTTATGCAACGTGCTAAGCGACCAATGTGACTTACGCCTTTCTTGAATGCCTTCTAATGGCTGATTTGCCTAACACTTTATAGAGGAGGGATATATCACTCAGTGCATAACTGTTTTACGGGACAGAATGCAATGGATGTGTATGCCATTACAAAAAACATCCCACCTTGACACTGAGAGCTGCATTAGCAATTTTAGACAATTTTACAAACTTTTATTCTTTATCATATATCCATGCACCCTTGAAAACGCTCCTGAAGGAACTACCCATCACATGCATCGGTTGTCAAAACCATTTGAAAACAAAATGGCAGATCTACGCAGTGTGACCAATTGGATTTAAGCCGTTAGTCAAGGCACAGCCTTGTCAAAAATGTTAAGTATTAGGTAGCTAATTTCTCTATTTCACAAACTATAGGGTATTTCAGATCATACAGTAATTTTAATGACTAATGCAGTTTATTTGTTTGAATTAAAACCACCAAACCGAGCTCAAAACACTGTTTGACGCTGCAAAAATCGTGTAAATTTTCAAGGTGGGGTCTAATTCTGCGATTACTAATTCGTATAGCAACCTGAGCTCGCAAGGTAGCATTGGCCGAATGCTATTATCATGGTTGCTTTAGCCTGTACCACCTTAATTCGGGTGAATTTCAAACTTTTTATTACCTTCTGTTTGATCTCTTTGGGCCTACAATTTGATATTATGATATAAATAACATTTTATAACATTATCAGTGTGTAAAAAATAGTATCATCGTAATGTTTTCCACCGCAAAGAAGAAGAACGCAAAGCCCAAATCATATATGGGCACACTCATACGTGAAGAATGCAGGCAGATTACACCGCGCATGTTACAGCATGCAAGAAGATCTCTCCGGCAACGTACATCAATGTGCATTGATGAAGGCGGTCGTCATTTTGAACATTTACTTCCTTGATGAAATACACGCTCTTTAACAATTTATTATTCTGTTTACCCGTGAACTTAGCACATTTACAACTCCTTTGTCAATATAAGAAGTGAAACATAAGGTTTAAACATAAACAAAAACTATTATATTTAATATCGTCGATATGCGCCCAAAAGAATGAAAGCTGACTACGTAACACGGTTTACAACACCAGATACGGTGCAGATTATTAGGGTAAATATGTACATAATTATCTGATTGTAATTCTTGTGTCTTTGACTTACAGGAGAGCGAGTAACAAAAATAAATAAATTAGTATACTAAAATACAGAAAATAAACACAAGGCGAAAAAAAACAAGAACCAAAACAATTTCATGTTGGTATCAGATTCGAATCTCCAAAGATAACCTTTGCTTCACCCACTCGGTCAGAACCCACGCATTTCCTCCCGCTCGTCGGGAAAACATTCCTCTACCTCCTTGAAAGCATTATACCATGCAACGCCGCCTTTTTTTAAGGCTTTCGCAGCTCTTTGGTTATCATTCAGGCCTTTAATCATTAATGCTAGTTGCGTATAGTACCGAATAGAAGGGCAGAGCTACAATAACAGTTTGTTTGCTAAAAGAGTCAATGTTTTCATATTAGACTATGAACTGCGGGTTGCATAGATACGAATAAACAGGAGCAGCTGACTCACCTGGTGTATATTTGGTATATATCTGTCTCTTATAAGGTTATTTCCGGGGTTATAAGAAATATGGCAGTTTGTGCATTAGAATTCCAGTTATTGCCGCTTTATTTATTGTGTTTCTCCAAATATAGTGTTATGCAAGCACCAAATGGAACAATAGAAAAACAAGGCAGGAATATAAGAATATCCGTGCATAAACGGTTTTCCGAAAGCGTGGTCTTTTAGTATGTATTGTTCAGTGCAAAGCAACACTAGAATTTATGGTTCAGAATTTCCGCTTTCAAAGGTATTCGTACCAGTAGCTTACTCGTGAATGTGGGAAGCAGATCAACAATAGCTGACCAACTACGTCAATAACGCTTTCCAGCGCAGCTTTTATAGTCTTGTCATTTGCCGTAAAATGTGGCATTTTGAACTTATGCCCCTCTAACAAACAACTATCGATAATACGATAAGGGAATATTCGTGAGCCAGCAGGGAATTACTGCATCCATTAGTGACCTCCATATTATAGCATGAATATCAATAATTAAGTATTAAAGCTACTGTGCCTATGCGAGGCCCGACTAATCCAGATAATGCATGTTCTTTCATTGGACTACTACATCTTCCTTTGCTTTATTCGATTGGGAGCTGTCACACTAACTGGCTAACGGTTTTGTATGAATATTTAGTTTTAATGTTCCCTTCGGTATTCATTTTAACCTAAAAGTTCATCTGATTGCATAATGTATACCACTAAGAGAAAAAATGTATTTATAAGATATTACATATCCCATTATTTTAAGGCATGAACGTTCTTCAACCAAATTCACTCTGTGAATATAAAATCGATTTATTTAAATATTTCAACTTTGGATTAGTTCATATTTATTATTTGAATTGATACAAAGCTTAAAAAATGGATCCCTATACATAACGTTCCTTAATATTTTCTGGCTACGGTACTACTTGATGATAATCCTCAGGCATTCTTGCGTTCGTGAGACGAAAAGTTTTCTGTAGAATAACACTTCATTCTTTACAAATGGGAGCGGATATTGACGTGTAGCTTTATAATCTTGCGTCCAGTAGTGTTTCAAAGCATTCCGTACACGTTTTATCGCATTCAGATCCAGACTTGAGCAGACCAGTCTATTGTCATATTGCTGTAGTGAGCAAATCCATCAATGGCCGTGCAGAATGAATGGGTGGGTACTCCGTCGTGTAGAAGCAACAGTTCTCGTTACTGAGAAGGTCTTCGATGACAGACAGCAAGTAAGGCGTTTGGATATCTCTGCAGCATCTTTTTGCCTGGGATTGCCAGACCGGGCAAAATTTCACGTTTTAGATTTCTTAAGAGATTTTGCGATCACTTTTTATGGAATTGTGGCTACAGCAATGGATTTTACTTTTGTAAAATAAGTACATAATAATTGAGTTACGATGAAAAAGCATTTTTATCGTGTCAGATGCCTTAGTTTTCGTAGCAGGGGTTCATTTATCAGTTCCGTTTAAAAAGCTTTTCCTGAAAGGTTGTCAAGTTTTTATGTGGGTGACGTCAACTTGCTAATGCTTTGTTAACCTTTGACCCAAAATGCTAAAATGCCTCATTGTCGATATACTGGAAAATCCGAGAGTTAAGCCGCCAACGTTCAAATGTTTAAAATACATATATTATCCCCCCTTTTTCTTCGCAAGACCATATATAAAAGTAGGAGGGTGTCTCAATCCCGACGTTCCGGGAGAACAGAAACTAGTCTTCCACTAGTTAAAACATACGTACACCACATATATAGTAACCTCCTTCCACTTTCTTCCTCTTTACAATCGCAACACTGCGAAGTTAAAGGACAGTTTGACAGTAACGAAGCTACCGTATATAGTTATGGATTTAACGTTGATGAGTGTTTGCAGACATGCTGGGGAAGTGGGACAGATTTGAAAAGTAGTACGGAAGATAATATCCTCCAAATTTGTAGGTAATAATTAATGCTATAAGTATTTTATTTAAACAGCTTTATTCTACGAGATAGATGCCAAAAATAAGTCACTTCTTATACGCGTAAGGCTTACCACTACAGGACAGAGGTTTCACAATGCGATCTTAAATTGATTGCTACCTATTAGTTTGTTGTTCAAAAAGAACCGGCTACATGATGCCATCTCAAATAAGAATGTGAGATGTTTAAAAAGTACAACTGAATTCATTGTTATTGGTTCCTGTCCTTGATACAGAACTTGTAGGTGTACCTGAATAAGCACACACAAAACAAATAAGAAAAATTCTGACAAATAAGCTGTAAGATTTCTGAGATAAGGTTATTTCGTTTGAATGCAAGTGCATATTTAAAGCTGAAAACGTCTTTTTTGTGTGTGTTTATACGAAGACTCTGTGTGAAGTGTGTAATTTATAACCCGTTATATAATTTTAATCAAAGCATGGAATTTTTATCGGAATTTTATGCGACTCCAAAAGAGTCGATTCTATTAATATTTTATACAACATTAAGAAGCACAAGTGCCTATACTGTGTTATCTATCAAATGCAAAATAAGCTATTTAAATTTACTAGTATTTGCTTGGAATCATTTAGTTTTACATTGCTTAAAGGCCATGGATTGACTTATTTAATGTTAAAAAGTGCAATATGCAAAGTATGTGTGAGA
Source organism: Deroplatys truncata (assembly GCA_030765065.1). Lineage (NCBI taxonomy): Eukaryota > Metazoa > Arthropoda > Insecta > Mantodea > Mantidae > Deroplatys > Deroplatys truncata. The sequence goes on from CM060978.1 coordinate 157,084,684, forward strand.
TAAGGGCAAAGTCTACAGCCTTTATAAATAACACGTAAAAGTAGGTAAACACCTTAAAAAATTCTTTAATATACAGTGCGATCGAAGATTGGCCGGACCGTTCCGTGGCGGCATTGGACTAGTTAAAGATTGGTGCGCCTTCCGCCAGAGTTACATATAAACGACCGGCACGTCATAGGTACGGAACACTAACTACTGTATTAACTTACATTAGTCTTACCTGCATCACAACAGATGTTGAAATTGATGACCTTCAATGCGAATACATTCCCTACATCTCCGAAAACAATCCTGGTTTATTCGCAAAAGTTCATATTGACTGATTGCCTGTATTTCTCTCGTGATGTTGTCCTTCAATTCTTGTAATGTGTGTAGATTTGATGCGTACACCTTATTCTTTAACGTTCCCCATAAATAGAAATTGCATAGAGATAGGTTTGGATAACGAGGTGGCCACAATCCTCGACTAATTATTCTGACACCATACAGACTTCGCAATTCATGCATAGGGTTCGCAGCAATGTGGGCTGTAGCTGAACCCTGCTGAGACCAGCCACACAATCATTCATTTCTTGTTAATTGAGGAGAAAATGTATTTAAAATTGAATTTACATAAACATCTGAATCAACTGTTGTGTCGAAAAATATGGGATCGATAATTCTACGCGCACTCATTGCGTGTCAAAAGCCAATTTTTGCAGCGTGGTGAGGAACTTCACGGATAATATGGAGATTTTCGGTTGCCCAGTATCTATTGGTCCGAGTAGAAACGTGACCTTGAAGTTAAAACCACGACTTCATAAATTAAGAACGTTAAAAGTGGGTCCACGTCGCCATTATGAACGGACTTCAAAAATCAACTGCAATAATGAAACAGACTTAAAGGATCTTGTGGTTGTAAAGTATGAACTACAGTTACGTTGTACGGCTTAATTTTCAGAAGATCCTTTGCCACAAAAGTTGACGTCTCGGAAATGTTAGCCTCTTGTGATAAACGTCTCAGTGATTTCTGGGGTGAATGCTCTAACCGGATCCGTACTTCATCAAGCTTCTCTTCTGTCAGCACACGGCGTGGTTAAACACGTTTCTTGTTCAAAAAGGATCCTCTACACTGACTATTGACAAGGTCATAAATAGCTGACCTACTAGGAATTCGAACACCTGCAAACCGATGTTGAAATTTTCTACGACACTTTGTTGCAGAAGAGTATTTCACATACGGATCATACAGAAAAATACGTTGTCCTAAAGTGAACTCAACGATTATTAATGGATAATTTATCACCAAGGGACAACACAATTTTACTCTAAACACGCGCACAGATGCCTTTCCCTCACGACAGATCCAACTCGACAGCGCTACAGCGCTACTCTCTGGTGGCCAGGTGCGCCACTCCTCACCCAGTTCCAATGCCAACGCGGAACGGTCCGGCCGATCTACAAACGCACCGTATATATTTTTAAAGAGGAACACTGGTGTCATTTGGGCTATAAAGGCTGTCAAATTTGTTAACTTTAGATATTACTAGACATAGGAATTTCTACGGGGGCGCTGTGGACGAATTAACCGCTCGCCTTCCACCAAGGTGGCCCGGGTACGATCCTAGGGGCCCACATGTGAATTTGTGGTTTACGAAGCGGCGTCTAGTAGGGTTTTCTCCGGGTTCTCTGATTTTCCCCGACATTCATTCCAACAGTTGCTCCATCAACATCTTTCCTTTAGTTAATTTCGTCTTCATTTCATACCATCTTCTTTCTCACTCTCATACCTAGCTACGGGACGATCCCCGTTCCGAGTTCCTCATTCTTTGACTCAATATCCGTCTGCTTCTCGATAGATCCTCCGGGCCTCTGGCCTTAGGTGCGGTTGCAAGTCCTAGGGGATGCAAGTCCTACATAGGAGCTGACTGAGTAGGTAAGGAATTTCTAAGCATTAAAGCTAGGACGAAAGGAAATGAAGTTGAACTGTTACCGGACTTCAGGCAGGTATGTCGCAGGTTACCAACTGCCCCCACCCCTTGATCATTGTTGTTTACGTTTTTTGTACTGACATATGGTTTTAAGAATTCCTATGCTTAGAATAGCCAACTGGCAGCTATGCGACTCTCACTCAGAGTAACAAAGGTCCGAGCCCTTTCCATGACATACCTTACAGAATGAGACTAATATTCACAAATTTCACAGTAAATAGATGTATGTTACTAAGCATTCTTTAGTAGGTCACTCTTTCATTGGATTAACGCATCATATTATATCGTGATTTATCAATTTAAACCACGTCTTTACAATGTTTCTTGGCCCAGTTGTATCGCTTTATATATCAATCGAAGTAGCCATTGGGATTTGTTTGATCGATGAGTGGTTTATAGACAGCTAGCCATGCACCTCCTGTCCAACTGGGTCACTTTGGAATTCCTTAGTGATGGTGTACACGGCTCTATAGCGGTTTCTCCAAAATTCCTTCTTCAACGTTCGTTGGTCTCTGAAAATAAAAAAGAAAGATCGGCCCGGTCACTAATCCTTTGTGGACGATCCATTGCTTTTCTACTTCTGCGTTTCAAAAACTTGACACCGTACTAAACTTTTGCAGTGCTTGTAATTTTATAAGTCTATTAATAAAAACAAACAATTACGTCCTAAACCATCTTTGTTCACACTATTAACATTTTTGTAACATTAAATTTCAAAGTACGAGTTTTTCAAAAGTAAATCTCATTTTTTGTTTGAATGAAGGCATTAAGGATTGCCAAAAATAATAACCGTTCAGTGTTTATTTCTTAATATTTGTTAAGATATATTCCTTTGTTTGAAACAATGTTTCATTTTGTAACGCGTAACATGTTTAATGTGTGTTTATGGAGCGTTAAAACGTATGCTTTATCCTGGTCAGTGATATTCATTCTATTTTGGCGCTCCTGAATTCTCTGCAAGAAAAGTTACGCTGAAAATATTCTTGGGATCATGATATTTACTGAAAAATTCGGTTATTGCGCAGATAGATTTCAATATTTGTAGCAGAATATTATAGTAACATGAACATGTCATGATGGAATATTACGAGGATCGTTTAAGTAAGATCTGTTTTGTTATAGCATGCGAAATATCTTGTTTATAAACATAACTTTTATAGGAATTGAAAACATGTACATTGTTTTATTTTTCTACATAGTCACCATTAATGTCTAAACACTTGTTCAGTCGTGCAACAGCGTTTGGATACCGTCATCACAGAACTCTGCTGCCAATCCACATTACACAGATTTATTTTTTGTATGGAAGTCTGTCAGTAACAATTGCATAAATTAGTGACCTTGAAACTTGAGGGAAATGTTGATGAAACTCGTCAATAAAGAAGTGTCTGTTTTTAGAATCTTCTCTTCAAATTTTTCTGTCAACTCTTCACTGATGACAGTAGGCCGTCCAGATCGATCCTCATCATGAACATTTGTCCTTCCTTCATCGAACAGCCTGCACCACTTACGCACATTCCCATCATTCATCACACCTTTCCCATACACTGCAACAATATAATTTCAGCAGGACGGACCTTTTCTGCGTTTAAAAACCGAATGACGGAACGCACCTCACAGTTGGAGGGATTATTAATTGACATGGCAGCAAATAATGCAGCACAACTAAACAATCAACATAGAAAGAAAGTTGAAACTTACTAGCACAGTAGTGCGGGACCGGCCGAGAGTGGCTGACTTTGAATTGGCGTTACCTGACACCCTGCGCGAACACTATGCGCAATCGGTTCTTATTTAAGAACTGACCCTCGTATAATAAAGGAGAAGAGCGCACAAACTGTGCATAATAAAACATGGGAGGTTAGTTGTCCTTGCTATAAGCAGCGTTAGATTTACATCGTTTCTTGCACTTCAGTATATGGTACTTTTCACATTTTTCTGAGCACAAAACAGATGCAAGTATCCCAGGTTCGTGGAAAGCCTTCAAGGAGCACACCTTATGCTGGAAACCATGGACTACCAATCTTGCAGTTCACATGACGCATCTCATAGTTCACCTGTGTTCATCTTGTGTATTGCGTAGGTTTTCATAGAATACCATGCATGGTATGTCCTTTCTCTTCTCTCGCAAGTCATGTCAAAGTACATTGTAGCCTTGAATAGAGGGCAATAAGCAATGTCGTTCGCAGATACTGTATTAGGAAGGTCTCTTAGCGAGTTCGTATTCCATCCTCGATCTCTTACTCTGTGATACTCCTAAAACTTTCTTCAGATATCTGGCTTTTACTTTTACTCTCTTCTAATTGTTTATATGAGAAATGTTCCCACACCAGTTCAATTCAATACACAAGCACAGACAATATTTGTAACCTGGACAGGTCCCTACCTGTGTCGCTTGATAGCAGTATAATGCTCCTAATTTCATTCATGGCACTGACTGTGACTCCCGTTCTTGTTCTTGTGTAGTCTGAAGTTCATCCCTGTTGTCTGTAACGTAATACTTACATATTTGAATGTTGGAATATTGTTGCATACGGTGCATATACAATAGTATGACATTCAGTACAGTGACAAATGCATTCAAATGCTATCTCGGCTGATGCCGGTGGTATAACATGAAATGAAATAAACGATTCAGGTGATAGAGGATGGAAATCAATATAAAGGCAGTCAGCTCTGTGTGGTAAGATTCGAGTATGTGCCTCTACTGCAGCCAGTAATCTGACACCTCTAATTACAATACTTGACGTATATGACATAGACTAAAACGATTATTTGGACAATGCTACGCAGGAAACAGTTATCATGTGATGAAAAAGCAAAAGTAGTCAGAGCGTACAAGGAAATGGGAGTATCTATTCGTCAAATGTCAGGAAGCTAGCCGTTCTAGTTCAGTGATTGATAAGTTCCTTAGATTGGGCGCACAATATGGAAATAACGTATATAATATATGTGCAAATTATAAAATTGTCCGAGACATCCAAACAGTTACTTTTGCACAAAGTAAGGATCACAAACTGTCTTCTTCCAACCGTTGCTGATTTGGAATTGAAGATGTGAAGACAAACTTTGTCAAATGACAAATATCTTTTATTCAATAAACGACTGCATAAACCAAATCTAACGCTTATTTATAAAAGGCTAAGATTGGATTTTTCTGAAAAAGATATATCATGTATGGGGCACTTCATTCATGGGGCTTCAGTAAAGGGCAAAGTGATCATAAGTGATGAGAAGTTTTATTCAGACGGGCCTGATGGATTTCAATATTAATGACATGCTTTTAGAACATAAAGTAGACAAGAATGAACATAAATGTTGGTAACGGAAGTGTTATGATTTGGACAACTTACTATGCTAAACATAAATTACGCATTGCTTGGCTGATCTCTAAAATGAACTCTTAACATGCACACCGTGATGCTAGACAGAATTGATTCGAATGTAAGAGGATCTAGGAGAAGAAATTATTTTTTTCAACACGACAGTACGAGGGGCACTATTTATATTTTGAGCCTTGGCAACCCTGAATGTTGTAGGTGCCATCTGACGTTTCCAATGGAAAGTTTGACATTTTTGACCATAATCTACTTCAAACATTTTGTCAATAGAGCCTCATTTGTTTTGTTTATACTAACTTGAAAATTGTGTGTCAACAAAAACATGGAATTAACTCGTGAAAATGTTCCTGCAATGATTTATTACGATTTTCAACGTCGATTATCAAGACAAGAGTGCATCGATCAGATAACTTCCACATTTGGCGACAAAGCTGTTCGCTCAATGATGAAGTTCGTGAAGATCGTCCAAAATCAGTTGTGCCAGAAACCATTGATGATGTGCAAAAACTAATAATGAAAGATCATCATGCGACATATTGTGAGATTGAGGAAACCCTAGGCATTAGTTCCACCAGCATATATAAAATATTGCATGATTATTTAGCCGTGAAAAAGGTTTGCTCTCGTTCGATCCCATATAATTTGACACAATCTCAAAAAGACGCTCGTGTCGATTGGTGTACAAAAATGCTCAAGAAATACAATGGCGGTGCCTCAAAAGACGTATATAAGGTTGTAACAGATGACGAATCGTGGATCTATGCGTATGAGCCGGAACGTAAACAGCAGTCGACTGTATGGGTGTTTCAAAATGAAGCAAATCCAACAAAAGTTGTTCGCACTCGAAGCATTTCGAAGCAAATGGTCGCCTGCTTTTTTTTTTTTTAGCAAAAAGCCATTTGGCAACAGAGCCTTTAGAGGAACGTAAAACGGGCAATGGAATGGTACACAATCATTTGTTTGCCGGAAATCTTCGGTGAAGTAAGGAAAACCAACAAGAACCGTAGGACCGCTCTTCATCAAGACAATGCAGGCGCACACACATCTCGTCTAACAACAGAGTATTTTAAGGCTAAAAAATCGAATTGATGGGTCATCCGCCATAGAGTCCTGATTTGGCACCCAATGACTTCTTTTTGTTTCCGAACATCAGGAATAAATTGCGTGGACAACAATTTTTGTTGGCAGAAGAAGCCGTTGATGCCTTCAAAAACCATGTTTTGGAGGTGTCTCAAGAAGACTGGAATAAATGCTTTCACAAATGGTTTAAACGGATGTAAAAGTGAATTGGTTAGAAAGGAGAATATTTTGAAAAACAATAAAGCAGTTTTCAATCAGAAATTACTTTGTTTTAATTAGGCTCAAAATATAAATAGTGCCCCTCGTATATGTGTCCATTCTTCTACTATAATTGGCGCAACAGTTCTAGACATGTAAAAATCTTGACAGGTATGAAGCGATCAGGAGGTGACCGGTCGTCTGCATGCTGTAGGAGTGCGTGGCACAGTCATTGTCAAATATACGCACACCGGTTATGCACTGCATTGCATTACACTGCGCTGCACTGATAAACTTATGGTTATATACAGTATATTTAAATCCACCGCTGTAAGAAGAGCTTAATATAAAAACCTGTCAATTATCTGCCTCCAATTCTTCCACACCTGACAGCCCTTCCTCTTCTGCGGAATCACTCACTCTTTGCCGTCATCACTGTTGTCGCTACTTTCTGCACTATCATCCTGGATGCGAACTCTTTCTATTTGATTTTCTGCAATTCCATCTTTTTCGAAATAATGAGTCTCAATTTATTCAACATGTCAACTTAGATTTTCTCATTCTGGCCTTCGAATTTCTGCAAATCGCTGCAGGCCACCAATTTGTTGACATGAGCCCAGATTAATTCTATTGGGTTTAGATCTGGGTGATACGGTGGCAGTCTAAGTATATTATGGCCATGTTGTATTAAAATCTGGTCAAGTATGTAGACTTCTGAAGGGTTTGTTCGCTTAATTAAGTTATATAGCTCTGTTTTAGTCATGCTTTCATCAAAAGCTACATTATGCCTAAGTAAACAAGCTCTCATTTCTTCTTTCAAGGAATTTGAGGTAGGTGGTTTGTTAATTTGAGTGTTGACGCATTGTGAAGCATTGTTGATAACCAGAACAGACCCATAAGACATATTAGGTATCAGCATGGTGTTGATTCACGTCATGTAATTTTCTGTATTCATTTCTTGATGATAATCTCCTGTTTTTTTAATTACGACTCGTCACTCCAACTTTTAGAAGTTGTATGACTGCTGTGTATGTATAAGTCGTCTTCATACTCTGTAGTTCGACCCTCTAATTTATACCTTTGAATAAGGTACTCTTTCAGCTGAGATCGTATGTCGTGCATTTCTATTAGAACTCTTCTATTTGACTTCGTTTTCTTTCACTTGAACTTATAATTTTATTGAAATTTGTAGCACCCCCTTGAAAGTTATGCTGATATAAGTACATATAAAATTATAGTCATTTGGAAAGGTAGAATTAGACTGAAAAATTCAATATCATAACCGGGATTTGAACCAGGGATCTTAGGCTTTCCGTGCTGTTGCTCTAATCGACTAAGCTATCATGGCAATATGTTCAAAATCCTTAGGTTCAAATTCCGGCTATGGCATTGAATGTTTCAGTCTGATCTGATTGTATGTTCGTGCTCCTCTATTTGATTTCATTTTCTTCCAGCTAAACCCTAAATCTTTTATAATTTTTCTGAGATTTGTAGTACCACCCTGAAAATCTATGCTGTTTTTCAGCTTGTTGAGCAATGTGCTCATTGTTGACAGTTTTTTCTTTCACATACAAATTGTGAATCGTGCTTCATACAGTCGAGGACATTTGCAACTATTTCCCTGCTTTGACTATGTAATAATACCTTACCACTTAAGTTTGAAGACGTAGGAGCCATTATTATACATATAATAAACATGAAATAAGCACCATTTAGGTGCTGCTCTCTTTGAATTTACAACCAGATGAGGACACTTTCTATGCAGACTGCATGTGTTACGCACTGTGAGTAAGCAAAGGTATTATATCGTTTTCGTTGATTAAGCTAAACAAACCATTTCTAAGTTAAGCAGCTGGGGTGGCAATCAAGGTCACGATTCCAGAAGTTTTGCGCCAGCTATTAAACCAAAACGTGGCTTGAAGAAAGAGATATTGTCTTGTCCTGGCCACCACGTAGCCCAGATTTGAATCCCGTGGAAAACTTGTGGTGGAGAATGCTCGCATGGAGTGTTATAGCAATGGAAGTTAATTTGAGGTCGCATCTGAGCTGAAAAGAGCAATCGGCCAAAATTTCAACACATGAAATACAAAACCTATCAAAAACAATGCCTAAGTGACTGCTTGAGGTAATTAATAACAAAAAAAGATTCGATAAAGTACTACCAATGCAATAACAGAACAGGACAGAGAGATGCTTTTATACCAATTCACATCCAAGAAATGCAAATCGCTTATTTAGTTACTCGATTTATGAAAGAAACTAATTGTTTTATAATTTTTGTGCTGCCCATAATACATTTCATAATAAATCAGATATGTATGCCTAAGGTATTTTACCAATTACTTTTCAGTAGGAAACGCAGTGCCTTTATATCGAATTCCACTACCGTGTTAACGATGTGCCGAGATGCAGGGAGGAAAGAATCAATCTAATATGCTTATAAGCGTACTTATTTATGATATAATTGCAACAATTAGATGTATCTGTTAAGATTATGCAACGTTAATATATGATCGCAGTATTGTTTACCCTTCATTAGGATGTGTAGCATTTTCTTAAGGCGCCCAGTTATGCAGACATTTCAGGATCGTACCAGTTACAGACTGCACAGACTGTGCCTTAATATGCGAGACATCCTTAGTATTTATCATAAATAATTTGAATATTTAATATTAGATGCACAGCAGTTTACTATAAACTTAACTGTAACCATCAACGTATGGAGAGGCGAGCTGGTAGCTCATTCACTGGACTGACAACTCCTAGCAATGACCTAGAATAAGCAATGACAAATGTGTAAAACGTAACTATAAAGTATACAGCTCAGAGCAAGTGGAAAATGAACAATATTTATTTCTCCATTAGTAATTCCTATGAAGTGAACTGGCATGCTACCAAATCAGTACCATCTCATTATACTCATTCAGTACGCGATAGCGGTTACAAAATAAAACCGTTACAAAAGAATAAAAAGGTTGAGGAGTGTTTTAACTTTAAATAATGCATTGTACTTGTTATTGACAATATAAACTTCAGAGTAGAGACAACAGTCAATCACAAATCAAGATTCACTAAGGCTCTCCGCCCGCTAGTCAAGCGATCTTCCGAGACCGCTCTTCTGACTTAATGTTAATCCAAGATATCCAAAGTCTTTACAACCAAATTACTACATATAATCAAGAAGTTATATTCTTCTGGATTCCGTCCCACTGTACAATATCATAAAATGAGAAAGCAGATAGGGAAGCCAAAAAAGTAACTTTGCTACCTCCAGTGGAAGAATTGGCAGTGCCCTACAGAGATGCTCAAAGTTATAGTTTTAGCAGACCAACTGTCAAATGGAAATAAGTCCAGACCATTAAAACATCAAGCAAACTCCACATAGTTAGGAAAGGCTCCAAAAACCCTGCACATTATAGACTCTAAAAGGAAAAGATAACTGATTATATACACGTTTACGAATAGGCCATTCACGCCCAACCCATTCCTCTTTACTCGCCAAAAAAGTGCTCCTCACTGCGAGACCTGCAATTGCCGTATCACCGTCAAACACCTCATCACTAAATACTGAAGTTATACCATGGAGAGAAGAAGACACAGCATCCCTGAAGCTGTATTTTTAGCCTTAAGCAACCCTACTCATTTCAAGTATTTTTTTCTTGAAAGACAAAAAACTGTTTAATAAGATTTAAATATAACACATCAAATAAAAATGTATAGTAGGTTATAGTACTGTTCTAGTTCTATTCAAGACTTAATAATGTAAAATATGTTTGTAACAATGTATTATAATTATTGTATTAACATAATGAATGTAAAGTATACAATGTATTATTATTGTACTGGTATGTATGGATATAAGTCGCGATATAACCTAGTAGTCAAAGCGACTATGAATAAAGAAAAATAACAGCAACAAAATTAAGCTTCGCAATAGAAGCAAAAGTCAGAATATTTAATAAATCTGAAAATTTTAACCGCAACCAACTAACCAAAGTTAATATTCCAGGTGTAATTTTAAAAAAGCCTCCTCGTTTTCACTTATGGTAGACGGCATAATTTTAATTACATTTTCTTAATAACATCTCTTTATACACTGAGTGGTTTTAATAACTTGAAGAAAAAATACATAATTTTAACAAGTTTTAAAGTTCCATAGAATTCTATGGTCAGCCGCGTTCAGAAAATAAGAGTTTCAAATTGCACCTATTACCGCCGAGTACATAGGAAGGAGTGAAGCCAAAGCAAAGCCAAAGATGAAATTTGCACATGGAACGGCATACGATATCCTACTGGTCAATCTCAGTACACAGAATCTTATTCAGGTAGAGAAATATAACCACGATGATGTGTACATAAAATACTTGTAAAAATGTATTCATTCTCAACAGTGCACATTAAAATGGTATATTTTTTACTGTTAAAAGTGAAACTTTCATTCATTTAAACTCTGTCTCGTTATACAGTAAAATAAAAATTCATAATCCGTAATATTAGTTTTACGATATTCAATTTCACACTTATAAAAAACTGTGGAATTTACGAAACATCAACAGGGATCTATTTTTAATTGTACTAAAATAATTTATGGTCACAGTTAATACACACAAACATGATGTAATAGTAAGGCTTTACGAATCACATGTTTCCGACACATCTCCAGAGTATGATAGAGATATGCTCATATTACAAATAGCGCATCACCTATTTAATAACCTTTCAGGAAGTTAGAGGATATACAGGTACAATGCACCTCCTAGAACAACCAGATCAAAGTATCTAGATCCATCGCTCCCGAGACATCCATTGGAAATTCCCATACCAATGAAGTGTTAGCCATTTAGACCCCCATTTACTGGCTCAGAATAATCCTTGCCTAGAGGACGTAGACGTGGTTCTGCACTTCTAGAATACTCAAGTGGCAGTTGCTATTATACTAGAAAATTTTGGAATATGTAACAATACCGAAATACAAACTAAAGACAAAGCCATTGAAAAAAAACGGAAAAGAAGGGTTCTAGTTAGTAGCATTAAAACACAAGAATACTCGATAAAAGCTATTCCGTCATCCCATTGGACTCCTAATCCAAGGAGTTCATTGCTACACAGAACCCTTGAGCCAAAGTAATTTTTGGAAATGGTTAAAATTATATTGACAAAATAGTTAACTCTACACCTGTATTTTGTCACTAAATTATTTCATTTACTCACTCTGACTGGTGTTCTCACGCAATACGTGACGTAAATTATTTCGATTGTGAGCCACAGATTAAATTATAAAATAAAAAATGTGATGCAATATCCTAAAAGTGGCGCTGGTACAGCACACACCGAGCTAAACACTAGTTGCTACTATCGCCAAAGGAAAACTGATATAGGCATAAGTTATACATTGGAGCGGGATACCTCGAGTACGGCAACCTATGGGAAATCTACTGTGACTACCACCCCCAGGAGGAAGGGATGAAGGACAGGCCGCAGGCAGAGAGGCCACCAAGACGCGCGGAGGTCCCTAACAATTCAAGGGTCGAAGACCAGTCCCACTGCTGGAGCAGCCTAAAGAGGACAATGAAGGACTTATCGACCACGTATCCCTCTAGTGTCCGCGGGGAGTACTATTTACTTTGAGCAAACATCCGCGCCATCTGTTCGGCACCACCACACGCCACGAAATCTAGAAGCACACATGAAAGACGAGAAGGAAACGGAATGAAAGGGAAATTATGGAAAGAAATTGTGGTGGATGAGAAACCAGCCCAGTATTCGCCTACCAACCGGGGAAAACCACGAAAAATCCAGTCAGAGTGGGCAGTCCACGGGAATCGAACCTGGGACCTCCTGTATGTGAAGATGATATATTAGGTCTTGTACACTCTCTTGGATAGGAAACATGTTACAGAAGTCAATGAATAGGGAAATTACAGGCAGTCGCCGCAGTTCTTGTAGCTGACGAAGTAAAGACTCCCAGGCTTTCCGTGCTTTAACGACAGAAATTCCAAAATAACCAAGTGAAACGCAATGAAGAGCATGAAGGCCCCAAAACTAATAACCAAGAAGGATATAATTGGCATTGACAAACGGCAGGCATGCAGCGAGTTAGATATTCTACTAATAATTTCATACAGGATGGTAGAAATATGTACCTTAATAACCTTTAGCTTCCAAGAAAACAAGAAGTTACATCAGCACGTAAACTGTGAAACATCCCATTCTCCCATTTTTCAGGCGTAATTAGGCAATTGTCGTTACAAGGATCGAACTAAGGGTTAGGCAGCTTCCGGCCTTGTCCTGCAGGTGCTCAATAGAGCTAAGATCTGAATATAAACACGCATACCGTGTTGTCTTTGCGAAGTCAGGACAAACTTTCTTGTTGGAAGATTGGTTTCGTCAAAGCGCAAGACACAGGTGGCAGACAGAATTGACAGCGTCATGGATATCATTGTTCCCCGAATGAACCGGAGATGATCGGGGCTTATTGCCCCTATAGTATTAATTCCGAGTGTGGGTCACGAACACGACTATTACTTTCCTATAATCGCTCTGCAGTCTCTATCGATACACTGGAGATTTTCTAGAGGACGAGCTGCTGTGTAGTGCCTCAGGGCTATGCTAATAATTCTGTCCAGGAGATCATAAGTGCTTACAGCTGGCACGTACCTTCTGTCTTCCATTAACTCCATCGTCATCTATGAACCACTAACGCGTTAGGACCTAATGGTTTGGAATTCTGCTTCGGTCATTCCAAACATTCAATTGGATTGCAGTCTATCATTAGCTTTGTATTACACTTTATTTCATTTTTTCATTATTTTTGACTGTTTCGAAAATAACACAATCTATGCTTTAATCACCTTCGCTAATTAATGTCAATAGTTATTTTAAGAGTATAAAAAAATCAGTGTTAACCGCAACACACGTAAGAACTTGAAAGTTTGGGGCTATAAACGTATCATTTAATGTTACTAATGCTTATTTTCCGATGGAGATCCAAGCACGGCGACTTTCCGACGTTGCCCGAATTCACAATGCCCTCTGCGTAGGACTTAGATTGTCTTTTTTTAAAACCAAAGCCATTTTTATTTCTTTCTATTTTGGTTATATTAACTTTTGTATTCTTTACATTTCGGAGCCATATTCAGATAAATTGTATCGTTTTTTTAAATTTATTTTGGGATTTAAATATATTTCCTTTGCTGCTTCGTTTTCTTCTTCTTCTTTTTGTTGTTGCTATTCAAATCCTTCGTGATGTATCTGTATCGTTGCTTTGCAATGACATGGCTCTGATTACCTAGTTGTTCTGAGAAAACATTCTTTAAAGTTGTAGAATGCAATAACATTAACAACAGAACTTTGCCATGTTTCAATCTTCCGTATGAACCACCTGCATCAGCAATGGAAATTTAGTTTCTATTTATAGATGCTCTTTAACAACTATGACTCTTAGCGCCCCATTCAATATTGGGCCTGAAATACCGGAAATTTTACTCAGCGGCCTCTATCAGTTTTGAGGTTCTTTTATGTGCCGTAAATCCACGACACGGGACCACCAGCTTTACTTCCCTTCAGAAGGAAGCCATGCTAAGACTTTTTACGCTCGAAAAATTCCATCGCCCTCCGCCAGATTTGAACCCGCGACCTCCTGAACTAGAGGCCAGGATGGTACCCCTAGATCATGGAGGACGACACCAGTATAAGTGATGATGCATGCTGAAGAATAGTAATGTCACAATAAAGGACACATTAACTACTTTTTTTTTTACTTTCTTTACCACATACATAGTAGGTGGAGAAAAAAATTAAATTGAGTTTTATTTATGGACGCTCTTTAACTGCTGTGGTCCTTATCGTCCCATTCCATATTGGACGTGAAGGATGGTAATTTTGCTCAGAAGCCTCCTTATGAGGTTTGAGGTTCTTTTACGTACCCTAAATCTAAGACACGGAACCACCGGCTATGTTTCCCTTCCGAAGGAAGCTATCAAAGATTTTTACATCCGCAAAAATCCATCGCCCTCCGGCGGGTTTGAACCCGCGACTTCGAGAACTACAGCCTAGCATAGTAGCTACTACACCACGGAGGACGATGTAGGTAGAGAAAATATGGCATTCCTACCAACAATTCTATACCGATATTTCACAGGAAATATATTTTTGAGACCCCCTGAATAAAAAAAGACATTTAAAAAAAGCCCGTGTGTGTCTGTGTGTGTGTCTCTGTGTGTGTGTGTGTGTGTGTGTGTGAACAGCATAAAACTCAAAAATGAAAAGTCGGATAAATGCCACACTTGATATTTAGGTTCAATACCCTTCAAAGATGTAACACGAAAATTCTCAAGAAGATACCCCGCCCCCAACTACCCTTTGCATGGAACATTTTTCGAAAATTGATTTTTGGAAAAATGGTTCTAACGATTTTGATTAAAGAATCATATATTCAAGATATTTACATCACAAATAAAATGTATATCTTGAATTTTTGGGACAGTCCGTGAAGTTCTCTTCATTCGAGAGGAATTTTGTATAATCTTGTATAACTGGTAAACGTTAAGCGATGCGAAAAAATGTGGATCTCTTTAAAACACACAATTTATTTCCAATAAGTTTTACTGTGCCATAAGCAGTTTCTGAGATATCTGTTATTAAAGGTTCGAATTGCTCATTTCTTGGCCATTCTCACTGTCAACATTCACTTGTTTCTCGCGATTGCATGGAAACAGCATAAAGCGTCCAGTTCTTTAACATTTTACTATCGCTGTTCTCTTTGTATCTATAAGGAAATGTGTAACGTAGATATTTTTGTAAAGATTTATATAGATTAAAATGTAGTTGATAGAAAAATAACCTTTAGTAAGAATAGTTTGTGTACCCACTAATAAAGATAGTCGGTAGAGAAGGTCATGTGAATGTATCACATCAGATTCTTCAATTTTGACATTTCACCTTGTCATTCCAGGGCAGGGTTATGACGTTAGACTCAAGAAATTAAAATCGATATGTTTTTTATTTTATAAGATTGCAATACTATTGTTCTACAAAGTAATGAATTACACACAAACTGGAAGTAGTAGTTGAAATTATCCCTCCCTTATTTTGGTAACATTCTTAAAGTGCAAAATAGGGATCTATAATGTAACCTTAAAGTTCGTCAGAAGTCTTAGAGCAGGTACATATCGCAATAGATTGATGGTTTTAATCAATGTAATGGAGTAAACATATTACGATACGCAGTTCATCGATCCGTAGCATGCTGCATAGCCCCAGGATACTGTAAATACCTATGCTCATGTCGAAAGCTTTGGACATGCGAGTATCAGATCACACATCGGATCAATGGAGAGCTTTCCTCGCTTGGAAAACGGCTATGCGTACTTCGTGTGACGGTGAAGTGATGCCATCGGGATTTCAATTTGGGAAAAAAATCAAGCCGAATAAGGGAATGTGACACTGAAGCATGATATGCTGGTAAGTGCCGAGTTCCACTTTTACAGCTAGACGTAAATCGTCATACTGAACTTCATGCATAGAGGTAACGCAAATTCACAGCAACTCCCAAATTATCATCTGTATGATTGCATGTATCCGCTTGCATAAACTCTTTGAAGGTTGTGTGCGAATGTGTTGGCCAAGGCTAAATTACTTCTCTCTATGAAGCTAGAAAATCCCCTTCCCGTATCCAATCCCATAACGTATTCTAAAATAAAGTGGTGTAATAATTTTGGGGTGTTACTACATCGTTCCAGAATTTTATCTGGTATGCAACACATACAGCGGATTGTTGACCGAGGTTAGACTGAAGCTTGTGACAAAAAAGATGTCCTATTTGGTGATTTAGATCCTAAATGGTGATTTAATCATATGCCTTTGGTCGTCCTCTGTTTCCACACGTATAGAATTCGTTCCATATGTGTAGTGTACATAGTCACTAACAAATGAGATATCTTTGGACTGTCAACTAGCCTGAATTGAAATCTCAGAGCTCTTATGTAAAAGCAAGGTTTCAGTCATTTCTTAACGTTGGAAATCATTCCTTGTGTAGGCCATTGGATTTTGTGGCTCAAATAGAAGTAATAATAATAATAATAATAATAATAATAATAATAATAATTTCTGTTTTTTTTTTGCAACACCTGAGATGTGATGAAGGAGTTTACATAGGAGACGGAGTAGTTCTTTAAAAGGTCGTCAAAAATTCTTCTTAGTCTGAGGAATATACCTATCAGCTTTTCAATTCTTTTGTTTGAAGCTTAAGTCGCTTTAAGAGAGAACATGTGTATATTTGTGAGTATGTAATCTTAAAAACAACTTAACTGATTTTGACAATTCTTTTACCATTGAAAACCCTATTCGTTCTCAGGGCTAAAAGGGATTTACAAGCCTGTGTACTGGTATACGAAAACAACATACCTCGGAAGAAAGTTTTTTTATTTTCCGTAAAGACTACCATGGAGTAGAAAATAAAATGTCGTTACTCCATATAAAATGAATGTAAAGTAAGGCAAATACCGCGGATATGTAATTCCAAACTATATATAATCGAATATGCTTGTAACACGATTATACGCATGCGATACTAATGCCAAAATATTTTAATAATCCTTATGTTAGAAAGTTTTACTTTCTTTCTTTTGTATGTTGTAATAAAGTTTGTTAGCAGAGTTGCTAAACAATTGTACAAAGAAAGAAAATTGTTGTGCTCAGCTAACGGTAGAAATCAAGCTACCAATATTTAATGTTAAAAATGAGACGATTATTTTTCTCGATGGTTACAGACTATCTTCTTTTTTCCAAGCCAGCATAAAGCCAGCATAAAGCGTCCAGTTATTTAACATTTTACTATCGTTGTTCTCTTTGTATCTATAAGGAAATGTGTAACGTAGATATTTTTGTAAAGATTTATATGGATTAAAAGGTAGTAGATAGAAAAATAACCTTTAGTAAGAATAGGTGGCCTGAGAGTACGGAATCTTCATATTCACCAGCTTTATCTCTATTTCGTTGTATATGTTAACGGTTTCTGCCTTATGTGAAAACGGCGTAACTTTTATGTTATTAAATAGCCATGCAACCAAAGTTAAAATGGTTGAACATTTCACCTACTGTAATAAATTATTAAAAAAAAATCGCCATTCCGATTATTGATTCTTCCATCGCCAAAGCATATTTATAGGTGTGCAGCAGTTTCAGAACTAGGATGACTGTGGGGGAGTTTAAGTCAGATGTCAGACGTTCCGCCAATGTTTCACAATCTTTTCCGTGAATATCAGGGAGTTTATTTTATCCTGTATTAAGAATAGATTGTATAAAATTACAATTTCACCGCAGAAATTCTCTAGATCATTGTACAACAATTTCACAAGAAAAACGGGGAAAGTAAATGAAATTAGAGTCAAAGATAATAACAGAGAACGATACTGTAGATAAACTATCAGATTTTGATACTTTGTGTAGCAAAGTATTCATTCATTCATTATCTGTTTAACCTCCTCATATGTAGGACTTTCACCCCCCAGGACTTACAGGCGGGTGCCTGGGGTCAGAGGCCCGTCGAGGAGAAGACACTCGTGGATCAGACAGTATATCCAGGATGGGTGATCAGCCCGATGCCTGGTATGGGAGTAAGGAAGTAGATGAAACGAAATGATGGTGAAAGGGATGAAAGGAAAGGTGATGATGGAGCAGTTAGTGGAATGAATGGCGGGGGAAACCGGAGAACCCGGAGAAAACCCACCCAGACGCCGCTTTGTCCACCACAAATCCCTCATGCGGGTCCCTGGGATTGAACCCGGGCCGCCTCGGTGAGAGGTGAGCGGTGAGCGGTCTAACCACTCGGCCACGGCGCCGTCTGTGTAGTAAAGTAAAGTATGACAAAAAAGAGAACAAAATAAAATAGGAAATTAAAATATAAAATCTTTAAAGAAACATGGAACAATAATAGAACATTAAAAGATAATACCGACAAGTAATGCACTCCTATATATGCTTATACAGGTTGCTCATTGTGTATTATGATGTTAATTAGTTTCTTCAGTAAAGCGAAAGAATGCTTTAAGAAAGAAAGTTATCCGAGTAGAACTGGATGTTATAACTTAAATGATGTATTTGAAGAGTATAAAGAATATAGAAAATGCATGTTGAATGAATGGATTGGCATAGAATGCCAGTCAAAAGCATAAATCATAGCTTCAAATGAAAAATAAGCGTGAGATGGCAAAGGAAAATGAGCTTTGAACACTGTGAAGACTGAACGGGCAGCATGCTCATTCCTCAGCCTTACGTGGCTCGGATGTGGGTATGCGGAATTCCGGAGTTGTGCTTCAAACCGGAGACGTGAGTTGTGCTCTTCTCTTTGTTCTGCATCGCCTGAGAGTTTGCTTTCCTGAAAATGACTTCCGCATTAGAGGTCATTGATTGGTCGGATTAATCTAGCCTAGGTTACTTTGAACACTGTTACATTTTTTAAACACTTACCGCGATCCAATTATCCCATTTTAAAATCTCAGATGTATAGCATGTGCGTCTTCGCTCCTATATTGAACCCACCTGCTTACATTCGTGAGTTAAACACTCTTAAGCCCGAAATAATCTTCCCCTATAGTTTAAATGTCACTTCTTACTCTTGTGCCTTACACGTCTGCATCGGTCACATTTGAAAGTTTATCCTTTTGCACAATATAAAATAATGTTCAGGACGTCTTTGAATACAGCTCCGAAGATGATGACAATTTGTATCGGTAAACTTTCGCATTTGAAATTGTTAGCGCCTCTTTTGAAATGCTAGGATCTGTCTTCCAATACTTCTTCTGAGAGGACAGCTTAGGCATGTATGTGCCCGTATTTCACGGATGTCTTTCCTTTCTTGTATAGATATACTGGGTGTTCATTTCAAAGTGTGCCATGATATGCTGTATCAGTTGTCTCGCCGCTGAGCCTAGAATTCAATGTCCCTAACACTTCTGCAGAGGCGTAAGACTCATCAGTAGAAGAACTTGCCTATCTAGCAGGCGCTTGGTTTGAACGTTAGAACCTTCCTCGTCGTAGCATTACATATTTACGGTATGGGTCCCACCAAAATTACTCTAGCACTATGTTTTATTTGGTCTATAGCGAATATCCATGAAAGTTGTAAGCCAGGGTACTTGTTATTATCACAAATGTAAGGCAACATGAATTTTTCAACAGAAAGCACCCTTCCGCCAATGTTAACAAAAACGTTATCTTTAAGGAATGAATGACAGGGTGGAAGAAAGATTTGATTACTTTGTTCTACACTTTTGGGTGTCACATTGCGAGGAACGTTATTTGGTATAGGTTTTATGATTAATGTAAACCATTCTGCCTAATAAGGGAAGAAGAATGACTATACGTGATACATATTTTGTGTGCATAAACACAACTGAAGTCAGAAATCAATTCTTTGAATACTGATACGTCTGTCAGATTGAATCCTCGAATTTAAAACGACTGTTTGTTTCTACAAGAGAAAAAAAATAAAGAAAAAGAAAAATCGTGAGAATTTGCAATACATTTTCAGACATCTGTTTGGAAATCTTACATTCGTTTCACGTGTGAAACATTCACCTCCAAACACTTCCTCATCCGTTGCATATGCTGTGGTTGCACCTAGCATTACGTGTGTTACAGTTGCCATTGCCTCGGGTATGAATTGTCACAGTTCATTCATGTTCCAGGGGCGTCATGGTCTTCGAGATGTTCCCAGAAAAAATCTGGTGGCGTTTGGTCTGCCGAACTTCCTAGAATTCTGGGTAATCGTAAGAAAATCATTCACGCAGACTCCTGCATTGTACTGATACTGTCCTCTCATTTCGGAAGTAGCAATTCACAATAAAAGTCATGTGCGATGTAAACAGCTAATCGTCTTAATCCTCTACCCGTTACCCCGTACTTGCTAGGCAACTTCTCCCCCACATGTTGTACTACCTTATGTCCTTCCCCTTAGAATATACTCGCTGCAAAAATTGGTCAAAACTCTCTGAAATGAGTACTCGTATATTGTTTCCTCTTGAGGTCATTACGCTGAATCTTTTGTGATGGTGAATCTATTCCGCTTTCCCTGAAGAC
Organism: Deroplatys truncata; assembly: GCA_030765065.1. NCBI lineage: Eukaryota > Metazoa > Arthropoda > Insecta > Mantodea > Mantidae > Deroplatys > Deroplatys truncata. The sequence continues at coordinate 157,105,352 of CM060978.1, forward strand.
CCCTCAGCTCCTTGAGTAGCTCTGTACTAAATGTGATGTCCGTTTTTTTAAACATTTAGGGAAAATGATACACTTAGTAGTTCATGTTTGGGGAAGAAAATGAAGGAATATAACCTATAATGTCCTCTTCACCCTACTGGCCTTATTTAATTTTTACCAACTGCATTCTTCGTTACTCGTAGTATTTCATTTGAAGCCTGAAAAAAGCATAAACCGCCATTATATTATTAAATATTAATATATCCTTAATTACTTCAACCAATCGTGTGAATTTATTATTACACTTGTTCCTTTAGTAATGAACACGTAATTCTGCATCCTGATAAATACTGCAACAAAGAGTTAAAGTGAATTATGGGATTAAAAAGGTATTATTAAATAAGATCATTTCTGTCTCTGAGGGCTTTACATTGATATCATTAAAGTGAAAAATGTGTAGTTCTGTACCTAATAATACCCTATTTAAATCTGTCACGAACACTTAACGGAGAGCCAGACAGGACACATACATTCATTTGTCGAGGGGTTACGCAGTTATTAATGTCATTTCCACTTTCATTTGCAAGGAAATTGCTAGTTTCAGACACTTTCAGTGAGCACAAGAACTTATACTGGTTCCAAAATGGTTGTAATGTGTTTTTTCGAGCATTTGCTACGGTACACTTCATTGAAGGTCAACGAAAGAGAATAGGCGTTAATGCGCTTTTCAAGTAGATAATTACAATCTTAGCACACAGTATTCTCGAACGAGACGTTAAGTACGTTAAGAGCTCTTTTACGAGATTTCCTGCAGTAATGTGCAACTGCTTCAACACCTGTAGCCAGGACATTTCACACTATAGCACCTTAATAGAATGTTAAAAGCTTTGTCTTCTGGATAGTCCAAAAAGGCCAAGTATAGATATTAATTATTCACTTGAACTACCTAATTTTAATCTCAAATAAGTTCTTAAGGGAAAGGTCTCTTTCTTCTGAAGGATCAGAGTGGAACGTTTGCATAGAAGGTTTTAGCTATCAAACAAAGTTTAAAACAATTTTTAGCCAGTAACTAGTGAACCTTTGTGTAACTTAAATATACTTTATAGCTGTTTATGCATATCTGTATAAATATAAAATAATTATACTTCCTAAATAGTTAAGGTTTACTATCAGATGTCGTGTAATACATCTCTATCTGAATCCGACTCTGCAGATGAAAGCACTAAGTGGACGATGTCAGATTCTCCATCTGAAAGCATTAGGGACCCCCGCCATTAGATTCAGCTGCGCTCTCTCCTGAAGATTACATAGGCGTCGTAATACATGTAATAAAGTTTCACCATTTTAAAAGCGGCAACTAGTTTAGTCTGCGCTCTATTTACGAATGAATCTTGAGAATTAAATCTGATGTGTTACATTCATATGGCTTTCTCTGCCATTATGGTTTATTTGTATATAGCTAGTACAAGATATCATACTGTCACAAGCATGGAATTTGACTGGGGACATAGCTTGGAAAGTCAGATGGAAGAGACTACACGCGCACATACCTGAATTACCGAATTTATTAAGCCAACCAAACTAAGCATTTCAACATGTCTGGGCTTTCTCCCGAGGAGAGCCGTCCGCTTGAAGCAAGAACTTCAAGAATACATGTTGTTGAATGCAAGGTACTGAGCCAGACTTAACTACTCTGAACATGCACAAATAATATAGTTAAGCAATATTAATAAATCTGAGTTTATCCCACATGGGGCTTACTTCAGAGAGTTGACGTATCGATGAGAGGTGGCATTGTGGAGTCGACGGACCGAATGTCGTGTGCCATAACTAACTAATCCCCAAATAAGACCAGAAACCCCATCGTAGGCGGGCTGTGCGGCCGTTTATATAAGCTATGGCTGCTTAGAGGGTTTTCTGCATTATGCTTTAGGCTTTACCAAATATGGTGTGTCACTATCCAAAGTTTGAGTTGTAATTTCCAATAGTAACGAAGAATTTCAATTGTTCTAGAGAATTCCTAGTGACGCATGACAGCTCAATGTGCTGCGCAAGTTTGCACGTAGCCCCGAGGAAACTGATTTCATGGTAATATCCATTAGGATTGTCATAGGAAGTGGTTAACCCTTACGTTCCTATCATACAGCGAGCTGCTAAATTTCACAGTCTAAGAAATAATTTAGATAAAATGTTGCCTAGAATCACAAGATTTGCATAACTCTAAATAAATCTCCAAAAAGTACCGTAATGTATTACACCTCTCATTAGTAATGTGAATATAACAGCTTATTTTTCTAGCTGCTTCGTGTTAATCGAGATAAGCATTTACACATTTGTTTTTAGGTACAATAGGGATACAGGAAACGAAGCGACATCAAATGTTCAAAAGCGGGTTGCTAAATGGTAGTCTTGAAACTTCACACTCTTTCTATGATATCGCCGAAACAACTAAATGTGACAACACTTCAAAAATTTAAACCAGTAACAACCAATATCTCCGAAATGGCTAATACTACAAAGGAACCTATTTATAACAAAATATGTTAAAGAGATGTACATTTTTGTGCAGCAAGTTTTTGTCTATTTCTTATGCTTTACCAGTTATACAAAAGTATGCGAAATATTTTTACATTGAGATCTTCACAGGCTATTTTCATAAAATTTAAGAGATACATTTTAATGGTCATACAAATATCTTAAACCATTTTAATCAAAATCTTTTGAGTCATTTATGAGAAAATAAGAATTAACAAGAGATTTTCCGTGTAAAGGATAGTTTGGGATGAGGGGACTTATTTGAAAATACTAAACTTAAATATCATTTTTGAAATTTATCCGACATTTAGTTTTCGCTTGTGCTGTTCACATGTGCCACGCGCGCGCACACACACAATAGCGCGTGCGAATCTTCTAAAGACATTTTTGTTGTTTCAGAGGATTTCAAAACCTACAGTTACTTTGAAATGTCGATATTGACTTTTTGGATGGAATGCAGTACTTCCTGTGCCTGCTAGGTGCTTGGTGGAGAAAGCAAAGATGTGTAATCCTACATGTTTTTCTGCAGGAGGAAAAATAGTACAAAGCGATAACTGAATATCCTACATATAAAAGAGGATTTTCCGGGTTTTAATATCTAGACTGTTTCATTAATTGCCGCTCTCTTTAATACCAAATTCATGAAAAAAGTGTAATAATAAAAATAATAAAAAGTAGGAATCAAATTAAAAAAAACAAAGAATAGAAAAAGAACTTACCACACCTAGAAGCTTTAAATGCTATAACTGAAGCATCTAACCTGAAATGCACAGATAGATATGGTTTGTGCTTTCAGCGGACATAGTACTTTTGAGTGATGAAAGCTCATTTGGTATCGAAATCTTCTTTGAAACTTGTAATTTCATCAAGAAGACATGTATTTTCATGGCGCTACTACAATAATGTGCTGGAATATACATTGCGATTCTTTAGTTTAATGTAAATACAAACGTTTAAAATTATGTTTATTCAAACTATGTTATTACATGTTCAGGCATAATTATTTCAGAAACCACAAGAGCCAGTATAATATTTTGTTCTGCAATGGATACTAATACAATAACATTGTCAAATTTATGAATTAAATATGGGAACTCCATTTATTATTAACAATTAGTTGATTTGTTAGTTTTTAATTGCGATTTCAGAGAACGTATTCACTGATGTAACGTACCTATGCTACTGAAAATGGCAGAGCACTTAGAACCGTAAAAATGTTTTAAAAAGTTCATAATTGATTTAATTTTTGCTAAAGTAAGTTTTCTTTAACCGTAACCTGCATAAGAACCATATACCTCATATGAGTGCCTAAGAATTGCGGTATAGGAGATACATATAATCGTACTTCTACAAAGGTTAGGGGTGCATTTTCATAAGAAAATATAGGGTTTTGAAGTTTTCGTACCTCATCTGCCATTTGTTTTCACTGGGTATATGCTTTCAAAGTCCTGCGCCAGCTGCTCGGTTTCCAGATACGTAATGCAATGGTTTTGAGCTCACTCTAAGGATTTTCCGGCCCATGTAATAGGAACGATATCCCCTCAGCATCGTGAAGAACGTGAGAGCTACCATAGGTGATTAGAGTCAAGAATTCCCTGCTGAGGAAGCGTTAACTTCCCCTGTCAGTATGGTTGGATCACTTCTCTTTGAGGGGCGCGCGCATAAGATCGGCGGTTGAGATGGTCGGTTCATGGCTACGCCTTAGGGCTGCAGCGCCACAGATTATTATTAATTATTATGTTTTCTAAAATATTTTATAAATTTCAGAAGTGTTACCCAAGCCTAATTTAGGAGTGTAATTCTTCTTGGTTTTTGGAATATGGTTTCGGTTGCCATTCATTTTGCCTTATGTGCACCCAAAACACTAAATTGAATGGATGCTCGCAAAAATGAGCTAACCGACAATTATTAAAAGAAAATAAGTTACATTCTTCTATCTACTGCAGAAGCTACAATACATTATGTCTGAATTCGGCTAATCTTTAGGAAATCTGTGCGACAAGATACAAAGCTTGTAATTTTATGACTGTTTATTGGAAACTTGCCATTTTGTTTGTTGTAGCAAAATTAGGCTTACTCGGCACTTTAAACAAGAATCCGTGCAGTTTACGTAACTGGTTAAGATGGCTGTATTACTATTTTCCTATGTATGCTAAAATCTATGGGCACATTGATTTATTGGCGTTTGCAAAGCTTGACTTTTCTTTGTTCTGATAAAATGATACTTAGCTCGGTTTTTTTATTGCAAGAACTCTTTCAATTCTACTGTTAGTTACTTTGAATATCATTCTTATAATTATACTTAATGAAGTATTAATATATTATAGTCAACAGCACGATTTGCAAGCTTTATCACAATTGTCAGTTTTATTTATGAACAACAGGTTTCTGCTCAAACCGAATTCCTTATGAGAAATTTACCTAAATATACTTTAATTTCTATTTTCTTTAGAAACATGTTAATACATTAATTATAACAAACTATATAATACAAAAGCATAAACTAAATACAAAATGATTCTCAGGATATTTAATACCACATCTAATAAAAATTTTAAACTAGGACGTACTGATACCCTTAAAAGGCCCAGTTGTTGTTAAGCTTGAGGACGTTACAAATCGTATACATAACCCTCAGAAAATTTCCGTTGTTATTTTGGTAAACATTCAAAGGTCTACATTGTGCTCGAGTAGAAGCACGAAGATGCACTGAAGTGCACCAAGAGAGCTCTTAAGGTTCTTGAGGACGCCGGGAAGAATGGCAGAGTGCAAGGAGATGCAAGTTCTGTGCAGTAGTGTATCAATGTGGCGCAGATCTGGCGTGATATTTCAAGCTTGTGATCGACCAAAAACAGCAAATTAACGAGACTGAGTTCATCTTACTGTGCTCAAGAGACCGATTCCTTAAGGCAATGTATCTATGAAAAGATAAAATCTACAATTTGGTTTTGAGGACGTTGAAATTTACCATGTAACAAAACAAAATAGTGCATGAAAAGTTTCAGCCCTATGTTATTAATTATTTTGTTTGTAATTCATTAATTACCGTTAGTATTTTGGTATTAATGGTCCTTGTATACTAACAGTTTACTATATCTTTCTTAAATGTTTTACTGTGAACTTAAAAATCTATATGTACAAATTATTTTGTTATGTGTGTGTTCATCTTAATAGTGTAGTACAACGTCATGGTTTGGTTTATCGGTTGAAAATAAGCTAAATATTTATTATATTTTTGCACAATAATTTTAAACTACTTATTATCAAAGAAGCTATCATGAGAGTTTCAAGCATGGAAATTAAACACTGTTGTACAGAGATCTTTTTTAATACTGAAAAATGCTGAAGAAATGAAAATGAGGAAAGTCGACTTATTTTTACTTTTGGGGGGAGTGAGACAAATATAATCGATATATTACCTTAAATGGACTGCCTCATGTCCATGGATATACTGAACGTTCAAAATTTCAAGACTAAAACAGTCCTAAATATCACTTTGGACGAAAAACATTTAAATGTTTGAGCAGTGCAGCACCTCGGTCAGCTAACCTTGCAACACAGTTTCGAAAAAGTGTAGTTTTGTAATATTCACCGCTGTGAATTTTGCGTGCTCGTCTGTATCTCTGTTAAAATTTATTGGATGGTTATTTACTGTTTCTGTGTCCTGTTAAATATTCCTTTTCATAATTCTTTTGAAAATGTCTACATACTATGTTTACAATTTGGAGTTATTTTGTGAGCTACAAATTATGCAAGCTGAATTTGTTATTGAATTTGTACCTTTAGAGTTATAAGAACATATTGAAATCCATTTGTTGAATGGAAATCAAAATACTTATCTTTTCTAATAGTTAACTGTAGTATTCATGCATAAAATTACTACACGACACGGAACAACTGGCTTTACTTACCTTCCGAAGGAAGCCATTCTAAGGATTTTTACGCTCGAAAAAAATCCATCGCCCTCCGCCTGGTTTGATCCCGCGACCTTGGGAACTAGAGGGTAATATGGCACCCTTAGACCACAGAGGACGACATTATAAAACAGAGAGGACACCTCGCGCACTGCGATCTACGTAGATATATTGTGGCTACCAGCCCCCGGAGGAAGGGATTAAGAGAAGGAACCACAGGAACCTGCAGGCCGCAGGCAGACAGGCCACAGAGGCGCGCGGAAATTCTTGACAGTTCCAGGTTCGAGGACCCGTCCCTCTGCTGTAGCTGTCTAGAGAGGATAATGAATGTTTAACAATTCGTCGACCAAGTAGCACTCTAGTGTCCACGGGGAATACTCTTTCCTTGGAGCAAACATCTGGACCATCTGTCCGGCACCGCCATACCCACGTAACCTAGAATCACACCTAAAAGATGAGAAGGAAACAAAATGAAAGGAAAATGATGGAAAATAAATTGCAGTAGATGAGAAACCACCCCAGCATCCGCCAACCGACCAGCGAAAACCTCGAAAAACCGAAGGTTAGAGTGGCGGTCGGCAGTAATCAAACCCGGTATGTCCCGAATGCGAGCCTCACATGTTACCGCGGGGCATCTCGCTCGGTAGCAGCAGCAACAAGAACAACAATAACAGTAGTAGTAATAATAGTAATACATGCTATTGTGCTAAGTTCAATAATTTAGGCTTCCATTTTAAGTATGGTTGCTATTTATATGAGTTAGTAATAGTTATTTAGACAACTAGCTACTAAAGCCAATTTTGAACTTTTTATATATTATTATCTATTTAAGGAATTGTATGAGTTATTAGGTAACTATTTTTGTTGTGCGTCTATTCCTGTGGTTTATTCAGTATTTTTAATTTGTTAACAAATAGTTTTGTTTTGTTTCACTTGACAAAATATAGAACTTTTAAAGGAGCCCATGCATTTTTGTGGCTTTGCTAGAATAAGACTGTGTATATTCAAGAAGTCCCGAGTTCGAATCTCGGTTAGGGCGAGTTACAGGATTTGGGTGTTCAGAGCTTTTCCCTTATCCTGAGAAGACGTTTGTCAAGTAACTCTAAGCTCTAAGGATCGCGAGCTTGTCTGAGCATCATTTCGCCCATTTCATTCATTCATTGCTCGGTATGCCTTACAGGTTAAAGGAGTTAAACTTGAAGCACTTCAAACGTGCATAAAAATCAACTATGTAATACGTTTACCACTTAATGTTTTAAATACCCAAAATCACAGTTTTGACGCTAAAAAGAGAGTTTTCAGACTCCACCACCTGATATAAGAGAAACAGTTCGGTATTCTACCAGACAAATCAAGAAATACATATTGTAACACTTACATGAAGCTCAGCGACAGAGGAATGAGAGTGAATGAAGACAAGCTTAGTTTTATGAAAAGTCGAAGAGAAGAAAACCATCTAGTAAGTATTAAGGTGCTTTTTAGTAGTAATGTAGCTCCTAGTAAGGTACCCTAGTGGTAGGCTACTTCCCCGACATTTTCCAGTTATAAGGGCCGAGGAAAACCTGGATAAAACCTGTCAGATAGGATGGTCCTGCCTGGATTTCAACTACAACCTCCAGTTCAGGAGTCCGTATCTTAACAACTTCGGCCACCCTGACTGTGTAATTAAGATGCGACATATTTTAACGTGGTTTTTTCTTTGTATATGTATAAGGATTTGTTTTTGTTACTTGAAACAGTGAACTAACTGTCCAGTTTTGCAGTATAAACTTCTGAGCACTTGATATAAAAGCGGGGAACGCTTATGTACACTTGTTTTGCTGTGGTCGAACCATTTTTTAAAACATGGTCAACTCTGCCCGTTATTAAAAGCTATAGAGACGCCTGGAAGGCGATAATTCTATTATAACTACCCTGTAATGAAAATGTATACGGGCTTGTGCATGAAGGAATTAGGGCAAATAAAAAAATAGCTAAGTCCTACCAGCATCCGGATATAGCAAAGGGGATTAAGAGAATGAGGTTAAGATGCACAGAAGAACAGGGAAAGATGGAGAATTTAAGAGGATTTTTAATGAAAGAGCTGAAGGTGTGTATGTGTGTATGTATGTGCAAACGGGAGGACGCCAGCAAAAGACAGCTGAAGAATTTCGAGGCAGAGTTGAAGGAAATTGTGCTCCGGGTCTGTTCTAACAAGTGAGAGAACGGAGGGAGAGAAAAGAGGCTTCATTATTGTAAAGGAGACCAAGACCATAAGAACTCTGGGTATAGTAGCGAGAGCTGTTCTTATTACGAAGAAAATATTACACGCTTTTTATTTCAATGTCTACTTAGAAAATATAGAAAGAGCTACAGGAATTTCTAAGAAACCCACTTCTTTCGCTCATAAACACTGAAGCTGAATGTAATTACTTCTTTTAAATTTATAAATAAATGTAAACTCTTGCCCGGCACACTTCAGACCGGAAATGCAGAAACGCAGTTTTGTAGAAGAAACACAATGAGGCCCATTATGAGTTACAAAAGTCAGTCTCAGTCTAAAAGGTTTTTGCTCCTAAAAGTTACTTCGAATACAGGAACATCACATTGAAAAACTCCAGTTATAGTTTGTTATATATCATTCCGAAAACTGACTTACGAGAGGATTATCATTTAGTACTTGAGATAGTGTTAACAACACAGCTGGAATAACTCAAAATAACTCCACATCAGTCAAAGTATTGGAAAAAATTAATCTTAGTGATGTTAAAGCCACATTATGCATTTTATATGTGTACGTTTTCTCTTATAGTGTCTGACATAAAAATTTAGGTTATCAGACATCAAAACATCTTTCACCTTATGTATTTATACACAATTAGGCATATTTTATTATATTTTCTGTATTTTGGTTAATTATTGTGCACTATTTGTATTTATTATTTGGAAAATTACCATTAGTGTATTTAGAAATCAGAATCATTGTAACCACCTACGCATTTTGTAGGTTAATATTTGTATCTTAAATGCCTTTTCTCTCTTATGAGAACTACTATCAGTCAAAATGCAAAAAATAAATCCTCGATATTTTTCGCTTTTTTTCCAGTGTTTAACATTCGTTCTTACTATATAGGCACCATACTGCTGAAGATACATGCAATGAAATTATATTTGGAAAAGGAATTTTGGGACGAAACGTTTCAGGCCTAAGTTTAGGTATCTTTCTGGCATCTGACAACTATAAGGTCTGAAGAAAAGCTGGAAAAAACCTCAGACAGCGAGAACGGTCCTGGTTGGATTGAACCGCGGACCTCCCACTCACTAATTCATGGATTAACAAGCTCGGCCACACGTGTCGGTCGACATGTTACGCAATTATCTAAATATGCGTTGTGTGTGTGGGTACGGTAATGTCAAAAATTAATTTTTTTGTCTTTCGCCACTGAAAAACCATGCACGTTCTGAGGGATATAGGCTAAAAAATCTAATTTCAAACTCTAAATCACTAAAAGACCACGAAATTATTCACAAAGCCTGGATATTAGAATGGGAACATGGAGTTATTATTTAAAATACTTACTAAGATGGCTTTGAGTTGTTAAGTTGTTAATCCACACAGAGTGTGTGTAAGACAAAAGTTAACTACCCTACAATATTTTATTCCAACAATTATACATAGATGACCATGATGTAACAGCTAGGCTATATTTCTCTACAGCTATATGTTTAGATAATGCAACACAGAAGAAGCATATTACAATTAGATGTGCTATGACAGAGCGATATATAGTATTTACTTCATTAATTGGATTTTACTAATTACTGCAGATATGTGTATTTATTTATTTATCGAAACTACAACTCCCCGTATTTACGGGAAAATATCAAGGACAGAATAACATAATTACGCAACTAAAGACAAGGTACAAAAAGTTTTTAATTTCATTTACTGTGCTCATCTAAAACTTTTGTTTTTAAACTTTTACGACCTATGCCATGAAATAAGAAAAACATGTCTTTCAGCCTAGGTGGCCAATCCGGGTCGAAGTTCATATCTTTTTAATTTTCGACTAGGACATCTTAGCCTGGAAAACCTTTTCTACCAAATTATTCAACCATTCGGGAGGTCCCGGGACCTCTGACCATGGTGTTTCCTGGCTGACAAATGCGATGGCTGGAGTGGTGTATTCTACCATAGTTCTCCTCTTCCCCCACTTCCTATCATTTCATTTCCCTTTCTTGTTTCAGGTTAACTCCAGGAACGTGGTTCGGTCGATGTCCGGCAGATGGCATAGAGGCTTGCGCTTTGAAAATGTTTTTTTATGGCTGACCATTTACTTTGCGTTTTATTGTGCTCAGTAACCACTATTTTATTATCAAACTAAACAATGCAACTGCCGAAATTAGAAAAGGAATGTCAAAAAAACAAACTTCCTCAGATATATTTTCAACTAGGCTCATGACTTAGAGCGGAAATATTAACTTCGATACCAAAAATAACATAACATTAAAATAATATTAACAAATAACCGCCAATAAGAAAAATAATGACATTACGTTAGCGAAAACCCGATAAACGTTCTCATTCCAAAAACAATTTTAATAGGCCCTTAAGATATGAAAATTCACACACTATGAATACAGGCGATTATAGGCACCATAAAATTAATATACTGCAGTAACATGAACCATTTTTATATACAAAGCCTACGAGTCTAAACAAAGGAATAAAATAGACAAATAGGCAAATGCTGAGCTCCACTAATAAGCAATGGGTATGGTAATTGGGTATTGAACAGGGCAGATAGGAGAAGAATCATGGCTAACGAAATGAGATTTCTTAGGCTACTAGCACACACTATCTGGATAAAAAGTAAATTACAGAAATAGAACACGAATTACACATATTTGATCCAACAGAAAAATAAATTAAATAAGGAGAAACTAACAAGAGAGGATTCATATGAGACGACTGCCACGAGAGCGGATGCCCAAAATAATTTATTTATATAATCCAGTTGGTTTCTGAAGTACAGGCAACCCTCTATTGGATAGAAAGATCAAGGCTCCTGAAGCCGAAACAGGCCAAAAGGCCTAATCCTTGTTGTTGATTATTATTGTTATTATTAGTTCCTTGGTTGTTTTCCAGATTGTTTCTTCTAAATTCTCGAGTCTCCTTTAAAGACGATTTCTATGGAAAATCTCTTTAGTATTGGTTGTTGCATAAGAAGTATTTAATATGTATATAAGTGAAAGGAACGAAGAAGAATCCTGAACTAAATGTGAACTTAAACGTCTCACTATCTCCTACATGTTTCCTTCGAAAGCCTGCGTTTGTCACGTAGTTGGAGTTTCACACGGAGAATCCAGAGGGAAAGATTTTCAAGCAGTATCAAATTATCCACGGAGCCGTAAATCGAATAAGGATTTCCAACGACAGTGTAAGTTTACCAAAGTTCTTTTAGAATAGTTGGTAGAGATTCTCATACGTGGAAGTGAACCACAAGTTGCAACTTAGAGCAAGAAATGTGTGTAACAATCAACTGCGGTCTGACAGTGAAGCACACTTGTGTATTTCGTGCCAAGCTTCTTTTAGAATATTGTAACGGACCAAGTAGGGATTGGTTAGGGGTTGAGATAAAGGAGTTCAAGGGGTGACACCTGAAGCCGTTATCAAACGTCACGGTAAAAATAAGGGATGAAATAATGGGGGTTGGCAGTCGCTCACAACAGGGCGCCTGCGACAATTATGTCACGGACATAGTTGAAGGGGTAGTTCAGAGATTTTCCAGGGTTGTAACTAAGCACTAGCATGCTTCAGGAAACCGTGCGTCTCCTACACTTGCTACTTCTAATTCGGGGGGGGGGTCGAAGCTACGAACCTAGAACACTCACATGAAACATGGAAGGAAACTCGGGAAGGGGAAGGTCTTTAAGGATTCCTATACTTAATGCAACATGACTGAGAAGGACGCAGGTATGATCAAGGAGGTCCTAAATCATCATATAATACTCAACTTAGGAAAATATAATTTATTATGCGCATGGCGCGAGGCTGGAAGAGGATGTTATAAATTTATAAATAAATAAATAAATAAAAGATTATCTTACCTAGTGAAGGTTGATGGTGCCTGGTGCTTAGCCGTTCGTTGTTATCCCATCTTAAAATAACACTTTTGGACCGCGTGGTCGTTCAAGAATCAGAGCGGCGTGGACTTCCCGCCGCAATATGGTTCGAGTCGACCTTCATGCTTGAAACCATGGGTTTATATACAAAACCTGGCTAGACTCACCAATGCGCCATTATTTAGTTGAATGTTCTCGCTGCAACTCAGCTATTTGCCGGGCAACGGCTTCGGGGTTAACGATATCTGACGCAGCGACTCCGTGTCTCGCCACTTGACTATCATATGGTGACTTTAAGATCCAGGTTTAACAATTAGAATTATATGGCCAATATATATATATATATATATATATATATATATATATATCATTTTAATAATGCTAATGCCAAATGTACCGTGACAATATTCACAAAATTACCAGTATTAACGCTTAAGTAAAGCATATACGCCACACATGTTTAGTTCGAATGTATCTGTAATGTTCATTACTAATGACGTCCGTAGTTTGCAATCGTGGCTGACGGAGTAGACCGGCTGCAGCACGAACTGAAATCAGGCTGATACTTCTAGTGCAGTCACGGCCCGATGAAGTGAAATTATAGCCGCCTAATACGTCCATGTTCTAAACAAACAATTAAGTTGATCGTTAAATGCATGGAAACGTACATTTATATCATAAAACTATTCAATGTTAGTCATGTTTAAGACCACGTAACTCTGATTCGCGCCGAAGCTGTCTATCTCGTTAGCCATATTTGCAATCCTGGCTATGCAATCTGAAGGTCCGGGCTCAAATCCTATAGAAACGGACAATCTGACTGTGGTTCTGGCGTGGTTTGCCTCAGTAGCCAGAGATATCCACTTGCACAGCTACCTATTTGTGTGTTTCATATATATTCTTTTCTTTGGGACAATTGCTCATCAGAAATAATGTTCGCTCTTTTACAGTTGAATTAATCTTTGGATTGGTATTAATTTTGGTATTCTTTAATAAACATTGATATACCATAAACTATATGTTCTCATCCACCCACATAAACTCATTCACAGTCCCATACCCTAGGGAGAACAGCGAATAATCCTGACTAGAGAAATCCTCCAGTCGGGAATTGAACCCGGGTCCTCGGGATTTGGAGGCTAGCATATTAGCCTCAGAGACCACTGTAAATAACAGTAATAATAGTATGCCATAGAAGCAATGTAATCTTTGTTTTGTGATATTTAAATACTTGAAAATAGAAAGAAAATTATTAAGTAATTTCACTGGGATTACCTCTTCCATCAACGTACCTTATTTCATTACTGCATTTACAAACTTCGTTAAGAAGGGAGAGCACTTCACAGGATGTTTAAACAAAATGTGATGTGCAACACTCGTTCGTTTTTCTTTACTGATTATAACTTCCATAATCCTTGTATATTGCAGTATTTATAAAGAAAGTGATTCAACTATTCTGCTACGGTACTCATGATAAATTTTTTTCTAGAAATAATCTCAATTTAAGCAATATGGACGTGATTACATGCACAATTTGTGATAAAAAACACAACTGTTAGCATATCGTGTCAAATTATAGTTACTAATTGCGGCGGTATTACTTATAATGTTTGTGTATTTGTGTTTACTCCACGTGGCGAAGCCATTTTGTGACGTGATTCTTTGTTAGGTTTGTTAGCTCCATCTGGTGTTAGCAATTTGCGGCAGTATTAATGTTTGTTTGAAAGAATGCTACTGTTATTTTATTTAATTTTGGTTCTCTGTGTACTGTACAAATATTTCTGCTGGACTGAAGGCGACGTGTAACGTACAAATGTTTTCGACGAACTGACGGACTGAAGGCGACGTGTAATGTACAATGATTTTTTATGAACTCTAATCTAGCCCTTTTTATACTCCTACACCCCGATATGCCTAAAGATTATAACTGAGATGCTATTGGCTAATAAAACGCGCCAACATTAGCGTCTATTTTTATATCCAATGAAAATTATGAACACATATGCTTTAGGAAAAATGTTCCAGCAAATTCTAAAGAAAAACGCGCCAATATTACGTAACTTCCTCGTCCCTAATAATGATAAACAGCTCACCCCCTCGCTGCATTATTGCACGCTATTATTGTCAGTTCCAGTAAGGCCGTATAAACTTACTTCTCAACAATAATTACAATCAATAAACATCTCAAATCAATGTCACATAAAAATGCATATTCATACTATAATCATTCTTTACATTTAAATAATTTATGATACAAATTACTGCATCATAATGAACCCATGCAAAGAAGAACAAGAAGAAAATGTATGACAAGCATATTTGGCAGTTCTCATAAATGTACTTGAAATAAACTGTACATTTCAATAAGATCTAAATTTTCAGTGCACTGAGGTTTTCGTTTATCTTTTATGTTATACTACTGGTACAAAATTACAGAAAATCCGTTCAGAATGAACAGCTATTCACAGGCTACTCTAAATTAAATGTATACATTTTATTATCCATGCAAGTATGTTATATATCTGCCAATTTAATCGAAGTTGTTAGAGCCATATTTGGAAGAAAAATATGAAAAATAACGAAAACATCTTCCGTATAGGGTAGTTTGCTGTGAAGGGATTTTCTTGAAAACCTTCCTTGCAGATGCCGAACTTGAATACCCAGAATGGTATTCATGTGACTTCAGTTTTGAGCTATGCTGTTCTCTCTCTCGCTCTCTCTCTCGCACATACACACGCAATCTTTTTGTAAAAATGATTTTTCTTTTGTGTCTCAAAAGGGTATCTACGTTAAAACTCGGCATCGATTTTTATGGCAGAAAGCCATACTTCCTCTACCTCCCGTTCGTAAGTCATAAATAAATTAAGGATTTAGACGTGTATCTACTTATAATAATACGATACAGTTGTATCATGTGGTATTTTAATAATCTGTAAAACATTGAGAAAATAAAAAATTACATTTTTAAAGCCATGCGTTGTTTGGCATACTGTTTTTACTCAGTTATTCCATGGAATCTGGAAAACATATCACTATAAAAGCCCGCTTTATATTATATGGAAGTTATTGTATACCACCCCAAAATTCGATACGGAGATTTCACCGGAAATACATGTTTTCAGCATCCTTGTATCCAATAAAAGCATTTTTAGAAAAAGGTTCGTATGTATGTGTGTTTTGTGAACTCAAAAACTAAAAGTCAGATAAACGCCAAATTTGGTATTTAAGTTCAGTACCTTCTGAGGATGCTACCCAAAGATTTTCAAGAAAATCCTCCTACTGCACATTACTCTTTATATGGAACATTTTTCGAAATGTTTGTTATTCTAAATATGGTTCCTAGCATTTTGATTAAAATACGACATATTAAAGATTTTTACATCAAATATAAAGTTTATATCTTGAATTTTCTGGGAATAGCCTTTGAAGCCCTCTTCGTTCGGAAGGAGTTTTGTATAATCCTCTATACTTAACTGGTAAACGTTAACCGATGGACGAAAACATATACACAAAAATGCAGATGTCTCTAAAACACACAATTTATTTCAAATAACCTTTTTTGTGGCATGAGCTTATTTCCGAGATATTCGTTATTAATGGTTCGAATTGTTCAATACTTAACCATTCTTTTACAGTCCTGATAACATTCAGTTGTTTCTCGCGATTCCATTGAAGCAGTATGCAATTTAAGGCCGACCTATAGCGTTCAATTCTTAAACATTTGGCTACCGCTGTTCCCTTTGTATCTATAACGAAAAGTTCAATGCAGCTATTTCTGCAAAGGTTTATTTGAATTACATTGAAGTAGGTATAAAAATAAGACTTAGTAAGACTAGTTTGTATACCCTCTAATAAAGGATAGAGAGTAGAGAAAGTTATATGAATGTATCATATCAGACGTTTTACAAAATATATGTCAAAATTGATGTTCCGTTAAGTGAGCACGCTTCAGAAATTTCCTCAGCGCAAATAATGTCTGTACATTGTATCTCATGGTTTTCGGGGGGGGGTAGTGTAAGTAAAATGAAGCAAAGGTCTCTACTCCCGAAAACTCAAATATGTAATGGTGATAAGAGGGAATTATATGAGGGTATTCTTTTTATCTTTTCGTTAATAACAATTAAATGTATTGATCGAAACGTTATTGACGGCCAATATTGATAAATTGTTTAATAGTACTATACACGCAATATCTTATACAATTACACTGTGTGGCTAATATTTGTTAAGAAATAGAACTGAAATGTTCTGTACAGTTCCATTTTATTAATATAATACAATGATAAATAAGAGCAAATCTGTACACAATCTTAAGATATAATGTGTTTAATACTGAATCGCTTGAAACAATTTTAGTTTAAGTTCTAAAGAAGAGGAGGTAAGGTGGACAATAAAGATAATTTTTTTCTCGGAAATGACATGTTTCAATTATTGAAAATTTCGAAGTGCAGGGAAGAAATTTTGGTCGGGTTATCATAGTTAAGGCGTTCACGATTGCTTTCCCCTTTCTTTATGACACTGTAATTTATTGACCCAGTAAACGTTTAAAATGCCTAAAAAGAGCCAAGCATTGATGATTGTCACTATAATTGATGATGTCACAAGATGACCGTTAATGTACTCTGGGAATGCACAGGATTTCACAGTTCGGCCTTGGTCACACTGCGCATTTAAAGTGCTTTTGTCAAATTTATGTGCAATATTTTCCATCGCATATCCCTTGTGGAATTAAAGTGAAAATGACAGAGATTTACAATAAAACATTATAGCATGACATTTTAATGCTAAAGGGAACAAAGTGATCATGGCATGATGTTTCCAGCAGGGATTACTTATTGTGTGAAGAGATTATAGCATCTACATGAAATTGCAATACGCCATTATTTGCTCGTGAAATCTATTGATAAGTTGTTTACAAAAACATTTGATATTATAATGTAAGTCAGTTAAAATATAGTTATAAAAACAAACCCTGAATTTCCTTTCATTCTGCTTCCCTTTGTGCAGAATTGACCAACAGTGCTACTTAGAAAAAGAGAGGAAACAAGCGGTAATATAACCGAGCTGGCCTACAACATAATTGAACAGTTTAAAATATATATATATATATATATATATATATTTGTATTTACTCTAATTAAACTAATCTTGCACAAAAAGTTAAGGCAATATGAGCGCATTGAAGTTAATTCAAGGAGCTATTTTTGGTGTATTTTAATTTGAAATTATCATAGTATTTCAAGGATTCAGTCTACACCACCGGGTACGAAAGTCTCTCAGATAGCGGAGGTCTTGCTTCAATTCGAGGCTTTGTAGTTGGAGTAAGGGTCAGATAAGATGTATAATTACGTAGACTCGCTCTACAGATTTGGTATGAAAAATGCGTTTATTCTAAGCCTGCATATATTTTCTTGTATGTACCGCATCTTGACACACGCAGTGCAGTAGGTTGTGTCGCTCATAGTAGATATTTCAGAAGAAACCTGTCTTTCATTTAAAAGCCTGTATAATAATATAATTGTACCTCTCAGAATTTAAAGAACCTATACGGATTCCGGAATAATGCTGGTCCTAACATCTTAATGCCCGGGGATTCTGAAGCTTTAGTTCTGTATACGTATTTCATCAATCTTATACTAGAATTTTCATTATCGATTGTTTTCATTTTGCCAAGACTTATTGGCAAGCATAATTTTGCCAAGCACTAGCCGAAAATGTATGACTATCCTAATAATTTGAGGCTGTATTTTATATCACAACACTGTGAATGCCAGAGTGATTGTAGTGTAAATTAACATTATTGTATGACAATCATTTGAGATGTTTGTTAACTATAAGCATTGTTAGGAAATAATTTTATACGGCCTCACTGAAACTGACAATAGGAACGGGTAAAAATGAAGCGATGAGGTGAGATGTTTATCAATTAGAAGAGACAAACAAATGACGTCAGAGTAGCGTGCCTTTCTTTAGAAATGGAGGGAATATCTTCCCTAGAGCATGTGTGTTTGTAATTTTGATTGGCTGACGAAATAGACGCTAATGTTGGTGTGACCAATATCAGCTCTATTATAATGTTTAGGTATATCGGGGTGAGGGAGTATAAATTCTTGAGTCGGAGTCGAAGTATCGCGCAGTTCTACAGAATCGTTCACAAGATAAACGTGACGCAGTTCTAAGAAATCTCTCTCGCGAGTTACTCGTCAGGTAGGAAGCATTCATGATGTACACATTACGCAATTCTACAGAATCTCTTGCGTCGTAAAGTTAGTTACAAAATGTGAAATACGCGAATTAATAGTGTGTGGTAAATAAGTGATTGTAGTTACATTCGAAAATATAACAGTTTCAGTCAGGCGTGTATCAAGATTAAATAGGTGAAATTAATTAAATGTTACGGCAATAAAAGTGTAAAAACAAATTATTTTATCAGTGTTATCTTTTAGTAACAACTCCTTTCCGTTTACACACCCTGTTCAAGAGATTTGCTCGACTGAGTAATAATAGCTAACCGGAGGACAAAGAACCCAAAATTCTAAATAGTAAAACAATAACAGGCGCTCAGCAAATAAGGTATCACGAACAGGTACCGCGACAAATTTCAGTTTCACGCACTGTAGTTGTCTATTTACTCTAATGGCATTATAGAATGGCATCTTTAAATACGTAAAGTAGCACCAGTACAGCCAAAGATTAAGTGATTTCTAGCGAATCCTTTCATGTTCTTTTTCCTTGTATTGCAGTATATGCCAAAATTAAATAAGCCTGTGAAGTTGATGACAGTGCTAAGAGTGCAAGAAAACTGGAGCATGTCTTTTCAAATTAAGTAGGATGAGCTAAAAGTCGTTTAAATCTGTGTTTATTTCGAAAATCATGAAGTAAACGCTCGACGAATTACTTCTTCCGAAATGAATTAACCTTTTTGTCAAGAACTACAGAAGAAAACACCGAATAAATAGCAAAGTTATTGTTTTCTATTAGTTTGGACGTTATAATTCTTATCTGTTTTTGAAACTTGAATGAAGATGTTTCTCAATAAAATCATTTGCCAAAAACTATTTGCAGATAAAATAGCCTTTTCTCTTATTCTATCCAGAAATTTCGAAGCACACATTTTTAGAATTTTACTCTATTCCAAAAGATAGACTACATTCTACATACTCTCCGGTAACGGCAGTTAGAGGTCTGGATTCGCAACTCGTTTGTTCACGCAGGATATACTCTTCGGGATTGGGGTGGGGGAGGGAAAAAAGTACATATGCGCTTTCCTGTTTTCCACCTCGTATCTCCCAGTTCCACAACTTAATTGACGACGCCGCAGTGAGAATATGTCCACTCTGTGGTGAAGAGAAACTTGGAGTCATATTCTGGCTGTGTGAAGAGAAACACAATTACTAAGAAAACAATATTTACCACCACAGTTTCTGGAGTGCAATAGGGGAATGGAGGACTGCTTGGATGTAATGTTGGACGCGGGGTGGCATAAAATGGGGTCCTTTTTATCTAAGATTCAGCAAAGAGGGTAATTGCCCTGGATAACGGAACAGGGGGCAGGTACATAAGAGTGAGTTCTTAAGGGTCAGAGCACTGCATTTATTTGCTGCTACGTTTGTAACTTTAATTCATGTTTATTTTTGCTTTATTTTTCTTTTTTATTTATTTTTTCTCCATTATGTTAGTATGTAGTTACCACAAGTATATATTTAGTATAATCTTCTTATTGCAAGATTCTGGAGACAGGAAAAGCATATACGGTCATGAGGCCCATTGATTGTTGTATTTCACAAGTGTAGATTGAAACCTTTTACAACAAAACTACCACCACCACCACCACTACTGCTGTAGAATAGCCGAGCATTGGCCTGGAACTTTTCTTTCCCAAATTTCATTTTCCAACTATCATATCATATCTTATCATATCATTTCATTTCATGTATCATGAATGTCCTCCCCTGTGCTGCCGTATGCAGTAGGAATGGGCGTTAAAATAACTACAAAAATAGCCGAGTAGACCTTATTCAATTATCATCAGAATGCATGCATATTTGCAACTTTCGCCTTTAGAGGAGATCGTCCTGCTATGCAGTTGAACTGGTAAACTTGCCTGCGTATTAGGAGCTTAGACGGAAAATCATTTTAGTCAACCCAGAATCAAAGCCAGAACGAGGAATAGTTTATAGCAGAGGTGGTGAAAACGGGACTCGCGAGTCATTTTGACTCGTAGGTGCCGTTCTCTCTCTGCCACTCATCCTTTGTTTTTCACATGCTGCTGAGTGATGCAATGCGTGTTGCACATTTGGTGACTCGCGGAAGGAAGGCGTTTTCGCCACCCATGGTTTACAGCATTCATAAATAAACGTAACCGAATAGTGGTTGCCTAAAATTCACGAGTTGCTACCCACGATCATAACCAAATCAAATACCTATCAAACAGCAGGTATTATTTTAATATTCAGTTTAATTATTCCTGTGTAACGGAAAATAATAAACCTAAAAAAGGACGGAAGAAACGTAAGAACTGCTATTGAGAAAAAATATAAAGAGAAAAAGTCTACGCCATTCTAAATGTCCATCTCAAGAGTTTAAATGCATGCTTCTTATAAAAATGCATATTATTTTATAATTCTACAGCTCATGATAGAAATTATTTTGGATCCAGGATCACACAAAGTAACATACAAATGTAGCAATGTTATGCATAGAAAAATCTGCTAAACTTATAGATACTGTCTTGCTAAATCAGTTAAAATAGACTTTTCTGTATAATATAGTATCTTGCAAAATATGTTTTATATTGCATTAGTGAAAACTTTTCACTGTCATTTACGTGTGATTTGAATTAATTAACTTAAACTGTAATAACTTAGATAAAATATTAATGAACAATCCTGATTACCTATTTTTACATTTTATTCCTATAAAATAATTATTTACATCTGAAATCAATGCTGTATAATTATTCTCCTTTTCAACCATTATATCATGAAACGATTAACTAATATCCTTTACGTGGCATTAATAAACTTACTTCCATTGATGACATTTGCGGATATACACTTACATATTTAATTTTAGAACTAGCTGTAATACTCTGCATGCAGTGTATGAATTTCAGAATTGAGTTACATTTTTATTAATTTCATTCACCTGGCTTACACTCTTGGAGTTGAAATTTTATTCAAATACCACTGTTATGTTGCATTAGTATTAATACAAATCGGAAGAAAAAGGGAATAATATTTTCCAGTTATATGCATTATACCTAACCCTAATACAGTATCCTCCTCCATGCAGCCCCCATTAAAAAAAGGTAGTGCTACATCGCTCATAGTCCTCGGAAGCAAATTAGCTGTTTGACAAGGAAAGGATTAGCGAAATTAAGAGATTGGTAAATTAGATGTTGTAAAAATGCGCACGCACTCTCTCTCTCTCTTTAGGAACCTCTTTTATTCTCAAAATCTCTAGTGTTGTAAATTTCCGACGTTATATAACAAGGAATTTAAAATGATTACTTATTTATCGAAGGGGAAGAAATTTGTTGTATGTACATTTTTCTTTATTTCTCATGAGCTCATCCTAGCATTAATAAACTTACATGGAACAAACAAACGACGGATATTTTCACAAATGTCCTATGCAAAGCAAAATCCTTTACTTAAAAGTGTTCATTATCTTTATATCTTTTTCCAAATGACTTTAGAATATTGATTAAAGTAATATAAGCTCTTATTGTATCACATTAATTTCTCTATTTCAGTTTTATTGCGTCATACTGCTTTTGATCAACAAAACGGTACGGAATGACGTATTTCAATAAATCATAACTGCTTATCATTATAATTTTTATAATCTCAGCAGAATTCATTATGTGTGTTTGCCATACGATAATGTAAAAAAATAAATGCTGTGCGATTTGTTTCCCGCATAAACAATCAACAGAAAATGCCGTATTTTAGTAAATTAATTAATAGGTTTCTCTCGTTATTTCTTTAACGTTTATATACTTCCTTGTATTCATGAAATAAATTAAATTCCACGCTGGTTTTGATTATCTCTAAATAAATCAAAATTTCTAGGGAGGTTACTGTTCAAATTCTTTCCCTAGTAGTCTCTTCCTTCTTATAGCATTTATAAAGGCTGTAAATCAAAATATTACTTCTCCTTTTACCGCGACAGAAGAGGTAGTCAAGTATTTCTAGTAAAATTATCTTATAAATTTGTCCTCTTTTTCTTAACTTTAAAGATTACAATAAATATTTCTTCAGCGTTTCTAAATGATTTCTAGTAATGAGGTTGGTAACTTTTGTAGCGCAATAGTTTCGAAGTCAACTGAGTCATGGCAGGTTGCCAATAAGCGAGAAATGGTTATTCTTCAGTAACTTCTGCGACCGTTCCAATATAATAGGAAATGCTGGGTTCCAAATGCTCCTTTTAAGATCATAGTCAAGTATACTCGTCTGCGAGAGTTTACTATTAGCGCACAACCTTAACAGTAAGATACTCTTTGTCCACTGTTACTTCTCGACTAACTAGGATTCATTGCTGCCGGCCCTCGTGACCGTGGTCACTGGAACGTATAGCTTCGACGCTCCGCCAAGCTGAGGGTCCCGGGTTCGAGTTCCGCCATGGGCATGGGTGTGTTTGCGGTAATAAGCGGTAAAGTAAACAGTAAAAAAACGCAGTAATCATAAATTGGGTAAACAAGGGAACTTAAAAAAAAATACCATCAAGTCGTGATTTCCTCCTTTCCTCTCTCCCTCCCATCCGTTTTGAACATACTGTTAAAATTACAAACATATGCCATGTTACATTTGAATAATTACCTTAATTCCCGTTCATTTAACTCATATTAAAGGAATTCGCGTGCAGCATCAGCGTAGTAACCGTCTTGTATTCATTTCTAAGACGCTAATATTTATAATTATGTTCCAAAAGGGCATCTCATTCCCATCTGTGTTGCAAAAGCACACTAGCGTAGCTATTAAATATGATTATCCGAAAGATGTTTAGAGGGCATTGCCTACAAGGGCTCGTATCATACACATACATGTAACTGATATACCGTGACGCGAGATACTCTATATGATCAGAGCTTTACTTCTGGAAATTGTTATGAAGATACTTGAACGACCGCGTTTAGTTGGAGGACTGTTATTTCAGTTACACCCTACATAATTGTAAACTCTAAGGAAGAGATTGCTTAAGGTAAAACGCTCAGGTCATTAAAACGTACTACTCATGTTAAATACTTTTGTGACTTTAACAATTACTGTCCCCAAATAATTCTGTCGTTTGTTGAAATTTTATCACTCTTTAAACAGTATATTTTGTAATGTTAAGTAATCATACCCTTTTCTCACACTCTGGGAGAATTAGTAGAGAAAATGGTTAGAATGTTTCATGCCACATTTTTCAGAACACTTAAAAAGGTTGTTTCCGATGAAATCTCGATATCGGGTTTTCAAGTCGAGTGCAGTCCTCTATGTTACAATAGGCAAGTGATGCAGAAAGCAACAATTGGTCTGTAAAATTATTATGAAATCGATAATGGTTTGAATATTTCTCATCTTGATCGAATTTTTAATAGTGATGTGAATATTATGCACTGCCTTGGATGAGGATCAGTTTGAACCAATGTGTGTCTTCCTCAGTTGCTATGATAAATAAATAGATGCATTTTCACAGTATTCAGCTCCTTTAAAATATAAAAATGAATGGCAGAAAATCACTTTTATCTCATATTCATACTGAAAGACGAGATCTATAGAGAAAATTGTCAGTAAAATGTCTCAACTAGCTATAGTCAGTGAATTAGTTTTGTTCCATTATTTCTCCAGCCAGGTTATTTTCACTTGTTTTTCTGTCAGCATTGCGACGAAAGCACTTTGTTAGATTGCATAGCTTACATTCCATGAAACGCTTTGGTCGTCCTCACTAAAACAGAAGGTCCGACCTGAGCTCTTCCGTTATTGGAGGCGCTAGTTCGTGGGTACACTAGTGAGCAATGAACTGCGGGGTGGATCTGAATGCAGAGATAGAGGAAGGGAAATGCAAATCCAAGGACTTCGTCGGTTGGAGACCCTAACTTTGTAACACTAAAGGCTTGGCTCTCCTTTGATACACCTGCTTCAGATCAACTGTCTGTCTTCTCTGTTAGTTTATGTCCTTTGACAGGCTCCAGGAGCATTCACCATTTCTGGACTATTTATAATAGGATACGTCATCCAAGTTAACTGTATTGTTTATGCGTAATGTAACTTTTATATAAATCATTTTAGTTACTAAAATGACTTTTATTTCAGCTGAATTTAAGAAGAAACAAGAAAAATACCGAGTTATCAGAAAATAAAAACATCTGGGATTTATGCACCGTTAGAAGGCGCTAGTTACATAGATACTAGAGATAATAAAACCAATAATTATCTTTAAGGTTCTAAAAGCAAAGAAATAGTTGAATTCTTAATTGTGATATACATTATGCATATATTTATTCAGTAACCTTTCATTTCCACTTCCTTGTCGATCACAGTAGTGCTCTTCCTTACTCCAATCTTTGGAAGACAGCTTCTTCCCGTAATTTATCCCCCTAATCTTCTCCACATTTATAATGCACCCTGTTATATTCGCGTATAAGAGGTATGGATGTCAGAGATAAATCTCGATGAGCTCATTGAAAAAGTTTATGAACACTTTATTTCTGTTTTTCAAGGCCCTGTTGAAAAACACTTTTCCAAGAACGTGCTTTACAGGGAGTAGAAGGCGTTCTTTCTCTCCAATGTAATTGCGAATTTATTATTGCATTACGGAAATGTTATTACCCTTGCTAGTGGTATTTAAATATCAAGGCCATGTCGTGCATTTTAAGTTAAATGCTTAACATGTAATGGAAGCAGTAAACCGAAAACATTGTTTAAGTTGAATGAAAAAATACAAGAAAAATGTGTCATCTTAAAAATTTATACATAAATCGAATACGTAGAGAACTTAAATGACACAAAAAATATTCAGGTTATTATCGAATTATTCATTGAATACAAATAAAAGAAAAAGTGTTTTCTCAGCTCAACAATTTAACGAAATGCAATACAACAACGTATAGGTATTATTTTATTTAAACATTTAATAAATGAGACTAACAACTAAAGTAAACTTTAAAAGGGTTGATGCTCGGTTTAAACTTATCGCGCCTCTTGAAGAGTTGGTAAGGCAAGTTTATGTCTAGCATGATAGAATTGACTTCCTGGCGGATAATTTTTATTTTAATTGTTGTGGATTCCAGCATAGCATAGCAAAATATTTGAATGTTTCTTGTTGTCCATTATATTTTAAGATAATCTAAAATTCTACTAGCTCATAGTCGTGGCAATGTTCAATCTTATTTTAGGTTTTCGTGTTTGGAAGGTAATTTATTTATTATAGAAATAGATAAATTCAATAAGTGCACTTTCCTATAATGTGTTTTATTCCTTTTGCTCAAGGTGTTTTAACGATGAACAATATATGACAATTTGAGGCGGTTCCTATGCCGCTGGGTTCACTGATGAGGCCAGCGTACCGCCTCTCGTCGATCCGGAGGATGGGAGGCGGCTGCCAGGCGCTGTCCTTTGTGTCCGTTGTGAAGTCCCCTCGGGCGGCTTCTGCTTCTGCGCGCGTCTCCGATGCGTCCAAGATGACCCACTCCCCGTCGTAGCTTTTACACCATTTAGAGTTTGCCGGGCTGTTTTGGCTTTGCCTAGGTAGGAGGATGGGAATCTGATTGGCGTTTTTCTTAACATCAATGGGACGAAGACCTCGGGTGTACAGGTTCTGGATGGGGACGGGCAGCAATGAAATTCGCGGGACTCACCAATACTAGGTTTATTTACCCGAACAGCAAAGCTACATTTCACTTTGAATACTTTATGTTCCTGGTACGAGATTGCCTAAACCCAAACTTCTTTAATACAGCTTATTTAACGTACCGATATAATGCCAGACGTATTAGTACCCCTCGGCTGCTATATCACACGATTTTAATCACGACAAACAAAGACCTGCCTCTTCGCGACACACGTGACTTCTCGTTCTTGTCGGAATGAAACGTTACCTTTGTTTCATTATATCCAGGTGCACTGCCCTGCTCACTCACACTACTTTAATTCACATCCGCATTGGTGGAATTATATTTAATACTGCGACATTCTTATCGCAGGAATTCTAGATGCGAGAGACGTGGATTCCGCGTCTTGCACATTGCGAAGACTGAAGTTTCAGCTAAATGTTGTTGGTCTTACATACCCTACACACCCTCTCTAGGGCCATCATGCTGAAAACTTCTTATTGGCTCTCTGTTCGCGGACCTCGAAGCGTGGGCTTTCAATTTTGTACTGATAAGCTTAGTTTATATATCACATGGTACCAACGTCACGCGGGATTTTAGTTAGTTTCGCGCGAATTTCCTTGTTTTCCTATGACCACGGAAGAGTCAGTCCTTGCTAACAAAAGCATAAACGAATCGTACCCTCCTGTTATTTAACAAAGGACTGCAGCAAAACTAAACAATAAAGTGTGCCGCTTTTCCACAAAATGTACAACTTCTAGCCTGTCACACTCATCTTGCCAGGAATATGTTTCCATACAGAAAAAAATACAGATTACTAAAAATAATATTTACACATAAATGATTAATAAAAACTACATTAGCATACATGTAATAACAGGAGCTATGTACCGATACCAAACACAAGGCGGCAGGCATATCCCGTTTCAAACTGAATCGAAGATTTATTTGTATATGCTGT
Source organism: Deroplatys truncata (assembly GCA_030765065.1). Classification (NCBI taxonomy): domain Eukaryota; kingdom Metazoa; phylum Arthropoda; class Insecta; order Mantodea; family Mantidae; genus Deroplatys; species Deroplatys truncata. Next base: position 157,132,665 of record CM060978.1, read on the forward strand.
TTAATTACCTGTAGACATTCTTCGTATCATAATAATAAATTCTTTATTACTTCACGTTGAGAATATTTTATAATTCGGTAGCGAATCAATACATTTCTTCCACCTTTCCTGTAAGTGTCTCCTATCTCAGTGAAAATTTTCTTAACAATCACAACAGTTGAACCTTGTTTATTTAAGCTCATGTCTGGTTGCTATCGATCGTAAAACAAATTCACATAATTTAAAAAATATTGCATATAATAAACAACATATTCCTAATAATAACTTATTTATAACCTTATTGTATACAAAGCACTTAATTACTTATATTCTTACCTTTTGTTACATATTTTGTATTATCACAGTATTTTTACTCTCTCTACTATGTCTATGGGGAAGTACTGCATTCCACTAAAAAATTCGATACCGAGCTTTCACGGGAAATGCAAGTTTTCAGGTACCCTGAATCCAAATAAAGCATTTTTCGAAACACGTCTGTGTGTGTGCGTGTCTGTGAAAAGCATTACCCAAACATAAAAATTCGGATAAATACCAAAATTGATATTTGAGTTTAGCATTTTTCAAGGTTGCGACTCAAAATATTCAAGAAAATTCCCTCACCCGAACTAGGCTTTACATAGAACATTTTTCGAAAAATTTTGATCTTCTAAACATGGTTCTAACGATTCTGTTTAAAATATGATGTATGAAATAGGCTTAAATAGTAAATAAAATATATATGTTGAATTTTCTGGGAGTATCCTAGGAAGTCCTCTTCATTCAGAAGGAATTTTGCATAATCTTATATAACTTGTAAACATTATGTGATAGACGAAAACCACCACAAAAAAGTAGATCTCTCTAAAACACTCAATTTACTTAAAATAAGCTTTTTTGTGACATAAGGTGCTCCTGAGATATATGTTATTAAAGGTTGGAATTGTCCAATATTTGTCATTCTTTTAAAGTCCCATTCCTTTTCAGTTGCTTCTCGCGATTGCATCGAAGCTGTGGAATTTTAAGGCCAGCATATAGCGCCCAGTTCTTAAATATTTGACTGGCGCTGTTCTCTTTGTATCTATAAATAAATGTGTAATGTAGCTGTTCTTGCAAAGTTTTATTTTTATTAAATATAGTACATAGAAAAACAAGCATTAGTAAGAATAGTATATACCCACTAACAAGGATAGAGAAAGTCATGCGAATGTATCACATCAGATACTTTTTTTATTGTGAAGTCAATCCTTTTAGATCATTTATTTAACGTACTTTGAACGTCATTCAACTTTTTACCTCTCATAATAACAATAAATACAATTAAAATTAATAATTTAAAATTTATAAATGCTCAAGGCAAAGTTAATAATACAAATGACATTTTAAAACAATAATAAATTAATAATTGTGATACACAATTCGTACATAAGTATAAAAGGTATCAAATTTTCCCATTTATTCAATTGGATTTCCGTTTTACTATTCCTTAGCACGTTTTCCAAATTATTTTCGTTTCTTTTACTAATATCTGCTTCACAAGTAAACTATGTAATTTTTATTTAAACATCCATGTTTACACGAACAGTGTTTGTGGCATGTATACCGAAAAAATAAAATGAACGCGTTTTACTGAGCGAGTGAAAGGTAACATAGCTGTGAGGCATGTGTGTAGTCAGTTATTCAGCTGATGTTGGTATGTCTTAACTTAAGCGTAAATTATGATTTCTACACAAAAAAGGTTAAATTGTGGCGAAATTACGTGCTTAGGGAAGAAGGTGTAAATAACAAAAATTATAGAATAGTTGCTATTCAATCAATAGTTGAGCACAATTTGAATTAAAATTTGCGTATTTGAATTAAATACGTAAAAAATGGGGAAGCCTTTTTCTTTCTTTTCACCAACATTGTTTTAATTTTCCATTTGTACAGAGAATCATCTCAAGAGCATCATGCCTTCCACCCAGTATATTGCATTGCTGAATTTACTGGCGGAATATTTTACTCTTTTTTACCCTTAAGAGTATATCCCTATTATTATATTAAGATTTCTAGATGTCAATAATGCAGAGGGGATCGTGAATAATTACTATGTCCTCCCTCTAGTATTGAACTAATTCACAAACGCCTAGACTACTTGAATAGTTTAGGAATATAGAAGGGAGGAGCCGACCTATTTTTTGTGTCCTTGGCTGGGTAATATTGATAGACAATTCAGCATTATCTACGATGTGACACAAAATTCCTTAGGTACCTTTGCAGAACTGACTTTTGGAGCTTAATGTATCGGTCGTAGATGTAGATATCAGCAACAAGGTAGGAAGTTCGGTTTGACACCTTTCGCAAGCTCTTTGTGCAGTTTGTGTTCGATAATATTTTTATAGTAATATCCAGGCACAGGAATAAGCCAGGTTGAAAGGAAGTGAAGTGAACTGTTACTAGACCTTAGTAGTGGCATCGAGGTCATAAACCCTTCCCCATCCCTCGTACAGTCTGTTGGTTTTTGCCGTCAGCATTCACCAGACCATGCTCACCTGTCCTCAGTGACCCTTAGCCCTTTGTATTGGCATATGTTTTGAGTATAGATAAATTGAAGCCAACTGCTTAAGAATTCCAATGCCTGGCAACATCTAACTAATCTTGTTACTTCAAGAACTGGGTGTGCACCGGGTGTAAAGGAGAAAGGTGCGAGGGCAAAAAAAGCAAAAAAGTAGTTCGAATATCCTCCCCGGTTATGTGCTATACAATAAAGCTCGCCAACAATGCTCACGGACTCATGATGTTCAAATATATTGGAGGAAAAGGCCGGTAATAAATTATTACCCGTATAAAAGTCCAGCCATTCGCATTTAAAATTCAGTATCGCAGTATTAACGCGTCTAGTGCTATTAGACTGTTGCTTATATTAGGTGGACAGAGTATTACTACCTTGATTTGAAGACAAGATAGTTTAAAATCCATGAGATAAAAACTTTAAGTGGAATTTTTCTTTCAATGAAGGGTTTAGGAGGGATAAAAAGGTCCGTTTGATATTTGAAAAAAATTATGGTAAAGCCTTCGTGTACTTGTTCAATATTTACTACAAAATTTTGTGGATAATGTGATTAGAGAAACTAGTTTTTTCTGGTACAGTTTTAATTTCTATTTTGTTATTATAAATTGATATAATTCACATAATCTTAAAGTCATAATTTTATTACACTGGCGAGTTTAATGGAAAAGTGTAAGAAATATTTACCCTTTGTGGTATTCTCTAATGTTTTGTCAAAAATTAAAAGTATACAATGATCTGATCCTTTTATTTTATGTATTCAGAGACCACGCTTGGGTTTTTTCACGTAAACACTTAATTGAAGACTTTAATTTTTTATTTCCATGTGCCATAAAGAAAACATTTTAAATTAATGCACCAATATCTTTCCACGTGAGCATTCGAGTAAGAGGTCTCCCCAAAACAGTAACAAACGCACCTCACAAAAGCTTGGCTACTCTCGAAGCACCTCTGTCCCCATACAAATATTAGTTCTGCTTCAGCACGTAAACTCAGCAGAAGTTCACCTCAGGCGGGTGTGGGAGACCCAGTATGGGGCCAACAGCGAGGACGGTACAGCTTTTCCACACATCGTCACGCAGGTGTGGGGTATGCGAACAACATATCGGCTAGGGTGAGAACACGCTCTCCTTCTCGGCGAATGACTGCCCTGCGGCTCCGAAATAACAAGCTGTAGATGAACCCATGTAGCCTACTGCAGTGCTCCAAGCACTCTGCCGACAACACTCAATTAATTACAACTCAATTAAACTGATGCTGCACAGGCAGATTAAAGTTCACAGAAGTGGCATGATTCTAATGCCGCAAATTCAATCCCAAAAATACATAACACCTAAGTTGCGTCCAGCACATCATTCTTGCGTCCTATTCTTCTCAAAATTTCAAGTGTAAGGAAGTACTTAAAATATTTACAGTTGAAGTACCGTGAACATTTATTTTTTGACTGTTTTCAGAATTGGTGATAGTCATTTGTTGCACACTTTAGTATTTTAGCTGCTTGACGGTTTAGAAGATAGTTGTTTTATATGCCAAAAGAATGGCTTTTGCCAGAGGTCAAGATAGTATTTGACATGAGTAGAATAAGAATACCGGTTCTGGCCCACAAAGGATTTGCCGCCATCTGATAAGGTTCTTTGATCTATGCCGCTAGCCCCGCCCCCTCCCTTTGAGGGCTTAGATGCCGCATGGTAGCGCGTGCCGCTAGCCCCGCCCCCTTCCTTTGGGGGCTTACTTAATGCCGACAGGGTCTGTGCCGGCAGGTCCTCCCCCCTCCCCCCCTGCGGTCACGTGCTGGTGACCCGCCCCCCTCCCTCCCCCATACGCGTACCCTCCCTCCCCTTTGTGTTCTGGTTGGTTCCCTGTGGATAGGTGGGAGAGTGTGTATTGATCCTATACGTCGGTCGCGTACCTTCCCTAGGTCTAAATCCCTGCCGTGTGATTGGCTTGGGGTAGGGGATGTGCCGCTCGGGGTGAGGGGTTATATGTGGGGGTTCTCGGTGCGTGACGTTGGCGATGTGGGAATGCGATTCTCGATGCCTGCCGCACATCGGCAAATCGTTTGAGTACATAATTGTGTCAATCAATTAGGTAATGTGTGTTATTGAAAAAAAAAATAAGAATGCACATCATATTACTACTAATGCAATTAAACGATATTCTTCGAGCAATTAAGTATTTTTGATTGAATCGCGCACACCTGTCCCTAAACCGTTATTTATAACCTACTATTGTCAATAAATTACACGTCTAATGAAACAAGGCTAGTCTGTCGATGAAAACAATTAAGTATTTTTGAATGATTAATTGACTCGCGCGCAACTGTTCGTTATCGTATATGTGTGGTAGCATGTGTATAATTATTACGAGTAATAACATTTATTTAATTCTACTTTTGAGGGAAAATATATTTTGGATTTATAAGAATATTACAACACTTATATGAAAGGACAGACTTGACGTAACACTCGTTATCGCGTGATAATTGCGGTGGAACACCGACCGCAACCTTCCGCTGCGAGACGTTTCACTGGAATGACTGGCTCATGGTGCTTTCAAGGGACAAGTCGACTAGCGCACCCCCTCCACTCACGCTTCAGTTCGCTACCTACACTAGCGCGCCAAGTGGTAATATGAGTGAAACTCCAGCGAGTGTTCCCACACAGCGCCCCTGGTGGTCATACCCGAAAGTTGTGAATTCACCATATTTAAACTCATTATGGGCGCAAGACGGCCATCTTAACTCTATATAATTCTGCGAAATATGATTCCGGAAAAAAAATAAACGGGAATTAACATGCAAGGGGCGTTCATGTTGGCTCCGGAGGAATTGATTATGAAATAAATAAAAAATAAATAAGACTCTCGCTGATCGATGAATACAATTAAATATTTTTATTAATTAATGTAATTGACTCGCGCTCCTAGAGATATCTCACCCAATTATTCATCTACCATGAATATCTCACTTCTAATGAAACGATGCAGTCTATCGATTAAAAACAATTAAGTTTTTTTTGATTGATTAATGTAATTGACTCGCGCGCAACTGTTCGTTATCGTATATGCGCGATTATTACGAGTAATAACGTTTGTTTAATTCTTCTTTTGACTGGAGGGTTTATAAAAAATATTACATTGCTTAGATGAATTAAAAAGCAACTTAAAGCGAAATTGCAAATAGCTTGTATGAGACGTTAACACGAGAACCCTTTACGAATAAACAAGACGCAATGTGACAGCAATGCCCCGTCCATCATGAGAAGCGGTTAAACCAGGACGCTTGGGTATTACTCCAGTACCTGCTCTTAATGGCTAGGGGTATCCACCACATAGAAGTATGCTTCACCTGATGTTAACAATAAAAGCCCTCTATGTCTCTTCTCACACGAGAGAAGTAATAATTACAATTCAAAACAGGCGTACCTGTAAGTAACACGCACGAAGACTTCAAATATAAATTTTATATTCGTTTTAAATGTTCTTTCTAAAGACGTAGCGAACTTTGAGAAATTCAACGAATTATTCACTTGCGTACACTGCTTGAAAGAAATATGGTGTACACCCCTGAAAAATGCGTGTGTAGACACATTAGCAGGCGACACTCCCTTCCGCATCATTAATTTTCTTCAGACGAAGTTAAAACCAAGGTCTTGTATAGAGCTCTTAGTGAACAATGAAGGGTGTTTCCAGTTCATTAAGCAGGCTAAGTGCTCTGAAAAACCACAGACCCTCGGGGTAAATAACTATTAGCGACACAAAAGATTTTCTTAAGAGCTTCCCCTGTGCAGAAATTCAATCATAGACAGGGGAAAACCAAGTCTAGACATGTTTTAAGCTTACCACAAAAAATGTTTTCCCGATAATTAATATAATTCTACATGAAGAATATTAATGATTAAGTTTTCAATTAAACGTATACTGTATAGATTCTGTACTTAAACATTCGATTGTATCTTTGTCATTATTTAAATACTCGCGTACAAGAAATGCAAGCATGATATCAAAAAAATTAAACTGATTTTTTTTCGGAATGTTAAACAAAAAAATATGATTTGGCGAGAGTAATATGAAGAATAAAAAGTATTCAGAATGAAAGATATTACATACGTTATTAAAATAAATAAGGCTCTCGCTGATCGATGAAAACAATTAAATATTTTTTTTATTAATTAATTGTATATGAATTGACTTGCGCATTTGCTTGCTGTCGTATGTGCATGATTATTACGGCTAATAGCATTTGTTTAATTCTAAATAATGAAATATGGAGCCTTGCCTAAACAATCCTCGTTACTCTTAATTTATTCCATTTTAAAAAGATTGGGCTTAGTAAACATAGGACGAGTACGATTTTAAATACCCCGTCCATCCGAGAGATATTTTTTCGAATATTCCAACATGTTAATATAAACTTAATACACACACACACAAATTCATTTCAAGTAATCTAACGATATTGAATAAAATATTAAATGTTTAAGATATTGTAATGAGAAATGAATTGTATATCTCGAATTTTCTGGGCCGCAGGCTGCAGGATCGCTCATCAAATACCGTAATGATTCGGACACCCGAACACCCGAATGGTAAGCATTCTTCAGAGTTTTTAAATAATTAATGTAACAATTCATATTAACTGCTTGTTCATATTCTTTATTATTATTTGTATTATTATTTCCAGGAAGTGGACTTTATTTTGGTATCGACCATCCATCGAGCGCTGCACAGGCACCGCCAGGCTTCCAAACCTTCCTGGTACCGAATCATCATGGAGGTGGCTCTGCCTCCGTACATGCAGCAACACTCGTAAGGTGAGAATTTACAGACGGGTGTTTGAGAATTTGTAACTAAAAATTACATGATAGTAGACATACAATGTCGATTCTGGCACACAAAGGCATGCCTCCGACAGGATAGAGTTCTGGATTGTATAAGGAGAAAAGTATATATTTAAAGAGGAGTTTCTCACCCATATGCAGTCACATAACTCTATCGATCTCCCAGAATGCTATGTATTTTTAACGCAGGTGTTTAAAACATGTATTTTTTTCACGTATAGAGTGTAGATTCTTTAGAACTCTATACTTAAACATGCTTTACTATTATTATTATTTATTTTTTCCAGGAAATGGACCTTATTTCGGAGGCGGTATCGGTCAACATGCGAGCGCTGCACCGGTACCATCAGGCTTCGCGACCGTTGCACCAGTAGGCTTCGCGACCGCTGCACCGCGACCCCCAGGCTTCCAGACCTACCTGGTACCAAATCAGCAGGGATGGGGGCCCTGCCCCATACATGCAGCAAGCACCGAACGGTAAGAATTTTTTCAATATTTTACCAAGTTCTTTTACACATTCTATATTATTATTAATATTGTTATTATTTTCAGGAAGTGGACTTTATTTCGGAGGCGGGTTTTTCTGGGAATGTCTCCAAAAGTATTCTTCATTCTGAACGACTTTTGCAAAATTGATAAACCATAAGAGATAGACAAAATTTTACTACACAAAAAATGGAGATCGCGTTAAAATACATAATTTATATCATATACATTCTTGTTGTTGAGTAAATCGTTTTTCGAGATATTGCTTGTTATTCCCTTTAAAATTTTCCAATACTTATACTTTTTCTCAAATTCATTATTCTTGTTTTATGTCCTCGATATGCAAAGAGAATGGAATGCACCACATACCAACCAGCGTTAAAATATTTGACTATCGCTTAAAACCTACCATATTCACCTTGTATCGACATGAAAATTACCAATAACATTGACATCTCGATATCTCGATTAACATGAAGCATATAGGGAATAAGTGCTTGTAAAAATAGTTTGTACAAGAGTAGAGAAAGTCATGTGAGTGTATCACATCAGATTTTTTGATATTGGTTTAAATTTTCAAATACTTTTAACTTTTCTCAAGCGGTAACTCGCTATTCGTTTTTCCCGTGGTAATGCATAGAGAATAGAATTCTAAAGCCATCACATAACATCAGACGTTTTTTAAACATCTGTAACGTGTCTATTCACAATCGAAAGGTTGCTGGTTCGAGGAAAATTATATCTACAGAAACAATGTATTATTTTCGCTCTGTGATTAATTTGGTAATGTAACAATAATTAACAATGAATTTTTGGCGGTAAATGTAAAAAATAAAATATATTTTTTATTTCCTAGCGTCATACGCAGAAGCATTCCCCTTAAGGAACGCTGGCGTGAGCAATGGTTTCCCCCCCATAAAAGGTTTAGACTTGCTTACGAAATGACCCTGTGCGAGGCTAGCATTTCGCTCTCCTTCTCGAATTTTTGGAGTAGCCAATCAAAATTGCTGTATTATATACCGTCACACCTCTCACCCCTTCAGATTTTATCAGACGAAGCGATATAAAAGCAATAGCTTCTCCGGCGATTTCACTGTATTGTGACAACACAGCGAGCTAAGATCTCTGCAAACTTTTCTCATTCAAAGTGAAATTTCAACGACATCATGTCTGGTAAGTTGTAACAAAACACATCATTTACTTTAAAAGTTAAATTATTACTCTGTACATTTAACTTATATTCGCGTTCTTGTTTTTAATGCATGGCATTTATATGCGAATAGCTGAGTATTCTAAAAGTTAATAGCTAGACAAGTGAATTTTCTGAAATGTGAACAGTTTAGTTAAGTATTCATTTTAGGCAAGCTTATTCTACATTTAATAGCTAACTGCGCGAATTCTCAAAATGGGAACAATTTAGTTAAGTATTCACCTTGTTGAGTAATTATTATTCCAGATATTTAAATACAGGATTTCACAGAGTGAATTATATTCCTTTTTGGAGAAAATACAATTATTTGAATACCTTATTAACGTTTTTGCTTTAGAATATTACAAAAAGTCTGTTGCGCGAATCATTCGCTCTAACAAAGTAAATATCTACATTATATTAAAACATTTAAATTGAAAAATACAGTACTTAATGAACTTCATTAGTGAATCAGAACCTCAATTATATTTACACATATTATCATTTTCAGAAAAAAGTTAATAAGTTTGTAACTTTCAAATAAATGAAATTTTGTTATGCAACACATTCTCTAATAAAGAATATGTTTTTTTCTCTTCCTAATGCAGAAAGTTAGACATCTCAACTTAACACATTGGCTGAGGGTAGCATTTACCCAGCCGTTCAAAGACTACAAGATCTTCAGCCAGAGGAGCCTTATAATATAAAATCCTTAAGAAAAATTGATACTCGATACGGTGCTAGAGTCGTTGCACTTTTAGAGAATAAGCAAGTGTTTCTCCCGACAAGATATTCAACCCTAACAAGCCAACAGTTGGAGGAAATGCCTGGGAAGTTTCAAATGGTATATCATGGAGTAGTACCAGCCGGCAAGTTTAAGACATGTAAATTGTCTTTTCTTCCTATTAAGGTTTGTAGAAATAATTCAGCTATCCTTTCAAAGCTTCATTTAGAGTTACATTCGTTGAGTTTATAAATTCGCACTTCAGTAGGATAACATTTGTCTAAAGTATACATCAATATGTAAAAAAATAACGTCCAGGATGTAGTCTGAGCGAGGATCTGCAGAAAGAAGTTTAATAGTCTATTCACTGATTCTTTACCTCAAAGCAGATACCTACAGCAAGTTTCAAATAATTTCCAGCAGGATAGCAGTTGTCAAAAGCATGCATCACTGTATTAAAAAATATGTGTAAATAATGTCTAGATTGTACTCTGTGTGATTTCGTGCAGAAAGAACTTTAATACCCCTTGCAGTGATTCTCCACATCGAAGTATATACCTACAAGAAGTTGCAAATAATGTGAATGTGTGTTACAGGAATGCCCAGCTGAATGTAAATGAAGAGGAAGAACGAGATAGCTTAAAACATCATAAACAGAAATGTGATAGGAACATTCTCAACACCTCCCAGTAACCTCAATCAATGAAGAATTGCACCAGCGCGGAACATACATGGAAAAAACATCCGCGTGTGTAGAATATAACAATAATATATATATATAAATTATGTACTCATTATTACTGCTATACCAGCCTATACCATTGATTTCATAAATAATTTCATAATTGTTTAAGGAGAATGCCTATCTTAAAAACATTGATGCTACATGAAATCTAAACAAAAAGATTATTGAACTATTACTGAAAGAGACTTGAATAAATGGGAATCTAGAAGCCAGAACCATCTTAATACTGGGCTGTATGATATGAGGTGTATAAAAAGATTAATAAAAAATTAGGTCTATGTAATATAAACAACATTTATTTTTATAAACATTTTCCTATTACATTCCTATACAAAAAACATACATATTTCCTAAAGACAAAGGTGATAGTCTAGACATTCTAAAACACTCAGTTATATAATCATATACATCACACAGAAAGAGACCTACATTATCCATAAAAAAACTAAACATCTCAAGAATGTCTGGATGATGTATTTTATAAGTACAAGGTTTTGATATTTCAAAGTTCCTGTTAACCATGACTGTAATTGATTAACACAATTTCTCGATCCTGTCATGCTATAACTTTACAAGCTTTCAGCTTACTTATAATCTCCTCAATCTCTTGTGTGTGACTATTATTACCAGCATTCCTCGATGCAATTAGTAACCTCAATATATTTACTAGTCTATTTGGATTTTCAAGCGTAGATATCACTGAATCATCATCATATGAAGATTTCATATTCTCGCGACTCCCGCTGTTTCCAGATTTTTCACCATCAGTAGTCTCCAGTGAAGGACAGAGGCTTGATCCGGTATAACATCCCCCTCTATACATCTTCGGATCTTCGAGTGTAGGAGAGAGAGTCGATCCAGTATAACATGTTGCTCTATGAAGCTTAAATCTTGACAAAGAACGATTCTTAAAAATCCGCTCGCATATACACCATCTAATGACGTGTTTTCCTCCATGTGTAATGTATGAAAAATTGAGTTTCTCATCCGCTAGTTGCACAGATTTTCTCCGGCAGGAGCTCATGCTAAAACTAAAAGAAATTAAATGTATACAGGAATGCTAACGCTCGAAGGAATTAAAAGCGAATGAATGAATTCATAACACGCAGCTATGTATATATCCAGTGTGAGGACGCCGGAGGGAATCGCAATCTTCGCATAGCAGCGGGAAAGGATGCTCTCTGGAAACATTTGTGGGGAAGGAGGCTCTCAACAGAACATGGCGAATGCGAGCATGGAAAAAGGATGCTCTCTGGGAACATTCGTGGAAAAGGCTGCGTAACAACCTGATTGTGCTATGTACCTGACCAGTTTGTTACATAGCGTGATTCCATTGTTACATAGCGTGATTCCTTTGTTACATAGCGTGATTCCTTTGTTACATAGCGCGATTACTTTGTTACATAGCGTGATTCCTTTGTTACATAGCGTGATTCCTTTGTTACACAGTGTGATTCCTTTGTTACATAACGTGATTCCTTTGTTACATAGCGTGATTCCTTTGTTACATAGCGTGATTCCTTTGTTACATACCGTGATTCCTTTGTTACATACCGTGATTCCTTTGTTACATAGCGCGATTCCTTTGTTACATAGCGCGATTCCTTTGTTACATAGGGTGATTCCTTTGTTACATACCGTGATTCCTTTGTTACATGGCGTGATTCCTTTGTTACATGGCTTGATTCCTTTGTTACATAGCGTGATTCCTTTGTTACATAACTTGATTCCTTTGTTACATGGCGTGATTCCTTTGTTACATAGCGTGATTCCTTTGTTACATAGCGTGATTCCTTTGTTACATAGCGCGATTCCTTTGTTACATACCGTGATTCCTTTGTTACATACCGTGATTCCTTTGTTACATAGCGTGATTCCTTTGTTACATACCGTGATTCCTTTGTTACATGGCGTGATTCCTTTGTTACATAGCGTGATTCCTTTGTTACATAGTGTGATTCCTTTGTTACATAGCGCGATTCCTTTGTTACATAGCGTGATTCCTTTGTTACATAGCGCGATTCCTTTGTTACATAGCGCGATTCCTTTGTTACATAGCGCGGTTCCTTTGTTACATACCGCGATTCCTTTGTTACATAGCGCGATTCCTTTGTTACATAGCGCGATTCCTTTGTTACATACCGTGATTCCTTTGTTACATAGCGCGATTCCTTTGTTACATAGCTCGATTCCTTTGTTACATACCGTGTTTCCTTTGTTACATAGCGCGATTCCTTTGTTACATAAGGCGATTCCTTTGTTACATACCGTGATTCCTTTGTTACATAGCGCGATTCCTTTGTTACATGGCGTGATTCCTTTGTTACATAGCGTGATTCCTTTGTTACATACCGTGATTCCTTTGTTACAGGGTGCGATTCCTTTGTTACATACCGTGATTCCTTTGTTACATAGCGCGATTCCTTTGTTACATGGCGTGATTCCTTTGTTACATAGCGTGATTCCTTTGTTACATAGCGCGATTCCTTTGCTACATAGCGCGATTCCTTTGTTACATGGCGTGATTCCTTTGTTACATAGCGTGATTCCTTTGTTACATACCGTGATTCCTTTGTTACATGGCGCGATTCCTTTGTTACATACCGTGATTCCTTTGTTACATAGCGCGATTCCTTTGTTACATGGCGTGATTCCTTTGTTACATGGCGTGATTCCTTTGTTACATAGCGTGATTCCTTTGTTACATACTATGAATCCTTTTGTTACATAGCGCGACTCCTTTGTTACATAGCGTGATTCCTTCGTTACATAGCGTGATTCCTTTGTTACATACCGTGATTCCTTTGTTACATACCGTGATTCCTTTGTTACATAGCCTGATCAGTTTGTTACATAGCCTGATCAGTTAGTTACATAGCCTGATCAGTTTGTTACATAGCGTGATTCCTTTGTTACATAGCGTGATTCCTTTGTTACATACCGTGATTCCTTTGTTACATAGCCTGATCAGTTTGTTACATATCCTGATCAGTTTGTTACATAGCGTGATTCCTTTGTTACATGGCGTGATTCCTTCGTTACATAGCGTGATTCCTTCGTTACATAGCGCGATTCCTTTGTTACATAGCGTGATTCTTTTGTTACATAGACTGATCACTTGTTACATAGCGTGATTCCTTTGTTACATAACGTGATTCCTTTGTTACATAGCCTGATCAGTTTGTTACATAGCCTGATTCCATTGTTACGCAGCCTTTTCCACGAATGTTCGCAGAGAGCATCCTTTTTCCATGCTCGCATTCGCCATGTTCTGTTGAGAGCCTCCTTCTCCACAAATGTTTCCAGAGAGCATCCTTTCCCGCTGCTATGCGAAGATTGCGATTCCCTCCGGCGTCCTCACACTGGATATATACATAGCTGCGTGTTATGAATTCATTCATTCGCTTTTAATTCCTTCGAGCGTTAGCATTCCTGTATACATTTAATTTCTTTTAGTTTTAGCATGAGCTCCTGCCGGAGAAAATCTGTGCAACTAGCGGATGAGAAACTCAATTTTTCATACATTACACATGGAGGAAAACACGTCATTAGATGGTGTATATGCGAGCGGATTTTTAAGAATCGTTCTTTGTCAAGATTTAAGCTTCATAGAGCAACATGTTATACTGGATCGACTCTCTCTCCTACACTCGAAGATCCGAAGATGTATAGAGGGGGATGTTATACCGGATCAAGCCTCTGTCCTTCACTGGAGACTACTGATGGTGAAAAATCTGGAAACAGCGGGAGTCGCGAGAATATGAAATCTTCATATGATGATGATTCAGTGATATCTATGCTTGAAAATCCAAATAGACTAGTAAATATATTGAGGTTACTAATTGCAGCGAGGAATGCTGGTAATAATAGTCACACACAAGAGATTGAGGAGATTATAAGTAAGCTGAAAGCTTGTAAAGTTATAGCATGACAGGATCGAGAAATTGTGTTAATCAATTACAGTCATGGTTAACAGGAACTTTGAAATATCAAAACCTTGTACTTATAAAATACATCATCCAGACATTCTTGAGATGTTTAGTTTTTTTATGGATAATGTAGGTCTCTTTCTGTGTGATGTATATGATTATATAACTGAGTGTTTTAGAATGTCTAGACTATCACCTTTGTCTTTAGGAAATATGTATGTTTTTTTGTATAGGAATGTAATAGGAAAATGTTTATAAAAAATAAATGTTGTTTATATTACATAGACCTCATTTTTATTAATCTTTTTATACACCTCATATCATACAGCCCAATATTAAGATGGTTCTGGCTTCTAGATTCCCATTTATTCAAGTCTCTTTCAGTAATAGTTCAATAATCTTTTTGTTTAGATTTCATGTAGCATCAATGTTTTTAAGATAGGCATTCTCCTAAAACAATTATGAAATTATTTATGAAATCAATGGTATAGGCTGGTGCAGCAGTAATAATGAGTACATAATTTATATATATATATATATATATATATATATATATATATATATATATATTATTGTTATATTCTACACACGCGGATGTTTTTTCCATGTATGTTCCCGTGCTGGTGCAATTCTTCATTGATTGAGGTTACTGGGAGGTGTTGAGAATGTTCCTATCACATTTCTGTTTATGATGTTTTAAGCTATCTCGTTCTTCCTCTTCATTTACATTCAGCTGGGCATTCCTGTAACACACATTCACATTATTTGCAACTTCTTGTAGGTATATACTTCGATGTGGAGAATCACTGCAAGGGGTATTAAAGTTCTTTCTGCACGAAATCACACAGAGTACAATCTAGACATTATTTACACATATTTTTTAATACAGTGATGCATGCTTTTGACAACTGCTATCCTGCTGGAAATTATTTGAAACTTGCTGTAGGTATCTGCTTTGAGGTAAAGAATCAGTGAATAGACTATTAAACTTCTTTCTGCAGATCCTCGCTCAGACTACATCCTGGACGTTATTTTTTTACATATTGATGTATACTTTAGACAAATGTTATCCTACTGAAGTGCGAATTTATAAACTCAACGAATGTAACTCTAAATGAAGCTTTGAAAGGATAGCTGAATTATTTCTACAAACCTTAATAGGAAGAAAAGACAATTTACATGTCTTAAACTTGCCGGCTGGTACTACTCCATGATATACCATTTGAAACTTCCCAGGCATTTCCTCCAACTGTTGGCTTGTTAGGGTTGAATATCTTGTCGGGAGAAACACTTGCTTATTCTCTAAAAGTGCAACGACTCTAGCACCGTATCGAGTATCAATTTTTCTTAAGGATTTTATATTATAAGGCTCCTCTGGCTGAAGATCTTGTAGTCTTTGAACGGCTGGGTAAATGCTACCCTCAGCCAATGTGTTAAGTTAAGATGTCTAACTTTCTGCATTAGGAAGAGAAAAAAACATATTCTTTATTAGAGAATGTGTTGCATAACAAAATTTCATTTATTTGAAAGTTACAAACTTATTAACTTTTTTCTGAAAATGATAATATGTGTAAATATAATTGAGGTTCTGATTCACTAATGAAGTTCATTAAGTACTGTATTTTTCAATTTAAATGTTTTAATATAATGTAGATATTTACTTTGTTAGAGCGAATGATTCGCGCAACAGACTTTTTGTAATATTCTAAAGCAAAAACGTTAATAAGGTATTCAAATAATTGTATTTTCTCCAAAAAGGAATATAATTCACTCTGTGAAATCCTGTATTTAAATATCTGGAATAATAATTACTCAACAAGGTGAATACTTAACTAAATTGTTCCCATTTTGAGAATTCGCGCAGTTAGCTATTAAATGTAGAATAAGCTTGCCTAAAATGAATACTTAACTAAACTGTTCACATTTCAGAAAATTCACTTGTCTAGCTATTAACTTTTAGAATACTCAGCTATTCGCATATAAATGCCATGCATTAAAAACAAGAACGCGAATATAAGTTAAATGTACAGAGTAATAATTTAACTTTTAAAGTAAATGATGTGTTTTGTTACAACTTACCAGACATGATGTTCGTTGAAATTTCACTTTGAATGAGAAAAGTTTGCAGAGATCTTAGCTCGCTGTGTTGTCACAATACAGTGAAATCGCCGGAGAAGCTATTGCTTTTATATCGCTTCGTCTGATAAAATCTGAAGGGGTGAGAGGTGTGACGGTATATAATACAGCAATTTTGATTGGCTACTCCAAAAATTCGAGAAGGAGAGCGAAATGCTAGCCTCGCACAGGGTCATTTCGTAAGCAAGTCTAAACCTGTTATGGGGGGAAACCATTGCTTACGCCAGCGTTCCTTAAGGGGAATGCTTCTGCGTATGACGCTAGGAAATAAAAAAATATATTTTATTTTTTACATTTACCGCTAAAAATTCATTGTTAATTATTGTTACATTACCAAATTAATCACAGAGCGAAAATAATGTATTGTTTCTGTAGATATAATTTTCCTCGAACCAGCAACCTTTCGATTGTGAATAGACACGTTACAGATGTTTAAAAAACGTCTGATGCTATGTGATGGCTTTAGAATTCTATTCTCTATGCATTACCACGGGAAAAACGAATAGCGAATTACCGCTTGAGAAAAGTTAAAAGTATTTGAAAATTTAAACCAATATCAAAAAATCTGATGTGATACACTCACATGACTTTCTCTACTCTTGTACAAACTATTTTTACAAGCACTTATTCCCTATATGCTTCATGTTAATCGAGATATCGAGATGTCAATGTTATTGGTAATTTTCATGTCGATACAAGGTGAATATGGTAGGTTTTAAGCGATAGTCAAATATTTTAACGCTGGTTGCTATGTGGTGCATTCCATTCTCTTTGCATATCGAGGACATAAAACAAGAATAATGAATTTGAGAAAAAGTATAAGTATTGGAAAATTTTAAAGGGAATAACAAGCAATATCTCGAAAAACGATTTACTCAACAACAAGAATGTATATGATATAAATTATGTATTTTAACGCGATCTCCATTTTTTGTGTAGTAAAATTTTGTCTATCTCTTATGGTTTATCAATTTTGCAAAAGTCGTTCAGAATGAAGAATACTTTTGGAGACATTCCCAGAAAAAACCCGCCTCCGAAATAAAGTCCACTTCCTGAAAATAATAACAATATTAATAATAATATAGAATGTGTAAAAGAACTTGGTAAAATATTGAAAAAATTCTTACCGTTCGGTGCTTGCTGCATGTATGGGGCAGGCCCCCATCCCTGCTGATTTGGTACCAGGTAGGTCTGGAAGCCTGGGGGTCGCGGTGCAGCGGTCGCGAAGCCTACTGGTGCAACGGTCGCGAAGCCTGATGGTACCGGTGCAGCGCTCGCATGTTGACCGATACCGCCTCCGAAATAAAGTCCATTTCCTGGAAAAAATCAATAATAATAATAGTATAGCATGTTTAAGTATAGAGTTCTAAAGAATCTACACTC
Source organism: Deroplatys truncata (assembly GCA_030765065.1). Lineage (NCBI taxonomy): Eukaryota > Metazoa > Arthropoda > Insecta > Mantodea > Mantidae > Deroplatys > Deroplatys truncata. The sequence continues at coordinate 157,150,619 of CM060978.1, forward strand.
TATACGTGAAAAAAAATACATGTTTTAAACACCTGCGTTAAAAATACATAGCATTCTGGGAGATCGATAGGGTTATGTGACTGCATATGGGTGAGAAACTCCCCTTAAATATATCCTTTTCTCCTTATACAATCCAGAACTCTATCCTGTCGGAGGCATGCCTTTGTGTGCCAGAATCGACATTGTATGTCTACTATCATGTAATTTTTAGTTACAAATTCTCAAACACCCGTCTGTAAATTCTCACCTTACGAGTGTTGCTGCATGTACGGAGGCAGAGCCACCTCCATGATGATTCGGTACCAGGAAGGTTTGGAAGCCTGGCGGTGCCTGTGCAGCGCTCGATGGATGGTCGATACCAAAATAAAGTCCACTTCCTGGAAATAATAATACAAATAATAATAAAGAATATGAACAAGAAGTTAATATGAATTGTTACATTACTTATTTAAAAACTCTGAAGAATGCTTACCATTCGGGTGTTCGGGTGTCTGAATCATTACGGTATTTGATGAGCGATCCTGCAGCCTGCGGCCCAGAAAATTCGAGATATACAATTCATTTCTCATTACAATATCTTAAACATTTAATATTTTATTCAATATCGTTAGATTACTTGAAATGAATTTGTGTGTGTGTATTAAGTTTATATTAACATGTTGGAATATTCGAAAAAATATCTCTCGGATGGACGGGGTATTTAAAATCGTACTCGTCCTATGTTTACTAAGCCCAATCTTTTTAAAATGGAATAAATTAAGAGTAACAAGGATTGTTTAGGCAAGGCTCCATATTTCATTATTTAGAATTAAACAAATGCTATTAGTCGTAATAATCATGCACATACGACAGCAAGCAAATGCGCAAGTCAACTCATATACAATTAATTAATAAAAAATATTTAATTGTTTTCATCGATCAGCGAGAGCCATATTTATTTTAATAACGTATGTAATATCTATCATTCTGAATACTTTTTATTCTTCATATTACTCTCGCCAAATCATATTTCTCTGTTTAACATTCCGAAATAAATCAGTTTAATTTTTTGATATCATGTTTGCATTTCTTGTACGCGAGTATTTAAATAATGACAAAGATACAATCGAATGTTTAAGTACAGAATCTATACAGTATACGTTTAATTGAAAACTTAATCATTAATATTCTTCATGTAGAATTATATTAATTATCGGGAAAACATTTTTTGTGGTAAGCTTAAAACATGTCTAGACTTGGTTTTCCCCTGTCTATGATGGAATTTCTGCACAGGGGAAGCTATTAAGAAAATCTTTTGTGTCGCTAATAGTTATTTACCCCGAGGGTCTGTGGTTTTTCAGAGCACTTAGCCTGCTTAATGAACTGGAAACGAGTGTCATTGTTCACTAAGAGCTCTATACAAGACCTTGGTTTTAACTTCGTCTGAAGAAAATTAATGATGCGGAAGGGAGTGTCGCCTGCTAATGTGTCTACACACGCATTCTTCAGGGGTGTACACCATATTTCTTTCAAGCAGTGTACGCAAGTTCGCTACGTCTTTAGAAAGAACATTTAAAACGAATATAAAATTTATATTTGAGGCCTTCGTGCGTGTTACTTACAGGTACGCCTGTTTTGAATTGTAATTATTACTTCTCTCGTGTGAGAAGAGACATAGAGGGCTTTTATTTTTAACGTCAGTTGAAGCGTACTCGATGTGCTGGATACCCCTAGCCATTAAGAGCAGGTACTGAGGGAAAACCCAAGCGTCCTGGTTTAACCGCTTCTATTTAGACGAGGTACAGCTGTCGCATTGCGTCTTGTTTTTTCGTAAAGGGTTCTCGTGTTAACGTCTCATACAAGCTATTTGCAATTTCGCTTTAAGTTGCTTTTTAATTCATCTAAGCAATGTAATATTTTTTATAAACCCTCCAGTCAAAAGAAGAATTAAACACACGTTATTACCCGTAATAGTTATATACGCGTAATAATCGCGCATGTACGATAACGAACAGTTGCGCGCGAGTCAATTACATTAATCAATCAAAAAAAACTCAATTGTTTTTAATCGATAGACTGCGTCGTTTCATTAGAAGTGAAATATTCATGGTAGATGAATAATTGGGTGAGATATCTCTAGGAGCGCGAGTCAATTACATTAATTAATAAAAATATTTAATTGTATTCATCGATCAGCGAGAGTCTTATTTATTTTTTATTTATTTCATAATCAATTCCTCCGGAGCCAACATGAACGCCCCTTGCATGTTAATTCACCTTTATTTTTTTTCCGGAATCATATTTCGCAGAATTATATAGAGTTAAGATGGCCGTCTTGCACCCATAATGAGTTTAAATATGGTGAATTCACAACTTTCGAGTATGACCACCAGGGGCGCTGTGAGGGAACACTCGCTGGAGTTTCACTCATATTACCACTTGGCGCGCTAGTGTAGGTAGCGAGCTGAAGCGTGGGTGGAGGGGGTGCGCTAGTCGACTTGTTCCTTGAAAGCACCGTGAGGTAGTCATTCCAGTGAAACGTCTCGCAGCGGAAGGTTGCGGTCGGTGTTCCACCGCAATTATCACGCGATAACGAGTGTTACGTCAAGTCTGTCCTTTCATCTAAGTGTTGTAATATTCTTATAAATCCGAAATATATTTTCCCTCAAAAGTAGAATTAAATAAATGTTATTACTCGTAATAATTATACACCTGCTACCACACATATACGATAACGAACAGTTGCGTGCGAGTCAATTAATCATTCAAAAATACTTAATTGTTTTCATCGACAGACTAGCCTTGTTTCATTAGACGTGTAATTTATTGACAATAGTAGGTTATAAATAGCGATTTAGGGGCATGTGCGCGCGATTCAATCAAAAATACTTAATTGCTCGAAGAATAGCGTTTAATTGCATTAGTAGTAATAGGATGTGCATTCTTTTTTTTTCAATAACACACATTACCTAATTGATTGACACAATTATGTACTCAAACGATTTGCCGATGTGCGGCAGGCATCGAGAATCGCATTCCCACATCGCCAACGTCACGCACCGAGAACCCCCACATATAACCCCTCACCCCGAGCGGAACATCCCCTACCCCAAGCCAATCACACGGCAGGGATTTAGACCTAGGGAAGGTACGCGACCGACGTGTAGGATCAATACACACTCTCCCACCTATCCACAGGGAACCAACCAGAACACAAAGGGGAGGGAGGGTACGCGTATGGGGGTGAGAGGGGGGCGGGGACACCGCCACGTGACCGCAGGGGGGGAGGGGGGAGGACCTGCCGGCACAGACCCTGTCGGCATTAAGTAAGCCCCCAAAGGAAGGGGGCGGGGCTAGCGGCACGCGCTACCATGCGGCATCTAAGCCCTCAAAGGGAGGGGGGCGAAGCTAGCGGCATAGATCAAAGAACCTTATCAGATGGCGGCAAATCCTTTGTGGGCCAGAACCGGTATTCTTATTCTACTGACATGTTACACAAGGCATGCTTTTAAAGTAAATACATTTTTAATATTTTGCTGACACAGCTGTAAGCAATCGTCACTTTGGGTTTTCCTCTTCTTAGAGTGTTTCAAAATGTTCAAAACATTCGAGATTTGCAGAAGGTACTGAATACTGCGAAGTCAGATCAGCGATTCCTTTTTTCAATGTGAGAAATGCTACGCCCGCTAACATTCATCGCCAAGTGTGTGAGGTTTATGGGGAAACAATAAGTGGTAATGCCCGGCCACATACAGCCAAACAAATTCAAAATCTGATCGCATCATCTGGTTGGAAACAGTGCGACCACCGCTCCTACAGTCTGGATTTGGCACCAAGCAATTTTCATCTGCTTTTTCATCTCAAGAAATTCCTTGGTGGAAAACATTTCAACGAAGATGATAAGTGCAGATTTTGCTTTCATCACAGGTGGTATCATTCTTTGAGAAGATATACAAAAACTGGTTAGTAGGTTATTTAGGAGAGAGCTGGCGCAGTTTTTTGGGCATATATGGGAAAGGATAGGGAAAACGAGGCTAGATGGGGCGGTTCAAGGAGGAAAATGGGTTTATATGGGAGAGATAGGGAATACCAGGGCTGATGCTAGGCTAGACAAGGTTGAAGGAGGGAAATACGTTTATATGGAAGAGATAGTAGAGAGGTGTTAGACTAGACAGAGGTCGAGGAGTAGAGTAGGGTTTATATGAAAGGTATAGGAAAACGAGGAGGGGTGTTAGGTTAGACAGAGTTGAAGGGTAGAGCATGTCTTTTATATGAGAGAGGTAGGGAACAGGAGCAGGGGTGTTAGGCTAGACAGAGTTCGAGAAGTAGAGTATGGTTTATATGAAAGGTATAGGAAAACGAGGAGGGGTGTTAGGCTAGACAGAGTTGAAGGCTAGAGCATGTCTTGTATATGAGAGAGGTAGGGGAACAGGAGCAGCGGTGTTAGGCTAGACAGGGGTCAAGAAGTAGAGTATGGTTTATATGAAAGGTAGGGTAGAGCATGTCTTGTATATGAGAGAGGTAGGGAACAGGAGCAGGGGTGTTAGGCTAGACAGAGGTCAAGAAGTAGAGTATGGTTTTATATGAATGGTATAGGAAAACGAGGTGGACTGTTAGGCTAGTCAGAGTTGAAGGGTAGAGTATGTCCTTTATATGAGAGAGGTTGGGAACAGGAGGAGGGGTGTTAGGTTAGGAGAATTGAGTATGTGTTTATAAGGAGAGACGAGAAAACGGAGAGAGATCCTATGCTAGGATAGACAGGTGTTAAAGCTAGGTTAGATAGGAAACCAAGGAGTGATACTCAGCTAGAGGAGGGCAGGAGGAATGCGCTTTATGAGAGGTAGGGGATACGGGGAGTGGTGTTAGGCTAGACAGAGGTTGAGAGTAGAGTAGGCGTTTATATGTATGAGAAGTATAGAAGAGGAGGAGGGGTGTTAGGCTAGACAGAGGTCGAGGAGTAGAGTATGGTTTATATGAGAGGTGCAGGGAAACGAGGAGAGGAGTTAGGCTAGGCTAGGCAGAGGTAGAGGAGTAGAGTATGGTTTATATGAGAGGTATAGGGACACGCGGAGAGTCGGTAGGCTAGACAGATAGTGAAGCAGTAGGAATATGGACTTATATACAGGAGAGATAGGGAATAGGAGGGGAGGGGCGAAACTTTGAAAGCAACTTTAGACGTGAACTTAGTGGAAAGCTGTTTCATGTCAATGTTCTTGACGTGCCCATCACGTAACCCATTCAGGGAAAAGGGGGCCAGCAAAGGGAAAAAGGTGACTGCTCATGGAAAAAGGTGACCAGCAAAGGGAAAAAGGTAACCAGTAAAGGGAAAAATGTGAACAGCAAAGGGAAAAAGGTGACAGCATAGGGAAAAATCTGACCAGCAAAGGGAAAAAAGGTGACCAGCAAAGGGAAGAAAGGGACCAGCAAAGGGAAGAAAGGTGACCAGCAAAGGGAAAAACGTGACCAGCAAAAGGAAAAAGGTGACCAGCAAAGGGAAAAAAGGTGACCAGCAAAGGGAAAAAGGTGACCAGCAAAGGGAAAAAGGTGACCAGCAAAGGGAAAAAGGTGACCAGCAAAGGGAATAAGGTGACCAGCAAAGGGAAAAACGTGACCAGCAAAGGGAAAAACGTGACCAGCAAAGGGAAAAAGGTGACCAGCATAGGGAAAAACGTGACCAGCAAAGGGAAAAACGTGACCAGCAAAGGGAAAAAGGTGACCAACAAAGGGAAAAAGGTGACCAGCAAAGGGAAAAACGTGACCAGCAAAGGGAAAAATGTGGCCAGCAAAGGGAAAAATGTGACCAGCAAAGGGAAAAAGGTGACCAGGAAAGGGAAAAAGGTGGCCAGCAAAGGGAAAAAGGGGACCAGTAAAGGGTAAAAGGTGAGCAGTAAAGGGAAAAAAGATGACTAGTAAAGGGAAATAGGCGAGCAGCAAAGGGAAAAAGGTGACCAGCAAAGGGAAAAAGGTGACCAGCAAAGGGAAGAAGGTGACCAGGAAAGGGAAAAAGGGTAGGGAAAAGGTGACCCTCTCACGGGAAAAGCTAAACCACTCACACTAACAGGTAAGTAATTCAGCTAGTATTGCAAGAGGCTGACTGCATCATAGCAGTGTATGATTTCACAGGTAATTCAGTTAGTATCGTAGGTATTTAGGCTAATTCATCTAGTATCGCAGGAGGATAGATTCCAGGGGTTGGGTATAGCATAGTTTCGTATTTCACAGGTAACTCAGCTAGTATCGTAGGTATTTAGCATAATTCAAGCGTCATAGGTGTTTAGAGTAATTAAGCTAGCATTACAGGAGGGTAGTTTCCAGGGTTGGTTATAACGTAGTTTCGTATTTTACAGATAGTTCAGGTAAGTATTTGGGTAATCAGCATAGTTTCACAGATACTCGCGATAATTTCGATCAGAGATTTGTATCACAGCTATTTAAGGTAAATGCAGGTGATTCAGGCTGTATCAATGGTATTTGAGTCATTTTAACAGGTAATTCATCTAGTATCATTAATATTTGGGGCAAACCAGATAGTATCACAGGTGATCGTGCTAATTTAGAACAGGAATTCGTATCAGAGCTAGTTAAGGTAATTTCACATGATTCGGGTAATATCACAGGTATTTAAGTCATTTTAACAAGTAATTCAACTAGTATCACAGCTACTCATGGTAATATAGAGAGTAATTAGATTATAAACATTTCTCATCCAACGTTACAACAATTTATATACTTTTTTCTAAATCTTACAAACATATTATATGTTAAACAGTTATTGTACGATGCGGAGAGGGATAAACTGCATATTGGTTCACAAATTGAAAATATTTACGTCAACATACCTTTATTTTTTAGTTCATTGTAGATGTCTCTCCCCTTTTATCTAGGCTTGAGACTAGCACTAGGATTGCTCCTAATGGCAGGGTTACCACCTTCCCTTCCATCTTCTTCTTTCTTCATCAGGCGTCTGCTAGTTGCATACACAGCACACGGATAAACTTCATTTTTAAGATTGTAGACTGACCAGAAAATCTTCATCTTCGACTTACATTCCTTTAAGCACTGTTTGTAATACTGTAATGTCCATATGCATAGGTAGTTATTCCATCCTCAGCAATAATTCTTTTATCATCAAAGGGATTCAATGCAATTTTATTCACTTGCACTGTGGTAACAGCATGCTTTCGCGATAGGATTAGATTCATAGGTGTTCTGATGATTTCACAGGTTTTAAGACAGTCCGTATAGCTGTCAAACGAAATGTACTGCTTAATAGCGCTACGTTTTATGCCTTTAATCTTTTTTATCATTGAGCCTTGAATATCTAAGGCATACATCTTAGGACGTAGTCCAACAAAGCGTAGGATGATTTTGCTGTTAGCCTCATCTTTAAATTTTCCCAATATCTTCTTGTTCTGAGTAGAGTGGCATATATGATTGGCAGGGTAATCAGCTGTATCGAGATGCTCAAGAAAACGTAGCTTGTCCTGGTACACATCTTCAGTTGTAACACGATGAATGAATGAATCAGTGTCCATATACATAAGCTTCAGGTTTTCAGCTCCATAATAAGGCAACAACACGTCGTAATGGTAGTTATACATTAATGTCTTGGAGATGTCCAACACACTCATTCCAATGTATATAGGCTTGTTGAACACAATCTGACGAGAGGCCATATGTACAGCAGCTAGATTAGCAGCATATATCGTCCTGTCAATAAACGTAGGCTTGGCGATCAGCTTCTCTAGAGTTTTTTCATTGGTCACCAGTCGTATGTCCACACGACTACGCAGGTTCTCCATAGTTTTTCCAAACATGGCGTTGTTAAAGAGCTTGTGGAGATCCTTCTCGAAGTCATTTGCAGCTTGTTGTCGTAGCCTGTTGTTAAATTCCACATAAGGTTTCAACCATCGAGACTGTCGGAATTGTAGTACACGATGGATTTTTGTTAGTCGTAGTCCATGACTAAGAGCCTGCTTCAAAGCCATGTAATGCACTACATACTTCTTTCGAGGTCCAAGATGAGGTATCAGTTTCTTTGTAGATGCTTCCAATGGTTTCATACACTCAGGCAGGAAAGGTAAATCGTTGTGTAGATCGTGAAGTTCTGCAGGATATTCGATATCAACTTCTAATATGTACCCATCAGAATCATCTTCTTGTAGTCTTTCTAAGCTGATTTCTTCAGGCGAAACCCACTGAAATCCACCAAAAGGAAGGGCGTGACACATTGCCCAGCCATATTGGTTATTAGCGTCCTCGTATGTGATAAATTGGGTTGGTCTCTATATCTCATTCACCAAGTATGTAGGAGATATAAAGCTTCGATTTGTGGACAGCTTCCGATTCCTCAGTACAAGCTTGGATAAGTTGGTAAAAAATCTGACCTCATATCCTGAAACACTAAAGTACTTTGGAGAAGACAAATTGAAGTTGATGACCCGTAAGGGCGTATTTCCATATGATTTTGTTACGTCGTGGGATGCCCTGAACGAGACCTGCTTGCCTCCTAAGGACTCCTTCTACAATAGATTAAATGAAGAAGAAATTACTGATACTGACTACGATCATGCTAGAAATGTATGGGAGCTGTTTAATGTGAGAAACCTGGGAGAGTACAGCGATCTCTACTTAACCTCAGATGTACTACTCCTAGCCGATGTCTTTGAGACGTTCAGAGAGCAAACCCTCAAAACACACAAAGTTGATCCCGCGCATTATTTTACCTCTCCAGGACTTACATGGGACGCCATGTTGTTGTATACAGGAATTAAGCTGGAGCTGTTACAAGATTATGATCAACTACTCATGGTGGAATCAGGTATAAGAGGAGGTTTATGTCAAGTTTCCCATCGGTATGCAGAGGCTAATAACACTTATATGGAGAAGTTTGATCCTTCGAGACCAACCCAATTTATCACATACGAGGACGCTAATAACCAATATGGCTGGGCAATGTGTCACGCCCTTCCTTTTGGTGGATTTCAGTGGGTTTCGCCTGAAGAAATCAGCTTAGAAAGACTACAAGAAGATGATTCTGATGGGTACATATTAGAAGTTGATATCGAATATCCTGCAGAACTTCACGATCTACACAACGATTTACCTTTCCTGCCTGAGTGTATGAAACCATTGGAAGCATCTACAAAGAAACTGATACCTCATCTTGGACCTCGAAAGAAGTATGTAGTGCATTACATGGCTTTGAAGCAGGCTCTTAGTCATGGACTACGACTAACAAAAATCCATCGTGTACTACAATTCCGACAGTCTCGATGGTTGAAACCTTATGTGGAATTTAACAACAGGCTACGACAACAAGCTGCAAATGACTTCGAGAAGGATCTCCACAAGCTCTTTAACAACGCCATGTTTGGAAAAACTATGGAGAACCTGCGTAGTCGTGTGGACATACGACTGGTGACCAATGAAAAAACTCTAGAGAAGCTGATCGCCAAGCCTACGTTTATTGACAGGACGATATATGCTGCTAATCTAGCTGCTGTACATATGGCCTCTCGTCAGATTGTGTTCAACAAGCCTATATACATTGGAATGAGTGTGTTGGACATCTCCAAGACATTAATGTATAACTACCATTACGACGTGTTGTTGCCTTATTATGGAGCTGAAAACCTGAAGCTTATGTATATGGACACTGATTCATTCATTCATCGTGTTACAACTGAAGATGTGTACCAGGACAAGCTACGTTTTCTTGAGCATCTCGATACAGCTGATTACCCTGCCAATCATATATGCCACTCTACTCAGAACAAGAAGATACTGGGAAAATTTAAAGATGAGGCTAACAGCAAAATCATCCTACGCTTTGTTGGACTACGTCCTAAGATGTATGCCTTAGATATTCAAGGCTCAATGATAAAAAAGATTAAAGGCATAAAACGTAGCGCTGTTAAGCAGTACATTTCGTTTGACAGCTATACGGACTGTCTTAAAACCTGTGAAATCATCAGAACACCTATGAATCTAATCCTATCGCGAAAGCATGCTGTTACCACAGTGCAAGTGAATAAAATTGCATTGAATCCCTTTGATGATAAAAGAATTATTGCTGAGGATGGAATAACTACCTATGCATATGGACATTACAGTATTACAAACAGTGCTTAAAGGAATGTAAGTCGAAGATGAAGATTTTCTGGTCAGTCTACAATCTTAAAAATGAAGTTTATCCGTGTGCTGTGTATGCAACTAGCAGACGCCTGATGAAGAAAGAAGAAGATGGAAGGGAAGGTGGTAACCCTGCCATTAGGAGCAATCCTAGTGCTAGTCTCAAGCCTAGATAAAAGGGGAGAGACATCTACAATGAACTAAAAAATAAAGGTATGTTGACGTAAATATTTTCAATTTGTGAACCAATATGCAGTTTATCCCTCTCCGCATCGTACAATAACTGTTTAACATATAATATGTTTGTAAGATTTAGAAAAAAGTATATAAATTGTTGTAACGTTGGATGAGAAATGTTTATAATCTAATTACTCTCTATATTACCATGAGTAGCTGTGATACTAGTTGAATTACTTGTTAAAATGACTTAAATACCTGTGATACTACCCGAATCATGTGAAATTACCTTAACTAGCTCTGATACGAATTCCTGTTCTAAATTAGCACGATCACCTGTGATACTATCTGGTTTGCCCCAAATATTAATGATACTAGATGAATTACCTGTTAAAATGACTCAAATACCATTGATACAGCCTGAATCACCTGCATTTACCTTAAATAGCTGTGATACAAATCTCTGATCGAAATTATCGCGAGTATCTGTGAAACTATGCTGATTACCCAAATACTTACCTGAACTATCTGTAAAATACGAAACTACGTTATAACCAACCCTGGAAACTACCCTCCTGTAATGCTAGCTTAATTACTCTAAACACCTATGACGCTTGAATTATGCTAAATACCTACGATACTAGCTGAGTTACCTGTGAAATACGAAACTATGCTATATCCAACCCCTGGAATCTATCCTCCTGCGATACTAGATGAATTAGCCTAAATACCTACGATACTAACTGAATTACCTGTGAAATCATACACTGCTATGATGCAGTCAGCCTCTTGCAATACTAGCTGAATTACTTACCTGTTAGTGTGAGTGGGTTAGCTTTTCCCGTGAGAGGGTCACCTTTTCCCTACCCTTTTTCCCTTTGCTGGTCACCTTTTTCCCTTTGCTGGTCACCTTTTTCCCTTTGCTGCTCGCCTATTTCCCTTTACTAGTCATCTTTTTTCCCTTTACTGCTCACATTTTACCCTTTACTGGTCCCCTTTTTCCCTTTGCTGGTCACATTTTTCCCTTTGCTGGTCACATTTTTCCCTTTGCTGGCCACGTTTTTCCCTTTGCTGGTCACGTTTTTCCCTTTGCTGGTCACCTTTTTCCCTTTGCTGGTCACCCTTTTCCCTTTGTTGGTCACATTTTTCCCTTTGCTGGTCACGTTTTTCCCTTTGCTGGTCACGTTTTTCCCTATGCTGGTCACCTTTTTCCCTTTGCTGGTCACGTTTTTCCCTTTGCTGGTCACCTTTTTCCCTTTGCTGGTCACCTTTTTCCCTTTGCTGGTCACCTTGTTCCCTTTGCTGGTGACATTTTTTCCCTTTACTGGTCACCTTTTTCCCTTTGCTGGTCACGTTTTTCCCTTTGCTGGTCACCTTTTTCCCTTTGCTGGTCACCTTTTTTCCCTTTGCTGGTCACCTTTGTTCCCTTTGCTGTGCAGATTTTTCCCTATGCTGTCACCTTTTTCCCTTTGCTGTTCACATTTTTCCCTTTACTGGTTACCTTTTTCCCTTTGCTGGTCACCTTTTTCCATGAGCAGTCACCTTTTTCCCTTTGCTGGCCCCATTTTCCCTGAATGGGTTACGTGATGGGTACGTCAAGAACATTGACATGAAACAGCTTTCCACTAAGTTCACGTCTAAAGTCGCTTTCAAAGTTTCGCCCCTCCCCTCCTATTCCCTATCTCTCCTGTATATAAGTCCATATTCCTACTGCTTCACTATCTGTCTAGCCTACCGACTCTCCGCGTGTCCCTGTACCTCTCATATAAACCATACTCTACTCCTCTACCTCTGCCTAGCCTAGCCTAACTCCTCTCCTCGTTTCCCTGCACCTCTCATATAAACCATACTCTACTCCTCGACCTCTGTCTAGCCTAACACCCCTCCTCCTCTTCTATACTTCTCATACATATAAACGCCTACTCTACTCTCAACCTCTGTCTAGCCTAACACCACTCCCCGTATCCCCTACCTCTCATAAAGCGCATTCCTCCTGCCCTCCTCTAGCTGAGTATCACTCCTTGGTTTCCTATCTAACCTAGCTTTAACACCTGTCTATCCTAGCATAGGATCTCTCTCCGTTTTCTCGTCTCTCCTTATAAACACATACTCAATTCTCCTAACCTAACACCCCTCCTCCTGTTCCCAACCTCTCTCATATAAAGGACATACTCTACCCTTCAACTCTGACTAGCCTAACAGTCCACCTCGTTTTCCTATACCATTCATATAAAACCATACTCTACTTCTTGACCTCTGTCTAGCCTAACACCCCTGCTCCTGTTCCCTACCTCTCTCATATACAAGACATGCTCTACCCTACCTTTCATATAAACCATACTCTACTTCTTGACCCCTGTCTAGCCTAACACCGCTGCTCCTGTTCCCCTACCTCTCTCATATACAAGACATGCTCTAGCCTTCAACTCTGTCTAGCCTAACACCCCTCCTCGTTTTCCTATACCTTTCATATAAACCATACTCTACTTCTCGAACTCTGTCTAGCCTAACACCCCTGCTCCTGTTCCCTACCTCTCTCATATAAAAGACATGCTCTACCCTTCAACTCTGTCTAACCTAACACCCCTCCTCGTTTTCCTATACCTTTCATATAAACCCTACTCTACTCCTCGACCTCTGTCTAGTCTAACACCTCTCTACTATCTCTTCCATATAAACGTATTTCCCTCCTTCAACCTTGTCTAGCCTAGCATCAGCCCTGGTATTCCCTATCTCTCCCATATAAACCCATTTTCCTCCTTGAACCGCCCCATCTAGCCTCGTTTTCCCTATCCTTTCCCATATATGCCCAAAAAACTGCGCCAGCTCTCTCCTAAATAACCTACTCTGGTTTGCCGTTACAAGTGCCTGAAAATGGCGGTGACTATGGAGAAGTAGTGTAAGGTGTAGGGTAATGAATGCTAATAAAGTATTTGGGATATGTTTTTATTTTTTAAAACGTTATAGGTGCTTGCTTTAAAAACACGCCTCGTTCAACACCATTTATTCGGACATTATTAGCAATGAGAATTGACTATCAGGAATGAGGAATACAAAGGAAGCATTGGCATGAACAAAGAAGTAACATATTGTTTCTTACTCGTTTAATTTTGTGAAGAGTAAACATGATTACTCGATAAACTAACGCAGAAAACTAGAATATAGCTGATCTGGTAGTGAATGAATGGCGAATTATTTTAAGTTTATTACAATTAAAACCTATAATCGTGACAGAAGTAAGTAGATTTAGTTAATTTCTATTGCAGGCGGCATTGTTGAAGTAGCGTTTAACTCCTGTCCTTACTGCATACGGCACCACAGGCGGTGGACACTGATGATTCATAAAATAAAACAATTGCGAAAGGAATTATTCCACTCAGCAAGGAAACGTTCCAGGTCTAAGTTTAAGGTACCTTCCCGACATTTTCCGGAAATGGCTACGGAAAACCTGGAAGAGGCATCAGTCAGGGTGGACCATATGGGCGGGAATAGCGGTTGACATATGTTGTATTCACATAAAGTGTTCAACAGAAGCAGACACTTCTAACGTTCCCTATTCCGCAAATCATACATAAGCGAAAGAGACAGATATGGTAGATTTTGGTAGAGCGCTGCAGGCAAAGGAAATTATTCCAAAAACCAATGTTTACTTTTCGACTAAACTCGAGACTTCTATCGCAAGTCATGGCAGCATATTTTATTCTGTAATGATAAAATCCTCCACATATCCTGATACATGGAAACCTCTGATGTCTTATCGACAGCGAAGGGTGGGCCTGTGTTAAAGCTTCAACACAATGATAACAGGATCTTGCATCTACTGATTAAAACTTAATATCACAGGGAAACATAATTTTATTACAAAGCTTTTCTGTATACATTAAGTGGGGAGAAGCGATATTGCCAGCTTAAGCAACGATGATGCAGAGGTTCTTCGAGGTGGCATTGGACACGTTAAGCGCCAGAGCGGTTCTTGCGGCCCACCGCCACGTGACCGCCACGTTTCTGGACCAATTTAAGATTTCTAAAAGCCAGCGGTCCACTAAAGGATTGAGGTTTACCTACAAAATGGATCTCTGTGGTTCTTATTTAAGCATTACTTCTACAGGGGTTGGAGTTAATATACCTGGAGGTCTAAATTTCAATATACGAAATATTGTCATCAGGAACAAAATATTTTTATTAACTGGTTTATATAGTCAGGCAATAGCACCAATAATTCCAGCAAGCAAGGCTTAATTAGTATTCCTGTCAAAGAATGAGTTTAGTTCTAACACTCAAAGTATACAAAATATAGAGTCAGAAATGTTTTGTCTTTAGCTTTTAATTATGAAATTAGCCAGGCATGTCAAGCAAACATGAGGTTTTCTATGGTATTCTTCATAGTAGGTGATTACTTTCTTGACTATTACTTTATACGTTTCTTGTAACTTCTTTATAGCGACCTTTACAGATTACAAATAGGGCCGCCAAACCAACAATACACGAAATTTATCATACAAGCAACGGAGGCGCTCTGAGTGAAAAAAATCAGATCTACTTCAATGAATCATACATTTGCTAAAAATTACCGCGGACCGCTATACAAAATTGCTTGTGTGGGAGCACCAAAATTATTTTTATAATAACCGCCTATAAAGTCCTCTATAAAACTAATCTTTGCAGTAAGTTAATATTTAAAGTGCCCTTTATCGACTTCTGGGAAAAAAGTTGTAACGGTCCGTGGGAAAATTTCATCAAATTTCTACTGGCGTTCAACGTGTTAACATAGCCCAGAGATTACTATTAAGTTTGTTATCGTGTTATGTGCAGGATGTGTTCAATGTCGTTAATCTTGGTTTAAACCCAAAATCAAAATACAATGCAAGTTCCAATTTAATGAATTTACGCCCTTCGTGTTTTAAAATTCCTATACTTAAGCATTAATTGGTAAACTATATTGTATCTTTCAGCAGGTGTGTTTTGAAAATTCTGTGATAAAGCTCATTTATCCCGAAAAATTGGTTCTCATGCGAAACCGTGCGACAATTTTGAAGCCGTACCCTTTTGCTTCAAATTTTGATGCTGCTATCTCGAAGTGGCATCCATTTAGTTAACATTTAATGTTACCTGTTTTGTTGTTGAGTTATACGTTATCGCTACCTCCTAGCTTGTTCTGCGTTGTCTAGTCCACCAGCTGCTTCCGTCGTATAGCTACGAGTTCTTTGTCTTAGGGTATGCGCGAGTGTAATGTGAAAGAATAACACCAGTTTAGTTAGCTGATAAACTTTAATGTTGACCAAAATATTCTAGTTTGAATGGAGTCGCCGACTGTTGAATTAAAGAATTAAATTATTTCTATAACAACGGAGCAAGCGTCAGTTGCCGTAAGTAGCAGAAATTATACTCGGAAAAATCCCTCACAACAGCCCCTAATTCTTTCCAACTCAAGTGCGTCACTGGGCGCAACGCAACTTAAAATGAAGAAAGAGTAATCACACGAGTAAGTCACATGATTAAGTAAATTTGATTTAGAATGCACGCTCTTTTCTCAATTTAAGCTCCACCTACCTATCATTACCCATACCAACGCTCCTACTTATGCGGTCCAATCCTAAAACTCTACGTATGCGTATTTGAAACTATTTCTATGCGGTGCCTTGTTCAATCTCGGAATTACATTACCCCTTCTAATTTACAGAATTCCTGTCTACGTGACTTGTCAAATGTACTGAACTCAACCCTGCATTCCAGGAATCTTTACGCTAATGAGATCTCTACTCGGCTGTTACTAATATCTTTCCTTAACACGACTCGCTAATGACCTTTTCCTCCGGACAAATTCTTAACTTAGACTTATTACATTATACATTGATTTAATACACAAACTATTTATTGCAATTACTTCTCTTACTATTACTTCTTTATTTAATTATGTATACATTTCTGTCAATAATTACGGTAACATATGAAAACCTCTCCGTATGTATATTCAGTAGGGTAGAATTGAGAGTTCTGGCGCAGTTAATTTATGCATGGCTATTCATATGCAAATGAGCTCCCCCACCTCCTCTCCCCCACCCCCCCTGTGCCTTGGTAGTTTTAGTTGCAGCTGCGGTCGTAAATCATGTTGAGTACAATGGAGGCTTGGCAGTTAAGCAATTAAGGCTGTCAATCAACTGTCAAAACGAACAAAGGGGTCATAAATTTAAGGTTCTGTAACAAAGGCGAGATGTTTTTCCTACCCATTCCACATCCGGCCACTTCTGCACCTGGTCAGTTACCCACTCCACTCCTATTGTTCTCGAACACGTGGTAACCCAATAACAAAGCCGGTCCCTTTCCATTGTGTAAGAGATTCTATTGTGTGTGCCTTTCTATTGTCCTTGGCAAGCATTCTTTAGAAAGACCACCTGCAGCGTTCCCATCCCAATAACAAAGCCTGACCCTTTCCATTGTGTAAGAGATTCTATTGTCCTTGGCAAGGCTAGTTTAGAAAGACACCTGCAGCGTTCCCATTGTTTGGCCACCTGCTAGTTTAACAAAAGAATTCGAGGGTTGCTTTATACTCGTCCTGTCCTTGTTTGTGTGAAAGAGAGAGAACCTTGTTTACCAACTCTGCGTGACGTCATACTTTAGAAAGACACCTGCTCCATAACAAAGCCTGACCCTTTCCATTGTGTAAGAGATTCTATTGTGTGTGCCTTTCTATTGTTCTTGGCAAGGCTAGTTTAGAAAGACACCTGCAGCGTTCCCATTGTTTGGCCACCTGCTAGTTTAACAAAAGAATTCGAGGGCTGCTTTATACTCGTCCTCTCCTTGTTTGTGTGAAAGAGAGAGAAACTTGTTTACCAACTCTGCGTGACGTCATAGTCGGCCATCATGATTTTGCCTGAGGGAGTTCTCTCCGATGTTTTACGATCTCCTACGAATATACCCGAGCATAGTTAACAAGCATTCTGTTTCAGCCAACGACTCCGAAAAAGCGCCTAATATCCATTACATTACGTGCATTAAACCTCTGAGTGATATCCATAGATCGGTGTTCGATTCTTACTGTAATCAAAAGTTTATTGCTAATGAGAAATTAATGATTGATATTATTATATCATTACCCTAATTAATAAAAAGGCGTTCAGAGAATTCTAGCTCGAGTCTTACCAAGTGAAACTCTAACGCGTAATAACTATTAAACTATGCAAGGTCAGATTAAAAAAATGTATTTATCAATTATAATTTAATTTTTATATATCATTACCCTAATTAATGAAAGGGTGTTCAGAGGGTTCTAGCTCGAATCTTACCCAACGAAACTCTAATGCTTAATAAATATTAAACTATGCAAGGTCAGATTTAAAAATGTATTTATCAAATATAATTTTTTTATACATCATTACCCTGATTAATGAAAGAGCGTACAGAGGACCCTAGTTCGAATCTTACGCAGCGAAACTCTAATGCTTAATAAATATTAAACTATGTAAGGTCAGATTAAAATGTATTTGACAAATATAATTTAATTTTTATATATCATTACAATAATTAATAAAAAGGGTGTTCAGAGGCTCCTAGATCGAATCTACGAAACTCTAATGCTCAATAACTATTAAACTATGCATGGATAGATTAAAATGTATTTAACGAATATAATTTAATTAATGAAACGGTGTTCAGGGGGTCCTAGATCGAATCTGCGAAACGCTATAATAACTATTAAACTATGCGAGTATTGGGCGGCCAGATTAAGACGTGTTTAACAAATATAATTTAATATACACGACATTACAATGTTTAACGAGCTGTATTGTTAGGAACCCAGAGGTCCATAGTTCGAATCCTACCCTGCGAAACGTTATAATAACTATTAAAATATTGAAGCAGGGGGCGGTCGGATTAAAATTGCATTTAGCAAATATCATTCTTTATATTAAACCCTGATGCATACTTAGATATCCCGAAGCCTAGACAACATTCTTTCTTCTTCTCCTCTCTTTTTCTTTCTATCTCTTTCTTTCTCCACGACTTGTACACATTCAGGCGTTCACATATACACGAGCACTTGTACACACATCAGCAAACATACACTGGTGCACGCATGCAAGCACATACACACACGCACCCACGCAGGGACATACACCAGCACATACACACACATGCACATACATACACCAGCACATACACACACACATGCACATACATACAACAGTACACACACACATACATACACCAGTACACACACGCATTCACGCACCTCATGCGTATACATACATACACCAGTGCTCTTACACTCACGCATTCACGCACCTCATACGTATACATACATACACCAGTGCTCTTACACTCACACATACATATACATGGACACACACACACACGCGTGCAAGCACATATGCCTGTTCACTTAATGAAATGAAATGAGAAATGAGCTGAGAACGTCGTGTGAATGTTAACAAAGCATGAACCTGCAGGGGAACAAAGAATGAGTAGAGGAAATCATGTGAGTGTATAGTGAAACAAAGAATGAGGGTAAAGTCGTATGAATGTTTATGTAAGAAGAATGTGTGGCGAAAATCATGTGAATGTTAATGGAAGCAAAGAATGTGAAGAGAAAGTCATGTGAATGTTAACAGAGCATGAACCTGTAGGTGGAACAAAGAATGAGTAGAGGAAATCATGTGAGTGTATAGTGAAACAGAATGAGGGGAAAATCGTATGAATGTTTACAAAGAAGATGTAGAGAAAATCATATAAATGTTACAGAAGAATGTGTGTTGAGAATATCATGTGAATGTAAAGCACAGATTAGAAAATATGATGCTCTTTGTAACGAATCGTCTTTCATGTACTGTAACGTTTAAATAAAATTAAATGTATTGTAAAAGCCAACAGTGATTTTGTATAGTTATTTAAAACTCACCTTGCATTGCCCCGTTTTGATATGTGCTGAATGTGTAGACGGTCTGTAGGTCACGTTGCTTTTAAAGCTCTTTAAAACTTGAATGTAAAGTTAATAAGTACACAACAGTTCAAACATGGGACAGATGTCTGTTTATATAGGGATCTAAACCCCCTCCAGGCGATGCCTGCACGTCATCATGGCTGTGATGCTTACACGTCACGTGATTATTGCAGCCAATGACATCATCTCTTGCTACGCATGCGCAGAGGCCCTCAGCACTCCTATCCCTGCTTGGTTCACTTCATCTCCCTCTCTCTCGCTCTCTCTCTCTCCCTCTCTCGCTCTCTCTCACACAGAGTACATCCATAATGTCGTTACACAAAGCTGCATGTAGTTAAAGCATCAATCTAAGTGATGTATTCTAGAGTACGGGGGAAAATCAGTGAAGTCATTGAAAGATCGGGATTCGAACTAGGGGCAACTGATTGAAAATTATATACAGCATTAATTGCTCATTGTATGAGCTATCAAACATGCTTTCGTCTACAGCTCTATCTCTGCTAGTTTCTGCGATAATTGAGATTTAAACTTAAGGATCGAACCCTGGACGTCAGGTACCCTAATATACACCCGCAAGATATTATCTGATGACATAAACGTAATAGGTTTATTTGGTGCCTTTGTCTTAATTATTTACTGTTATTAAATTTATAAGTAAACTTCATTGAATCGGTATTCGAACTCAGAACGCCAGAAACAAAATTATTTATAATATTAGTTTGATGTGTTTAAAAGACCTGTATGCAGTTGCAACATTGATCTAAGTGATATATTCTAGAACACAGTGGAAAATTAAGGAAGTCACTGAAAGATCGGGATTCGAGCTAGGGACACTGATTGGAAATTATATAAAGCATTAATTGTTCATCGTAGGAACTAAAAATCGTGCTTTGGTCCGCACCTTAATCCCTGCTAGTTTCTGAGATAATTGATATTTTAAAGTTAAGGATCGAACCCATGACACCTGGACTCTAATATACATGCACAAGAAACGAGCTAATGGCATAAAAGTAATAAAGTTTATTTACTGTCTTTATTTTAATTAGTTTTGGAGTTATTAGAAGACCGGTTTCGAGCAAATCGTAAATGGAGCCTTGCATCCCGAGCTATAATTAGTTTTTATTGCATCATTTTGTCTCTTTTCATTCAGGACATGCGCGTGAGTTGGTGTGTGCGTGTGTGGGTTGGTGCTGTTGGATTTAAGTGAACAGGCATATGTGCTTGCACGTGTGTGTGTGTCCATGTATATGTATGTGTGAGTGTAAGAGCACTGGTGTATGCATGTATACGCATGAGGTGCGTGAATGCGTGTGTGTACTGGTGTATGTATGTGTGTGTGTCTGTGTGTACTGTTGTATGTATGTGCATGTGTGTGTATGTGCTGGTGTATGTATGTGCGTGTGTGTATGTGCTTGCGTGTGTGCGTGTGTGCGTGTGTGTACTTACATGTGCGTGTATGCGTGTGTGCACTGGTGTATGTGTGTGCATGTGTGTGTGCCCATGTATATGTATGTGTGTAAGAGCACTGGTGTATGTATGTATACGCAGGAGTTGTGTGAATGCGTGTATGTGCGTGTGTGTGTACTATTGTATGTATGTGAGTGTGTGTGCGTGTGTGTGCATGCGTGCACCAGTGTATGTTTGCTGATGTGTGTACAAGCGCTCGTGTATATGTGAACGCCTGAATGTGTACAAGTCGTGGAGAAAGAAAGAGATAGATAGAAAGAAAAAGAGAGGAGAAGAAGAAAGAATGTTGTCTAGGCTTCGGGATATCTAAGTATGCATCAGGGTTTAATATAAATAATTATAGTTGTTAAATGCAATTTTAATCCGACCGCCCGCTGCTTCAATAACTTAATAGTTATTATAGCGTTTCGCAGGGCAGGATTCGAACTATGGACCTCTGGTTCCTAAGAATACAGATCGTTAAACATTGTAATGTCGTGTATATTGAATTATATTTGTTAAACACATTTTAATCTGGTCGTGCATAGTTTAATATTTATTAAGCATTAGAGTTTCGCAGATTCGATCTAGGACCCCTTGAACAACCTTTTATTAATTATTGTAATGATATATAAAAATTAAATTATATTCGTTAAACATGTTTTAATCTGGCCGCGCAATACTCACATAGTTTAATAGTTATTAAGCATTAGAGATTCGCTGGGTAAGATTTGATCTAGAACCCTCTGAACACCCTTTTTATTAATTATTGTAATGATATATAAAAATTATATTTGTTAAATGCATTTTAATGTGACCTTGCATAGTTTAATATTTATTAAGCATTAGAGTTTCGTTGGGTAAGATTCGAGCTAGAACCCTCTGAACGGTCTTTCATTAATTAGGGTAATAATGTATAAAAAATTAAATTATAATTGATAAATACATTTTTTAATCTGTTGGTGCATAGTTTAATAGTTATTACGCATTAGAGTTTCACTTGGTAAGACTCGAGCTAGAATTCTCTGAACGCACTTTTATTAATTAGGGTAATGATATAATAATATCAATCATTAATTTCTCATTAGCAATAAACTCTTGATTACAGTAAGAATCGAACACCGATCTATGGATATCACTCAGAGGTTTAATGCACGTAATGAAATGTATATTAAGCGCTTTTTTCGGAGTCGTTGGCTGAAACAGAATGCTTGTTAACTATGCTCGGGTATATTCGTAGGAGATCGTAAAACATCGGAGAGAACTCCCTCAGGCAAAATCATGATGGCCGACAATGACGTCACACAGAGTTGGTAAACAAGTTTCTCTCTCTTTCACACAAACAAGGACAGGCCGAGTATAAAGCAATCCTCGAATTCTTTTGTTAAACTAGCAGGTGGCCAAACAATGGAAACGTCGCAGGTGTCTTTCTAAACTAGCCTTGCCAAGAACAATAGAAAGGCACACACAATAGAATCTCTTACACAATGGAAAGGGTCAGGCTTTGTTATGGAGCAGGTGTCTTTCTAAAGTATGACGTCACGCAGAGTTGGTAAACAAGTTTCTCTCTCTTTCACACAAACAAGGACAGGACGAGTATAAAGCAGCCCTCGAATTCTTTTGTTAAACTAGCAGGTGGCCAAACAATGGGAACGCTGCAGGTGTCTTTCTAAACTAGCCTTGCCAAGGACAATAGAAAGGCACACACAATAGAATCTCTTACACAATGAAAAGGGTCAGGCTTTGTTATTGGGATGGGAACGCTGCAGGTGGTCTTTCTAAAGAATGCTTGCCAAGGACAATAGAAAGGCACACACAATAGAATCTCTTACACAATGGAAAGGGACCGGCTTTGTTATTGGGTTACCACGTGTTCGAGAACAATAGGAGTGGAGTGGGTAACTGACCAGGTGCAGAAGTGGCCGGATGTGGAATGGGTAGGAAAAACATCTCGCCTTTGTTACAGAACCTTAAATTTATGACCCCTTTGTTCGTTTTGACAGTTGATTGACAGCTTTAATTACCTAACTGTCAAGCCTCCATTGTACTCAACATGATTTACGACCGCAGCTGCAACTAAAACTACCAAGGCACAGGGGGGGTGGGGGAGAGGAGGTGGGGGAGCTCATTTGCATATGAATGGCCATGCATAAATTAACTGCGCCAGAACTCTCATACCAAGGAGCTGGAGGTGGGGGGAGAAGAGGTGGGGGAGCTCATTTGCATATGAATAGCCATGCATAAATTAACTGCGCCAGAACTCTCAATTCTACCCTACTATATTCCCTCTTTCTTCTACCTCAGTGTAAATAGAACTACGAAGTAAAGCACTTTTTAATTGATTTCAAATGTTGAAATCTTGAGCTGTATAAAAAAATCCTCCAAATGAATTGTCACTTTGGACCAGATGAGAGCTAAACAACAATTAGTTAAAATGCACTACTGAATGGTGCAACAGACACAATATATTAGTCGATATGCACTAACATCTTAGTAGCGAGTAACGTATTTAGTGGGTGATTTTATAACTTAGGAAATGTTCCGTGCCCATATTAAAGGTTGCCAACGTCAGGTTTTCCATGAATTTCATGGTGAGCAAAATGTTGCGTCCGCGGTAGTTGAAAAACTCAGAATGTGTTTAGGTCTAATACCAAAATATTATCTAATAATTTGTACACGATGTATTGTGAATTCAACTGCGTGAATACGCCTAATATACAATGTTAACATCTTGAAAAGAGAAAATGTAACATTTAAAACGTAGAGACCAATAATTCACTTCGAATAACTGAATGACGCAGCTACATGTCTATACTGCTAACGTTGCTTTCCAAACGGAAATTAATTTTGTTTATTTTTCTACTTTAAATCGGATACGGTGTACAGGCCTGCACTATATGGTATTACACCACTGTTTGTGACGACCAGAGAAAACGTTTTGTAAAGTATTACCGCAATAACGGCATTTACTGTGTATTTACTCAGTGCCGCTGAGTATTAATTATGTAGATTTCGATTATTGATCCATATATAGAGTTTTAAAAGGAAAAAAATTTGGATAGGAATTTATGGGACTTTGAAGCCAGGCAGAAGTTATCCGAAAATAGTTTTAAAGCCCTAAAGGGCTGAGAGCCAGCCCGAGTGTAGCTGTATGTGTTAACACTCGGATGGGGGACCCGGGTGGATATATACCGACAATGTTAAAATTCCCAAATTCAAGATACACTTTCTCTGTAATCATTAACCCCGTATCTGCCAAACGTTAACAACACGTAATATGGAACTTACAGAGTTCAACATTGAGGTTTTCTTATAAAAATATTCAGTAAAGTGTAATCAGTTTTATGAACAGTTATATTTATGAATCAGCTTTATCAATGTTTGTTACCCAAAATAATACTAATATTCTCCTATCTTCAGTACTAGAAGATTTCTCAAAATGGCAGAGTTAAAGTCTGTAAAACATACTGACTTGAACCATCAATGTATAATAGTTTGAGTGAATGGTTTTATGCACCAAAAAATGTAGTTCTGAAATATGGAGCGTAAAAATAATGTACCTCGTTTTAATGCATTCCAGCACCCAAGGAGGTAATGTCGGGATAATATTTCAGTTTTTCTTCAAGTTTCCTCTATAAACTTTTTCTGTGCCTTCTTTTATTCCATTTTAAAACATCCTGAGCCCTTTCTGCATTCCTAATTCTCTCTACGTCAATCCAAAGCTTCGACTTGATAATGTAATGACTTGGTTTCAGTGTCAATCTTTTGAAAACTTAACGCTTGATAACATTATCCCTGTTGTGTGCTATAAATGCATCATAAACGAAGGCGTAATGTATTTAAAATAGTTTTTAGGAATGCGAGTAAAAACAATATTATATACACTTGCATTGAAGTTTTATAGTGAAGGCAGCTTTCCAATAGCCGTAGATTAGAAACCTACCTGCTCTTTTTCATCCACAACAGCAATATATAAGCAGGTTTATGTTGATATAACTCCCCTCAAAGCTGTAATTTGTTATATTTACATCATGTAACTGGAACTTTATTGAACTTAAACTGACCAACACAACGACCTCCAAATAAAACATGACTAATGCCATTTACTTTCCCCATAGTATCAAGCAACCTTTATTCAAGATATTTCTTTCTACAACGCTTAGTTTTGGAAATATTGTACAGTCTCAACTTAAATGCTCTATCCTATATACAATGTGTTAAACCTTGAATTTCCATTGCACCACTTTTTCCCTGAAATTGGCTGTACATCTCTTTTTTTGGGGGGGGAGGTCCTGAGGGCATATACAGTATGTGAAAATTAGCAACATCAGTTACTTTATCCCCATTGGTAGCTGATGTCACATCATTGCGAAATTGATGTCCTCGTTTCTCATAATCCGTTAAGGATACAGTTAGATCTCTAATTTGTGAGTTTTACTCTTATTTTCTGCCACCCCAATGGATCTTATACTTTCTTGGTTTATATGGTCTAGTCAAAATTCTATATAACTGGCATAATGTCCAAACTTTGTTACAGGATTTCGTAACTTAATCACACCACACAACATTTCACTGGCAAAGGTTATGCTGCCTATAGAACATTGCCTATATACTAACCTAATATTTATCTCAAAGAGCTTGCTTACGTGAATAGAATTACAATAAAGAAAAGCACCTCATGATCACAGCTACTGCATGCTAGCTGTGTTTTACATGCAAGACCAATATGACGTTTTACAGATAAGCCCACCTCCATCACAGTATTTACGATTAATATGATTTTAAAAACTGTTGATTATTTCATTAGAATTGGTTTTACAACTATCTTTCCAAATTTTTAGAAAAACGTCAAGAAATTGTAGGTATATCACTATTGATTAAACATGGAATAGTCACATTATTTATATTTTCTTCGCCATGTGGTGTCAGTTCCTGCACATCACTTTACATTTCTATTTTCCCACGTTCTTCTGTTTTCTATTACTGTGTTCTGGCATAATAATAACACAAAGACCTGATTTACACTTAGCACTGCTGCAGATTGATGAAATATTTACTTTTTTCGCTTCAGTAGAAAGAAAAACATACGTTTGTATTTATTTATAGAATATAATGATAATCACTGAAACTATTTGAAGGGCCTCGCCTACAAAAAGCAACACCATTATAAAATTGATAAGAAAGAGCGACATGGACCTAAAACATTACACCATTTTAAATGGAAAATCTATAGTATTTTTATTATGTAAAACAAAAAAATATTTGTTATCCATTTTTGCCATTTTTGAGGGCCAGCCGAAGCGTATGTGTTACCACCCGTATAAGATTTTGCATGCAGAAGATAGGATAAAGATAGTTGCGTTGTGATTAGTGTTTTGAGGTAGGGGAGGGATGTGTGCTCCTACGACTGCCAATATAGTGCGATTTGAAGCCGCACGGCTCCTGAATAGGTAAGTTACCTGGAGGGCCTACACGTCGTGCGTGGAAGCCGATAATACTTAAAGCGATGACTTCTGGATTGATAATTCCCCCAAAGAGCTATGAAACTGTTACCGCAACGGCAATAATAAAATCCAAAACAAAATCATATCTAAATCTATGGTTTGAATTTGACATTATAAGCTTCAAATATTCCTCAAACTAATTGAAATAGCTCCGTTCCTAGGTAAGGAATGTGAGTGTGGTAAACAGTCACAGAATTATCCACCCTGGCTCCTTGTTTCATGTTGCACCTATGAAAGAGATAAGGCTTAGAGAAGTATTCTCACGGAGGAGAAGCCAACACAAAACAGATGGATCAGAATCCTCTATTTTGTGCCGCTGGGACCATAGCAGCCATGTGTCTACGGCCATGCTAAACATCACACAGGCATGAAGCATAAGAGAATTTTGAGAACTTGTTACAGGCCAAGCCTTAAGTGGACAGTAATCCCGGAATTGAGCATGTGGTACAGGAGACAATTTGCCACTGTGTCCTGTTAACAAGACGTCACGGATGCGTCTTATTGAACTTCACGTCCCAGGTGATTGAATGTCTACAATCAATCCTTCAAAGCAAGGTGCAGTGGCAAATGGTACTGCTGGCTCATGACACAAACAGAGCTAACCAATGGGGGTATTCATCGCAGTTGTTTACATGGTAACAGAAGTAGGCAGGAACGCACAATACTATATGCTTGAATAAAAATCAGCCATTTTCTTTTTCTTTTATAGATTTATCAGCGCACTAACCAATTTCTTACATTTTTATGTCTATGATATGTTTAATTCATAATTGAAAAGGCATTATTTCAAATGCACAGTAGAAAAATATTTCAGTATAAGTGTGATTGAATTATGAAATAGTGAATGTCCACTCTGCCTATGGCATCTCTATTGCCTTACTGTGTTTCGGCACGAACACTTATCCTCCGTGAGCACTTTCACCACGTTCAAGTATACCGCGTGAGGCTTCTCATCCTGCGGATTGCTAACTAGGCAACCCTTCATTTTACAGACGGTGCAAAGTGCAGGTGCTGACACCGCATTCACCAGACCGTTGATTAGGGCTACGGTAGTGCTCGTTATTAACGTGCTCTAGTAGCGCAATAGTTAACATGTTGGAAGGTCATGGTGAAGGTTGGAAGTTTAAATCACGCCTGCTGCAATAAATGAGCTTTTTCTTTTATTAATTTCTGTTCATGTTTCGAGAGCGTTCTAGCAAATGATGATTTCTTTCCGAATGCACTATAAAGTGGATTTGCCTATAAATACGAAGTTCCAGGCATTCGTGGTCTCTGTGGGACAAGGTCTTCGAAAAGAGGGTATTTGGACATGCCGTTAGTATACGAGGAAACGCAGCAGAATGCAACGGAGGCACGTCGTCTATACCAACAGATGTTTCCGCAGAGAACACTTCCTACAGATCACACGTTTTTCGAGTTGCGAACCGCCTTCTGGAATCAGGGACAGTGCACAAGACACCTCATACACGAAGAGATCATCCTGTCTGTGACCAAGCAACAACGGGTGTGTGATTATGTCATTCAGCAATCGCATTCAGTACGAGGGACATTCACAGGCATTTTAATATTAGCCAATCTTCCGCGTGGAGAATAGTATACCATGCAAAGTTTCACCCTTATCATCTTCAACTACACCAGCAGCCACTGCAGCCGGACCATGAATGGAGAGTGGCATTCGCTAGATGGATCGTACGATAAACTGAACAAGATCCACATTTTTTGGCAACTGCGTTATTTACAGACGAAGCAGGGTTCCACAACACAGGCCATGTAAATCGCCACAACGTGCATTACTGGAGCACTGTAAACCCACACTGAATGCGAAAGGCGACCTTACACGTCCGATGGAGTTTCAATGTTTGGGTTGGTATATGCGGTGATCATCGAATAGGCCCGTATTTTTATGCTGGCCAACTCCTGGGAATCGCTACATCCACTTTTTACAACACCAGCTGCCTACTCTACTGGATGAAATGCCGTTGCAGAACCGATTATGTGGTACCAACATGTTGGGGCGCCAAATCATTCGGCCCGTCGTGTAACGGCTTATCTTGATGCCACCTACCCTGAGCGATGGATTGGATGGCATGGACCAGCACACTCGCCAGATCTAACCGCAATATATTTCTGTTTATGGAGTTATCTTAAAAATATGTGTACCGGAGTGGCCAATGACCCCTCAACAGCTCAGGGAACGCATCATCTTAGCTCGCCGTGACTTTACACCGGCCTTGTTGCGCCGGATTAGGCTGGCGATGATGGCTAGACTGAGATCTTGCATCCGCCTGCATGATGGCCACTTCGAACAATGACATGGAGGAAACGGGTAAATTCAAATGTTTATCTGTGTGATGGTCTGGCATGATCTCGGCCTCTATTAAATCAGAGGGGTTCACAACGATCATAATATGGGCTTGCAAACGATATTTAGTTTCTATGTACGTATGTACGTACTGCATTTTGTAAACTCTCAGAACAATTTATTGGCTTTCTTTTGAACGAAAAAATAACTTTAAATAGTAAAATATTATTTAATGATGCCTTATGTTTGTAAGTTATAACTACAATGTTATATGCATTTATGTATGATGTTCATTAAAGTATATTTTGATAAGTAACTGTTTGCGTTTTAATGAAATTCACCTTATTAAGTGCCAAACTATCAGTTCCCGTTAAATTTACTAAACATAACCTTCCAGTGATAGTATTTGAATCTGGAAGCATCACCACTGAAGGCCAACGCGCACACTGTTGCGCTACGATGCAAATCACTGCACGCACAGCGGTGCAAAGCAGTCATTTTGGCCGAAATTGATAAGACGCAATGCAGTAGACAGTGTTTACGGATTAACCTATACAATGCCGGGTCTGCGTAACTTCTTAATTCGCAGGCTGAGAAGACTCACCCGGTATACATCTCGTATATGCATATATATATATATATATGTATAGAGAGAGAGAGAGAGAGAGAGAGAGAGAGAGAGAGTATTTCGAGTGTTTCAGAATTCGACCGATTAACTTTAAGGGATTATAGAAGGGTTTTGGGGAAAAAATTGGAGGTAGGATACTTATGGTCCCAGAATGTATGATTCTGTGCAATAAGCCAAAATAAGGCTTACTGCTTAAGACTTGAGCCAGTACACCTCTGATGCCACCTCAATGACAATGAAATTTGCAAGCATTGGCTGCACTGCCAAGAAGTGTACATGTGTGGCTCAGTGGTAAAGTAGGGAATTCTCAAGCCATCAATATCAGATTCTAACTTCATGCCCTACCGAATGCTTTTTCTTTATTTTCTTTGCTTTCTTCAAATTGCTGATTGTGTGGGGAATGGAATACAGCACTGCTTCATTTGTTTTTACAGCTGCTGTTAAATGTAACCAAACAAATCAAAGGAATGAATTTTTAAAAGGAATGTACAGCATCAGATGTGAAATGTTCTAAACATACACATGATATGTAATCGGAATCCTTTCTGAAGGCGACTTTAAAATGGCATTACCATGACTTGGGACTTACACGCTATTGTGCTTACGAATTGAAAGAAATCGCTATTAGCTCTGCAAAAGAAATAACTAGTGCGCAAGGCAACTCAGTCACATTCCTGCTTAACTTCATTCATTCACTTCCAGGAACGGTAGAAAAGCGTATTTCTTCTTCAGATATACGGAAACAACCAACAGTGAGCATTCCCATTTGTGAACTCCGATTTTCTGAAATTGACGTCCTCCGTGGTGTAGTGGTTACCATGCTAGCCTCTAGTTCCCGAGGTCGCGGGTTCAAACCCGGCGGAGGGCGATGGATCTTTTCGGACGTAAAAATTCCATGGTTTCCTTCGGAAGGGAAGTAAAGCCGGTGGTCCCGTGTCGTAGCTTTACGGCACGTAAAAGAACCTCAAGTCTGATAAAGAGGCCTCTGAGGAAAATTACCGGTCTTTCACGCCCAATATAGAATGGGACGCCGAGAACCACAGCAGTTAAAGAGCGTCCATAAATAAAACTCGATTTTAATTTTGAAATATTTTCGTTTTGGGATGCGCCAATGAATCACGAGATAGCACTACTATACATTTGCAGAAAGTCAAATACACCTAAGAAAGCGTTTTTTGCCACTTGCACGGATAGTTCACTCGGTAACATGCTTGACTATATAGTGAAATAATGCTGTGTTCGATTCCCTCTGCAAAATAACTTCTGTTTTTCTTCTTGTGTTAGAGATGCGAGGTGCATGTATACGCGAATAGCAAGGGTAATTTTTATTTCTGAATAGTCTAGAAAAAAAAACAAACATTCAGCTTTAGTGTAATAAAGTCATTTCTAAGGAAGGTTTATTACACTGTTTAAATCTATTGTGCAGATACACTGCAATATTCCAATTTGCACAGTGCGGTTGCAATGCTTAGACGCCTGCACCATTCTGAAGGTCATTATGGCGATATTCGGTGCTATTCAGATATATGTAGAAACTAATTAATGATAAAAACGTTGTACAAAAGAAGCGGAATAAATATTTCCTTACGTGGATATAAGAAATAACCAGGAAATGATGTAGTGCACGCGTTTTAAACAATGCAATGGCAATAACATAATGGTGGTCTAATAAAGTTGTGGTGTAAATTTACGAAAACGAAGTGGAAATATTAGAGTAATGAATGAAGAGAGAATTGTAGTTTTTAATTTCGCGTTAGACTGCAGGAAACATAAAAACATAATTCGGTAGTTATGCTTCACATGTAAGTAGACGCTAGTAATGATAAAAGGAGTAGGTGTTAATGGTAAAATACATTGGTTAGTTATGTAGTTTTGTATTCGCATGAATAGAGGGAACACATTGTAAATATTAAGGGATAAATGCCCAAATAATTGGTTACTACATCCGTTAGGAATGGAGAAATGTAGCTTTAAAGATGAACAACAATGGAAACCATACATGCTCATATTTTGTAAAGGAGGAGTGAAGGAAATTGGAAAATGAAAGAGGACATTAGTAAAATAAACTTTTATTGATACTTCAGGCTGGAGAATATTAGGTGTAAACAATAAAACAGGAAAATTAAAATTGTTTATCCTCAAACTGGAGTAAATTGAAGGCATTACAAATCCAGACAGAACATAGAAAATCCCTCCTTAGAGTGGAGGGAACTGGGATACGATAAGGACAAATTAGGGAGAAAATCTGTTTATTCACACCTCTAGTTGAGGAGCAATGTAGAAATCACGGAAAATAAAAGAACATATAAGCTCTTATTTATCCTCGTATTGGAGGGAGCTGGAAAATGATAAATAATTAGGAGTAAAACTGTTTGTTGTCACCTTGGTTCGGAGGAAAGCTGCAGAAATGAGGAAGATTAAGCAAAATTAAATTTCTTATTTATTCTTAAGACTAGAGAAAAATGAACCAAGGAGGATAAAGGAAAATTAATGCTGCTGAAAGAAATTCAGGGTGGAAGAAATTTGTAAAAGCAAGGAATATCAAGGAAAATTACAGCTCCTATTTATCCTGGGAGTGAAGGGAACTTGAAAATTATAAGAAAAAGTAAAGGAAATCAAACATGTTATTCATGGTTTCATACAAAAAGCACTTCAAATGAACTGTTGAAGGAGCCGTCCTACAACTTCCAAGCATACATTGCAACGACGAAGAAATGCATCTCGTTCTCTCTCAGTATAACATGTCGCGGATTACATCACAGGCGGCCATTATTCTCGCAAGCAGTTTATTGAGGTATCGTGTACAAAGCACTTAATGTGACCCCATAAGACATAATCTGGAGGAATGAGGTCAGGAAAATATGGCGGTCAAGCAATAGTACTACAACGACCAATCCATCGTTCTGGGACTGCATTATTTAGATGGTTTCTAACTACCTGTCAAAGTGGGCGGGAGCTCCGTCATACTGGCACCACTTATGACGTCGGAGTACAAGAGGAACGTCCTCCAGAAAACCAGGTAGAACATTTAATCAAGAACTGGCGATACATGTATCCATTTAACGGAGGAGGAAAAAGATATGGACCAAAATAATTGGAAATTGTGCCATCCCAAATGTTGACGCCGAACACGTACTGACTCCTTCTCTGCACAATACTATGTGGATTATCATGGCTCTACACATGACTATTTCTCTGGTTGAGTGCCATTCCATATCTCGTAAAACAACATTCATCAGTGAAGAGCACTTCTTCTACGTGCTCTTCAGAGACCCAGTTACAAAACTACACTGTTGACCGAAGTCTGTTGGTATCAAGGACTGTACCTTAAAAAGATGGATCGGATGGAGTCGGTCTTCCTGCACCACCGGCCATACGATACTCTCGAATAATGTGTGGCCATTGTACGTGAAAACAGCACGCGTACTAGCTGAAGGGGTCTCCTGAAACCGTCTGAGCACGTCTTCTTCAAATACCGGAGTGCGACGTGTTCGTCTTGCACCGGAGTTTGGTTGATGCACCTCCAGGGATCTAGTTTCCCTTAAACGTGATGAGCAGACTGGAAAGTTAAGGAGTGTGCATGACGTCTGTCAGGGTATATTCCTCTGTAAAGTAGCGCAGCATCATACCAGCATTTGTTGCCTTTAACTTCCCCGTAAACAAAATGCATGTCTGCTACCTCCTCGAAACTTTAATCACTAGCTTTAATCACTCCCTTGAATACGATCAACATAACTCAAATGACATAGCAAGCCTTAGCATCTTAGTCACCAGCCGTAGCAAGACCTTAAGAGTCGCTTAGGTATTGCAACTGCACTGAGCGAACAGGAATATTGCAGGTGCTCCTACGCAATAGGTTTATACAGTACTTTTCAGAAATGACTTTATTACACCACAGCTAAATGTTTTTCTTGTGGATTATTTAGAAATTAAAATTATCATTGCTATTTGCGCCTGCATGCACCTCTCACCTTAAATAAAGGAAGAAGAACAACAAAAAAATATTTTATAGAGGGAATCGCACACAGCATTATTTCACTATATAGTCAACCATGTTAACCAGTGAACTACCCGTGGAAGTGGCAAAAGGCACTTTCTTAGGTATATTTAACTTTCTGCAAATGTATAGCAGTTCTATCTCTGATTCACTGGCGATTCCTAAAAGGAAAATATTTCAGAAAATCAGAGTGCACAAATGGGAATGCTCCCTGTTAGCTCTTCCCGTGTATTGAAAAAGAAACTGTTCTACGGTTCCTGGGAGTGAATAAGTGAAGCTTAAGTAGGGATGTAATGTAATTTGCCTTGTACACTAGTTATTTCTTATCCAGAGCTAGCAGCGCTTTTCCAATTCATAAGCACAATGGTGTATAAGTCCCAGTTCATGGTAGTGTAATTTTTAAAGTCACCTTCACAAAGGATTCTGATTACATATCATGTGTTGGTTTAGAGTATTACTCTATCTTATGTTGTACATTCCTGTTAAAAATTCATTGGTTTCATTTTCTTGATTATAGTTAACAGCAGCGGTAATAACAAATGGAGCAGTGCAGTATTCTGCAAGTAAACAATTTGAAAAAAGAAGAAAAATAAAGAAGCAAGGGAAACACTCGGCAGGGCTTGAACTTGGAATCTGGTGTGACTGGCTTGAGAAGTCCCTACTCTACCACTGAGCCACACACACACCCACCCACCCCCACACCCACCCCCACACCCAAACACACACACACCCACACCCACACTCACACCCACTTCTTGGTATTGCAGAAAATGCTTGCATACCGTTATATCATTGGGATGGTATCAGTGGCGTACTGGCTCAAATTTATTTTGGCTTAATGCAAAAAATCATGCACTCTGGGACCATAAGCATCTTACCTCCAATTGTTCCCAATACCCTTCAATAATCCCTTAAAGTTAACCGGTCGAATTATGAAACAGCTTGCACAGACATATTATACATATATTTTGCCGGGGTAATGTGGAAAAGAAAATGACAGTATCTAATTCAATACCAGCAGAAGACTGTGGCGTAGCCTGATGGGTTGGAAACCTCGATACTGCAGAAGAAACTTTTAGATAATATTCTGCTGTTAGAATGGACTTCTGGAGAAAATTTACAAGATCTCAACCGGAACAGCTCAGACATACAGCGATAAGAAGAATTATAAAAGCGAATAAAAGCTTTAGATATGATGGAAAGACGACCGAAGTGGAGTGTGCCTGTAACAATGATTACGAATGTGGGCTGAAAAGGTTCTGGGAAAATAAAAGACAGAAATCTACGAAGCACATTTTTACTATGTTAGAGATAAATGGAGAAAGTTGATAAATGGAAATAAAACCATGCACCTTTCTAATGAGGAGTACAGTCAGGAAACATGAGTAATTGATAGGATCCATAAGACGAGTTTGACTCATCTGCAGAAATTTTTCCGCTGTATATAGGTGTAAAAATAAGCTGGACATGTCATATTTTGTAAAAGAATGTAATGTGTGTTGATTTGTCCTTCAACTATATCTAGTTTCTCTTCTTTCAGTAAATATCGCCATTTCATTCTTTACTGTGACCCTACATCATATACCTAGATCTAGATTTACTGAGGAGCCCTCGCACGGTATAACTAATGTTACTATTAGTAATTACCCAACTCCTTGTACGATGCTAAGCTCTTTGTGCTAATGAACATATATGGACTAAAAACCTTAAAACGTTGTAAATACAAAGTTTGTGATATTTTATAAGCCGACAGCAACTGCATCCGGAATGAAGTGATACTGAGGTCACAACGCAAACTTTTTGGGACGTACACTGACATGGCCGATCGCTATTTCCCTTGAGATAGGCGAAAAAAACGAGAAAGACGCAGGAGATAAACTGATACATTCATTTAACGCCGAGCTTTTTCCATTCTCTTTTACTACAGCATCCGCCAGGGATACAGTTTCTCTTAATTCCCTGTTCTGATTTAACAATTAGCCGATTTTTTATACCCTTTAGTGCTTTCAGATTCTAAGCTGTCTTGATAATGAACTTTGCTGCTTGAAAAGTAGATTTCCGTGACCAACATGTCTTTTCTCCTTCTTTAAAAAAATTATACTTTATCGTTAGCTTTAATGCTAATGGAGCACAGATCCATTGATGTGCTACCTTCTTTTTTGCCATTTTCACTAACTGTAGTAACATTGCGCGAGTTTCAACGAGTTTTTTTCTCTTTTTTCGTAGGTATTCTGACTAAATGATGTATGAAGCTACATAAATAAGCAGTTCAAATGAAGTGAGCTACTCTGGTGATAAAAATCTGACTGATACCCACATACATTTGACTTTCTCTACTAATGAGAATTTCACATACATCCATTGTATATTACATAATTCCTATCAAATTTATTGTTCTACCCTATGTTATTCATGATATATTTTAGCCTATGGATTTGATTTTTAAGGCAGATGTTAAGACACAAGGCACCGCAGCCATAGATTTTTTGTATGCTCACTATTGCCTTCTTAGTTATAGATCTATCTTTTCAAAAATATTTAATATATTTCCTATATAGTTTTTATTATTTTCTTCTCCTAAAGGTCGAGCTTCTCCAAAGTAAATCTGTGTCTTTCTAGATGATTAGTTTTTAAATGTTCAGCAGTTTTATCTAGGCTGTTTACAGAGGCGAAAAGAAGATTGCCATAAAAGAGCTATAAAGTCCGGAGATGTGTCCTAAAGGGACAATGACAGTAATTATAGCAATTATCTTGTTAACTTGTTTGGGGTCCGTTAAAATTAGGACTTTGGTCAGGTGACGACTTGACTATGTGACGACTTGACTGCGGTTTTGACTAATTTTTGGCCAGGGAAGTTTTGTCATCGGCATGGCTGTTTCTTGTTAGCCCATTGTTGTAGTGAAGTTCTAACAGTGGATCTGTTTACTGGTAAGGCTGGTTCTGGTTCAATAAAAGATACCTTGGCCCTTTTTTGGCAAGCTTATCTGCTTCTTCATTGCCCATATTGCCACAATGACCAGATATCCAACGAAGTTCAACCTGATTTCGGGCATAGATTTTCATTAGAAGTCGTCAACACTCCCACACATGGTGAGATTTGAGCGTCAGTAGTGCAGGCTGGTTGTTTGAAAATGCTTTCTTTACGAGCATACCTTTTCTCCTTACACACGCAAATACAAGCAAGTACTGCAAATACTTCTGCCTGAAAAACTATGGAATGGTTTCCAAAACCAAGTCACAGAGTTGTCTTGGGGTTTGTTCCCTAGATTTCTGCTCCTAACTGACCGTCTACCCGAGATCCAGCTGTATAAAATACCAGGGACCCCAGGGGCTAGTCTGTCGGAGATGTGTTACTATTATTCGCTTTAATTTTTAATAATTACTGTAAAAGGATATTTAAAAACGTGTGCTGCCATGTAATCCGATGGCATGTCGTGTACAGATATGCGTCAAACTCACTCATGATGGTAGTATGACCAGTTGGTGCACTAGTCACACTCCAACTGTGGCTGTTAACAAGTCTATGTGCTACTAACTGGCCTTTGTTATAATAACTATATGTAAAGGGGTACAACGTCAAAAGAAATTACAGTTGTGGACCTAGAAATGATCTCAAATTAAACAAAAAGTGCTTAGTTGCACAAAACATGAGCAAATATAATTCAAACAATCGCAATAAAGTAACAATGTCGGAGGAAGAACGAAAAATAAGTAGCATATTTTCAAGTGCAACTGTTAGATAGCATTTTAATATAGATTTATTTTTTACAAAATTAAACATTATTAACATTAAATGTTTTAATAGATTAAACTACAATATTAGTTATTAAAAAGCCTACCCATGTGGACAATTAACTAGAAAATAATAACTGTAACCTTATCTCATACCAACATGCAGTGTTTGGAACCCAGTTTTCAGGTTAATTATTGCAGCTCTTGAGAAAGATGTATACAATAATGAATTAAAATATATTTTGAATATAGCTATCGAAAATGAGCTTACTTCGCAGAACTATTAACTTAGTTAAAATATAAGAAAAAACACACCTACACGTGTCTAGTATTTTACAGAATCCAAATAAAGATATGATGTATAAAAATTAAAAAACTATTCCATTGATATAAAATTCAGCTATCACCTCAACATGTTTTGAATTTAATAAAATATGTTAAACACACCCTCGGCTAACACAGTAGATAACTTAAAAATTCAGGAGCGTATCAGATTCAATGTCAAGACTGTGAGGGTTCATACATTCGTAGAACAAAAAGAAATTTGTAAATACGTTTCGAGAACACAAAAAAAAATATTAAATTTAAAACAGTTGATAAATCTGCTGTTGCTAACCACTTCTGGATCTTAAATCATAAGATAGGCAGTGACATCAATCTACTCAAAGCTATTCATATTTCTTCATAATTGGAAATATGGGAGAAAATATTTATTCATCATAATATCGAGAATGTTTTGAACTTTGAAATCCCACCACTTCATGCCATGATGCAGCTCATCCAATCTGCTCGGGAAAGATGGGAGGGAAGATATGGGAGTTCTCAACCTTCACTACAGATGGCAGTGGCTCCAGCACAGATGGGAATTAACGAAAATGATTTAAGCAGCAACCAGTCTCAACAGAGGGCAGTGATTGCACCTTCTCTCTACACACGGGGGTTAGAGGACAGGCAGTGAAGTTAGTCGACAGCTTCAGCTGAGGATGAAAGAACGTCTCCTTCCGAAAGTACTACCGCTACGACCACCAAAACCAATTATCTTTGTGACATGAGTAACAATGAGCCCCCTCAACACATTTTAATAACGCATGCAACAGAACCTTTACTACAAATTCTTATAATTACATACAACATTGGTATTTTCTCACATTTGGGAAGAGTGTAGGTAAACATATAACATGAAATATTTGGAAAACGGTTAACATTTGACACAAATGGTATATTTCATTGTCTAACTTTTATAGTTTCCAAATTATGTAAATTGAAAGTAAATAAACAGGACTTCAAACCTGATATTGTACTTATTGGTGGGAAGATATAACTATTTAAACAACGACATTATGTGAGACAAAGAAATAATTGCAATAAATAATTTCCATATATTAAATCAATATATAATATAATAAGGCAGAGTTAAAAAATTTATAAGGAGAAAAACGTCATTAGCGAGTCATGTTACGCAAAGTCATTAGCAGCAGCCGACTAGTGAACGCGTAGTATAAGACTTCCTGGAATGCACTTAGAGATTGGGTTGAGTACGTTTGCAAAGTCACGTAACAAGAATTCTGTAAATTAAAAAGGGGAATAAAATTCTGATATTCGGGGAGGTACCGCATAGAAACAGTGTCAGATACCCATACTTAGGGTTTAAGATTGGACCGCAAAAGAAGGGATGTTGGTAGAGGTAGCAATAGGTAGGTAGAGCTTAAGTTATGAAAAGAGCATGCATTCTAAATCGGAGTCACTTATTTACTTAATTCTAAGACTTATTCATGTTATTAACCTTGTGAATGTGAGTATTATTTTAAGTAATGTAACTCTTAGTGACGCGCTTGAGTGAATGCGACTTAGCGGCTGTTGCGAGGGATCTTTCTGAGCAATATTTCTACGAGCGGTATCAAAGTGGTCGCACCGATAACGGCTTCAAACCTATTTGCACAAAATTTAAAATAGTGCATTTTATTTCTCATGTCATTGTGTCAAACATGCCATTTTAATTAAAATCAGAGAGTTGAATTCGACTTTAAAAATATGACGAACATTTTTACGTGTAAAAGGTACTTTGGGGTGGAGAATTTTCTTGAAAGAAACTAAACTTGAATAGCAAGTTTGGTATTTGTCCGACATTTTGTTTTCAACTTATGCAACACACACACACATATATACCTCCCATTTGGACCGTCCTCCCTGACTTAGGTTTTATCCAAATTTTCCCAAGACCTCACCACTGGCAAATTCCAGGGAGCTATCCCAAAAGTAGGTGTGAAAGATCGTCGTCGTCTCTAACGTTCCCCATATATGGCCTATGGCCTTTCAGGGTTACTTTATTCCACCAAGCAATGTCTGGACCCATTTTTGAGGCGGAGGCATCCAGAGGACGGCATCCAGTCCATTACCATTCTCATTATGGTAGAGTAATGATGAGCAAGGTGGTGGAATGAGGGGACCTACAGCCTTTACGAGTACTTCGAACCACGTTGGGGCTGGGAATACTTTACTGAGCAAGTTAGAGGCGAAGGTGTGGACAGGCCTCCCCAGAGCCGGGCATCAAACTTCGAACCCTCAGAACGAGAGCCGGAAATCAAACCACCGCGCTTTCCTGCGAAGGCTTCCTTCCATATTTAATTTCCCAAATACTATACTTCAAGTAAAACCAGTGTCACTGCCTGGGTGCCTGTATAGCAAGAGCAGGCGTTAAACGCTATTAAAACCCTTATTTTTTCACGAGACCACAAAACACGTACTTTTAGTGAAACTTCTATATCGAATTTTTTATTTGAAACGCAATACTTCCTCTGCCTATTTTAAGTAGGTGCTAGAGAAAGTAAAAATCATCGTAAAAGTGTTCCAAACACTGTCTTTGAAACACCCAAAACTATTGAAATCACGTTAATTAGAAGTTGTACTCCAGTGATTATTTTCTCTGAAGTGACACATTCCACAAACTGGTATGAAGACAAATTTTCTGAAAGTCATTTCACTTTCAATTTCAGTCTTGCTCCTATCTTTATAATATTAACAAATATATTGAGTTACATTCAGTATGATGGACTCAAGAGGTTGTCAGTGTCAATCTATATACATATATTTAGCCCGAAATAAGGCATTCATTCATTCATTCATTCATTCATAAATGTGCTCTGTTCTTGAAGTAATTAGAGTAGCGTGTAATGCGCAATGCTGCAAATGCTTTAGTAAGTAAAACAGCCAAATAACTAAATAAACGAACAAAAATGTTGACACGAAACAAATGAGCCACACAAATAACGTATGCCAAAGGAAAATATCACTATATTCACTATCCATATCATGTGTTTCTCTCAAAGCCGAGCATTGTTGGTTGTTGTATAAATTCTTCATTGGAATTTTATGACTCTTTCACACTATTTATTCCTGGTAGATGAAATTATAGTTTTAATTTCGATTGTATAATAAATAAATATGAATTAAAACTTTTATTTTAAAGGTTAATGTAAGTAAAACGTTAATGCGGGAATTAAGCCCTTTATTAAATAAAGAATTCGAAGGGAGTGTAAAGCAATGAAAATTAAAACAGCGGCTGGAAAAATAGTAACATGCTTCCAAAGCACTGTATTTGCAATATAAGCTTCTTCCAAAAAAAATTTCCGTTGTATTCTCCAATTTCAGAAATCATTTGAGGGTGAATGAAAATTGAATCTCACATGGATAGCTGCGAAACAGTGTCTAATATTGCTTTTCTTATTATTTGTAACATATTTGAAATGATTTCACCTTCTGTGCTGAGAAGAGTGTACAAACTCACAATAAACGTGCCAAATAATATAAGTGGTATATCTCTTCTTTATCTTGTAACCGTTTGCTAGAAAATGTTTTATTAATAACCAATTAATTTCTTGCCCAACCATCCTGGGTTTAATAACCCCGAAAAGCATAATTATTGTCTTCTAAGGGTGACCAAACACCATATTTTAGAAAGAGGCTTTTAGTCAATCAAGTTAAATTATGTAACAGTATTAAACAAACAATTTCAAATTGAATATTTAAATATAAGATTAAATTGGTACAATAATCGAATTACCTCTAGATGTACTTCTCTAAGGCAACTAACTCTGTGCCCTATTCAAAGGAAAGAATTTAATCTATGTTTTGAATAGGCTTTATTCTCACAAATATGATTTAATGAATTAACATAGGTATATTGTTCCTGATATTTTATATAAATTAGAAACCTCCAGAAATAATGATAATAAAAATAGTTACCTTTAGTAAATAAAATTAAAGGTGATTAATATACTTCCGTAATTCATATTGGTTTCCTAGTATTAAAACAAACCACGAACAAGAACAATAACATATTATTTATATACGAAATAGAATCTAGTATAGAAATGATTATATTAAATTTAAAACCTGTTTCTCTACACAATACATATCTTACCTAGATACGTTAGACCAATTTTAGCATGCGAATACATTGAATGCATTTAATGCAGTATTGGTGAATATCACTGCATTGCCCGATGTAAAGCCGAATGCTGACTTAACATTGGATGAAAAAGAGACAAGTTGCGCTGGTGGTAACAGTGTTTGTTAAATAAAAATAATTTACATACACATGTTGGGTATCACAGTCGCATTGAGTTCAGAAAACCGTATATGTTCTTGAAAAGTATTTAAATTTGTATTATTTAAAATACCCGTAGATGAATCGCACGAGCACAATAAACAGACACATAAACAAACTCTCTTTGTCTAGTTCACAAACACAACGCGTATACACACAAATATAAATATTATCTATATATAAATTTTCCGTAATATACATAATAAAATATCTTATCCCCAATGCTACGAGCTTGCATTAAAAACGTGTTCTTCAATTTTAAATTCAAGTCCCAGTATGTTGGCCTCCCCCATAGAAGTCGCAAACACATCTGGTAATATCTTCTATGTGCATGTGGCTAAAATATACATATATATGAGAAAAATAGCATTAGTGTGTTGTATGAAACCGTGCGGAAAGCATACAGCATAAAGAGAACAAGTTCCGCGCAGTCGACTCAGTTCCATGCAGTCGCAGTCGCTGACTGCGTGATGTATGAACATAACAGTGAAAGGTTTAATGCCATCCCATATATTTCTAGTAACTGTACACCTATATCATATTGCGATACAAGTGTGATAAGTACATCATCGGAGAACGCGGAAGAGTTTGAAATATACAAGACGAAATCGTGCATCTTTTACTTCCTAGATCTTCCAGTTCAGTTAACGTACGAGTATTGTATATTATTTTTTCTACGACAGTGAATAATAGAATTTCTATTAATACAAAAATAACTAACATCTGTTGAACATGGCGGTTCCAGTAGCAAGGTCAGCAAAACTAACACTGGTGGTGAACTGGCGATCGATTAATTATTCACGCCTGGTTGTTGACCCTAAACAATAAATAACTTGCAACTCATAATTAGCTACTTCATGAATTAAATTGTAAGTAGATATTAACAAATAAAATGGAGATAAACTGCAGGTAAGATTTAAGTGCTAAAATTCCAACTATCAAATATGAGTGTATTGTATGCCTGCAATATATCTAAAGTTACAGGGCTTTAAGTAGTTCATGCGCATATATAGGGAAAACACGCAGGTAGCTTAGGTAGAAAAACTCAACTTTCCACCATGACAACATAAACGGGAAATGGATCAAATCACACTATCGTCGAAAACATTTACATTTGTATGGAATTGTATCATGGGAAATTTACGTAAAAGGGAAATGAGAAAGCAGGGACAAAATAAGCGAAACACCTGAACGGTTGCGTTTGAATGATCAGTCTGTAATGGGGATAGAGAAAAATAATTTCCAGTTTTAAAGCTCAGAGTTTGATATATTCAATGGGACAGAAACGAATTTGCAGTTATTGATCAGTTACGTCCCAGATGCATCACCTTAAAACTGACATTTTTGAAAACATCTAAATTGAAATAAACTTTGAGAACTTCCGCTCAAGCACTATTAGATATTTATTCATTGGTTTTCTAAAACACAGATTACTACGGTATATGACGTTTTTCCTCTTAATAATTTTGCACCATCATGTGATTTATCTTTCGATGCTTTCATTGATATAGGAAAATCCTGAAATTTCCTATCATATTACATAAATAACAAGAATGCAAAATTGTATATATATATATATATTTTCATGTTTACTTTTTCTACCTCCTACCTAATAGCTAGAGGAAGTATTGTCCACCCAAATAGTCGAAATAAAAATATCACCGAAAATGTGAGTCTTGAGGTCTCATGAACAAAAAATCTGTTTACCTATCTGTTTTTCAAAAAAGCAATTCTAAAAATGAAAACTTGCATAAATATCAATCATGAAATTTAAGTTCAGCATCCTTCAAAAATACGACACGAGATTTGCAGCAAAATCCCGCCTAACAACTCTTTACCTTTGAACTTTCTTTACTTTTAATTTTCTCAAAAATGACTAAAACCCAAAAATAACATCACATCATGCAGTAAATTACAAAAGGGTTCAAACCGTTGACCTCCTACTTGAATGCAGAGCATACATCGGCGGTGCAGAGACACACATGGTTAAATAAGTGCGGCTGTGTGCTCAGTATTTCGGAGGCAGCATGGATTCTAGTGTTACAGGGGTAGCACACACCATGGTACTCCTCAGAAAATAGTCAAGGGGGTATTATATCTGGTGACTATGGTGGCCATGGCACTGCCCACTCTACCAATCCATCGACTGGTGTACGTGGAGTCCAGGTGGTGCCGAACATTTGTATCAAAGTGCGCTGGAGCTCCGCCGTGTTGCAGTCACATTACCTGACGAACCTGTAGTGGCACCACATCAAGTAGTGTAGGAAGAAGATCTCTAACAAAAGTGATGTTGGTCCTGTTAGTCTGGTTGGCAGTAGATACGGCCCAATGATATCATAATAAACTATTTCCGCGCATACGATCACATTGAACTGTGTTTGTTACTTCTAACCACTTGCGCACGCGGATTTTCGTTTACCCAAACAAGAATGTTGTCCACGTTCACAATACCATCTCGAGTGAATGTGCATTCATCGGTGAACGGTACTAAAGTCGGGAATAGTGGCAGGGATATGCAATGCTGTAAATACCATTGCGCAAACTATACTCGTCTTCGGTAGTTCTCTTCTACTAATGCCTGGACTTTCTGCAGATGGTATGGATATGGCTTTTGGTTCATGAACAACACTCCACACGTTAGTGTGGTATCTGCTAAACGCTCGCGCCACATGACGAATGCTGGTGGACGGGTCCTATTCGAAACATCTCAACACGTCCTCTTCAAAGACAGGTGTTCGAACCGAGCGTGGACGACCTGCATCCTTTTTAGACACCTGATACCGAACACAAATGCAGAACAATTCATCAGTAATCAGAAGGCCACAATACGTACAGTACAATTTCAATACCACACAATACTACTATACCCAGAGTAAAAATGTAAAAAGAAAAAGACATTCACGTTTCTGTACTGCGCGCTACAATGGTGGAAAATTGATACTTAGTTGCAACTTTCCGGTTTCTCTTAATCTTTCTACAATTGCTGCGAACGTCGTATGATGGTGTATGTC
Source organism: Deroplatys truncata (assembly GCA_030765065.1). Classification (NCBI taxonomy): domain Eukaryota; kingdom Metazoa; phylum Arthropoda; class Insecta; order Mantodea; family Mantidae; genus Deroplatys; species Deroplatys truncata. Next base: position 157,195,073 of record CM060978.1, read on the forward strand.
TGTTAGGAAACCTCTCCGCATACAATCGTGTAGCAGCTCTGCCGTGTGCAAGTAGTATATTGGTCATTTCGATATTGGTGTCATAATGCTATCAACTACGTCACCGCACTGGTATACAGCACAAACTACCCCATTAGGACGTGAACCTTGGACTATGGGCAGATATAGTGCGTGCGCAGCAAAATTAAGGCACAGTTCGTCCATCCAGCTTACGCTGAGGGCGAAAGGTTTGCATAACTACATTAAGAAATCAACAACATTCTTATGGAATTTTGACGTCCCACAGCATCCAAACCCGTATTTCCAGACATGTGTACTGTCTTGAAAAATGTTCACTTTAATGTCCCGCCCAACATACTAAGCTTTGTCGGTGTTGTTTCTAAACAAAATATTTAAGATATTTGCATGGCTAATAAGATGGACATATTCATTCTGAATAACCTTTATTATATAAAATATATAACTTTTATTACTGATGAGCTATATCAAACAAAACTTAACACACAAAATTTTTCTCTCATTAGAAAACACAATATGTGTAAATTACTTTTTGTGCTATTAGCTATTTCTGAGATATTTATTGCAATAGATTTGAATTGTTCGGAAAATAGTATGGCATTTCATAGCCAGCATACAGTGACCTTATTAAAGCTTTGAATATTACTACACCCTCCTGTTTCCTCCTTGTAGCTGAAACGAAATTTCGAAAATATCTCTCTTGGTTAACAAAGCAAGCTTTCACGAGTATCAACGTAAGCTTCCTGGCAATTTATAAAAGGGATATAAAATTAAAGGATAGTGGGCAGAGAAAGTCATGTAAATGTAACACATAAGACTGTTTAAATAGTTTCGTTTGTACAACCCCATAATTTCTGTGGTGTTACTAGGGTATTTAAGAAACAAGTGTTGCGTGAGTAACTCTTTGAACTATAGGTTTTGATTTTGAGTTAATAATTTTTGCGGGTATTCAGATTTGCACTTCTGTACTTTACGGTAGGTAGAAAACTATCGTTGTGTTATATAACACTCTCTTGCTGCTAGTTTACTGGAAATACATTCGGGACTGTTGAAGTACACATTTCTCTCTTATAGTGTCCATATGTAATAATAAGAAGAAACATGTAATATCAAGTGAATCGGAGCGCTGTGTTGCAGTTCCCATCCACGGAGTGCACGTGGGTTCGAGCTCATCCATGATCCAGATTTTTCGTCCCAGATATATGTCTAGTTCCCACTCAGTATCATAAGGAATTTGAGGAGCTACGATAGATAGCGATCTGTAGTTCACTTAAAACATTGAGGCCGGGGGTCCATGGTGCTGAGCCCATTAATTCCCCGTATCGGCTGGATGATCGTTCACCTCTGCCATGTGAAGGTGAGGGCGAAAGACCGGCAGTCGCTGTTAGGGCTGTCCTGTCACGGATTACGTCACACTCACATTACACAATTGCTCCTGAACCTTCGTTCCTATAATCGGTTTTCCTACTAAAAAAGGAACCAAAGCAGACCCGACTGCTTGTGTTGAACTTTCCACATTCCTGGTGTGCGCGTCTGATATCCGGATATAAGCAAACGACCTTATCACTGTGCTATTCCCATTTAATCGCGCCCCCTTACCGCTTTCTCCTCTCTACCCCTCTCTCTCATCCCAAACTCTATTTTATCGTAAATGTAGCCATATTAAGTAAAGCAAAAGTAACTAAAATTTCGCATTTCGACAAACTATGAATAGGAACGCTTAACTATTGAGTAGTATTGGCTTGAAACATCAAAAATATTTCAGTAATTTCTTATAAGGAACTAAAATATATTATCACTGCAGTAAAGATATAATTGTTAAGTTGTACAGTTAAAAAGTAACATATTTAATTTCAACTATGTCAGAAATATTAACAGTAAGTATATAACATTTAGTTTGTTTTTGTCACTACTACCTTGCAGAAGAGTGAAATAATTCTGCTTGCAAAACGATAATAGACTACTGTTTTAATAAATGACTGCGCGTTTTTACATTATTGGCAAGTTAAACTGCAAACCCTCATCAAACGCTGGATTTGCTTGTGACATTTGTACTCGATCACATTAAACCACGCGTATAGCCAAACCCGCTGGTCTACACTGGAATTTTCTCTTATTTTGTGCTCTATTACTCGTATTAGCGCTACTATAAACAGGGTGTACCCGAATTTCCAACCACTTTTTGAAATTATATACGGTATATGTTCATTTCGCGGTGATAATGTCGATAGCCTGTTACATGGGTTTCATATATATATATATATATATATATATATATATATATAAATAAACAAACAAATAAATAAATAATGGTACTGAGATACCAGTTCTGGATCTTTAAATATAGTGGTGTGTGCAAGTCAAAATGAATTATGATGAACCTGAATACGACTGATGGAAATACCTCAAATTTCATCGAATTCAATAAATGCGATGTATGCTACAGATTTAAACAGTACATGTGGCTTATTGCTTTAGAGTCAATTTTAACATTTATTTTTATTCCAATACTTAATAAAAATTCATTTTTAAAAATGGCACCGGCCTCGGTTTTCCGTTTATGTCCAAAGTGACGCGATGAGGCTGTTACAAATACTCGTAGAAGGATCGGCGTCATCAGATCTGAGGTTGTGTATAATGGACTTCTGGTAAATTGGGTACATATAGTTTTGCAAAGTTAAGTTTTTCCTGTTTGCGCCTCAATAACATGAAACGTGTTCAGAATAATACCTTATACGTGATAAAAATGACACATGCATTAATTTTTGCAAAACATAAACCTTATTTTACACCGTACTGTTTCTGATACATGCCAATAAATAAATACGCATTTTTTGTATCTTTTTCGCTTGATCTTTGTTCTGTTTACATTCAGGTAAGATAATAGCTTACAACCACACGTAGTGCAGGATTCAATGCTATCTTATTATTTTACTCTATTTTATTTTACGTCGCTTTAACTCCTTGGTCATATGGCGACGGATCTGTTGGTGGATAACTCTTAGAACGATATGTGATAGACAGTTAGCCCTCTAGGTCTCATCCCTGTAACCACCCGCTCCGTCACGTGTCACAGAGACCCCAGCGCATAGCTACTTAAACTTCTGCTTTCGTGCCGTGCAGACGGCATTAGGATGCCGTCCAGTCTAACCGCCGCCCCCACACAGAAAGGCGGACAGTTAGTCTTCTAGGTCTCATCCCTCTAACTACCTGTTTCATGCCGTGCGGATGGCATTAGCGTGCCGTCCAGTCTAAACGCCGCCCTCACATAGAAAGGCGGATAGATAGCTTTCTAGGTCTCATCCCTGTAACCACCCGCTTCAAGCCGTGCAGATGGTATTAGGGTGCAGTCCAGTCCAACCGCCGCTCCCATATAAAGGCGAACAGTTGGCCTTCTAGGTCTCATCCATGTAACCACCTGTTTCATGCCGTGCAGATGGCATTAGGTTGCTGTGCAGTCCAACCGCCACTCCCATATAAAGGCGGACAGTTAGCCTTCTAGGTCTCATCCCTGTAAGCACCCGCTTCATGCCGTGCAGATGGCATTAGGGTGCCGTCCAGTCCAATCGCCGTCCCCACACAGAAAGGCAGACAGTAAGCCTTCTAGGTCTCATCCCTGTAACCCCTGTTTCATGCTGTGCATATGGCATTAGGGTGCTGTCCAGTCCAACCGCCACCCTCACACAGAAAAGCGGACAGTTAGCCTTCTAAGTCTCATCCCTGGAAATGCCATCCTGCTTCGTCACGTGCCCCTAGCGCATGACAGCCGGATCTTCTGCTTCGTGCCGTGCAGATGGCGTTAGGGTGTCGTCCAGTCTAACTGCTTACATTGTCTGTAGATTGATGGCATAGCATTCTCTATTGCCACTTATTTTTCATTTTACTGCTGTTTTAGGCTTAAAGTGGAACGTTGGGTCGTGGTATTAAATATCCAAATCGGTATTTAACCTGGCGACTGAGAAAACCACGAAAAAACCTCGGAGAGATTGCTCGGCAAACGGGATTTAAACACGGGACCAACCGAATGTGGGCCACAGGTTTTACCGCACGGTTATGCTATCTTTATTTATCCCTTAAGCTCCAATGATCTTCTTTGAAGGATATGCATCGCTAAAGAACACACTCTGTATATCGGTGGATCTATGGTTATACACATAGCAACGAGCTATCACTCATCTGCGGTGTATAATAGAATGTTGCGATAGGCCGGTGCTTATAGATATCCCCAAAGAAAGAAACCTAAGTAGGCAAGAGGTCCGGCGAAGGGGGGGGGGACTGTTGTCGCGGTTAAATCACCTCCGTGAAGAAGTAACAGAAGAAAAATCCTGTACCACGAGATCATAATGTGTCAGTCATCTGTAGATAGAGGTATTTTCCAGCTACAATAAAACATTTAAATATCATTGCACATTATACGAGTCTGCAGAAGCTCCAAGAAACATTCACCACTGAGATGAGAGTCTGCAGGAAAGATGGTTCAATGAAATGATTCTATAAAATTCCGCAACATGGATTTAGCTTCCATCAAAACCAAGTAAACATCTCGGAAACATCGAGTATTAGGTAAGGTCTGTTCAGTAAACAATGTTACGCCGGTGTGTATCGCCGGTACTAACCAAAGACCTTGGCGGGTGGAGTTCATCTGTAGGAAGTACCGTGCAAAGAGTAATTCTGGTTTGAAACTTGTTTTCTGTTAGCGCCTGAATCCACTGCGGTTTTTATGGATGCTATACGTATTTGTGCTTGAAATATTTGATGATTGAAGTCTTGCTGAGCATAAAATTGACTATGGCTTTTCAGGTGCTCATATGAGAGTTTTCGCAGAACTAGTTTAGAGGCAGAAAATCATTCTGACATCCATAAAATATGCTTAACCCTAGCAGCAAGCAACGGTCATAAAAACTTCATGCTTCTCCAACAGCAAAACAGTGCGCCGCAAACGCAAGCGATTTCATGGAAGCTGTTGTTGATGATATGTTTTTGCAGCAGCAAATTTATTCCAGCCTCATCAAATATTTGTATTACTGTTGTGATTTAGTTATGTCTGTATTCCTTCGTTACATTACTGTTATAAGACATGTGTATTTCTTTGACTAATAACACTTGTATCTTGTATTTTTTAGGTTAATAAAAATGCCTGTATTCTTTTAGACTAATAAAGTGTGTTTTGAGACCTATAAAAAGGATACATATATATTAGAGTGCTTTAAATGTTTAAAAATCTTAAGGCAGGAACAGGATTCAAGCTCAGAATCTCAACATTAGAAAACTGCTGCCTTAACCGCATTTGCAGTTGAGAATATATACCTGTATGTATGTATGTATGTATGTATGTATATATGGGTGTGTGTGTGTAAGTATGAAAGCCTATGTGCAAGTAAAGTATTTTAATTTCTTATAACTTTGTTGGAACTTTGGAATAAAGATGATTAGCAAGTTGCCACTAATCAAGTAGTATCTAAGTGTCTTGATCTAAAATGCACTCTTAAGACTGAAATCGTGAAGCATAGCACTTAATTGGTATGATTGGTATTGCTTCACTGAACACTTTTCGCCGCGCCGGCACGGAAAAACGAAACTCAGGAGTTCGACTCCAGGCAGGGGCATGAGCTGTTAAAACCTATTCTGTTTTTCAGCATTTACCCTGATGCGTGAAAGAAGTTTTTTTCAATAATAAAACAAAGTGTTCTTCCATAAACCTGTCAAAAGTGCAAAACAAATAACAAAATTCATTATTCATGTGTCAGTGATGTATGTTTTAAACTGAATTTTTACAGTGGAAGTATATCCCAGGTGGGGAAACATATTTTAAAACAATTGCCTGTGTGGCAAACTATTATGCTGGTTGGATAGATTTTAGATAAATAATTAGCGCTTGTGTGTACTGCTAATGAATTATTCCGGAGAACCATGAGGCCGTTAGACTGATGAACAGCAAAATAGAGCTTGGCTTTGATTGCTGCCAAAGCTTTATTTATTATTAGAAAACCATGAGCATAGCTAGTTAGGCCTATAACCTCTCTTCAGTAATACCAGCGTGTAATTTAATTGAGGTTAACGAATGATTGTTGTCATGACAACAAACACAAGTTTTTTTCCGCAGATTAAAACCTATTTTACATCTTGTATATTAAAGTTGTAGTCTTATAATTTATAAAGGATTCAAATAGTATTATTATTTACATTTTACAAAATGTTGTAAAATCCTCTACTAAAACTGTTATGCTATGGTTTTATACATTGTATACACTGCCATTTGTGAAAATCGCAACACCAAGAAAGAATTTCCCGAATAACTCCAAACATGATGAAAGTGTAGAAGAGTGTGCAAGCAATAAGTGATTAGGTTTGCAGAGAGATGGGGTACACGTAGGTCTTACAGAGCTCTCTCTTCTCGGTCCAACAAGGCCAGTGTTGTGCCCAGTATAGTCACTGCAGAGCTGTCAAACAAGGTGGAAACAACAAAGAGCCAGTATGCCTCGTCGACGTCAAAGGGAGCCATATCGGCATGTGCGTGAGTTCGAACGGGGCAGAATGATCGGTCTCCGTGAAGCGGGTTTGTCATACCGTGACATTTCGGCTCGCACAGGGCATGCTGCTACGGCAATGATGCATGTGTGGAAGCAGTGGATAGATGAAGGTTGTACGCAGCGAAGAGCGGGTACTGGACCACGGAACATGACCACAGCACGGAATGACCGTCATCTTGTCTGCATGGGCATAACGTACCATACAGCTTCATCCACAGTGTTGGCTCGACGCAGGAGCACTGCAAGAGGCGTGAACTTGTCTGCATCAACGGTTCGTCGCCGCCTGTGCAGATTGGACTGTTGCATGCGTGCCATTACGTCGGCTTCCATTGTCCAGAAACCACAGGCTCCTACACCTGCAATGGGCACGTGAACACCGCTCTGTGGTGCTGAGTGGCAAAATGTAGTCTTCTCGGACGAGTCCCGCTTCAACGTGCCCGACAGTGATGGCCGCATATGTGTCCGGCGGTACCGTGGTGAGCGCAACCTGTAGGCTGCATTGTTGAGCGGCATAGCGGACAAACACCAGGTGTGATGGTTTGGGGCGCCATCGGTTACAAAACCGATATCGCCTCCTACGAATTGAGGGCACTTTGAACAGCAACCGGTATCTAACGGAGGTGCTTCCCGTGCTTCAGGCATCTCCATAGGCTACATTTCAACAGGAAAACGCCCGGCCACATATTGCGAGGAAAGTACAAAGCTTCTTCGAAGAGCGACGGGTACAATTCTTACCTGGCCTGCACGTTTGCCTGACATGTCGCCCATCGAACATGTCTGGGATGTGATTGGACGGTACCTGGTGCGTCACGGTCCTCCAGTAAACCAGCGTCACGGATTTGTCGTCTCGAATACAAACTGGGTGGAGGGAAATCCTTCAGGAACTTATTTAGAACCTTTTTAATTCAATGCCACTGCGTATAACAGCTCTAATTGCAGCGCATGGAGGCCACACCAAATACTGAATATTAGGGCTCAAAGGTCATGTATAGATTTGAAAAGTTTATCATTTGTTACTTGGCATGTACCTAATTTGTGGTATTAAATTCATTGAATTCATGCGTTTCCTTCCTGGTGTTGCAATTTTTACAAACGACAGTGTATTACAACGGTTTAAACGAAGTTTCAAACATCTTCGTACATGAAGCCGGGACAATTAAAGAGTAAGTGTTATATTGTTTCATTATAAGGCCAGTCGAGATCCTTTTCTATGATAATATTAAATTTTCGGAGGAATGTATCATTTTCTCCGTGACCAGAAGCAAATCGTCTCAGTATAAAACCAGGGAAGAGTATTTTACATTTTAGGCTATCCTTATAGCAGGGAAAAACATTTATTACGAGCCATTGTTGCTATTTAGCCACTGTGAATTCCATGTATTTTGGTGTGTATATTGTAATATCACTTTAATCTTGATATAGAACATTTATTGCAGGCATAATTGTCATTACTGGGAGCCAGTTGAACAATGTCATCTCCGTTCGCTCTCCGAGTACGAGAACCATCCGTGTAGACGTGAAATCCATGCCTAAAATTTCACTCTCCTTGGTTAACAAAGAATTTCATTTTTCTCTCAATCTTAAGATCTTGTTGAAATACTTGAAAACTAAATTCTATGCTATTTTTTTAACTATGTCACCTGAAACGACATATTTGAGTTTGAAAGCTCAATTGACTTATCCACAAAAAGTATATATATATATATATATATATATATATATATATATATATATATATTGATGGCCCAAAGAGGCCGTCCTTTGCAGTTTTATGTTTCGCACATACCTAGGTGCAAAAGAATTTGCTGCACCACTGCTGTTCAATGGGGCAATGCAGGTACAAAAGGAAATGTCACTGAGGTAGTGCTGCTATTTGTCGGTGTTTACGTGGTAGTTTCGTACCGATAGACGTCGCGTAATCGCCTGCATGCAGTTGAAGCCAGATCATTCAGACAAGAAGCTAACTTCACCATTAACGAACACAGAGATTTGGTTACGATCTTTGCGCCGACGCATCAAAATGCAGCTGAGGTTTGCAGGCTGTGTTTTGAACATTTTCAGATGCGGCATCTGTCTTCTACGCACATTTTGTTTTATTAAGAAATGATGGATCATTCCAGGCAGAACGTGCGCCTGAGAGGCCCTTGCATCAATCCGTCCACTCTGGTGGGCATGTTTTTGGACATGCCTACTTATTATGAATAATGCACTAATAAATAATAATTTAATTCTAACGCACCTTTAGGGGTACATAAATATAAAAAAAACAAACTTTGTGTAATGTTGTTAGCTTTGCGGCACCAATCGGTGCCCCATTGTTGTATTGATTGCAGATTAACTGTCATGGAACTAAATGAGTTAACACGTATGCTCAGGTTTGCGTCAAGCGACAATCCTGAATTGTTGTTAATAAGCGAATTGGTTACTAACAGGGTTAGGATTTTTAGGTGCGCACCTTTTTTCTTGGGGTAAGTTAAGCTCTGCGGAAAGACATCACAGTGTGAAACTTTGTTTCTAGTTGCGAAAAGAGGCATTTTTTGGCACCTTTTTCCCCTTTTTGGGACCTTTACCACTTTTTGGCACCTCTATCCCATTTTCCCTCAACCATGCTCATAAGCCCTTCCCCCTTTTTTCCTTTAAGTTTCATTCCAATTTATTCTTTAACTTTCAATTAACGTCTCCTCAGCTTGCTGTGTACGTGCGAATAGTAAACCTACCTCTTTCAGTAAAAGCCCCGCGGGAATTGAAAGCACACCCGCAACAATGGAAAATAATTGTGTGTTCGACGAAAACCTTTTTCTCTCGCTTTACCACTATAAAGTAGCCCGCAATAATGCATTGACAATGAGTGATTCTATCCCACCAGAATCAGTTGCCTGCTGTTCGTGAATGTGAATTTGTTACTGTGAGAGACGTCATCTGTTTGCATGGAGGCGAAGGCTGGGCCCGCAGAGACGGCAGTAACCTCAGCCTCGAAACTACTAGAAATCGCCGTGACTGAAGTTCCAGCATGAATGAGAACATTCTGGTAATTGTCGCGGTGTTATAAGAGAATGTGGACAGCGAATGGGCTACAAGAGTGAGTCGCATTGTGTTAGCAAGTGAACTAGTGTTAGCAACGAGTGTACTAGTACTAGATTTTACCATGCCAAAGGTGCCCAGTGCTCGATTTATTGTTCCGGCTGAGGAATTCAAACAAGATTTCATACACTGATGGAACTGTTATGCGATGTACTATTTGCGATTCAGGAATTTTGGTAGATGAAAAACACCAGCAAGATCGCATCAAACAACACATTTCCAGCTCTAATCATCAAATGAACAAGACTCTTCAAGCAAACAAATCACGGCAACCTCTATTACGAAATGCGTTTCAACAGAGTTCTTCAAAAAGCCAAAATTTGAAGGAATTAAACATTGATTTGTGTGCAGTTCTTACACAAGCAGGAATTCCACTCAATAAGGTGAACCATCCAGCCTTCAAGGGATTTCTTGAAAAATGCACAAAGGTTTCAATGCCCGATTAGAATACTTTAAGAAAAAACTACATGGAGGCTGTTTACCAAGAAACCATAGAAAGAATCAAGGAGAAAGTGTCTGATTGCGATGTGGGAATCCTTGTGAATGAAACCATAGACTCAATAGAACGATATGTTTTGAACATTTTAGTTTTTCCCGTAGTTAAGCCCATGTTGTTAAAAATGTACGAGCTGCAGAAAGCCAATGCCAGTACAGTAATGCAATCATTATGGACTTCTGCCAAAAACTCTGGCTTACTGGTATCGAGTTTGAAAAACTTCTTCTTATGGTTACGGACCAGGCTCCATGATGATTTCAGCTGTTTATCAATTGAAAGCTTTATTCCTTAACTTGAAGTATGTGACATGCTTGGCTCATGCCCTTCACAGGGTTTGTGAATCCATAAGGAACGAATACAATACCGCAAATCAATTCGTCTCTGCCCCGAAGAAGATTCTACTGAAAGCTCCGAGCCATGTTGTTTACTACAAGGAAATCACTGGCCTGCCACTTCCAAATTTCCCGGTCATTACTCGCTGGGGATCTTGGATTGAGTGTACTGCTATGTTGTGAGAGAATTTTGACAAGATTAAAGAGTTTGTGCTTTCTTTGGATCCATCCGATGCAGGTGCAATTTCCAAGGCACAGCAACTTCTGTTACTGGAGAAAATACACAATCTGCGGACAGAACTATATTGTGTCCATAGTTACAAGTACCTGCCTGCAGCTATTAAACGATTCGAAGAACAAGGTCTGGAAAAGGAAAAACAATGGGATATGTTTACTTTCGTGAGGGAGCAGTTAGATGGCGTTGCCAAAGACAAACTTGAATCTAGTCTTCAGAAGAATCCAGACATTGAGGAATTTGCCACATCTGTAGAGTTGCCATTCCGAGTGAATACAAGGTTTGCCCCACTGGTTTCTGTGGATGTTGAAAGAAGCTTTAGCATCTACAAAGACATTCTATCTCCTAATAGAAACAGACTTACTTTTAAAAATGTGGAGATGCTTAATGTCTTAAAGTACAACAGCTTCATGTTTTTTCCTTTTTTTGAGGAGTTACAGTTTGATGTACTCGTTTGTAGTTCAACAAATTAGAATAGAGGAAAGAGAAATTGTTGAATTAGTTAAGGGAATGCACAACTGAGATTAACCTTAAATCTAAAAAAATCCAATACAAATATTATTTTCCCCAAAAATTCTCCATTGCTTGTAGTTTTAGAATCCACTTTTATTTGTGACCTAGCGAACGCTTTAGGATCGTTACGAGACTTTTTATATATCCTTGCACAATTGGTAGCTAGCTGTTTATATTTTTAAAACTTCATTTTAAGGTGTTTCTTATTTTCAGCATTTCTGCATATTCAAAATGTTCCACACGATGTAGTTTTCATCCATTCATATTGAAATTTTTATACTTATTTAAAAAACCCAAATAAATAAAACTGGCATATAATTTTGTTTTTGCGCTACTAAGTTTTGAAGATAATGTATACAAAAAAAAACGAAAAAAATTGCAAATACAAAGCTGCAAAACTATTTTTTCTCTTAAACTAAAAATGGTAAAAAAGAATTATATGACAGATTTGTAGTTCCTTGACGTAGAAGCAACATAAGATTTTTTTTAATAAAGCATCATGTGTTGCATTTTGTATATACCCGTAATTTTATATTTTGAAAATTAATAGCTTGAAAAATAATTAAGATTTTTATTTAAATTCACAAAACAATTATACCTAAAGAAGACTATCATGTGGTTAAAATTTCAGCCCAATTGAATGGATAGTTTATAAAATAGTAATTTCAGTAGTGCATCCCCTTAAATAAACCAGCACCATATTGTCCCTTTTTTCACCCTATTTGAGCACCTTTTCCCTTCCTTTCTTCATCTGAAATTTGCGCCTTTAAGTCCTAATTCTGGTTATTAAATAATCGATAACATCCCGTCCCCCACACACGCACACATATGTACTCTCACATTTAAACACCAGACTCTGGGGATACCGTGAAATGGCTTTGTTTGAAGATAACTTTCTGAAGCCCAGCTGGGCATCGAATCAGGAACAATTCTTATAGCAGGCAGTTTCTGTACCGAATGAACTCTGGAACTAGTGATAGGAGTTAAAGAACATGTTTTCGAGCATTAGCCTTTCATTTAGCGGTCTACTCTCTGTCGATATGGAGTCCCCTTTGCAGTTCTGCATAGGTAAACCTTTTGGCATCCATGCTATCCGGTATAAACTAATTTTAACCAAGGACAGTTTGTGTGGGCCACCTGGTATTGCTGACCACCTCCTCCTGCATTCACGGTTTAGGTATTTTCCTGTTCCGGTCTCATATTTGTGGAAGCCATTTTTTCGGGGTCGTCCAACTGGTCTTCGTCCATTAGGTTTGTAACAAAAGGCTTGTATGTGTATTCTTTCTTCCGGCATACGTTGGAGATGTTCAACCCATTTATTTTTATATTTCTCTACCTTTTCTAATAGTGGTTGTACTTTAGCTCTTCTTTGATTGTCTCATTTCCAATATCTTCCTGTTTCGTTCAGCCCTAAACTGTTCGTAAAAACCTTATTTCAGCCGTCTGTGTCTTACTTTTAACTCTTTTCTTAACAATCCATACTTCGCTTTCATAATTTATCATTGGCACTGCCATAACTGTAAAAAATCTTAATTGTGTTTCCCTCCCTAGCTTTTTCTTAAAGGTTAGTTTGATAGTTCCACAGACTGCCTGGATTTTTTTTGTTTATATACTGATGTTAGTTATAAGTTACATCGCAGCCGAGGTACTGGAAAAGTGATACTTGTTCCGGTATGTTGTCTTCTAATACTATTTTGCTTCTTATCGGATACTTCCCTGGAATGTCAGTACTTTTGTTTCTTTCTTAGATATATTCATATCATTTTACAGATTTGATTCAGTTGATATACTGCTTTCTGTGGCCTATCTTCCTTGTCAAGAATTAAAACTAGGTCATCCGCAAACAGAAAGGCATTTAATGCTCTTTTTTATCCTAACTTAATACCCTCGTGTACAATCTGACATTCTGCAAGATAATTGCAACGCGACAACGATTACATTTCTTTGTACTTTCATAAATGCGTTAAAGTGGCCTACCTGTTTCATCTCGTATTATGCGGTGTTAAATCTTGTGTAGCTTCTTTTATATTTTGAATTCATAGATTACCTAATGTCGCCATTTTTACAGTTATACCAACCGCCAATAGTGGACAGGAAAATGCATGAGAATGGTTTTTCTAGATCCCTAGTGCAAATAAAAAATTAAAGCACGAGAAAAAATCTGTCAGTTATTATTTGTTTAGCACCATGCTTTAAAACTATGGATTAAGTTTGATTGTGATTGATAAAAGGCATTAATGGAACCGTACATTGGCTGAAAGTTTCTCGCGTGTAATTATATACAAAAATATTACAACTGTTCTGTTTACTTTTCAATGAATATTTTACAAAATAATACAAACGTAATGTAGTTTATACATATACCTTTATATAAACCTTTCCATAGATGTACAAAGTTATTTTTTTCTTGTCTATTTCAAATTAATTCACTTTGCACATCTACATAGTAATAGTTTGCTAGGTTACACAGCAATCACTCGAAAATGTATAATATAATAAACCCACTGCCTAACCGATGAGAGCATCTAAAAGATAGAATCGGCTATTGCCTGCAGTGAGGGAACTGGGCTACTAACAGCATAAGTTGAAAAACCTTCCAGTATTAACTGAAAGTTCAGGTATGAGTTTTCATCTATACTAATGTTATAAAGAGAGAAAATTTATATGTATACATATAGGATGCTCTCAACAACCACACAACCATTGTGGTAATTCTTTCAACATTAAAAATTTCTCTGCTTTCTGGCCTACATGCGGCTATAAAACACCAAACATCTAATTTCAATTCATAAATTAATAAAAAGCCATCGTTGCCATCGTTGAAATACCATGGGGTGTTTTGTACTCGTAAAGTATAATAACAAAAGCCGGTGACATTTTATTACATGAACCACCTTGATGTAACACTTAAGTCCCCCAAAAAGAAAATGGAGCTTAAAAAGCGGCAATATAGTCCAATTACATTAGTAGTAATCGTGCGTTATGTTTGTTTCTTTGATTACCATAATGCACTACAAAGTGTTTCATAAGGATCTTAAATATTATTTTATTTAATTCTTGTTAAATATTTGGTGCATCTCAAAAGAGTGCATCACTATTATCAGGGAACTGGGAAAACCATCTACTGTTTAGAATGCTAGCCGCTATTTTCATTAAAACAAACTTGTGCGTTTTCATACGTGTATGTTTATTATACATGAGGACTCAAGAGCTTAACCTGACAAAAAGTGAGCATACAGAAATGAACACGATTAATGCCATGAATATGCACTTTGACATAAATTAGTACCTTAATTGGCTCTAAATTTTATCTGTAATAACTTTTCATACAAAAAACAATAAAGCGGATTGCTTACGGTTAATTACAGAAAATTTAATGGGCACGTTTTTCCCACAAATATCAAAACATATATATATATATATATATATATATATATATATATAAAATGTTCATAAGAAGCGTTATTCATAAGATAAATCAAAAGTTTCCCGTTCAAAGGGCTGTTTGGGTTGGTGATGAACTCCTTTAAAATCTTGACATTCTATCCTTAAAAGATACATAAATTAAATACGATGTTTGTTACTCACATACACACGTGCTCGCTTGCGCATCGGACAGTTTTGAGCATTTTAATGCTTTTTTCATGTTAAAGAAAAAGAAACTGCAGTGATATTAGTGAAGAAGATATGCTTCTTAGTTTTTTTGCAAAATAAGGTATATTAAGATTACTTTCCCTATCCTCTACCTTCATTAGTGTGCATACAAACTATTTTTACTAAAGCTTATTTTTCTATCTACCATATTTTAATCCAAATTGGCTTTTACAGAAATAAGTACATTACACATTTAATTATAGATAAAAGAGAACATTTATAGTCCAATGTTTAAGAACCAGACGCTATATGCTAGCCTAAAAATTCCATGCGTTTCCACGCAATCCCGAGAAACAACTGAATGTTACAGGACTAAGAGAGTGACCAAGAAATGAACCATTCGAACCATTAATAACGAATATCTCGGAAATGATATGCCACAAAATGTCACAAAAAGCTAATTAAAAATACATAGTGTGTTTTAAAGAGATCTACATTTTTGTGGAGTACGTTTTCGTCTATACTTAACGTTTATCAGTTATACAATATTATACAAAATTCCATCCTAATGAAGAGGACTTCACAGGCTATTAACAGAAAATTTAAGATATACGTTAGAGCCATTTTTGAGAAAATCTAAATTTTCGAAAAATGTTCCATGTAAAGGATAGTTGAGGTGGGAAAATTTCTTGAAAATATACCTGTCGGATCCTTGGAAGATACTGAACTTAAATTCCAAGTTTAGTACTTAGCAGACTTCGTTTTCGAATTATGCTGTTCACAGAACACAGACAGAAATACACACGGACCGTTTTATAAACGTACTTTTTTGGATTTAGGGGATCTCAAAGCATGTATTTCCGTTGAAATCTGGTATCAATTTTTTTTGTGGAATGCAATACCTTCTCTACCTACTATGTGAAAGTAAAAGGTAACCTCGACTCAGTATAGCTTCAATACACATTGTGTACTGCATAAAGTATTTATATGTTAAAACAGAGTACAGTTCACATGATCTGATGTACTATATGACAGCTGAAAAATCCTCAAGTGTATAGACAAAAACTGGTAAATTGCGTGTCGGAAACTTTGCCTTACACAAGATTTATCAAAGTGTATTTCCCGGAACCCTGGGGTTCTCTGTGCAGCTCTTAGGGACTCAGAAGTCTTTAATAATATACGAACGAGGGATGTTCTTGTCCCAAGACGCTGTAATGCATGTAGCTCATAAGTCTGGGCACATTATATATGAATCGCCCTATCCTTCTTTCTACTTTCTCTACAACATACCTAGCAGGTAGAGAAGTATTGCATTCTACCCCAACATTCGATATCGGGATTTCACGGGAAAAGTGTTTTGAGACCCACTGAATAAAAAACATGGATAAATGTACATCTGTGCCTGTGAACGCATAATCTCAAAACGAAATGTCTGATACATACAAACCTTGATATTTAGGTTCAGCAACTTAAAAGGATGCGACACGCAGAATTTCAAGAAAATCCCAAAGCCGAAACTAGCCTTTAAATGGAAGATTTTTGGAAATGTTCGATTTCATCAAATATGGCTGAAATGATTTTGGTTAAAATACCATATTTTAAGACATTTACATCAAGGCATTTTACAAGGCATAAAACTCTTGGGGGCACTGTATAATTATAATCTGTGAAAAAAATCAGAATTTCAACAGAACGCTCAGTGCAGTCATCACTTAGCAAGGACCTACAACAAGGATGCAGTTTACAGCCAAGGTTTTGATAGGAAAGTTTTTCCCATCTGAGGAACAAGATACCATTATGCAAAACACGACTGGATATGAATCCACCTTGGAGCCTCAGACTCAGGATAACTTACCTTTACTGAAGAAGAGATTAATAATGTTGTTAAAAACTAAATGACAAGAAGGCTACGGTATTAGATGTGCTAATATTATTAAAAAGCTACATAGTTCATGTCTAACTCACTTACTGAATATCTACAACAAATGCCTATAGCTACATATATTCACAAATATGTGGAAAATAGCTATTGTAAAGATTATTTCTAATTCAAGGAAGTTATACCTACATATATAGTTTTCCAAGTTATACATACAACAAATTCTTACAGACTAATCTGCCTTTTACCGGTCTTAGACAAGCTATTATAAAATTTATGATAAACAGAATTATATATTACATGTAGTAACAGCCTGTTAAACGAAAACCATTACAGATTCATTCATTCATTATCTGTTTACCCTCCTCTTATGTAGGACTTACACCCCCCAGGACTTACAAGCGGGTGCCTGGGGTCAGGGGCCCGTCGAGGAGCAGACACTCATGGATCAGACAGAGCATCCAGGATGGGTGATCAGCCCGATGCCTGGTATGGAATGAAGGAAGTAGATGAAATGGATGAGAGGAAAGGTGATGATGGAGCAGTTGGTGGAATGAATGGCGGGGGAAACCGGAGAACCCGGAGAAAACCCGCCCAGACGCCGCTTCGTCCACCATAAATCCCACATGCAGGTCCCTGGGATTGAACCCGGGCCGCCTCGGCGGAAGGCGAGCGGTCTAACCACTCGGCCATGGCGCCTGCGAAGTCCTCTTCATTCGGAAGGAATTTTGTGTAACTGGTAAACAATGAGATAATAAAAACGTGCTACGCAAATGTAGATATATTTTATTTTTAATTGTGGTATAAGTCGCTTTCAAGATATCAGTAATTATTCGTTTGAATTTGTCACTACTCTGTCGTTTTTAAAGCACTGTCGCTGTTCAGTTGCTTCTCGAGATGTCATGGACAGAGTATGGAATTTTAAGGACAGTGTAATTTAGCATATGATTATCCATTCGGTTTGCACTCTCCCTCTTGTATCTGTAGCGAAATGTACAATGCAAAATTTCTACAAAGGTTTCCCTTGATTAAAATGAAGTATGTAGGAAAGTAAGCTATTGTAAGAAAAGTTTGCAGAAGCTACATCAAAATGAACAACAGCTTGTAGACAAAGTCATGGGAATGTAACCTCAGGTTTTTATAAAACAAAGATAACGGAGTCAACTTTTGTCGTAGAGTATCTTCGTACTTTCTGATCTATTTAAGCATAGATATCTCATGGTATTTAAAACCTATTATCATTCTCCAAATATGACTTATGCAGTGCTTGACCCTTGAGCTAGAATGGGAATGTAGCAACAAGCAAGATAAATTCAATTTTGTAGAAATGCAGTATAAAGGTGTCTAACTGCATGATCCATAGCAAGTCAGACAAAAATCGGTTTTGTCGCAGGGTATAACAAGCTGTAACATAGGGAATGTTACAAGCAGAGTCGAAGTTGCACTGCGTATCTTCCCTCTGCTTTGTTTTTGGTTGTTGCCGCTGAAACAAAATTAACAAAAGAGATCAATACGCACGCCACTAGTAGGAATTTCACTTTTGTATAATCTCTTACACGTTTTGCATCCATGCAAGGGTTGCTTTCTGAATTGTTGAAGTCAAAACGAGAACCTTCTTATCATTGTTTGCGACTACAAATTCAGAACGAAAAAAACAAGAAAAAACAAAAACTTCAACCAGACTACATACTGACTTATAAAAATTAAATTTTGATAAGGTTAGGAGAGCAACACAAAGTTAAACCACTAACCACTACCATCGTGCTAATGTGATAGTGCGTCGGAGGCCGAAACTCCTTGGTTTGTATCTCTAGCCATAGTACTAGAGTTTTCGAATATGATTGAACGTTCCAAGTTTAGATTATACGTGGAAAATGCGGAAAAAAAGAAATCTCTTACTCGATACATGTTCATAAGGTTAATATTGTGACTGCGCGCGCGAGGTAACCTGTGGGTCAGCGGTAAGCGCCCCTCGACCCGGCATTTGGGCGGGCCTTCGACCGGCCCTTCGCAATAATAGCCATTTTCTACCGCTTATCTGTTCCTTTCGGCTTATTCTAGTAGCCTCTCTCTCTAGAACCTTCCTCTTCATGCATGATTTAAGAGACTGTTATTGCCTAGAATTGAGTTCAGTCAGTTAAGAAGTTACGAAGTGAAATGTGGACAATGAAAGTGGACAGTGTAAGTGCAGTTCACTTGTGTGTTGTAAATCGAAGATCAGTGTTGTGTTATGTTCCGAGCGTGTCACGAAAGTGTGTCAAATATAAAGCTTGTGCTACGCTGAGCACTTAAGTCACAAAATTTGGTTTTGCAATAATTGCAGTTCATTTGTTTCAATGCATACATTAAAATATTATGTACCCTCAGATCTTGTAATTCGTGCTGAAAGCGAGGCAAGCATGAATCAAGCGTGAGATAATGGAGAATATTGAAGAAAAACACATTGTACGCAGAGTGTAAAGGAAAAGCAGAAAGCGATCACAAGAAAGCGTTTAAGGAGAAAGAAAAGGATGCAAAAGAAAAGACAGAAGCAATAATGATCTCCAAGGGTTAAACGCGATAAGTTTATTTATTGCCATTAACAGCAGCGTGTCCATTAGTTCATTAGGACGGCTGTGGCTGAGTGGTGACGAAAGTGATTATGGAGTGGCTGGTGTAATGAATGACGGGGGTAACCGACCTAGTGGTGGAGACGCCGCTTTGTCCGTCACAAATCTACGTCTAGCCACCGCTCTGTGGTACAACCTGCGTTGCCTAGTATGACGGTTTAGTGATGATTATAATAACAATAATGTTGACAACACTAATAATTTTTTATATTTATTCTCACAATATTTCGTAAAGAAGTTATTCAAGAGTGGCTGGGATGAAATTAGCTGTTAATCGTATTCTTAATGTTTCACCTTAATGTTTTTAATCAGTTTCCTTGGATATTACCTACAAATAACAAGAAGTATCCGGAAATGGGAGGATGCTTCACTCTTGCGTCTCCCAAGGAATTCATGCTCCTTGGTTTGGTTTGCGAAGGACTGAGCGGGTTACCGTTTTCAGATACGCACCCGCCAACTCTACCAGGTGCGTGGGTTCTTCTTTTAATTTAGAGCGTTCTAACGGAAAACGATACGAGTTTTGCAGATTCTTATATAAGAAGAATGTCGTTATATTTCTATCCGAAGATTAAAATATGCAAAACACAGTAAAAATTTACGAATTTTGCTTTATTACTGTACGTTGTACTCTGCTACAGAAGCATTCATATAAAAATTGTAACTAGAAGGGTGAGAAAATGTCTCATCTTTGATCCATGGCGTTATACCTCTGACCCATTTTTAAAAAATATAAAACACTTGGTAAGACTAACGATGTTTTCTCACTATGGATACGGATTAAAGACGAAAGATGATTTCAGTATCGCAGCCAAGACTGTTGACACTAAACCTCCCGGAGAAAGGCACGAGGCGAGAGAGTACTTAGGGCGGTCAGATCTGATGGCAACAGGCATAGCACAGTGGAGCTCCTAACGTTTCCCCGACCACTCTTTATGCCCCTACCCTTACGGACAGGCTTGGGCAGTAGTTTATATACCAAGGTAGAAACAGTTCTCGCTTCAAAATAAATCTACGTGTACACCTAACACAACGGCCTTAAAACCTTGAAAAATTAATAGGGAAATGAATTAGAGACAAGAATTCGGGGTAGTGCATAATCCACCCAGCTTTTACCTACCGACTACCGACCTGGGAAAACTACGAAACAACCCAAGCTCAAGGTGGCCCGTTCAACTGGAATCAAACCCGGCACCCTCCGATTTCGAGTCTCAGGCGCTAGTGCCTAAAGCCATCCCGCTGCATGGTATATTCTGCTAAGATGTTGCTGAAAATGATTAAAATAATTATAACCAGGCATAGGAATGTCTAGCATTAAAGCCAGGACGGAAGGAAATAAGGTTGAAAGGTCACTGGACTATAGGCAGGGAGGTCGCAAGTAACTAAACCACCCCCAAATCTCGTATAGTCTTTTGAGGTTTTCATACAACTCTCTGACCGGTTTCTATCTGCTTGTCCCTTGTTTTGCATTATTTGTAGTGATAATGGTTTGAGTGTAGATAACTTGAAGCCAATTGCATAAAATTTCTATGCCAGATTATAACAAAGAACAGAGAAACATTGTGGCAATTCTTTTAATACCCAACTTAGATTCTAAAAAAAATTCAAAAACCACTTGCAATTGTAGACATCTTTCATAAAATTATCTCTTTGATATTCCATGCTCTTTGTTGGATAGCGATTTAATATTTAAAAGGTGGTTCGTCATCGGACGAGTTAAAAAATATATTTCTCTCTTTCCAAGACGTGCAAAAAATAGATAACGATCCAGATAAACAAGTAAAATAAAAGGAAAGGCACACACGCACAATAACCATATGTGCACATGGAACGCTATAGAATTTTACATTCTATATTTTAAACCAAGGAATAAACTGTGAAAGATCTTTGGTGTTAAAGTGTTTTTGGAGACAATATACCTTATTAGACGCTATAATACACAACTGAATGTAATATAGACATATATTTTACAGGTTAATAAATAGTTTGAGTGCAGATTACGCCCATCAAAAGCTTTTCTATTCGTACCATACTTTTGCGTTAGCTTTGTGCGAAAGGTCTATGTGAGAATTCACAATGGGAACCATTTTTACTTTCTCTACCATGTACCTAGAAGGTAGAGAGGATATTGCATTCCACCCAAAAACTCTACACCGATATTTCAACGTAAATACATGTTTTGAGGCCCTTTGGAATTAAAAAAAATCATTTTTAGAAAAAGATCCGCGCGAGCGCGCGCGTGTGCGTGTGCGTCTGTGAACAGCATAACTCAAAAATGAAATGTTAATTTTCTAAAACATGGGTGTAACGATTTTGATTAAAATACCATATATGAAAGATACCTACATTACAAATAAAATGTATATTTAGAACTTTCTAGGAATATCCTGTGAAGTCCTCTTTATTCGGAAGGAATTCTGTATAACCTTTATAACTGGTAAACACTAAGCGATAGACGAAAACCTACTGTACAAAAAATTTAGATTCTTTTTAAAACACACAATTTATTTCAAATAACTTTTTTGTGACATCAGCCATTCGAGATCCCCTTATTAGTGGTTCGATTCGTTCAATACTTTATCATTCTTTTGGGCCCCATGGATTTTAAGTTGTTTCTATCGATTGCATGGAAACCGTATGGAATTTTAAGGCCAGCATATAGCGTCCAGTTCTTAAACATTTGACTATCGCTGTTCTCTTTGTATCTATAACGAAATGTGTAATGTAGCTGTTTCTGCAAAGGCTTACCTAGATTAAAATGAAGTAGAGAGATCACTAAACCTTCGTAAGAATAAGTTGTATACCTACTAATAAACGATAGAGGGTAGAGAAAGTCATGTGAGTGTCATGCATAAGATTTTTCTATATGTATATTTTGACATTCACATTAAAAGCAACATACAGTCCTTGGTAATTTGACGTTGCTCATGATAAAGCTTATGGAATCGTATCTCTAACTACAAAATTAACTTGTCGTTATTTCAAAATAGTGACAGAAGAAAATGTACTCTATGTTGGTATTTTCTTCGGGTTAGTACCTTAGATAGGGACACAGCGACTCCACTTGCAAATTTTAAGCGACATTCGTTACAGACTACCGCGCTAGCTTTCGAAAGTCCTTTGTGGAAATGAACCCTAACTTGAAGGCAAATTTGTAAAATTTTTATCTTGAGAACAAAATATGGGGCGATGGTAATGCTCTCGGCCATTTTTTGGGAAGCACCTACATGTCGGCTGTTTCTTCTGGTGCACCAATGAACATACTTCATTCAGGCAAAAGAGACGAATGGATAAATGAGACGGCTAGTTTGAAAATTAACAACCGTTACAGCCGTGTTTCTATATACACTAAATATGTCTAGATTCTGGTACTCAACTAATTTCATTAACTGCCTTACCATCGACTAAGCGAGATCGAAAATCAACCCTGCTACTTCTACCACATAGGTCCCATACCCAAGGGTGGAAGATGAAATGGCATTATACTGGTTTATAAGTCGCCTAAATTTGGACACATGTCTTTGGTAGTTATGAAGATAGAACTACCTCCTTTCACAGTCCGATTACACAAAGGCTCCCGTCTCTACATGTCCTGCTAGGAATTGCCCATTTAATGAGACATAACCGTGTGACTTTACATTGTAATTAACGTTTTTATACCTTAAGGTGCGATAGTTCGACATCTTTCACAAAGTGTAAGGTACATTTACAATAATCTAAATATCGGAGTTGTAGTAATATTGCATGATGTAGCTCAAAATTTCTCTGTAGAGGACAACATTCCCTTTTTCATCATACATGCAGGAGGACTGCCACTACCTAGGCCCGGAATTATCGAAAAATGAATGAGGTTACTGTTGCAGAAAGTACAAACAGCTTTGTAGATGTTTAAATGATTTCGATGCTGACAGACACAGCGCGAAGAAGTGAGAGATCGCTCTCCTCACACTTCTAGAGCGGGTCAGCTCATTCCTGGCATACATTGTTATTACAAGCGAGACCTGCACATAAAGCAGAATGTTCAGGAGAAGTCAGGTAGGTATATGCATATTAGTGTGCCGCTTCAGTGCAAGATCGCTACAGAAGAGGCCTTAATATACACGAGAGAAGGCCTCCATTAGACTCGCGGAAAAATTAATAACCAGAATAAATCTGCAAATAAAGTAACACTGAGTAACACTCATCTGTTAAAAAAACATAGAATATCATTGCTATTAAAATCAAAGAATAAAGCAGCACGCTTTTAATATTTTGAGGTAAAAAGGGGGGAAAAGCTCAAACCTACAATAGGGATAACTTTAGTGAAGGTTAACACCACAACATTTTAATTGGAAAATTGTGTTTCTATTAGTAAAACTTTGCTTTTAAATAAGAGTTAGTTCGGACACCTCAAAGACTTATTTTTTATTTTTGATCTCTAACCGACATTATGGCAATTGTTATTCATCTTTAGAGATTAGACATAATTGATATATTTTCATGTACTGGATATTATGGGATGGAAATAATTTCCTAAAAGTATTTCACTTGTGTGTTTGAATAATGACTGATATGAATGTGAACTTTTGTGTTTATCTTACTTTTCTTTTTTGTATTATGCCTCTCACAAGCAGATGGGAACAAGACAGGATAAACCTTTTTATAAAAATGGAGCACCACCAGACTTGCATTACTTGTTAAGCAGTAAAGAAAGATAGTAATATTAATTATCCGCTATATGAAATTTCTGACCATATTTAAAAAATTTCAGAGATTTAATCTCCCTAGGAGATTCCAAACTAGATGAGAGTTGTTGAACATAAAATAGGCTACAAATGAATAGCAATGTCATATATTACAAGGTAGGCTACAATGTTCTTCATACACGGACGGGGCGGAGGGATCGATGGAGCTGACGAGTTGGCGCCCAAAATACCGTCAAGCGAAGGGGGGGGGGAGCATAACCCGGGCGGGACAACACGTGGGCTTCAGCCATACTGCGAGAAAGGGTAACTATGCGATGCTTTGCGGTAGATAAGGGCCTAACTAAACACTACCTGTTCAACTTCCTCCAAAAGCTGACCATATCTATGGAGAAGTTTAGTTCAGGGGCTGGAGATGTACTTAATACGCAACAACTTCGCGTGCAGCAACAGCTTAAATCCCAGGGAAACTGATAATGATCCACCTACTTCAACTTATGTGGTTGTTAAACGGTTTCTAAACGGTTGCATTCCCAACCTTACGTTCTAAAACATTACATTTTCATGTAAAAATAAAATTTCAATCTACATTAATAATGAAATATTGATTTTACCAGGGAATTAATAAGAGAGAGAAAATTTGAAATTCATAAGCGGAATTTAATATATCCCTGTAACAAATTTGAAAGACATACTTGCAAGTTCCTTCTTCCTCTTCTGCACCACCGCCACCAAGATATAGTGTTTGGATGAAAGAAAATGTTTAAAGCTGTGCAAGTAAAGGGGGAAAGAACAATCTGGTTTTCTGGGATAGAACAAATTCACAGAAATGGTAATGAAGCAATTTTGTAACGACAATAGCTTTCTGGAAAGAGGCATGAACATGAATTGAGGATATGGATAAATAACATTTGTTCAGAAGTGTGTGTGTGTGTGTGTGTGTGTGTGTGTGTGTGTGTGTGTGTGGAGCCAAAGTTCATAGGTTTCATACAGCGACTTGAACACAAATGGTGTAGAGAGAAATATGTAGATAATTGTAATGTTATAGGAGAAATTCGATATCATGTGTAAGAACAGAGTTTACGAAAGTAAGGGGAATTTCACAATGAACAATGATTCGGCGTTCCATTGTGTCTTAAGAGTGTAAAGAAAAAGAGCTAAGGAGACTAGATTTCAGTCTGGAGAAATTGTCTGCTTTGGAGAAAAGGCATGTCACAATAAATACGCTCAGTACAAATAAATAAGAATATCTAATTGAATTAAGAAGGTATTTGGGAAATCTAGGCGAAAAGAGGTTGAGGCACATGGTAAGTGGACAATAGGGGAAGAGACGGGTATAAATTGATTATTATACACTAATTTAAGAATAAATCTCTTTACAGGCAATGTTCACCTTGATCTATTAATATGACTATTTAACTTTGCTTTTGAGGTTAGCATCATTACATAATCCAGAAGTTGGTACTAATGACGCAATACGCCGCGAGGATGTAAGTAAAAATGCAATTTTATTGTCTATATCGTCTTCTTTTTGTTCGTCTTTACATGGAGCAGGGGAATGCCTGTTCCGGCTTCACAGTTTTAAAGTTTCTCTTTCTATGGGATTTTCAGTCTTCCTATATCTCTTCGCCCTATCGTACTATAGTTAAATACATTTTTGTTCCATCATTCTATTAATATGCAAGTTTCATTACAAATGTTAATCACAACCCAGACAACTAAAGCGTTAAACTTTTTCTAACGATTTTACTTCTAAAGTAATATATGATCGTAAGTGTGGCCTTTCCCAGAATACTAAGATCCTAGTCTTCTCCATAAAAATCTTATTGTCATATTCTTCACAAATAGTTATTAAATATTCAGATCTCTGTAGATCTTAATTATTTTTAAAGATGAAGCATATCAGCACACAATAAAATATTTAAATTTGTATAATTATTTATTTATATACCTATACTTTAAACTTTTACACTCATGTACTACATCATTAATGGAAATATTAAGAAATTTAGATGACTCTCTCCATCCTTGTCTAACACTCCTGTTTCTTACAATATTTTGAGTTTTAATTCCACCCGTGTTTATTATTTTTGAGTTGCAATATAAGTTCTATTGTGTTTATCAAATGTTATAGATAGGCATTATTTGTAATAATTGTCCACAATAGTCTATTTATAAGAACGAATGCTTTGAAAAATCGACAAAGGCCACGTAAATTTGAAGATTAAGCTCCCTTCTTTTCCTCAGACAACAGCTATAATATAAATACATTATCAGTTGTAGAATGTCCATTTCTAAAACCACATTGTTCCTCATTTAGTAGTGGTTCTGAAATAACGCCAATGTGCATAATGTATTGCAATAGTCATAGTTTATTTAGGCTTTATTTGATAGTCACAGCAACATTTTTCGGAAACTATTTAATAATTTCAAAACCTCTGGTAGCAGTTCTGATCTTACCCATTATTCTCCTATATTCCATTATTCGCATTATCGTTGTTCCTGCTTTGTTCGTGTTATTTCGTCGACATGCTTCCTTACACTTTAGTATGTATTCTAGATCTTCTGTTAAACTAAGAGGTACTCAGCTCGTGTGGAACACGTTTCACACCCACGTTTCTTGCTATATCCGTTATTCTTCAATAGTTCTCAAAGACTGTATTTCATTTAAAATAGTTGCGTTTAAGTTTACTCATTTAAGCTTATTCATCCAACAATAAAAAACATATAGGCACAGATATAGTATCCGAGCGGAAGGCTCAGGTGGTTAGTCTGTGGCCCGCATTCGGGACGTCATGAGTGTGATTCTCCGGTCTACCTACCTTACCCAAGATTTTTTTCCGGGGTTTCTCCGGGTCACCAGACGGGAAAAGCTTGTCTGCCCCGAATTTCTATGCTCTCATTTCATCCTCCTCTTTTACGTTACATGTTGGCTGCGGGGCTGTGTGTCAGAACGACTGCGGACAGATGACGCAGATGGCTTGCGTATTGGAACTTATTCTCGGCCCCGTCAGATAGAGGCCACTCGAGTCTCCGCTGCCGGGTCTTGAGCTTTCCCCGGTCTGCGCTGGAAGGGAGCCTGCAGCCTGTAAGTCACCCTCCGGTGGCTTGGGAGGCCTGTCTTGAGCATTCTGCGGCTGGGTAGCCAAACTTGTAACTGTTAGGGACTTCTGCGTGTCTCTGTCGCCTACGTCGGCCACTCCTACAGCCCATACGTCTCCTGCGATTCCTTCATCCCATCCGTTCCTCCCGGGGGTGTATGTACAAAAGATACCTGTGTGGGTCGAGGTGCTACGTATACCCTCCTTAGCATAATCCTAGAATTAGGCTTGTAATAAGTGAAGGGAGTACTTGTATTCTACCCAAAAATTCGATGCCGAAAATTCACGATATTTACACGACAATTAAAATTCCTTCCGAATAAATAGGACTTCACAGGATATTCCTAGAAAATTCAAGATATATGTAATGCATCCTACAACGAAATGTGTAATGTGAATTGAGAGTATATCTGGATTAGCAAGAAGTAATTAAGCTCTAACAAGAATAGTTTTAGAAGAGTGAGTAGCGAAAGTCTTATGAATGCAGCACACAAGATTTTCTATCTCAGAAAACAAATGGAGTATAACTAGTGGATAATTCCACCTTTAGCTGCGAATAAAAGACTCATTGTTGAAAGCAGAAATGTATTTATCAAAATGTTCCTATGCTTAATTGTACATAACTTAAAATGCAATATTGTGAGTAAATTTCTACTCAGCAATAAAGTGTTCATTTTGAATAGTGTTGCGAGCTAACAGGATTGCATCTCTTTTACAAATATTTTCTACCGCCATTCGTATTCTGAAACATGTATAGTGCGTTTAGCACTATACCACGCCGACGTGGACATCCTCTTAAATGATGCCTCATTATTAAAAAACACAGACAATATACACAAAATAAACACATAAATCAATATAACACATTGAACAGAACAAAATAATACCGTATTTATGGAATCTAATGCGGCATTGAGTCTAATGCACACCCCAAATTTGAAACTCGAAATAATAAAAAATCTGATGTGTTACACCTACATGACCTTCTCCACTCTTTTAGAAACAATTTTTACAAACGCTTACTGTCCATCTACTTCATTTTAATCCAGATAAACATTTGCAGAAACTATCTTAATGCTAATTTTCTTGTAGGTACAAGGGGAATATGATAAGCGCTGGTTGCTTTGTGAAGCATTTCATTCTCTTTGCAGGTCCAGGACGTAAATAAATAAATAAATAAATAAATAAATAAATAACGAATTCCCATTTGAGAAAAAAATATTAAGTATTGGAAAAATTCAAAATAATAACAAACATATTTCGGAAATGATTCACTCAAAAAAAAGTATACCACATATATTTTGTGTTTTAATGAGCTTTACATTTTTTTTGTGTAGAAAAATGCTGTCTATCTCTTACGGTTTACCAGGTATACAAAATCCATTCACAAAGAAAAGGAATTTTTGGGAACATTCCCAGAAAATTCAAAATAAACATTTTATTTGTCATGAGAATACCTTAAATATATGATATTCTAATCAAAATTGTTAAGAGCTATTTTTGAGAAAATCAAAATTTTCGAAACGTTTTCCAACTAAAGAGTAGTCTGGGATCGAAGGATTTTATTGGAAATCTTCGTGTTGCAGCTTTTAAAGATACTGAACCTAAGTAACATGTTTGGTATTTATCCTACTTTTCGTTTATCAGTTATGCTGTTCACAGACACATACACACACATGTATCTTTTTATAAAAGTGCTTTTCTATTCAGAGGCCTCAAAATATATATTTTCGGTGGAATACCCGTATCGAATTTTTGGGTGGAATGCAATACTTCCCCTACTTACTATACGTAGTAGAGAAAGGAAAAAGAGTTGGTTGACGAAAGTAATGCCCATCAATGATAGGACAAGTCAATTTAAACTTATTTTGTACAACAGTGGATTTGTGCATAACGTTTCAGATCATACCTAGTATTTATAAGTAGCCCATTTCTTCGTGACACAGTAAATGTTAAAGAAATTACCCTTACTTATTAAAGTGAACATGAAATACCTATGCTACATAAACATTGCTAAGAATGTTGGATTTAGTGGATTTAGAGAAGAACTTGTTTCATGTTCACATCTAATTCTGTTGGAAAGACTGGAATATATTATATATAATTGGCCATAAGATTGTAGGCAATTTATGGGGGTGGGTATTATATATATATATATATATATATATATATATATATCTGTGAATTTGTCCCTGAATGTTGAAACAGTGAGGACTTACTCCAGGAATGTGACTACGGTTAACATAAATGGAAGCAAATGCCATTGCACCATTATACTCATATATTTCATGAAGTTAGCATAACTTAACATTAAATTATTAAGATTGTTTGCTCGCGGCTGCGGAAAATGAAAGTAAACAAATACGGCAACATGAACTTGTCCATTCACAACTTAATGTTTAAAATGCCTTGCTTCACAATGGTTGTATATTTAATTTAGTAGACCTACACTGAACTCTACTATTCAGTTTAGTTTTTTCATTTTCAATACTGTTACAGTCTAATGGACTTACATCTCTTTCACGAATATTTTGTATCCTCATTCAATTTCTGGTTCTTGCTGCTGAAGAATCCCTTAGCACTGTACCACACCGCCCTGGACGTCCGAAACGATGACTATTAAACTAACGAATATAACACAATGATCAGAAAAAAAATATAACAAACAGCACTATTAGGCTTATGGCACTATCATTTTTTTAGCGGATAAACATTTGACGACATGATTACCAACGCTGTGGTCAACATATCGGTTAGAAATTAGCATTTTTGTAACACTGTAGAGACTGAGGAGCTCCAAATGGTACTCTACTCTTAGTCCGGACTTTCAAGATAAAAAATAAAGCATACACCCATACCAATGTAACAAAGCAATCAGAACAAAATAATTTGCTTTTAGCGCATATTTATCTTAAGCTTATAACGCCGTCTTCTTTTTAGCGGATAAACATTTGATGATAGCTTACCAACGCTATGATCTGCTAGTCTCTAGTTCCCAGGTCGCGGGTTCAAACCCGGCGGACGACGATGGACTTTTTTGGGAGTAAAAATCCTTAGCATGGCTTCCTTCGGAAGGGAAGTAAAGCCGGTATTCCCGTGTGGTAGATTTACGGTACGTAAAAGAACCTCAAACCTGATAAAGAGGCTTCTGAGAAACATTTCCAGTCTTTCACGCCCAATATAGAATGGGACGCTAAGGATCACATCAGTTAAATAGTGTCCATAAATAAAACTCAATTCAATTTAATTTAATTTAACCCTTTCTTCTGTTTGATTGAAGAAATGTAGGATGAGCTTAAAACAGCCAATTCTAAAACTGATGCACATTTTGCAATAACATAATGAACAGAAGAAAATAATTTGGTTTTAAGCGGATAATTGTAGCACAGTTTTCTTTTTAACGGCTAAACATTTGGCGACATTGTTACCAACGCTGGGATCAACGTATTCCTCTGTTTGATCGCAACAAATGGTGGCAATGAATTTACAACATCCACAGGAAGATCATTCAGATAAGGAAGCAGCATTGGAGCAGCTCATCTACAAGTAAACTGTATGACATCTACTCTCCTCGTTCTCCTAAATATCCAATGATTTCCCTTCCTCGCAAGGACCAAGTTGCTCTCACACGACTGCGCATAGGACACATAGCCATCACTCACTCCTACCTTATATCTCACGATTCCCCGCCACTTTGTAACTTCTGTAACTATCAACTTGCTGTGCCTCATATGATCCTGGATTGTCATCATCATACAAGTGCAAAACGATATTGCGAAGTTCAGAACAACATGTGACGCCATCAACAATCCAGTGTTTAAAGACATGATACTTAAGTATATTAAACAAACTAAGATATACGCCAAATTATAATGTTGTCTCGCTAATGTACATTTACAATGTAATTTATTATAGTGGTCCTTATAGAGTCACGATATGACCAGCGAGTTCCAGCGACTTAAAATAAATTTAAATAAAACAACAGCCAAATGTTGTGAAATTGACGCATATGTTGCAAATATTTTGGAAATTAACTAAGCAATTTTAGAATTTAATACTTTTTTGATATTGCCGAGACCGAGAACGTTCGATTGGTATGTCACACTTAGCCCGTACTTTCAGGATTAATGCATAAATTCGGTACACTATGTCAAGGGTGGCGAAAACAACTTCCTTCCGCGAGTCACCAAATATGCAACACGCACTACAACACTCAGCAGCATGTGAAAATCAAACGGACGGAGAGGGAACGTGCGCCTGCGAGTCAAAATGATTCGAAGTCACGTTTTCGCCACCTCTGCACTATGTAATCAAAAGTATCCGGACACCCCACAAACATACGTTTTTCATCTTAGGTGCATTGTGCTGCCATCTACTCATTATCCGCGACCTTAGTAGTCATTAGACATCGTGAAACAGCAGAATGGGACGCTCCGTGGAACTCACGGACTTCGAACGTTGTCAGGAGATTCGGTGTCACCTGTGTCAGAAGTCTGTACGCGAAATTTCCACACTCCTAAATATCCCTAGGTCCACTGTTTCTGATGTGATAGTGAAGTGGAAACGTGAAGGGAAGTGTACAGCACAAAAGCGTACAGACAGACCTCGTCTGTTGACTGAGAGACCGCCGAAATTTGAAGAGAGTCGTAAAGAGTAATAGGCAGACATCTATCCAGACCATCACACAGGAATTCCAAACTGCATCAGGATCCCTCCAAGTACTATGACA
Organism: Deroplatys truncata; assembly: GCA_030765065.1. Taxonomy (NCBI): domain Eukaryota; kingdom Metazoa; phylum Arthropoda; class Insecta; order Mantodea; family Mantidae; genus Deroplatys; species Deroplatys truncata. Next base: position 157,226,869 of record CM060978.1, read on the forward strand.
GTTAGGCGTGAGGTGAGAAACCTTGGATTCCGTGGTCAAGCGGTTGCTCATAAGCCACACCTCACGCAGGAAAATGCCAAACGACGCCTCGTTTGGTGTAAGGAGCGTCAAACTTACACGATTGAACAGTAGAAAAAACGTTGAGTGGAGTGACAAATCGATGGCAGGGTGTGGGTATGGCGAATGCTCGGTGAACGTCATCTGCCAACGTGTGTAGTGCCAACAGTGAAATTTGGAGGTGGTGGTGTTATGGCGTGGTCGTGTTTTTCCTGGAGGGTGCTTACACCCCTCGTTGTTTTGCGAGGCACGATCACAGCAAAGACCCACATTGATTTTTAAGCACCTTCTTGCTGCCCACTGTTGAAGAGTAATTCGGGGATGGCGATTGCATCTTTAACACGATCGAGCACGTGTTCATACTGCACGGGCTGTGGCCTGTAATGGACTGGCCTGCACAGAGTCCTGACTTGAATTCTACAGAACACCTTTGGGATGTTTTGGAACGTCGAGTTCGTGCCAGGTGTCACCGACCTATATCGATACCTCTCCTCAGTTCTGCACTCCGTGAAGAATGGGCTGCCATTCCCCAAGAAACCTTCCAGCACCTGATTGAAAGTATGCCTGCGAGAGTGAACGCTGTCATCAAGGCTAAGGGTGGGCCAACACCATATTGACTTCCAGCATTACCGATGGAGGGCGCCACGAACTTGTACGTCACTTTCGGCCAGGTGTCCGGATACTTTTTATCACGTAGTGTATATATTTTCCTCGTTAAAGTAGAAAGATGTGGCTCGAGATTTTAAACCTTAATGGGATCACCCATCGAACATTTATACAATGTCTCAAGAACTATGAACTCGAATTTATGATTTAGAAACAAGCCCACTTTTATATATTTCATAATAATGTGATTTAGAAATGTATGCCTTTCTTACAGTACTGTAATTAATCTTAGTGTTGAAATATACGCCTTATTTATTTTTGGTAATGCCGAATTATTTAGTGTAGCTTTTACGCTTACATTAGTGCTCTGTTTCGTATTTTAGACTTTGCATAATTTATATATGGTGGAAATTAAAAGAGTTAATAGAAAATTAAATATTCTCGTATACTCTCCTGTCTGTTCGTTTTCTTCGTTTTTGTCACTTCAAGGATTCGGTATTCTTCTATTCTGTCCTCGCATTCTTCACTTTAATCCCATCTTTTTCTGGGGAATCCCTTGTCTCTTTTTACTAACTCTTTATACTTTACAGATTCATCATGGGTTTCATGTACTCTTTCCAGTTACGTATATTTTCTAACTTTTATCAGATAATTTGTAAATATTCAGTTCTTCTGTAGTTGTTTAATTTCGTATTGCGTCTAATCTAGTGCACCCTTCGGTTCTACGTAAAAATCTCATTTCCGCTGTCTAAGATTTATTTTTGTCCTTTTCCTTTATTATCTTCGATTCACTGCCATACACGAGCACAGGGACCAACTGTTCTTCTGAGAGCGAAATTTTATTAGAATATTTCAGGAATAATATAAAAGTAATCAGAATTCAACAATAAAAACATGTTTTAATTGGTAGTGAGTCAAGACATGTTTAAAATCTTGTCGATTTCGTATTCTGATTTAATATTAACGTTTTTAAGATATTCTAATAAAACTTGTGTATTAAATAAACAGGTGGAGAGTATTTGAGAATAACTGATTTGCCATATTATATATAATAAATAGTGTTTTTATTTCTATATAACATGTCATTATTAAACAAAGCTGGCAGAACATTTTTGTTAGTAACTATTTGTTTGGTTATTGTAAGTGAAATCAAGTAGTCCATTATTGCTTATATTTGGAATATTAAATATTCACGGTATTACATTATCTTCCACAAAAAGCCTTTATCAAAACGTTATTCTATTTAGAGAGAATCTTTCGAATTTCTTAAATTTCTTAAAGTTTTGTTTCTATACATATATTCCTGAAGGAGAGAAATATTGCGTAACAATATAGGTACTATTCAAACTAATTTTTATGAAAGAAATTTCTTGAGTAGATTTCTACAGCTTTGTAGAATGTCAGTCGGTATTTTTTACCCTCAGGAGCAGAGTCCCTTGTTTCCGTAGCTTTATTACATCCCGGCCGTCCTCATTTTCCCTTGTTTGCTAAAGCCCATTCAAATAACGTTTTGAGTGCCCAGTCCTCTATTTTCATCCTCTTTATATGACTATACTAAATTAACCTAGCTTTACATGTCAGTTATCTCCTTTGGGATCTCTTTTCGCTTTTACGCATGCACTTTTTAAACTCTCGCTTCTTGACTGTATATTGTCCATTAACATTTTTATGACTTCCTCTATACTCGTGCTCGGTAATTCTCCTGTGTTACTTCGTACTTAGGTCCTATACATTTTCTCAGAATAACATTAAGTGGTAACATTAGGTCCTTTGGCTTTACGGTTAATAGATTTTCACGGGAACAACCCGGAACGTTTTTCTCTTCCTTATGTGTGGAGAAGAGTCGCTGATTGGATTCGAATGTATTGTTTGCAAACGCCAAATGGAGTCGAACTAAGCCATCGATAAATGGAAAACAAGTGAAAATTTACTTGTGTCATTTTGTCAAGATCCTAATAAAATTGTTAGTAGGAAGTTTACGATCGAAAAAGGATGGGATGCTCAGCTCAAATTTTTCAGGATTTAAGTTAACCTCTGAAAAACAAAATGTTAAATACAATTGGAGAGCATTTAATTTCTATCAGCGGAAGTCGCGTATAATCGAAATAGGAAAGACGAGCAAATGTGTCTTACAGAAGCTGAAGTAACCATATGCTTAGAAAAACACCAACACTGTGTGCGGGATGAAACATAACACTGCACCAAAGTAAAACTGCCAATACATTTTCTCGATAAGGATAAAATTGCTTTAAAATAATAAATTTCACCTTTCTCTTTCTTTAAAAGGAAAAAGTTGTACCTCAGCTACAATTTGGCAACACGGTGGCTCACTACTACCAAAGAAATCACGCCACGGCCAACGCTGTTAGTCGCCGTATAGTTGATGCGTTTCCAGAGAAGGGAGTGGAGAGAGGAGGCAAAATGTTTCGTGAACAACTTTGCCATTGTGTGGTTCTTTCATTGCATTTTTATTTGGAATCGAACCCATACACGAACTTTACGCTACAGATGGTAAAGCAAACGAACACATATGAATAAATACAACTAACTCTCTCTTTCACCCCACTCCCTCACTCCCCCCTCTCTCTAGCTACTCTGCAGTACACGAAAGGAAATATTCCGTAGTCAGAGAACATTCAACCGCCACACTGGTGTACCAAGTTTCGTTTAATTAATAAAATCAAATTAATTAATTAATAAGTTAAAATCAATTTGCACTAAAACGAAACATAGATGCAAACATATTGACAGAAATGTAACTTTTCTGTTAGAGGAAAGATGTACGTAGATACAGGTCTAAGGATCTACTAAGTTTCGAAGAAATATGACTATATCCCAGTAAATTACTGAAAACGTATAGGTACTCTTTAAGCCTGACTGAAAAATAAAGTTTTCTTGCGTAAAGTTACTGACAGTGCTTTTCCTTCATTCAGGTTACTACGAAGACAAAAATCTGCGAAATAAATTTGCGATGAATTTTAAACGGAATCCCGAATTGGATTTCAGGTTCCAGGTTTTTTGGTTTCAGGAACTAGAAGACATCAAAACAGTTGAGGTCCCCTCTGCTACGGGAAGTATCCACTACGCTTGGTGTGGTTCTTCATATGTGGTGGTTTACCCAAAGTACGTGTTTAATTACTATAGAAAGCAAAATATGTACGATGGCATTATTCTAAACCATGCTTGCTATCATTATGGGAACAAGTATTTCTACGTTTTGCAATTTGCAGCAGAATCCAATGCTCATGACAAAAAATGTCATATTTCATAATATTATCGTAAAATATTAATATATTATGAAAATATTCATATTTCGCTACATTTTCTAAGATATACGATCCTTTGCTCTTAAAATAATTTCCATTAGCAATTAACTCGGCCTCACAGATATCCTATTTTTGCAGTGTTCTGCAAAACATATTTAGAAAATCCCATGCACTATTTCTAGGAAACCCATCTGAAGAAACCCACACCATCCTTTCCAACAAGTCAGGTAAAATTGAAAAAATTGTGCCATTTCGTCTATGTGACGTCACATGTAAAATTAAATGTCCTCTTTTCTTGAAGAGCTTTTATTCTCGCGAACCGCTGCTTTTAGTGGCATATTATAATTATTAGTAATAAGCACAGACAAGAAACCAGTTAGTTGTTGTTGTTGTTCTTTTTAGTTTAAGGGTTTCACAATAATTAAAACCTATAAACTCAATGTAATCTATAAAGCCTATTTTATAAAAATTAATGAAATGAACCTACTTTAAATCCTTAAAGTATAAGTTGTTTTGGCTTTAAAATTAAATTTATTAATATTTGGGGATTTTTCTGTGTATTTATATATTATGGCAAAATTTTCTACGTATTTTGTCTCTCTCTAGAAATTACTCTGACGCTGTGGCGGTAGGTGGTGGCGTGCGTGCAGATAGGTTGGACATCTTGAATAGAGGTTTCGGAATTTGATCGTGCTTTCCTCCAATATTTTGACCTGAACAGTTCCTTGCGCCATTATCGAAAGAAGTAAACACTGATATAACACTGTTTAAATATAAATATCGCGGTAACAGTATTACGTTAAACCGATTTTGCAAACCACCTTTATGCCGGTTATGCACTTCTCTTTGTTTCTTTTTGGCACAAGTGGTGCTACGGCACAGCGACAATACCTCAGCAGTCACCCCTGGAAAATACCATCATAGTTTAAACACACATTGTTGACAACCATTACATATTGTTGTGAATACTACGCTATGACAAATACCAAGAAGCAAACGCTATTAAAATACAAATAAGAAATGTAAATGGAGTAGTTCATTTTGACCTCTGAAAGCTGTAATGAAAGATTCAGTTGCCATTGAAGGTATTGTCACCTACTGGTGCAATAATCAATGAATGGGGCGACCCATTTTGGCTACTGAAAATATACATGTTTGTGAGTATTTCGTAATAAAAATTAGAACAATTATAAAAAATGGAGTTAGTCGATTTGGCCTCTGAGTGGCACCATAACATTAGAATTTGTGAACAAAAATTGTGGCAGTAATTTGTATCACAATAATATAAATGCCAGAGTGATGTAGTGTAAATAAGCATTATTGTATAACATTGATTTGAGATGTTTGTTAATTATAAGCATTGTTAGGAAATAAGTTTACACGGCCTCACTGAAACTGACAATAGGAGCGGATAACAATGAGCGAGGGGGTGAATTGAATATTAATTAGAAGAGACAAACAAATGACGTCAGATTGGCGCGCTTTTCTTAGAAATAGCGGGAATATTTTTCCTAGAGCATATGTTTTCGTAATTTTTGATTGGATATAAAAATAGACGCTAATGTTGGCGCGTTTTATTAACCAATAGCAGCTCGGTTATAATCTTTAGGCATATCGGGGTGTGGGAGTATAAAAAGCTAAAGCCAGAGGCAAGTATCGCCCAGTTCAACAAAATCAACCACGCGTTACACGTCGCTGAGTCCAACAGAACCATTCAGAAGCTAAACGTCGCTTAGTTCATCAGAATCGTTCGCGAATTATTACACGTCGCAATTCTACAGAATCTCTCGCGTCTTAAAGTTTGTTATAAATGTGAAACACGCGAATTCATAATGTGCAGTAACTAAGTGATTATAGTGATATTGGAAAATATAACAGTTTCAGTCTGGCGTGTATCAAGAGTCAATATGTGAACTTAATTAATTATGACGTTAATAAAAGTGTAAAAACAAATTCTTTTATCAGTGTTATCTGTGAGTAACAAATCCTTTCCGTTTACACACCCTGTTCAAGAGATTTGCTTGACCGAGAAATAATAGCTAGCCGGAGGACAATGAACCCAACATTCAAAGTAGTAATATAATAACAGGCGCCCAGCAAAGGATAAGTGACCGCGACAAATTGGCTTCCATACGTGGTGCAGATAAACATGAAGTATCCACCAACTGCTAACAAATACTCCACTTCAAAATGGTATGAAAAAGGGTCAGGGACTTAACGTCAAACTAATGGATGTATTATACCGCAGGTATGTGAACAACTAACAACATTCATTGTTTACTTATTGTTAATCACGGTACATTTTCGCACTAAGATTGTTTTAATACGCAACATTGAGGAAGTAGTTTTATTGTATTTCGACTGTTGGGGAGCCAATCTTGAAGTAGTTGCAACCGCACGTATGGTAAAAAGTTTCCGGTAGCCTTCGCCCCAAGATTAAAAATATTAACTTTGTAATTTGACTGTTTCTTTAAATATTATATATTTATGTTTGCCTCGGCTGCGTCAGTATTATTGTTAGACATGAATTTCTTTGCAGAGAGTGGTGCGGCTAAGAATGTAGACTTACATTGATTATAATTTTTGCTTCACTCCTTTTATTAATTCTTGACACGATTTATATAACACTTCACTGATGTAGAGAGCTGTGAGATTATTTAGTAATTACTTGCACTTTTTAACACGTAAACTATTTTTATCTCGCACTGAATACGTATTAAACTTCTCGAGGACGCATCTCGCGTCCGGTTAGGAACGCTGTCTGCTAGCAACTGACTTCTGAATTTGTAAAGTTTGCTCCATTTCAGTTTCTGATTGGCTAATCTTACTCCAATAGAATACTTTTATTTAACTTAAGCTTTTTTCTGGTTGTTGATTGGCTATTTATAAACTGTCTAAAAAAGTACATTATTTTTGCTCCAAGAATTACGAGTAGTACTACTAAACTTTCTAATTCATTATTGCCTCAAGGTTAACTCATTGTTACCTCATTGTTAACATACATTTAACATATTATTCTCACAGCTCCTACATTATTAATGTACATAATACATTCACATAACATTACTGAACATGTACATAATAATATAAACATTCATACAATGACTGTTACATGCATTTTATATATTATATTATACACATATTGCTTTAAAGCAGGCTGTTATTATATTTTATATTATATAATTTAACTGAAATCATTTAAGTGTTAAAAATACTGCCTCAAATTCTTGTAGGTATACAACATTATGCAGGAGGTTGAATCGATAGGTAGTTGATTAAAAATCTGGTGGCTATTATGGTAACCGCTTGCATTAGAAATAAAACAAAGTACTCAAGATTTCAAAACGTAATGTCTAAAATATCGAAGGATTCAAAGGAATAACAACATATATATTGCGAACAATTAATGCCAGAAACATTTTTTGATGTTAATGAGATTTAATTTCTTTCCTATTAAGTTTCTGTCTCCCTACTACGGCTTCTCGGTTATATAAAACTGAATAAGAATGGATAGAATAATGTGTTTTGTAATGTGTGGTATTACAAAGAAGAACTTGGCTTTACTACATTCATTACAGTGTGTAAGTCTTTGTTGTCTCTTGCACCTTAAAACCCTTGAAATACACATTACAAATGTTCTTTAATATTATAACTGCTCACTTTATTCCGGTACGTTGGAGAAATTTATCACACGTACTAAATAATTGAATTAAAAAAAATTACTCACTTCGAAAATATGCATTTGAAAAATTTAGAGTAAGCCAAAATGGTGTTTGCGATGCTGCTTCCATAAAACCGGAATTTAAAGTTCCTTCCTCGACGCTCAGCGAAAGACAAATCTTTCTTCTCGTGCCTTGTCGTCCTCCGGGGTTGATCCTCAGGGGATCACGTGGATTGAACGTCAGTCGCCAGCAATAGCGCCATCAAAATTTCCTTAACCTGCCCTCTGTCGACTGCACATAAGATGCGCCGGCCGGTAATACAGATAGTGTCACGTTGGTGGTATCTACGCTCCGCCAGGCGGAAGGTAATGTGTAACTTTGACCGGCAATGCAGCTGCTGAGGCCAAACGCTAGAACTTCGAACAGGCACGGAAGAATATTCTTTGGGACTTGAATCATACATAGAGGGAACTACTACGCTATGCTACAGTAGGCAACTAAACGAAATATGCACTGAGACGAACAGAAATGCCGCTTTTATTCATAGATCATAAGCTACACTAAAGTCACTACGCTATAAGATGGCTCTCTAGAGTTACAGAAACAGATACAAGGTGCTTAAAAATTTGTATGATTACCACGGACAGCAATGTATGCTCTGCATCGTGCTCCCATACTGGCCATTAGGTTGGTAAGCAGTTCTTGTGGTACGGCGTTCCATTCCTCCACCAGCGCTGTTGATAAGTGTTGGATGCTCGTTGGTGCATGTGGATGTGCTGCCGTGCGTCTCCCCAAAACATCCCACACGTGTTCAATGGAATTTAAATGGGGAAACGGGCAGGCCAGTCCATTCGTCGAATATCCTCTCGTTCCAAGAAATTCTCCACCTGCGCTGTTCGATGCGGTCACGCATTGTAATCCATAAAAATGAAGTCAGGGCCGACTGCACCCCTGAAAAGACGCACATTGGGAAGGAGTAGAGTATCACAATAATGTTGACCAGTGAGCGTACCGTGTTCAAAGATTTGGAGGTCGATGCGCTCATGTCACATTATGCCTCCCCAAACCATAACATCCAAACCACCAAAGCAATCATGTTCAAGGACGTTGCTGGGTTTATTCCGTGTTCCGACTTCTCCCAGATGAGGGTACATCGAGAATCACTACTTAGACTGAATCTGCTCTCATCCGAGAAGAGTACGCGATCCCATTCCTCGTTGGTCCAATTTTGATGATCTTGGGACCATGGCAAACGGTGCCGCGGATGTGCGAATGTCAATGGAATACAACGTACTGGCCGTCGGGCAAAGAGACCACCTCTGTGTAGACGCCGTGCCACTGTGTATCGTGAGATTGCGGGACTAGCTGTCCTGTTAAATGTGGTTGCAATTGCATCCGCTGTTTGGCGTGGATCCCTTGTTGCCTGTTGCCTTCTTGCCTGACCAATGTAGTGGTCATCTGCTGCTGTAGTTGAGCGTGGTCGATCACCACCTCTCCTTGGGACAGCAGTGCCTGTGGTTTGGAAGATTCCTCATGCACGTGAAACAATGCTGTGAGCAATTCCAAACTCCTGAGCAACACTCGTCACACTTCGCCCTTCTTCCAGTTTCCCGATGATTCTTCCCCGTGGGAAGTCATCCGAATGGTGTCTACGAACCATGTTGCAATGAAGAACTCCACTGCAGTGCACCGTAACAGCTCACTAATTACCACACACCGTCTTGTCCTGTTTTGACCAGACCCATTTGCCACTATAGGCTCGCTACACTCACGCCATGTGACGTCCAACTTTCTGTGTACGTGTGAGAAACCTTTGTCAACATGCTCACGCACCTTCATCTTCTTCCACCAAGTAGCTCATTTGTAATGTTACTTTACCCATCTCGTCCTTAGGTTTTGCACAGCAGTGTATTTACGGACCATTCAAGATGTACATTTTATTCCTCTGCCAATATCTATACAAAGTGCATGACATTTTGATCCTAATGGCTACTAATTTTCATAAAATAAAATGAAAAAAAAATCATTTTATTTTTTTGGAAAAAAATTCTCCGAGAAAATCATTGTACTGTATCCTTTAAAGGCACCTGAGTAAAGCATGTAATCAGGTATAACTCAATTTTGAGTCATTGCTTTCACATAGAGACACAAAGATATATTAGCATTTTTTTACATTTTTTATAATTATGGGAAACCATTCTCGATATTTAAATATTAGGTCAAATGCAATATTTTTTGAGAAAGTCAAATTTCAGGAACAAAAGCAATTATTAAGTGATTCTGAGAAAACGATAAAGATTTGATAATTACAATAAATGTTTTCGACTAGGAAACAAGATTGGAATGGGAATTTAAGAGAAATAAAATGATATTCCAAATCCCTAAGATTCAAACTATACTAGAATCATCATTATGAGAATGAAAGAATATGAAGCCAGAGGTTCTTGACACAATAGAGATTCCAAGGAAAAAATAAAGAAAAAGAAAAGGGAATAACAACTGGAGTTGTAACAGGCATTACACTCACCTGTTAGTCCGCGGCATTTTTGTGTGTAATTTTTTCTAACACTTACATAATATTACACATAAATGAATCATTATTCTAGTTTCAAAAGAATTGTGGCTAAAATAATAAAAACATAATTTGCTTATTTCCCTCACTTTTATAACTTGATTAATTGGCCTTACTACAGTGCTTCTCCCGTACAATTTGCCTGCAGGCCAGTATATGTCAACGGACCAACCAGTCAACTCGTGCCTGAGAGGCACTGTGTTGTATTAACTTATGTTTGCTTTATCTACCACTTACCTATAGTAATTAGAGGAAGTGTTGCATTACACTCATAACCTGTGTATCGGGATTTTAACACAAATACACGTTTTATGGCGTGCGATACGACTTTTACTGTCTGTGTCTTTACGTCGTGAAAACACGTCGTCTAGCATTTCTTTGTTGATTAGGAATATTTGTAGGAAGATTCGAACTGAACAAAAGAAAACATATGCTTTAGAAAAAGCTCTCTCTCTCTCTCTCTCTCTCTGTCTGTACATCAGCAAAACTAGAAACCGAAATGCCGAATAAATACAATATTTCATGTCAGACATTCTTTAACTATGTCAGATGAACATTTTCAAGAAAATCCCATCACATTTAAAATTTAAACGGGATTTTTTTTGTTGTTTGTCTATATATAAAATTTTCTATAACAACGTTATTTAAATAATTCCATACTTAAAATATTAATATAGGTAACAAACTCTATATCCTCGAGTGTCTATAAATAGCACGTCAAGTCTTCTTCATGGTAATGAAATTAGTGTAATTTTGTATAATTGACAATTCAAAAGGGAGAAATAAGATTATTACAGGAAAATTAGAATTTATTACAATACACTATGTGAAATAATTTTTGTCGTTGGATTAGCCGCATATCAAATATTCTTGTTACACAAGCTTTCCCAGGTTGAACTGTCATGCGACATCTATAAAGCATCTTCCAGATTCCTACTTTTCCTGTTTGGGTTCACGAGTTACAAAACCTGGCTTGCTATATGCAAGAAGCATTTAATCGAATTTATGTTGCTAATTTGAAATTATATCTAGTACCATTTTATGGAAACGCAACGTGAATATAAAAAGCTGTTGTGATACATCCACATGACTTTCTTTACTCTCTATCGTTTATTAGTGGGTATACAAACTAGTCTTCCTATAGTTTATTTTTTCTATCGACTTCATTTTAATCCAAATAAACAATTACAGAAATAGCTACATTACACATTTCGTTATAAATAAAAAGGGAACAGCGATAGTCAAATGTTTAAGAACTGTACACTATATGTTGGTCTTAAAATTCCATATCATTTTCATGCAATCGTCAGAAATAACTGAAAATGGATGGTACTTAAAAATAACGACAAAAGAATAATCAAATCGAACAATTAATAACAAATGTATCGGAAATGGCTGATGTCACAAAAACTTATTTGAAATAAATCGTGTTTTTTTAAAGAGACCTACAGTTTTTTGTCTAGTATGTTTTCGTCTATCGCCTTACGTTTACAATTATACAAGATTATATAAAATTCCTACCGAATGAAGAGGACTTTTCGGGCTATTCCCATAAAATTCAAAATATACATTTTATTTTTATGTAAATGTCTTTAACATGTGATACTTTAATCAAAATCGTTAAGAGCTATTTTTTAGAAAATCAAAAATGTTGAAAAATGATCCATGTTAAGGGAGTTTTTAGTGGGGGATTTTCTTGAAAATCTTCATGTGGCATCTTTGGAAGGTATTGGAACTAAACAGCAAGTATCGTATTTATTTGACGTTTAATTTTTGAGTTATGCTGTTCACACGCGCGCGTTTACCCACTAGCAGACCTTTTTCTAATAATGCTTTTTTTATTCATGGCTCCTCAAAACACGCATTTTCAGTGTAATCTCGGTATCCAATTTTTGGGTGGAATGCAATACCTTCTCTACCTATTATTTACGTGGTAGAGAAAGTAAAAACCACTTTTATATGAATACTATAATTTATAAGGCAATATGAGAAGTGTATGGATAGAGCGAATATGACGCAAGAAATACTTTCCTCTCACTTTATCATCTAAATAATGTCTAGTGGTTATCCATTCTTGCTATCCGTATAATATTCAAGTATATCTACATCTACTTTCTTGAATTATCCGTACTGTGGACGTTTCACTGTTGAAAAGCAATATCTTTCAGTCATCCAACTGATTTTCACCTTCCTAAGGGTTTGAGTAACAGTTATTTTCGAACAAGGTGTAGCAACCGCATTTCATTAGCATTGTTGTCACAGCGAAGAGAAAAGGCGTGCATGTGCTAGAGTACGAAGCGCGTGACATGTAGGAGAACCGTGGGGTGGAGATTTTATTGTAGCCTCTGTGGCGCTATTTAGGGCCTGCGGCAGTTGTCCCATTACTCTGCTACTGTATTTGAAAAAATGGCAGTCATGGCTGAGATTCGAAATTTGTTGCATCTGTACGCATGGTCTGGTAACGTAATGCAGAGAAAGGGCTTTTGTAATGAACTCTGGAAAATGGTCTTTCTTTTGACAAAATTACTATCACGATGATAGCTAAAAACACTGATTTCAAAAATACTACTTAATTTTAAGCGGAAAAGAAACATGAAATAACGCATGTAAGGACAAGTTAATGTCAACGTACTTTCTATATATTTTTTAAACAATTTATTTATGAAATTAAATGAACATTTCACCATTATAAAAAAACCAAATAAAACTTCTATGATACTTGTATATCTTGTAATAGTGCTTATTGTAAGCATTTTGTGTGCCATTCACCAGTTTAATTCTGTTAAATGTAGTTAATAGTAAAAGTAATAAAATTACATAATCTATCCTATCACGATAATTCTTTTGAATCAGGCATTTTAATTTTTTTCCTTTAAAGAAATTCTAAAATCTTTGGATAGTTTAAGATATACATGATTAATTAGTTAAAATATGTCAAAGGTAATTATTTGAGTCAAATTATAATGACACAATGTACTTTCTTATGTTTTTTTTGGGGGGGGGGTTCTTTTACTGCATGCAATTTGTTTTCGTAAGTATGCTTAGAAGTGTTAACTAATATTAATATAGCAACGCTGTAAACAACTAATATAAAATTATTAAGAAATGTATGTATGCATGCAGGAAAACATAGCGATATCCCAGAATGTTAAACAAATTTCTATATAAATATATATTTTTAATATATAGAAGACATAGTGTTATAAAACTTGAAATTAATTTTTTATATTTATATTTTCTATCAATTTAAAATGTATACTACCGGAATATAAATGGTTGCTCATACGATTTGTAGGACAATTAATATTTATTAAATTGATACAAAATAATATTGTAGTAAACATTATGCAATATCTTACATTCTAACAATACAGATATCACGAACTAATGTCCAATATTTTGTTAAAAAAATTTAACCGTAAGTAAATGTTACATTTCAGGAATGTATATTAACCATTAAATTCCTTTCCGTCTTATTAACTAATCAGGGGAGAAACATCTGGCTAGTACACAGGTGAAATAAGTTTGGTATTGTTGATTGCGCCACAAAATTATAATACACGTCTTATTGACTAAATATACATTAAGGCTAAAATGAGAAAGTTGTAATTTAAAAAAAGGGAAAAATCTATTATATTTTATAAAGAGGAAGAAATAAGCGTTTATCGAAATTGTGTTTAATTATGGAACTGAACAACAGTCAAGATTTGAAGCTTTTGTCTCACTCGTTTCCTGGTCGCTGATACAGGAATACAATGGCAGCTTACAATGATTGTTTGCTCTGGTGATATAGGAGGATTATTTCTTTCTATTGCATTTTGTGGTATTGTCCTCGATAGCATAACTGGGATAATGTCGATTATTTACAAAACGGCAGCCACTGTAGCCTGGTCGGTTAAGGGATGGGGCAGGAATAAAAATGGAAGGGACTTGCTCAATTGGAAATTATTTCTAACTAAAGGAGAGCAATTTTTTAGAAACACTGAAAATAAAGAAAGAAAGAATGACAGAAAAGTGCGTATAATCTACGATGAATTATTGTCTAAAACATACCAATGGAAACTTATGTTGAACGTGAAGATCCGATAGATTAGGGAAAAGTAAAAACATGCCTTTGATGCAACTTACATGCGAGAACCTTTAAATTAGGATACATAACGGTAAGACAGCAGGGAAAATCGGTTTAATGCTTTCATACAGTATGGTGGAGGAACGGCAGAAGACGAAGGTTCTCATTTCAGAAAGGGTGACGAATTACCAACTTAATGAATGACGCACCACTTTCGATGGTTTTCGGGGAAGAGATAGTTGATGTATTTGGCTTCTGATTTAGATTCATACGTGTTCCAGTTGGAGAGAAACGACAGGAAGAAATCAACACGGCTTCCCTGGACAAACCGCATTTGTTACCGTTTCTAGGGTACTTCATGACGTCATCACTTCATTTTATTGAGTGGTGGTATCACCTTGTAGGTACTGTCACGCCTTGTGCTGTGTATCGCACCAATAAGCATACCTATGCTACTTCTGTCAATTCGCTAACAAATTACAAATAGGTATAGGTGAGGAATGGCGACCTCTCTCAAATAGGAAAGAGAATGTCTGATTTTAATACAGTGGGATCGATTTTGTCGATATTTAACGGGGTTAATTGCGAATATACAGCAAATGTCTGTTTGGAAATGCTCTGGAGCGAGTCAGTTCGCGAAACGTTAGCAGTTTAATCAATCAGTTATAGATCTTCATATAAATTAGCGTTTCCTAGCTATTTACCTGTTCTTGAACAGGCAAGCTATAGCCTTCTTTCTCCTTCAACGCACTATGATATCTTAAGTCACACACTATTAACATCTTCACAGACGATCAGAATCGGATGTAGATTACCTCTTACCGGCCCGCTCTAGAGAAACCTGGGCCAGTCAACTACTGCCATATTCTAGCATTGAATGAAACTCATTCAATGCTAGAATATAACAGGAGTCGCTTGATTTGATTTTCTTCAAAGAGAGTTAACGAGGTCGTAACCTATTCTGGTACAGGTTACCATCCTATAGTTAAGCTTATTTTTCTGAAGAAGGTCTATACTAAGAGAGAACGGAATTCTGAAGAGTCTAATACAGGCTATTCAAGAAGTGTGCTCAAACATAGGGAGTAAAATAAATAAAAAGCGCATTGATGCAAACCATAAATTTAAACAGGATTGTAACTTTCTTCATAAAGCAATTATATAAAAGCTGATATGAAGAAGCAAGTAAGGAAAGCATTTATCTAACATAAATAGTAGTAACATACAAAATGATAACCACAGAAGACAACTTACAACTTTATACTAATAAATTGCGCTAAAAGCATAATTTCTAAACATCGTGGAATAGATGAAAATAATCACACACTATGAAAAATATCCAATTGTGAAAAATAGCAATAGTAAACAAAACAAAAGAACAAATAAGACATGTTAGTTATCGTGGTTTTGATATATCACTTGAAGGTAAACCTGATATAGTATTGGAAAAATACAGGATGTTCAAAGCCTCTGTAGTACAGGGAAAGGACTATTAGTTAGAAAAGCAAAGAAACGTAGTTGAAATGTTGGAAAACGTTTGCTGCCTCGGTGTTACTTTACACCTAGAAGCCTACATAACGAGGAAGGAAGACTGAGATAAAGCCTTAGCGCAGAAATTAAATACTGGTCGAGTATTATGCAAGGGCAACAATGAAGAAATTAGGATATCTGGCAAGATTTAGTATTTCCCAAACAGATATAATCTCGTGAGACGCGCTGAAGAATCATCATTAAAAACTGGAACACTTATCTGGATGGATGAGGATAGAATATACATTCAGAACTCAATTAATCCTGCCTTAACACCAAAGGGGCAAGATATTTTGGTGGTTCTAAGAAGGGATGGAGTTAATGTGTAGAAGTCTGAATTACTGTGGTAATCCTTGAAAGAAAATGATGATAATGAAATTGAAGATGAGAGTATAGCCTTGTGTTTGCGAGAGCTAACTGCTCAAAATGGTGTCCTACATTTAAAAGCTAACGTATTGCCGCAAATGGCTCAAGAAGAAAGACAGTAAAGCTTATCCATTGAACGAATAATTTGCACAGCACTTTTCATTATTGCAAACTAAAAACTTTTACATTATTGCTTGTATGCTTTTCTTTTCCTTTTCTTTCTCCGATATAAAGTCAGCAAGCTTGCTTAACCTTCATATTATTCTACAGATCCCTTCACTGGACACCCAACATCCCGTCAAGTGTTTCCCTTATTATTTTCCCTTTGAAGTGCTTTACATGTTCGCTATGCCATGAAACGGAATTCCTTTTATCAGGTGCAATGATAATTTTCCTATCGTAAGATGCTCAAAAAAATAAATTCTGAGCCGATATTGCCACAAATAGCAACTGAAAATTCGTAGACAAAATCAACTTTGAGGTATCGCTATGAGAACCTCAAAAGTGGATTAGTCTATGCTTGATAACCTTTTCGAAATGCAGGAATCTGGTTCGTGAGTTATTACATTACAGACTAGGCTTTCATATGTATATGTTACTTGCAGGGATCATTAAGGATGGACATTATTTACGTTATAGTGTTGCGAGCTAGATGAGAAAAATTTCGTTAGAAAAGCGGGCGTGTTTCGTCGCTGCGCAAATATTCTCTCAGTGATCACGTGATGAGGCTATGCCATCATTAGAACAGCCCGTTCGGGGGCTGCAGAAATGTAACAATCGAGTGCAATGGGAAGAAATGGAACAAAGGAAAGATGTCATATTTTCCTCAGGGGTAATAATATTTAGCATCTGTTATAAGGAATGTAATTAAGAAATAAAATTAACTTGATTTGAGCACTTGCTTTCTTTCAGCCGTTTTCCACCGTCTCTCCCTCACCAAGCTTGTGCTAATAAGTTACAGTTTAGAGCAGAGTACAAGTTGAAAGCTATGTTCCGTAGCATTGCTCCTTTGTGTGAGGTATGCTAAAATAGTACCTTAATGCTCTCAGCTGTCTACCATAAATGGAAACTAATCAAACTTTGTAGAATTATTATTTGTGTTTTCTTATTTTTATATAAGCTTATGCTTACACGCAAATAACAAGCCCTAGATATTTATAAGAAAAATCTTAGGATTACTTTTAATTCGTTGTGCTGGAATAAGAGATTTTTACTTACCTTAAGAGCTTCTGTTCTAGTTTTTCCATAAGCCACAGTATACGTACATTACTGACATTTATAATACAGACATCGAGGTAAAAGTTGTAACGTCGATAGAATACCTCATTGTATTAAGGCGTAACCACGTCATATTACATAGAGAAATGGAAGCTAAAGGCTGCAATTTGGGTATCTGAAAGAGAAAAGGAATGTAATCCAGTTTAGTTGCGCTATTTTTAAATAGAGTAAATCAGTTGCGGCCCAGTTATTATATATGCAAGTACGAATTGCAACCCACTCAATTTAGTGGCGAATGTTAATTGCATCCAGGAATCGATTCGACCCATTAGCAGTACCCAGAATACACCAAAGCGTTTGGTTGAGTAGACTTTAAAAATAGTGCTATAATACTGCATATTATTATACAATATGCTTTGATTCTTCCTATTCTGTCACAATAGTACAATTTTAAGCTGTTTTTTCACGTAATCGACATAGAAAATTTGTTTTCTTTCTTATTTTCTTTTGTTACCTAATAAATGCTGCTTCTCCGCTTTTTTTCCTTACTCCTGCATTTGACCTAAATCTCCATTTGAACGCTAAGATGTATGTCAGGAAGGTTACAGCTTTTGGGGTGACCGCTGTAGAATGAACCGTTCAATTTAAAATGGAGATTTTGCAGCGGTTCGATTACAGAATACCGTAACAGCGCACGTAAGTTCCTACGGATCGCCAGTGTGAGCACCCATCTACCTGTGGCGGGTTTGGCCAATGACCGGTCCCTCTCTAGAACAATGGGCGCTTGGAACAATAGCCATTCTATGTCACTTCCACGCTCCAGAGGATTCCTATTGGCCCTTTCTGAAAGGTTCTCGTTCTAGATAGTTCGTCTTGGTATGCGAGGCCTATATAAGGACCCGTCGGCAGGACGAGTCAGTGTCGATTGTCGTGTTCTGTTAGAAGTGATAGTGCAGTTTAATTGTGAGTTTTAACACAGCAGTCAATTGTGAGTCGTGCAGTTCAGAAGTTCAGTTGTGATTTGATTCCACAGATCGGTTGGTTTGTATTGGACTGAATGCCAAGGTGACTCTAGTATAACATTTATGTTACATTGAGCGTCTTGTGATAAATAAAGCATGTTTTTGCAGTAACTGGCGCCCTCATTTGTTACGATACAGAAAACTGATCGCAGATGCTAGGGAAGACTGTTGTTTCAGGAGAAATACTTTTTTCAAAGATTTAGTCGGGAACTGCAGAGTTCTTCTTATGATCACTAAGTCATTAGTACAGGACTGAATAATGTTCGAGGTTTCAATTTGGGTAGTTCACAGAAACCGTTTCAAAAATAGACTTTTAGGAGTGATATAATCAGTGTAATTGCTACCTCTCATGCATGCATCAGAATACATTCTCTCCGCGGAAATGCGAATTATGAATCAAAGTCTTATAAGAACTTTCAACCTAGAACATGTAGCCCCGAGATAAATGCGCTTATTAACTACATTACGTAATGCTGTGATGAATTGTAGTGTATCCTATCGTGATGCCGCTACCTAAAGGGTCAAAATCTTAGGTATTTAACTAATTTAACTATGGAGGTAACTAAAGGAGGGATAATCAATGTAACTATAAAATTATGGTTGTTGAGAATTCTAAATATTGGATGTTATTGTTTTATCTGGGTTACTTTTGGACGCCCTTACTGGAGGAAAACTGAAGAAAATCAAAGCTCACAATCACGGAGGAAACTACATGACGTTGTGCAGCCCAGCTGCCTATATGCCACTTGCTGTCTCCAGTTCCCCGGGTAATCGTATTGTGTTGCCACGATTCGGAGGAACATTTAAAAGCCATTAATAGTTACTTCGTATTATTATTATTATTATTGTTATTAATGTTTTTATCAGAAGGTGTTACCTTGTATGCTCAAGCGATCGGTATTCAATGTCACAAACTCCCCATACCACCACAGAGGTAATGACACATTCCAATTGACCGCAGAGCACATCAAGTTCCGAGTTCCGTGCCTTAATTACTATTATTACATCCTAACATCACAGAACTACATAATGTAATGCAGAAATTGAAAGGAGACATAATCGATAACAAATAAGCATAGGAAATAACAGTATGTAAAATATTGGAAATAGGATTAAGAATCAATGTTAATATTGTCGTATGCCTCTCTTTAAATTACTTTACAAGGACAGATGGGAGCTACTCGCTTGCAAGAGGTACGGGCAAATTAAACAAGAACTTCACATGCGAGGCTACGACGAGGGACGCAGCTAAAGAAAGTACCAAAAATATTATTAATCACTGGCAAAAAGGGACGCTACATGGCTTAGAAGGAAGAAAGGAACTCTACACTATCATAATTAATATAAAAAGAGAATAGATGGATGGTTATTTATTATATGAAAATGGATTTCTTACCCCATGTGTCTGCCGGGCGAGGACGCCATGCTTGCCTTTGCACGGAGATGGCAGTTCAACGACCTTGCTACTTGCAGGTTGCCCACTGACTCTCAAAACAACGCTAACACACAAGCGTCACTGACGCTATCCCCTCCCTAATACTTAGTTCCCCTGACTTACCCCTACTCACAGACAAACTGCCGTCTCTAACCTTGGTGCCCAGAGAGTAGCGTATCCTAATATCTGTGCATACGCCACAATATTGGGAATAATTTAAAACGTCAATCAAACTTGTAACATAGCTGTAATCAGAACAGGCAAGCTAGCAAACGAGAGATGAAAGTGCATTAAAACCGTGCAAGGAGTTCAGGGTAAAACGTCAGAAAATAGAAAGAGAGGGCTGAATAGTGAGAGACAGAAACAGTGGCCTATTTGCCGGAACTCGAAGGAGTAGGTAAAATAGAAAAGGAAACATGTACTTAGTAGAAGAACAGAAACATTGAATTTTACCAGATAAGTCAGCAGGACGCGTGACTTCAGAAATTTGGCACATTTTATTACCATAGCATGCCTTATAACGCTACTCAAGAACCAATGAAAAGTGTTGGAACAAATAAAGGCACGAATTCCGACATAAGAAAGGAGATAAATAGGGAGGAAAACCCCGAGTTTACGGATTCTCCCAGATACTCTCTTGGCGTTAGTTTGCATGCTACTACCGTAGCAACCCATATTAGAATCAGTGATGCAGTTAATTGTGTAACCAGGTGGAAGATGCTGCGTATGTGGGTAGATGATCGTGTTATGCATTAACTAGGTCTACAGAATAACACAAAATGATAGCGGAAAGGTTTAAGCTATAATACTTAATAAGCATTTCATACGGGAAAATTGCTAGCCGCCTGAATAGATGTAATTCTCCAATAGATCAAGTTTATGGGAAAATCAGCTATTTTGCCTTCACCCAGAAAAATCCTAGAGGTATCATGCAACTAGACAGTTAGGAATACTTTTTTCAGCTCTCCGGCTGGCAGCCGGCAAGAACGTCAAGAAAACGGAGATCCAGGAGGTATGGGAGACTAAGAGAACTCCTGCCACAAAACACACACACACACACGTATATATATATATATATATATATATATATATATATATATACACACATTTATTAGGCAGCACAACAAATATGTTATAATATAAACATACCTTTATAACTATGTGTTGTAAACAATAAGAGTGAGGTAATTAAGGGCAGCTTTCGAATATCCAATCCATATAAATCCTCTGTGCTTCACATAGGATTTAGTTTTCTTCTTCAAAAGCTGAATATAGGTATAGGTTATATAACGGAGGGGGACACCTCGGGCACTACAACGTATGTACCCACATCTATTGTGGCTAACATCCCCCCAGGAGGTAGAAATGAAGTGGAGGAACAACAGAGGCTACAGGTCGCAGACAGACGGCCACAGAGACACGCGGAAATCCCTAAAGCTGCCTAGAGAGGCCGATGAACGACCCGTCAACCAAGCAGCTCTATAGTGTCCACAGAAGTACTCTTTCCTTTGAAGCATACGCGCCATCTATCAGATACCACCATACGCCGCAAAACCTAGAAGCATACCTGGAAGTTGAGAAGGAACGAAATGAAAGGAAAAAGGTGATAAAATGTTATATACCAGGGTGAAGTTTGCAGCCAGATATTAAACTTTAGTTACCTCAGGATATACATTGGGAGGCATAGCTGCAGAGGTAGCAATAGGACCAGAATCTTGAACTATACGTTGCACAGCAGGCGTGGGAGAGTTATCACAAAATATACAGATTTCACATTAATCACATTACAACACCCGTAAAAGATAGAAAGGAAGAAATTGAAGGGAGATGCTACACACACGAGACTACATTCACACAATTTCACATACAGCCTTTAAATCCGAACACTCGATCAAAAGTGACGCTCACCACACAACACAAAGAAGTAACGCTCACTTCCCCCACTCTCCACAGCTAGCTAGGATCGCGAGCTAGACGAACTTCAAAACCCAAAACAAAAAGAATTATCCCAACAATACTGTCGCCAAGGACGCAATAATCTGTCTGGCGTGACAGTACACATACATACACGCCACAATATGAGTAACTCCACAGCATCCCCCTACCGAACAGAGAAAACCACGAAAAGCCCAGCCAAAGTGTATGGCCGTGGGAATCGAAACGGGACATCCCGAAAGCGAGCTCCACATGTTACCACGGAGCCATCTTGCTCGGTAAACTGAATAAATGAGGTAATTTCATCATTTACAACATGTTTTTCCTTAGCTCTTTTTGGTAGCGTTAAATGGATAGATAAAGGAGAACAATATGTGGAATATGTGGATGAGCGCCAAAAAAAAGGTTACCTTTCAATATACAAGTTCTTGTCAAAAACATTAATGTACATCAATCGTAACAATTTTATTTTGAATACACAACTATAAATATAAATTTTATATAAACAGCGCTAAAAATAAATTAATTATAAAAATGCCATCTTCATTCACATTGAAAGCAACCTGTTTTATGAGGTTATGGGTTATTCTGAGGTGTATTACGTCCCCAAGTATAAAATCATGGGGTTATGATTCCACTGATTCCTTTAGTGGTTAGCAACACCTGCAGCAGTAATCGGCTCCGACCATTTTAATGGTTTATGACCGCCTTCAGACTTCCAAAGTGTAACCGGCAATCACATGCATTTATCGGATAGCCCTTAGTAGAGGATTCCAATATCTATCGAAAAAAATCCTAGCTACCCAGCAACCGCAGTTTCCAATTACTTATCAATCTGCCTGACTGTGACTTTTATTCGGGATTTTCCCAAGACTCTTTTGGCAATTTAACTACAATTGTCAATTATACCATTTCATAATAGTACCTTATCGTTTCCACAAACCATATTAGTTCCTTTCATAAAGATAAGATAAACATAGGAGTTGTACGTTTGGTGTATATATCATTTAAAATGTGGTTTCAAGTTATACATTGACGCAGTAATTTGTATCACAAAAATGTAAATGTCAGAGTGATTGTAGTGTGAATATGCATTGTTGTGTGACATTGATTTGAGATGTCTGTTGATTGTAAGCATTGTCGAGAAGTGGGTTTATACGGCCTTACTGAAACTGACAATAATAGCGTGCAATAATGTAGCGAGGGGGGTGAGCTGTTTATCATTATTAGAGACGAGCAAATGACGTCAGAGTGGCGCGTTTTTTTTTAGAATTTGCTGGAACATTTTTCCCAGAGCATATGTTTTCGTAATTTTCATTGGATATAAATATAGACGCTAATGCTGGCGCGTTTTATTAACCAATAGCAGCTCGGTTATAATCTTTAGGCATATCGGGCGAGGAAGTATAAATCCAATGTCAGAGTCAAGTTTCACGTGGTCCAACAGAAGCGTATAAGACATCGATGAGTTCAACGGAGGCATTCATGGAGTATGCGTCGCATGCAGTTCAAGGTTACGCGTAGCAAATTTATGACAAATCTCTCGTGTCGTAAAGTTAATTACACAAAAAGTTTAAGTACGCGAATTAATAATGGGCAGTAAAGAAGTTATTGTTTCAGTTTGGCGAGTGTCAAGATTAATAGGTGAAAGTGAATAATGTGTTACGACAATAACAGTGTAAAACAAATTCTTTTATCAGTGTTATCTTTGGATAAAAACTCCTTTCCGTTTACACACCTTGTACAAGATAAGTGCTTGACCGAGAAATCATAGCTAGCCGGAGGACAGTGAACCCAAAATTAAATACAATAACAGGCGCTCATAAAAGATAACACGAAATGACGGCGACAAATTGTCTTTCATACGTGCGGCAGATAAACAGTAGCATTTTCAATTACAAAACGTTAATACTGCCACAACATTTAATAATATTTACAAAAAATATCCAAGACTGACTTAAATTCATTTAACCACATTAAAAACCTTGTCAAACAGACAGGCACAGAAAGCCAACGCTCATCCAACAGCACTAGCATTCTGGTGCCACATATTTTATATCGCTAATGCCAAGCGATTCCAGTTTTTCAATATGACCGAGCGAGAACACAGAATTTCTTTAATATTACGACAAATTTATTCTTTAAAATACATATAATCATTCTTTTGCGACTGTATATTCTGTATCAGCACTAAAATTGGGGAGAATCCAGTGTATATAAGCTTGCGGGAATGATCAATTAGGCTGTTAGATTCTGTGATTCCAATTTTGTAGATTTCATTTGTTTCAATAGCCCAAAATTCCAATATAATAAAGAAAGGTGTAAAAGTTGCTAATACTACCTTTTTCTCAAGAAACAGTTTGTTATGCATTAACGAACCAAGCTGAAAAGGAAAGGGAAGGCAAGACGAAATCAACATAATGTGGAGTGTAAGGAATAAAATTGTGCTATCTGTACTTTATACATACTCTATGAAGCCGCTGTTCATGATTCCCGTCTATTGAAAGACTAATAACTGCACCTCACTCTCTTATTTCAAAACAAGCCTTTGCAGGTAGAAAAATATGTGTTTTGTCAAAGCTTGCGTTCATATTAAAACAATGTTGGCTTGTTGCATTATTTGCTTATGGATCATCCTCTACAGCAAAGCTCAATAAATCCTTGTTTAACTTTATTTTTCATTTCGATAGCCTACTAAATACTGAGCTTGTTTCAATTTGCCTGTTTGGCTGGTACAGGAATGACAAGGTACTGGGCACAAATAAAAAAACTAAATCATGCTTTACAGCGCCCAAAAATATTTACACAGAGGGAAATAATACTCATATTACAAATAGCGCTTTGTATATATAAGGTAATGCTGACAAATAGTTTAAAGAGATACCACACAGTACTCAATATAAAAAATATACCAAATACAACATTTTACAGCAAACAATGTGGTAGCAAAAAAGTTTAACAACCATCATATTAAGCAGACTGAATGAAGGGAAGAGAGAAGAAAATTGTTTATATGTTTCAATCTCTTATGAAATGGAAGCTGAATGTTCATAGAACAATATGTGGTTTAACCTTTAAATTTCTTCTTGTCACACGAGGCTATGAACGCTGCACAATAACCGCTTAAGTTTCAGCTTTTACAAAATAGACGATAGATCAGAACTCCTAATATCTTCCAACTTTACTATTTTTTCTCAGGTTTGCAGATGAATTAGCAAAAGCATTAATCATCCCTTTACAGGAAATTAGTGACAAAGGTTAGAGTAAATTTTCGCTGCAAGTCTCTGGCAAAGGAAGGGCTAACCCCACATAAAAGAAACGGTGGTTGACATGTGTGAATGCCGACAAGATTTCGTCAGCACTATGCTGAAACATGTATTTGAATTTGGAATAAAAGACGCGTAATTAAAAAATATGATGTGTTACACTCACATGACTTTCTCTACTCTTGTACAAACTATTTTTACAAGCGCTTATTCTCCATACGCTTCATGTTTATCGAGATGTTAATCTTATTGCTTATTTTCTTGTAGATGCAAGGTAGCCTTTAAGCTATAGTTAAATATTCTAAGAGCTGGTTGCTATGTGGCGCATTCCGTTCTCTTTGTATGTCCAGAACATAAAAATCTGATGTGTTACACTCGCATGACTTTTCTACTCTTGTACGAACTATTTTTACAAACTCTTATTCTCCATCTATTCCATATTAATCGAGATAAACATTTGCAAAAACGATCTTTTGACATGTAAAGAGAATTACATTTTACACATAGCGACCAGTTCTAAAAATATTTGACTATGGCTTGAGGCCTGCGAAGTTCTCCTTGTTTTGTATTTGCAAGGGCAATATAGAAATACAGTAGTCTTTAAGCATCGACATATATCTTAATAGCTGGTTGCTAGGTGCAGCACCATTCTCTTTGTCACAGATTAGACTCTTTGCATATCCGAGACAAAAAAAACGAATAACGAATTCCCATTTGAGAAAATAAGTATTGAAAAATTTAAGGGAATAGCAAGCAATATCTCGAAAATGGTTCACTCAACATAAAAAATGTATATGACAAAAATTGTGTATTTTAACGCGATCTACATTTTTTGTACAGTACAATTTTGTCTATCTCTTATGGTTTACCAGTTATGTAAAAGTCGTTCACAATAAAGAATACTTTTGGAGATATTCCCAGAAAATTCAAGATATACATTTTATTTCTCATAAAAGTATCTTAAACATATGATATTTTAATCAAAATCGTTAGAGCCATTTTAATAAAATTAAAATTTTCGAAAAATGTTCCATGTAAAGGGTAGTCTGGGGTGGGGGGATTTTCTTGAAAACCTTCGTGTCGCATCTCTGGAAGATACTGAACCTAAATACCAAGTTTGGTGTTTATACGACTGTTCGTTTTGAGTTATGCTGTTCACACACACACACACACACACACACACACACACACACACACACACATACACACACAGACATGTTTCCAAAAATGCTCTTTTTGGATTCAGGAGGTCTCAAAACATATATTTCTGGTGAAATCCTGATATCGAATTTTTGGGTGGAATACAATACTTCCCCTACTTATTATACGTAGTAGAGAAAGTAAAAATACTTTATATCGATTTATTAGTTGGTATAAGGTATTTAGTATCCACAAATTTAAATCAACTATTTAAGTATGCATCAGTAAGTATAGGGCACTTACAAAATATACTTTTCTTACGCCCTTTTTATTTTATCGCAAATTAATTTGTAAGTGAATGTCTGTTATTGCAGGAAAGAGGTTTGTTGACACGGTTTTATATAAATAAGATTATTTGCGAGCCTATTAAGTTTCAAACAATTTTGGCTTTGCATCATGACCAAATATGTGGTGTGCAACGCATGTTATTTAATTATACATATATCAGCGATGGCAATGGATTGGGAGCATAACATAATTGAAATGAAATGTTGATTACTTCGTTATCGGGACAAAGGTACGGGCATAGGTAAAAGAGAACGGACTTGCTTATAAAGTATAACAAAGGATATGATCAAATAATTATTAAAAAGTACATCTAATCGTGCTTTCTAAAACTGAATTAAATATCCGTAAGAATAGAAGTCTATTATCATATTGCAATATTAAAGGCAGAAATGGGGAAAACATTTACAATGACCATAAAATGGACAGTTGCTCTCCGCGATTTGGATTAACAATTTTTTTTAGATTTTTCGGAGCCAATTTTAAATTAACAATCATAACCATTAAACAGATCTTCCTGTGATAAACATGTTGAACACTTATTAAGTTTTGCTTTTCCGGATTGGCCAGTAATGAAGTTACTCCTTACATTCTCTGTACGAATAATTAATCTACAGAGGTTTGAAGATGATTATGTACACAGAACTTTTTTTAAACCGCCTAGGATGAAATTAGATTTTTTATATTAATCTCAAGACAATATTTTTTGGCAGTCTTCACTGGACGGAAAAATCATTTAGTTACCTCCCTGTATTATTGTTCTTTTTTTTTCTTTCTTTTAGTCCACAGATCTCTTGTCCTATAAAATAACGTCGCCGCACTGTGCAGTTACCCGCAGAATACGATTAAAGAATAGGAAGAGAGAATTTCATAAAACATCCAGCTTGGTTTAGGATATGGGTAAAATATTAATAAAATATATGACCATTATATGAACCACGATTATGGCTAATTCTTTATGAAATTTGAAGTTTTCACAACAAAATATGAAAGAGTATAACATCAAGAACAAAAACAAAGTTTAATCTTATGAATTACAGCACAGAATATAAATGTGTGAAAGTTGATTTGTGAAAACGACTTTAAGATACCTTGGCGTTAAACTACGGGTATTACAGAGTAATCTAGATGATAATTGTCTATTAAGAGACTAACACAGAAGGAAGTTCTATAATGGGCAAACAATGCAAAGGATCATTAAAACAACATTCAAAACTCACGTTTTTGGCAATATGTCCATGACGACTTAAAACACATTGCAATCGATTATGTATATGGAAATTGTAAAGCAGCGTGCCGCTCGTTGAAGAAGGTTATTTTGTTGTAGGAGTTGTGTTGTAGTTCAACTGTTGGGGAGCCGAACTTGAAGTAGTTGCAACCGCACGTATGGTAAAAAGTTTCCGGTAGCCTTCGCCCCAAATGTACTTTCCGGTGGCCTTTGCCCAAGTTTAAAAATATTAACTTTTTAATTTTGACTGTTTCTTTAAATGTTATATATTTATGGTTGCCTCGGCTGCGTCAGTATTATTGTTGTTAGAAACATGTTTCTCTTTGCAGGGTTGTGGTGCGACTGAAGAATGTAGGCTTACACAGATTATAATTTTACTTCACTCCTTTTATTAATGCTTGACACGATTTAAATAACACTTCAGTGATACAGAGAGAGCTGTGAGATTCTTTAAATTAATTACTTGCACTTTTTAACACGTAAACTATTTTTCTCTCACACAAAATACGTATTAAATTTCTCGAGGACGTATCTCGCGTCTGGTTAGCAACACTGTCTACAAGCAACTGACTTGATTTCCACCGCCTGAATTTGTAAATTTCTGTATTTCAAGTCTGTGATTGACTATTCGTAATCCAATAGAATACTTTTATTTAACTTAAGCTTTTTCTGGTTTTTGAGTGGCTATTTTATTAACTGTCACAGAAAGTAAATTATTGTTCTTCCAAGAATGACTAGTAGCATTATTACACTTTCTTATTCATTATTGCCTCAAGGTTAGCAACGTTTAACCTATTATTCTCACAGCTCCTACATTATTAAATTACGTAATACATTCAGATAACATTATTACATATATACAATAATATAAACAGATACAATGACTGTTACATACATTTTACAAATTATTACGTACACATATTGCTTTAAGGCGAACTGTTATTGTATTATATATATATTATTATATAATTAGACTGAAATCATTTAAGTGTTAAAAATACTGCCTCATCGTCCAGGTATACTTACCTAGAAAGAAAATTATGGATTATTTTACTAAAACGCCATTGTAATAAACATATACACTGTCATCCATAACCTATTCGTTGCTGTGCACCGTAGTATGCTGCAATATGCTTGTAAGTCACACTTATTTCACTCCTATATAGGTAAGTATATTTCCAATTTCAAGAGCGTAATTCCAACGATCATTTCATTTATACGTCAGTCACCTGATAGAGACCAATCATGTGCTAGAAAGTGTCAGATATTAACCAATCGTGATTATCTATATCAATAATTGAGAACAACACACTATGATAAATGGACAATTATCCCATGCTACTTTACGATCAAGTAAAACGCACATATTATTCGTAGTGGAATTTAGCTGGTGAACTCAAACATCTACAAGCTTAATTACGAAGCAGGAAATAAATATAGTGAGAGGTCATGCAATACAAAAGCAAACATGATCACAGAAGCTTAAAAACATATTAGACTCCTATGTTTAAATGTGTTCATTCGTTGTTAGAAATCTGTATCGAAATGAAGTCCATTTCGATACAGATTTTCCGCGCATGCGTGCTGTCCTACTCGGAGCCACTGAAAAACAATTTATTTTTACGAAAATAGTTATACTTACATACATTTATCAGTAGATATGTATACTCAGGTGCTTCATCAATGAAGGTTTTAATTTCATTTGTGGAAAATGTTTTTGCTGTTTTCCCTCTGTAACTTACCGATTTCTGTTTTAACAGGTAATACAGCTTTTTATACTTGGATATATCAGTTCACTACATTTAAAGTAGTCTTCAATACAGAATAATTTGTCCACAAGGTTGGTGATTTCATTGTTTTTGACATTTCTTCAAAGTAAACTATAAGCACATTTTCTGTAACTGAAAGCACATTTTTTCCTGCTCGCCCAGCCATGAACTTGCCGTACAACTTTTCATGCATTTTCTTTGGTTTTGAGAAAGTAAATTCTTGCGTATATTTCTCGCCTCCTCCAGGGTATCAGGAGGTGTTGAACTAAATTCCACCTCTTCAAATTCACTAATAAACACTTCTATCTCCATTTAAAGTAAATACATGCGCCCTTGAATCGATATTCACTTGTTATCGAAGCACATCTACAATACTTGCCGAGAAATTTATAAAAATTTTCTTTTCTTTCGTATGTATATAATTATTAAATATTTATTGTGTATCTAAATTTCATAGAAAAACTACTCTACTCTCATATAATGATTATTAAGACGCTCGTGAAGTTTTCGACGCTCGCGTCGAAAGTTACTGGTCAATCGCCTCTTAATAACTCCCATTATAGCATCTTTGCTTAAATAACTATTTACATACGAGAAAGCTAACATTAGAAAGGTAAATGGAGAATATTATAAGGATTTATTCAATATGCAGCAGTTATGGTTGTGATTATTTTATCATTCAATGTAAGCATTTGAAATATTATCTGATTCTGAAGTTTTTATTAATTTATTTTATTCAAATATGCAAATGCAATTCGTGATTTTCAAATCCTCAGATAAAACCTCGGGTGATTAAAATCACGGATAGCATTAACACCTCATTAATGATGCTTCTACTTTGAAAGTGAGTTTTGAAGGTGGTTGTGATGTGGCCTTTGTACTGTGCACGTGTGTGATTTGAGGCAGTATTTTATATCACAACACTGTGAATTCCAGAGTGATTGTAGTGTAAATTAACATTGTTGTATGACAATGATTTCAGATGTTTGTTAATTATAAGCATTGTTACGAAATAAGTTTACACGGTCTCACTGAAACTGACAATAGGAGCGGGTAACAATGAAACGAGGGGGTGAGTTGTTTATCAATTAGAAGAGGCAAACAAATGACGTCAGAGTAGCGTGCTTTTCTTTAGAAATGGAGGGAATATCTTCCCTAGAGCATATTTGTTCGTAATTTTGATTGGATAAAAAAAATAGACGCTAATGTTGCCGCGCTTTATTAACCAATAGCAGCTCGATTATTATGTTTAGGCATATCGAGGTGAGGGAGTATAAATTCTGAGCCAAAGACAGGTATCGCTCAGTTCAACAGAATCATTCACGAGTTACACGTCGCGCAGTTCAACAGAATCATTCACGAGTTACACGTCGCGCAGTTCAACAGAATCATTCACGA
This sequence comes from Deroplatys truncata, assembly GCA_030765065.1. Taxonomy (NCBI): domain Eukaryota; kingdom Metazoa; phylum Arthropoda; class Insecta; order Mantodea; family Mantidae; genus Deroplatys; species Deroplatys truncata. The sequence continues at coordinate 157,257,750 of CM060978.1, forward strand.
GTTACACATCGCGCAGTTTAACAGAAGCATTCACGAAGTAACGTTACGCAATTCTAAAGAATCTCTCGCGTCGTAAAGTTGGTTCCAAAATGTGAAATTCTCGAATTAATAATGCGCGGAAAATAAGTGATTATAGTTACATTCGAAAATATAACAGTTTCAGTCGGACGTGTATCAAGATTAAATATATATGAAATTAATTCAGTGTGACGGCAATAAAAGTGTAAAAACAAATTCTTTTATCAGTGTTATCTTTTAGTAACAACTCCTTTCCGTTTACAAACCCTGTTCAAGAGATTTGCTCGACTGAGTAATAATAGCTAGACGGAGTACAAAGAACTCAAAATTCAAAATAGTAGAACAATAACAGGCGCTCAGCAAATAAGATAACACGAACGATACCGCGACAGATTTAGTTATATATAACTGAATAACTTACATCATACAATCCCTCATTTCAGCATAAGTCACTCATTTATAAAAATAAAGAGTGTTTATGCAATCATGTGATTTAAAGTTAAGAGTTTATATGCATTATTCTTAGGCAAAGAAAATAAAAGTTTTAAAATCGAAATATTTAAACCATGTTAATAATACATTTAAGACTTTTAGAAGGTATAACTATTGCGATTGTAAACAACACCTCTTCCAGTACGTTTCTGTGAAAGTTGGAAAACTAAGTTGGGCCAGATCACACCAGAAGCTGATCAACAACTGTGGAAATGTTTTGGCGTTCTCTGAAGAAGCTAGATTCTGTCCGAGTGAGTTTGTCAACAGAGAGAGCTACTGATATTGATTAGAGATAAATCCCTACTGGATGCACGAGAACCTCAGCATTCACAAAAGCTGATATTTTGGCTGTGAGTGGCTTTCAATGATCAATGCGAAGCTGGATAGTAGTGTGGGTGCATGCCATTAAATAAATTAGCTGTCTTTCGACCAGATTGTTGTCTTTCTCCAATACTACATCACCATAATTAGCAATGCTCTTTTTCAATAAGCGCTGTAAGAGATTAACCAAATACTCCTATGTGATATGATTTGTCCCTGCATTTTCAAATAACAGTTTCCAATAAGAGGCTAATATATTTTGCCTTGGCGAAGAAAACCAATATTACTGAGAAAACATTGTAGAATTGAGGAGTATTGTACCATCATTCGATAATCTTTCGATATTGGCAAAACTATATATAATGACTGTCTGTTGTTGGCTCTCTATTGAAATATTGGATTTGCTTTTTCACAGCAATGCTTCACTATTTAGCAAATGCTAGGTACTGGTAATTGCAATTATATATACGGCGCTCTTGGGAAAAACTGCTTTCGGAAACCTTCCTCTTAAAACCGGACCTACCTCTCTTCACTGCCCATTCGCTTCTATTTATGCTTGGCACGGTAGTGGTCTTGACATTGATTTTGGACAGGAGATCATAAAACCAGTAAGAGTACAACTTGTTTAGTAATGAAATAGAAAGACCTTATTTTATTCTAGCTAATATACTTAATATAAGCTAGTGTTGGGGGATTCAAATGTAAACGGTAATTGCGCAAGAGTACTGCGCAGGCAGTTCCGAGCGGGATGGTAGAGTTGGAGGTCGAAGGTCAGTGTGTTAGGGAGCGGGAACACGCTTGGTTAGCTGCTTTGCTAAGTTTTGGCGTCAGTACAACCATGGTAAACAAGAGGTTCCTTCGTGAATTGTGCAATGCATTATTATAAAGTTCTTAACCAATGAAGGGGCCAAACCCTCGGAGATTTTCACTCGTTTGAAGGCACAGTATGGGAACACTATACTGTCTTAGAATCGAGTATTTACTTGGCCTAGAGAACTGTAGAGAACGAAGGTCATGCTCGACGTCCAAGGTCAAGTCTCACTTATTACAACATCCGTGCCGTTTGAGACGGTGTTTTTTTGACTACAAAGGAGTTGTACTTTTCTGCATTATCGACGTGCGGTGAATGTGGCTTACTATTGCCAATTGTTGAAGTCAGTAAATTCCGCCCATCAGAGATGTCATCCTTCTCCAAGACAACGCTAAGCCTTACACTGCGAATTTGACAAGAGATACCTTGGAAGACTTGCACTGGCAAATCCTTGAACACCCTCCCTTTAGTCCAGACTTGTTCCCATCCCCCGGTCTATTTCTTGTTTGCACCCATGAAGGAATCGCTTGGAGGGCAGCGATTCAAAACCAATGAAGACGTTGAGGAGCATGTGCGCAAAAGGATGACGACACGTCCCTCAACTTTTTTTGAACAAGGAATATTCAAGCTTCCAGTTCATTGGTAAAAGTGTGTAGAGCGTGAAGGAGGCTATGTAGAGAAATAGAAACGGTCTCATTTGTGTATATGTTTAATCAATAAACGCATATAAAATTACCGTTTATACTTGAATACCCGTAGTACAAAAGGGCAGAAGTTTGGTTTCATAAAAAATGCAAACTAACTAGAAGATTAATGAAACGAGTACTAGATACATGGAAAGAAAAGCGAGATGAAGAATTTAAAGATGAATATATTAATGGTAGATAAAAATGTATAATGTATCGTTAAAACAAAATAAAGTAGAGTGGAGAAAAGAAAAGGAGAATAATTAAGGCTTTAAAGGAACATAATGTATACATACCGGAGGTTATAAAATCAAATTGCAATAAATATGTAGATAGATATGCCTAATATGATTCATAAGAATGATTACAATATTCAGAAACCTTTTATGGTGAACAAGATGCATATGATGGCACAATTACAAATTCATAAAGGAAGCGAAACTAATGAAAAACTGTTATAGGTGGTATTCCAGCAGAATTTCTCAAAGAATGGTGTCATGATGTAAACAGAGTCAAGTAATTAACGTTGTTCAATGCAATAAAAGAAAAGAGGCACTAAAACAACAGCCATTTAATTAATTAATTAAAAATAAAAGAGCAACTGTCTATGTATGACCTTCTTATTCCACACCATCTCACTGGGCTATAGGATACAAATGGGCGAATGTAGCATTGTAAACGCGTGTAAATGCTGGAAAATTCAAATAAACATCGGAAATATGTTGGAAAGGACTAAAGTTACAAGCAAATTATTTAACACAAATTATATATGTTAACCAGCTATACAATTATTTTAAACTAATTTTTTTATTCTATTTTATTTTACGTCGCTTTAACTCCTTGGTCATTTTTGTCCACTTATACCTAAAAAATTCACCAAAATTCAATAAAATGAAGAGGGCTTTACACGTTATTTAAAGAAAATTCATGAAATTGATGTTTTATTCTTCATGTAAACATATGCATCATACTAAATTATTAAGTTATTATTTAGACCAGAGATGGCGAAAACGCGACTCGCGCCGTTCCCTCTCTGCCGCCGCCCCTTTGTTTTTCACAAGCTGCTGAGTCATGCAGTGCGTGTTGCATATTTGGTGACTCGCGGAAGGAAGGCGTTTTTGCCATCCTTGATTTAGACTATTAAAAATACCAAAGGGTTGCGGCTGGGAATTTTCTAGAAGATTATCCTTAAAAGATATGTAGCTCAGGAATGAAATTTGATATTCATCCATCTCTTTGTTTTGGAGTTACATATTTAGACAGGCAGACAAGGTTTTCTCTAAAATTCTCTTTAGGCGGTGTTAAGAGGATCTCAAAACGTGTACTCTGGGAAATCACATATCAAGCTTTTTGGGGTAAGCGGTGGAGAAAGACCTCATGGTGACGTCGCTACAGATCCAATAGAATTCATCGCTATTGATGCATACGTACAGAAGCGGTAAGCACTAGATGAAGTATCAATGTGATTACTAAACATTGAAGGAACTCGTTCCCTGCTTGACATTTATCTTAAAGTAACTCAATTAATTTAGTTCTGCGAATATCCCGCATGAATTTTAAACTCAAAATACTTATTTATTGGCGAGTGGTTTGAATACAAGAGAATTTTCATTAGGATATCTGATCAACTTTCATACACACTTATGTAAATTCTTATAGAATTTTGCGTTCATAGTGCAGTGAAGCTTTCTTTATCAGTTTAGGAACACTTATTTTGAGAGTTGTTCCTAGGATAATTTGTAAGTTAATTCTATGCATACGTTATAAGGTTTTACGTATGTCTGCAGAAAGAATATAAAAATAAATGTTTAGTTCAGACCAATAAGCAAAAGAAATATTGAAATACTGAGGCAAAGATGGCGAAGCCAGAATATCTTAAGCCTCATACCTGATGTACAGAAGAAGTAATTATGATGTTTGTAAAGCAGAGTCAAATATGACAAATTGGACTGGAATTCGAACATTATGTTTTCAACCCTTCATGCTGATGCGGCCACCATGACCGCCTCCCTAAACCGAACCATAAACCTATACCATGGTGTTCTGCAAGATATTTATAATAATGAAATATTCATACCTCAAAAGGCGACTGAAAATACCATCATTTGTAATGGAATTTCGTGGTAGGAAGCAGGATTTTGCTGGCTATTAGTCATAGATGTAACTACCTGCAATTAATTTTGTATTTTCCAGCCGGCCTTTATACCCCCTCAGGATCGGTATGCAGAGAAGAAGAATTTACCTCATTAATTCTTGCTGATTTGTTCTAGCTCGGGTCTCGTGTTACTGTATACATTCTTGTTCTGTTCGAGCGGTACCTATCATTTCATTACTCCGAGCCTAGGTCTCCTGAAACTTAACCTTGTACTCTTTTAGTGTTGAGTAGCTTTCTGATTACACAGCTCTCTACCATACTACAAAACAATTTATAATATTGTTTTCCTCCTTAACAAGAGGCGACCTTTGCGGGTCAACAGGTGTGTGCCTGTAACCTAATAGTTCTCATAACCTAAACACCATGCAATGTTGTCATCTGCAGTTTTCTAATATACCTAGTTTCTTCTTCATGTCTAGCTTTCATACATGCTGCCGACTGCCAATCGAACAGTGTCATCTAAGGACGTACTGAAATACTAAAAAATGTTGACGAAATATTTTATGACCCTACTTCATTTAAAAGCAGAATACGTTGACACAGTGTAATGCAAGAAACATTGGATCTAAAAGGACCAAAAATGTATTGTTCTCCTGTTTTTGAGACGCCCCAAGTTTACGAATAAGTTCCCTTCGATTATTATACTATTGGGACTTACATAAATTTCATTGTAAATTGCACCTTAAGTGAAATTTTGTCTTTTCAAACTTTTAATGGTTAGCCTTTCGACACGTTTCAGTATTTTGCTTACAGTCTGTCTCAATGGGCTCAAGAGTATGGTAGTTTTCTGTGTTGGGCAGCTGCCTAATTCGTTTTTCAGTACACAAAGGCATTCCATACAAATTTTTCACCCTGTCTGCATTACCATATTGCATACGTATGTTTATATACTAAACCAGATGATGGCAGGTTATGCTGGAGTGGCTTCACTGTGTAGCTTCCTACTAATATTTTTGCAGGATATGCTCGTAATACTTAATATTGTAAGTTAGCATTAATCACCGAAACACAGCCATTGACTTTGTAACATCGAATGTGAAGTTAAGCAATACTGTCCCATTCCACTGCCTTTTTTTAAAACTAAGGGCTTACCAGGACATAAACGTTACGTCCGTTGAATATTGTTGAACAAAGTAGGCTCATTTGAGCTGAATTATTGATATTATTGATATCTTAATAAGATCTTATGCCTGTTAGTGTTTACTTTTAGTGCTATACGACAAAGAGAAAGCGTAAAACTTAGGCTTTACTTAATTTATTTAAAATAAAAATTTAGTTTAATCTCGTTTCCCATTTTTATTTCTATACTCTAATATTTATACCTCTGTGTTATTGTATCTATTTATCCATTTTTTCGGATTGTTTCTCATACTTTACCTACAGACTAAATATTTAGTTGAACCAGACGGCTTGTATGAAAAAAGTGTCTTCAGGGATTAAAGTTGCAGAAGTTGATCCGTGTGATGATGAGATATTCTACAACCAAAATAAGTTCCTTATTGCAGAGAGAAGCCTTCACAATTACCTCAGGCAATGGAAGGGGATGAAGAGCTAAGAGCGGTGTAGCAGATTAATACGGAATCGGAACCGCAGAGGGTGCACAGCTAATTCACATGCCTCTCTGTTATGCTTGGATTGAGAGGCGGTATTCCTTGTATGAACTAAGCACCTCTGTTCTAGCTTATCTTTAGACAGCAACTACGTTCTACCAAGACGCTTTCGACTGCCGAATGATCGAGTTTATAGTTGCGCTAGATTACCTGGTAAGCATAACACCAACCTATGTCGTCTGTGAATTAAAAGATAGATATGCTTATGAATAAAAGACCATTAATTTAAAATCATGTTTTAGTTAATCCCCAAGTTGTACCAAAAATGTTCATACAGTACTATAAACACTTAATTTTGTATTTGCTGCTATGTATCTCTGTAAATTATTTACATTAACTTACGAAAAGAAAAGCGATTATGATAATAAAACAATAAATGTAACATATTATATAATAAGTCATATTATTATTATTATTATTACATATTATTCAAAAGGGTCATTAAATAAATGGACTATCATCATACACCTGACTATGATGACCATTATTATTAATTTAACGGTATTCGGCTACGTAGAATATAGACAACTCTTGGGAGTGTTACCTTCCATCTATCTTTTGTGATGAGTTAATATCTTGTCAATCAAGATGTTAGAAATGCATAAGGAGTCAGAGTGTAGCGCTAGGAGTGGGGGAGCCACATATATAATTATTATACTAAATCACCTCATTCATACATGGGCCTTCTTTTTCTGCACGCAAGTGACAGAACTAATTATATCCTATTTATTTTAGAGAGGAATTCTGTAATTAAGACCCGTTTTCCAAAAGAGGAGAGCGATTATCAAAATACGGTCAACAGACTTGAAAGGGCTCGATTGAACTAAATGTTGGGTATTCCTTGACCTAGTAATCTAGTATCATCGTATTTATTCAACATGTTTATTCGTCATCTCGGCTTTTCTGCGTTCAGATTAAGCTGCATTCATACCAGTTGCTTTAGACAAATTAATTCTACACCAGCAACACGACCTCGTAGCCTCTTGAAAGGGGATATAGGAATTGTATATATGAAAGAAGAACCATACATATAAGAATTGTACAGTAATACTTTAATTCACTAACATGTTAAAATATTCAACATCTAACATCTGTACAGAGCTGATTGTAAACAAAATTCCAAGAAAGTATAAAGAGGGTACCTTTCACCAAGCCAACAGGCAGGGAACCGGTAACGGTACGGAGAAATAGAAAGAGACAGATAGAGAAAAGAAAGAGACGGAGATATGGAACTAGCTTCACAACGCTACAAGATGCGCTTAAGCGCACGGATCTGAAGAAACACATTCTCATACATGTTAAGGTAACGCGGTCTGAGGGCCAATAGGAAACGTCGTTACATTTTAAACGCGGAGGTGAGCGTCACTAGGCTCCCATATATAAGGGCAGGCAAGGCCTCAGAGCCCACTCTCTATCACTGATCTTCAAGAATTCACGTCGACACGAGGTGCTACAAATGCACTTAGGTGCATACAAGGGTGGGAATGCGTGTGCAGATATCTAGGCTCCTGACTAATTTAAAGTGGTGGGATCATAATAATGGAAAAAGCTAGCTGCCCATAATTATTCAAACTGTGAAATAAACTTCACTGATTAAGGGAAACTTGCAGTGTATTTTTTAACTTGCCTCACCCATTATAACCTGAGAATTAATAATTAGATATAGTTAGGAATGCAATACGCAACAACCGACGAGCACCAATAGCCGAGGAAGAAGAACGCCGCAACATGCAACAACAAGCCAAGGACTGACGATTTCGCGCTACAAATAGCGCACAGCACCGTTTCCTGCTACAAACGTTGCCCAACGACTATTTCCCGCTACACTCTGTTTCTAGGCTTGCGTATTATAAAAGCTTTTCTGGGGAAGCGAATATGTTCCATTCTTAAAATCTATCCATAGTACATGTTTTGATATTGTTTCATTTTCTCATCAAGGCTGAATATCTTTAACTCTTTCTTAGCGTCTTCATTATCTTTGTTCTTCAATAGCCTGCCATCCTCACAACAATTTCATTTTTGCCGACTTTTTATTTGTTTGACATTTTTCTTTTTCAGAGCCCAGCATTCACATCCGCACAAGAGAGATGGGCAGCTAGTACTTGCATAAACTTTATGATCATTTGCTTTCTAGCTTATTTTTTAGCAAAGTTAATTTGATTGTTCTACATAAATAATGTAATCTTTCTATGTTATTTTGTACATCTTCGGTTTTATTTTTCTACCACATACATAGTGGGTAGAGAAGGTATCGCATTCCGCACAAAAATTAAAATCTATATTGAGATTTCACCAGAAATACCTGTTTTGAGGCATCCTGAATCCAAAAAAGAGCATTTTTAGAAAAAGGTCCGGTTGTGTATTAGTGTATACATACATACATACATACATACATACATACATACATACATACATACATACATACATACATACATACATACGTGTGTGTGTGTATGTGTATGTGTGAACAGCATAAATAAGACGAAAAGTCGGATAAATACCAAACTTGGTATTTAAGTTCTGTATCTTCCACAGATACTACACGAAAGTTTTGAAGAAAATGCTCCCATCCTAAACTACCCTTTACATGGAATATTTTTCGAATTGTTTTATTTTCTGATAAATGGCTCTAACGATTTTAATTAAACTAGCTTATTTTAAAGTATTTACATGACAAATAAACCGTATATCTTTAATTTTTCGAGATATTCCGTGAAGTCCTGTTCATTTGGAAAGAACTTAACGTAGTCTTGTATAACTAGTAAACGTTGAGCGATAGGCCAAAACGTACTAGACAAAAAACTGTGGATCTCTTTAAAACACACAATTTATTTCAAATAACGTTTCTGTAGCATAAGCTATTCCTAAATGACTGTTATTAATGGTTCCATTGTTCAATACTTTATCATTCTTTTAAAGTTCTGTCGACATTCAGTTGTTTTTCGCGATTGCTACGAATTTTAGGGCCAGTTATATAGCGTCCTGCTTAAACAGTAGTCTATCGCTGTTCCCTTTTTATGCATAACGAAATGTGTAAATTAACTATTTCTGCAGAGATTTATCTGATTAAAACGAAATAGATACAAAAATTATTTCTCAAGAATGATTTGCATACGCACTAAAACGATAAATGGTAGCGAACGTAATGTGAATGTAAGCCATAAGATTTTTATGTTTCCTATTTCACATTTTAAATAATTAAGTCTCTATACCTTTTTAATCGCGGTGTTGTTTATTTTTCGTTGCTGTTGTCAATCCCGGGGATTGGTCCGGCATTTGATTCGAGGTTCATCAATAATAAGAATGTCCATTTAAAACAATTTATCTCCTGTGATCCTTCAAGCCAAAGAGCATTTCTCCAGGCTCAGCTGGCATGAAATAGAACCATTATACATTGGCCATATATATCGCCTATAATAGCTAATAAGGATACTTTGAAGCAATGCAAAGAATTTAATTTCAAAATGATCGTATGTTTGATCCGTTGCATTAGTAGACGCCTGCTAACGATCACGGCAAAACGAGCATCGCGTCTGATATCCTGTTACAACATGCTACAGTAGACCCTCGTTTAACCGAATTCCAAGGGATCGAAAATTATACAATTCCGTTTAACGAAGTTTGAATTAGCGAGGTTTTGTAAAAATAGCCCCGTATTATCTGAAATGGTAAAATACGCCTGTTGAGTTCACTTTCTCTCTTGTTATACGTACCAACGAATGAGGGTGTTACACTTCTAAGAAAAAGTAGAAATAACTATGATATACGGTAAATGTGACATTTGTTTAATTGAGAAAGTATACTGTCAAATGCTTGTCGTAATTTTTTAAAACAGTACCATTTGGAACAATATTGTAATAATTGAATTAGTGAGTCGAATAATACAACAAACAATAACCTTAAGAAAAACTTTAAATACACCGTTCTTTTAACACTAAGTTTTAATCGGAACACATGTTTTAGTTATAACTCTTATCCATTACACATTTTAGTTCTATAATTTGAAAAAATCATTAATTGTTGGCGGAACGTTGGTCGTAATATTATGGCATTCTCTGAAGATACCTCATCCAGGGCAGTCTGAAATATCATGGAGACATCAGAAGTGGCAGAAAATCTCTCGAACAGAAATTGCAGCTGCAACTTCGGCGCGGGGTCACGGTGTCATATCTTCATGTTCCTCCTCAGAAGATGACAGTAAAGAATTATCATTCTCTTCTGCATCATCAGCAGAGACCGGTTCTTCAGCTGCACAGATGTTGACGTCTACCGCCGTCCATTCTTCCATAATAACGGTACAAGAGGGCACAAACCGAGTGTAAGCTTGTAGAAGAGCATTATCGGTATCCCAATTGTATTCACATTATAAGTTCAGATGTGGATCATCGGTTTCATGTTCAGTTTCAGTGGCGTTATCAGTTACTGCCCAGGCCTTCTTAAAACAATTAGTTATGGTGAGGCGATTTTCATTGAGGCGATTATTCCTTGATCCAATGGTTGCAGACGGCTCGTGCTGTTAGCTAGTAAGAAGAAAACTTCTATGTTCGGAAGTTCCAGGTTATCGAACTGATGTGCCGAGCAGTGGTCCAAAGTTTTCAAAATGTTCTTCTTTCTCGCAGCCATTTGTTGTTGAATCTTCAAGAGATTTCGTCATTCAAGCTTTATTGTTATTCTCGTACTGACTTGGCAGATTGAATAGGTTGACATTTTTAAAACAACGTAAATTTTTGTATTTTCCGATCTCTAATGGTTTGAACTCCTCAGAACCATATGAATTACAACACAAGACCACCGTCAGTCTCCCCTTGCTGCGTTTTCCTACACGGCATTTTCCGCCCTTGGCACATAGTGTTTTTTCAGGCATCAAGTTAAAGAATACGCTTGCTTCACCCATATTAAACACATATCTTGGGTGATGATGAGAGAGCTTAGAATGAAACTTCCGCGTCCACTCATTGTGCATCTTCATCGTTTACTCTATGTGCCTCCCCACAGATACTGACAACACTGATTTTATGCCCCTTCTGAAAAGGCCATAGCCATCCCTTAGAGGGCACAAATCCAGAAATTCCTTCTTTGTTGGGGATTTCCCGAGCCTTTTTTTTTGAAGCATGGGGCCGGACAGTGAAAAAGAAATTTGAGAAAATTAATGTGAAATACGTAACGGAAAATACCGAAGTGCACAACACAACATGCATATTCGGTTTAAACGAAGAATAACGTATGGAATATGTAATGAGGGAACCAAATTTTAGTTCGTAGTACAAATTAACCGAAATTCGGTTTAAGTGGTAGATTTTTCCATGTAATTCGGCAGAGACCGAGCAGCTAGTACGGATTAACTGAGTTTTCGGTTTATCGGATTTAGAATTAGCGAGGGTCTACTGTAATAGGTTTATTATGATAACGTGGATAGTAAACAAATAGATAAGATATTCTTGTGTTAATTTATTTTTTTCTATGAGCTGATCAAAATATGCATGGTGCCACTGCTAATAAAGTTTCACCCCTTTACTGCGTTTCTTTCTATTCCTCCAGTTCAGTGTTAATATCTGTTTATCGACAGAGACAATTAATAACTGTAGAAAGGTGGATTGTTCGATAAAAGAACATACGAACAAGTTAACCTTGTGTTAACCCATTTCAAGAGGATTTATAAGATTTAAGCATGGTTTATGATGGGACATCTTTGTTTTCTTTCTTGCCCAGCTCACCTTATCGTAGAAAATCTGAAGGGATGACGCACATACTGGGCAAGCCAATATCGCTTTCTGAGTTTACTTCATAGTACAGATGCGGAGTGTAAGGGCAGTAGCTGCTTTACGACTGAGCCTGTAGGATACAAGAGAAATCTCTTACACCCATATCGTAAAAGGTAACGGTTAGAAGAAGAAACGCTGCATATTACGAAGTGCATTTCGGTGGTTTACTGGTCTTCGGGACATCCTCCTGCTTCACCTGTGCATCTTTCTTTCTTGTACCTGCTGGTCAAACTCAGTCTGTGCTTACTTTGCAATTTCTGGAATGCAGGAAGCTATGCAGAGTGAACCACCGCCCTCCCTCCATGTTAACGGAGAACGTTGTAATACTATGTTCATTGCTAATTTGTAAACACTATTTTGGTTAAATCATTGGCCTTATAATCACTAATAAAGGTTACAAATTTAAAAATCCCAGGCACTAATGATGTTTATCAATCCGTTTTTGGAAGTGTAGAAGTAATCTTAATAAGCTAGCTATATCTACAACAATGTACAGGGTGATCCGTTTGGGCATGGGTGAAATAAAAATACCGTAAAACATTTACTAATGAACTTTATTTGTTAAAACGTTGTGTATACAACACTGAAAGACGGGGGATTCCTCAGTGCTCAATATGACACCCATTGCACACTCTGCATATCTAGAACAGTGAGGCAATTCAAACCACGTCCTTTGTGACATAAGAGAGGTGATGTGTTGAAAATATTGAGTATTTTTTTACTCTCAGATTATAAATGTTTATGGGCTTCTGTGCATGGACAGTGCTTTAACAAAATCCCACACGAAGAAGTCCGGAGGGTTTAGATCTGGGGAATTTGGGGGCCATGCAGTGGAATCTCTACGTACCATTGAAAGTGGCATTTAGAAAATTATGAACTTCCATGCCCATGAAGAGGTACATCATCTTGCTGGAATACAATGTTCATATTGTGGCCTTGCTCAATTTCTGGCAACAGAAACAACTGCAATGTATACAAATAAGATTCATGGCTTACTGCCTTTTCCACAAAGAATAAAGGTCCGCAACGAAGAATGGTTCGTACACTTTATTGTGGCTCACTCCACAGCATAAGTTAACTTTCAAGTCCGTAGGAGACATGTGAATTTTGTCTTGACCAAATAATGTAGTTGTGCGCGTTTACTCTCCCACTGATATGAAAAGTACCTTCGTTATAAATATCCATTTGTTTAAGAAAGCTGTCATTATCTTTAATCCGTTGACATATCATGGTTGCAAGACTGAATCGAACTTCATACTCTCATCGCGTAAGGCTTGTAGTCATTGTAAGCGAACAATAAGCTAAGATGACGTATATGGTATATTCATCTCTGCTGGCAGTCGTCTGAAACTTTACGTGGGACTCCTCATAGCTTCAGTGTTAATCTCTTCTCTTACTGGGTTTCGGCTACGACCTCCAGTATGGTTTCAACACACAACCTGTTTCTGCAAATGTTCGATACCGCAACATTATGGAATCGTATTTAGGTACATTCTGCACACCATACTCACGTCGAAATTCCCTTTGAACTCTTTTCACACTTTCAAATTTAGCATATCAAAGAACACATTGAGCCCGCTGTTGGTTTGTAGTAGGCACTTTAATCTTCTACGATTTCCATCTGTCCTTTCAGGTTACATGCATTGTTGATTGTCATGTATGGAAATTCCCATCCTTTATGTGTAATATGACCAGCAAGAAAATTGTCTTGTAATCATATTGACTTTTATAATAACAATAAATGTTATCCATACCCAAACGGATCATCCTATATTTTTTGTTTTTGCTCTTTCTGTGGGCGTTTTAGTCTTATCTGTTTTCGTGGCTAAACACTTGATGTTCTGATTCTTTCTAAAGCAAGTATATTGAAAACAATATTTTAATTGTCTGTATTTACAAAGCTCAGTTTTTGCTCAGCAGTCAGATTGATCTTACAGGTGTATCTTTTAGCTATTAAAAAATCTGATGTGTTACACTCACATGACTTTCTCTACTCTTGTACAAACTATTTTTACGACGTTTATTCTCCATCTACTTCATGTTAATCGAGATAAACATTTGCAGACTCTATCCTATAGCTAATTTTCTTGTAGATGTAAGGGGAAAATATATTTACAAAGGCAGTATAGAAAAACAGTAGCCTTTAAGCACATACATATCTCTTAATATCTGGTTGCTAGGTGCAGCACCATTCCCTTTGCCACAGATTATAACTCTTTGCATATCCAAGACAAAAAAATCTGATGTGTTACACTCACATAACTTTCTCTACTCTTGTACAAACTATTTTTACAAACGCTTATTCTCCATCTAGTTCATGTTAATCGAGATAAACTTTTGCAGACCCTATCTTATTGCTAATTTTCTTGTAGATGTAGGGGAAAATATATTTACAAGGGCAATATAGAAAAACAGTAGCCTTTAAGCACATACATATCTCTTAATAGCTGGTTGCTAGGTGCAGCACCATTCCCTTTGACACAGATTATAACTCTTTGCATATCCAAGACAAAAAAAAATGAATAACGAATTCCCATTTGAGAAAATAAGTATTGAAACATTTAAGGGAATAACAAGTAATATCTCGAAAATGGTTCACTCAACAAAAAAAATGTATATGACATAAATTGTGTATTTTAACGCGATCTACATTTTTTGTGTAGTACCATTTTGTCTATCTCTTATGGTTTACCAGTTATGCAAAAGTCGTTCACAATAAAGAATACTTTTGGAAACATTCCCAGAAAATTCAAGATATACATTTTATTTGCCATAAAAATATCTTAAACATATGATATTTTAATCAAAATCGTTAGCCATTTTTGAGAAAATTAAAATTTTCGAAAAAATCTTCCATGTAAAGGGTACTCTGGGATGGGGGGATTTTCTTGAAAACCTTCGTGTCGCATCCTTGGAAGATACTGAACCCAAATACCAAGTTTGGTGTTTATCCGACTGTTCGTTTCTGAGTTATGCTGTTCACAGACACACACAGACACACACACGGACATGTTTCCAAAAATGCTTTTTTTGGATTCAGGGGGTCTCAAAACATGTATTTCCGGTGAAATCTCGGTATCGAAATTTTGGGTGGAATACAATACTTACCCTACTTACTATACGTAGTAGAGAAAGTAAAAATGAATAACGAATTCTCATTTTAGAAAATAAGTATTGAAAAATTTAAGGGAATAACAAGCAATATTTCGAAAATGGTTCACTCAACAAAAAAAATGTATATGACATAAATTGTGTATTTTAACGCGATCTACATTTTTTGTGTAGTAAAATTTTGTCTATCTCTTATGGTTTACAGTTCTGCAAAAGTCGTTCACAATGGAGAATACTTTTGGAGACATTGCCAGAAAATTCAACATATACATTTTATTTGTCATGAAAATATCTTAAACCTATGAAATTTTAATCAAAATCGTTAGAGCTATTTTTGAGCAAATTAAACGTTTGAAAAATCTTCCATGTAAAGGGTAATCTGGGTGGGGGGATTTTCTTGAAAACCTTCGTGTCGCATCTGTGGAAGATACTGAACCTAAATACCAAGTTTGGTGTTTATCCGACTGTTCGTTTCTGAGTTATGCTGTTCACACACACACACACACACACGGATATGTTTCCAAAAATGTTTTTTTTTGGATTCAGGGTGTCTCAAAACATGTATTTTCGGTGAAATATCGGTATCGAATTTTTGGGTGGAATACAATACTTCCCCTACTTACTGTAAGTAATACAGAAAGTAAAACATAACCATGATATAACAAAATTATTATGGACAAGTACATTATAAGATGTAGATGGCTCAGGCGGCAACATCTGTGGCTCGCATTCGGGGGGCCCGAGTTCGATTCCCGGTGCCCGCCCACTCTGACCATGGGGTTTTCCGGTAAGGCCGGAGTGGTATATTCTACCACGATCTCTCCTTTCCTCCATTTCATCTCCTTTCACGTTTCGGTCATATGGTGCTGGCTGTGCCAGGCAGATGGCGTGGATGCATGCGCATTGGGAAAGTTTTCTCCACGTGTACACCGGAGTGAGCTGTTCTGCCAGTTAGGGTCGCTACATTGCTCTCTTGAGGATTCCACGCTCACTGGTGCGCGGGGTGTAGCTACAATAGATCAAGCTGGTCGCAGTACGTGAGGTGTTCCCCTTCGAGAAATACATCCTACATCCCACCAGCTGTAGAATCTTTACTTGGGAGGACCTTATCTAAACTCAAACTGTAACAGTACCTTATTTAATGTTGAAACCAGAGTCGATGATTTATCTCTAATGTAATGTGTTCAAAGTCATGTAAGAGGATAGTCGTTCTTAACATACAGTTAGGGAAAGTGTCACATACAATAGAAAGTTATATCAAGAAAAGATATCAGTCTCCGAGATAGATATATTGGATCAATTTCAAGGTAAAATTAGTAATTCTAATACGCTGTAATCAAATGTGAATTTTGTCTTGACCAAATAATGTAGTTGTGCGCGTTTACTCTCCCACTGATATGAAAAGTACCTTCGTTATAAATATCCATTTGTTTAAGAAAGCTGTCATTATCTTTAATCCGTTGACATATCATGGTTGCAAGACTGAATCGAACTTCATACTCTCATCGCGTAAGGCTTGTAGTCATTGTAAGCGAACAATAAGCTAAGATGACGTATATGGTATATTCATCTCTGCTGGCAGTCGTCTGAAACTTTACGTGGGACTCCTCATAGCTTCAGTGTTAATCTCTTCTCTTACTGGGTTTCGGCTACGACCTCCAGTATGGTTTCAACACACAACCTGTTTCTGCAAATGTTCGATACCGCAACATTATGGAATCGTATTTAGGTACATTCTGCACACCATACTCACGTCGAAATTCCCTTTGAACTCTTTTCACACTTTCAAATTTAGCATATCAAAGAACACATTGAGCCCGCTGTTGGTTTGTAGTAGGCACTTTAATCTTCTACGATTTCCATCTGTCCTTTCAGGTTACATGCATTGTTGATTGTCATGTATGGAAATTCCCATCCTTTATGTGTAATATGACCAGCAAGAAAATTGTCTTGTAATCATATTGACTTTTATAATAACAATAAATGTTATCCATACCCAAACGGATCATCCTATATTTTTTGTTTTTGCTCTTTCTGTGGGCGTTTTAGTCTTATCTGTTTTCGTGGCTAAACACTTGATGTTCTGATTCTTTCTAAAGCAAGTATATTGAAAACAATATTTTAATTGTCTGTATTTACAAAGCTCAGTTTTTGCTCAGCAGTCAGATTGATCTTACAGGTGTATCTTTTAGCTATTAAAAAATCTGATGTGTTACACTCACATGACTTTCTCTACTCTTGTACAAACTATTTTTACGACGTTTATTCTCCATCTACTTCATGTTAATCGAGATAAACATTTGCAGACTCTATCCTATAGCTAATTTTCTTGTAGATGTAAGGGGAAAATATATTTACAAGGGCAGTATAGAAAAACAGTAGCCTTTAAGCACATACATATCTCTTAATATCTGGTTGCTAGGTGCAGCACCATTCCCTTTGCCACAGATTATAACTCTTTGCATATCCAAGACAAAAAAATCTGATGTGTTACACTCACATAACTTTCTCTACTCTTGTACAAACTATTTTTACAAACGCTTATTCTCCATCTAGTTCATGTTAATCGAGATAAACTTTTGCAGACCCTATCTTATTGCTAATTTTCTTGTAGATGTAGGGGAAAATATATTTACAAGGGCAATATAGAAAAACAGTAGCCTTTAAGCACATACATATCTCTTAATAGCTGGTTGCTAGGTGCAGCACCATTCCCTTTGACACAGATTATAACTCTTTGCATATCCAAGACAAAAAAAAATGAATAACGAATTCCCATTTGAGAAAATAAGTATTGAAACATTTAAGGGAATAACAAGTAATATCTCGAAAATGGTTCACTCAACAAAAAAAATGTATATGACATAAATTGTGTATTTTAACGCGATCTACATTTTTTGTGTAGTACCATTTTGTCTATCTCTTATGGTTTACCAGTTATGCAAAAGTCGTTCACAATAAAGAATACTTTTGGAAACATTCCCAGAAAATTCAAGATATACATTTTATTTGCCATAAAAATATCTTAAACATATGATATTTTAATCAAAATCGTTAGCCATTTTTGAGAAAATTAAAATTTTCGAAAAAATCTTCCATGTAAAGGGTACTCTGGGATGGGGGGATTTTCTTGAAAACCTTCGTGTCGCATCCTTGGAAGATACTGAACCCAAATACCAAGTTTGGTGTTTATCCGACTGTTCGTTTCTGAGTTATGCTGTTCACAGACACACACAGACACACACACGGACATGTTTCCAAAAATGCTTTTTTTGGATTCAGGGGGTCTCAAAACATGTATTTCCGGTGAAATCTCGGTATCGAAATTTTGGGTGGAATACAATACTTACCCTACTTACTATACGTAGTAGAGAAAGTAAAAATGAATAACGAATTCTCATTTTAGAAAATAAGTATTGAAAAATTTAAGGGAATAACAAGCAATATTTCGAAAATGGTTCACTCAACAAAAAAAATGTATATGACATAAATTGTGTATTTTAACGCGATCTACATTTTTTGTGTAGTAAAATTTTGTCTATCTCTTATGGTTTACAGTTCTGCAAAAGTCGTTCACAATGGAGAATACTTTTGGAGACATTGCCAGAAAATTCAACATATACATTTTATTTGTCATGAAAATATCTTAAACCTATGAAATTTTAATCAAAATCGTTAGAGCTATTTTTGAGCAAATTAAACGTTTGAAAAATCTTCCATGTAAAGGGTAATCTGGGTGGGGGGATTTTCTTGAAAACCTTCGTGTCGCATCTGTGGAAGATACTGAACCTAAATACCAAGTTTGGTGTTTATCCGACTGTTCGTTTCTGAGTTATGCTGTTCACACACACACACACACACGGATATGTTTCCAAAAATGTTTTTTTTTGGATTCAGGGTGTCTCAAAACATGTATTTTCGGTGAAATATCGGTATCGAATTTTTGGGTGGAATACAATACTTCCCCTACTTACTGTAAGTAATACAGAAAGTAAAACATAACCATGATATAACAAAATTATTATGGACAAGTACATTATAAGATGTAGATGGCTCAGGCGGCAACATCTGTGGCTCGCATTCGGGGGGCCCGAGTTCGATTCCCGGTGCCCGCCCACTCTGACCATGGGGTTTTCCGGTAAGGCCGGAGTGGTATATTCTACCACGATCTCTCCTTTCCTCCATTTCATCTCCTTTCACGTTTCGGTCATATGGTGCTGGCTGTGCCAGGCAGATGGCGTGGATGCATGCGCATTGGGAAAGTTTTCTCCACGTGTACACCGGAGTGAGCTGTTCTGCCAGTTAGGGTCGCTACATTGCTCTCTTGAGGATTCCACGCTCACTGGTGCGCGGGGTGTAGCTACAATAGATCAAGCTGGTCGCAGTACGTGAGGTGTTCCCCTTCGAGAAATACATCCTACATCCCACCAGCTGTAGAATCTTTACTTGGGAGGACCTTATCTAAACTCAAACTGTAACAGTACCTTATTTAATGTTGAAACCAGAGTCGATGATTTATCTCTAATGTAATGTGTTCAAAGTCATGTAAGAGGATAGTCGTTCTTAACATACAGTTAGGGAAAGTGTCACATACAATAGAAAGTTATATCAAGAAAAGATATCAGTCTCCGGGATAGATATATTGGATCAATTTCAAGGTAAAATTAGTAATTCTAATACGCTGTAATCAAATGTTGCTTACAGAGGAGAGAGGTCTGATTTACAAACGAAAAATACTTAAGAATACAGCACAGAGGAAACGCGAAATGCCTGTTTTATGCTGATGCTCCAGTTAAAGAGGAATCAATGCAAATGACTGTTGCGCGAGAGATCTCATTCTAGTTGCAGGGTAATGGAAAGAAAACACTGAAGCATTCTTCGGCATTATTAAAAAGGTGGTCTAATTTTAAAATACATTATGAGAACGCGTTTTTCTTATCCATATTGAACAAAGAGATTGAGAAATTATTTCATACCATTAGGCTACGTCCAGACTAGTATTTATTCGGTCTCGATTTCTGATCGAGATTTTACTTTGGTTTTACTTTGAAGATTTGCGGCTTACCACCGATTTTGGTAGGAATAACAGTGATTCAATCAGGAAAGTAAATTACTCGGATGACTTCTAGCTCTACTTACGACTAAACTTGCTCTTGTGATTTAACAATTACCTTAATTCTTGTTTTTACTATGCGAATTAGTTAGCTATGCCTGTTCCTTCTTCATCATCTATGCCTATTTAATCATTCCCAACGGGCACCCCATCTCTCCTTCCCTTTGGCTGATACATCTTTGTCATCGCTGGTATTCTGTCTGTCAATAGGTTTAAATTATTTCTCCACGTTTCTCTATTATTTTAGTCTGATTCATACTATATATTCCTAGTTATTCACGGATATCTTCATTTCGTATCTTGTCTAATCTGGTAAAAACTTTACCTCTACAGAAAAATCGCATTTCTGCCAATTGTATGTTCTTTACATACTTTTTATGCATCGTCTATACTTTTCATTCAAACAATATTTTGGAATAGCCATTGTCTTATGAAACTCTCGTGGAATCTTTTCTTGTCTTGATTTGAAGTGTGCTATTAATTGTTCCACAATGGATTGGCGTTTATTAAATGTATTTTCTATATCTTTATCTATTCCATAGCTTATATCGCAACCTAAATAGTTAAAATTAGATACTTTTACAAGGGAAGCAGTTTTTTCCTATCACTATTTTTAACGTACTTTCCATGGCGAGTCATTCTTTAGTTTTTCTTTCCTGATATTAAGCTGTTAATAAGTACATTTATTTAGCTCATATACTGATTTTTGGAAATCGTCTGCAATATTTTGCATTATTTCTACATAATTTTCATATAAAAGTATATTTTTAGACATATGGCTTAAAAGTAGAACTTTTAACATAGTGCACAAGAACTAAAAGCTTTACATTTCCGCACTAGTGCGATACAATTTTTATACCAACTTGGTTTCAAGTCCAATCCCATTGCAATTACCCTTTGTATTCGCACATATTTAATAATTCGACTTGGTTTTATAGGTTTTACTTTTCATTATGTCCTTTTACATGATTAATTACTCGTGGAGATCGCATTATCTGTTCAGAATACAAATCATCATACTTTAATTTATTGTACTATGTGGAGTTAACCTATACCTTATATTGGCAGCCTTATGCTTTCTTTGATCTAAAACGTTATTACTTTATAAAGTTTAACCTACGTACCTAAAGATTATATGGCGGCAATTGTGAATTAGAAAAAACTGAAATGGAAGAGCCGGTGAAGTTACAGAAGCAGCAGAAAGAACAACACCGGAAAATACTTGCCCAAAAATATCCAGATAGCAATATAATATAGCATTTAATGTCTTCATGGCCCGGTGTAAGACAAAACATGAAGATATTTAATCTCTTATTGTTATTGTATCAATTAATTATACTTTTAATGGACCTTAGCCTGGTCTAGGCAAGTTTTTTAATATAGAGTCAACTGAAAGTTCAACAACTTGAAATGGGAAACAACTTGAGTCAATTGGGGAATTCAATGTCCCACCGGCATGTTGTCCTAGTAGCTCAATCGTTAGAGCAACCGCACGGATAGCGGGAGTACCATGTTCAAATTCTGGCTGTGGCGTTGAATTTTTTAGTTGACTCTATATTAAAAAACTTGCCTATACCAGGCTAAGGTCTATTAAAAGTATAATTAATTTATACAATAACAAACCCATTTACCCAGCACTGAAGTACTTGCGATAAGCAAGTCGCCTAAGTGGTCTATCTGGGAAACAACTTGAGTCAGTTGGGGAATTGAATGTCCCACCGGCATGTTGTCACAGTAGCTCAATCGTTAGAGCAACCGCACGGAGAGCGAAAGAACCGTGTTCAAATCCCGGATGTGGCGTTGAATTTTTCAGTTGACTGTATATTAAAAAAAATGTTGAAGATAATTTCACTAAAAATGTCTTTAGCGAATCATCCGACATCTCTCTGCACACGAGGGTTGATCGCGATTTTAACGTCATTTCTCTTGTTTCAAGAATCTCTCTATATCCTGAGTTGAACTTCTTCTAACGTGATTTATCTCAGTTTCAGGAATCAATATAATTATATTTTATTGATATTTTACAAATTTGAGCGCTGTCTAAGAAATAGTACATGTCATACGTTTAAAAAGTAATTTTATTTTGCGCCTAGGATTACGAAACGAAGGCCGTAATTTTAACACTTGTATCATAATCTAGTATTATGTACTTATTCCTGTTAAGCTGAATTCCGGGATTAACCTCATTGTTTCATTGTTGTATAGTATCATTTATAGAAATGCTAACTCTCTAAGTGTTATCTCTTTAGATTTTATTTCTCCTGTGCATATTATTTTATGTTCTTATAAAGACGTGTGATTACTTTTATAAGATGTGAAGGAAATAACTCATCGGTCATGATTTTATAGAATTTACGTCTATGTGTTCTATCAACAGTTTTTTCAAAGTAAATAAAGACAATGTGTTTGTAAACCGACTTTTAATTTTTCTAGCATTATGTTAATAGGTACTGAAACTTAATTACTGCAAATCCAGATCGTTCGTCGAGTAACGTTTTTGACATTACTTTTAATATCATATTACTCCTTATTTGGTTTAGATTTAAAGATTAGTGGTTTACCACCGATTCGAGTAGGAGCGATAGTTATCAGCCAAGAAAACGAATTCTTCGGATGACTATAAGCTCTAGTTATGTCTAAACTTCCTCTTGTGATTAAAATATTCCTAATTCTTATAGTTGTTGCTGTTATTCCAGTTAAAAGCTAGAGTGATAATTAGTGGTCAAATATACTAATAGCGAAAAATAACTTTTTAAAATACCAAAACATTCAGTAATGAAAAACTAATCACGCCTCCTCGACTTATGGAAGATTTTCTGTTGGGATTGGCCAGTCTCGGCGTATACAGTTAGTGCAGTTAAGATAAGCTTCTAAGACTGGAAGAAATTGAAAAGCATAAAGTTGCTACTTTAATAAATTGGAATAAATGGAGGGAATAAACAGGAGAGACAATTTCGGTTGGCCAGGGCCATGTAATATGCTTTTAATTCATTTTTAACACTTTATTACATACGAGGCGTGTTTTTAAAGTAAGCATCGATAATTTTTAAAAAATAACAGAACATTATTTTCCAAATGCTTTATCATCATTCCTTATCTTATATCTTACACTACTTCTCCACATAGTCACCACCATTATTCAGGCACTTGTCGTAACGGGAAACCAATTTTTGTATGCCTTCATCAAAGAATGGTGCCTCCTGTGATAAAAGCCAAATCTCCACTTCTTGTTCCACATTATCTTCGTTGAAATGTTTTCCACCAAGGAATTTCTTCAGAGATGAAACAGATGAAAAGCGCTTGGTGCCAAATGCGGATTGTAGGGAGGGTGGTCGAACTGTTCCCAATCAAATTATGTCAGATCTTGAGTTTATTTGGTTGTCACTTATTTTCACTCAATTTTCCCATAAACCTCACACAATAGGCAATGAATGTTTACTGGTGTAACATGTTTGCATTCAAAATGAATCACTTATCTGACTTCACAGTTGGCGGGTCGGTCGTTCGGTTCTTTGGAACATTTCCGCTTGGTGGAGCAGCAAGATTATATGTAGTTCACATTTTAGATAATAAAGTAATGGTAGTTACTTAACTTTCTAATATAAGCTTAGTAGTGCAAGCCAGAGTTCTTTATGACTTTATAGTATAATATTGTAATTGTAAATTCATTAGCATTTGCTTAACTTCCCAACATAAGCTTAGTAGTGCAAGCCACAGTTCTTTATGCTGCAGCGTTACTTGTTTTGGATGAGATGAAATACTTTACAGCAAAACATTGGTTAACTGGGTGAAACAGGAATGTTATATATTAGTTCATATTTTGGTTAGCAAGGTATTTAATGATATTTAATTTTTCAACCTAACCTTAATAGTGCAACGCCCACTTATATATGCTGGAGGGTTATTCAGTTTGACAGGTTTAGGAACCTGAGTGTAGGCCGTTGTGCCTTTTTAAATTGGGTTTTGTTAAATATTCCCTGTTTGATTGTATGTTACACATTGTTGGAATGATTGGCTAATATAACAGTTGTATCAAATCAGAATCTCGAGCTCCTTGGAATTCTACCGAATCCTGTTTCCCGAGTTGGTGAGGACCTTGTGGCCGTGCACTTATCAGTGCACGTATCCAGTGGTTCACTCTCTCTCTCTCTCTCTCTCTCTCTCTCTCTATGCAAAGCATAATTGAAAATGCAAAACTTGGTAATTAAGTGCAAGATCTTATAACGATGCGAGACAAAAATAATGTCCCTTACCCAATCTACCATTTACATGGAAACGTTTTTATTATTACCTTTTCTCAAAATGAGTAACGATTTCAATTAGAATACAACATTACATTTTGACATGAGGAATAAAATATACAGAGTGCACAAAAACAATGTGCAGAACTTGTAGAGTAGAAAGGGAGTACAAAACTAAGCATTTTGTGATTAGGAGCATGGGATCGCAGATGCAGTGTAATACAAGAGCGCTGTATGAACATAATTGAAACTTGACTGCATGAAGCAATTCATTTAATAGTCCAAATGAAATATAACACACACGGCAAGTGTGTACGTATTGTCTAAAATTACAAGTACTATACACAATGTGAAATGAACCATTACATGCATGTACTGTGATGTACTATTTGTACTGAACAAGAAGAACGTTCGGTATTATCATACCATCCTGCGGGCTTCACAACACGAACTCGACATTGAACATCAACATGCCTACTGTCCATTCCAAACCAGAGTGCCTTTCACTGAAAACAAACTCTTTGTATTATCCGCGCGAAAGTAGTTCGCAATCCCCGCCCATAATGGCTGCTTGTTCCCTTCCCACGTGCTTGTTGAACACTGTTTAATCTATAAAAAGGCGCCCTGCCTGAGAATCATAGTTCAAAATGCAACCTGAGGTAACAATCGATTTTATAAGTATGCGGCAATGAACATTTTACATACGTTATTCACAATCCTCGGGCAAAAGTGCAACACCCAAATCCAAATCCTGCGAAGATGACTCAGCTGCCATATCAGAACTACTCTCCAAAATAATGACAAGCTTGTATACAGCACTGTCGCACTTAAAACAAGTTCCCACATTTTATCCTCTTCTGTGTACTATTATGTCTGTTTATATTCCCTGCTCGCTTTGTTTACATTTCTCACTGAAACGCCTGTAAAATCTGACATTAGTTTCGTAATATGCAATAATGCAAGTGTCGGGTATTTTTGTAACAGTGAGTTGATTATATGAAGTATTGTTTGTTTTTAGCCACTTTTTAACTGTTTCCCGCTTCTGTGTTTGAACAGTTTATTCGCACTACACGCACCTTCCTCTGTCATGTGAGCTCAAATACCAACTGACTAAGTCACAATATTTGACCTGAGCTGAGCACACGTGTGCTAGCGTATTATGAATGACTGTTCGCTTATCATATATCTTGTGTTACGCAAAGTGTTTATTCGGTACTCAGATAGCACCTCTGGGAATTCATTGCTGCATTTCTTGTATAATATGTAAAAGAGTGGCAGTCGTGCATACGGTTGGTATATGCCCTCGGCGTTAGCGCAATAGCAGGCGAAAATCATATTTTGTAATCTCTTAACAGCTAGTATATATCCATTACCTTTAACGATGAGTTCTTATGATAACCGCAATAAGATGTGCAGTTCTATACCTTTCCTGCTCTAATATTTCATAATACAATACATATATTAAGGAACTATTTACGTTGGCGTAAGAGTATATTCTTGGGTTCGTGACAAGCCGAATCACGTGCTTCTGTTTACATCAGAGGGAACTCTGGTTTGGAATGGACAGTAGTGACAGTGACTAGTACTATACAGAGTGCTCTTTGTTTACATCTGATACATCACAAACAGGTTTCACAATCGGAGACTCTATAACGTATTTAATGTCAAAGCATGCACCACAGTAAAATAGCTCTGCGAACCCTTGTTCCTATCCTCAAAATGCTTGTTTTGATACTGCCTTTCTGCAAATCGTTTCTCCGCACCCAAAATATCATGACTTTCTATGCAAATTCTCTGAAGATTCCTTCACTCTGAATGAACTTTATATTAGTGTACAACCACATCGGGTAAACAGAGACATTTAGAAAAAATATAGAGAATTTTAGAATATGCAATTCGTGCTACATCACTTTTTTGCGGCTTAGCTACTTTTTACGAGATATTTATTCGGTCGAAATTTACTGCTATACGCTCCCAAGATATTATGTAGGTCCTTTTATTTCTCGCCAAGCAAAGAATACTCAAAATATCAAATCAAGCTTACGTATAAAAAAGCTTCTTTTTAAATATTTGACTATCCAACTTGCTTCTATGTGCTACAAAAGTGTGTATTGATAGCGTTCAGAAAAAAATATGTATAATGATTCAGAGCAGTAAGGAAAACAAACTCTTTTAAGAATATTTTGCATAAAAGATATGAAAATAAATTAGTATAAAGAAAGTCACGTGACTGCAACTCATCCCAATTTTTAAAACAAATTAGGTATCATTGGAAATGTTTCAGAGTTCTTTGTGGCACTATGCTAATAATGCACTGAGTGCTTGGTGAGAGGGCCTTATATTAATGTCGTTAATTTTTGTGATATAAAATGTAAACATATTATTCAAATAATATTTAAATTCTTCAGATAAAAACACTACTAAATGTTAAGGCTAAATCATCGATGCATATTCAATGAAACCTTCATTCTGATATTTTGATTAATTTCAGAAAAAACTGGTTTTGAATGCCAACAATTTAGCATTGCCAAGATAGCTGACTTAATTTTTGAAAATTTACTTTACACATGCTGCATTCCTATGTTAATGGTAATAATTCAAGCAACAGAACAATTATGTTCAAACGTTCAAAGTAATTGATAAACCATTTACAAGTTCCTTTTGTTATGGATTTGGATACTTAATGGAACGTTTTACTTAATACTGTGTATTGCTCATAATCCTATTTATTGTGTTCACTTATCCTCCAAGGCTGTATCTTTAAAATAGTTCCTAACATTAAATTTTCCAAAACACAGATGTACAATGGCGTTTGTATCTTTGGGTTCCAGGAGAGGCAATGGAGATTTTCGTAGGCAAACATAAATGGAAATGAGGTCAGTCACGCAACCGTTACATTTAGCTCTCAAAGCATGTTCATTTTACTATTTTAGAGTACCTGTGGTGTTCCCAAACGGTGGCTGTAAATCACTTGGAGTTGTTAATCTAAAGTGCTCTTAACTCTTAAAGGCAAAGTAAAGGTTCCTGTAATTTATTGCACATATTTGTGAAGATGTAGTGAACGTTAACTTCTTCTGGAGATAGAGTTCTATAATAAGCTTTCCTAAACCATGCCAGGCATATCAAGGAGTAACTTCTTCTGTCAACTAGAGAGAATATCTCCTTGAACCCTTTACCAGAGTATATCAATCATAATAAATAATGCATCATAAATAAATACACAGTATTCCTGCAAATGTTCTGAAAAATTAAGGCTTCATTAAGACCTTTTTAGCCTCATAGTTATTTAA
Organism: Deroplatys truncata; assembly: GCA_030765065.1. Lineage (NCBI taxonomy): Eukaryota > Metazoa > Arthropoda > Insecta > Mantodea > Mantidae > Deroplatys > Deroplatys truncata. Next base: position 157,285,360 of record CM060978.1, read on the forward strand.
TAGTGCAAAAGCTCCATAGTTTTCGGGTAGGAGAAGTTATAAAAAGAGCTCAAATTGCTACAATTATAATGTATGCTAAAACGTGTTTACATACCTTACAGAAGTTCCTGGTATATTCTTGATAGTATGCTAAGTGAAGTTTCTGTGTTTGCTAATACGGGGATAGTGATCTTTTTTAGGAGATTTCCCAAATAATTAACTTACACAAAGGTGTAGACACTAGTGCATGGAAAGTATTGATGATAAGAAACGGTGGTATGATTTCGTAACGCAATGTTAACTCCCCTACCCGGTCTTATTTTGTTCAAGTACTTTCTTTGTATTGACTGACAACCTACAATTTCTTCGTGGGAGGGAATATGATTTATAAGGAATAATTATATCTTGATAGCCAAACGTTGGAGCTTTAAACGTAATTGACTGAGAAACCTGAATTAATAATATATTTCCATTCAATTCTCATAACACAAGCGCAGGACTTAAAAAATCATTGTGTACCGTGAGAGTATAGTGTAAGATATTTGGTTACAGTGTGGCATTTGCATTATTTTGCATTAAGTATAGCACATTATTGCAGGAATATTGATGCAAGAGATTGACATTGCACAAATAAGTTAGGAAATAAAGAATGATGTCACGTTGTTTTAGAAGCTGAGAAAGAGCTCATGAAATCGTTAGGAAGGTATTCAAATTCTATAGAGGTCATGCAGTATTAGTTATGGTAGTAAGGGTGGGGGAAGATCTGGTGAAGAAGCAAAGTGTCCGTTAGCAAGCAGAATAGTGATGGATTAGTGAAGTGACAAGATATGACTGCTATCCCCTCCGGCAGGTAATACAATAAATTTTATTTTTATATTCAGGTATGTAAAACTATGATAAGTTGTAATGTCTGATTTGTTAATAGCTTTTAGTTCAATAAAAGGTAAACTTCGAGTGCTATTTTGGGATGAGCGGAATGAAGTTTAAACTACAAAAATATAGTGGGTATCATGACAATAGAATCATTGGATCAGTCTTCTTTGAAAAATCTGTAATACTGAGCTGTATAACGATATTTTAACGGAAATCATGGAGCAGTTACAGAACAACTTAGATATATTTTCAAAAGAACTGTGTAATATATGGCCACAGACCGTCCTTAACCTTGGATACTGATCTATGGCTTGCTGAGGGTTGTAGCACAAGGATATAATTACGCGCTTTAAATTATGTTTTATTTATTCTTACTATTCCTAGTAGAATATTTCTTACTTAGGCTTTGCATTAATATTCTTAGGAGAATATTCAAGAATTTTATTTATAAGAATGTTAATGTGTGTAATTTTTTTGGGTTCTAATTTGAATTCATTTGTATTTTATTTAAAGTTGATTTTTATTGCTTTTATATATATTTGAGTTCGTGGAACTCTTCCTCGATATCGATATGATAAATTGATATACTTAGCGTGAAAAAGCTTGGAAGTTATATAGGGCTTCACACTTGCAGATGTCCGCCGTCGGCAAATAGAGGTTAAATAAGGCTGCCATGAACTATCCAAAAGGAAAGAGTTCCAAGAAGTAAACAATTAAAAAAAGCAGCAAAGATGTATTGCTATAAACTCTTACATACACCCAAGCATGTGCGTTTTCCTAATAAGGTAATAATCTTAAAGAGTGTCGCTAACATGATATATTGGAAGTTAAACTTAGGATCATATGCATCACTGTTTCTGAAACATGATCAACCAGTAGCAATATCACCACAGTTTTGTGGTGTGTACGTAGGTAATGGATCGGGCTGCTACTACCGCATTCTTGTGAGATAACGGTATTCGATGAGTATAGCGGAATCTAAGGATCAGCACTGTAAACGTCATCGAATTCCTTTCTAAGATTCTGCGCCCAGCTAAAAGAATACGAATTCGACCTGAAGAAGTCTTTGGGAGCCAAACTATCGACGTAAGCATGCGAAGGCATATTGAGACGGTAATTATCCGCACATCATTATTATGCAGAGATTATTGTATTTATTTTAATAACCATTATATGATTCTGCTACGTATGTAAATATTCTATGTATTTTATTTAGTGTTATTTTAGATTTTCTGCAACTTATGTAACAGGTACAGGAATGTTACACTGTTAGACTTATTGCACAAAGCAACGGAGGGGAAATTTGCTTCAGTCACACTAAATAAAGATCCTTTATTTCTGTTGCGCGTAAGAAACACTCAACTATAGGACACGTTAGGAACCCCATAATAAGAGAGAACTTGGGGATCTTTCTGTTGTGCAAACACATGTGACTACACAGTAGCGAATCAGAAGACAGTACAAAGCTTCGGTGTTTGCCAAAATTCGAAGGGACCGATCCCTAGGAGCCAATAAGAAAATTACAAACAATTCAAAGAGCGCCCGGGTATTTTGCTACATAAGCAGCAGCGTGCAGAAAAATTCGACAGTCACTAGATGTCTTGAATTGTGAGACCAATCCACGTCTGTCAGATGAATAATTCCGCGCCAAAAGAACAATGTAATCTGTATAAAGTATTTTCAAAGTGCGCGAGTAAAGTTTTCGTGTGTCTATAAACTGATTGAAGGATAAAATTAACGACGGTCGTATAACAGTCATTAACTATTAGCGAGAGTGGAATTTCGCTAACAAAGAAAATTCTTGGTATATGCAAAGTTCTTTCATGTCTGCATTTTGTGTCAGTACTACGGTAAGTGAATTAAATGGTGTTCTCACAAGTAACTTTCGTGTCGTTTATATTTATAATTAATTCTCACGTACCTCACCCTTTGAGAACTACGACCAGTCTCGTTCTCAAACAACCCAGACTACAGACCGAGGCGACCCAAAGATAACTGAATCCAGCATCAACAAGAATCTTCCGCCACGACGTAGATAGCCGAGAGAAGACACGATCATCACCTAGGTAATATGGCAAAATTAATTATCATCCTACGACGGCGACAACGGAGGTCACTTTATTACCTCCATGTGTGGGTGTGACCTGGCCACCACAGCAATATGCAGTAACACAATAGTATAGGCAACAATGTCTTATATACAGGGTGCCCCACAAAAATGAGTATCTCTTAAACGAACAGAAAAAAACCAAATATCAAGAATTCCAAATCTTATAGGCGTAAAGGACCTTCCAAACTGTGATATGGACAATATTTCCATTGTGCCCCTTATGAGGCACACGGGGCTCCACCTGAGAATTTTAAATGAAACCATGATACTTTTTATATTCTGGTTGCCCTCAATAAACTAAGTAACTTCTATTAAAACATTTTTTCTGCATTAGTTGTTGAGCTGTTATAGGATGTTTTAATTGAAGTTGTTATACCTCATTAACACGGGGAGAAAATAGAAAACCAAATGAAAGAAAATGGGTATGTTGATCATTTACTGTGGCTCTTCAAAGTTAAAAAAAAATATATTTGGCTGATTTTGATGTAGAGGTAGAGATGATTTTAGTACTAGGTGAATGCAGGAGAAATTATCGAACTGCACCGGCAGTGTTCAAAGAGAAATACGGGATGAAAATGTCAAATATCAAATTCAAAATTAATACGCAAGTATGGACATGTAAAGAACAAGAATCGCTTAAAGGTGAAATCAAAAGTGAATGATGAAAATACTATCAATATCGTTGCTGCTGTAGAAGAAAATTCACAAATTGTCCAAAGACAGTGGGATTAGCCGCGCTTCAATACAGCGGATACTAAAGCAGCAGAAATACCATCCTTATCATGTTTTTTACATCAAGTGCTGACACAAACAGATTTTCACTTTGAGTTGTTTTTAGAGAGTGGCTACGCAATGCTTCGACTGAAGCAACATTCTCAAATAATAGACAGATCAATAGGCATAATACGCATTATTGGGCATCTGAAAACCCAAATGAATGAAAACTGTGCCTTTTAGCAATGTTTGTTGTGGAATTCTTTATAACGGGTCCTTACATCCCTGAAAGCACAGTTACTGATGGATCATATTGCCATTTTCTCAACCATGAATTACCCCCCTTATTGTAAAACGTATCCTTCAATGTGAGAAGAGAAATGTGGTATCAGCAGGATGGTACACCACCACATTTTGCAATATGCACACGTCAACTGCTAAACGAGAAATTTAGTGATCGGTGGATTGGATGTGGTGGACCTATTCCTTGGCCTCCTCGTTCACCCAACATAACACCCTTGGACTACTTTTTATGGGGATACATACAAAAAAGGTCATGTTTAAAATATCTACAACCAAGGAGAATATGAAATTTCGAATACGTGAAGCTTGTCGCACTATTAGTCCCTGTATGTTGTACAAAGACAAAACCTTTCCAAAAGAATTGACAAGTGTTTAGATGTTAATAGAGGCTACTTTGAGCATTTAATAAATTAATTTAAAGTAGTCACCTGGGTATTTATTGACTTGTTCGTTTAGTACTATTTTCTACTATTGTATGCTTACTTCAATGAAAGCAGGCTATAAGAGCTCAATAATTCATTTTAGAAAAAAACGCATTAATAAAAGTTGTTTAGTTTATTGAGATGAACCAGAATATAAAAATTACCATGGTTTCATTTAAAATTCTGAAGTTAGGCCCCATGTGCCGAATAAGGGGCCCCATGGAAATATTTTATGTATCACAATTTGGAAGGCCCTTGCTCCTCCTATAAGATTCGGAATTCTTGGCATTTCCGTTTTCTATTCACTTAAGAGATATTTACCTGTAGCACCTTATGTGGGCCACCCTGTATATTCTTCTATAATATGCTGGAAGAGTTAAATAATCAAATAAATAAATGTAAATTGGTTTTCCAGCTATAGCCTCTTATTTATTCATGATTACACCAACTTATAGACTGCTTAAAAGTATGATATCTTGCTGAACCGCCCATTGTTACAAGTGCATAGAAATTTTAGAGGAAATATTCACGGGTTATGAAAAGCTGAGACATGCAAAGCTGGTGAAATTTCGCAACAGATGAAATAGTAATAAAAAATAAATTATTTTAGAACATACCAAAGAAATCTCCTCGGTCTCCGTGCTGAATGAAAGGAGACGAAGCAATACTCTTCTGTAAGATCCTGGTGTTTTGAACCCAGACGGAGCCTGTGTTAGAAAGGGTTCAGATTTGTTTGCTGGATTTCTATGCCTTTCCCTTCACTTTCCCTTCCACTGGACGCCATGGCTTATGAATACCAGCCTTTCATTTGCAAGTGATGTCACCGCATCTTTTAGCTGGGGTTTTATCTCCTTCATTTCAAACTAATGGATTTCATTCAACATTCGTTCTGAGCTCTGAAGCGAAATAAAAGAAGCAGATGGTGTTCGGCTGCGGTGTCTAAAAATGTATAACAAGTCAGTAGATAATAATAATTTAGACTTAAAAGCAATAGTTATTGTAAGGATTGCAGCCAAACCATTAAATTATCAGTATAAGTTATCAACTGGAAGAATTGCTCTCAAGAATGTCATGGAAACAACAAGCTTCACAAATGTCAAATAACTGCTTAGCTTAATTTAGCATTTAAACGATAACTGCAAAACCGTTTCGTAAAATGATTGCTCAAGTTTTAATTTGCAACAGTTAACGCATGCTTCGTTTTAGTTGTGTTATGCTTTTTCTTTCCAATGTTAAAGTGTACCGCAATAGCATACTTTATCGATGGTAGGTAGATCGAAGTAGCGTCGATAGTAGCATTAGTATTATCGAAGGTATTCATTAAGCGCGCCATTCATGGCAATGTTCATTTTTACCGCGATAATTTTTTTAATTAGGATCGTCATTTACGACACACAGCTGTTTTATTTAATCTTCGGAGCAGTGGTTGCTGTATTTCGTATGTAATACCGTATATATGTACGCTTTGTTAAAGTTTCGAGAGGAGAAGTTAGTGGAATTTAACGACTGCTTTGTAAGCTAATAGTTGCAGAAATACATAATACCTATCAGTGTACGGAACCATTACAAAAGAAGACAAGAACGAAGGACACGGTGGGAGTTTGGAATTGTAGGCTAAAAGAGCTCCTGTAAAGCACACATCCAAACCTATTCTTTTAATTTACAATCTAGTCAGAGGAACCGATTAAGATAGTTTTAAATGTTAATTTAAAAAGGAAAAAGAGAAATGAACATATGAAAATAAAAAAACTGTAGGGAAGCTTTGCACGGAGTACAAGCTCGACAAAAACGTTCAACACCTGCTAAAGGTTGTTTCCTATTTCTAAATATTTGTTCACTTTTGCAGCTTTTATTATTTTTAATTATTTTAACAAAATACAACTTTTGCGCAACCCATAAGCGCTGTGTGTAATTGCAAGCTTACTACATTATGAAGCTGCGGGTACTGCCTAATAACCTACAGTAGTAAATGACAGGGTTAATACTTTTGACTGTTGCAGGTGTCATAAATAATAAATGCAATTGAAGATACCGCTTTCGCAAATGATGTGACATTGGTATATACCCTGACCATTTTTTTAACAAACACTCGCTGGACTTACCAGTCCTCCCCAGTTGCTTTCGGAAGCCATTCTTAGTATTGATGTGTCCTATGGTCGGAGCTCCTAATGCTACATCTGCTTTCAGTATCGTGTTAGGTGCAGAAAGTTCATTATATCGGCGAAAGGACCGTAAGTTGTGATTTACTGAACCTTCCAAGTATCGAAAAGGACCGTTAGTTGATAAGAGATTCGATATGTGGATAAAAGCTATAATGCACTGAAAGACAGCTACAGTTTATCGGGGAATATAGTCGCACTTCGAAACAAACAATTACTCGCGAATTTATATATCTATCTCCGACAGCCTGAGGAGAAAACCCGCACTAGAAATACACGAGAGCTCATAGTCATTAAAAAGGAAATATAGAGCCAATAATAAGTAAAACACAGAATGCCAACAGTAAAGAAGAAACATGGCCAGTTCAATTCCAAGAGATCGTCTTCCGACTCCTTCAACAATGAACAGGGACAGTGCCAAGGGCTCTTAGTAATGCGCAGAAAATTCATTACTATATTTCTTGTGATCTGCAGGGAATAAATAACAATTAAGCTTGCTTTAAAATGATGTATCAATATTTTCTGGCCAAATAATTAAATAATACGAAACATATTTTTGATCGTCTTCATTATTACAACATTTGTCCTACAAAATTATTTTCTAGTAAAAAGCATGGAACAGAAGTCGAGATATGAGTTGTTATTTTCGGTGTGGTTCTACCGAAAAAAATTGCAAGTGACACCGCAATACGAGACCATTCCTTCTATTTACCAAAGCTATCATGGAACATTTGGAGGAAACAATGAGAAACTGCAAGAGTAGGTAACTAATATATGTAAATATAAAACGCTTATATATTTTATCTTATATACATAATAAAAGAAAATTATTATAATGCACTGAGTTCTTTGGCGAAAACCACTACTTACGCCACCAACAAAACAGTAGCTATGGCAGAGTTGCTAGCCTCAAGCATATAATTATTATACACGTCTGTAGTGTTCTTGAATTTCAAGAATACACCCGCTAACGTCACCCTACATAACACTACCAGCATAGAAAAATAGCTCCTGTGCATTACGTTTACGTCTAGTTACTGGCATTGGGCCTCTCTATTAGGTGTCCACATCTTGGTACCGACCAGAGTAGTTAAAGTATGCACTCGACTTTTGGAGTGTTTTCGTAGTTTGCTCTCGTAGCAGAGCTAACCAACGTACTAAATTGTAATTTTCAAACTTGAAATAATCACACCTATTCTGCAACATTTTGTTAAAGTTTAACTACTTCTCAAAGGCGCTAACCAGTTGCTACACGCTATTTGGCATTGTGTAACAACGTAAACGACAGGAAGGAAGTGATGGTTAGCAATACCAAGAGCCGAGATCCTGTTGTTAGCGCTAGCAATGCTACTACTTCTGAATGAAAATGGGTGTACTTTTGTGCTTCTTGATCTTAAAGAGTAACGGTAACACTCTACTTAACCAGAAAGTCATAGAATAACCCCTAATGCTTTTCCATTTGCTGTTAATCATCTGTTTCAGTTAACAACAAGCCAAGAAGTGTATGTTATGAAACGGTGAACATTCATTTTGAATGTATAGATAACAAGCGTTTTTTAATTCGCACAAATACAGCTATACACATTGTGAACACCAATCAGAAACCTTGCCACGTTGACATGTATTTTTCCACGCTCCCTTTCCTTCACCTTTCTCCCGATTAGAAATAAGCCCTACGCGATGCAAGGTCACGCGATAGAAACCCTCCTGCCATTATAGATGAAAGTGCTTTCTCATCCTGAGGGACAGGATTAAAGCGAAGGAGCCTGCTACCCATTTGTTAAGAACTTGCATGCATTCAGATGAATTAACTATGTTATATAATACACTTGATTCATACAGTTATGAAAACGTAAATTTAACAATTATTTTCGAATATATTAAGATAAATGATCACGTTAAATATGGAAATATTTTGTATCGCATAACAACCTATTCCACAACGGGAGCCAATGAGAGGTGACTAGTGCAGGTGACAGTTAAAGAGATACTGGGTAAAGTTATATCGAACAGGGGTTAATTTCTTGGGTTTCAACAGTGAAATCATCAGTTGGTGTCTTTGTTCCTTCCCAACCACCCTCATTACTGATGGAAACTGGCCATGGGCACGATACTGTTAACGCGTTCATCGCAGACACAAGCTTCTGTTTTGATTTACGTTAGCTTCAGCTGTTTGAGCTTGACGGATAGATGCGAGTTTCCGACAGTCTTTTGTAATGTTACACTGAAGAATTTAAGTTCTCATCGCCCTTATAAGTTAAATGTTGAATATTATCTTTCGGGTTTTTGTACCTGGAATCATGCGTGTTTCTAATATTACCTTAGAATTTCATTCGCTCTAATGTAACATGTAAACTATTTTACTGTGGTAACTAGCAACGAGTAAACTTAGATGACGCATAAAGTGAATACTATCCCATATATTAAATGTTACCTTTGGAAATGTCAGTCTTGTGTTTTATTTAACTCTATCATAAATTTAATAGAGAGATTCACCTCAGGACAATTTTTTTAAAGTATTTTCATTGCTTTTTCTCTTTGTAGATGATGAATGATGCTGTCCATTTCTGTGTTCTTTATGCACTACGTTTAAAAATATAAATTTTGCATATATGTTGATTTTATTACATTTAAATCATTTCAAACAGAGAATATAAGTACTTCTATTTACTGAAATATAGGGTAACATCAAAGTGCTTCTCCCCCTCCACAGAAAAATGTACATAAATATTTATCTTGCTCTATAATCCTTTATTTCAAATCAATAATTGACAAAAATAATAATAAATGTATAGGTTCTTTTAAATTAGGCATTGGTTATGGATCTGCCCATGATGTCCTATAAGTACGGTGCTAGACGATGCAGTGGCGGTGCATGCCTAGGTCCAAACCGGTTGTTGCATCACGGAGTACATTCTTATTACTTGTGATTAATCATAAGCTACCACAAACTGATCTTCTTTCTCCGACCTTCTTTATTAATTTTTAAACACCAATGTGACGCAGTGGCTATAATCCGTGGTTTCGGTAGGTTGCTACCGGACAGTTGGAGATATAAGTAGAACGGGAGTGCTCTCATCCAGCCTAAACACCAGAAGAGTTATTGACACATAGCCAGAATCTTCTGAAAGTTTCCCTTACCCCGGCTTCAGAACATTCTAGAATTTTTGTAAAACTTTCCAACAGTATATACATAAGCGTTCTTGCGAGTCAGAGAGCGAGTTAATGAATTGATGAATGCATTTCTCATGCGATATCAAGTGCGGTTCTACAAGTGAGTTTGTGAAGATAGCGCGAAGTACAACGTGAGAGATTAGAGATGTCTTGTGTTCAATTCACCAGTGAGTGGACCATCCGAGGAAGAGACTGCTTGCCGCGTTTTCTATTACGCGGCTACGTCACGAAAAAAGGTGAAAAAACAGGTAAAATTGAACTAGTTCACATTAGTGAAGTGGCACTTTGAACTAAGTGACGTTACAGTGAAAGTTGAACCATATCATATTAGTGAAGCGACAACGAGAAATTAGTCAAGTGGTTGTGAAAACTGGACAAAGTCACACTATGGGGTTCATAAATCTGAGTGTGGTGGTACCATGCCTCGCCCCAAAAGAATGCTCGAAATTTACCTTTGATTAAACAACAGGTTATTAACAAACTCAGACCATACAATTATCATAGTTTTACATAGAACAAAGATAATTTACTGTATTATCTGCCGGAGAGGATAGCAGTTACATCTTGACGTTTCACAAGTCCATCACTATTCTGCTTGCTAACGGATGCACATTTTGTTACCAAGCTCTTACTCCTACCCCATGCTACCATAGCTAATACCGCGTAACCTATCCAAATAAGTTTATAGAATTTGAATGTCTTCCTAACGATTACATGAGTACTTCCCCAGCATCTAAGACAACGTGGCATCGTCCTTTATTACCTCACTTGGGTTCACACACATGCAGAAACAACAAACTTTCCGCACTTTAGGATTTTCATCCTATTATTTTTTTGCCAGATTTATATAATAAATTAAAATAAAAGAGCTAACCATCAGTAATAGAAAACTATTCTGCATCATTCTAATACAACGCTTTAGAAAAAAGCTTATTATCATCCGTCAGCATGTTTTGTCATGGGAGATCCATGTATAGAGCTGATCTCATTGCCTAGAGCATCGTGTTGTCTCTTGTGGTTCATCCGATTTTCATGAAACCACAAAGGCCTTTAGGCGTAATGCTTGAATGAGCGATGATGTATTCATTCACACATTCATTCGGTTACCCCTCTGCTAACTCATTTACTACCTGGCTCGCTCGTTCTGTTTTACCAGCCATTCATTTCATACACCCACTGTCCCCCCAACTCTATGACGGTGCCGGAATCACAATTGCTTTCATTCCAGTTCATTTTCACCAACTCTGAAGCATGTATAGTGTACTTCATAGTTTTAAGGACCTTTGAAAGATTAGATTTTTTCAAAAATACTTTCGCTGTGAAATGCATAAAACTATATACAACAATAGAATCGATCAAATTAAGAACTATTGAAGCGAGTTGTGTTGGATAAAGTCCTTAAAAGGAATAAAATTTGATCTCGAATGCTCAGAACCACACCAAAAATCGGCTTAGAACGTAAAAAGTTCATCAAAATGGCGATCTGAGACTTTTCTATGCAAAAGTCTGTCTCCTATCGTTTCAACCCCCATTCCCGGGGGGTCCCGTTAGGGGCCTAGGTACAAAATACCCCTTAGGTCTGTCCCCTTCCGTTCCGCTCCTAGTCATACGTCATGTGTCGTACTGAAATCATGATTTGTAATTTGAATTAAACATTTTTATTGGTGTTTATTCACTACAGTTTAAGTTCTTGTAACATCACTGTAGTAGGGCGAAAATAACATATTTCAAGGTCACCATGATACTGTAACACTTTCCATCAATAGTAGCCCAAATCTCTCCTTTAAGTAATAATGCAGAACTTGAACAACAAAGTTTTTTCTATTCATCTGATAATGCTGTTATTGTTTCGAAGTGCAGGTGTGGCATACATGTACTAGCTGAATCAAAGTAGAGGCTTTGTTGCAATACGCAGGGCAAAAGGCAGGAAAACACAATAACGACCATGATTTGAAAGCATAGGTTAGACTGCTTGAAGGTGAGTAAGTTAACTAGTGAGATGTGAATACTGTTCTCTTTCACTTTGCTTCAACTACTTCATTCAAATCCCATGTCTGCACATGTTAAATGTGTAATTCGAATTGCCAGAGTGCACTCATTAGCACTCAATTAAAAACATTACATTCAGAAGCTAGAGGGAGGTTACCGCGCCATGGGGGATTAAACGGAGCCGTGATTTAGACATGAAGTTTCCCCTCATAATACGATCAGAGGATGTATGTATACAGAGGCCGTGCCTGGCGTAAAAGCTAAGACTTCAGTGGTGAGGATCCTTTTTTGTGGAAGAGAAACCACTCTCTATAGTGGTAAATACACATAGAACCTTGGAATAAGCTTTGCGATGAGAGCCCCATCAACGCCATTACCCTGCGCAGCGCCCATAACGCAGCCAGGGAACATCTCACTCAATGCACACTGTAGATTAGCCACACTTATATTCAAACGATGAAGGTAAAAGTGGAAACTAAGGGATTAAATTTTACAAAAGCTTAACTTTGTACTTTTGACATATGAGAGCTGGCCTCTTAGCATAACTGCTAAAAATAAACTACAAAGTAGTGAAATTCTATTTTTAAGAGGCTTGACTGGATATACACTTCTATAACATCAAAGTACATAGTGAGTGATAAGACAAAAGTTGAATGTTTAATATTAGGTTTAACGTTTAGTAAACCAAAAATAAAATTGATACCAGTATATCAACGAATGGAAGAACACCGACTCCTAAAAATACTCAACTACCCTCCAAAACGAGAATGTACGGAGATCAAAATCTCGTTGGACAGAGGACATCCCCCGACATCGGAACGGGCCTATGAGGTAAATAATGATGTTGTATACGAAGAAGAATATTTTGCGGTGTGGTGTCTATTGCTTTTTAATAATCCCCTGAAGCTGAGGTTTCGTTTTTTCTATTTTCCTATAAAAATCAACCAAAAACCACTATACATAAAATACAGTACTAAGTATTGTAGGTTGTGATCTACATCTATGAAGGTGCCTATGGTATCCTTAGTAATAGGCCAGTCACAGAAACAAAACACACAATTATAGTTAATGGGTTTAACATTTATGCTTAATTTAAATTTATTCAAACTAACCTGGCGGTTTTATTTTCAGGCCAGTTCACTGAAATGTAGATTTCTCCTACTTACCTGAAACATAAAATATAAATAGAAATTAAGGACTTTCACAACAGTATAATGCGATAAGAGTGTGAGAAGTACAGCTTGAAAAGATGGGATTATATTTCTTATTTAAGAAATTCTATTAGGCATGTTACATACATGAATATGCACACAGTTTTTAAATGATTGTATTTTATTATTTTTAATGAATTATTAATAACAAAGTTTCTAATCAACTTAATCATTCTTACCTTGGATTACCTGTAACGCTATGTTACCAATTCAATAGCTATAATTTATATAACGACTTAGTAAGAAAATATAATTTAGTAGGCTTTGAGTCAATTGCTTGATGATTGATGCGTGATTCAAAGCGAGTTGTTCTAAATTAATAACATGGCCTGTAGTACAGATTCAGTATTTCAAGAATAATTTATGGTCGGAGATATGTATTATGAAGGAGCAAATATTAAAGAGGCATGTAAAACTCGGTGCACGATTTTGATTCCTGAAAAATCTAGAATAAGGCATAGTATGTCCATTCACCTTTAAGTATAGCTCATTAGTTTTCAATAATGTTTGAACTAACATAAGGTATCTGTTTGAAATGTGCCATTCACTGTAATGCATTATTACCGGTCATTAAACAGATGTAAATTAAAGGTCCAAGTGCATCTTACTTCTCGCCCTAGTGTACATTTTGTTATTACATCCACCAAATTTATGTTGATAGATGTGGGAAATCAAGTATTAGAATTGTAAGTTTACTTCTTTGTAAATACCATCGGAAAGACGTATAAAACATGCAAATATACGGGATTTTCGGATTTATTCGGCCGTTGCCGCCATACGGTTGTCTGCGCATGACGTCAATGCTTTAAAACGAGTTTATCACCAATGCCTCTGGCAGAAGATTGGTGAAAGATGAGAGGAAGGAGTGAAAGTCAACAATTTCGAGGCCACGTTAGTGAAAGGGGACTTGTATCGTACCGTCCAATATTTAGCTTTGGAACTTATTTCGCTTCGTCTCGTAAACTCCAAATTTCAGCATGTATATTGATAATTAACTCAAATAATTGGACGATTTCTGTAGCCTAGTGTGTCTCGTCTTAGCTCAACCACGCAAATTCTGTAAACGGTGGTCACTTCATCTCGCGTGCAAAGAATGCACAAAATGTCCTAGTGAAAAACGGTTCTGCACCGTCGCAGCACATCAACCTGTTTACTAAGTCCGAAACGCATGCAGTCCGAGGTTCCATTCCACACCTCCACTTTGAACAAGGGGCTAGCTGAAGTAATAATGTTCAAACCGACTGTCGGTAAAGGCCGACTAAACCTCAAAAACCGTATATATATATATATATATATATATATATATATATATATATATATATAACTTTTAGGTGATTCACCCTGTATATGTATGTATGTATATACATACATATACAGGGTGAATCACCTAAAAGTTGCACCGCAAGTATTTCGGAAATGGAAAGTGCTATTGATGTGCAGTTTTCACAGCATTGCTTGGTATTCAGGGGCTCGTACATTTAGCCTATAAACTGATTTTAATAATACTGAGATAGTGTACTTTTTGAGCAAACATACAATCTTTTAAATGGAACAATGTGTAGTTTTTCCAACAGAATAAAGGTATGGTAAATTACAATGTCAATGGCCTTTGTAGCAGGATTCTAGTACAAGTGGTTTACGAAAATCGTATTTTGAAAAGTTTCCACCCCGACAATTGTTTATCCTATTCAACCTGCTTAGTTGATAGGTACGATGTTATGTTTGTTTGCATTATGTTTTCTGTTCACTGATTGCATTGCGACTTTCTGGTCAGTTAGTTTGTGACAATTCAAGCAGCAAGTCGTGAGTGGAAGGTGGGGTTTACTAATGCAGAAAAAGTCGACATGCTCATGGTGTATGGAGAGTGTAGGAAGAATGCAGTTCGTTCCTGAACGGTGTATGCAGAAACGTATCCCAATAGACGTCAACCATCTCGGCAATTATTTATCAACCTCTTCAACCAATTACGTGAAAGTGGTACTGTAACACCTAGAAAACGTAACAGAAACAAACAAGTGACTGAAGAAGAGGCAGAAATTAATGTTTTGGCTCTCGTAGTAGTAGATCCGCAAATTAGCTCCCGCACATTTGCACGTGAAGTGGCATAAGTCAGGCAGGTGCACTGTGTATTCTCCATCGACATAGGTTCCATCCCTATCACATCTCTCTCCATTAAGAGCTGCATGGAAACGATTTTGAGAATCGTGTTAACTTTTGTACATGGGCATTAAGAAATGATACTCCAGATTCATCATGTATCATGTTTAGTGTTGAGGCAACAATTACTAATAATGGCCGGGTAAACCGCGGAAACGTGTATTGGTCTGTTGACAATCCCGTTGGCTTTCTCAGGTGGAACGTCAACGTCCATGGAGTTTAAACGTATGGTGTGGGATAGTGAACCATCAGCTCATAGGCCCTTTGTTCGTAGAAGAAACAATGAACTCCCACAAGTATCGCAGTCTCCTGACAGACCATCTGCCACAAATGCTAGAAGACGTTCCTTTGCAGACTAGGAGGAAGCAGTGGTACCAACATGGCTGTCCAGCCCATAGTGTACGAATGAATATTAACAACCATAATTATAGGCTCCAATTTATGAATAATATATCATCTGATAATAGTGAAATGAATAGGATAAATTTAACATTTGTTTTTATTTAATTAGGTAAAGGATTGTCTTAACGGATTGTTTCCAAATCGTTGGATTGGACGAAGTGGACCTGTATCTTGGCCGGCCCGTTCACCGGATCTGACCCCTTTAGACATTTTTCTGTGGGGAAGGCTGAAAGACACTGTCTACAAGGATGTACCTACCAACTACACCAGACGATATGAAACTACGTATTACTGCTGCCTGCTCTGAAATTTCCGCTGAAATGCTAGAACGTGTGCAACAGTCCTTCCATAGCACACGGGAAGCGTTTATTGAATCTGCCTTGGTGATTTTGAACACAACCTTTGAAGGGCCATGCTCTCTTTACTTGTAAAAACAACAGAAGTATTGTAATTCCCTTTAGTTTTTCTTTTGTTTGTGCTACCACAGGTTGTACAAGCTTCAAAATAAGATTTCTCGTAAACCACTTGCACTAAAATCTTGCAACAAACGCCACTGACATTCTAATTTGCCCTAACTTTACTCGGTTGATGTAACTAGGCATTGTTCCATTTAAAAAACTGCATGTTTGCTCCAAAAATAAACTTTCTAAGTATTATTAAAATTTGTTTATATACGACCCCCTGACTACCAATAAAAATTGGGAAAACTGCACATCAATAGCATTTTCCATTTCCGAAATATTTGCGATGCAAGTTTTAGCCCCACCCACCCACCCACCCACCCACCTACCTACCTACCTACCTCATATATACATACAAACATTACATTACATTACATGTTTTACTACCAATTTCACTGTAGGTCTGTATGAAGGTAATCTGATAGGAATTTCTTGCAAGTATAATGCATATACACTGTTTTCTCTAGGCATAGAAGAGGGGATATTTAACGTCGCTTTAACTGTTACGTCATATATCGTGACGCTTTTGTTGATTCGTTTGTTCACATGACACGACGTATACTAATATGCAGCCCATTCCTTGTACCTTTTGCTTTGTAAATTACAGATTAATGACCTCAGTTACATAGTTGCATTCCTGTGACACATTTTTATTTGCTCCTGATCTAAACGGATGTATGTCTATATTTTTTATTTTCGATATATTGGAATTACTGCTTGGTGCAGTTTCTACTGCTAGTTCATACCATGCCAGAAGAAGGATACGGTACCCTATTTGTTCTTTATATCTGTAGGTGCAAATTTGGGTCGTGATACTAAAATATGCATTTTGGTATTTACGACGAGTGAGAAGAGTCCAAAAAATTCAGACTGGTCGGTCAACGGGATTTGAAACTGTGACTTCCTAATGCGAGTTACAGCTAATATACAGTTAATCACCCTCCGTTTTTCTGCATTTTATAACCGATTGAGGTGTGCGTATTGTGGGATAACGTGTCAAACTCGCAACATAGTATTTTCCTTGGATTGCTTTTCCTGAATTTTATTCTTATAGAAATTTAAACGAAGCATTACCAGACTATTAATGAAATTACGCCTTAAGGGGACGATAAAATAATAACTAGAATTTAAACCCTTATTTGTATTCTTATATTGTTGTACTAATTTTTATAATACTTATTACTTTCACGCACGATATATATATTTTGATGAAGTATTGAAGTTATAAAACACCATCGAAGTTTTCTTTAAAATATTTATCTAACTCACAGAAAAGAAATAAATTGGCAAAAAATTGTTGTAAGCCTTGAAATCGCTAATGTAAAAAAAATAATTGAAAATTAATTAGAAGTGGTGAGGAACTCTTAATGAGAATGGGTTATTATGGCCTGTGTCTTGTCAGGATGCGGGAGTAGTTTCTTTACGTATTGTATTGTTAAAACACTGTGAAACGAAAGAGGTTTTAAAGATGTTCATTCACCTAATTATTCCTTATCACTCGCCTTTAAGATTTGAAACCACTGGAAAGCTCCTACATCAATTTGTATGATTATATAGACTATTTCAAGATATCACTGACGTTCCTAATCTCCGTTGACCAGACTAGCAAAAATATCTCCACCCGATAAACAGATACTGTATTCGTGACTTCGTTACATAACTACGTCTGGTGAAACAGATCAATATTCACTATCTTCATTTAGGAAAGTAATCCGGAAACGTTGCACAATGTAATCGGCCTAATTTAACATTGTGGAATAATAATGCAAACGTTTTGTTAACTCGTACATTATGTATGTTTTAATCAGTCAGTATTGATTTCAACGGGTATTAAATTTTGTATACTGTAAATAAATGCTAATTACAGCGCATGCTCTACACCTGCCATGTTGCTTAAAAAGCTAATGTTAGGATGTAAATGAATTACCTATTTATAACTGTACACTCATTTTCACTCGAGAATATCTGAAACAATACCTGGTTGCTAAGAAGCTTTGTTTATGACGCCTTAGATTCTAATTAGGAAAAGACATTAAGCCCTTTAAGTGCTTTCCAAAATATATGATAAGGCACGAAATAAAATATTAAAATATTCCACCTATTATTGTTTTGTGGAATATACACATCACGAAAGTATACCGGGGGAAGGAAAGCCATTACATTACTCTAAACCAGTTACAGATCTCATTATTGCGAACACATTTTGTATCTTTCATTTTTTTCTATGTGAATTTTCTGCGGAGATACTTTGGGCTTTCCAAGAACATAAAACACACACGCTAGCAACGTCAGCAGCCGATCGGTAGCTGGGAGAGAGGGTGGTACTCTCGCTTTCAAACCTACAAGTAAGTCGCGCAAAAACAGGTTTCACTTTCGCTGTATGGCACGTGTTATGAGTGTAGTTAAACGTTTCGTGTTTGCCACCTCCTAATAATTGCATCTACATCTTCCAATGACACATTTTGTAATCTAAACTCAGAATCTTCGGATAACCAGCTTATTCAGCATCAAACTTAAAATACGTTTTGCAATTGATACTGCCAGTTTAATGCACCGAACTATCTTTCATCTTTCTGATATGTAAACACACACACACACACACACACACACACACACACACGCAAAGGAACACATAGGTGGGCTCTTAGAAAGTCTACATTTAATAATGGTACTTTTAACATGGACAGCAAAAGAATAAACCAAATGATTCACACGATTCACAGACATTGTTCAAAATGTTCACATTTAAGTATCTGCAAGCTTCATAACTTTGTAACCAATTAAGTCGTTCTCTAGCAAATACACTTTCATTGTTGCATATTTCCTCCCCAGCCAGACGAAGTTGTCCCAAAGATTGGACATCAGAGGTTGGAGTTTTGTAGACTATGCTTTTCATATCCCTCAGAAGAAAAAGTCCAGAGGATTCAGGTATGGCTATCTTGCAGGTCACACATTAAAAACATATCGAGGTACTCACGATTTGAAATGGCTGGCACCTCGTGAACCTTGTGCTATAAGTATGATTATTCACTAAACACACCTCGGCTTCCTTTATCACTACACCTACAGTAATGTATTATGTTACTCTATTAATGACTCGGCTTCTAGTGGAGCTGACAAACATGGTCTGCGTTTTAGTAAACGACCGCGAAACGCTTATTATTGGACGATGAAGGAATTATTTTCATAGCTACCAAGCTGTACTTGTCATTTTTCCAAAACATTACACCACCCTCTCGCCGTGTTTGTTTGGATTAAGGGTCCTGTGGACAACAAATCCGCTATTCCCCCACCTTCCAATTCAGGTATGCTGTTTTCCTTAGGATCGGGATTCCCGGTTATCAAACTGACTTACCTTGACCTATCAACGTTGCCTGTGTCTCCGACCACGTTAGTCTGAAACATGTGGTCGGAAAATGTTTAATTATTTAAGAACTCTGTATGATGTCGGAAAAAGTGGAAAACTATTATCTTCATAAATTCTCTAGAACAAATCATCTAATTTCGATAAACTACTGTTTTTTCAAAATTGCTGATCACAGAACAAAATAGCATTATACATTTTTGTTTTCATTACCTCTATGAAGTACATATTAGAAGGAACGTAATAAGTATTCATCCAGCCTGTATAAGCATACATTTCCGGAGATGCTTTGTTATCTACCGCAATTTTATAGTTTCGATATTTTAAAGTGCTCGACATTCTCATTGGTTGTCTGACCGCCCAAAACACTTAAAATTCTATGGAAAAGAATGAGGTCTCAAGCTCTTATGCTATACATTACTTTCTGTACTACTTATTTATAATACGAGTAGTATTGCACCCAAACATGGATCGAAAACTGTTTTAAAATCACCTGAATCCAATAAAAATATCTTAGTAACGGGTCCGGTGTCTGAACAGCATAACTCAAAAGCTAAAAGTCGGTTAAATACCAAAAGTGATTTTATTAAAGTACCTTCCAAGGATACGACACGAAGATTTCCAAGAAAATACCCGTACACCAAACTTTTCTTTATACGGAGAATGTTTCTTGAGTTCCTCAAAAATCGTTCCAATGATTTTGATTAAAATATGGTAGCCTTAAGGTAATTAGATGACAAAAAATGTGTCTTGAATTTATGCAAATAACGTGTGAAACGTTTCCATTCTGAATAAATTATACATAATTTTAAATAACTGTAAACCATAACCCATAGACAAAAGCTTACTTCACAGAATATGTTGATCTCATTTAGGATAGAAAATTTGTGTTGAATAACATTTTTTGACATTAAAAATATCCCAGATTTTTTATATGAATATTGCTTCATTTTTAATGCAGCAAACGAAGAGAAGAGAGAAGGAAACAGGCACGGAGCATTGCAGCCTATACTACTGAGCGGTAGAATGGAATCAAAATGGCGGACGCGCATACCTAGTCTTTTAGAGTGCTCTAGAAAATAGTAGTAGTAATAGCTGTTTGCATGGCGCAAATCTACTGTGGTCATCATCGCCATCTTCTGGAAATAATTTATTCATGTCGAATACATACACAATACATATATAGCAGTTAGACGGTTACGGAAGCGAAATTATAAAAATAGAAAAAATAAACGATAAATACATAAGTTATACAGAAAAAAAGAAAACTCACAAAACAATATATACCAGAACTCATACTCGGCAAATACAAACAGTTAAGCCAGTAAGAACACAGTTTATACGTCATTAACACTGCAGAAACTAAAGGATTAAATTTTTATAAGGAAACCACTGAATTTAACACAAGGAAAAAGCCTGGCGATAGAGGCAGAGGCATTCTCTAAAACCGTAATTAAATTGGGAGAGAGTCCAAGTTTGTTGGCGAAGGGCGGAATAGTAACAACTCTGGGCGAGGAAGTGTTCACTGTTAAGGGCACATTGCAGTGGAGACAGCGAGGCGGGGTACGCATGACTAAAATAACAGTGGCCAAGCAAGCACGGTCACCTCGTGACGCGATAGACGAGAAGCACAACGCCAAGGAAGCGCTGCTGTGGCCTTGACCTCCCTGAGTTTGTTGGTAGATGTAAACCAACCTAATGCCATTGAGGGAGTACTTTTCTGCACAAAACCCTTCAAATCAGCACATAAGCAGCGGAGAATCCATTTATCAGGGAGTAAAATCGCAGCCTTTGCTGCCTGACTTACCTGTTTGTTTGCTGCAATGCCACAATGTCCAGGAACCCAGACAAAGACTATCCGAAAGCCAGCAAGACAGAGAGGGCAACTAATCATGGATTTTCTGCACAAGTGGGTGTTCCCTTACAGATCCCGTGAGCTAAGTAAAGCACCGAGAGAATCAGAACAAACGGCACTAAGTTGCAGGGAAAAGGACCGGGTGAAAAATGTGGCTTTAAATATAGCATACCGTTCGGCAATATAAACGGAAGTGCTAAGGGGGAAACAAGTTTTGTGAAGGACATGTGAATCACTAACCACAGCGCACTACCCCTGATGCATTCGAGAAGCATCAGTATATAGAAAATCGTATCCAGGAAAGTCGTATTCAAAACTGGAAATGGGCTGTAGTTATAAGAGCGACAGTAGTGGCGCAATAGAGGGGTGTAAACGCTGAAATCACCTACAGAAGGGAAAGCGGTACTGTATCCAACTTTGAAAGTAACTTCCAAAATCTGCACCTCGCAGGAAACAGTACAGAGGATTATTGCGATAACGATAATCCAAAGCGGTACTCAAGAACGTAGAATAGGTGGGGTGAGAAGGTATGGTACGCAAAGTCTAGGTATAATGATAATGAAGAATACCCAGACGTATCCAAAGAGATGGTTCACCAGATTCCATGTACTAATTACAGATGGGACTGGTACGAAAAGCTCCCAGGGTTAGTCTAAGGCCTTGATGATGAGCAGGATGTAATCTACACAGAATAGGTGCCCGAGCAGAAGAATAGACCGAACGCATTAAAGCCTGGTAGAGACACAGCAAGGGTACGCAATCGGCACCCCAAGAAGTGCCACTAAGGACACGAAGTAATTGCAGGGAGCGAGCACAGCGTGAACGAAGATATAAAATATGAGGTTCCCAACAAAGCTTACGGTAAAATATGAGGCCGAAAAATTTAGCTTCCTCAACAGACGGCAGTTCCACTTCCACTCCACACCAGGAAACCTCTTACAGCGGCAAAAAGTAAGGCAGAGTGCTTTTCCCGCTGAAAATGTAAATCATTCTCCAAACTGCAAGTGTTTAAGATATCACGAAAGCACTGGAGGCGCCGTTGGATAAAGCACGTACGCCCAGAGCTACAAAAAATTAAAAAATAATCTACAAAGAGAAACGGAGAAATTCCCGATGTAACATTCGACATTATGGGATTAATGGCTGCAGCAAACAAAAGAACACCTAACTCCGAAACTTGTAGCACACCATTATCCTGTCTAAAGACCAGGGAGAAAGAATATCCTAGCAATACGGAAAGTACGGACATCCATAAACAGCTGCAAAAAGACAGCTAAAGGGCTCCTAAAGTTCCAACGAAAGAGCTGGAAGAGGTTTGCCATACACCCGTTGGTATCATAGGGGATACTGTCTACTATCTGTTGTCCGTTTATTGCGCAGACAAGAATCATAAATGTGAATTGTCAATGAAACCAAGTAGTCAACATAGACCGCCGTCGAAAACCGTATTGTACAGGAGTGAGAAGAGCATATTAATCGCTTAGCCAACATCCGTTCCATTACTTTAAAAATACAGATTATTAGAGAAATGAATCGGTAGCTAGTGGGAAATCTTTCATATTTTCCAGGATTAAGAATAAGAACGATAATGGAATCGCGCCACTGAGATAGAAAAGCGCTATGCAGCCAAATATAGTTATAGGGGTCTAAAAGACAGAGCTGACTACTTGGAAGCAAGTGTTTAAGCATTAGTTCATGTATTGAATGCGGGCAAGGGGTAGTGTCAAGAGTGACCGACAAGGTTAATTCCAATAGAGGCAATGCGAAGGGCAGATTATAGTGTTCGGGAGGGCTCTACCCAATATTTGACAACCAAGAACTGGTATCATAATGGGCAGAACTAGAGGCACAAGCGAAGACACCAACCAGGAAATTGGCTATAAGATGGGGATCAGTAATAATATTGCCAGCAACAGAAAGCCCAAGGATAGATGAAGTAGAACATTTGCCACACAGTCGGCAGACTTTATTCCATAACCAGGAGAAGGAAGTGCAGCATGCCAAAGTGAAGACGAAATGTTCTCAAGAAGACATCTTACACTGTCGTATTATTTTCCGCAACGTTTTAAAAAGAATCATGTACTCTAGCGACAAATGACACTTTCAAGACTTTCAGCGAATTCGGAGAGCTGCACTACATTCCTTGACCACCGGGTACCAGAGTGTGGCATCAAGTAAACGACATTTGAGGAATGAAAAGCTCAGCACCGTTCAGTATCCGTTCCGAAGATATTGGACCCATGAATCAGTATGAGAAAAAGCGACAGGATATCTAGGGCACAAGTTCAGAATAAAGGGACTAGTATGTCCTACTGAATGCCAAATTCCGTGGGCAAGTAGGCTTAACTCCTGGAACAACCTTATGAAACCAAACAGGGAGTGATCACTGCCGTAAGTATCAGAAACCACAAACCAGCGCAAAGAAGCAGTGAGCTTTGGCAAATAGAAGGAATGGTCAAGACAAGAAAAATAGCCAGTAGAATAACAAAGCAACTTGTGAAGTCAGAATTGAGCGTAAGCAAGTTGCAGAAATCTGCAATTGAAGCAATCTGAGCACTCCTAGGACACTCGCGGAACGAACCCTCATTAAGGATGAAGAGCATTGAAATCATCTAAGATAAGAAACGGTTGGGAGAGCTAGGGAAGCAAATCTAGAACGCCTTCCGCAGTACCAAAAGAATTAGGTGGAAGGCACAAAAAGCAAAGCGTGAAAGAAGCGATGGCAAAGTAACACGGAGAGCCAGCGTTTGTAAATCCATATAGTATAGCTGGACCGGAGTTAGTAAAGGTCCCGACGCATCAAGATGTAAGTCCCCCATAGGCATGACCACCAAGAGGAACAGGAAGAATATTACGAAAAGCTATATAGTGAAAAAGGTGCATATGGTCTTGAGGGCGGAGTCTGTCTCCTGAAGGCACAACCACAAAGAGTGTAGGTAGAAAACACAAGCTCTAGCTTCTCCTTAGAGAACGGTAACCATGTATATACCACTTCAAAAAAGCCATAAGAAATAAAGGAGAAAAAGGAAACTAATAGCAAACCGTAAGAGAAGGGTAAAAGCCCTTAAAGGTCAGAGTCTGTATTTGCAGTTCCAAACGACTTGGATACATGTCTGTTTTTCCGCTTGTGAACCTTAGAGGTCAAGTTCTTATGCCTGGAGTATGCGACAGTTTAGAAGGCTTCAACTTGAAAGATTTATCCGAAGTGCTGACAGCAGTGTTGAACCTCACAGCAGCTTTGGACTTCTCCTGAGTCTGTAATTTAACACGTCACCGCAGGTAAACCGTTTGCTGCGGAAATGTTGATAGTAGCTTAGGGACAACTCGTTGGAAAAAGGAGACATGACAACAGGAGGTGTAGAAAAAATGTCCTATCCACGCCACTAGCAATTGGAGAGTTTTTGTCCTCAAAGACAGTGGAGGGAGGTCGAAGGCACAGCAGAAATCACTGGTGGATGAGAAACATGCAATACGTATAAATTTACAGGATTGTTGGATGTCGACAACGGAGTTCCGGAACGTTGCAAAATCGTGGCAGATGGAGCACCCCTGACGTACTCTGGAGGTTTCCGCTGTATTGAATGTGATAAAAGATAGTTCTCTCGAAGAAACCGGGAACAGCACCTGCCTGGTCGGTGTCCGTAGATGGATCTGTAGGATTATCCAAGGATAAGGTACAGAACAGATTGGCCACTTCAAGTGACGATTGTAGTGTAAAAGGTTCCCGACGCTGATGAGATCGGGGAGAAAAAAAAGCATTGATAGGGAGGCTTGGAGATTCCAAAGGAGTGGAAAGAGAAGAGGGTTGATAGATAAATAGGATAGCGATAGAAGAACATCCATTGTGGCTAGATCGCAAAGTACAGGTACAAATGCAAGTACAGCTCAAATTCAAAGAAATAAGAGTAGTAGTAGCTGCAGACCGAAGAACCTGACTGAAGGATCCGCGACCTAAGTTCGTGGGAAATAACAAGCGACGTTTCTCCTTCGCCTCTCGATAGCCAAATTTTCCCCTAAATCTGAGTTCTTGAATGTCATATTCTTCCTTATATAAAGGGAAGCTGCAATAGTATGCAGGATGGGCACCCTCACAGTTCACACATTTGGAGATGGAGGTGTAAGGAAAACAGTCGTATCGATTTGTTCTACACCGAGGATATAAAGGATGCCGCTTAGAGGATAGTGCTGTATGCCCGAATCCTTCACAGAAGAAACAATGTAGAGGGTTGGGGACATATTGACGAACATGTAGTATCTTACAGCCAGCCTTCAGGGCGACAGGAAGCTGCCTCGAGTCAAATATCAAAACGACCGCTCTGATAGGCATTTGTTCCGTACATTTTCGCCGCAGGAGCCGTTTAGCTGCACTGACCCTTTGGCTAGAAAGGTTGGGCAACAAATTCTTCTTCAGAGAGGCCGTCTTACGAGGAGGAACCACAATACCTCGGCAGACATTCAAGGAAACATGTGGCTGAACAATAACGTCTTGGGTTCCAAAGTGTGGACTGTGGATCATCCTTAGTCAATATCAATAATGATCCGTTGCATTGTCAGGTACAATACTGTACTGGGCCAGCGATTTTGACCAAGGTGGTCTGAATCACGAAGGAGTTCAAAGAGCTAAGCGATGTTCGATCTCGTGTAGCCGAGCGCATGGTTAAATAACGGGGAGTGTCACACTTCCTTCCAAGTCAAGATCACCATATGTCACTTTTTGGAGGTTACTAGATGAAAATCAATAGTAGTATCCATAGCTGCAGTGAATGCCATGCACGGATAGATGTCACTGGACCAGTCTGTCTCAATGCCAGGTTGAACCTCATGGCGGTTCCGAACGGAGTCGACCTGAGACCCCGTTCCGCCCGGCTATTCTTTTAAGGAATAGAAACAAAGCTGTTTTACGGTCAGGGTATTAAACCTAGTCCAGCGCCCGAAACCTGGAGGACCGCTGGCTTGGGACCCCGGGAGCCCCAATCACGTACTTACCGAAGTAAGCCTCTGGGGGACACCGAAAGAGATGGTGAGATTTCAGAGTGGGTTACTGTACAGACCTTATCTTTCAAGGAGTCTGCTGTTCAAATCCCGGTACAAGAACGCTGAGATGGGCGGGTATTCCATAGCGCATGTCTGATCCTAATTATGCGTTTGCAGTTAAACATACAGATGACATGCCACACTTGAGACACAGGTAGCATTTTGAATTGACACGATGGAGTTATGTTCAAAAGACCGCTTATGATTCTTGTCAGACCAACAGCTATCTTCGAGTTCTTCCACACGAGCTTTGAATATCACGTGATCTGAATCAATTGTTGAGCACGTCAGAGCTCAGTTTTTATATTAAACCCGATAGGATCTCAAGAGTATCGTTAGTTTGTTACTTCGATGTACGTGCAGACTGAGATTCATACCTTGAAAACAAGTTACCAGTTTTCTATCCTTTATAGCTACATTTAACCTAACCTCCAAATCTTTGGCAGCTCTTATGCTGATAATGTTAATAACTGGTTCAACACTAGGTTATAAGTGTGTTTTGTTCTTTTTATACTGCGACACTTCTAGGCTCATTGTTGAATTCAAACTTTCTACTTACAGGGTGGTTAAACAAAACAATTGCTAATCCGAGACTGAAATTAAATTTGAGGCTCTGGGTTTAGAAATCGTGTACGCTAATCACGAAACGCGGTCTAAGATCTTGATATTACGTAAGGGGCACGGGGAAATTAACCACCACTTTGATCACACAAACATTCGTATACCCAATCAAAATCCAATCCAAGGCGCGTTTACAAACCAACACGATGACTACCAAATATAGTGAATATCTCTAGGTATTACGTAAAGAAAGTGTCTGCATGTAATTTTGAAATAGCCAGAGTCAGGAAGTTTTCTCTAGACTTCATAAACCATTAAAGTATTTTCACAGGATTTATTCATAAATGGGACAAAGTGAAATTTTTCTGTGAAATTAATATTTGCTCCTCCATATCTAAATATTACGGTTTTGTTACACAGTTTACGGGTTTGTTTATAATGATGCGATTGAGTGTAGAGAGAAGCGCCTGCTGAAAGAGGTACTATGCTCGCCCAATACAGTAAACTAACACAGGCACATCGCTGACGTCATTCTATAACAATACTTTCAATGAAAGCTATGGGCTTGTTGTGAAATAATAGATAAGAAGTTTCGCTGCTATTTTGTTAAAATATTTAGGCGTGGGGTATTTTCTTCCAAAATGATTCTCAGTTGCCAAGTCCATGTCTATAAATACAAACAAAGGTTACTGACAATAAATTCAATGCGAGAATAAAATTTTAGTCTCATGAGGTAAATCTCGTTAGACTGCTAACCAATGTACATCACATAATGCATGATTTCCATGCTAAATAGTAGCTTCAATCTGCTGTTAAAACACAAAATCCAACATTTTCTTACCACCGTTGTATCGAACGTTATTAACCTCAGTCGAACTTATTATCAACAGTTGCTCAGTGAAAGTACAGTTGCTTTTGTTAACAGAAGAAAAGTGCTAGGAAACCTTCTGGCGAAGAAGGCAGTACCTTATGCCTTCAACAATGTCCATAGCCAGAGAGAGAGAGAGAGAGAGAGAGAGAGAGAGAGAGAGAGCAGGTTATCCGCTCTCTTATGCCAAGTAGAATGTGGTTTTGAGGATTATCGAAATATGTTATTAAAGGGTAACCTTGGAAAATGGCTTGAAGCATATTTTGGTGGATTCGTAACGTTATTCATAACATTCTCGTGTTTTGTCTAACGTTCTTATTTTTTTAAATGTATTTTATTTATTTGTTCTAAATTGTTACAAGTAAATATGACTGGCATTCAACTCTGGCTCTTTGCCAGTCATATTCATTTACAACGCCTTCCTTATACTAATCAATTTCTTAAATTCTTAATTCTACATTGTTGTTGGTTGTTGTTGTTATTGTTATTTAACTATTTCCTGTCCAAATCCATTTACCCTTCACTTTACTTAAATATTGTCCTATTTTACTACTATCTTTGTAAAACATTCCACATATAACTATGTTTCTATCTACATCTCTTATCAATACACCCATTTCTCCAAATTTCTGTTCCTCGTACCTGAACATATTCCAGTTATAGATACAGAGGATTTACTTGGTCTTTTTTGCGGGAATAAGGAATACAGTGAATTGTAGAGCTGAAGAATAGAATGGTATTTAAGCTGAGAGATCTTATGATGTACAAGTCTATGTCCACACCGGAACTTAAATTTTGCGTACTAAAATCTCCTAAATGATGTAAACTTATATAAAAATCGTCTACTTTCTACTGACTACTATCTATTATTCTTGAGCATAATGGACAATATTTAACCTAATAACATCCCTAGTGAAGGTAAATCTATCCCTAACTACACTGTAGAATGAATTGCAACAAGGTATTAACAAATTCTAAATCAAATTTATACATATAAATGAAGATAAACAATTCCTTTAAATTCAACTTAATGAGGCCTGAAGAAAAACTCGATCCCGTGTGTCACCACGTCAGAGGTAGACACTCGATTCTACTCTGCTACTGCTTATAACCTACAAGCAAGGTGCTAGTGTATGGTGAAACTCTAGTTTATTAGAGGTAATCGAACGTTTGAAGAACAATTTTATTTAGCAAAGCTTAATTAAATCTTAAATTTGAAAATAATAACTCATTTATTTTCAGTTTTTGATCCGGCATCTCTTCTGATAAACTTATCAGTCAACTGACTAAGAACTTTTATTGGAATTTTATTAATTCCAACATCCTCATCATTAATTCCCTCTCGAAGAACAACCCTATGAAACCAAAGATACTGCAACATGCTGTTTGGCTTGAAAAAACATCATACATACGTTTCGGAACAAAAATGCAATATTATGCCACTGCTCTGATGGATGAAAACATAAGTTATATTCACTTCTACTTTATACCTTTCTCGTACCTCGTATGAGCCACTAGCAAGTATTCTACGATTTCTAAGGGAATAAAGATCAGCTTAAGATAAATTTTAAAACCAATTTTCTCACTTTAACTCACTCAGTTCTTTTGCGGTGATATAGGCGCTTATACTCGTTTGGGCTTTAACTATTCATTTGAAAAAAAGAAGCCATATTAATAATTACATACTAAAATACATAAAGCTTGTTTGCCGAGGTTCGTGTTGTAATAGGAACAAAATTAGGATATTACTAAGATACCAGATTATTCTTTAAACCAGACATTGATCCTCATGAGTACACTGAAAACATGTAAGAAAAAAAATTCCATCGTTCATAGTTTTGTAGAATAATGCTTTGAAGTGCGGGGAGGTTTGGTAACAGCGGACTTTCCCTTACAGCTGGGTGAGAAAATCATACTTGACGAATAAGGTCAGACTCATTGTACATTAGGGAATGCGGTCGTTTTCCAATTCCGCTACAAAGTTACCGCTGCATTTTGGAAACAATATTTCTTTGGTAGTGATGTTAATATTCTAAGACAGCTCTATCGTGTATTTTCAGCGAAATTTTAAATATTTAATGAAAGCAAATAAAATAGAAGCACTCTCGATAAGTTTGAATGAAACAATAAAGAAAATAAGTGTTAAAATTTACGTTTATTAATTATGAACTAACATAAAGACTAAATAGGCACACCGCTTTAAAATTATCAGCCACGGAAAATTGAAGTGTTTTTTAAGCGCTCAGTAGGAAAAAATTCAACTGATATTTTTATTTTTTGTAATTTTTCGAAATGCAATTAAAATAAAATTATTTATTTAAACGTATTGTAAGCGAGTATAATAATTAAATTATCTTATTTTCATTTAAACATTCAATAAAGGTAAATAAAAATTGCTTACAATGTAGCCAATGTGTGTGTGTGTGTGTGTAGATCATCTTATAAAAACATGGAAAAAACAAATGCATCCAGGAATACAATTGATGATGTAATACTGCAGTATAGCGAAGAAAGCCTACAGCGCTCCGTTTATAAATTGTACCAACTGGGCAATGAATATAACTTAAAGATTTCCATGAAAAGGTCCAAAGTAACGGACACCAAGGAACACACCATCAGATCACAATGAGAAGAACGATTAAAGCAAGTTTTATTGATCTATTCGTACATGATAGAAACTAGTCTATGTCTTTTATATTTTCGTTTTCTTCCTTAGGCGGTTCTTTTATAATATTTAACCGTTTAATTTGGTAAAATGGCAGTTTACATCAAAGTCACGACATCCTAGCAGTAATTGAATAACTGACCATAGATTTTGGAGGCTGCTTTCTTCGTTATTTTTTTCTTATGTTATCCAAGATTCTCTGCCATACGTGGAGCATAAGGACTGCTATGGTCTTGTGGAACTTCAGTTTTGTTTCTTTCCTTGTTTTATTTTGTAGAGTTCTATTACTGTTCTACATATTTATTGAAATTTATTTATCTTTCTTTCTATATCTCTGTCGACATGTCGCAGCACAAGCACTTAAAATTTATGACGCTGCAGGATATTATTTCTAGTACGCATTATGTGATGTACATTGTTTAGCAGTCTAACGAGATTTACCTCATGAGACTAAATTTTGACTAAAATTTTATTCTTGCATTGAATTTGTCAGTAACCTTTGTTTGTATTTATAGACATGGACTTGGCAACTGAGAATCTTTTTGGAAGAAAATACCCCACTTTGCATAACCGGTAAATCATAAGGGATAGATAAATCTTACTACACAGAAAATGCAGATAAAGAGTAATTGGGCAAACAAAGTCACGTGAATGTAACAAATCAGATTTTGTTTCTACATCTGTCTCCTTCTTGCTATCCCTAGCTGCATATCACTTTTGAAATATTTTGCTCTATCCTGAAGCCCATTAGAAGAATTAAATGCTTTCAAATTCTATTTATAATGATTTTATTTGACTTGCCCTACCATCAATAATTTATAGAGCTGAAGTCTGATTGAAAAACAAAAGAAAGGAATACAAATTGTAGAAATGATGTTTCCTAGAACTCTCCGTGCTGTAGTCTACTCCATTATAATAGAGAGAAAGAAATACGCAAAGAATTCAACGTAAAATACATATCACCAATACATGAATATATAAATACATGGAATTATCATAATAAAATAGGATAAAATCGTAATCTGCATGTATTCTGATATATCAACATAAACCAAAAATAGAAGAAATGTCGGTCCACCTAATAAGGGATGCAGTGATCAGCCATAGGCCTCAGCTCCCGTTGTTCTTTCATTTCATTCTCAATTGATCAGCCAAAATACAAATAACATACAATGAAAATGTAGCACATTAATTATAGAAACAGGAACTAATATTTTACTTCACACTAATAAATGTTATTCATTGTTGCAATAAACTTAATTTATTCTTAAAAACTTAACAGAGTGGATGGCAAATTGCTCTATTGAGTGCATGAAGTACTTATAGAAAATACACTTTTATTTATGTTTTCTCTATTATTAATAGCTTCTAAGACAATCGTGGTTAAAAGGTATTCATAGTTAAAATTTAGTAAAAATGTCATAAAATTAAACATAATAGTTATTATATCCAAAATATTTTTTAACTTTACCTTCACCTACATACCATAATTTTTGTTCTCACAGCCATTTAAAGCTTCCATAAGTGATTATTTAAACAACTTTTGCCCACGACCTAATGACGTGTATTTACTTGTAGTGCCTTTTGCTCGACTGACTTTTACTGTTTCATATGTAGCCAATCTTGCTCAAATTTTTAGCAGAAACTCAAAGAGATCGAACTTAAAAAACTGGATTATGGTTTATGCTGAACTTTTAAGTTGTTCAAGACATGCATAATTAACTCGACCACTTAGATCAAATTGTTACAAACATTATGTTTAAAGATTTCAATTTTTTCTGAAAGGAACAAGAGCGAAAAAATTTTAATGCCCGATTTTTATATATGTATTTAAATAACATGGTAGTATTATTACTTTTCAAAATAACAATTCCTGCATCGTGTGCAACACCTGATTAATAACTATAATAAAAGTAAAATATTTTTTCCTCCAAAGCTATTAAAAATACTTTCATACATTTTAAAACACACATATTATTGCGGCAGAACAGTATATGAAAACATCTTATAAACTACTAGATTTAGAAACTTCACCTATGGTTATCGTTAAACTGACTAGGAATATAAATAGTTTGTCTTCTGATTCCGAAGCGTACCACACCGGAAATATATTATATCAGGCAGAGGTGTTTATGTAAGTAAACCATCAAGTTAGGAATGCCCGAGGTTTGGTGGCGAGAGAAGGTGGAAGCGATTATAATCTTGCAGTGTTATCTGTAAACAAACATGATGTACAGTTTGAAGACAGTGCACCCTACTTCGTTATCAGGTAGACAGAATTAAGGAGTATTAGAAGGGGAAAAAGGCAATGTGTGTTTAGCTATTGATAGTGTGCGATGAAGTTACCTCATGATTGAATTAAGGCATTAATATACAGCAATCTGAGTTACAATGTCTTTTCGTTTACACCGAAAGCTGTAAATTTTTTAAAGCGAGCTTAATAGGTTGAAAATCCGCTTTAGTCATTGTTCCTTTCTAATAAATGTCCCATGTTCCTTATGTTTAATTGAATTAGAGGTTGTTTAACATGATGTTTTAAATGTCCCACAAGTTCTAATGTTACTTCTCATAATGTCGGCATTTGTGCTGAAGTTTTCCATGCAAAATTCCACTACAGACAATGCTAATTGTGATGGTGTTTTGATGTATGAACTCGTCTTCACTTTAGACGTATTGCCACAGTTCTCTACTGGTCTATATTTGCATGGAATAAATGGAACAGTGAAAACGAAACCGTTTGGGGCGGGGAGGAGAGTGTCCGTCATAATACCTAACGTCACCTATACTTCGTGCGATAACACGATTGCTCTGTTTACTTACTAAATTCCCTCTACCTGATTGTAACATTTATGAGAATGGGAAATCAAATTCATTGCGGAACTGATTTCGAATTCCATCCCATGACTATGTGTGTGTTCATATAACACTTGAAGGCGTTTAGGCATGGCTGGAAGTGCACCACACTAATTGGGACAAGCATAGGGGATCAATGGGCGAAGAACATTTGTATAACAGAACAGTACAACCAACTCGAAGGGATGCTTTACGGCTTAATGGGGGTATAATTTCTATGAGCCTTGCATAAGCTTCATTGAGTTGTTGATGTGCGTAGGCCAGCTTAAGCCACGATTGAAATGTAGTCTAAGGTACTTAATTGTTCCGCTGGTTGGTAGCCATCACACTGCCGTGTTGGCTAGTTTAATGGCTGGAGAATCAAGAAGCCTTCTAAGGAGAGTACCTTTAATTGATGTTTGTCACAATTTAATTTGATTTTAATTAATTTATTGCCAAGAAATCTATGTTGATATTAGAAATAGAGAAACATTGTATATGTGTGTGTATGTGTATGAAGGTTAATCTCAAAAAAACCAGTCACCGAGTTTGACAATTCCTTCTTTGAAAAACCCCTATGCTTTCTGACGAACATGGAATATGAAACATCTTGTAATTTAAATTCATAAACTACTAAAAGACTAATAGGAATTGCAAAGCCTATGTATGCAATACGAACACTAGAGTTTTGAAAGAACATACTTGCGAGGAAGGCTTTGATTTTTGTTAACATTACCATGGAGTAGAATAGTTGTACTCCACAGAAAATTCAAGTATAAGTAAACAAATGCCGCAGATATTTCATATTAAGCGGGATTATATACATCGTCACGATTATCAGCTAAGACACAGCAAAATAAAATAGAACCGAATCTCCTTATAGCGGTACGATACGGAGGCGATACTAATGTCAAAATAATTTTGTAATAACCCTCATGTCAGAAAGACGATTAATCTTCTCAGTGGTCCCAAACTATGTGTCTATTCAAAGTAGTCGGTTAACTTGGTAGCCCGGTAGTGGAAAATGTACATATTAGCCAGCTTCACTTATATTCCGTTGTATAATTTAAGGGTTTCTATATTATGTGAAAGCTATGCAGTTTTTATGTTATTAAATAACTACCGCATAGAAAAAGGCATAAAGCTTTAAAATTTCAATTACTATAATTACTAAAAACTTACTCGACTATTCCAAACGATGATTGTTCCACACAAAGCGGGCTACGTATAGGCTATGAAGCATTTTCAGAATTTAAAGGGGAGGTTAAGGAAGGGAGACATTCCGCCGAAGTATCACATACTTTTGGGTGAATATCATGAGATTTTTCATCCATTATTAGGAATAGCCGGGGCTGTACGAAAGATAAAGCGGATGATTCACCATAAAAATCTGCCACATCATTGTTCAATAATTTCATAAATAATGGAGGAAGGTGAATGATATTAATTAGATCATCAGTTACAAAGTTACCTGTGTACCATTCTTGAATACGAAATTATCATGGTCAAGGGGGCAGATTGCCATAATTATGTAAAAATTTAGTATAATACACTAAATTAGTATTTATGCTGCTAAAAGCAATAATACATGATTAATTTTAAGCAAAAATACTAACTTTGTTACACAAATTCTTTAGTAACTAACATTGAGGTTCAAAAAAGAGGAAAGCAGATTGTACTAAAGTAAAAAAAATAAGACTATTGATTTTAAATAACAGTTATTTCCATTATGGAATCATTTCCTGATAATGCTCATAATCGTGTTATTAATTTGATAATCCTGCAAATCTTAATATTTTTATCATAACATTATATAACCTTGGACCCTAAGATGCTATGTGATTGAAGGCTTCAGTTGTTTAACATTTAGATCCAGACAAGCACACATAATCAGATTGCTTTATTTATGGGGATATAATTGGACTTTAATGCGTTTTTGTGTGTATGATTTAGTAGAATGTTATAACATATCTGATATGAATTCTGAGAATAAATTTGTTGTATTGATTTATGGGCGCCCTTAGCTGTTGTGGTCCTTAGCGTCTCATTCTATATTGGGTGTGAAACAGCGGTAATTTTGCTCAGAGGCCTCTTTATCAGCTTGAGGTTCTTTTACGTCCCGTAAATCTACGACACGGGACCGCGGCTTTACTTCCCTTCCGAAGGAAGCCCTGCTAAGTAGTTTTACGATCGGAAAAATGCATCGCCCTCCGCCGTCGATTCCGCGACCTCGGGAACTGGAGGCTAGCATGGTAACCACTACACCACGGAGAAGGACTAGATGTTCTGTTGGATTTATCCGACATGATTTAATCAATCTTGTTTGAATGAACTTAAGAGGTACAATGTTAGTGGTAAGCGCACAGCCCCATTCTATAATGTCATGTTAAGGGATATGCATATGCTTTACGTTTGTCTCATTGTAAGTGCTGGTATATTTCGATTCCTGTGCATTTTATACGAGGGCGACACTGAAAACTTCCACAAAATCGAACAAGGATTGGTTTAAAAAAATGTAAGTGATTTTATTGTTTTTCAAAATATTCACCTTTAACATCAATATATTTTATAAATCCATGAAATCAGTTCTTAAAGCAATGAATGATGCCATTCTTATGAAGCCCATCAGAAACGACGTTTTCATAATGTTCCATGCTTCATCTGATGAAAAAAGGTGATTTCACGTATTTAATCTTTAATTTTTGGAAATAAAAAGAAATTACGAGGTACTGGTTCAGGATTGTGTGGTGGAAGGTCCATGGTGCTAACGTTTAGGGCATCCTGATACTCGGTTGTTAGTTTTGTTGTATGCGACGATGCGTTGCGATGAAACACGAGCAATTTTCGAACTTTTTAAACAAAAATTGCGGTAAAGAGATATATGCATACCAATTGGTAGTAACTGTACGTCTATCTTCTAATGGTATAGCACCAATACGGTTCTCTTTAGAAACAAAAACCAGCTACTATCTTCTTACCAGCACTGCGAATTCGTCGGACTTTTGCAAGCTTATGGTTTGTTCGAAGGATCCAACCAGCCCATTGACTTTTCTTTTCAGAATTAAAGCAATAGATCCACGATTCATCACTAGTAATGATTTTCCAAGTCAAACTTGAAGTACCGCCTTGGAATTTTTCCAGAGTTTTTCTGCATCAATCAATGCGTTGTTATTTTTGAATGGGAGTCAGTTTATGCGGAGTCCCTCGACAACAAAGTTTTCTCACGTCTAACCTTTGATGTAAAATGTTTTGAATTTGATTTATACCAATGCCCAATGTCGCCCGAATAAACTCATAAGAATAAATTCTTCAAGCATTGCTCGAACAGCGGCAACATTTTCATCAGTAACAGAAGTTCTTGGGCGTCCTTCTCAAAATTCATCACTAAGCTAAAACCGAACTGTTTTGAATTCGCTGTAACAACTATAAATTGTTGCCTTAGATGGGGTGTCTTCGCCAAATGCATTTCAGGCCCATCTTTACGTTGATTAGGAGTTAATAAAATTTGTAAGAAATCATAGCCCGAAAATTAAAACACAAAATCTTTAATTGAATGATAAGCTATTAGAGGAAATCGAACAAATTACATGGCAATCAACTCGCAAAACATTATAAATGATCTGTCAAATACAAAAATTTCATTATTTTAGGAATATGGCATTCTAAAAATTTTCTGTAACGCCTTCGTATTCAATGTAGAAAAATAATGCGTTTTTAAGAATGGTTGCAGCTCTGTATATAGATATTTGAGTTCTAACTTCTGTGAACTTCTGTAGCCGACCTTACAGAAGGCACGATAGGCATATCTGAGGTGTAAATTCTAAAACATATTTTATAGAATTCTATAAACGTTTCACAAACGTTTATATACCCTGCAAAAATAATTGCAAAAATTATTTTTGCAATAAGTGTGGAAAAAATACTACAGCACATATTCTGTAAAAGGAAAACAGCTCCGGGAAGCGTAAGTGCATCATTGGAGAACTAGGAAGAGTGAGTGAGAGTGAGACGAAGTTGTGTATTTGCTACATCCGAGGTTCTCCAATATACTTAACGTTCTACATATGTATGTAGAAAAGAAAGTAATACATACTAGAAAGCAGTAGGCATATGTATTGCATACTACTTTCTTGACGATAATGTGTAAGAGAAGTATTGCTTAAGCGAAAATGAAATTAATTACCAATATCTGTTAGTTAACATGTTCTTTCCAAGCGCAAGGTCACCAACATTAACATTAGTGGCAAACTGGCAATCGATTAATCACGTCTGGTTGTTGACCCTTAAAAACATTAATAATTTGCAGCCCATAGCTCTTGCATGAATTAGTCCATAGTTTATTTCTTTGGACTTCTTCCAACAATTCATCATGTTCACAAGATTTCCATTCACCGTTTTCTAGCTATAAATGGTTATGTGATCAAAAGTATCCAGACACCCCTACAAACATACGTTTTTCATCTTAGGCGCATTGTGCTGCCACCTACCGCCTGGTACTGATTATCCGTGACCTCAATGTCATTCGACGTCGTGAAATAGCAGAATGGGACGCTCAGTGAAACTCACGGACTTCAAACGTGGTCAGATGATTGGGTGTCACTTGTGTCAGAAGTCTGTAAGCGAGACAGGTCCACTGTTTCTGATGTGATAGTGAAGTGGAAACGTGAAGGGACATGTACAGCACAAAAGCGTACAGGCCGACCTCGTCTGTTGACTGACAGAGTCCGCCGACATTTGAAGAGGGTCGTAAAGAGAAATAGGCAGACATCTATCCAGACCATCACACAGCAACCCAAACTGCATCAGGATTCACTCCAAGTACTATGACAGTTAGGCGTGAGGTGAGCAACCTTGAATTCCATAGTCGAGCGGCTGCTCATAAGCCACACATCACGCAGAAAAATGTCAAACGACGCCTCGCTTGGTGTAAGGAGCGTCAACATTACACGATTAAACAGTGGCAAAACGTTGTGTGGAGTGACGAATCACTGTACACAATGTCGCGATCCGATGGCAGGGTGTGGGTATGGCGAATGCTCGATGAACGTCATCTGCCAGCGTGTATAGTGCCAACAGTGAAATTCGGAGGTGGTGGTGTTATGGTGTGGTCGTGTTTTTCCTGGAGGGGGCTTGCAGCCCTTATTGTTTTGCGTAGCACGATCACAGCGCAGACCTACATTGATATTTTAAGCACCTTCTTGTTTCCCACTGTTGAAGAGCATTTCTGGGATGGCGATTGCATCTTTCAACACGATCGAGCACCTGTTCATACTGCACGGGCTGTGGCGGAGTGTTTACACGACAATAACATCCCCGTAATGGACTGGCCTGCACAGAGTCCTGACGTGAATCCTATAGAACACATTTGGGATGTTTTGGAACGCCGACTTCGTGCCACGCCTCACCGACCTACATCGATACCTCTCCTCAGTTCCGCACTCCGTAGAGAATGGGCTGCCATTCCCCCCCCCCCCCAAAAATACTTACAGCACCTGATTGAAAGTATTCCTGCGAGAGTGAACGCTGTCATCAAGGCTAAGGGTGGGCCAACACCATATTGACTTCCAGCATTACCGAAGGAGGGCGTCACGAATTTGTACGTCATTTTCAGCCAGGTATTCGGATACTTTTGATCACGTAGTGTATACTGGCTTTCCATACCATCAGCTCTGGGTACGTTTTTTCTACCATTTTATTATTTTTTTTCATTAGACTTTTATACAAATACCATACCTCGGGTTCATGTTCAGCTTCCGGATACTGAGTTTTTAACAGGTATCAAACACCTTTATGTCTGTCGGAGAGAAAAACTTCAACTCTGCACGTTTCCTGTTTTGCAAGCCTAGTCATTCTGCAAGCAGCCTTTTCCAATTCCCTTTCATCATACCTCTTTGAACAAATTAAAAATCAATAATGTTTACGGGAATTTAAGTCCATGACAGAATGGACTAAATATTTAGCTGAAAATCCTGGGGAATCATACCGTCCATTCTCTGCCAACCATATAAATATACCACAAACTTTAAATGAATTCAAGGTTGTTTTTTTTCTTGATTTCTTTCTTGAACCCACAATGCTCGCAACTGGAGCTGTCAAGTTTCAAATAGTTTTATCGAATATACGCCTGAAAACATCGCCAAACCCAGTGATTTGCAGAAGGAATTAAAACTACTGAAACAATAGTGCAGATAACAATAAAAGCCTTGCTATTAAAGCATTTACTTCCGGTTTCTTTCCTGATAAACTCTGTGAGTTCCAAGTGAACGTATTACCGCAATAACACAATGTTTTAACACATAACATCGTTCTTTTAACGTAATGAGAATTTTTTTATATTTGTTTTCTATACAAAACCCTGAAAAATAAAAGTAGAGATGTCCAAACAACAATCAAATATTCGCTGTAGCTTCATTTCCATGTGTAGTGAAAGTGTCTTCTTCTTGGTTATCACTTTATCAGAATCTGAAGTATCAGGTTCATAGAAGCTTATCCTGATCTTCCTCATCCTTGCCTGCTTCGTAGATATCTTCAGGTTTGAATAATGTATATTTCCTTATGATTTCAGTACCTAGTTCACATTTGTACTTCTGAATTCTTGGTTTTTTCATCACCCTCTATTCTGAATTCCCTTTCACCATTTTTATCACCATCGCCTTCATTGTCAGTCTTATTGCAAGTAACACTATCGCATAACTCAGAATAATACTTTTACGATTTCTAGCCACACATAAGTTCTATTCTTTGTCGCTTGCTCTTGGATGAAAATGGAAAAGGATC
This sequence comes from Deroplatys truncata, assembly GCA_030765065.1. Lineage (NCBI taxonomy): Eukaryota > Metazoa > Arthropoda > Insecta > Mantodea > Mantidae > Deroplatys > Deroplatys truncata. Next base: position 157,325,270 of record CM060978.1, read on the forward strand.
AATTGTCTTACTAGGACTTGATATTGAAAATTGTTTCCATTTTTCCTTATAGTAGGAGTAGTTCCAGGTTTTAATATAGGTCCTCTGAAATTTTCATCTGGCATAAGCTGCTTTTTTAATAACTGTATCTGTTCATAATCTGTCCCCTTAAAATGGAAGGAATATAAATGAGTACAGGACTAGGCAAAAATATTCTCTTTTAGAAAATTTTACCCATCTCCTATATCTTTTGGAGATTTCTCTCAGTCTGGAAACACCTGAAAATGAGTTCCCTTGTGTGTTTTTCTTCTCGCATTACAGCCGTATGCACAACACTGAAGCATTTTATTTTTCATAATATTACATTGATTGTTTAATAATAAACTGACTCGGTAACACCACACCAAAACACCACCACAAAGTACACTACTCTTTAACTTAAATATCAACAAGAACAATTTTTGAAAACGTATTACCTCACGTGCAACAATGACTGGCTTGTGATCTCCCTACTGCTTCCAGCGCACGGCTGGCTCTGATGGGGTATAAGGTGGTTATTATATCGCTTGCGCAGCGATAACGGTGTGGCGGAGCAAGAAAACCAATTTACCACTGCATTTTACAGGTCATATCCTTCATACAGGAAAAAACATGATTTTTGTATTTAGTTCCCTTTAGTACTGAATGCAGAAAATTCAACTTTACACCATGACAGCATGAATGGAAGGTGGATAAAAAACGCTATCGTTGAAAGAAGTAATTTACAATTGCGTAGTGAAGACATAATTTTAACTTTTTTTCCACTTCTATTACGCTATTTTGTGTCATAACGGCAGGAACTGCAGCACGTATTCATTCAACATTTCCGAGAAAAAAGTTCACCACAATTAAGACAACGTTGCAAGCTGTCTTTGAATACCCTCTCTTAACATCAGAGGATCAAAAGAAGAGTAACATTTTAGACAAACAATCCTTTGTGTATACTGATATGTACATCCATGCTCCGCCTTCACACCACAAAAAGGACACACAACGACATTCAAGAGAAAAGAGAAAGCGAAAGGAAAGCAAATTTAACTCTGCTTCTCCTGCTTTTATTTTTATTTTGGAAGCTTCCCTCTGCGGCGAGCCCCTCACTGGAGCAGAAAAGGAATGCATGAAATTGCATATCTACACGGAATGCTTTGCCATGATTAGACATGACCAGCGCGTCTGAGAACTCTCAATTGGATACATCCTTTAGGTCCGTCATGTTAATAAAATATGTTTTTGTAGAAGCTGAAATAATGATTACAGCTGCTATGAGAATTGAAGTAAAATACAAAACTTACTTTTCTATACTGCCTGAATTATCTGATAAAGCTGGACAAAATTGCAAATTCTTTGTCTTTGTTTAATAAAATACTGGTAGCCCTGAATTGCACACTTAATGATTTAACACTGTTACAAAAAGAGGGCTAGCATGATTTTGTGCGTTACATATACAAATCCCTATTAACATGCTTATTTTAATATTTATTTCATCCACTTGGTCATGGTTGTGATAACCGTTTGTTTCTGACGTGCATTTAACGCCACTATCTGTATCGGATATTGCACAATATGTGTAATATAACTCCTCCGAACCAAAACGATGCTCTTTATTGGTCCAAATATTTAATTATATCTTTATAGAATTAATTGAATTGTTCATTCACACAAGCCATGTGTTTGACACGGTTGGAAAGGTAGAATCAGATGACTGAAAAATTCAATACCATAGCCGCAATTTGAACCACGGATCTTTATAATTTCAGATCTTATGGCAGGAGACGATGAAATAGAAAAACGAATTGAAGAAGTAAAACGAATAAAATAAATAATAAATGAATAAAAAGCGAATTACCAAAAGTATCTTATTATGAAGAAGTAATGGTAATAATAATAATAATAATAATAATAATAATAATAATAATAATAATATATAAAGACTAAACCACTTTAGCTTCCTGGTGTTATTTACCTTCCACAGAGGACATGCTTTAGTATTTTGATATTTATTGGTTTGTACATATTTTTGTTATTTCTCTTCATTGTTTTGTACTGCTGAGCGCCGTTGGTCCCTGTATACCCACATATATATATATATATCGCAAGTTTATAAATAAGAATAGCCAAGTTTATTTAACGACACCAACAATTGCCAAGGTCATAACAATTTCGCGTGTGTGGGAATTTGTTATGCAAGATTCTTTTACATTCCAGTAAATCTATTGATATGGAACTTTTGCATTATGCATGCGAAAACTTCTTAAGCCGGCATCGAACCCGCAACTGTGGGCACAGAGTCAGTGCTCAGTCACTATCACCCAGGATAGTTCAAGTTGCCTAAAACATCTGATTTTGAAATAATTGTACATTGGACGACTGAATGCCTCCTTTCTGAAAACATCATATCGTGCAACACGCAGGACATCACATAGCAACACGAAGAAAAAACAAATGGGCAGAGAGCCAGTCCAGATGACTCGCGAGTCCGGTTTTCGACGTCACTGTATTAAACCATTTTCACGCCTGTTAGAATCAATCACTTAAACTTCTTTCGCTCATCTTCCCAAGTATATGTCACAACATACAAAAAGAAACTAAAATGTAGTGTGTCAGTTCCTGTTGGTGTAGGGATTTAACATTACATTTGACTTCCTAGGTTCTATCAAGATTACGGAGTTCATTTACAGTACGTGCCATAGACAACGTGATAAAACCTCGCTAAGTTATCAAATACAGCACTTTTTACACCTTATGCAAAATGTCTCTTTTACTACTTTTACTACGCGGTTCCCTTTGTTCGTATTTTGAGCGGTTTTGATAAAATTGGAATATCTATTATTCAAAAAAGCACGGAAACAAACTGTCTTGTAGAAAAAAGTTATAGTTAAGTGAACTTTTATTAACAAAAACGGGGAGAAAATTACTTTATTTTGATAACCCAAGAAATACAAGACCTTTGTCATTAAAAACAGTAATATATTAATTTTTTTTAACTTGATCAATTTACAACCAGTTTAAAATTATTTCTTTACAACTTAATTTAATTTAGATAACTTCGGAACTCAGCAATATCAGTACATCAACACACACACACACACACACACACACACACACACACACACACACACACACACACACACAAATCTAACATTACCGTTATGAGTTTCTCTCAAGTGCATATGGCACAGGTCATAAAATAAAACGACTTAAAATAACAATTAAGAAATGCATCGACATTGCCGGAACCACCGAAATGCAAGACTGCGAAGCTCAACTGTCCTTCACAAGCGTCTGCGCTCTCCATGAGATTGTATTAAATAGGCAAACGAGAATGAACAACAGAATTTAGTTTGCTTGAATCAATCAACATACTAAAGCTTGCTATAGCCCTATCATAAATCTAGTTCAGCGAAGGCAGTTCGATAATATTGTGACGGTTATTGTTTTATTTTTAAAAGAATGTGATAAATATGATTTTATAAGGTTCGAGATATTCAGGAAGGAATTTGTTGAAATAATTCCAAGAATTTCGCTGTAGAATTCTTACGAATCATTTCCTGGATGCTGATGTAAGCAGGTGTTTGGTGGCATGACTTTCAGATCACCTCATGTCTTGCACATGGACGAGTTATATAATTTCTGCCGACATACGCCTACATCAGTCACTAGCTAGGCACTAAGGAGCATTATGTCGGGTATTTAAACTTAAAAAGTTTTTTGACAGTTGTCTCTCGATCTATCACTTGCCTAGCAGGACCCTCTGCTGGTCAGTTTCTTAAATTTATTTTATACTAACTTGCAACATCAACGAAGATGGAATACTGGACTACTTCTGTCCAGGTAAACACACAAGCTGTCTGTCTCTCCTTCATGAAATGTAGCTTTGTTTGTTATTAGGAAATTTAAATTAAAGTTACTCTTCGGAATACAATTACATGTCTGATAGCGTCACCCTTGCACTATCCTTCCAGCTACAGCAAACTAAACCCTCTCGATGTCACCCTATGATACGTCTACGAGACGTCTGGTGAAGGCGCTGAGGCGATGTCTTCACGTTACATCACAATATTGAAATTATTGCAAGCATATATCAGCAGTTTTATTACTTAAGTCCAAAATTTAACATCTCCAGAAATAAATTCTGCGGCAAAAAATAAAAACAAAATAAATAAATAAATTGTATAAAATGCTAAAAAGCTAGACAAAAGAGCTGTAACAGATCACTTATAAATAAAATCTAACCGATGCAACAATTTGTCCGCAGAAGTAACACGGTGTAAAAGTGATCGACATAGACTGTTGGTGGAATGCTTAGTGCTCTGTCTTCTCAGCTCAGGATTTCTAGGTTCAATTTCTGGCTGGGCAGTGAACTTTTTCTTTAATTAGAATAATTATCTACTCTACGCGGAGTCTAGAATTATAATGTGAAAGTGAATGTAGGTGTTTCATAGCACAACGGAGTAAAACTAATGTTGAAATAGTTCAAGTTTCAAAAAGCTACAAATGGTTTCCCAAGTCAAAAGCACCAATATGACATTACAAGCTAATGAGGGAATAAAAAATAATTTCTTGTCGGATTTTTAATTCATATAAACAAACTCTGTTTGAGGTAAAACAATCTATTGAAAACTTTATTCAGCATGAAATTATATTCTTTAGCATTAAATTTATTTCATTTGTTTCCCAGCATTGTGCATCACATACTTCTTTTTTGGCATTTATCTTAAATTTAAACGACTCAAAAATGGTATACATTTATCGTGCTAGAATGCAATAAAGTTCATCATTGAGGAATGTTAGGAAAAAAGAAATAAATGCTGACGTATTCCCAAATTGTGTTAGCAGTTTACTTTTCAATCATTTGTAAAAATAAAACTACTGATAAAAGTCAAGTTTCCTACTTTGATGCCCACGACATTTTTGTTATCAAACTCATAACGGGGTGTAACAACGTTGTTTTACACTGAGTAAACTCCTGTGCGTTTCATCAGTAGGGCACACAAAGGTTCAAACACGGCTCTCAGCAATCAATTTGATAGATTTGTTTACATCTAATTTCTCTAACTCATTGAGTGTGGCACCAGTAATTCTCTCGGCAGCGTAACGAACCTTTAATGCATTTTGGCAAACAATTCATGCCGAACCCCAAATATTAGTTATGATAATGTAGTACAGCTGGTCACTTTACCCAGCGTGATTACGTGCGCGGGATATTTCCTCCTAATCAAGTATAAAACAAACGACATGCACGGTGTAAAGTCAATTCAACTACACCCTATGCAACTGGCTGAACTTCTATATTTATTCCAACCTTATGCAAGCAAATATAGAAGGTTAAGTGTGATTGGAAGAGTTAAATGTGAAACGTAAAATCAAACAAAAAAAGCTTTTTTTTTAAAGCTTCAATTAGATTTGAAAAATTCAATGCTCCATTACGAATATAAAAAAAATGAAAGGCAGCTCCTTATTGTAGCAGTTTAGCACCGAAATTTAAAAGCCCACTACTACGACCGTAGGCAAGGAAACATTTCACCGAGAGAGATGACACTGGTGGTAGCATGTAAGCCTCGCGTTTGCGAAATCCGAGTCCAAAACCCGAGATAATTGGGCCATCCTGACTTAGGGTTTCACTTGGTTTTCCAAGTGTTCGCTAGGCAAACCTACAAGATACCTCATTCCCTTTGACTTATCTAAATACCTTTTCTACCTTCAGGTTTTATGATCATGTAGATGGTGGTGTGTGGCGTATGGCGGAGGACGTGCTCTAAGAAGTTGAAATGGTTTATCATGCACCACGAATTCCGCCCCTCATTCCCTTTCACTTACACTCCCTTTTTATCTTTCAGGATTGTAGGGCCAGGGGATGGTGGTGTGCAGCGTATAGCGGTGAACGTGCTCTGAGGAGAAGTTTCGTTCCTGATGTCCTAGCATGTAAATTTCTGTTCAAACCTATCTACTGGATAATGGAGAAAGGGACTTTATCCGTCGATTGAGGGCGGTGCGACTTCGAGATACGTCTCGAAACGATTGGGCCTCACCTGCGTTATGCCTGCTTTGTTTGTACTTCCTCACCTGTTCCCTTCCTATCCTAGGTCAAGCGGGTGCAAAAGGTTTATTTCTAAATTGCATGCTATATGACACCATTTATCTAGCCTTGAGCCAAGAGTTCAATCCACCTAGTACTTTCGCATAGTTGTATAACTCGAGTATTGGCGAAGTTGGTGTTCGGCCTGAACGTGAGAGCCTTCCACGTTGAAGCAATAGTTGGTGGTCTGTACGGTGTATGTCCTACCAAAACCTCTTTTGCAATGTGTTTTGTTTGGTTGATATTGAAAGCCCTTGAAACACCTAAGGGGGACACTTATCATCGTTAGCCTAAGACAATATGAATTTGTCATTAGACAGTGTCGTTCTGCGAATGTGAAGAAAAACGTTATATATTCGGAATGCATTTAGTTGGTAGGGTTATGCAATAAGGATCAACATCTTCGTTTGTTTATTTTAATTCTGTTTTATTTTATTTTACGCTTCTGTGGCATTGCGAGGCACGTCATTTGGTCTAAGTTTTTTATTGTCATTAATGCATTGTGTTCTTCGTAGTGAATGCCGTGCTTTCTAAGCAACTTCTCCACCACGGGTGTATTATGTTCTTCCTCTTAGAGCCGACACTAGCTTCAAAAATTGACTCAAAAACAATACGACAGACACACTTTGAAATGAACACTTAATATTGGCCCAAAAACTGAAACCTTCCTCTGTTTCTAACCTACACCTAAAGATATATTCCCATGTTTGGTAGAAATCACATGTATTCTTTGCCTAACGGTATCTCGTCTTTCTGAAATATTAAACAACTGGAAATGGTTTAAGGTTAGCGACTTTTAGAAGATCCTACACACACAGTTAAGCTGAAGCGTTACCCTTCAGTTGCAACAGCACTTAATTTTTCAATTTTTCTCCTATGAAAAGTCCGTAAAAAGTCTTTTATTTTTGCGTTATATCTATCTTCCGATTCGTTTAGCTCATAAAAAATAACTGCATATTCATTTAAGATATGCCCAGTATCGATTTCATCTCCCTCGCGATTGCCTATAGTACTGATTGTTTTAAACAAGCTGAAACAAACAGAGCGTTTCTGTCAAAGTAAAAAAAAATATTTAGAGTGCAATTGCTTCACCCCTATAGTCGTATATCACTGATCTGTATTGCCTATGTATAGCCCTCAGAGCTTTAATTGGGAGTGGGATTTTAATTTTCAGGCCTCAACGCGACGGCTACTTCCACACCTATGGCATGTTTGCACCTGGAGATAGGTGCTTGTTCATTTATGTATGAGTGCTAATGTAAGGGGCTTAAAACATGGATGCTCACGAATTTTCACCAGCGCGTGATCCAATTACAAGACCAGTTAACCCATGTAAGCAAATATGCGACAGCGAGACTTAACATAATGTCTAGTAAACAGGAAATAGAGGAGCTATAAAGTTAATGATCGTACTGCTATTTTGCTCATTGTTGTAAATTTGCGCTGTATCCAAGTTTTATATATCATATTCTCTTTTTAAACTTTCGTTAATGATCTCGCTCGAAAAGGTTTAATTGAAATAACAATCGTAATTAGTTTGATTAACCATGGAAATGCAACCCACATTACAAATTATATTATCATTAGGGTTTACAACAGTAGCTTCTTAATATCTTATATTATTCTAAAAATTTCAAGAATTTAGTTTAAAAAACTGTTATACCCAGAGAATTTTGAATTTAAAGAAAAATAGACAGGTTTATACTGAATTTCACCTCAATGGCAAAAGGCCCTTTAAATATCATTAGGCGACCTAAAATTACCAACATTAGGAAAAGTATGATAAAGCCTAAAAATACAGCATATAAGCATTTTAAAAGTATAAAGCCAAAAATGTTGTAAATTTCGTTTTCCTTTCTATTTTTATTTTGCTGTATTTTATTTTGGCGCCAAAATTCACCTAAGCATTTATTTAACGCACTAGCTGGTGAGAACATTGACGAATGCCTTAAGTGTTACCTTTATTTTGGGGGAGTTAAGTAACCCATCAATTATGTGGCTAGAATTATGCACAAGGAAGAAACCATGTCACTCTGACAAGAGGGTGGAGCTAGATTTGCCAGTAGCAACATAAAGCGCTGCGTTCCATTTCTGACGATTTTTTCTGCACCCGAGTGCACTTTATGATAGCCACCGAAGATAATATGTTTGAACAGTTGAGGAAATAGATGTATTGTGAATTTAAATTAAAAATGCAAATATTTTGTGTGCAAATGCTTACATTAGTGATGCTTGATTTCTCAACGACTGATGTCATTTCAATAATTGCTATCCTTAGAAGTTTCTCGATACTTTAAATGTATTAAAATTTATGTAGTAGTTCTTAAAATTATGTTACTGCGACATTAAAACAATGAATGTGTATAAATATAACAGTAACCTTTCCTAGGAAAAATTATGGGCCCATTCGATAGATCCATGCAACAGATCTGGACGAAAACGTAAGTGGATGATTTCGCATAAGATAAGATTCCTCTCAAAATAAAAAATTGAATTTAGAGCTCAAAATTAATTTTCCAAGCTGACATCTTAATTTCATAATCACTAAATAAATGAGTGTGATTCATCTTTTCCTCTGAAAATGTTCTATGTGTTAAATATATTATATTAACATATAAATATATCAAGTAAGATTTTTGCAATGTATAAAGTGAATATTTTTTATTTTACAGTCACTGAGCCTGTCAGTGGTATTCAACAGCCCCCTCAGAAGGTACTCCTCGTTTTCAACAACACTAAATCCCATTAGTTTTGGGAAGTTATGTATTTAATTACATACACAACAATGAAGTTTTGTGCATTATACAAATGAGTATTGTTTATTAGCGTCTCCAAATGTCAGATGCCAAACACCTCTTCTCTCAGAATTTACTAATGCAATGAAAATCAACCTTCAAGAACAGATTTAATAGATAAACTCAGGGCCGGTTTACTATTCATGATGGTACTCTATGCCAACTGTAGTAACCCTTAACTCATTAAAGACACACTGCTATAAGTATTGAAGTATTTACAGAGGAGAGTAAGGCAGATATATTAATCAGCCACGCGCGAGATAATTCGACGAACACAAATCAATTTCGTGCGGACAGTCTCTATGCAGGTACGCACATCAGTTGCGCGCGAAACTTTCGTATTAATAAATCAGTTGCAGTTGGGTGGTAACAATGAATAGCTTTAAAGTTGTTATCGAATACGTTGGCTACACCAACTCATATTCATATTCATATTGGAGCTGCAATGTCGACTAGTTTGCGAAGTTGAATGGGTTACAGTTGAGTGGTAACGCTGAACAATTTGAAAAACAATGTTGGTCAAAAGGTACAGGTTTCTTAGTCCTCCTTTCTTTCGATGCTTGATTTAACTGAATTATTCAAATGCCAGGCGCTGTTAAAAAGCATGAGCGCATAGTTTCTAGAGATCAATGACGGCGACACAAACCAGCTATAGCTAAATCAGTTGTTGCAAAGAAAAGTTACATCTCGCCTAAACGACTTTCCAAAATGTCCTTCACATTATGCTAGGAAGGATTCGGAAAAAGAATTTTTCACAAATCAAATCCTTGAAAAATGTATTTAATGTGTGTTGAAACTTGAGATGATAACATCACCACTAAAACATAATATTTTTATCGAAATATATTTAATGCAGAATGTAACCTGTCCTTCCGTATACATAAATATGATCTGTGTGATACATGCTCAGGTTCTCATTTAAATTCCACAGAGAAAGAAATTAACCGTTCAGAGCAAGTTGCTCACAGTGATCCTAGCTAGGGATATGAAAGACAGCATTAAGTAATCAGGAAAAACCCATTCAACTGAATTTGATCTGCAGGTTGTCTGCTACTTTTCAAAGACCATTGCAAAGCATTGTTTTTTCAACTAAGACTTCCCGTGTACAACCTACAATAATGAAGAGAAGCCGCGCGCTAAATGTGGAGTGAAAGGCTAGCAAACAAGAATCTGCAGGAGTTACCTCATTCTTGTTAAGTTTTCTAGAAAACAAACGCGGATGATAAGGACTGCAGTTTCCACTTGGGTGGGGGCTAGAAAAATAGAAATGCAAACGTATCTGCTGTATTCGTGTATGCTAGCCAATTCCAGGCAAAAGGTAATTCTTGGTAGAACCCACCACCTTTCACCAAGCTAATGAGCAAGGAACTTGAAGCAATAACAAGAAATAGAAAGAGACAGATACAGAAAGGAAAGAGACATAGATATTGAATTTGCTTCCGTACGCGTCACTGGGGCGCGTGTGCGAAAATATTTAGAGCAGAATATTTTCAGATATAAGGTAACGAGGTCTGAGGACCAATTATAAATGTCGTTACAGGTTAAGGCGCGATGGTAGGCGTCACTAGGTTTGGGTATAAAAGAGGAAGAAAGCCTCTTTGACTTTCTTTTAGACTCGCTTATACAATCTCGTCGACACACACTGATACTCTCAGAAGGACGGATGCACGTGTGCGCATATGGGTGGGAAGCGTGTGCAGTTAGATTAGGCTTCTAATTTATTATGATGGGAATTGTTACAGATGGTAAAAGCTAGCCGGCCATAAGTATTTTGCAGATAATAAACCTTCCCTTAGGGGGAATGCAATGTATTTTAATTTGCCTCACCTACGAAAATCCTGAGATCAGTGAAATTAGTTGGATAGGTGATTCATTAGGAACGGTGAAATCATCAGCCGCTGAGCAGAGGTAGCCGAAGACCAGAATAGTGCAGCAGAGGGCATCAACCAAGAGGACCAACGTCTTCCCACTACAAAAGAGCCCAACGTTTTCCCTCCGCAATGACTATTCTTGGATCAGATATATCTGATCCCTCAGGATGGCTCACTGCAGTCAGAATGACAAATAAAAAATAAAATATCACTGAAGTTCAGCAGAAGGATGTATTAAAGTTAACAGAACAGAGACGCTACAAGATAAGCAACATAAAAGTTGACAGTGATGGAAATTATATAAACTCGATCAATATAACCTTACTTCAATATCGAAAAAACAACCCTGAAAACATTTATATTAAGTGCAGAAACAACATTTCTGAAAAATTAAAAGAATCTAAATCTCCAGCATAGCTAAAATGAGGATGCAACAATCTTTCACACTTCACTCTTTGTATTCTTCTCCAATAACCATACAGAAAGAAAAGGTTCTTCTAGATCTTTGCAACATGGGATTATACCCAAGCAGTATCATCACTTATACAAGAAGTTACAAGAGCTGTTGTAGAAACAGAAATTATTGTTCAGATAATGATGACTAAAGTATATTCAGCTATCAATAAGCTGTTTTTACTGTTCCATAATATCTGTACAGATAAATATACCTATGTTGTATTTCTCATGTATTTTGCCAAGTCTTCAGAGTAATTATACTTCGTATTGTTTAAACTCAAATTGCAAAATAATTATGAGCTATATAATTCATGAAGCACAAAACACTTATAAATCTCTAAAACACATTGTCTAAGAATATTCAACTGAGTTAAGTATGATATACTTTGTATGCAAGTGCATTCTATGTTGTTGTTATTACTACTACAGCAGATGTAACTAGCCAGAGCACAAGATTTTTCAGTCAAAACAACGTATCTGTAACAGTGCTCATCTGTTAGAACTTAATGTTAAAGCTCAGATATTGTCGAAGGATTGTAAACACACTAATAACTATAAGGTATTACGCTTATCAATGGCGTTAACTTAGTGGTAGCAATGATAGTGTTTTCGGTGATGCAAAACTTATTTTGTCTTTATCTCAAAACTCGTATTTCGTAGATACATCGTTATGACACTAAACCACGAGCGATTCTCCGAGGAGTTGGTGACGGCTGTTGTGACGTGCAGCGGGTGCTTCTGCGGGGCGAAAGGTTGTGGAAAAGTTAAATTGAATTTTATTTATGGACGCTCTTTAACTGCTGTGATCCTGAGCGTCCCAATCCATACTGGGCGTGAAAGACCAGTAATTTTGCTCAGAGGTCTCTAACAGGCTTGAGATTCTTTTACATGCCGTAAATCTACAACACTAAACCACCGGCTTTACTTCCCTTCCAAAGGAAGCCATGCTAAGAATTTTTATGTCCGAAAAAAATCCATCGCCCTCCGCCGGGCTTGAATCCGCGACCTCAACTAGAGGCTAGCATAGTTAACAGTATACCACGAAGGATGATGACGGGTTGTGGAGGTATTGTGGTCGACTCCCGAGTGAAGTGAATCGTCCGACGTGAAGAGGCCACGTCACGAAGGAAGTGAAGTGACAGAGTTGAACTAGTTCACCTTAGTGAAATGATATTGAAGCGAAGTGCAAGTGAAGGTGAACTGCATAAAAACGAAACAGTGACAGTGAGAACTGATAAAGTGACAGTTGAAAAAGCTGTACAAAATCACAATATATAGAGCATTTTCTGCAGTTGGTCCTTAAAGTACCTTTTGTTATTTTCTAATGTTATATAACGGCGAAACCTCAATAAGTAAGATGGACCCTACTTCAAAATATTTGATTTGATGCATTCACCTGACTTTCTCTACCCTCTAAGTTTATTAGTGGGTATACAAACTATTCTTACTAAAACTTATTTTTGTATCTACTACATTAGCTACATTACACATTTCGATATAGATACAAAGGAAACAGCGATAGTTCAAGTGCTTTTATGAACTGGACGTTCTATGCTGGCTTTAAAATTCCACACTTTTTCCATGTAATCGCGAGAAACAACTGAATGTTGATTGGACTTTAAGATAATGACCAAGTAATGAACAATTCGAATCATGAATAACGATTATCTCGAAAATGGCTGATGTCACAAAAAAGCTTATCTGAAACAAATTCTGTGTTTTATGCAGTATGTTTTCGTCTATCGCTTAACGTTTATCAATTATAAAACATTATACAAAATTCCTTAGGAAGAGGACTTCAAAGGCTATTCCAAAAGAATTAAAGATATACATTTTATTTTTCATGTAAATATCTTCAATATATGGTATTTATTCAAAATTGTTAGTCATTCTTTAGAAAATCAAAATTTTCAGAAAGTGTTCCATATAAAGGGTAGTTGGGGTGGGGAGATTTTATTGAAAATTTTCTTATCGCATCTATGGAGGAGATACTGAACCTAAATACCAGGTTTGGTACCCAGCTCACTTTTCGTTTTTGAGTTATGCTGCTCACAGACACAGAGATAGACGCACGCCGAGCTTTTTCAGAAAATGTTTTTTCTGGATTTAGGGGGCTCGGAACATGTAGTTCCAGGGAAATATTGGTCACGGATTTTTGAGTGGAATGCGTGTGGTAGAGAAAGTAAAACGTAAACCCCAATTAAGACGTACAATTTTTAATAAATCATTTTCTTTGCGACGTTAAAGTTTTTGAAATGTTCGCTGCTGTTCGCTTGAACTTTTCCACATTATGAGTGGTACAGAAATATAAAGTGGCTATTCTCTAATTTCCTACATGAGGAGTACTGGCATATACTTAACAATTACAAAGGGTATTGTACAACCTAAAATATTTATTATACAATCTGCATTGCAAGAAATGCAGTAGTGATTCTTGTTTTGCCTTTTTTGATACAGATTTCCATCATTCCTAAGGACACACTTCAGCCTTGGGCTTATTGTGCTACCTGTATCCTTTTAAAGCTAATTCATTATACCTCCACCCTTTACCAAGGGATACAGTCTCATAACAGATATGGTTTCAAATTCTACTGTTTCGAAGAACTTTTTCCCAAAAGCAATATCGCTCCAGTGAGACAAGGCCTCACAGGAACATATAATATGCTGGGGTGTTTCAGTTTCTGTCTTGCACAATCTGCAATCTAAGTTACCCTGAACTAAGCAGCATGTTCTGTGAGAAATGCAATAATTGTTCTCAGCTGAGGTCTGTTACATTTATGTTAAGTTTTCCTACATGGTTTTCTAATAAATAGTTTACCATATTTGTTTTCTGCAGGTTTTATGATTTTCTTCTTTGGACCAGTTCTTAATAGCCTCTCTTACCGAGTGTCGAGGTGTTCCTAGAGCCCGCTTTGGTCCAATAAATTGTGAAACTTGTCCTTGTCTTGCAAGTTCATCAGCTTTTTCATTTCCCTGTATGCCACTATAACCCAGCACATTTTGTTCTGCCAAGCCTATGAGCATGTTTAGGTGGTTTAAAAACTGTCCTGACGTTATATTATGATTACCTAGAGCATTAAGTGCAGCCTGGCTATCTGTTTATCAGCTTATGTTTTCATTTGTGCATTTTATTCGTCCAAAGTTTAGGATCAATAATGATCTGAAGTTCTTTATAAAGAAAGTATTGAATGTACTATGATTTGATTTTTAAAGGTGCACTTAATGCAATGAAGTCAGGTTCAATGCTGTCTCCATCGCCGCAGTAGTTGTTTTCATGACTCCTGCTGCAGTCATACATGCTGCTCTTTGAACTTTATTTAGGTGAATAAATTGGTGGTTAAGAAAAAGTCTTATGAAAGTTAAAGTTAACATTTTTTGGAAACGTTTCCAGACGCCCAAAACACGAACAACACTGATGTCTTTTAGGTTGTGAAATGATGCGTAGGTCTTCCAATAAAAAGAATTTACCAAGAAATGTATCTTCAGAAACAAGACTTACATGATTTATTTCAGCTTTACTTAATTAGCAGAATTATTAGTGTTGTAATGGATGCTATTTCTTCATTCGCCTTGAACACCGCAAGCCCGCAGCGTAGCACTGACGGTGAAGTTGCCCGACGATAAGGAATATGAAATTAAAGGCATGGAGGTAACTCTCAAGTCCTGCATCGTGTTATAGTGCACAGGGGTGCAGTGTTCCCGCTGCTAGCCGCGAAATGCACGTCGGTTCAAGTACACTAATATAGGGGCGGTTTTGCCGGCCCAGTATGATATGGCGGTGATATGGTGCGTTTGAGGAGCGAACTGTAGGTCACGAAACTTTTCGGTTCGTGGAAGCATGGAGCTGATCACATGGTTGGATGATCGTCCACCCCTGCCATGTGCATGAGGACGTGAGGCCGGCCATTATTTTGGTCGTTGCAGCCCCACGAGGTCTCTCGTGCCACAATTATTAAATATCTTTCAGTAGGTGAACTTTATTTTCTGCATTGTGAATGGATGTTACAAAATGTTACGATTTACTAATGGGATTTTTAACTCATACCTTCGAAGATCTTCTTGCTGCCTGGTTGACAAACTTTAGAGGCGATTCTAAGATGCTAAACGCTCCATATACTTGCTCGCTGTCAGCGAGTACACATTTCTATAGTGCAGATTATCGTATTGTAACTTTGAATTTAGGAAACTGTAAGGACCTTAAAAATCTAAAGAGATAGATTCTAAAGTACAGAATTAATGGAGAAATGCATTCCTGCAACTTTTGGCAGGTTTTCACATACAATGCTATCGTTTTATGGTGATGCCACGGATCGCGCGTATATGTATTACGCACACCATTACTTTGGGGATTTTTCGATCTGGAACTCCCGCGTTACTTAGAAGAGATAGTAACATGCACTATGCAGAGTACTAACCTTGTTATAAGTGGTGTTGGAAGTGGTTTTCCATCTGCGCGAAGACATTCCTGGCATCTTCGAATGAAATTTACGTTTACACCATAAATGTTTCTTGCGTAATGTGCATAATTTCTGTTTTTATATTGTCCTTAAGTTCGTCTGTGGTGTGAGGATTGCTCCTGTAAACTTTATTTTTTGGGGTTTCCACAAATAGATGCACGAATTCCCTCCATAGAACATATCGTTTTCGCTTCATAGCTTTAGCATTTAGCAATCCCGTTGTCCTAAACTTATTAACCAGAAGTCTTCTTTACCTGGAACTGGAATACCAGAAAATGTCTACACACCTGTCTGCATGATTCAGTTTTTACGTATGTATCGCACATAAAAATTCGTTGTTCAAGCGTGAATATGTCGGCAGGTATTGTAATGGACTAATAACAATACATTAACACTCTTAAGCAAATCATACAACACGGATTCTTAAATGAACTTTCACCTTTGAAATGCACATTGTACAAGTGCTTACACCACAGGTTGAAACCAGCAGATATAGATAACCTTGAACGCGTCATGCGCCGCCAGTTGCGCATCGAAAAAGTACCGAGGTTACTGCAATATAGCGTGCTACGCATATAGCCGATCTATGGCCTCAACTTAAAACACCCGCATTGTACAAGCGGCGATTTTAGAAATAAAGCACATTGTGCATATGACTGTTAACCATTGCATTACATTAGTTTCGTCATTCTGAAAAAAAATCATTTATCCATTTGCTCAAAATCTGTTTTGTATAAACTAAGAAAACACACAACGAATATCGGTCAGGTTGTATAGGTATTTTAGGTCAAACATATTTCATTAAGAAGAGTACTATGCTTGCTCACAAAAAATGCTTGTAAATAGACATTAATGCATTTCTTGCACAAATTTGGCACCTCTACAGTAGTTTACAGCACCACCTCCAGAGAGTATATAGCTAACCAAACGTTGTATTCCTTTCTCCTTTGCACCAAATATTATGAAGTTTAAGGCGCCTTAAATTTTGAATCACTTCAGTACATGAGAACTACTAACCGACTCGCAAATGACAGTGGAATTCGAGAAACGATACGCACGATACGAGAATTGCCGATTACTTCTGTAAACTATTTCTGTTCTTTTTTCAATGTTTTAGTAACCACACTAATTTTTGTATTTGTATGGTTAGTCAAGATTTTACAGTTGCTTAGTAGGGAAATGTTGGATTGCAACCTGGCCTCACATAAAAGGAACTTTTTTATAATGGAAATAGGCCAATATTTACAATAAAATGGCAACAGGCTGCTATTCGTAACCATATAACCACTGTTTCTTGAATAAAATTACATTCAAATAGTTTCTCCATGTTGTAATTCATTATAAGATAAAACAATTAAAACATGAAACTTATCATATTCTACTTCTTAATACATATTCCAGTGTGCTATTTAATGGTTAGTAAATTACATGAACCATTAAATATATACTTAGTTTTCAGAAATTTGAGAACCTTCGACTGTAACATTTTTACCAGCTTTTAAAACAACAGTTCAATATTTCGAATGCTTTTCAAAAACATCTTGTGACTACATAATGACGCCCTGAATGAAATAATACAAAATACTTCAAGTGCAGGAAAAGCTTCTGGTAACAGCCGGAAATACAATATTCAAATATTAATGTTATCACTTACGTACTTATGAATGTGTAATTTTTGTTAACACTGCCCTTTTATATTCGTTCTCCCACTTCTGTATTTCGCTTTTGTCCTTTTTGGTTTTATACGAGTTACTCTCTGTGAACTTTGTTTCTTTCACTTTCCCTGGCTTATCTTCATTCTCATAGCAGCGAAGTTCGCTCTTTAGAAAACAAAGCTCTCATTTAATTTCCACTTGAAATAATGAACGCTTTACGACTCTTTCAAAGTATGTGACTTTAGGGCCTTTCTCTTTCATCTCGTGTATCAAAGCAGTGAGATTTTCGGTCTCCAAAAGCGCTTCTTTCTGCAAAATCCTGTATCAAATATTTTAATAAACCTTACTTTAACTTTTTAATCCTTTTTATTTATTTTTAGAATCTTCACTTGTTGTCTTTACTGAAACTGCAGTTTTAACTTTTTAATGAGCTGTAAATAATAATAATAATAAGCGTACTAAAGTATAGCCATGCACTATTTAGATAAAATACGAAGGTAGACCAATAAATGAAGCAATGTTGGATATTGGTATGTCCTGGATATTTACTGTGTATTCCTTTACACACCGCTCAAAGATATTGAATCTATATTGAATCTAATAAGAACTGTGTTATAAAATGAAAGTGAAGACCCGAGAAACATCTAAGGATCTTTGTGCAGAACGGCAGCGTTAGTTTGAAAATTATTTACAATAGAGGGTTATTCAAAAAGAAGGAACAGATTTTAAATATTCATTTTTAATGAAGGACAATAGATAGCAGCATATACGAAACATCATTGAATAGAGGAAAGTTCAAAGTTTTTAAGCCCTCTTCTATTAGTTCCATTCGTGTCTACAGCGGCGCTGGGTTTATTTGCGAGAAAATGGAAACGCCACAGGAAAATTCGTTTTGTGTGCTGCAATATGCAAAGAGTGAATCTATTGTTTCATTGCAGAGTGCATTTCGTTATAAGTTCAACAAACTGGCACCTCGTCATAAAAAATTTACAATTGATACAATACATTCTTAGAAGATGGTTGTGTATTTAAACGAAAAAGCACGGGTCGTCCTTGCATAACAAATGGTGCTCATTTTGAACACATAAAATGAAAGTTTGAACTTTCGTCTATTCAGTGATGTATCGCATGTGTCGCCATCTATTGTCGTTCATTAGAAATGAATATTTAAGTCTGTTCCTTCTTTTTGAACAACTCTATATACTATGCATGGGTCAATGTAGCACCAAATTTGAATGAATTGATTAGGCATCGGCTGCCAATAGAAACGTCAGAAGTCATACGCCGCTTACTAATTCTGGCAATTTCTAACATGTACAACACCCAAAAAGGACAAAGTATTTTTTTATGTTTGAAGGTATTTTATATTACAAGCTCATGAATCTTTGTTAGTAACGTTCTATTAATATGCTACAATTAAGACTAGTACTGCCATTTATTAATAAACATTCACCATTTTACCACCAGGGTTTCTATTGGCAGCAGTAGCGCAACAGATTAGTGCTTGATGAGATACTAGGGGCATGCAGAGTGTTCGAAAATTCAAGCAGCCCACGTTGTAAACGCAGTACGCTGTAATCAAGCAAGGGATAACGTTAATGCGTCTTAACACGGCAACAACATGGAACATCATCAGCATTATGCCAGCGACAGAACGTCTTTCATAGTGACGACCTTCTGACTACACCCTTGCAGGGATTTCCTATTGGGGAGAGAGGCGCCCTGACTTTCATTTCAAAGTAATGTTGATTTAAACAGGCCTGATCTATACGATCTACATTTCCATGCAAGAGGCCCGTTCTCCTTGAATGCCTTTGTATTGCACTGTGTGAACTATGTTGATCGCTGCCATATAGCACTTCTGCAGAAAAGACGACGGGAGACACTAAAGCATCTACCACACTCTTCCGATTCTAACCGTCCATTGAAAGGCCTATCTAAGGATTCCGTCGCAGTGCAGGAAGCAGGTGCTAACGACAGTGTCCGGTGTCTTCCAGCAGTATGAAAAGAAGTGCATGCCTGCGCCGGAACTAAGTGACGGGCCAGGTAACCTGATAGGGTAACCTTAAAATTTGTCCTTAATATTAATTCCGGTTAATTCATTCCTTACGGCGTCGAATATCCTAACAGGCATCTTGAAAATAAACAAGTAATTTCTTTAGTTTCCGCAGAAAATAAGGTGTAATCCAATCCTGTCTGGATTTTATGGTAAAGACAACAACTTTCAATTGTGCTAATCGTGTTATACAATATTTCGAGTATTAAGATAGTTTTCTTAATTAAAAGGTTTATGTTCCGAATGACAGTCAAGCGATCAAACCCAAGGTATTGTATTGCAACCGACCCTCATTTAAAGGCTATGACTAAAGATCAGTAGTCGTTATTAAAGACTTCCATAAATTTCTATGCTAACATAGAATATTATATAGGTATAGAATTTTAAATATATTATACCAAAACCCCCTAGGTTTACGAATCCTTCTATTCAATTTAGGTGCATATTTAATCACTACATATTTAACAAAAGTTCTAGCAAAATATAGCTTGTTTTTAAATCCCAAGATTGTCTGCAATATAAACCTTTAAAGAGCAACAATTATAATTTAATAACTGGAAGTTGGTAAAATGGTGAATTATTTTATTGAGAAACTTTTAAAATTAAGAAAAGGGGTAAAATGTTTCGAAAATGATAATGAGATGACCAGTCCTGTGTTACAAATAGGCGTAGAATAACCGTAGATCAATAAACGATTGTTTAGAAATTATTATTAATGAAGTTGACGACGGTGATTATACGTCTCATTGAAACATATTTTGTGAACTCCAGAGCAAAAATCATTGGTATACCACAAAAATTCATTCAATGGAGCATACATTTCAGTCTGGTAACGTTAAAGTTTTAAAAATATTTTTAATTAAAGTATATCGAAAATGACAGGCGTTCTCTCGCAGCGAATTCGGTCTGCCAGAGAAAAAATAACATTGCGCCGGTTCTTGTCTTTATATGTTACTAATTTATTGGGTTTCGTAATTAGGCGTCAGTGTTTATATTGTGTGTTGTTATAGTGTTGCTTGCTTTGTAACAAATGTGCTTGTTATTGACAGTGTTCTGATTGTTCTGGTAATTTTTAAAACTTGGCAGTTGAGCACGTCTCCCGGCAGGGGTGGTAAGGAGTTATGTTTGTAAGTGTAATGTTTTGGAAATAATGACAGCTGAAGTTAAACTGTTGCACGTTATACACTTCTACTGGGAAATTATCTCAATATACTTTATAAAACAAATTGGTTCATCTTCCAACTGTATATGCGTAGGTTCAATAAAGCTGTTGTTTATACCTAAGCGTCATTTTATATTACCTTGGTCCGAAATATAAGTATCGACATAATACTGTTGCTAATCATCATACATATCTGCCCGCTCCTCGTAGTTTGAATTAATTATTGGTTATATTTTAAATTGACTTCCAACAGAATTCACGTTAATAATGTAATACCTATTTCTGCAACTACATCTCCCGACTCACACAGCACTGGAAGTGATTTTCTTACGGTTACAAAAATGTTAATTAGGCTTCACTTCTCACACATGCAAAAATTTGAAACCTTAAGTTATTTACTTATGATTAGCTTTCTACTGTTAGCGTTGAAAATTCAAAGTCTCCTGTACATTACCTTAATCAGTACTTCAAATATATACGGTTACTCTTACATTTTGGATTTTATTCCTCTGCTGGCCTAACCTTATGCTGCTATTATTTATTCTTGTGTTCAAGGACTCTGCCTTTGTGGATGCTAGTTTCTCCTTCAACAACATGCATTTTATGACCCTGTCAAAACGAGTTTGCATCGCTTTTCATCTTACAACAGCTATACTGAAACACACATACTTTAAAATATACATTTACATATATTAACTTAATTATTATATGAACATTGATGGAATTATATAGTTACTCTCATTAGATTTCTATTAGTACAAGCTTTAAACTCTGTATATTTTATAACAGAATATTTTATAATTAATATTAATAATTACAGACGTGGTTTGAGGTAAATGTTTATATTAATTATACGCTCTCGGAAATATTGCCACAACATAGCCTTCTTGCTGGTCCCCGTAGTGTATGCTGCATTTTCATTCTTCCTGTACCAAATATTTTCTTCAAGTAATGTTCGAGGACATTCTGTCACTCGTGCTCATCACCTTAATTTACCTTAGCGTCAATTAACAGCGGCCATTGTTACTGTTGGCAATAGAAGGTTTGTGCTGCAAATCCATTATCTCATCTTGTGTCATGGGATCTCTTAGGCAGAAAAGAAACATTATTGGTTCGCACGATTTTCTTGACCATGAAGGTTTTAGCTTCGCTCCGGCACTATAATTGTGGATATTTGGACTTGCATTTCCACAGGTTTATCGTGAAGACCAACGAGAACACCTTCGAAATGTTTTTGCAGTAGGAAGCTTCAGCTCTTATTTTAAGGGCAGAGTTCTTAACAAAATGTAGTTATGGGATAATCTTAAATACTCTTATGAAGTGTACGCTTTCATGTACCCCAAGGTCACTCTTCAGTTGCATTCTCTGTTGCCTTCTGATTTTCTAACGAGTACTTATAGATCTGATCAAATTTGCCTCGAAAGTTTAAAAAGCAATAAATGCTCAGAGTTCCAATAAAAGGATTGTGGCATACAAAACTTAAAACTCATTACATTTCATTTAAAAATGTTTAAAGGATTAAATACGTTAGGCAGCCAGTAAACACTATTCTGAATAAGGAAGAAACACAACTTTTTTAATAAAAACTCCAAGATGTTTAGTTCGACGTATTTGTATTTTCTAGCCTCAACCAATAGACCGTAGATTCACAGTAGAACATTTTGTTTCCTCTTCTGTTTTCCATTAAACTTACAAATTGTCTTAAATATCTTGTTATTTGCGGAGCAAATAGGACTACTTTATTGTGACATTGCAGGTGTAAACTCCCTCAGCAATAAGGTTTACACATTAAAAATCTCTGTCGCGTATTTCAGACTGCAGGTAAATAGTATGCTTTTAGTAGAACAAACCCGTATCCCAAGCAGAAACACACATTGAAAGTAACAGAGAGGGAAAAGAGCCGAGGGACTACATAACAGTGCTAAGGATGATATTTACCATTTGCTTTAAACTTCCGTTTCCCAGGAGTAGGTGAAAAGGACGGTTTTTGGTTTCGAGTTTAGCTTTACTCTCAGCTGCGGCGGCGTGCTTCCGGTCGGCTGCTCTTGAAAAAGAGCGTATGTACGCGTGCATGCATGAGGGAGGGAGGGAGGGAGGGAGGGAGGGAGGGAGAGAGAGACAGGAGAAGCGTCTGGTTGAGTGGAGAGTGTACGTGACGGCTGAAGTTTGAGGTCCATTTGAAGGAGAGGCATTGAGAGAGTATGTGATGGGAATTTCCCTCTGGAAGAATGAGTTCTAAAGAAAAGAAATTGCACCGACTGGAGGTTCTAGAAGATGTGAAGTGTCAAACTACCTACATTTATCAATCAACAACAAAACTTATACTAAGACGACATACGGCAACGCTATTATATATGCAACTAGGTCTTGAAATCATCACTAATCTTAACATTTACACGGAGTGGAAATAATTACCTTGTTGAGTTTCTAATGGGAAGAAAAGGATGCAGCAGACTAAAAATCTAAGGAATAATACTTTTGGAGAGCTGCTATAAGTAGAATATTCGTTAAAATATTTCTGATGATCAGCCAACTGATAGCTCTGACGTCAGCGAGAAAGTCTCTTCTTGCTACCGGCTCTCAGTTAGGAACTCAGACTCAGCAAGATGGCTCCGCGGTGACGTTGAGGCTCTCATTCGGAGTGTCTCGGGTTCGATTACCGGTGGTCGCGCACTCTGACATGGGTTTTTATCAGTTTTCCCTGGTTGACAAAGGCGAATGCTGGAGTGGTGTATTCTACCACAGATTTCCTCTCTCTCTCTCTCTCTCTCCCCCATTCTCACATTTCATTTCCCTTTTATGGTTCAGGTTGACTTCGCGGTTGTGGTTCGGTCGGTGTCGGAGAGATGGTGCAGAAGTTTGCGATTTGGAACTTCCTCTCGACCATGGTACAGGAACGCCTGTCGAGCCTCCACTGCTGGGTCGTGTTTCCCCGATCCGACTAGAGGGAGTCTCTGAGCAACCCTTCCATGGCCGGGTGGTCGCCTGGAACTATTAGGAAACTCTGCTCGTCTCAGAGAGACTTGCACCGGTCTCGCTCCACAACCTACACGTCTCCTGCGGTTCCTTCACTTCATTCGTTCCTCCCAGGGGTGTACGCACAAAATATACATTGGGAGTCGAGGTGCTAGGTGTCCCCTCTGCTAATTGGTCCTGTCCTAGGAACTCAGTAGTGTATGCCAGGTGAGGCAACGAAAAGGCGAGGTTTACTGCTAGCGAAGGATTACCGGGTAAGAGGAAAATGCGTTGTACTTTGTACCTTCGTGGTTGTAAGACATACAGCCTGCCCCTCCCTTCCCTTCCCTTCCCTTCCCTCCGCTCCGCTCCCCTCCCGTTGATTATGAAACTCCGCAACTGCGCTCACACGACTGTGGTACATTACACAATAGCGTCCCGGGACTGAGAACGGTGTCATAGTGAGACAACACACGTGGAAGCGTTGAAACCAGGGTACGCGGTGGATCTAGATCACTAGAACGCTGGCGCGTCACAGCGTAATTTAATTAAGCTGACCGAATTGAAGTCACGAGGGACTTCCTCAAGACGCGACACGGGACGTCTCTGCGACGATCAGACCTGCCTCAAGTCTTTGTTATACAACAATAATATGTACATACGAAACCACTTCGCAACAGCCAGGTAAGTAACACAGTTGAGGTACTTATAGATTGGGCCGTAAGCCCTTAGGCTACAATAAAAGAACCAAACCCATGGACAGGAGCGTTACTTGGAGTTTTGACACCACAGTCCTCTTCCCATTCTCGACAGTCGTCCGCCTGAAGGGGCTACTCTACCCCCGGAGTCACGCTACCCGTGTTCGTTACAGCACATAACTGACTTTTCTGGAAGGGTATCGACTCTTCTTTCTTTGTTCCTCAGCTTGCATCATGCTTAGCTGTTGGACGTGTACACCAAAGGCCATGGTTAATCAGAGGCAGACAGCGAATAAGAAATTCATGCTTCATTTATAAGTGCATTACTCTGTGTTGAGCAGATCGGAGAGCGAAGAAGTGAAAGCAAACAATCGATGGCAGTTCAAAACCAACCGCATGACCTCAGCATACTCTTGTGTGTCCATAAATTACATCACTGGCGGGAGCGCCATATACCCAACATACCCATCACCCCGGATGCTTATGCACGGTTTCCAAGTCAGGAAATAGCAGCTCGTTCCAGATACAACTTGAGCAAAAACCAATGTCAAAACCGGGAATCGAATTCGGGTCAGCCTTTTGCAGATAGTAATACTAAAGCCTTACCGTTATAAAGCGGGACAGAGCGAAGACTGTATCCCTTGACTCTAAATTCATTCTTGGATGTTAATATTCACATGGGATTTATTTCCTCCAATTTCATATTAATGGCTTGGTTTAATTTGTAGTTCTAAATTTACGTTTTGGTGCTGTCCTGTTTTGTGCCTCTGATATTTATTCTTATACAGTAAATATTGGCTGCGATTTTCAACTTTGAAAATAATTTTTTTTGTATAAAGAAAATCACAATAAATAGCGCAAATGACCCAGTTAAGAAGCGCCATGTATACTGCAGATTCAGTATTTGGATCAACTTTTATGTAATAAAAATAATACTAAGAGGTTGCTTAATACATAAAATAAGGCCAAACGCTTGAGATTTTAGAAGATAACCACAGTTCTATTTTTATTGCGCGGCCTGGAATTAAAAAAATTTATGATTTCACATTCACATGACTTTCTCCACCCCATGTCCTTTATTAGTGTCGATGCAAATTATTCTAAAGCAACCTTATTTTTCTATCTACTTAATTTTAATCGAGATAAATATTTGCTGAAACAGCTACATTACACATTTCGTTATAAATACAAAGCAAACAGCAATGGCCAGATGTTTATGAACTGAACGCTATATGCTGGCCTTAAAATTCCGTACTGTTTCCGTACAACTGTAAGAAACAACTGAAGGTAGACAGGACTTGAAAATGACAAAGTATTGATCAGTTCTAACTATTAATAATGTATATCTCGGAAATGCCTTACGCCACAAAAGAAAGACTTCGGAGGCTATTCCTAGATTTTTCAAGGTATAAGTATCACATAAGTGTGTTTAATATGCGATACTTTAATCAAAATCATAGGAGCCATTTTTGAGAAAATAAAAGTTTCGAAAAATGTTCTAAAAAATTTGAACGTGAAGGGTAGTTGGGGTGGAGAGATTTTCTTGAAAATCTTCGTGTCGCATCTTTGGAGGATACTGAGCTTAAATACCAAGTTCGGTATTCTTCCAACTTTTCGTTTTTGAGTTATTCTGTTCACAGTCTCTCTCTCTCTCTCTCTCTCACTCTCTCTGACACATACAGGATCTTTATCTAAAAACGCCTTTTTGGATAATCAGAGATCCTCAAAGCATGATCTCCATGAAATCTCGGTATCGAATTTTAGAGTGAAATGCAATACATTTTCTACCTACTAGTATAGAAAGTAAAATATATGGGCGTTTAATAGAGACTGCTAAAATACAGCTTTAGGACTTTTGGTAAGGGCTTCATTATTGGGTCAAATATGCATATAGTTTAAGATAAATGAAGAAATAGCAGAAAACAGAAATTTATGGCGGTCTCATTTAAAAGAACTGAAGTACATAATAGTAGGAAGAAGAAATTAATGCCAGTAGAACATGGAAAAGACGGACTGACCAGGACCACTACGATATGCATTAATGTGGAAAGATTGCATTCCAAAAACCCCTTGTCACGAAAAACTATTATTCTTTTATCCAGTTCCTTCTAGAATTGGGATTAAATATGGCTTCTGAGATATTCGTTTGAGGAATAAAAGTATATATTGAATTTCTTGAACAGAAATTTCCTTCATTCTTATTGGACTTTTAATTATTTGGAAACCATAATAGATATACAAAGTTTATTAAGAAAGATGTGGCAGTATTATATATCACAACACTGTAAATGCCAGAGTGATTGTAGTGTAAATAAGCATTATTGTATGATATTGATTTGAGATGTTTGTTAATTATAAGCATTGTTAGGAAATAAGTTTACACGGCCTCACTAAAACTGACAATAAGAGCGGGCAACAATGTAGCGAGGGGGTGAGTTGTTTATCAATTATAAGAGACAAACAAATGACGTCAGATTAGCGCGCTTTTCTGTAGAAATGCAGGGAATTTCTTCCCTAGAGCATATGTGTTCGTAATTTTGATTGGATATAAATATAGACGCTAATGTTGGCGCGTTTTATTAACCAATAGCACCTAACCTTTAGGCATATCGGGTGAGGGAGTATAAAAAGCTAAAGCCAGAGACGGGTAACGCGCAGTTTGACAGAATAATTCGCAAGGCAAACGTCTTTCAGTCCAACAGAAGGATTCGCGGGTAATACGTCGTTCAGTCCAACAGAAGGATTCGCGGGTAATACGTCGTTCAGTCAAACAGAATCATACAAAGGTTATACGTCGCACAGTTTAAGAGAATCGTTCACACGTTATACGTCGCTCAATTCTACAGAATCTCTCGCGTTGTAAAGTTAGTTATAAATGTTAAATACGCGAATTAATAATGTGCAGCAAATAAGTGATTATAGTGATATTAGAAAATATAACAGTTTCAGTCTGGCGTGTATCAAGAGTCAATATGTGAAATTAATTAATTGTGACGGTAATAAAAGTGTAAAAACAAATTCTTTTATAAATGTTATCTTTTAGTAACAACTCCTTTCCGTTTACACACCCTGTTTAAGAGATTTGCTCGACTGAGTAATAAAATAGCTAGCCGGAGCACAAAGAATCCAAAATGCAAAGTAGTAATACAATAACAGGCGCTCAGCAATAACATAACACGACGTGACCGCGACAAATTGGCTCCCATACGTGGGGTAGATAAACATGAAGCCTCTTCCAACTACCAACGAATAATCTACTTCAAAGAAAGAAAGAAAAAAAGAAGGAAGGAGAGATCATTAAAGCATTTAGTTTTATCAAATAACATTTTGTATCATGAGTCATTTTGGAGTGTATTCATTCCATTGTTGATGTTTGTTGTGTAATGGAATATGCTTGAGAAAAATCAATTTTTCTATTCTCCGTATGAGCTCATTTGTTAACAAAACAAGATTTGTCATCTTAATTGTCAACTCTTGTTTTCAACTCGTAAGACCATAGTTTTTAAACATTGATCGTGAGAACGTAAAGTGGGTAGAATAATCGTTTTAATATGAATGGTTTTGTATATAATGATATAAGTGAATAATTAAACTGTAAAGAAAATTGCACAAGTGCTTAAATATATAAGCTAGTTTGTTTACTTTATGCTTATGATGGCAATAACAACAGCGGCAATAATTTTATTTAATAATCAACAAATAGCGGGATAATGTCACCGGTATACTGGAATTTTGTGTATTTTTACACCAATAAAGCTACTGATATGAGGTGCACCTAAATGCCACTCCCTGGGCTAGGATCGAGCTCTCAATTTTGGGATATAAAATCAACGCTTAACTAACTGTGCTACCAGATGGACTTTGTTTGCTCTGAAGTCCTTTAAGCTATTATAATGTTCATGGTTTCATTATTATGAACTCTGTTTGTCTGAAAATAGTATTTTCGATGACTGAAGAGGACGAATCTGAGGCATTTGTATGAGATGTTGGAATAAGCATCTTATATTGCACTTATAGATTTGTCCATTGACGCTCGAATCTGAATAAATACAAAGAAAGGCTAGCTCATGCAAAGGGTCGAACAGTGTAATAATTAGAGCTAAGACACATCCATTGAGCGAGGAATCAACGTAACTACTACCCTACCTAGAACACATGACGTCATACTGAATACACGGAAATTAGAGCTAGGATACACATCCATTGAGCGAGGAATCAACGTAACTACTACCCTACCTAGAACACATGACGTCATACTGAATACACGGAACCAGGGCTGCAGAGTCGACAGTCAGTAGTTACTTGCGTCACTGGTATAGTAAAGTTACTCTCTCTGAGTTCTGCGTTTATGTTCTGTTCTACCCCCGATCAGCTCCCTCTCGCCACACTGTCGATACAAACTCGCTGCGTGCAAACATTGTAAGCCAAAGGATATTTGTCATAACTCACATAATAATGTACCGTGAGCGCACCTATTCAGCCTTAGGTGTACTTGCCAACGTGTGATCTCTACAGCTTGAATTTCAACATGGAGTTTCATCTCTGATTATTTTGATTTATGCATCGCGAATTACGATCCGGATAAACTAGTGCGAACCAGAAGTGATTAATAGAAGGGACGACAAAGTTGCCCAAGGTCAACCGCGCTTCTTAATATTTATACACACTACATGATAAGACCATGGAAAGAGCAAATAAGGGGAGGAATATGTATTTTAACATTTATAGCACCAACATTGATCTTTAAAGATGATGAAGTTTTATTAGCTAAAAGTGAGGAAGAACTACAAATGTGAGGAAGAATTACAAATGACGTTTAAATTAAGCATTTTAGTAAAAGATCACATGTAAATTTGAGATATTTCGGAAGTCGCGCGTTCAGTCCCAGAGGAGGGTGATGCATCTTTTCGGGCGTAAAAGTCCTTGTCATATCATCTTTCAGAAGGGAAGTAAAGCCGGTGGTCCCGTGTCGTAGATTTACGGCATGTAAAAGAACCTCAAGCCTGAAATAAAAAGGCCTTTGAGCAACATTTCCCATCTGTCACGCCGCTTAGGATCACAGTAATTAAGGAGTGTCCATAAATAAAACCATTCTTTTTATCTTAACTGCAAAAACGAAAATACTCGCCTTTAAGCTTAATAATTGAGTTCGGTTTAAAATAATCCTAGAAAATAAACCACTAGAACAAGTATAAAGTTCAACTTCCTTGGATGTGTGATAACAAACAGTGTAACATATCAACAGCAAAATAAATAAATTTAATTACATAACCGGAACTATCAAACAAACATTAAAAACAATGCTAGAAAAGAATCAATAATGAAACTTGAAACGGCAACTCTAGGCCGAGCCCAAGAACTGCAATTACAGATAATTTATTAATTAACTTTTATTGATATTAAATCGTACTATGTAAATATCTTTTTCTCCTACTGCTTGTATATTTTAAGAAGGGTGATTTAACGTTATGTATCTATCTAGGTTACTAATATTAGTAGAGTTATAAATGGTTTAATGTAAATAATTTAAGCGCTATGTTAAAATACTGTCCACGACGAAATGTTTTAGCTACAGGAATAGTGCTTTCGAAGGCAGAAAACCTAGTTTTATTACCTCTCTTCGGTCGCAGTGCCATTATTCCTACAGCGAGGGTGTAGCGCCTTTGTCCCTTTATTTGATAATTCGCCGTGACCAAGTGAGCGAGACAGATAGCCTAACGGTAAATGTAGGAAAAGCCGCGATTTATATTAAACTTGGACCAATGAGATCTCTGGAAGTTTATTTGAAATAGTTAGACGCGTCGAATGGCGCTAAAAATGGACCAATAGGAAAGGAAGCAGCCCCAGAAGCCTGCGACTATAAATGGATCTGTTTGGAGCAAATTCGAGACAGTTTTTGTCATGTGTGGTCAGGGAGAGATGCGGCAGGATGTGTGAGATATCGCGCCAAAACAGGGAATCAAGATAGTTTTAGAAACACACCTAAGATCCGCTATTCGTAAAGAGATAATAAGCATATTTAAACTTCGTGTCATATCCGCGCCGTAGTTTAACAGCGGTGGACAGTATTTTACGGCGGCAATACCAGTTATGTATACTACGAGTGTTAATTAAATAAAAAGAAGCGGCAGTGTCATCTTTTCATAAACAAAGTACGTCTATGTCTTCCTATATCATCACCCGAGATCTACGTTTTCCTTTACCGAGGATAAGTCCATGCTCCTATATAGTTTTCTTTAAACTACTGCAGCTAGCCGAGGATAAAATTGAAGAGAACCAACACACGGCGAACTTCTGGAACCAACGGGAGAAGCATCAAGGTAAGACAAAAGCAACGGACGAAGGCGGTGATCGCCACAAACTGTATAAAACAATGGCAATACCTGTTATTACCTACGGCTTAGAAATATGCACTATGAACACCAACACTGAAGCTAAAGTACAACCAGCAGAAATGAAATTCCTCACATCAGTAACAGAAAATACAAGAATAGACAAAAAACGATATAATGAAATAAGACAGCTAAATTTGAAGAACTTAACACTATAACAAAATCCAGAGGAAACTGGAAACCTGTAGAATGAATACCAACGAGCAGAATACCAAAAGCTACCTTAAATTATCGACCCCAAATAAGACGAAATCCAGGACGACTCAAGAAGAGATGGTTAGAACAGGAATTTGGAGCCGGAACAGGTTGAGATAACCTATAACGTGCAGTAGAAAGAAGCATCGCGGATCACATTAATAGGCCTATTAACTCTTAATATTTCAGTAACATATCATAACACGTATTTGTATGATTTTTGGAGTGCATAAAGAGCTAAGATTATAGCGATTAAGACAAAAACATAGAAATATCGTTGTCAACCTTACTTCCTCTTAGCGCGCTTTTCCCCTAAAATAATTAAGGAGGGCACGACAAAAATTAAGTGTTTCACTGCCTCTGGGGTTCTAGGTCATTGTGTTGCCTTATCAACCCAGTGGTCCTGCGTTCTATTCTTGGTTGGACTAAGGAAACGTTTCTTTATTCGAGTTTTACTTGGAGGAGTTGTGATGGTCATTTTAGGGGCGATTTAATTTGACCCTAATTGTAGGTTCCCATTTAAAAAAATTAAATTGACCGTAAAATGACAATTATAGCGTCCTCCAAACAAAACAAGACTACTGGCATACACGCCAAGCTATTCCTACTAAGCTTATTTTCCTACCTACGACGTTTTACTCCAAATAAACCTTTGCAGAAATGGCTACAACACACATTTCGTTGTACATACAAAGAGAACAGCGATAGTCAAATGTTTTATAACTGGATGCCATATGGTGGGCTTAGAGTTCTGTACTATTTCCACATTTTCCCGTGAAACATGCTGAGCTGAATGTTGACAGGACTTTAAGAGGATTACTAAGAAATGAACAATTCGAACCATTAATAACGGATATCTCAGAAATGGCTTATGCCAACAAAATTATTTAAAATAAATTGTATATTTTAATGAGATCTACATTTTTTGTGTAGTACGTTTTCGTCTATCGCTTAACGTTTAGCAATTATACAATATTATACAAAGGTCCTTCCAAATGAAGAGGACTTTACAGACTATTCCCAGAAAATTCAAGATATACATTTCATTTGTCATGTAAATATCTTTAATTATAATGATATTTTAATCAAAATCGTTTGAGCTACTTTTAAGAAAGAACTAGTTTTGAAAAATGGTTCATGTAAAGCGTAGTTTGGGTGGAGGGAATTTTTGTGTCGAATCTTTGGAAGATACTGAACTTAAATACAAAGTTTGGTGTGTGTGTGTGTGTGTGTGTGTGTGTGTGTGTGTGAGAACAGCATAAGTAAAAAACTATTAGTTTTTGAGTTATACTAGCACACACGGACCTTCTTCTAAAGATGGTTTTTTTTATTATTCGGGGGACCTCAAAACATCTATTTCCCATGAAATCTTGGTATATCGAATTCTTGGGTGCAATGAAATATCTTCTCCACCTACTATGTACAGAGCAGATAAAGTAAAAATTACAAATCCCAAACAATTTGGAGTAGAATGTGAAGCCGCTCTCCGTGCGGCAACTTTGATGTCGTCCCGTGCGCCAAATGCTCTAGTGACACAGCTATCAGTTCGTTATCTCAGGGTATGAGTCAGTGTATTGTAAAAGGATAACACCAATTTAATTAACCGAGAAATTTTAAAGTTGACCAAAATGTTCAGTTTAAGAAGAATCATGGACTGCTGAATTTACGAATTAAGTACTTCTATAACAATAATTAGACGAAGCGTCAGTTATCAGAAATTACAGAAATGTTATTCGGAAAGATCCCTTGCAATAACCGCTAAATCTCTCTCACTCAAGCGCGTCACTATGCGCTACGCAACTTAAGAAACTAAAATCACAACCGCCGTCAAAATTAAGTATGTAAGTAACTCTGATTTAGAATGCACACTGTTTTATTACCATAAACTCCGTCTACCTATGGCTACCCCCACCAACATCCCTTCTCTTGCGGTCCTATTTTAACACTAAGTATGCGTATCTGACACTCTTTCTATGTGGAACCTTCCTGAATCTCGGAATTTCATTACCCTTTCTAATTCATAAAATTCCTGTCTACATGGCTTTGAAACGGACTGAATTTAACTTTAACTGCATTCCAAGAATCTGTATGCCAATGTGCTATTCTCAGCTGTTACTAATGTCTTCCTTATGTGACTTGCCAATTACCTGGTTCTTTTTCGGACAAGTCCTTCAACTTAAACTTATTAGATTATACATTGATTTAATATACGGAAATTATTTATTACAACTACGTATTTCTCTATCTTACGACCATTTCTTTATTTAATTACTCATATCTTCCTGTCGATAATTACGGTATCAAGTAATAAACTTTTAGATAAACTTTTGCTACACAGACTGGTACTACTATTAAGTACGGCAGCTTCTGTGTGCTCAAATCATGTGGTTTCTTTCTTTGCAAATATATTCGAGTTTCTTTTCTTCAGTTTTGCTTTGAACAGCTTTTTCCCTGAATGACAAGTTTATGGTGTAAACGACCGGTATTCTCAGAAACTGCTGAAGATAGAGAACTAAGGTTCAACTTAGCTAAGTGCTAATGACACGGTTGGTTATTTTAAAAATAATTGCAGATAAATCTTAACAAAAGACGGTATAATTAAGACAATTATCGTGTCTTTCTTTAATAAACAAACTTGTTGTATAAAAGTAGATCAACAAAGTTAGAAGGCCTGTTCTGCATCGCGTAAATTGCAGTTAGATATCTTCAATAGTTTCCGAAATAATAGACTATGAATTTAGCAGATTTAACATTGGTGAAATACGATTTTAAGCTCCCTTAATACTACTGATGTATTGTTCTAAAACCAAAGCCTAAATAATACTGACCATTTTCTGATTAGTGTGTAGATATTTTGGAATGCGCAAAGGCAACAGGAATAAATGAAGTCGAGGGATGATGGAATACCAGTTGCAGCGTTAATACCAACGTCAGAACCATGATTAGGATAGATGAGTTTCTATGGCTTGATGAACAATATCCCCGTTAATTTACGTCTACCAGGAATTACATCCGTGGAGCTTGCAGCGAACTTGAACAAACGGTATATGCTCTTATTTCCCAAAGAACACATTGACTGGCACGCTATGCTCGGTTAACTTCCTTCCTTTCGGGACCACCTAACCGCTGCCCCCCCCTTTCCACAGACCAAATGCGCAGGGGAGAGCTAAGCTTCTCTGCACATCATTCCAATTTTAAAATGTCCGATGAAGAGTCACCAGTAATCCGACCTCACGCTCTCAATTCTGTCCCCTTCTAAGCTGCACTGAGCCTTCCAGCCAATTGGTAAATCCAGAACGCGCGTCCTTCCTTACTATCAGTGATTGATCCTCTGATTTGCTTTGCGTATTATCTTTTACTTTTATGTGCATGCTTCTTCAAAATCGTAAATCTCTATAAGGGAGGCGAAGAGATAATTCTAAAAATATCTCTTGTGTTGCACTCGCATGACTTTCTCCACACATTTTTAGACAAACCATTCTCACAAAAGTTTATTTTTCTATTTACTTCTTGTTAATCCAGATAAACTTTTAACTCGCATTTACAAATTACGTTGTAGGTTATAGCAGGCAAAGCGATAGCGAGATTTTCAGAGAGCGTGTTCCTATGCGATGTCCTTTGAATTCATTCCTATTGCATGATCTCAAGAAAAACCATATAACGACTTCCCAGTTGAGAAATGTATAAGTTTTGAAAGTTCAAACCAATAACATGGAATATCTCGGCAACAGTTAACTCCACAAAAAGGTATATGAAATAAATTGTGTGCTTTAATGAGATGTATAGTAAGACTATTTCTTACGTTCATCAATTATGCAAAAGCCATTCAGGTGAAGGGACTTTAGAGGCTACTTTCAGAAAATTCAAAGTATAAAATTCATTTGTCATCAGAATATCTTAAGCGTATGGTATTTAAATCAATTAGACATTTTTGAGAAAATCAAACTCTTCAAAGAAGCTTCCATGTAAAGGTAGTTCAGAGGGGGGATTTCCTTGAAAATGGAACATATGAACTTAAATATTAAGTTTGGTCCAATTTTTTGATTCCGCATGCTATATTCACGGACACACACGCAAGCACTTTTGAATAGAATACAATATTTCCTCCACTTACTATAGATAAGCAGTAGATAAAGAAAAAAAACGTTACAGTTTTGAGATTGTGGTGTTGTTTCCAACGGTTTCAAGGCTTGGAGGTGTAGCAAAAAATAATTAATGAGCTTAGTGGTAGTAAACACTGGCCTTCGCAGAGAATTCAAAGTTCGGGTGGAGTCGGATGGTAACGTCTAGTGATGCGTAACTATCAGTTAGTGACATATAACTTTTATATGAGTCGTTACTGCAATAGTGGCACAAATGTACGAAAAAAGCTCTGTTAGGTAGATGCCTAAGAGACATGGAAAAGTAGTATTAAACGGTAAAGAATTTGTGCACGGGGAGTTTCTGTGCAGAAAACATTCTACAAATACTCAACAAATGTCAAGTCTCTTGTAATAAATCGAGTGCTAAAGTACAAAGGAAATTCTGTGTGTTTTAGTTTTATTTCTAACAAAAGTATTTTGCAAATAGGGTATCTCTAATGGAGGAAATATATTCATTCCACATTTTAATTACAGTGTCAAGCTCTCTCTCTCTCTCTGTCTCTGTCTGTGTGTGTGCATGCGCATGTGTATGTGTTTATGTGTGTAAAGGTAATATTTCATACCGTAATGATTATGGATTAAAACAAACCTAGTGAGGTTGATGAAGAAGCATTCAGTAAAACCGAATTGTATGACAAAAGCTGCTTCTTTTTATTAACTTTCGGGTTTTATGTACAGTAATTTAGTATGATATAGTTTAAAAATGCTCTGCTTATGTTTCAGAAGGTCACTAAACTGCAAGGCCTCCTGCACATATAAAATTACTTCGAAAGAATTCAAGATGCAATCCCCCAACTTCTTGTCTTTTAAGTGTTTGAGCAAATTACTGATGTCCATACCTTATGCCTTTCATCAGTTAACTTAAACATGAGAATTTCTGCTCACATCACGCTGCAGTCATTATTAATCATCGGATTTGTATATAAATACTTATGTAGTTTTTACTTGTGATATGGTATTAATGCTTCGCAATACGTTTGACGTTCTTCTAAGCTTATATATAAATATTTATAAGGCATATAATTACATATTTCCGATTTTGCACCATATTTCATTATTTTTCCATGTATAAACCATGGAAACCACGAAAAACCCAAGGTCGAAGGGAATCGAACCCCAGGTCTCCCGTATGCGAGCCTCACACTTTACCGCGGATAGATCTCTGTTTATTAAAGGTAAATTCGTTATTTCTTTGATATTGAAAGTATGTTGGATAATAAAGATCTTATGTGTAGCCATAGGAAGTGCACAAAGTAGATTTTTAAAATCATAATATCCCTTTTAACAACTCAGCTTTACACACACAATGAATGAAATGGTTGGAATATTCTCCAACGAGCCTGCGGTGTGTTTAAGATAGTGTCATCCAACAATTGGATTTAGAGGCTAAAGAAAAAATGAAAACGCTTATCCAGGCAACTGAACGCAACCGAGACTCGAACTTGGGTCCTTCGGGTTAGTAGGGTGATACGCTGTACCCTTAAATCAAGAAATGACAAAGCAGATTAATGACATCAGTGTTCATACTTCCTTTCAGAATTTTAAGACGTATTTTTGCCCTAGACGTGATTAAATATCTACAAAACTGAGGCAAATGTTGACAGCAAACGTGAAGACCAAAACTGACAGGTAGAATACCGTCCTCCACATCCGAGCGCTAGCCATAGTTTAGATCATTATGCTTTTAAAGATCCAACCGTCTGGTTAGTTCTTCTTTGAATATTACGAGTATTGAGAAAGTAGTATATAATTATACAGTATCAACCTATAGATGGGTTGCCTAATTATGGCCAGACATTAGGGAACATTTGCACACTTTTAAGGATATCCATCCGTAAAACTACTAAAAATCCAGTATTTCAGTTCGGTTCCCTTGAAGTTTTAATTTGTCAATAAAGGTTTAATGTATAATATGCAAACCAGATTTTAATGCATAATTTTAAATTAGTTCCCACATGTTAATGTTATTATATTTGTTTACTGTTTTGAAAATTAAATCGTGTAGAGAAATTTATGCTTGAAAACAATTAATATCTTATGAACGTACTCTAATAGCCTAGATATTAACAAACTGTAGATGTGAATTTTCATTATCCTACTACTCTTGGAGAAAATAAATTTTAAAAGCGAGAGTTCAACGCTTTTTCTCAAACATTAATACAGTATGAAATTGTTAACAAAACTACATCGTATCAATCTTATTATTTACAATGAGACCTACAGCATATCATTGAGTTATATCGGACCCGCATAACACGAGATAATGTGCTGACAAATTAAACTCGGAGGGAAGAAAATTTAAAACTTATAACGCTAAAATAACTGTTTCTGAGCTTATGCAGTTTTTAAATCATTTAGTGAATGTAAAGGCCCTCCTTCCTCTTTTTCTGCTCCTCTGCAGCTGACCTAGTATTCGAAGAAACCTGGCGCGCTTCTTGAATGAGATGTTCACTTTAATTTAGACAAAACTTATCGTTTTTACTACATTCTTTTACAGGCTAAATGGCATGCTTTTAAACGTCGTATAGCCATAAAAGCTACATAGAATTAAATAAGGTTTGTTGTGTTTCATTGAGGCAGTATTTTATATCACAACACTGTGAATGCCAGAGTGATTGTAGTGTAAATTAACATTATTGTATGACAATGATTTTAGATGTTTGTTAGCTATAAGCATTGTTAGGAAATAACTTTACACGGCCTCACTTAAACTGACAATAGGAGTGGGTAACAATGAAGCGATGGGGTACGTTGTTTATCACTTAGAAGAGACAAACAAATGACGACAGGGTAGCGAGCCTTTCTTTAGAAATGTAGGGAATATCTTCCCTAGAGCATATATATTAGTAATTATGATTGGCTTATAAAACAAACGTTAATGTTGGCGCGATTTAGTAACCAATAGTATCTCTATTATAATGTTTAGGCATATCGGGGTGAGGGAGTATAAATTCTTGAGCTAAAAGCAAGTATCGCGCAGTTCTACAGAATCATTCACGAGGTAAACGTCGCGCAGTTCTACAGAACCATTCGCGAGGTACACATTACGCAATTCTACAGAATCTCTCGCGTCGTAAAGTTAGTTACAAAATGTGAAGTAGGTACGCGACAACTGTTACGACAGTAATTACATTCGGAAATATAACAGTTTCAGTCAGCCGTGTATCAAGATTAAAGATGTGAAATTAATTAAGTGTGACGGCAATAAAAGTGTGAAAATAAATTCTTTTATCAGTGTTATATTTTAGTAACAACCCCTTTCCGTTTATACGCCCTGCTCAGAGATATTTGCTCGACTGAGTAATAATAGCTAGCCGGAGGACAAAGAACCCAAAATTCAAAATAATAAAACAATAACAGGCCCCAAGTAAAAAAGATAACACGAACAGATCACTGTGACATTAAAATACTAAAATATATATTCATAAATTTTGGAATTTTTTGGCCTTCATTCACAGAAGGGCATCCCTAATGTGAATGAAAAACTAAAAGATCTTGTGGGGCCGTATAAGGAACACGTTGAAGGTATACCGTGTACAGAGCTACCGAAACAAATATAGAGGTGCGGTTCAACAGGGAGAAGATCTGCAGGCAGAACCAAAAAGGATGGCCGGATAAACTTTAACGACGGAACAGGAAATTTATTGCCCATACCTTTTAAGCGTAGCAGAAGAAAAAGATGATGTAACAGAATGACCAGACGGACATGTGAAATATCACAAGTTACAAATAGACGTCGCCTTTTATTTTACTTGTGTATTACTACTTGACATTTACCGAGCGAGATGGTTACGTGGTAACCTGTGAGGCTCGCATTCCAGAGGTTCCGAGTTCCGATTTCCGCCGATCGTCCACTAAGGCTTTCGGTTTTTCGTGGCTTTTCAAGGTCAGTAGGCGAATACTGGAGTGGTTTACCATCTACCACGATTTCTTTTCCATAATTTCCCTTTCATTCCGTTTTATTCTCATGTTTCAGTTATGCATCCAGGTTTCGTTGGCAGGGTGGTGCTGGAAAGAGTTTCTCCGTGGACACTAGAAATCTGCTTGGTTGAACAGGTCGTTTATCGTTCTAACTCCAGTAGTGGAACGGGTCTTCGAGCCAGAAACTGTTAAGGATTTCTGTGCGTCTCTGTGCTGTCTCCCTACGGCCTGTAGCCTCCTGTGGTTCCTTTCCTCACCCCTTTTGTCCTGGGGGCGGTAGCTGCAATAGATCTCCCGTAGGTGCCCTCCGTCGTATCTCTGCATCCTTAGGTTGAGTGAAGGTGTAGTGAATTAGAGGTATTTACTCTTGTGGTTATAATTAATACGCGAAATAGTGGAAAGAAGTTTGAGTGAAATAGTGAAGTGTAGCGAGTTAAGTTATTAACCCAAGAGGTTATAAAGTTAAACTAAAAGTGAAATGGTGTGAAAGAGGCAAAGTTAGTTAATGAAGAGTAGTGAATTATAATTTTAAATTTAATAAGGAAAAGAGATAAGAAATATATTGTATTGCGAAGCTAGAGGGTAGTAGATAGATAAGTAATTGAAAGGCAGATATAACAAGAGTTAAAAGTGATAATTGAAGTAATATGGTGAAATTGTTTAAGGTGATAAATAGATAAAATGAAGGAAAGATGAGTTGTAGGAAGTATAAATTATGTAGAATTTTAATAAAATAAATAAAAAATACAATTAAATAGATAAATAATTAAAATGATAATCAAATAATTTAAAACTTTTACATTAAATCAAGTAAGTAAAAAATAGGATGATGAAGTTAGATGAGTTTAAGCTATAATAAAATGTAAAACACATCGGTGAAGTTGTGTGGATGAACTTTAAAAAATATAGTTAAGTGAAATAAAAAATGTTGTAGTTCTATACAATACTTAAATAATGCAGGATTAAATAAAATTAAACAATAATAATAATGATAAAGTAAGTTTATTTGAATTAAATTAAAAAAAGATCATATAATAGCAAGGTGAATATAATGTTGTATATTATATTGAAGTAATAAAATTTTAATAGTAAAACTCTAATGCTAACTAAATAAATTAAGACTGCAGAAATAAATTGCACACATAAGTGCAGAACTAATAAATATAAAGAATGGGATATATTCGTACTGCATATCAGTAGTTTTATTGCCGGATACCGGTAGATAATATTAGATAGGTATAGAATAAATAGTTTAGTTCGGGGTAGTTTCGCTTCCGGCAGACAGAAATTGTTAAAATATGGGTACTTTATTTAGGTAATAATAATTTTACTTTTTATTTTACTTTTACACGTGTTTATTTTGTTTCTTTTATGTAGTTGTAAGTGAAATCTGCAAAATGATAATGTACGAACGACATGTTGTTTGGTAAATGTGGAATAAAGTATAAAGGTTTGCAATGCACGTCCCTGTGTGGGAAATCAGGTAGCGGGACGGAGTATTTCAGGTTTTTATGTATTTATTTATTTTATCCTTGCACCCTATACTTCACATTTAATACCGCTCCTTGAAAAGTCAGAGTGAACGAAACTGGAAACAATTTTCTTTTCTCTCCCTTTTTCAATTATAAGAAGGCAACTTTTGTAGCCCAGTAATACTTAAATCCAATTGTATAGTCAAAAGAGAATAAAGCAAGTTTGAAAAGGGGATTGGATGTGGTATACTTCCTTTGCCTACCTTCATTTAGATAAAATTATAGTTTATATTACTGGTTCTTAATCGTAACCACATAGCTAACTGGCACACACCGTTCATATTTTAAAAGGGGTGTTATTTCGTCACAGTATAGCACTAATAGCAGGTCATTTAGTTTGGACTTATTAATTCAGTAAAGCGAAAATAATGGAGCAATGTCGTGACATGTGACCTGCGTGTACAGGCTGCAATGCATTTTAAAACACCACGGCTAGTACGGGACAGAGTTTGTTAACATTGCAGAGGATGTATATGCATTTTTAATACTACTGTGCGGTTCAAGGGCACTTCACGCAATACGAAATGTCTTGTTTACTGAAATTTTAACGCTCTTCCACTACCGCAAGCAGCAACTGGAGTCTTACAAAGCATGTCAATGGGATATCCCCTTGGCGATAGAATGTTTGTTCATGTCAAGGTGTTTGTGATACTGCATGTTCAGCATGCCCATCCCCATAGCCGAGCTGACAGGCGGAATCGAGGAGGAGGGACTGAAAGCAACATTCGAGTTTACAGTAGGGAATGCATCCTGAAATCGATTTTATTAGAAGCGTGCTCGCCATAGAGATATATGAAAACGAGAAAGATTACCTTCATAAGGCCATTTAAAACTTATATTACGTATGCTGAGCACGTACCACTAGGCAATCATATGGGGTGAACAATTTTCGCTGGAACCGGGTGTTCGACTGTTCTCAGTGGATCATGTCAATAGCGCAGACGAGAAGGCAACAGGAAGTATGCATACCGGATGTACCAAAAATGCAGGATACATTCCTGCACGTCGACTAAGAAACTGTGTTATATGAACATGGGTCTGGAAACGCTTTGTTACCACGTTACAACTCATTTTCTCCAACTCATTAATCATGGGAAACACACAAGAATAGAACGTACCAGCGTACCACATGCAACTCTTTCTCACAGATGATGTTCAATATGCCCTCCATGAGCATTGATGCAAGCATTAACCCGCCGTTAATCCCGGATGCGCTATGTATCCCTGGAGTATTGCGTATGGTTTTGCACCATAATATGGGCACGGAGACTCTGAACATCTGGTACCGGGGTTCGATTATCAGAGCTTTCAAATGCCCCCACAAATAAAAGTCCAGTGGGAGTGGGTTCGGGGAGCGTGGAAGCCGGGCAATTGTTCCACCTCTACCTATCCGTCACTGAATCTGTTATTTAGAAGCCGACGGACATTAACACTAAAATGAGGAGATGCTTTATCGTGCGTGAAGCACATGTTTTGTCGCACAGCTAAAGACGCATCTGCTGACAGATTAGGTAGAACATTCTTTACGAAATTATGATAACTTTGTCCCTTGAGCCTGGGTGGAAGAATGTGCGGCCCTACCAAAAGCCACTAACAATGCCAGCCCAAATATTGACTGAAAATCTTGATGTCTTGCTTCAGCAGTTGCGTGAGGATTGACGTCAGCCCATAGAGGCCGATTGTGATAATTTACAATCTGATCCCTTTGAGTGGAACAGCACCGTTGCACTAAAATTAGGGTTGACTTTGTTGCATAAATCATTCGCAGAAGCGTACCCATGCAGGAAAATAAGCTGCTGATAGCCGGACCTCGTGTAGCACTCGCCAGAGACATTCATTGTTGCAGCTACTTGTCTTGTACTAACACCAGGGTCGTCGTCAACTGCCTGAAGAATTGCCGTCTCCCGTTGCAGAGTTCTCATTCTTCTAGGCCTCCCCTGTCGCCAGTATCAGGCTGAAATTCCCCATGTTACCTAAGACAACGAACAATGGCTTCAAACGTTTTTCTGTCGGGGCACCTTCGTCCTGGAAATCTCTCCCGGTACAAACGCTGAGCTCAAGCACCATTGCCGTCTGCTAATCCATACATCAAACAGGCATCTGTCATCTCTGCATTTGTGTATACTGCCACTGCACGAGCCAAGCCTGTGATCAACTCTACTAGTAAGTAGTAACCCGTGTGCTTGTCAAGGTCGTACTGCTCATCGGAACAGTTAATGTTACCTGTAAACAAGCAACGACGTAAGTCGCATGGCAACAGCGACATGTAAAACAAAACACTGGCGGTGCACCTACGATAATGACAACGTAACCAGATGTAACCAAGAGTGCATGTTCCTCATGAGTCTAACCTTCTGTTCGTGTGTGTTATCCCTTGATTAATGAGTTGGAAAAAATGAGTTGTAACATGGGAACTAAGCGTTTCCAGACCCATGTTCATATAACACAATTTCTTCGTCTATGCAAGAGGAATGTTTCCTGCAATTTGTGCCGTACATTTTGTATAAAGCCTCCTCAAGACATTTTCTATTAAGTTATCATTAACACCTGAAAAGCGCAACTATTTAGTTTTCTACATCATGGAAGGGGTTATTGGAACTGCTTGCTATAATTCGCAATATTTTTCTTTAAATTCATTCTACCTGTCCTCGACCCCATTCTGGCTTCTTAATTGCATACCTCGATATATTTGACTTTTCCCCATTCCGCTTTAAATGTTTATATTCTGTTAATGACCTTTTTCCCTTGAAACTACTTATAACTTCTTGATTTTCAATATCACTCACCTTTGTACTAATTTCTTTCCCGAAAGCCTTACTTTTGTTGTTTCTTTCTGCACATGTTTCCCCCATTTCCTATTTCTTCCTGTGTTACCTGTATTTTGTGCATCCAAGCTCTCCCCCCATTTTCTGCTGCACAACCAAATACTGTTGTAGTATATCATTTTCCTGTAGTGGATTTATTCTGAACCAGTATTTAATTGCCCTTTGTACCATTTTGCCTTTTGCTCCCTAATTCTGCTTGTGCTTCTCCATTCGTTGACTTCTTAGTAGCCCCAGAGTTATTTTGCAAAAATTTCTATGTATACCATCTACATTTTACCCATTTTTTTTCCAGCCTCCATATCTTTACTGCATATAACACTTCTGCTTCTACAGTGGTCCTCTGTGGTGTAGTGGTTACCATGCTAGCATCTAGTTCCCGAGGTCGAGGGTTCAAATCCGGCTGAGGGCGATGAATTTTTTCGAGCGTAAAAATTCTTAGCATGGCTTCCTTCGGAAGGGAAGTAAAGCCGGTGGTCCCTTGTGGTAGATTTACGGCACGTAAAAGAACCTCAAGTCTGATAAAGAGTCCTCTGAGCAAAATTACCGGTCTTTCACGCCCAATATAGAATGGGACGCTAAGGACCATAGTAGTTAAAGAGCGCCCATAAATAAAACTGAATTTAAATTTTCCTCTGCTTCTACCACGTGCTTATATTATAAATTGAGTAAGAATGGCTGAAAATTAAAATAAGTTACCTGATACTTCAATAGTGTTAAGAGTTTCCTTAAGAAGATCTCTATATTCTGCCGCTTTCAGCTAGTTTATTCCCATTTTCGATCATGCAGGTTTATTTTGCATATTGGGATAAACATGTAGATGGAACCATACTGCATCCAAAAACAATGAAATGTACGCTATTCAAAATCCCGACATAGAATGTATTCCTGAATATAGAATCATCTAGATTAACCTGTTTAACTAGACGAATTTAACGCAATTTTAACTTCAGGAACAACCTACCTGTTTGAAAAGGGGCAAAGGAAATTCGTATTTGTGCAAAATAACGGATATTTTATAGAATCGCCAAGATGTTCTTAGGGTTTCCTCCAATCTATGTACGAGTATTTTAAGCTTCTTGTATTGTATAGCATTAGGTTTTACAAAATTCATATTTATAATCTATAATTAATATTTCGAACTGAAATTCTAAAGCACAGAAATCTCTCCTGCAACAATCTCACAGTATTACATACTTTCATGCACAAATACGATTCATATGTGAACACTTTACATTGAATAGAATACCTGAACCCAACTGTATTAACACTCTTTGTATGATACTAGCTTAAAGAACACATGCTAACCTATTAAGTTATAACACAGATTAATCTGGCATGAAATTCAAGCAGCGGTTTCCCAATTAGTAGTATAGCCACCCCACTGAGTTGATACGTCATGAACACACAAACAAGAACGCATTCCAATGTCTATTGTTCATACAGTATTTAAGTCAACTTAACCAACGTTAGCACTTAAGATTTAAATGTATGATAGAAGCATCATATT
The DNA here is from genome assembly GCA_030765065.1 of Deroplatys truncata. NCBI lineage: Eukaryota > Metazoa > Arthropoda > Insecta > Mantodea > Mantidae > Deroplatys > Deroplatys truncata. Next base: position 157,369,983 of record CM060978.1, read on the forward strand.
TTGTTACATATAGGTTCTGAGAGTTTTATCGCAATAAAAAGTCCATATACATATGTCTCTTACATAAGAGAGCGATGTTTCAGACAATAAGGGTAATGAGTCTGAGCAGAATAGACGTTTTAATGATGTCCACGTGGATGGAGATCAAATTATTAGTTAGGCTGCATCCATGAAAGCAGGATTAAAAGAGAAGAGGAATGTAAAACAGTAGAAACAAGAACATTTTAATGATATATAAAAGCTGTTTACTGAAGAAAAAAGCCGTGATCCATTTTTAATTGTAGGTGAGTGAAGACAGGGCTTCCAATATCTTTGGTGGATTTTTAAGTTCTACAGAAGAAACAGTCGTATAGCATCTGAACGTCAAGCAGGATTTAGCCTTACTTTTGGACACTGGTACGGACGTTGCAATCTACACTTCAATTAATCCTGAGGTGTTGTCTTTCGCCATCATTGCGAGATATTCGAAATAGAACATCTAGTATCCTCCTCCTCCTAGAAAATTCATCGAAGTGCGTGGGGTGTGTGTGTGTGTGTGTGTGTGTGTGTGTGTGTGTGTGTGTGTGTGTGAATGAGAGAGGGGGGGGAGAGAGAGCCAAAAACAGACAATCGATAATTATACAAAGTTCGATCCATGAAGAGAGCGTTTATGACTCAATCTACTGATTTGCTCGACGACCAAAGAAGATCTTTGATTACTTAAGACATTTTGATGAGTTAATTGGAAAACATATCGCACTAATATTGATGGATCCTTGTATCGTTAAAAAGCAGCATAGCACCTTTCCTCTTCATGATGAAAACCAAGTAACCATATCATGTTTGAACATATTAACTCATGTTTCTTGCTTATACCTTGCAAACGTATTTGATTACGGATGCACAGTGCGAACGATTGAGCAAACTTACACTTTTCTGAGCTCTTATGTGAGTTTGGTAATCCTTATCGTATCGAAGCATATATTTCCGTTAACAGTGCACGAGCTCCTATAATGCATTATCGCCTATCTCATTACATTAAAATTGGTAGTTGCTCATTCACCTCTTCATTTCCAAGTTTAACCATAAAGCTGTTGCCATATTGGTTCTGCTCTCAGTGTAAGGAAATGAACATAATTCTTAAGGAGCATGAGGGGAAAATGTGTGTTTAAGCTATACATTTCCGTGCTCTACGCGAGACCCTGGGACTGAAGTTATCATTTTTTGTTTCGAGTTTTGAAGTTATTTAGTTTCAACTTTGTGCACGCGTTTATTGTGATAGTGTTTTCACAGTTTCAATTTCATATCATAACTATATTCTAAAGGATTATTTTATAAGAAATTTATACCAAGTATTGATAATCTTTAAATTATACTCGAGACATTTATTTCATGCTGTATCCTCATAATCATGTTATCAACTCTAGTTATTTTGGGTGCATATGAATGCACCCTAAAGTAGAAAGAACGGAGGAAAGTAAAGCTAACAAAGCACGAATAGTCGTCACATTAGTTGTTTACCACGATGTCTTTCTATAACTCAATACGCTTACCGCATTCTTTAGTATCGATGAAATAACACATTAAGTAACATCGCCACTGAAAGAGTAGAAAGGAATGAGCGAACTGGTAGTCCAATACTGATAAAAACGAATCAGTCAAACTCCCTGTAACAATAACAGACCAATAGGTTAGAGCAGGACTGTGCAGACGCGGTCTGGTGGTGTTGAGAAAGTAAAAACTTTGGAAAAATGTTCCACGTGAAGGATAGCTGGGATGGAGGGATTTTCTTGAAAAATCTTCGAGTCGCGTCTTTGGAAGATACTAAACTTAAATAGCAAGTTTGGTATTAAAACGACTTTTCGTTTTTGAGTTATGCTGTTCACAGACACACACATACACACACGAACCTTCTTCTAAAAATGTTTTTTTTTATTTTACTCTAATGAGACTAATAATTTGTATTTTCGGTAAAATCTCGACCGAATTTTTGTATTATACTTATTCGTAAAAACGAATATCAACCTCTTGAATGTACAGTTATCCAACATGGACTACGTAAACATAACAATTCAAATAGTTACAAATATGTGAAATATTACCCATTAGATTAACATTGGGAAAAATAAGCTTAAAATTAACTTAATTCTGTACGTAGTAGAGTAAATAAAAACGAATAGTTATTTTATACTTTAGAAAAGTATAAGCATTTGAAAATTCAAACCAATAATTACAAATATCTCAGAAACGTAAGCGCATCAAGAAACTTATTTGGCATAAATTGTTAGCTTTAACGAAATGTACAATTCTTATTGAGTAGCATTTTGTCTATCTCTTTATGATTTACTAATTATACAAAACATTATGAATGGAGTGGATTACACGACTATTCCAAAAGAAATCAAGATAAAATATCATAAATATATGGTTTTTTAATGGAAATCATTAGAGTCATTTTGGAGAAAATAATAAATAACCTAAAAAAATCCATTTAAAGATTAGTTTGGAGTGGGAAAATTTCTTGGAACTCTTCGTGTTGCATTCTTCGGAAGGGAACTTAAATACCAAGTTTGGCATTTGATCCACTTTTATTTTCAGAGTTATGCTATTTAGAGACACGCACAGACACACACATTTTTTTTTTTCAAAAAATGTTGTTTTTTTATTCAGGGGGTTTGAAAACATGTATTTCCGGTGAAATATCGGTATCGAATTTTTTGATGGAGTACAATAGGTACTTACTCTACGTTGGTAGAGAAAGTAAAAAGGATAACTTCAAACTATTGCGCAAGGGGCGGTGAGTAAATAACATAAAACATTGTTTACAGAGGAATTGAAAGAGTCGCAATGGCACGTTGTAGAATATATCATACGAGGGGGGGGGCTATATAAGTACTAAATGCTTTTTAAAGAACAAAGTTGGAGGCAGTGTTATTTTAGCGTTACAATTTTTAAACTATATTTTCCCGGGTTTTAATATTTTGTCGGTACATTCTCACTTTCAAGTTATTCCTCACGAAGTACTTTTCGGTATAAATGAATGAAATTTTGTACACCTCCATATAAATAACAAGATAAAAATAACATGAATTTGTTTTGAAGTTGCTTGCAATGTTATTAAATAATAACTAGTGGCTAATTGCAGCTATAGCTGCAAATTAGAGACTACTTGTTGAGCTGAATTATTCATCAAGAATGTTCATATTTAATTGCACATATCTTAAAAGAGAATATTGTGAGTAGATGTCCATTCTGTAATAGTTTTCATTTTGAATAGTGTTGCGACCTAAGGGACTTGCATCTTTTTCACAAATATTTTGTATTCTGGATCTTGCTGTTGAAGAATCCCTTAGCAATTTACCATGCCGACGTGAACGTCCTCTTAAAAGATGGATCATTATTAAAAATATACACAAAATAAACACACAATCCAGTAAAACACATTAATCAGAACAGAACAATATCGCATACGGAACAATATCACCTTTATGCTTGTGGCACTGTCTCTTTTTAGCAGATAACATTTGGTGACATGATTATCAACGCTGTGATCAACATATCAGTTAGAATTTAATATTTTTGTAAAATTGTAAGAGACTGAATAGCTTCGGTTAGTATGCTACTCTTAATCTTGACTTTCAAGATCAAAAAATGAACCACATAAACCAATATAACGTAACGATCAGAACAAAATAATTGAGTTTTAAGGGCACACTTTATTTTAAGCTTGTGACAGTGTCTTGATTTTAGCGGATAAATATTTGGTGACATTGTTACCAACGTTGTGATCAACGTATTCTTAAATCAGATCGCAACAAATATACAGCCAATTTTTGTGAAATCGACGCATATTTTGTAGATATTTGGCAATTAACTAAGTAATTTTAGAACTTAATATTTTTGCGACATTGTAGAGACTGAGAATTTTCCAATTGTTATGCTACACTTAGTCCGTACTTTCAGGATTACTGCGTAATTTCGTGTTCAGTTCCAAACTATATACAGAGAAGAACAGAAAATAGATGTATGCATGTCCTAATTTACAATATTTTTGTTGGATTACGGAATACAATAAGGCCACTTATAAGCTTTAGAGAAAAAGGGAAATTTCTTACTTGCATTCATTTGTATAATAGAAAAGAAAATTATTAATTAAATGATGGTTATTCCGTATGGAATTTCGCAGAAGTGTAACTACTGTGAATGCAATTTTTGACTAGGAAATGGAGAATCAGAATCGCAGCTTGTTGTTCTCTGTGGTGTAGTGGTTACCATGTAGTTTCCGAGATCGCGGGTTCAAACCCGCCGGAGGGCGATGGATTTTTCGGGCTTCTTAGCATGGCTTCCTTCGGAAGGAAAGTAAAGCCGGTGGTCCCATGTCGTAGATTTACGGCACAAAAAAGACCACAAGCCTGATAAAGAGGCCTCTGAGCAAAATTACCAGTCTTTCACGCCCAATATAGAATACGCTAAGGACCACAGCAGTTAAAGAGCGTATATAAAAAAAAAAGAATAGCAGCTTAACATTGTTGACGTAACGACGTTAGAAATAGGCAAAGTATACCAGGGATGTGCACGCCCGCTCTGAAAGCGTGGGCCTTTGTGTCCAGGCACAGAATATAAGGAAATTTTACATTTCGCTTCAGAACAGGTCTACTCAGCTGTGAAATAAACCCTATAAAAATCTTTGACCTCTGTATGACTATCTGTTAGTTTATTTTAACAGCAGTTTAAAGCAGAGCTTAATACTCCGATAAAATTCTCCCGAGCCGAACAGCCTAGAATCATTCCTCATGTACAGAATGAAGAATACTGCACACAAGAAAATGAGATATAAATAAACGCTTTTATTTGAGTTCTGTAATGGTTTTTTCGCAGAAATATTCAATCGTCAAATTTTTAAAGTTTTAACAAAAACTTCTTTTAAACACGCTTACACATCTGCAGGAGGTCTTTGGAAACTGTCATTTTTCCTGTTTAAAATTATTGTTTCAAAGTTTAGAGGATTTACTTCCAAAGCTTAGTGAAAATTCGACGGTTTCTTATTCTGGAACTAGAGTAGGAATCTGTTGAGAAATAATTAAAATTTGTAGTAACCATTCAGTTTTAAGGTTAAAATAAAGGTTTAAAAATTTTTATGATTATCTCTTGGAGTCTTCGGTAAGATTTGTACGCATCAAAATTATTAGTAGGTTTAAAATTATAAATAATACTAAGGGCATTGCAGAACAGCAAATAATATTATTGTGTTCCTTCTGTGGTTTTGTAACTTTATTGATATTGATATTGATAAGTATATAGAGTATTTATGCAAACTCTATGCATATGATTCCATATTAGTTTATTATTGTCAATAGTTTACGTGCTATTTCACTTTTACAAATTATTTTAAAATAGCGTAAGGTAAATAACAGAGAAGTAATACTTCTAGCCAGCTAACATGACCAAAACAAATGATCGATGTATACAGTTTAAATCTGTTTTTAGAATTGCATATTTGCCACATCCCATCTTTTTACTGTAAATGTTATGCATTCTTGAATAAAATATCATAATGATCATATGTTTTGGTGCTTAAATAACTTTGCATGGAGTTTTACGAAGGTTGTAGGTGTTGTAATGTCATTTAGTAATCAAAACCGTAATAAAGAAAATATATCTGCTTGACTAAGCTATTAACAATATTAATGTCCACAATAATTCTTCACATTACTAATGTATAACACAAACGTTGCTTTTAAAAATCAAATTCTTGCAGGATTTTAGGGGAAGATCAAAGGTTTAACTTTCTTTGTTAAACCTGCTTATATTATAGCTTTGAAAGTTGTAAGGTGTTATAAAATATCAGAAACATAGAGTGGCATTTTCGCAAAAATTTCAGGAATCATGCCCAACCTATTTAAACTGAAGGATATTTTGGTATATAAATTCAAAAGCAACAAATTCAATGCATTTTGCATCGCTCATGCAGAAATTATAATCACCTTCAGCAGATGTTAAGATACTCGAGTGGTTCTCATACTATAAGCGAAATTAAGAAAAATGCAGATCAGCGATGAACTTCAAATTCATTTATTATAAGAATTACCTCTTCCGTGATTGCCAAAAGTTTCTGTTTTACACTATACCTGATAGTTAAGCAAGGTTCTGACTCGTATTAATGAATAAAGTACTTAAAAATACATTTATTGTTAGCTTTGAGCTTCTAAAACGTATCGAAAAAGAAAACAGGGCCATGAAAAAATGGACCCTGTCTTCTTCTGACAAAACCAATTACACTGATCAGGAGCCTTTGATTATCTTTGATTAACTTGGTATCTGTAATGAAAGTTTTGTACTGATTAAATGTAATACAGATTTTAAAAATTGTGTTTTTAAATATAGTAAAGGGTAAAAACATAATAGTATCTGCATTACTGAATGAAATACTGTTTTTAAATAAAACAGAAATATGTACTATTTTCGCTGCACAATGTTATAAAGGCTCAGTGAAGAAAACATTAGAGTATTTGAACAATTAGTTTAGAGAGAAAAAAAGAGGTCAAATATAGGTGAGTATCTAAACGAAAGGAAAATTATATATTGCATGCATTTAAAGTTTTGAGTAAGACAAAAGATAGAACGGACACAAGTGGTATCAAACATATGTAGACATAAAAGAATCTTTCCAATTAAAATATTGAATATTTTTAAAAGTAAAGGGATGCTATTTCAAGAAAAGTGGCATTTATTCATTCCCGTGAATCCATAAGCATCCTTCGACTACTTATAGCACTTTAAGCTAATGTACCTATTTCTAAGTCAACAGTAATTCCACATTGTAAAGCAGTTTCTTAATTCCTACAATATTATTCCTTCAGCACATATCACACTATTTTTTTCATATAAAATGGCGTTATCCATGCCTCTAAAGTGGTGGGAGTCCGTGTCTCTTGTAACAGCTTTATGAAGTTATTCCCTCAATAAAATATATCTGTACTCAGTCAGCGAGTCACGCAAAATTGTTTTAATATCTTCTTCAATAATTAGCTGACAGCACATAGAAGACATTGTATTTGCAGTTCTAAAAGCATTCGCCAAAGTTGATTCTGATGAAGCGTTTTCTGTCATCTTCATTTGAAATTACTGCCAGCATTGGAACTGCGATATTTGGTTACCATTGGCATTAACTCAGAGACATAAGGAAAGTAGAAGTTTGGTGGTCAGCAAAAGGCGAGAAAAGCTGTGGATGAAAGAGAAACACACAGAAGGAAGCGCTCAAATTAAGAAAAGCAAAGAAAGAGGGTCCAAATAACTAAAACACAAAAAACGTCCCAGAAACATTTGAAATATTCATCGCTGTCGTCGTCTTCTTCTTCTGTAGATGACCTTCAGTTTGAATTAACGACAAATGAAGATGGCGAAACTTATAAGCAGGAATGTTGAGGGTATCCAAAAAACTGTCAGAACAAAATAATTTGTGGGGCGAATTAAATCTCTGAAGGTGTAAGACGGTTCAATTTATTTTCTTATCTTAAGAGTAGAACTAAGAGTAAAATTATGAGAAATAATTCAATACCTCAATATTTTATACGCGACAGTCTTGATGGACGCACATGTACTACTTGCTTGAGATTATTCTGCACCACAGCTTGCAACTTTTCTTAAAATAGATAACTTAGAAGATTGCTTATTTACTTTGCCAAAAGAAAAAAGCCAAAAATACGTCATCCTGGAAAGTATTACTTCAAAGTTACTTAATAGAATCAGTGCCTGGGGAATATAGAGATTATAATTGAAATAATGCTCCTCTTTACAGCAGTGAAATAGGAACTAATTTTGAGTTTGGTTTATTTAAGTTTTGTTCTTCCTTTGAACGTCATATCACTAGGATATTTTTGTGACTATCCTTGCTGTTATTCTCTATTCTTAGCGCGCGCAAACACACACACACACACACACACACACACACACACACACAAACTGTTCGAAGCAGGACTCTATGCTACGGAATTCCAGAGCTAAACGCATTAGTAAACCTTCGTTATTCACACCTCAGGTACAGAAAGCAATTAAAATCCATTTTTATTCATAAATTTGAACCATTAGAATATAAGAAAATGTTACGGATTACCACTTTAATTTGTTTTCATAAAGGACCTATATGAAATATCTTATTTTAACCAATACGTTCTTTCTCCGAGGTTGTTATGAATATAATAAAACAATGTGAGAAATGCAATATTTGTCAGTAAAAAACGTTAGGATGTACAATTGACTTCATGGAATTTTACTGACATAATGCGCAATGGCATATGTTGGTAGGAAATATTAAACCACCTCTACCACACCCAGCCCCTACTTCTTACTGGTTTTAGTACTCCACTCACTATTTGTATTACTCCACCCTTTTCCTTCGCTCCAGAACCTGAAACCGGCCTGTGTTCACATGTTAATGCTTGAGTGCCAGCTTTTGACATCAAACCAGCACGAGAGGATTCATCCAGGGACTGGTGTGGACCGTCGTTGTCAAGCTTGCCTTCCAGCCGCTTAGAATCGTTTCCGAATCCCCCCTTCGCCGCTCACCTAGGCCTGACCTTGTTTATACACTAATGCGTGTATGTGTCGGACTTGAATTCAAACAAATGGAGCTTGGGTCAACCATTAAAGCCGGTTATCAAGACCGAGGCCAGAAATAAACAATAGTATACTACAATATAAATATTAAATATAAATCTTAATGGAGATGTGAAGCAGGATTGCGTATAAACGGCAATCATTTAAAGTGGTCATAACATGTTCCAAAAGTAAATAAAGTGACATAATAACTGAATGGGTCGCTCTTTAAATTCCTACCAGTAATAACTGCCGAAAAGAAAGGAAGGCAAACTTTGTTTTCTAGCAAAAGGACAGATAAGCACTTACCTTCTCTGTGGGAAATAGCCTACGGTCACATATGGTGCGGTTAAATCTACAGGACTAGCCCTTGTATCTTAGCTCGGACGTAACACGGACAAAATATGATATGTTTAGCACGGTCAGAGACTGTGCTTGTTCTATTTTCGATCTAAGAATGCTCTTGGGAAAAAGTTTTACTAAAATAGGTTGTCAGAATTAAAAGTGGAAGTTTCCGAAGTGGGGAGGGCCGATAACAAAAATAATGAAACAAAGTGATAACGAATGAAAGATCGCGTACTAGTCACATGAACGTTTTGAAACCAAGACGGAACGAAATAGAAGAGAAGTGGGAGAGATTTTATGAAATGGCAAAAAGTGTGGAAACTCAGGGGGTTACTCTTCCGAAAACTAGTAAGAGCGACGGTCCGTAAAGATTTTTTTTTATATCTGGAGTAAAGTGTCGTATAGACAACCCGAGGGAATAATTAGTAGGACGTCCGGAGAAACATATAAGTCGCGACTTCGCGAACGTTAAGGTATATGAAAATGGTTTCAAAAATGAAGGTGGCGGGTACACCAAAAATGAATCTTTTAAAAATAAATAATATTCAATTTAACCGGCAGCATTATTAAGACTATCAAGTGTCACCAGCCTGAAAAGAAGAACCACGCCTCTACCAGGAAATAATCCCCTGAATTAATTTACTAATTCCCGCCATCCTCAAATTGAACCCACGACCCAGTCTTCTTAAAGTAGCAGCAGCAATAGTAATAATAGTAATACCGATGTGACACAGGTCAGTGTCACATAACTGTTATGAAACACAGATATGGAATTTTTGCAAACGTTAAATAAAGAAAAATACCTTTGGAAACCAAAAGCATCGTCACACCAAAATCTGCTAATTTAGGAGTCACACGAATTCATGCATTAACATTAACCTGGCTGTTGTAATGCAATCTGCACAGGAACCTTATATGCACGCATAGATTGATCTCTCTTAAGAGGGCCAGGGAAGTTTTGCTTGTGGACATTACAGCAGAGCAGTGTAAATATTGTCACCAATATTTGGATTTGCACTGAAAGTGTGCAAGCATAAACAAAGAGAAGTCATATCAATATTTTATAGCTAAATATTAGAATATATAGGTATCCTATAAGGATCCCAGGTTGGAAACAGTGAACTTTTCCAGTACAAAATAACGCTCTTGTGACAGCTTGCAGATGACAGAAAATGAATACTGAAGCTATTTCTTATTGCAATTGATCAGAGAGGAATATTATCAAATTAAACTACATGTAAAGATGGATATGATTAGTTTATGAGTGGATTAGTTTATTTGAATGATTTGTTCCAAACGCTGATATATTTTTATTTTATATTTTAACTAAGAGTTCTTACGTAAAATACGATTCCTCATTGCTACGCATCTATGAATAGGTAGATTATACGAATTGGGTTGCATTCGAATTGGAATCTATTCATCATTAGCCAATGACGTACTATTTAGAGAAGATGCTCATATTGATTTCGGCTTGATCGATGGTGTGGTTTCTAAAACACACTCTAGGAGAATTACAGCTTGATAATCTACTGCATCGCCATGTTGTTTATTATACTAAGTAACCGTGCATTGCTTCTAATTTTGTTAAGTATCCTCATAAATTCAGTTAAACTGTTGCGAAAGAAAGGAGTGCGCATATTTTGAATACAAAAAATATCTTCAAAAGATGTGGCAAGATCTTTCTTTGTTATCTTAGGTAACTATGACATTCATTCATTCATTATCTGTTTACCCTCCTCTTATGTAGGACTTACACCCCCCAGGACTTACAAGCGGGTGCCTGGGGTCAGAGGCCCGTCGAGGAGCAGACACTCATGGATCAGACAGAGCATCCAGGATGGGTGATCAGCCCGATGCCTGGTATGGGATGAAGGAAGTAGATGAAACGAAATGTTGGTGAAATGGATGAAAGGAAAGGTGATAATGGAGCAGTTGGTGGAATGAATGGCGGGGGAAACCGGAGAACCCGGAGAAAACCCGCCCAGACGCCGCTTCGTCCACCACAAATCCCACATGCAGGTCCCTGGGATTGAACCCGGGCCGCCTAGATGGGAGGCGAGCGGTCTAACCACTCGGCCACGGCGCTGCCAGGTAACTATGACAAAGTTTCCAAAATCCGCAATTCTTAACCAATTGTTTTCAAATTCTAACTGCACCCTTCAAAGGATATCTTATAAGCGACTACAAAGCTTCCTACAGCTAGTGCAAACACTTTAGCAGTTATTTATTGTTTATATAAGTATTGTTAGTTATATAAAATCTCCTACACGTCAAATGATTTAACTTGGTACAATAACATTTTTCCTGACGTTAGATAAAGATGTTGCTTATACACTCAAATCGGCCTTTTTTACGTTTGTTTAACTTTAGAAAGAAAGAGTTTCTTCTGTTCTACGGAAAAATCCTCCCAAAATTTCACTTTCAAAATTTATATAATGTTATGTAGAAAGATTCACATATTTTAAAAGCGGGCTTTTTGAAGCTCAATGTCTATGTTTTGTATGCCTAGCTTGTAAACTTCAGACAAATTGTGAAAATCGCATTAAGAGAGATCTCTTATGTATTGAAAAAATGTGGAAAATTTTGTTTCTTAGAAAATCAAGTTTAAAAATTCACACGCCACTATTCTATTTCTGGGCTTGATATAGGGTACAAAATGCTCCATTAAGGCGGTGAATGGGAAATACTACGACATAACATGTTGTTCTAAATTTTTAGAAAATGCAAAGCAAACGTAAAATGTTGAATTTTTAACTATTATCTCACTACAGGGTTTCCTTAACATAGCTGTTCCAGAAGTGCTCTAGAGCTGCCATGCCTCAACAGATATTTCCCTTCTATTCAATTACCAGTATGCGAAGTGTAGTAAAAGTCGCGCAAATACGCATAATGCTCCTGTGCCTACCATAAAGCAATAAACAATTGATTTGTGGACACGAATGAACACAATTAAGTGGCTCAATTATGTGTGCTGGAATTAATTAAGAGTTAACGAAAATGAAGTGCTGCGCCCAGCCCATTAAAACTGTTGCGAGCGTACACGCTCATGTGCACTCTACATCTCAAGAAGTCACTCACAAACGCCACACTATTTACTATCTAGTGTATTTATCCAACTTCGGCTCTATGTGCCTTTTATCTGCTCTCCAGTGATCAGTTATATTTGATATCCTAAGTTTATTAACCCATAGTCAATGAAATTATAAGTGACGCACAAATAAAGTTAGCCAAAAGCAATACAAAATACTTACAGCTCCCCAGAAGCCTTTCGAAGTTAAACCGATTCTGATTCACCCCTAAGAACTCCACATCTGTCATTAACAAAACTACAATCCATCGGTCCATCAGTCTGTGTTGCAACAATAAACAGTTCGAGCTGGCAAGATCTATGAGCAAACAACCACTAACAGTGATAGACTGCCCAGCTCTCATGCCGACAGACAGTCCATCATCCATCACATCAGAATCCGTTATTGCTGATCCATGTAGCCTTTAAACTGGAGATAATGTAATTTCCTTTCCGTAGCGTTTCCAGCGGGGACCGAGTTTTAATTTGGATATAGAAAACATCCAGGTAAAGCCCTACACGTGGACCAGATATGGGAAAGCAATCACGAAACTGCATTTCAGGGCTGATTACTAATATAGGTAGCATACATACCAACAAAAAACATAGAATGGAATAACGCGCGAATATGTATATATTATAAATGCAATTTATGACAAAATCTAAAAGCCTTAACAACTGTTAAAAACTTATTTCACAATAACAAGCAATCAGTTATACGCAATAGCAGTTAACCCATTTAACAATAAATATAAACCAGGTATATAATCTAGCATGTTTTAATTACTTTAACATATAACTTTATATTTTAACAACTGAAACTATGCATTGTACAATACACATTATATAACTCATATCACCAACAGTATAATAATGTATGCTATCGAAATTTTGTAACAAGAATGTCTGAAGGAGCTCAGCTCAAAGACGAAGTTTTGTTGTTTGGCCAACAGAGAAAGTTGTTCTGTATTGTGTATTTAGATGCACTCATTGAGTAAAACATCTGAATAGCATACATATCATAATATAAACGAGTTTAAGATAGAGAACTAAATGACATTAAAATATACAGCATAAAGTTGATCAACGTAATACATAGGATTGTCTCCTAATCATCTCTCTTATCTTCTTTCAAAAATATTTATACTTAAAAGTTTAAAACTATCTGGAGGAACATTAAACCTTTTCAGGCCTATATACTCAAAACTATGCAAAATTTTGCTGTATCTACATAATGCAATGCCAATATTATTAATGCCATAGTGTAGTGGTTATACTTCCGGTCCTACAGCACATAGGTTTACATTAATTTTTTATATATATAACAATAATTCAAACATTTCAAGATGCGCGGCTGTTACAATAGAAAATTCTTTAAAAAGAGATCTGCAATGAGCATCAGCACCACATTACATTGTTAAACAATATTATGACGTTTGGGTGGCGACAACGCCATCGGCGCCATTATCATACGTCACGAGAGGGAATGGGAGAACAAGCACAGGATGGCTTCATTAAGGTTACAGGCTACGGTAGCAAGGGTGGTGAAAGGGTGCCATTATGACCATGTAATTTTTGTTCCTATATCTTCTAATCTTTAATTTACCTAATTTAACCTAATCTAAATTTCCAACAGAAAGAAAAAAAGAAAGAATTAGACACATGGTGGATTTACCCGAGTAGCAGAGGAGCTCTGGCGGTCCATCGTAGTCAGCCGTCGCGATTAAAAATGAATTTCCGAACCAACCGGCGGAGTTTCCTGCTAAGCACGTGGTTGGTCAAGAGGGAGTAGTCAAAAACCTGTAAATTTAAATAACTGACCAAAATGTTGATTTTTGCCCAGCTGACAGTTAACCTAAGCATAAGTCAGCAGAAATTACGCAACTTATCACCTGTCGGACAGGAAGTGAATTTTACCCTTAAACCGCGGGTCATCTAATCTCTGCTTACTTCAATGTCCAGGAAATGACTAACAACAAATCTAAAGACGATTTCCTGTAGTTACTTAACCAAGTGTTTCCTGAATATTTCAAACTGTATAAAACCCTATTTACCAAAATCTATTAAAATAAAATTACAACCGTCAAAATATTTTGAATTTCAAAACACACACAATACATCCCAAACATTAAGCTATTATGCATGGCACTATAGAACTGCGAAAAATATGTATTTCTCATATAGTGATCTGGTATAACAGGTTTAAAATGTCTTTGAAAATAAACTAGTTTTTGAAGTCTAATACAAACAATACATACATATGATGTCCCATGATAACTCTGAATCGAAAAAAGTCTTAGAAGTATCACATCCGCAACAGTAGCTTGTATATTTGATTTTACACTAAACTAAACATTTTGTGATAATTTGTTGATTTAAATATCATTTATCTGCATTAAACCAACATTTAAATGCCTTAATGAAGAGACCGTGAGGTTATTTAGTTCATTATATGCAGGTTATGACATCCATATGACCGGAGCTGACCGCACATTTTCCAATACATTAGTGTAGCTTCTTACAACCACATTTTGTATCCATTCAACACACTGCAACGATCTACGAGTCCCTATTTGCGACCCTAAAACTACTAATTGCTGTTTAACTACCAATAAATAACAGATCACACTGAGACGCATACAAGCTAGCTACTTGGAAAAGTAGAGCACCGTGTAATACGTACGCAAATTTGCATTGAAAGTTCGCGGATTATTGTGAACGCAGAAATACTATAAATAATATATGAACAAGTAGCAGCATGAGTAAAAGCAGGAAATGTTAAAACGCTCTTTCGTATATCAGGGGATTTAACAATATTGAATTTCAGATCGTACTAAAACTAGAATTGTGTTGAAACTGAAAATATGTTTCTAATTATGAAACCAAACTAATGCATTGATATTTACTACATTAAACCTTCCTCTACGTCACCAAGACCTGCGATACGGAACAAACCTGAGACAATACATCGATATAATCAAATATGGCGTCATCAATAATAAGTACTAAGATACAGCGTTACGCTTACAGACAATCTTAAGCATCAGAATTTTAATAAAACCTAGCGCATCCTTAGACAGCTTCATTTGTCTGTTTGGATTAATAGCTTTAAGGTTCTGAATTCTATAGCAGGTTAAAAGCAAAATAGTGATATACGATGAATAACCGAATATATAAAAATAATAAATAAATAAATCAGTCTGGGAACTAAGCTACTTAATGTGCGTCCTATAAGTTATGGAGAGAAAAATAATTCACTAGAAAAAAACGACGACATTAAACAGCAACAATTATTCTTAACATTAGTCTTCACAGCACACCATCAACGTTTGGTAAGGTCAGCATACTAAAAACGATTTTTTTCTAGTTTTTATTAATGTTAATGTGTTCTCTATGTATTATCCTTACATCATTATTAACTCTGCAATACACATAGAGATGTTGAAACTCGGATGTTAGAGGCAATCATAAGAGATTGACTTAGGGAGTATATAGGTTTGGTTTGACAAGGTGAACTTTTTCGGGACCATTCTAAGCTTCGGTTTTTCCAGCAAAATTGCAGAAACGTTAACCGCTGAGCGCACAACTGAAATCGACAGCTTCCAGTAAGCGATGTAGAAGGGTGTAGAAGAGGACAATGGCTTGTCAGCGCAATTTCAGCGTTGTGGTAGCCAGAGCGTTAACAATAAAAACAGCAAAGGTGTTGTAACTTCAAGCTTCAGTACCCAGGTTCTGAAATAGAAGGTATAATAATAGCAAGGGCATTTGGAGCATTAACTCCCAGCTCACTTTATATTACGAGTGACGCGTAAACAAAGTGCTCGCACCAAGCCAATGTTCCACACCAGCAGCGACGTTGTCACGTTTATTCTTCTCAAATATACACTTGCAGTGATCAGGATGCTACCTCTATTAAACTCTTCGTTCTTATGAATGCGACTGTATCTATGCATATAACATTTTAAGGAATAATTAGTCCTATTAGGTATAAAGCTATGCTTGGCACTTCATATATGACTGGTCTCTAGACAAACTTTGTGGTCAGATAGAAAACTTTCTTTGAAATAATTTTTGTAAAAGCACCCATGGACTACGACGCATTTAAGTGCAAAAGGGGTAATATGATTAAAGGGGGATATGATCCCATCTTACAGAATGGGATTGAAGTAATTAATGTGAAAGTTGGATAAATATATAGTTAGTGTTACATTCATGCTGTTTATTAATTAAAAATATGCAAGAACACAAAAAATACTCATTGAGGGGTTTGTCATTAATATTACCACTCAGTTGGTTTACCCTTTCGAACATTTGTTTACTTCTTGAGCTCGATATTGCACCACTGAGCTTTTCCATACCCAGAGTTATTAATTGTGGATAGGGACTATTGCGTAGGAGCTGGGGTATTGCAAACACTCACCGGCACATATGTTAAGAATTTATTTTAAACTGTTGTATTCATTAACAATTCTTTGATCAGCTTGATTTAACATTTTACAAAATAATATGCTCAAATACAGTATAGTGTATTCTTTCACTTTTCTACATAGCAATTTAGAATTTTTATGAAAAAGGAACGATCACAATGGAAAGTAACATGAAGTGCAACATTATAACTGCTTCTCCTGTAAAAGAATTTTGAAAACATCAAGAGTTAAAAGGTTGAATTTCAAAGCTTACCAAACAGGTTGAAAAATAATTTGGAAAAGGCCGAAAGAATTACTCTTGGTGATTTACGCCAAAATCTCGCTGTCACGGTGTCTATTTGTTAACGGCTCGGTTCCTGGCCGAAGATTACTACTTGTTCTTTCCCATTAGTTACTCGAGTCGCCCACGAGCATGATGGCGCTGGCGGTAGTGTCGTGAAGCAAACCAGCCAATTATAACTGTACATGACGTTTGACGTTGTGAAGTGATGAATTACGTCATGCATGAGGATATGTTCTTCGAAGCTTCCGATGTTAACTGTCTCTGTCGATGTAAAACGTCATCATTTCTGAAGCATTGGATGTTTTTATGCTGGTTGCATAAGCCATGACCAAAGGGGAGGGGAAAGCGGCACTATATTCATGCATTCACCCCATTTGATTACTGGCCGAGATCAGCAGGTTTGTTGACTTCTTGTGCTCAGTTTCATTCATCCTTTCATTCTGTTGATAACTTATTTTAAGTAATGCATAATTATTCCTTGTTTACATGTAGAACAGTGAAATTTAACAACAAACTTGAAACGTTACATACACAATGAATTGGCGCACGTGCAAATGGCGAGCGGGGAAGTATAATGTGTTTCTAGTCGTGCGGCTCCAAGGCTTTACCAGGACCGATTGCCAAACCGACGGATCCTCGCCTTAGTACATTACCAGCATTGCAAACTGGGCAAATTACATAGACGAGTTGTGGGTCAAGGAATGGGACATTTTGTGCGAACTCCTGATGCCGAGAAGCAGTGCTGCGGTGTGCAGTGAGCAATCTTTCGGTTACTACTCGAGCTCCACTTGAACATTAGTCAGCCCACGCCTGGAGAATTCTGCAGGAAGCTGTTGAATCCATATAATTGTCAAAGTCCATGCTAGTAAGCCAGAAAACTATCCATTGCGGCAGCAGTTTTGTAATTGGTATTGGAACAAAACTGGAGTCCAAATAGGCTTTGCAAATCGTGCGTTACTCAAGGATGAAACATTCTTCACACGTGACGAATTGTTAAATTCCAGTAACTATCGTGTTGGGCCTTCGTAAACTTTCATTCCACGTTTGTACGATCACCTCAAATGATATTTGGTGTGAATGTGTGGGCAGATGACTGAATGACTCACTTCTGGGGCACACCTTTTGCCGCACTTGAGCAGTATTTCTGCAAGGTGTTCCACCTGACCTATTACAGCCGCTTCCTCGCAATATTGTAAAAGGAGTGGACTTTCAATATGGCAAGGCACTAGTTATTTTGGTAATGAAGTACATGCCCATTCAGTGGTTAGTGGTTAGTAGTGTATAGGTCGGGATGGGTCCGTCCCCTGGTCGGCGCTCTTACCTGGCCTCACTGCACTTGTTTTCTTTTCATGGGGCTATAGAAGTGCATAGTTTATGAAACCCCTGTTGACTCTAAAGAAAATCTTACGAGGTGAACATTCTTAAAAAAACGGTTAAAACGTGAACTATAACATCGTTAGGTCTATGTCTGAATTAAAACCAGAATTTCTTTTTCCTTGTTAATTTGTCTGCTAGAGTTTTTAAAGTAGTTGAGACGAATCCTTACCGGGGTCAGTGTGTGTGTATGTTTCACATTTTCAGGTAAGAAGTGCAAGTTATGAAATATGGATATACCATTTCCAAGAAGAAATTAGGTTATTTGGTATCTTAATTCTTCCCAAAAGAAGACGGGCGTTAAAAGGGTGAAAATGTTAAAAATATTATTTGTTTTCGAAACATTATATATGTACAATAAAAAGTTAATAAGGATTATGTTCCCGACAAGTTGTGCTATCTATAAAACTTCAATACAATACATTTTCCTATTGTTATTAGAACTTATCATAGAAGACTTTATTAAGAAAAAATATTTCCACAGAATATAACATCCTGTTTGTTTATTTTGTTTCAAGCAACACATAGAGGAAGATAATAAAACCCGGACGGATCCATTGTCAGATTAATTTGGAAACTGGTTCCCTCACACTCAACAAGAACAAATCTCGGTTAGGGCGAGTTACCCGGATAAGCTTTTTTTCTTATCCTGAGAAGACGAAAGACAAGTAACTTCCAAGATCCATGGATTTGGCTCTCATTTGAGCATCGTTTCACCCATTTCATTCATCGTCCGATATGACCTATCAGGTTAAAGGCTGTTAAACTGAAGAAAGAAACATACAAATAAAACAAACATCATAATACTAGAGATATCTAAGTTAATTTGCATTTGTTAAAGGGGCAACCCACATAACATCATTATATGAAGATTACGTATACCTATATAAATGTGTTAAGTTTAGTCAATCAGAGGCATAGCTCACTGAAGAACCATCGTTTCAATTATTGCTTCCTCAGAAACATACGTTTATGTAAGTACCTTGCCCATTGTACTTAATTATAATAATCAGATTGGAGAGTCTCACTTGAAAAAAGTTAAACTTAGTTTTACTTATGGACGCTCTTTAACTGCTGTGGTCCTTACCGTCCCATTCTATATTGGGTGTGAAATACCGGAAGTTTTTCTCAGAGGTCTCTTTATCAGGCTTGAGGTTCCTTTACGTGCCGTAAATCTACGACACGACAACCGGCTTTACTTCCCTTCCGAAGGAAGCCATCCTAGGGAGTTTTACCCCCGAAAAAATCCATCGTCCTCCGCGGGTTTGAATCCATGACCTCGGGGTCTCACTTAAAGTTTTAGTTGGTCGCTGTGCAAGGTCTTGTATTTTATTATTTGAAGGTTTTATCTTCAATTTTGAGGTTAGACATGTTTTCAATCGCATGCATTGCCATTCTTTGCCATATAATATTGTTTGATTCAAACAATAGAAGTCATCTGAGAGATTTTAAACAAAGAACTGCTATTTGAGTATCGGTTCTAATATCAAATAACAGCTGCTATTTATATAGTAATTAATTGTTCTTTCGCACAAGCCTCGTATAGGATAAGGTTAGAAACATAATCAGACTGAAAAATTGAATGCCATAGCCGAGATTTGAAACATGGAGCTTCCGGTTTCGTCCGATTGCTCTAACCACCTGAGCTACCATGGCAACATACCCCTACGATATTAAATTCCCCAATGGACTCGCATGTTTTCCGAAAAACCACAAGGAGATCTCAAATTCATTTTGCGATGACATGCCCAAATGGCGTCTTATAATGTTGCAAGTACTTTAAGACCCGAGTTTCATAGTTTAACAAACTATTGGATAATTCAATGGTAATTAATTGCATAGGACAAGACTGAAAATGTAGTTAAACTGAACAAGTCACTGACATTGCCAGGATTTGAAACATGGATCTTCCGGTTGCTGTCCGGTCGCTCTAATCAATGAGCTATCATGGCAACATGCCGGCACGACATTAAATTCCGCAACTGCTATTTATATACTTTTTACATTTCATTTCGTGGCATTGGGTTAACCAATAAGAACGATGGGTTTGAACTTGCCAAATAAGCTCTGTCGCGAATAAATCGGGGTCCCTACAATCACTTATTACACAGCTTTCATCAAATTACATCGCTACGACTGTCGCTTAAGACTCTGGAGAACAAAACACGTTGTTAAGTGGTCCATAGCAAATCATTCAAGTCACATCTTGACACACCATTATTCAGAATGTTATAATTTTCCTTCCAGAAAATACCCACGAACAACAAATATGATTAAGTTATGTTTGTATCGTTACCATACATTAAAATAGCACAGTAAATTACGTCCAGTAAATTCCTTAAGCTATACATGAGCAGAATATTACGTTAACTGTGTGTGCAGTTAATAAAGCATCTGATATGGTAAAGCCGTGTAACTCTTGCCTTAATTAAGCTAATCCCACACATAAATGCGACTGCAGCGCCAAAGTGAGAATAAAGCTCACTGGCTTCACATTTAACTGTAATTATCTCCTGTACAACAAGTTTGATATATAAGGACCGAATAAGGCACTTCGCATTGTTTCAAGAGCCATTTCCCAAGCACAGTGTGACAAACAGAACAGCAATAAAGTTACTCCAATATTTCTGTTCTTCGATTAATCGCCGAGGTAGGAATAATAAATTTCATATATATGGTGAAACAGCCCCTGAAGGCTGTTTCCAGTATTACTGGAAGATTTTGAGAAATTTCTTTAGTTTTATCAAGCAGTAACCATTGTACAATTTTAAACGAATGTCAAATGAATTTCTTTTGCTTCAAATGCACAGTACATCACAGGAACCAAAAAATGGGAAGCATACGATAGTGATGGACAAAACCTTCTTTTCGTGCGTTCCATATGCTTGGTAATCTTGTCGATCTAGGTTTGCATCAGCATACTCCGTTGTAATATAACGAGGGGAGTGATTGAGGCGGTAGGGCTCATTTGAGTGGTCCTGGGACGATTCCCGTTGTACAACCCTGACTCTGGATTTTTTCGTGACTTTTTCAGGTGTAAAAGGTGATGTTGAAGGGAATTATGAACTATTATGAGTTTTCTCTTGCAGTGTAGCAGAGGTTAGGTGCGGTGGACGGTAGTATGTCCTATGCGGTTGATTTGGTTGGGGGAGAGAGAATTGTTTCGTTCTTGGAATGTAAAACTTCTGTTCGAAACTGTCCGTGAGAATAACATGGAAAGGGCGGTTAGGTAGCTCAATCTGGAAACATTAGGCAGTTCCTCATACTTCCTTGCCTCACCCCTTCCTCCTGGAGGAACTTTGGCCGCAGTGCTCAAATTCTCCTCCGTTTCTATTCCAACTTGTGTACTCTGAGTTTACTCACATTAGCAATTTTTGCCTGTATAAAAACTATAGCAAAAGTAAGAGAATGATGAATATAAAATACACACATACACACCATTTATAATGTTACATTAGACTGTAGGAGTACTTTTATTAAACTTAAACAAGTTATCTCATGTGAGACGAAGGAAGTATTCCATCTAAAGTGTCTATTTTTTCAAACTTAACTGCACTCTCACGAATAAACAACTGATCAATATATTTTCAAACATGGACATCGAGTGTTGGTTTAAGCCCATAATTTGCATATAATATACCTTTTTGGGTCCTTCAACGGAGTCCATAGCTACCTGATCCCCTCGCACATCTTTCCGTTGTGTTTACACAGGTAATTTTAAATATGCTACGATCACCAGAACAGACGATTTAGGTTAAAAATACGTTCCCTAACGTTATTCTTCTTAATCCTCCAAACATGCCTGAATGGTTAAGATATTAATTATTACAATTGCAGCTGTGAAAGTGACATTTATTGTTAATATATCTGTATAAATTTAGAACACCTAACTTTGATGTTAATATTAGTTACACAATACCTGTCGTCAGCCTAGACGAACACTGCATAGGTACAGGTATATGCGGATACGTAAACATTATACTCGAAAATATGGTATATATTTGTGAAAACAAAAGCAGGAGGATGCTCATCCATTGCAAACATATGGTCGTATTAAAGCTTGAGGTGGCAGTTGAGGTCTCTGTTCCATAATTATGTAAGTCGAGTATTCCTTTTTTTGTTTTAAAGTTCGTCGTCCTTTGACCTGGTTGGTCATATCGGACGATGGATGGATGAATGAATGAATGAATGAATGAATGAATGAATGAATGAATGAATGAAATGGGCGAAATAATGCTCAAATGATCCCGAGGCCTATAGAGCCTAAAGTTACCCGACATTCGCCTTCTTAGGAAAAGGAAAAACCCCGGAGAAATCTTGTCTGGTAAGTCATCTTAACCGAGATTCGAACTTGAGATATCTTATTGTAAGCCAGACACGCTTTCGTCACACTACAGAGGTGGGTGATGAGTATTTTTTTTAAACAACTGGGAAGCTATATTAAAATTAGTTTATTTAAATACCAAAAGCATTAAGAGCATAACAGCAAATAAATATTAATAAAGACCCTGTCATTTGATACTAAATGAATCTAATCTTTAAGATATTTTATAATTATGAAGAAACTGAGACATTGTATGCCAGAAACTTCCAATTGCTTGCACTCGTATTAACAAGGCTTCTTCAGCGTATTTACTAAACTTATGTCGGCTACCTAACGAAATAAAAGGATTGGAAAAATATATTCCTGCACATCAGTCTCAATCCTTAAATGAAATAATAATGAATTATTGCCCTTCGAGAGCACTAACTAACTATTGCTGCGTTTGGGGTTCACGGGTGGATGGCTGAGGTGCTGTAATTCTTAGGCAATGAAACGATTTTACAGTTAAAAATAGTAGAAGCCGAAGAAATGTAAAGGATCGAAAGGTCCACGATCTGTGAATGGCTCAACAAATCAACAAAGCCGATCGTTCAGAACCTTGGCTATAAATAACACTTTAGGCCAAAACTGTTTCGGTTGCTTTCTCAGTAAGCCAACCTCGCAAATCAAAATAAATCACAGTTTCGAATGAGTGATGTGTTCCTTATTAACAATAACAATAATAATAATAATAATATTTATTGTACTAAGCCATGTACAAGTAAAATACAAGTAATATGACAGACATTGAGACCTTGCTCTTTACCAGTCATATTCATATTACATTGCTTCTTTTTTTTACTTACTTTACTTACATTTCCTTAACCCTACTTACCATACTTACTAATCCGTTCACCGACCAAATCCATTTGTTTTTACTTTACTAAGTATTGCCCTATACTCTTACTATCCTTTTGAAACATTTCAATTATAGGAATATTTCTATATACCTTAAACAAATTCTTTTTAATACTCTTTTCTCCAAATTTCTGTACCTTTGCACTTAAATATTATATGTTCGACGTCCTCATTTCCATCGCATATGGGACATTGGTTTTGAGGTATACCCTTCCTTAAACCTCATAGCCTCCATACTGCTGTTCTTACTCATGCAATTCTTTCTCGCTAGTTATTATTTGCATTATCGCAACAACAATAAAATGCTTTCAAATGTTTATGTATCCCAAACAATGCAACCATATATATATACACATACACTCTGTGAACCAGATATTCAACAGTATTAAATCAATGTTTTGCTTAGAACAAAAATAACACATACTTTTAAAATATCAATCCAATTTTAAAACACCCCAGCATTTTATCCACTCTTTGGCCTAACATGGAGTTTGCATTTTAGTGACATTTCTAATTAAATAAATTAAAAAGAAAAACATGTTGCTTATTTACTCTTGGGTTTTCCGAATACAATCTCTGCAGATCTCTCTGTAGAAGCAAAAAACTGAATGATGGACGACGTATCGCTTTATGGGACTAGCTAAGTGGGCATGGAAGAAAGAAAATACAGTACATACTAAGACATATATAACAATAGGACTTCAGCAGCGGTGATAAATACTTTAGTGGAGAAATATTCATATAACTTCTACTATGTTCAGGGAAAGCGGAGCTGAAAAGGTCGTTCAGCTGTTGTCACAGTTGCACTCTAATGATAGGATAATTTCTCAGCATATACGCATGTACGCCCGCGCACACATTCTCTCACTCTCTCCTATTCTCTCTCGCACGTAAAGGCGCTCGGGCGATTAGGATTCACGCATGTGAGGGGAGCTAGATCTATAGGATCATCGTCATTATCACCACTTCTTCCTCTCCTTCACGGCTAATGGATTATTCGTTCTACAAATAGATTATTACAATTAATCCCTTAATCCGTTTTGTGCCTTCTTACCTCTCACCTTTCTTTGATTGTATGCCTTTGAGGGCATCCTTAATGCCGGCTGAAAGCAAACAGGAGAGAGCAGGTAGAGTTCCGTATATTTAAAGAGCAATAATTATCAGTGAGAGTGCCGTTAGTTCAAAGAAAACCAATAAATGAAACTTAAAATTCGGCAAATGTTTAGCAAGGCCTGCACGGCGAAAATTTAATTCAACAACTGCCGGTGCAGAAGGGCTATCTGGTATATTTTGCAAGGCAGTCTATTTAATCTCATTCTAATTACAAGTGAGAGCTATTATTGCGCTTGCCTGGTCCTTTATTCATCGTTCTAAATACTCCTTGATATGATTTGTGTTCCACCACGGATTTTAGATATTTCATTTCAGCAGATTCCAGGTTTCCTCCTTGTTTTGTTACGGACTAGTATTTAGAGCCGTATATAAACATTGGTACTGCTGTTAATTCGTAAGTTTTTTAAATAACCGTAGTCTTGTCTAATAATCGTAGTCTTGTTTAAATTTCTTGAAAATATTCCTTACTTCTTTTGTATCTTTAAATAACCTAAGCATAACACAAACCCCAAGTATTTAAAATTGCTCAGCTGCTTTACGTCCTGTATTCCAAGGTTCTAATAGAATATTTTACTTGAAATGCTAATATGTTTATTTAATTGGCTTATATTTCGATTGCTTTACTCAGTTCATTCAAAGCTCCTTATGGGTTCATTTTCCGAATTTTATTATTGGATTGGATTGTGAAGCAGAGGGGATTCAGCATTGATACAGGAATGAGGAGGTTGTATCAACGTCTTCGGGAGAAGGTGAAAGGAGACATTGGGTGGCGGGAACCAGGAGTGACGGCACAGCAATAATACGGATCCTGCAGTTTCCATCATATAGACTCCCCGGCAGCCGAACAGGCAGACCGGGGACCCCGCCCCACACAGCGTCCAGCGCCTCCCGCGGGACGGTCCTTATACTCCGGCAACCAGCCGAAAGCCGAGGGAGAAAGTGCACAGAGAGAATCCTTTATCCCTGTCACGCTGCACTGAAATACCATCCCCGACACTTTCAACTCTGAAATAGATCAAATGGGGTAAAGGATGAATGAAATGGTTAACGGAACGAAATTAAGGGATAGTAAATTCAGGACATGAAAGAAACCAATCCGACATTCGCCTGACTACGCGGGAAAACCCCGAGAAATACCTATGAGTCAGAGTGGGCGGTCGCCGGAAATCGAACCTAGGACCTCCCGAATGCGAGCAACCGCTCTCGGTATTTCTTACTATAGTCTGACAATTTGTCATTAATATATAGTGTGCACGATTTATTTTACATCAAATTGTTAAAAACGTTCTGCTATTGGTCATGATATCGTGGATATAAGGCTAAAATAAGTGGTAATCAGCAAACCCTACCACACTTACCAGCATACTCTGTCGCTCTTTCCATCCTTTTTATACTTGCAACATAACAGAACAGCACGGGACAAACTTTGAAGTGTACGTTTCCGTATTTCCCCAACTTATTAACAAATTGCATCTATGCAATGAATAAAATATCAATACAGAGCGTCAAAAAGCTTCATTTACAGGGCTTCAGGAATCATAGAGGAGGCAATAGAAAACATCTTTGGCTGCTGCATGGTGGACTTAAAGGTTATGGCGCCGACTTGTGTGGTGACCTGAGAGCTAATTTACTACATTTCAGTGTGATTTGATTTATTGTCACTTTGACACTTTGTGTTCGTAAGTGTTGTCACGAATAGTGTTGCCGATTACGGTTACTTCAATGAAAACGTAATGTGAATAAATGCTGTTTAGATATATTCAAACTGCTTTCCATTTCAATGAATATACAGATAATTCCTGCGTACTGCTGGATGTCTGATTGCAGTTTATCGAATAAGCTCTGCACTTTAACAATATGGCACACATACACACACCATGTAATGTGAATTCATCCTTCTTTCTGCATTCCTTCTTTTCAACTTATTTTAAATTTGGCGTAGAGTACAACATATTACGTTTAAATTTACTTTCTCTTTATGCATTGTAATACAACGTTCGTTGTCATTAGTTTTCATTATTCCATCAGGAATCCGCTTACCTCTTTACATTTTGTTATAATCTTGGAACGAATAATTTCTATCCAATATATATGTATGGCTAAAGTTTTCCCTTCCTCATGCCATGTCATTATTTTATATAACTTTTACAGCCTTATGATACGTTTTCTATGTATTTAATAGCTCACTAAGCTAAAATGTATTGAAACTGAGGTTTGTGTTTCTCAGCAATTAAGAAGCTTTCTCTACCCTTTAATAGAAAGAAGCATATTTTCAACTGACATCAAAATGGCGAGATCACGTTTCATTATTGATTTAAAATATGCCAATTAAAGCCTTCGCTGAAATCAAGTTAATAATATGTAAATTGCACGATATACAAAGTTAAGTTCAGCTGTGGGCTTTCCAATCCAGAGGTTATTTGTACACCAAGAAATTTAATGCCTTAGTATACTGTTAGACCTAATTCTCCTTAAATGGGAACTTGAAGACCTTTGTGCGATATATTTCGTAACGTTAGCTATAAATTAGTATGAACACAAGAACACAAAATTTAATATTTAATAAAACAATTCATATATTGCTTCTATAAAGCACGAGGACATATTTTTTCGTATATCTACCAAAATAGCTTTGCTACATTCACAATATAATTTTATTTTTGAATGATCAATTATACTTAAGGCTTCTTGGCAAAGAACGGATTAATTCCCCTGTCCTTTAACCCTAAATTGGGCAACGGTTTGTGTATTTCATAGAGAAGCCAGATGGATGTTATCATTTAGATTTGTGGGAGAACTACGACCAAATAAGATCAATCAGGCAATGAGCGTAACATATCACGTGTCCAAGGTTTTGCTCCCCAAAGGCTAAGACAAGTCCTTGCCTCCCATGTGCTCTAATAATCCAATCGCTGTGGTTCTAAACCGTGTGATGGGGATTTGATGCTCCTCTGGGGCGCCACACAGGCTTAACGGGTATCCTAAGACCCACTGACGATGTAATTAACGGATGTTCCTGTCTAGGGGATTGGTGGCAAACTGCTAACTTCTCCACCGTAACCTCAGCTAATGGATCTTGCATGGGTTTGAAATAAAACATAGATAATTAATGAAATGTTATTATTAGCATAATACAATCAATTTTAAGATGTTAGTAGTGAAAAAACAGTTGACTATCCATCACTTGTCCCTTGTTATAATTTCTAAAGTATAGTTGTTTTAATAATTCTTTATTACTCATAAGATTATAAATAGTTGTTTACAAATAAAGATTAGTAATCTGGAGTGCAAATCCCTATTCAAATGCTTTCCAAATTAGGATAAAACTGGAACCATAACAGGCTGGAATGCAAGTTCTGCTAGGCCTCTCTAAGTGATATGCCAAAGCAAAATGCATCTTCCATTCAATTCAGAATCTTAATTACAGAATGTTAAAGATAGATCGTAACGTACAAAACATTTCTCATCGGTGCTTCATAAAATTCTATTTTAATGTAGTTATGTTTAGGTCATATATATATATATATATATATATATGCATTAATAATAACATGAAGGACTTTAGAATTAGAAAGAATATGATTTAATTATTGAACTATAATGTATTCAACTATTCATTTTAAATTTAGATATTGATATAATGTAATTAGGCAAATATTTTGCTCTTCTTTTTGATAAATACACGATTTCTTTAATTATTTAGCATATCTATGCCTGCTGAAGGAACACTGAACGGCCGCAATATCATGACATATAAATTATAATGTTTTAAACAAATCATGAGTTAATAAATTAAAAAGCCAGTAATGAAGATCTTTTTGTTTCCTTTCTGGCATATAGAAATAAGAAACATTAACTTTCCTGAGGATAGTATAACATCAACCGAAATGAAAATCAAATGCGCTCGGGTATAAGTTGGATACGGTAAAATTCGAAGGAGCAGAAGAAAGAGAAAAACACAGTCTCTGGCCTAAAAAGCTGAAGCTCAAGGATACAATTTACATAAATAAAGAATAAGGACTAAAATAAATAACAAAGAAACAGAACACACGGAAGAAGAGCAGAAGAGGAGAGCCATGTCATGCATACAACTTAATAGTATGAGAGGCTTGAAGAACAAAAGGTATCCTGCCTCTCCATCAACTTCTTGTGAAGGTTTAAGTTATCATGAAAATTCACTGTACAAGCAATTTGTCTGGCTACAATGCTATACTACACAGTTGCCACTACACTGTTGCATCATATCTGTCATATGAAGAGTGTCACATTACGAGTTACTACCATTTACCATTGTTTAACATTTGATAAAATATGATTTAACATTAACTATTGTATCCAGGGTTGCCAGATTTCACGACGTTTCCTTGTTTGGAATACAAAACAGGAATTTTGAGTCTTTAATTTTTTTTCTTTTTGTTTTTCAACGTTTTGGAACTGATTAGTTCAGGTTAAAGGTTTACCTGAACTATTAAAAATATCGCTTTCATCGTTCTGGGCGCTAGTTTCCCCACTAAACTGCAGAAGAAGATTCATACATAGATCTGTAGTGACTGCAAAAAAAGTATCAGTTATCATCATCAGCAGCAGAAGCAGCAGCTTTCAAGCTAGTTCTCGATGTCGCGGCTTCAAACCAGCGGAGGGCGATGAATTTTTTTTCGGGCGTAAAAATCCTTAGCACGGCTTCCTTCGGAAGGGAAGTAAAGCCGGTGGTCATGTGTCGTAGATTTACGGCACGTAGAAGAACCTCAAGCTTGATGAAGAGGCATCTGAGCAAAATTTC
The DNA here is from genome assembly GCA_030765065.1 of Deroplatys truncata. Lineage (NCBI taxonomy): Eukaryota > Metazoa > Arthropoda > Insecta > Mantodea > Mantidae > Deroplatys > Deroplatys truncata. The sequence continues at coordinate 157,399,170 of CM060978.1, forward strand.
TGATCTTTCACGCCCAACATAGAATGGGATGCTAAGAACCATAACAGTTAAAGAGTGTCCATAAACAAATATAAAACCAGCTTCCAAGGCATGGGTATTATCCCGTTCTTACTCCAACGAATTCCTGATCTCCCTGTTTTGTGTTTGGACTTTCTTGTTCTTTTGAGTTCTGATTGTTCATGTGCTGTTATAATTTTAGGTAGCCTTTCTTCTTCCACTTGTTTCTAGTTTGATATACGATCTCTTATACTATTCGACTTTAAATTTAAAAAAGTCTTAGCAGCCAAATTAATGGAGAGAAAATCCCAATTTTAAATATGCATAAACCACAAACGCTATAGTACTTTGAGTGTTCTATTTTCCAGATCTTTTATATTGCTAGATTAACGTATTTTTGAATGTTCCACTTTTTCATCTGTGGTGCTTACAATATTATTTTATATGCAATTACTTCAATAATGAGGCGTTGAACAACTTCAATAAAAACGTTGATAATTCTGGATTTGATAATTTTTTCCTCCATCATTTAAAAACCATTTTCATCTTAATTTTATACATCATCAATAATTGCTCTACTAATGCGTGTAAAATAATTTTATAAGCACAAAACATAAATTTTTGAAAAATGATTGCTGTTTTAAAAAATTATAAATCCAATAAAATTAAAACATCTTGAAAAGTGCCACAACACGTGAACTGTAATACATTTTTATTACTGTTTATTAAAAAGTACTATTTATTCTGCATTAAATTGACTGCTAGAATTTTTTAAAGTGGAGGCGATTACTTTCTAGAGTCACCGTAGGTGACTCCTGCCTCTTTTATTCGTATTTTGACAAAAACATAAGGTTGTGATAGAGCTTTGTAAATTCTCAGCAAGAAATGAGACACAGTCAAAGCAGGTCTAAAAATACTGAGTACAATTCATATTATGCTGTATGGCGGCACTTGTCTAGCCGCTGAACCAAAAATTTAATCCGCCTGGTACTTCTGCAGACGTGTATCATTAGTGTGTCAGAGAAGTTGCCTACAAGCAAGGTGTTCGACGTCGAATGACCGTGTAAGGCTGTAAGCCTCGTAGTTATCATCGTTAGCGTAACATTACATCGAGAGGGGTAGTTTCAAACCTAGCTATTTCCACTTTGATATTAACTTTTGGTACTGGGCTAACCTTGACATTGAATTCCAGAACTAACATACCACTTCCCTTCAAACATAGTAAAATCCATGTTATTTCTGTTAATAAAAACAGGCTGTCATTATCAAACCTTGCAGTCTCCACTATTTCATTGCTTTGAAATAGTTAAGAATCAACTTTGTATTCTTATTTTTTCTTTAAATATTATATATATTTATGTTTGCTTCAGCTGCGGCAGTATTAACTTGTAGAAATATGTATTTCTTAACAGGGCGTGATGCGGCTAAAGAATGTAGGCTTACACAAATTATGATTTTTACTTCACTCCATTTATTAATCCTTCACACGATTAAATAACACTTCACTGATATAGAGATCTGTGAGATTACTTATTAATTGCACTTTTAAACACGTCAACTTTATAATATTCTGGCGTAATGAATTTTCGTCTCACACTGGATACGTACGCGTCTAGCGTCCGGTTAGGAACACTGTTTACAACTGACTTCTACCGCCTGAATTTGCAAATTTCATCTATTTCAAGTCTCTGATTGGCTAATCTTACTCCAATAGAATATCTTTATTTAACTTTTAGCCTTTCTATTTGTTGATTGTCTATTTATAAACTGTTTTAAAAATATTACATTACACTATTACATATTACATATTACATTATTGTTTTCAAGAATTACTATTAACACTAAATATTAAACTTTTTGATTCATTATTGCCTCAAGGTTAGTTCATTGTTACCTCATTGTTAGCAACTTTCGACCTATATTCTCACAGCTCCTACATTAGTAAATTACGTAACACATTCACATAACATTATTAAACATGTACATAATAATATAAACATAATACAATGACTGTTACATAAATTTTATGTTTTTTATACACACTGCTTTAAGGTGAGCTGTTATTAAATTTATATATTGTATAATTAGACTGAAGTCATTTAAGTGTTAAAAAATACTGCCTCAGCTTCAAACTTGGCAATCTCCGAATCGACCAATCATAGCTGGAAATGGCGGCCACCCAGCATGCACAGCGCTACTTTGTTAATGAGTATAATGTACTGTTAGGTAGTGTTTTGAAAATTTTACGTCCAGTAATATGAATAATTAAGTAGAGTTTAATTTTTACTTTCTCTACTACGTATAGTAAGTAGGGGAAGTATTGTATTCCACCCAAAAATTCGATACCGAGATTTCACCGGAAATACATGTTTTGAGACCCCCTGAATCCAAAAAAAGCATTTTTGGAAACATGTCCGTGTGTGTGTCTGTCTGTGTGTGTGTGTGTGTGTATGACTGTGAACAGCATAACTCAGAAACGAACAGTCGGATAAACACCAAACTTGGTATTTAGGTTCAGTATCTTCCAAGGATGCGACACGAAGGTTTTCAAGAAAACACCCCAGATTACCCTTTACATGGAAAATTTTTCGAAAATTTTAATTTTCTCAAAAATGGCTCCAACGATTTAGATTAAAATATCATATTTAAGATATTTGTATGACAAATAAAATGTATATCTTGAATTTCCTGGAAATATCTCCAAATGTATTCTTCATTGTGAACGACTTTTGCATAACTGGTGAACCATAACAGATAGACAAAATTTTACTACACAAAAAATGTAGATCGCGTTAAAATACACAATTTATATCATATACAGTTTTTTTGTTGAGTGAACCATTTTCGAGATATTACTTGTTATTCCCTTAAATTTTTCAATAATTTTCTCAAATGGGAATTCGTTATTCATTTTTTTTGTCTTGGATATGCAAAGAGTATTAATCTGTGGGAAAGGGAATGGTGCTGCACCTAGCAACCAGCTATTAAGAGAGATGTATGTGCTTAAAGGCTACTGTTTTTCTATATTGCCCTTGTAAATATATATTCCCCTTACATCTACAAGAAAATTAGCAATAAGATAGACTCTGTAAATGTTTATCTCGATTAACATGAAGTAGTTGGAGAATAAGCGTTTGTATAAATAGTTTGTACAAGAGTAGAGAAAGTCATGTGAGTGTAACACATCAGATTTTTACGTATAAAATGAGTGGAAACTAAAGTTCAACAGTTTCTTCGGTTTCACCAGCAAAAGCCAGGTAACGGATAAGACAACAGGACAAATGAAAAACATATGTTGCCAAATAACAGAGGTTAGTAACTAATACTTTAATGATCTCATTACTTCATGCATCCTGTTATAATGACTCCATGTAAACCCATTTCTTTAGACTTATGCCTTATTGTTTCCAAGGTATGCGCTAAAGCGTCTACCGGAGTACCCGAAGTGCAAACACAATACAAAGGCTCTGTAGTGTGCCAAGTTCAGGATGTCCGAAATAATGATGTTTCATAAGATGTTTTATGCTTTTAACAAGAAAATTGTCCAAGATAATTTTATTGAGAAATATTGCTAGGCCAAAAAATAAAAAGCATAAATGTAAGTAACATGAAGCCAAATACTTAGTTAAACGCAAAGGAACTGAATACCTGCCAGTGTGCCAAGACATATTAACAAACTTCAAATAACCCGATAAAGGGTGGAGTATGTTGCCAAACAATTTGGCGTTTCTGGATTATCCCCTGTAGAAAGAAAAGGTGGAAATAGAAAGAAGACAAGGTTCATGGAGCGTAGGAATACCTTCATTAGGTTCCTTTCATCTCTTACGTGTTGGAATCCCATTATTGCGGAGCTTCAACTGTGCGCACGTACCTGTCATCCACTATAAACATTATAAACTCTATAAATGTACACTGCTCAAGCCACGCATGCTCTAATTGTAAATAATTCCTTTTTAGGAACATATTCCCGTTAAAGTTCAACCTGGTTTTGGCGTACTAAGAGCAGATCACTGCTCAGCATGTATATCACTAAGAGAGCAGGTAAGGAAAGAAACTGATCCTAAAAATAAATTTGATCTAATAAATTTTATTGATACTTTCTTTTGATATGCAGAAACATTTGGTGCTGCCTAAAGTGTCAGATCAGCAGGCTTATTACACTAGACAACTATACCCGCATAATGTTACAGTAGTCGAAGGGACATCTAGAGCTCCTTTGACATCTAGTAACCGTTTCAGTTGCATTTGGACTGAAGATCAGTTCCCCAAAGGAGCGAATCAGGTCTCCTCTGCTCTATATCATTGCTTACAGAATACAAATTCATCAGGATTTACTAAGGTCAGGTTAGTATCAGACGGGTGTTCTTGGAAAAACAAAAATATAATTCTTCTATGTAAATGAAGCGGTCGCTGACAGCACCAGATAATATATCTGTACTTAAACTTTACCTTCCTGTTAGGGGACACTCCTTCATTCCTCCCGATAGGGTAAAAATTTCTGAAAAGTATTCAAACGGCATGAAGTGATATCCAATCCCATCTAGAAATAATGAGAAACTGTACTACCTTGTTTAAATCAGCACAGAACTATCAAATGTTAGACTGTCAAAACAGGATCCTGGCATTTTCAGATCTCCACTTCAAAACGAATAGTTATGAAGCGTCAGAGAAACAATCGGAAAGAAACAGTTCTACAAGAGTGACATAAGTTGTTGGAAATGCATCACTAACAGAAAGGGTTCCGTTGCTGACATAAACACCGAGGTATCATCCCACTAGGTAATTGTGACATCAGCAAAAATGAAAGACGTTGAAAACCTATTAAGCACACACTATGGAGAGCAAGCGCGAAGAACTACAGTACTTCAAAGAGGTGTTATCAAGAGCAGAAGAGTCATCACCTGCAGTTTCTACAGAACATAATGATCCATTGTGTGAACAAGTAGCACAAAAAGACAGAACTTTGCGCATTTAAAGAGGGAGAGCGAAAACATGATAAATAAGGATTATTAATTTGATTACTTGAAAGTTCCCTTTATCTTTCATCATACATACAAATAAAACAAATACTCTAGAATATATGTAAACTGTGGAAGTCTTTGTACTATTTTAACAATATAAACAAAACTGATTAAAATAATATCCTGGATTAAAACAATGTTTTTTTATTTCTCATTACATCAAAATTAGTAATTTCCCTATTCTCTTACATCAAACTCAACAAACTCATGTTATTATTTCAAAGTCAGTAATCTCCATATTTTAACTGCATATTACATTATGCAACCAGTGTTACTATAAAAGAAGATCAGAAAATGGACTCTGAAGTTTAATTTTTGTTCATCTAACATTAATTTCAGCTAGGTAAAAACTAGAAAATATAAAAACTTCAAACAAATCCAACAGGTGAACGAGAAACTTTATGACGTTCTTTGAACAAGAAGACGACTTCCAGTTCGATAATTTACATAAACATGCTTGCATAACTATCTACTCCAGCCAAGTTTTATGAGAAGGTATACTGATATGCATAAAAATGGTCCATAATGGAACGTAGGTGAATTATGATGGTAATGACAAATGTAACTCCATCCTCTTCCAGCGTAAGCTACTCTGTTGCTCGAACATAATTTCTAGCCGCTGAACTAGTAGAGTATTTTATCCAAAATATGACAACAGCACCAGACTGCCAAAGATTAACATTACACGCTATAAGTTCTCACATTCAGAGCACAGTTAAGGCAATGATTCTTTGAATTTAGGCGCAAAAATAAAATATAAAATAATAAGAAAGCTAGAAATGAACACGAAAAACCTTGTCTTCGTTTCTATATCACTGATGAAAGTTCTCATATAAATGACGTATCTTTCGTTCAGTTTATCAACACACGCAAGTCATTCTTCACGCCTTCCTACAGAAGGATGAATTATGATTTGTATCGATCGTAGTGAAACTCTTATCATAGAGACTGTGCCCATATCCAAACCACCCCTTTACTTCACATCGACATCGTTCATTGTTTCGTTTTTGATTCTCTGGGTTGTTTTTCTGCCCAATCACATAGAGAACTGATATTGGCTGGGTGGAGTCAGAGGTCGCGATAACCTGAAGGCGGGTGTCATCCTCCGTGGTGTAGTGGTTGCCATGCTAGCCTCTAATTCCCAAGGTCGTGGGTTCAAACCTGGCAGAGGGCGATGGATTTTTTCGGGCGTAAAACACCTTAGCATGGCTTCCTTCGGAAAGGAAGTAAAGCCGGTGGTCCCGTGTCGTAGATTTACGGCACGTAAAAGAACCTCAAGCCTGAAAAAGAGGCCTCTGAGCAAAATTAGCTGTCTTTCACGCCTAATATAGAATGGAACGCTAAGAACCACAGCAGTTAAAGAGCTTACATAAAAAAACTGAAGGTGGAAACGGTAGAGAAAAACATTATTTCGATCTAGGGAAATGGGCCACGTTTTTGTGCACTTAGTATACATATTGAAAGATTGGATATTCTCTTGGTGGCGAAGTATTAAGGAATAATAAAGCTATGAATATAATGCGTATGTTTTCTTTGGTCCTCACTCATTATCTACATGTTTTGTATTATTGTAAAACATTGTGCGGCGGTGCATCCGAGAAGGGAAATAAAGTAATTGTTTAAAACTTATGCAAATCGTTAACCATACCTAATGTTAAGGCATTAATGTACAGATAAATCTTGGAAACCTTTAATGTTCACGTTAAACATTATTTCAATAAAAATGTGTCTAAACTATTCTTAGAATATTACCTGTAAGGAAGGGCCAGCAATGGGCACCTTGTTTTAATAGACACAGAAGAATAGTAATCTGTTGCTAATTCATTTTAAAGCTAAGGAGGTAATGAATAAGTCTCAGTTTTTACTTTTACTTTCCACAACCTGAAGTATAAGGAAAAACAAGAGGCGAGAATAAACATATTATTCACTTTACATTTATTCTAAAAAATCGGATGTGTTATATTCACATCTATTGTATAGCAATGTGTAACACACCTATCTAGAGAATTTAATATTGTATGTACTACTACTGTTTAAAATATTGCATTTTTATTATAATCATGTTCTGTATTCTAAAGTAGTTGCGATATGAGTTTAAAGTTGAAGCGACAATAAAGAATATATAATAGAAATAAAGATACCTTTCCTACCCCTATCGTTTATTAGTCGGTATACAAATTAACTCTTAGAAAGTTAAATTTTATCTACTTCATTTTAATAAAGATAAACATATGAAGAAATAGCGCGTTACACACTTCATTACAATACAAAGGGAATAATTATAGCCACAAGTTTAAGAACTGCACGCTATACGCTGGTCTTAAGATACCATACTCTTTCTATGCAATCGCGAGAAACAACTGAAAATCAACGGACTTGAAAAGAATGACAAAATATTGAACGAATCCAACCATTAATAAAGGATATCTCGGAAATAGCCAATGCCACAGAAAAAGTTAGTTGAAATAAATTGTGTATTTTAAAGAGATCTACACTTTAGCTTTACCAGCTAAATCAGATTATACAAAACTTCTTCCGAATGAAGAGGACTTGACAATATTTCAAGAAAATTCCACATATGAATTGTATTTGTCATGTAAATATCTTTAATATATGGTGTTTTAGTTCAAATCGTAAAAGCTATTTTTTAGAAAATGAAACATTTCGAAAAGGTGTCCGTGTAGAAATTAATTTGAAGTGGCGGGATTTTCTTGAAAATCTTCATGTCGCATCGTTGTAAGGTGCTGAGCCCAAATACCAAGTTTGGTATTTATTCGACTTTTCGTTTTTGAGTTATGCTGTTCGCACATACACACACACACGCACACGCACACGAATACGGACCTTTTCCTTAAAGTTTTTATTCAGGGGGCCTCAAAACATGTATTTCCTGTGGAACCACGATATCAAATTTTCTGGTGAATACTTTCTCTATCTACTACGTACGTAGTAGTGAAAGTAAAAAGGGTCATCGTGCACTGTGAGCTGCCCATAACACTATTTAAGCCTTATAGAAGTCGAGTTTCATTCAAAGGTAGGGTGGGAGTAGATTGTCTAACTCATATTCAGGAGGTTCCTAGTTCCAATCTCGGTTAGGGCGAGCTACCTGGATAAGATTCTTTTTCTGCGTGGTTTTCCTCCTTCTCAGCAAGTGAGTGTAGAGTAACTCTTAAGCTCTACGGAACCCAGGATTATTCGAGTACGATTTCACCCTAGCATTCACCCTTAGACGTTAAACTTGCATAATGAAGAATAAAAAAATAAAAGTTTTGTCGTTTCTTCATTAAAACAAAAACAAATCAAAATTCGCATAACTAACATTTAAAAGCAGGATCATTTTAGGATACAAACAAAAAATTTACTAAACTCTCAGCTCCACAAACTATCCTTATATGAAAATTTGTCCTTATTTTTATTTCTTTAAATCTCTCTTAACGATTTTTAGATAATTATAAGACGAATAAAACATATACCTTGAATTTGCTGTAAATAGCCCTGAAACCTTCTTCATTATGTGTGAAATTTGTATAGTATTGTATGTCTGGTAAAACTGTAAAGGATACACACATAATTACCAAAAGGAAAATGGAAATCTCCTTATCATATACCACTTATATAAAATAAACACGAGGTGACCTGAACCATTTCTGAGACTTTTGATATTAATTTATAAGTATATTAATTCATGCTTTTTAGTGCTAGTTCACTATTATTTTATTCTTCAAGAGGTCGCATAATGAGCATGTACTATCACAGTCTATATTATAGCGACCTGCTTTTTAACATTTTGATTTTTGCCTAAGCCTACTGTATATCTCCAACAAAATGTGTAATGAACTTTTTTTCTACAAACATTTATCTTCATTGGCATTGAATACAGAAAAAATAAGTTGTGTAATTAATCTATAGAACATATGAACATAAAATATAGTGGCCAAAGAGAAGGTTGAAGGCGTAAGGCATCAGAGGTTTGGAGTAATTGTCTTCTTCCAATTCAATTACCGTTTCCAAGAATCCCCAAGCGAAATACAATTAAGTTATATTCTGCGAATATTGATATGCAATATCGACATTCATTAGGGAAAACGTAAGAGAGTAGTATGGTGCTAACGTTATCGCCAGGGTTCCTTTTATAGCTAGCCGTATTTATATAATGAGGTTCATCGCTTCAGGTCATGGAGAATCGACTGCAATACACTGGGGACATCTTACGTGGTAGAAGTAACTGTAAGGTGCCACATAAACATAAAATAGAACCGCGTAAACTTCTGACCTCTATCTCCGCAATAACTACTCTTAGTGACCTTTATCTCATAGCCAAACTCTGTTTAACATATCTTTTCTGTGCATACGAAGATGGAATTTTGTTAAAACAGAGAAACATACTTCAAGCAGTGAAACAAATTGAATACAAATATTTTAGTGCTCATTTATTACCTTAGCTCAGATTAATTTGAACCATTCGTGGATCATTGATATGAAATGAGTATGTGATCAAATCACGGCTAAAGAAAATTTGCTGCAAGCGATAAACGGACGCAATATTCCGTTTTTATTCATTTACCGACCTTATAAAAGGGTTTGATTTTATGGATAGATATGTTATAGATTATTATGATTAAAGAGACAACATTCCTCTATCATCGAGACTAAAAGGGGCACGTATAAAATGTGTAGATAATAAATAACACAAACGGACAGAGGCAGAAGAAATCAAAGTCAATCACGGTATCAGGCAACGATGCAGTGTACCTCCAACTCAAAATTATCCTATTAATATATGGAAACAATAGAACAGTTTAGATGTGTGAACTTAGAAAATAAACATTTGTTTAGGCTAACAATATCATTAATGCAAAACAGAGAGGATAGTCCAGGATAGGATATCTCCTGTCAGGGATAACTCTGTGCGAGGAATTAAATTGCCTTTTAGTTTCCTATAATCATTAATGAGACCACCAGGAGATTGCTTAGGCCTGCCTTGCCAATATAATTCCATTGCATTATTATCAGTACCCACCGTCTGTGGTGCCGTTTGTAGTATGAACGGACTTTAACACAACTAAAAGTTATACGTAAACTAAAGTCATGTGTATTCCTCCTTTAGAGGTTTGTGGAAATTTCAGACAGGTATTTTCAAGCTGGTCGACGCCGCCCGACGAAGCGAAGCGAGAGAGATCGAAGAAACCGCCTCCCAAAATAAAAGTTTTGAAACGAAAGGCTAATGTTTTAGCATAATTTTTTTGTTTTTATATATTATATATACATATGTTTTTATCTGTCTAACCCTTCTGTAATTGAGGCAAAAGCCCTGCTAAAGGAATAAATAAATGAATAAAAATAGAATGTAATAGGTCATTTTGGAAGTGTGCCACTGACGCAATAATGCCGAACTTTAACTTACAGTGAAAGGTAACTGTGTGTGATCCGTTCTGTGACAATGACCATGATTTGTGTACACACTACAGGATAATAGATGTGCCTTTAGCACATTTGTTAGAAGTTTATGACCCTCGCTGCTAATTGTAATTTCATCTTTCTTAACTTTCCTAAATATAGCAGGTTATAATGGTGCTTTATGCTATTGAGCTCTGGATTCATTTGATGTTTAGCAGAACAAATAAACGAGTACAGAATTAGGGCATCATGGACGGGAGGCCCGCACTTCAGCTCAGGGCTTAGTGATGTATTTGAACAAGCACATTCGTGCAAATTGGCGCATTGATTCTCAAGTATGCTTAATACAGATATAGTCGAGTTGCTTCTGGAAAATGAAAATAAAAAGGGTTTTTCATTTAAATGTTTTAATACAAATAACGGATACTTATGAACTAACAAATATTATTATTATTATTATTATTATTATTATTATTATTATTATTATTACTGCAGTTACTACTATGTTAGAATTAATTTCAATAATATTTTTAAAAGGGTCACGAGAGGAAAGCGCTTGTTACAATAAATAAAGCGAAATATTTGCTTATTATGTAAACAGAAAGCATGATTAGCAATTTAGTTTTGTAACTAATTATTTACTTCTTCGTTGTAAAGTTGAGTGGATAAATTCTTATAATTATGTATACAAATAATATACATGCAAAAAGTAATGAAACGCTAATTTGATTTAGTATTAGATGTGATATTTATCATCAATACCTTTATATTTTTACTACTCGCCATGTATAAAAGCTATCCCATAGATTTCCTCTATCTGTTTATTGCTATGAGACCAAGAATTTTGTTTTATTGCGCACAACGATGAAGAAGAAAGAAATGTTTCTTTCGAATATATTTTTACAAGAATAAATGTGTAAAGCTGTGTGTATTATGATTCAATTGTCATGTTCAACAATAATTTACGTATTACCTTCATTCTATTAAAATTAAAATTGCTCTCTTCTCAGTATGATGCCGATGTAGTATACGTACAACAGGACGGCACTGTTGTTCCTTGATTCCTTCCTTCTTTTCCTTCTGGACATAATGCAGTTTCAAGGATAGGCATGAGTAAGCAAGCACCATCCTTATGCACCATAGAGCAAAGGGTTGATACTCCTGTCGTATAGTAGTTTATACGTAAATACCCACTCAAATACCATTAGATTAATACTCAGTTGACAAGAGTGGTCAGATAGACTCCAGATACATACTTGTGTATTGGCAGACAGTCAGTGTAAAAATCGATGTCAGAAATATACCTAATGTTTCACTTTGCCAAATTGAAAGAAAGTTTCCAGGTATTAACACAAATCTATAAAGTGCCAGCTCTTACCTTCACTTGTAGTAGATGCTAACACAACATAGCACTAGACTATCCAAAAGTCGACTAACAAGACGGTCATAAGGACCTTTTGCTTCCTCACAAAAACAAAAGAAGCGAATGACGTCAACTCGTTCAGGCTATGTACACTCAGAACACTGGGCTGGTAAATAAAACTCAAATGTACGGAACAGAGAAAAACAACGCAGTTCGTTACCAATGGAATAACCTACACCAAATATATAAAGAGATATATGGTTATATACATGTACAGAATGCTTTATGATACTATGTAATATACGCTGCTCATTTTTTTAACATTGAACAGCTTTCTCTTGCTGGCTGAGCATAATGCAAATATAAAACTCGTATATGCGAGTAATAAAATCTTTAAATTAATCAATTAGGGTTTTAAGATAATATACATGGGCTAGTTCATCTTCACTGTATCATCAGCAGAATCAATAACAACCACAATAATAATAATAATAATAATAATAATAATAATAATAATAATAATAATAATAATAATAATAATAATAATAATAAGGTTTATGCCTATTGGCCTGTTCTGACTTCAAAGTATGTCGAACTTATCCAACCATCTCTTCAATAGAAGTTGCTTTTTTGAGAACTCGAAGGTCTTCCATCCTTAAAACGTGTTCATAATAGATGTTTTGATAGTTTTATTTTATTATTAAGCCTGAATACATTTAATGCCTTCTTATTGTCGTTGTTCTTCTGTGCATTTTTTAATTGTCTGCCACCTCATCTCTGTAGACTTTATTTGTTGGACTAGTTTTCAGCCTATTTCTTTGAATATTGAATATTCAGGTTCTTCACGTCACTGTGATAATTGATTTAGTATCTAAGAAGCAAGAGGAAAGCACCACACTTTAAAGTTATATCTCTTACACTTATTTTAAAAATTATTCCATAAATTTTGACGAGATATTTTTTATGCTGTTACTTTCTACGTAATTTGATTATGCAATTCATATTTTCTACGATTTTAAGATGTCAGGGTATTTGAACAGATCAAAAGTACAACCTGTCTCCATTCTAGGACTTTCAACGAAATTACGTTTCTAAACGGTAAATGAAGAGAGTTCAACGTCGACAAAGATCCCAAATAACGCTATGTAGATTCCAACTATATATAACGTGCACTAAACGGAGTACAGACAACTCATAGTTCAACTACGAGACACATCTTACCAGATATGAAAATCCTTCCGCCTAACCTCGACCAACATAGCTAGCTACCATTTTTATGCATAAAATTACACCATGCACTACCACAGCTCAATTTTATTTACTCTAACCCTACTCTACCCCGTAATTAAGTCAAAGAAAGCATTGCACTTAACACAAAAGTGCATCATCTCCATTCAAGGATGGTGAGAGCCACTCCGGTTTCACTGATCGAGTCATTCTTTAAGGTGTCTTCCAACGTCTCTATAGGCTTCAAGTCAATTATTTGATAAAATGATGAGTCGAAATGATATTAAAATCCTTCCGTTACATCAAGATGGTTAAAAATGGACGATCGTTTCGAGGTTATCAAGACATCATCAGCGGTTGAAAGACGATGAAATCACGCTCCAAAACACAGGAAATGTATACCCAAGTAGTCGACTGGTAGGTGGTAGTTTGCGTAACTGCTGAAGGTGAACCTGAAGGCTTCTGTACTGACCTCTCTTGTTGTGTAGTGGAACTTGAAGTAATGGGCTCCATATTGGTCTAATGTCTTCTGTGATTGAACCAGAAGACGGGTGACGTCATCCAACGGCGGAATTTCAAAGTTTAAAACTTGTGAATTATTTTTAATAATGAATATTTTTTCCCAAGCATCCAGCATTGATGAATTATTTATTGGTTTTAACAGTTCAATATCTTGACCAATTTCATGTTGCTTGTTCCAAAAATGGTGTGGCACAGCTGATTTATCAGTTTGTTTTAGTTTTATATTTCTTTGATGTTCTTTTAGACGGATTAGGAGATTACGTTTTGTTTCTTCCAATGTAAAACTCATCACAATGATCACATTTTATTTTATAAATATCAGAAAGAGTGTTCTTATCTTTGATGTTGACATTCAGCTTATTTAGCAAATTGTTGATACTGAATCTATTTTGTGGAGCTAACTTTATTCTATATGTCTTAAAACGTTTTTAAATTTCTTGAATAATTTAGGGTGATAAGTCCACTTTTAAACACTGGTGGCTGTTCTTTGATGTTGTTAAGAGTACTGATCTCTTGAAATTGTTTTTTTATATTTATAACGTTTAACCGTATTATTAATCAACTTGAGATCAAAGCCATTCTTTAAAGCTGTCTGTTGAACGTGTTTAATTTCTTTCCAATATTCTTGTTTAGACAATGGTAAGCTGACAAGTCTATGAATCAGGCTATGAAAAACAGCATGTTGATGTTGTGCAGGATTACAAAAATTATCCTTAATGTAATTGTCAACATAGGTAGGTTTTCTATATATACCATATTCTAACTGATTATTAATTCTTTATATTTGTATATCCAAGAAAGGAAGACAACTATTTTCTTCTGTTTCCATAGTAAACTTAATAGAGGTATCTTGATTATTCAATAGATCCAAAGCTGTGTCAATTTGTGACTTAGAGACAATAGCTAGTATGTCGTCCACATATCTGATCCAAAACTTGAATAAGTGTGGGCAAGTGCTAGTAACTTTTGTCTCCAATGAACTCGTGTATAAATCTGCTAATAAAGGAGATAACGGATCACCCATAGCCAAACCATGTGTCTGTTGGTAAATTTCAGTGTCAAAAGTAAAAAGGTTTTGATTTATGCAGATTTTTTAGTTTTACAGTAGATACATTGGTAAAGAGTGAAGCATCAAAGGAAACTAAGGCGTCATCACCAGATAGTGAAACTCTCTTCAATTTTGTAGTAACCTCTAAAGAATTTTTTATACCTAAGTTCTGAAATTTTGGACAGGAATTAAATTTTTTTACAAGCCATTTTGCTAATAAATAATGAGGAGAATCTATGTTGTTAATAATAGGTCTTATGTTATTGATTTCTTTGTGGATTTTAGGTAAGCAATGTAGGGTTATTAACCTTGAGTAATTTGTTCTTGGGCACTGGGACCAGCAGACTGTTAGAGAGAGCTTTTTGCCATCTTTTACACATTTATTAAGAGAATTTTTCTGTATTATTTTATAATCTTCTGAATTTAGCAAGTTTATTACTATGTTGTGATATTCAGCGTTGTCTAAAATTACTATCTTATTGCCTTTATTCTGCTTTAATGTAGGCCAAATGTTTTTTCTTAAGCTCTTTAACAAGTTTTAAGCGAGAGCTGTTATAATATGATGGTTGTAATTCTTTTACTATGGGAGCACATTTATTTTTTATTAAGGTTTTATGAAATTCTGGTAATCCATTAGTGGTTGTAAGTATATCAGCTATGTAATCATCTGGTTTTTTTGAAAAATCAATGCAAGCTTTTCGACCATAATTGAGCAGTTGCAGTTGTTTCTCAGAAAAAGTATAACTGGATTGTTTACTACATTTATATCTGGTTTTGATCTTGAAAAATAACTACACCTAGTATGATTCATGTTAATTTCTCCGAGTTTGAATAATTTCTTTTTTTAAAATGAAAGTCTTTTTTGCATGACCTTTGTAATTTTCTGTACATTAAAGATTGAAAATTCGTCCATAGTATATGGCCAAGTAACTTTGGAATGATTAGGTGTTATTGGTAAAAGTGTAAGCCTATGAAATTTAACTTGTTTTTCCGCCTTTTTCTGTGCTTGGTTACGTATGTTGTCTTTAACTATCTTTCTTGCAAAAATTGAGCGACATATTTCAAACATAAATTCAGAAATTGAATATCTGCAGCCACATGGCTTATTTTAATTTGTAAATTAACAAACAGTTTTAATTTTGCAGTTAAAGCATGAAGGTTTTCATTAGAATCTATTAACGGACCAAGTGTAAGTTACGTCAAAATAATTGTTATAGGAATAAAATCCATGAAAGTCCCTAGGCTTGCTTGCCGCATGTTTTATCTTTGTAGCACAGTGAAGAGCCAATTGATAAAATTAAGAGTCGAAATATAATTAAAAGCCTTCACTGACATCAAGATGGTTAAAAGATGGACGATCGTTTCGAGGTTATCAAGACATCATCAGCGGTTGAAAGACGACTGAATCACGCTCCAAAAACTCAGGAAATGTATTCCCAAGTAGTTGACTGGTAGGACCTCAGGTGGTAGTTTGCGTAACTGCTGAAGGTGAACCTGAACCTGAATCATTTGACCATAGTGCCCCATTTGCTACAAAGATAAATCATAATTATTTGTTTCAGCAATCGAGTTCCGTTCATATTTTTCAGGTGAAGTTTCCAGTTATTCCATAGGTAATTCCATGTTGTATCTTTTAGTGGACTAAAATTCTATATTAATATTTCCTCGAAGTATAAGACTTCGAATCTTCCTGGAATCCAAAGTAGCATTATTAAAAAACTTTCCTTTTGTGTTTCAGTTATGAACACATATTAGTACACGATACTTAAATTGCCAATATCTACAAATTTAAACTAATTTAGTTGATATATTTATCACAGGTTTACTCAGAACAATTAAACAAATTAATTTTCTTCCTCCAATCTAGCTAACTTTTCAAGAAAATAGTGTATGAAAAATGAAAATAAAGTCGTACGTAAAATGCCCCACGTGACGGAAATTTAAAAATTTCAAACTTTTGAATGTTTTATATTTTTTTATTAAAGTAGTGCATTACAAAAAGAGATTACATTTTGTAAAACATTTAAACTTTTCATGGAAGAAGTAATACAGTATGTAATAGTTTTAGTATTCTAAAAACCAATGAAGTGTTTCATCAATAAAATTCTAAATTGAAAGCTATGCTTGATAAACAGAAAAGCCTCCTTAGATCTTTTGATCCACTTTCAGTACTGAAAATTAGAAAGCAACTGAACAAAAATTGCAACACGAGAATAATTTTGAAATTGGAGGAGCATAAGAAAACAAATTTGTGAGAAAATCTAGTATTAAAAGATCGTTATTTGAACACACATGCGCGTATGGACTTTAATTTGTTTTTTGGAATTTACATGACCAGATCGGCAAAACCACAATCGCATTCTTATTCAACAAAGTTTTGCTTTTTTGTATAACAATTCTAAAAAAATATATTTTATTGACCTTTTTTCTAAAATCGCTTACCCTTAAAGGTGCACATGTAAGATTTTCAGAAAAGCTTCCACCCCAAATAAAGCTTTACATGGTCTCTAAAACTGACAGATGAATTTTTGGCGAATATACTTGAAGTTGTTTTAATTTTCATTAAACTTTATGTAACTGGTAAATCATAAAAAATAGACAAAAAAGTCGCATTGGTAAACTCACATAACATTAATAAACACTATCAAAACTCTGTTGGCATTTACCATGCTTGAAATATTCCCCGTTATCTGAATTTTCTAATACGTTAAGCAGTATCTTAAAAGTTATAGGTAGGCGTTTTTATATCCCCTATCTCATGGAAAGAATATATAATATTAAGTTTGATATATAAAACATTTGAATATGTATGAATCTACTGTATGTCCATATATCTGCACAAAATGTGTATTTAATACGTTTCTGCCAAATTCTTTCGATTAACAAGCAGATAGAAAGAAACGCTTTGTATGAATAACTTTGGAAAAAATTTGATGTTATACGTTCACACGACTTTCTCTATCATTTATCATTTATTAATGAGTATACAAACTATTCTTACTAAAGCTTATTATTCTGTACACTACATTTTAATGGAGGTAAACCTTTGCAGATATATGTAGCTGCATTACACATTTCGTTATAGATACAAAGAGAACAGCGACAGTCAAATGTTTAAGAAATGAACCTATACGCTGTCCTTCAAATTCCACGCTGTTTCTATGCAATCGCGAGAAACAACTGAATGCTAAAAGGACTTTTAAGAATAATCAAGAAATGGACAATTCGAACCATTTATAACGGATATCTCAGAAATGGCTTATAAAACAACAAAACTTATTATAAATATATTGTATGTTTTAAAGATATCTATCCACATTTTTGTGTAGCACACTTTCTCCATCGCCTAACGTTTATCAGTTATACAAGATTATATAGAATTGCTTCAGAATGAAGAGAACTTCAAAGGTTATTCCTAGAATATTCAATTTGTGATGGGATGTGTTTAATTTGTGATGTAAATATCTTTAATATATGGTATTTTAAACAAAATCGTTAGGGCCATTTTTTTAGCAAATCAAGATTTTCGAAAAATGTTCCATGCAAACGGTAGTTGGGGGTGAGAGTGTTTTCTTGAAAATCACGGTCCCATCTTTGGAAGATACTAAACTTAAATAACCAAGTTTGGCATTTATCCGACTTTTCGTTTTTGAGTTATACTGTTCACAGACACAAACAGACACACACACATATACTGACCTTTCTCTAAAAATGCTTTTTTGGACTCTGGGGACCTCAAAACATATATTTCCGGTAAAGTCATAAAGTCATCTACTATGTACGTGGTAGAGAAAGTAAAAATTGAAAGTAAACGACAGTAAGTAGAGAAAGTCATGTGGTACTAACGCGTTTTATTTATCTCGAAGAGATAAAATATATTTCATTGTTAGTCAAAAACTATCGTAGCAGTGGCTTTAAGTAAACAGTACAGTACGCTACGGTGAAGGTGAAAGCGGGAAATAAATGAAGGTCGCTGCACCAGTAATTTCTCTTCGCTGGGCAGCTTACAAACTGGAAGGGGACTTAGGTTGTAGTTATCTTATAAAGAAGAATTTTACATCCAGGTTGTTCCATAAGAAGCATATTACCTTAGATAAAGCTATTTTCTTATTTGTGATTCGGGCACGGGCCGCGTCGTTTTTTACACTTGTTTGCCGCATTTATAAAACAGAGATTAATGATTTGTTTAAGGATAGATATATTTAAATAAACCAATAAATAAAAAAAATTGGCATATCATACAATTAAATTGACTGTCAAAAATTATGAACTTTCAAGCAATCGGTTTTTTAGAGCCTCTTATACAGGGCGAATCACCTAAAACTTGCACCGCAAATATTTCGGAAATGGAAAGTGCTATTGATGTGTAGTTTTCACAGCATTGATTGGTATTCAAGGGACTCGTACATTTAGCCATAAACAAATTTTAATAATACTGAGAAAGTGTATTTTTGAGCAAATACAATTTTTAAATGGAACAATGCCTAGTTTCATGAATAAAGGTACGGTAAATTGGAATGGCAATGCTCTTTGTTGCAAGATTCTAGTGCAAGTGGTTTACGAGAAATCGTAATTCGAAAAGTTTCCACCCCGACAACTGTTTTTCCTTGTCAAGCTGCTTAGTTGCTAGGTACGATGTTGTTATGTTTGTTTGTATCGTGTTTTCTGTTCATTGATTGCATTGCGACTTTCTGGTCAGTTAGTTTGTGACAGTTCAAGCAGTAAGTCGTGAGTGGAAGATGGGGTTTACTAATGCAGAAAAAGCCGACATGCTCATGGTGTATGGAGAGTGTAGGAAGAATGCAATTCGTTCCTGTACAGTGTAAGCGGAAGCGTATCCGAATAGACGTCAACCATCTCGGCAATTATTTATCAACCTCTTCAATTAATTACGTGAGAGTGGTACTATAACATCTAGAAAATGTAACAGAAACAAACAAGTGACTGAAGAAGAGGCAGAAATGAATGTTTTGGCTGCCTTTGCAGTAGATCCGCAAATTAGTTCCCGCACAATCGCACATGGAAGTGGCATAAGTCAGGCAAGTGTACTGCGCATTCTCCAACGACATAGGTTCCATCCCTATCAAATCTCTCCCCATCAAGAGCTGCATGGAAACGATTTTGAGAATCGTGTTAACTTTTTGTACATAGGCATTAAGACATGATACTCCAGATTCATCATGTATCATGTTTAGTGATGAGGCAACATTTACTAATCATGGCCAGGTAAACCGCAGAAACATGCACTATTGGTCTGTTGATAATCCCGTTGACTTCACCAGATGGAACGTCAGCATCCATGGAGTTTAAACGTGTGGTGTGCGAGAGTGAACCATCAGCTCATAGGCCCTATGATCATAGAAGGAACAATGAACTCGCACAAGTATCGCAGCCTCCTGACAGACCATCTGCCACAGATGCTAGAAGACGTTCCTTTGCAGACTAGAAGGAACCTGTGGTACCAACATGATGGCTGTTCAGCACATCGTGCACGAAGTACTACAGCTTGTCTTAACGGATTGTTTCCAAATCGTTGGATTGGACGAAGGGGACCTGTACCTTGGCCGGGCCGTTCACCGGATCTAACCCCTTTAGACTTTTTTCTGTGGGGAAGGCTGAAAGACACTGTCTACAAGGATGTACCAACTACACCGGGCGATATGAAATGACGTATTACTGCTGCCTGCTCTGAAATTTCCGTTGAGATGCTAGAACGTGTCAGCAGCCTTTCCATAGTATTCTGGAAGCGTGTATTGAAGCTCCCGGTGGTCATTTTGAACACCACCTTTGAAGGGCTATGTTCTCTTTACTTGTAAGAATCCACAGAAGTATTGTAATTCCCTTTTGTTTTTCTTTAGTTTGTCATAGGTTGTACAAGTGTCGGTGCGTAAAAGTTTCAAAATAAGATTCCTCGTAAACCATTTGCACTAGAATCTTGCAACAAACGCCACTGACATAATTTGCACTTCCTTTATTCTGTTGATTTAACTAGGCATTGTTCCGTTTAAAGAAATTTTATGTTTGCTCAAAGTACACTTTCTCATTATTTTTAAAATCTGTTTATCGGCTAAACGTACGAGCCGCTGACTACCAATCAATGCTCTGAAAACTGCACATCAATAGCACTTTCCATTTCCGACATATTTGCGGTACAAGGTTTAGGTGATTCACCCTGTATAGAGGTGCTCCATCAATATTAACCTTGTACTGCCACTCTTTGCACGAATGTGGTCTTAGATGCTAAAGGCTTTAATTTCCGTGGCTTTGTTTTGTGCGAATGTAAATATTACAATGAAAAATATTTCTACAAATTTCAATAAATTTTCTTCTAATTTTGTAGGATCTCCATTTTCTTAGTAACACTATGTTGAGATATTGGCTTTATATTCGTCTTCGCGCAGCAATTATACTTAAAATTTACCAAGTGAGTTGGCTCCGCGGTAACGTGTGAGCCTTACATTTAGTTCCCACCTACCACTCACTCTGACCAGGGGTTGTTGGTAGCTTTCTCTGGTCGGTAAGGCGAATGCTAGGATGGTTTCTCTTCCATCATGATTTCCTTTCTCTCACTTCGCTTTCATTCAGTTTCCTTCTCATGTTTCAGATGTAGTTTCAGCTTTTTTCGGTGTGTGGCGGTGGCGGACAGTTTGCACAAATGCTTGCCTTAAGGAAAGAGTGGACCCCGTGGACCCCCCAAAAGGCTGCCTGGTTATTACAAGGGTCGTTCCCCGCCTCTCTGTGCAACTGCACTAGTAACTTAGAAAATGCGTGTCTCGTACCGGGGTGCCCCCCTCATTTCTATAATCCATACCTCTCTATGCCTATTACCTGTTTAAAGCTGTATAGGTATTTTTTTCTTGTTTTAAAACCATAATTGATCACCCGATTATATGATAAACAATAAGCATGTTTCTTAATTTCTCCTCGGAAATAAGTGTAATTATCACAGTTACTACAAATTTCAGCGACAGAACTTGGTATTGAACTTCAAGAATTAAATTTAAGAATTATTTCACATTATCATGATATTTAGTGTCACTAAATAGTTTCCAGAAACCATCATCTATCAGTTTCATCCATTTTAATTCATTTCTTCTATAATAAATAAGTAAAGTTCTGCTTTGTTGCTAGAACAAGGAATTATTTGAATTATTTTTTAAATGTCAAATTTTTTCTGTATTTTAATACAATCTATTTTAAATATAAGGCCGCAAAATTATTTTTAGCATAGCATCCATTATAACTTAATTAATAATTTCAGCCTAGCAGCAGCAGTGTTTCGCATACAGTGTAATGCAAACGTTCATTGATGTGTTTGCTCAATCATTATTAGCGTTTGCATATTCACAATTAATTTAAAATAAAAAATAATGCATTTCAGTGTATTTTAATTGGAAAACAAGAGCAATATCATTAAATTTTAGGTAAAGCTGAAAAGTATTTTCTCACATCCTTTCTCTTAAACAACAATGTTGTATTGAAGATAAGACGGAATTATAGGCTGTACGACTTTTCACATAATTACTACACTCTTTCCCTCCTGAACATGTGTAACTTTAAGGGCAGGCCTCTCCTCTGTAGACTGTACACCATCATTCCCCCACTTGATGGCCAAATTCCTATTGTGTGAACGGAAGTGTGAGTGGAAGTTATGAACATTTGACTGACATACTACATTAGCAAAGTGTGCATATAGTTATATAACAAAGGATAGAAGCAGCGTATGAAAGAATACCAAACGAACAGAACGAGAAATAACGGGTCTGGAAGGAGCAAAAGCGTCTAATCCATGCCGTATATGATGATGATAATAATAATTGTGGTGGTGATATTTCAGAAGCTATTAAATAAACTGGCACAACGCCCTAGCTGGTCAAGGCCCACCACACGGCTGCTGCAATCTCTATCTCCGTTTACACAGGACCTCATGGGCAGAGTGCAATAATGGAGTGGAGTTTAGTCAGCATTATGCCTCCCCCAGTTCCTTTGGTGTGATTACGGAGACCGTAGGCGATGTTTTCTATTATGTGCTTAAGTGGCAAAGTCTTATGAGGCTATGTGCGCCGCCCCTCTCAGCAGCAGAGGAATCCGCAGCGCAATGGAAGCGGCTCAGAACATGTTAAGGTATAAGAATGTCAGAGTCTACATGCTAAGAATAGGGCCTTTCAGTCACAATTTCTTTCTTTTTCAAATTCGTTTTCAACTACTAATCATATCAGTGTTGAAATAGGCAGCGTCCAATAACAACCAATAAAACAATAAATGTATAAAATATATACTAACATTAAAACAAGTTATATGTTGTTTTTTACATAACTTCATAAAGAATATAAAGACTTTGGCCGTTAACCTATTTTTGCTTATTTATCATATCTTGTTTTTATGCATTGCATCTTTTTAAATGTTATACTTTTTTCAATACATACAATTATTTCATACCTATGTGTATATATGTGTGACCTCTCAAATTTTATGTACGTGACGACGAATTTTCTCCGCCAATCCACGCTGTCGAGTCAGCCAGCGGCAGGACCGAGGAAAAGCAACAAAACATCATGCTTTGTACATATAAATATAGGATTTGATAGGAACGCGTATTTCTTACAGAATATTTCTCCTTTTGCTTCTAAGCTACTAATAGTATCCTGTGGATGCAGCCAAGTTATTTATAATGATAGTTTTGGAGCCATAATCATTCTAATTTGCTTTGGATACATAGGTTTCAACGTCAAAAACTTGTTAGCGTTGGAAGTATGAAACCTGAACGTAGAACATAATATGGAGATTTTTCTCAATGTATTTTAGCTTACCCATTTTCAGTACACCGTTCAGAACCAGCATACTTATTACTTTTTCCTTTCATCCCTTGATCTATTCCATGAAGTATAATTATAGAATATTGTACGTGTAGCGCTCCCATGACTCCGTCTATAATATCCCCCACTGCACAAATATCTTTGCCACTGTCACTCCCTTCTGATAACCTTGACCTTTACTATCATCAAATATTTGGCGTGAAGGGATGAAGCTCACAGTTACAAGCGACGCACAAAGTGGTTCGATCAGCGGATGATCTCCGCATCGATTTGCATGACGACTTATACTGATGTGCTGTCGCAGATAAGTGACAATCCAGAACAGCACAAAGAAGGATGCTCAATTATTATATAACAAATATATAGCATTTCACATATTCACAGTGGGTTCAATGCCATTTGTTCATGTTTTCGAAAACTGGGGAATTCTTCATTATGCTCATTAAGGCCTCAGTTGTGAAAAAAATGACAGTTTAAGTCTTTGTGCACTCTTATTAATTGAAATATCCTCTTTAATTTGATATATATTTTATCACTGTAGGCGCAATATCTATATTTTAAATATATATTTAAAAATTGTCTGCATCTTCCATTTTGCATTGTGCATTCTGAACCACTTCAGAGAAAATAATCATCGCTCCTACACACTTTGGAGTAGAAATCTAAACATTACTCCATCTTATAGGGGAACGTTTGCTCCACTGTAAAGAATGGAGGCTCTTGTGTGATCAAGGCTACTTTAAAGATGTATGCGAGTTTATTTTCTATATTTTTTGCTTTGAACAGCTGTTCATGTAAATCACATTTTATGACATACATTTTCCATTTTCTCAACCTCGTTTTAAGACAGTTAAATTAAATGTGAGATGAAAAAAACAAACATTTGCTGATAAACGATGGCATAATTCATAAAATAATTCCATCTTCATTAATAAATAAACATGTTTGGATGAAATTAGGCGTTTCAATCTGTCTTAAATAGTTTCCGAGATAACGGGTCATGAATTTAGCAACTTAATATTAGCGGGATAGGACTTTTAGTCTCTTCTTAAAAGGCTTAACAACAAGCATTCCCATCAATACTGACATATTACATTCCTGCAATTTCGAACCGCAAATTAAAGCATTGAGAATCGCAGCGGCTAAGTGGCATTTTTCAGAGCTGGAGTAATGTGGAATATAATTTAACAAAGCACATGAGCTAGAAAAGAACAACATATACATAATTATAGTAAACCCATACGCAGGTCAGGGAAAACAACAGCAATCCAGAATTTCCGGATAAAACAATAATAAATTGATACATTTCAGATTAACAGTGCATTCGGTCGATTGGACTCTAAATTCAATTATCAATTTAGCTGCCAACTTCAGTTTGTGTTGCTGTTCATGACCCATCATGCGTTAAATTTTGGGCAGATCAACCGCGTAAATGAATGTAGACAGTGAAATGAGGTGCAACTTTTGTTACAGAAATAAGACAAGCTATAGCTTCCTATAAAACAATTCTTTACGGCAAATAAGACTATCTACTACTTCAAGAAGTACAATCAAAATATAACGGATGCATGGGTATTTTCTTTATCACTTATTTCTGGTAGAGGGAGTAGTGTATTTGACATAAAAATCAAACTTGTTATTTAAGTTCAGCAAGTTCCAAAGATGTGACAAGATTTTCAAGAAAACAGCCCCACCCCAAACTACATGGAAAATTGTTTCTTATTTTTTATTTGCACTAAAATGGCTCTAGCCATTTTGATTAAAATATAATATGTTTAACATATTTAATCAATAATAAAATGCATGCATTGAATTTTCTACTAATTACCTGTGAACTTCTCTTCAATTGAATGAATTTTGTATAATTTTGTATACTACTGATAAATCACAAGTAATAGACGAACATTTACTGGATAAGGTCTCGCTTAAGACTTGCAATTTAGGTGCAACATAATTATTTGTGTGTTTGATGGAGTCATAGCACAGTGGTTTCGTTTCCATCTCTAGTACTGAGGGATGCTGTGGGTGTTTAAGTCGGAATTCACCTTTGACTTGCTTATGTGAAGAATCTTCAAGACCTAACGTGGTTCGTAGTCCACGGTAAAAACTGTAGGTCCTCTCATTCCACCTCCATCCTCACCATCACCCTAGCATCGAAGGCAACAGATTATGTCCTCTGGATGCCTCTACCTAAGAAATGGATCCAGTCATCACTTGGTGGAATGAGGTATCCCCCGAAGGTCATAGATCATATGGGGAGCGTTATAAATGAGAAAATTATTTCTGATATTAAAAATTTTCGAGATACTCATTGCTATTTTTGTTAGTTATCCAACAGTTTTTACATTTTCTTGAAATTCTCAGGCACAATTAATTTTTTTTCATGATGCTATGCAGAGAGTATGCAATTTCGAAACCAGCATATACCATGCCGTTTTTTTAGAACTAAATTAATATGAAATAGAAAAATAAACTTCTCTGCAAAATATTTTGCAAAAGAGAAAAATAAGCGATAGTGGATGGCGAAAGTTATGTAAATGAAACACACCAAGTTTGTTATATTTATTCCATCCTAAATGGAAAATGGACGCGGTATTAAAAATATTAATAAATAATAATAATAATAATAATAATAATAACCATAATAGCTATCCTTCAATACAATTGTGAATTAAACAAATAATAAATCGTTTATTGGCTTTTATATTATTTCACTTAATTAAAAAATCTTAAAACTTGTGCCCGAAGCTATAGCTCGTGATTAATTTATTCATGCCAACTAGAATAATTTATTTTGGGAATTTTTCTTTAACTGACATCTCATTAAATAACAGATTTTTCTCTCTAGGTCTTAGTGAGCGTATTGGTGGACAATTGCAACGTTTTGGAAGACCGTTGCGGAAGAAGCGATAAAAAGACATTTTGTACGAAGTCCATTCCAGAAATAATCCACACATATTCCTCGTCTCCCATACAATTATCTAGCATTTATCAATTCCAGTCGTAGTGTTTGTGACTCATACAATACCGTTTTTCAACTAACAATCAATGCAATGTACAAAACATATCACAATTTTCTGATTCCAGACTGTTGATCTGTGACAATAGAGTCCGAAGATTATACGAGAATACATTCTCATTCCGTAACGACAAATAAATGCAACATAGTTTTCCCTATTTGTACTTCTATTTTCTCAAATTATTTCAGTGATTAAATTTCAGAACCTAATGTTTTGTAAATTGCTGTTGTATTAAACACCTGCAGTATGGTTGTCTCTGCCCAGTGTTGCTACAGCGAACGCAGCAAGGAAAGGAGAATGATACAAAAACAGTTTGGTTGTACCAATAATATTTCCGAAAACATGTTTGTAAATATGATCATAAAATTTAAGAATTGAGAGCTTTTATGGATGTATACTTGTGTCGCATCGTTCCCAGTCAGTATGGAAATACGTATATTTATGTGTAAAAACACGGAATGGGTAAAATTCGAATGCTCTCGAAGCCAAGTTTTTGCATCTAGTGTATTACCGTTGCTACCTCGAAGCAGCGATCGAACCAGTGATCAGGCACCAGTAATGTGTGGAATGGCCTTTAAAGCATGTGACCTTGGTTACCTGTCAGTGTGCAGTACATGTGGCTGACGGCGCAATACCCGCAGATCAATACAGGTAAAGTATTCTCGTAAAAAGTAACTTCCATCTTTATACCCTCATTTCTTTCAGCAGGATTATGTCCACATGAAGGTCAGCGGTTTCAAAAGCGCACGACACGTCTGTCACAGTCCATACCGTTAACAGTAGTGTACCATAAACTTTCCTGTCTCTGGAAGCTTTACGATAATAGTGCCTCCCTTTTGCCCATTTGCCAACTATTTCTAACCTATCGCTCTTCATCATGTAAATTTGTTTAACTCATGGCGCCATTTATTCTTGCAACACTGTTTGACCCTGGGAAGTTACTCCCCTATTTTCTCTATATTTAGGAGCACGTAAAACATTCAAGAAAGTAAAATATCTGATGTAATGCATTCACACGACTGAATGTACCAATCACAAATTCACATGTATCCATTACACACATATTATAATATTCCTACAAAAAGTAATCATTTTATCCATCTTATGTTACATAAAAACTCTCCCAATGATATTTCACAAGGTATAAACGAATAATTATTATATATCCTGAGTGATATTACTCCTTTTCGTTTGGTGCACACTGAACAGGGCACATAAAGGAAAGCAATAGCACATTCACTGTTTTGTTCAAATTTGGCCTTTGAGCGACAATTCTGATAATTCCTCAACAAGTTATCACAGACACTGATGAGTCTATTTTAATGTTCTTGTATCATATGTTCCTTGGAATGCTTCAAGTAATGGTAATTTCATTTACTCGTCTTTTATTTTTGTTGAGTGTACAACCAAAACTACAGGTATTTATAAAACTTATTTTCATAAAGCGGAAAGTTTTCTGTAAATTTTGGGTTTCATAAACACATATAAACAAAAGTAGAGTTTTTCATGTGACAGAGTTTAAGATATTCATCCATTGTTAAGCTTGAGACTACAATGATCGTCTGCAACTCACCTTTTTTAACTAACAGAAGCCACAGTTATTACGTACCATATTGTTAAGCGAGGAGTAAATGTTGTGGACATTTTCCTATTTCGCATATTGTTTGTTATCATTTGAGGCAGTACTTTTGGTACCTCATTAATTAATACCAATTAATTTAATAATGAATATAATATTTAATCACCTCTAATAATATATGATATCAGCAATATATTTCCTTACGTATGCATGTCTGTTAATATTATTGTAAGTGATAGTGTATAAATAAATGTATTTTTGGTAGAAAATGATGGTGCCATAAAATGTGAAGAGTGTTGTTATTTCAGTGCAGGGAGAGCTGTTTTCTACAAGTAGGTAGAGAAATATACAATAGCTTGGTCTAGTTCTATTGTGCATAGCATGCAGAGTGTGGTTGTTGGAAATTTCCTTTAAACGGTTGATAGCAGACAACATTTAGAACGTATATCATGTAAATTCTAGCAGTGAATGGTAAGAGTTTTAACTGTTTAACCCGAACAACAAGCAACCAATGAAATTTAAATAAACAGATTTAAATATTTTCATAAGGTGGTACTTGAGAATAGCTTCACCACGCGTACGAGTTGCTAGTTTACCGTCAAGATGTAAAGACGTGTTTTGTTGTATGTTGAGTATGTAGTGTTATACTTCTGCGTTCATAATGTGAACTTCACAACAAATTCAGCACGCTCAGGTTAAGTAACAATATCTACGTTTTTAGTTCCATTTATACATCGCCTTTAACTACATTGGTCTTATCGGCAGCCTTTCCTTTGGAACTTATTGCCTATTGGCGATGTTGTTAACTCGTGCAACTCATGTCGTTGGGTTTCTTGCACTTTGCTTTTTAACCATTAGATCATACACACATTCAGTCTCTCATTCATACTTCCAGACTCTGGGGAGGATAAGGAATAAACTTGACTAGAGAAGAATTCCCACCCCCAGCCGTGAATCGAACCCAGGACCGCTAACACAACAGTGCTCTACCGACTGAGCTACATTGTCTGAACAGGAGATTTTTATTACAACAGCTATACGGGAACAAATAAATTCATGAGAAGTTTAACTCCCCCACTTGTGTTATTATTCTGAACTGTGTAGCATATATTCATACAAGTTCCTTCTACTACTACGCCTTGATGAAGAGATACTTATTCGACCATGACACATACCAGAGCTAAGCCACGGCAAGAGAAACAACATCTACAAGAAAGAATCTACATTAACGTAAGTAATTAAATATTTACGATATCAGTTATATGTGCTCAAGATTCAGTTTACAACGCGCCCAGATAACTAAGAAAAAATGTACAATCGTATAGTTTTTTTTTATTTTTTTTATTTTGAAGGTTTATAGTCGCTTTAACACATTAGTCATATCGCAACTTCACAACTTTTAAAATACATATTTAACAATAAAACAATGAGATTATTTAACATATTGACAGTTTTGAACCATTACAATGTACTAGTGTAAAATTGTGACACTATGATTAATCAAATTGATTGAACATTATATACTTTTATATAAATTTATGTTTTTAAATAATTCAACTATCTTAGGGTACATCGAATAGTTGAGTGCTGTTTATCAACCTTTGGGTATCTGATAGTATTGTCTCCATGATCGTATTGTGGACATTCCACGATTATGTGCTTCGTCATTAACAGTATGTAACACTGGTGGCAGGTGGGTGGTTGGTTGGTCCTTTGAAAGAAGATAACTGTGCGTGATCTTGGTATGGCCCATGATCTTGTCTGGAAAGAGGAAGATGATTCGAAAAACTCGATGTTAATTCACGGAGTTTGCTTCTCGTGGAGTCAAACCATCCTGTCTTCCACTGTTGGTAAAGCTTCCTTTTAATGGTTGAGATAACATCATGGGCAGGTGTAGTTATAGTTGGGTCACTTAGTGGATGTCTAGTGGCTTCTTTTGCTGCCTGATCGGCCAATACGTTGTTTTGTATCCCAATGTGAGATGGAATCCGTACTAAAGACACTGGCTTTCCTTGCTTATTGGCTCTATGAAGTAGTGATTGAATTTCTTGTGTAAGAATATGGGTTGATGACGGATTGTTTATTGCAAGTAGTGCACTGTTAGAATCCGAGTATGTAACAAATAACCTTGAGTATCGAGTATTCAAGACATAAATCACAGATTGTTTAATTGCAAACAGTTCACTTGAGAAGATGGTATAAACATCAGGAAGTCTGAATAACATAGTGTAGTTGGATAAACAACATCACAAGCATTTCTATCATTACACTTTGATCCATATGTGTAAATTGCTGTATGTTTTCCATATCTGTCATGTAATTAATTAAATAGTTGGCGATGAACTGAAGAATGTGTGTATTCTTTGGAGATGATGCTCAGTTCTAAATTTATTTTAGGTGAAGTGATTGTCCGGGGCGGAATAGCAAGAGAGAGGTTTGTTTGTGACAATGTGTCTAATGTTGAGTTCTTAGAGATTTTTGGAGACACTCAGATATTAGGGTATTATTAATGATCTTTTGACGGTTTCTTTAGATCTGTTATCAAATATATACTTTTTCATTCGAGAATAGGGCATCGTTGCTATCTTCAGGGCATATGTTAAAGCCAATTGTTTTCTTCTAGCTTCAAGTGGAGGTTCATTTGTTTCTATTCGTACACTAGCTGCCGGGCTGGTACAAAAAGCCCCAAGTGTTGGAAGTGCTGTGGTTTGTATTGAATCCAATATTTGGAGAGAAGAAGGTCTTGCAGAATTGTAAACAGTAGCACCATAATCCAATTTTGCTCTAATAAAGACTTTTTAGGTGTTTAAAAGCACATGATAATCCGCTCCCCAAACTTTGGCCGCTAGGATTTTCATAACTTTTGACCCCTTGCAACAGTCATCTTTGAGACATTTAAGATGAGGTATCCAGTTTAATTTGCTATCAAAGGTTATCCCCAGGATCTTGATTTTCTTGAGTAGTTCAAGGTTTGGGTTGTCAATATACAGTTTTGAGTCTGTATCATTACGCCTTCTTTTAGAGAAGCAAATACATCTGGATTTAGTCTTTGAAAGCTTATATCCTCTAATTTCTGCCCACTACTGAATCTTTAAAATTGTTTCTTGCAGTAGTTGTTGAATTATATCAATGTTTTTCCTGTACAAGATAAAATAAGATCGTCTGCAAAAATACATGCTTTAACAGCTGATGATATGTTAGAAACAATGTCATTTATGGCTATTATAAACAATGTTACGCCGATAACTGATCCTTGAGGTACTCCTTTATTTACTGTGAATTTCTTTGATAGAACCCCATTTACTCCGATTTAATTTGTCAATCCTGAAGAAATTGGTTAATAACTATAGCACAAAATTTCCTGAAACACATCTCTTTAGAACGTTAACAATATAATCTTTTCGTACCATGTCGTATGCTTTTTCAATATTACACTAACTACTACACAGTATTGCTTGTTAATAAAAGCATTCTGAATTTCAGATTCTATACATATGAGATTGTCTGAAGTTGAATGTGCTACCCTAAATCCACTTTGTACGCTGTTAAAGAATTTTATGTTTTCAGGATACCATCCTAATCTCTTATTAACTATCTTTTCTAGTAGTTTACACATAGTGTTAGAGCAATTGGACGAACTTTCTGTAGTGAATTTATCTTTTTATGGTTATTGTGAATCACAGAGAAAGAAATAAGATAGCTGTTAATGTTGTACCTGCTGGCTATGTTCTATTTTATGAACTAGATGGCTTAGCGCTGTCTGAGGTTCCTGTTGGACCGGCCACTCTAACCTAGGGGTTTTTCGCGGTTTTCCGAAATCTGTAGGCAAATGCTGGGGTGGTTTCTGTAATTCCGCGAATTTACCTGTCCCTCATTTCTTGTCATTTCATTTCCTTGTCACATTTCAGGGTCAGAGGATCAGCCGCGGCCAGGCGTGAAATTTTCTTTCAATAATTGTTTGTCTGGCGTCCGGTATATGACGAACAATTTTGGTATAAGTTAAAGTAACTTAATCAGAGGATAATACCAGGCGATGAGTGGAAGTATGAAACGAATACTCTTTTTGGGCATCTAAAGAGTTGAAGCTGCCTAACATCCCTCTCAAGAGCTGAGAAAATAATCCTCAAATAACCTTAACCATACAGTTTAATCTCAGTCGAATTCTTGCGGGCCTATATCGTGAAAGGCAAGCGTAAATATTTTAGTGAATCGGAAGTTGTGGCAGTATTTTATATTACAACAATGTAAATGCCAGAGTGATTGTAGTGTAAATAAGCATTATTGTATGACAATGATTTGGGATGTTTGTTAATTATAAGCATTGTTAGGAAATAAGTTTACACGGCCTCACTGAAACTGACAATAGAAGCGGGTAACAATGAGCGAGGGGGTGAGTTGTTTATCAATTATAAGAGACAAGCAAATGACGTCAGATTAGCGCGCTTTTCTGTAGAAATGGAGGGAATATTTTCCCTAGAGCATATGTGTTCGTAATTTTGATTGGATATAAAAATAGACGCTAATGTTGGCGCGTTTTATTAACCAATAGCAGCTCTGTTATAATGTTTAAGCATATTAGGGTGATGGAGTATAAATTCCGTGCCAGAGACGGGTAACGCGCAGTTTGACAGAATAATTCACGAGGTAAACGTCGCTCAGTCCAACAGAATCATACAAAGGTTATACGTCGCACAGTTTAAGAGAATCGTTCACGCGTTATACGTCGCGCAATTCTACAGAATCTCTCGCGTCGTAGAGTTAGTTATAAATGTGAAATACGCGAATTAATAATGTACACCAAATAAGTGAATATAGTAGCATAAATATATAACAGTTTCAGTCGGGCGTGTATCAAGAATAATTATGTGAAATGAATAAAGTGTGACGGCAATAAAAGTGTAAAAACAAATTCTTTCATCAGTGTTATCTTTCAGTAATAAATCCTTTCCGTTTACACACCCTGTTTAAGAGATATGCTCGACTGCGCCGGAGGACAAGGAACCCAAATTTAAAAATAGCAATACAATAACAGGCGCTCATTAATAAGATAACACGAAGTTACTGCGACAAATTGGCTCCCATACGTGGGGCAGATAAACATGAAGCATCTTCCAACTACCAACAAATAGTATACTTCCAAGTACCACGGGTTCTATGATAACCAGATAAAGACAACAGAATGTGTCAACATTGGCTCATTTATATGAAAAATGAAATACGGACATTACTTGTTAACTATGGAAACTTGTGAACAGAAAAATCTTATCAGAAATCTTGCATTGTGTTATGTATGATTTCTCACAAAAATCAATAGCTAATAAGAATATATTTTTTGACTTCGTGCCCCAATTAGCGCAACATAAATAACTTAAGTTGTAAGAGAGATCCAACTTATGGTGTATACCCAGTTTTAGAATAATTAGTTCAGTCTTCCTTGTATAAAAAGGAAAAAAAAACACACGCACACGCACACGCACACAAACAAAAATATAATAAACCGTATATTATAAATCCTAATGCTATCAATATATTTAAACTTTAAATTTACTACAAAATTGTTACTGTTATATTCCTTAATGAACAGAATAACTGGGTCAACTACCTACATTATTTGTTCCTCGAAATAGCAAGCAGTAGCTACTACTACTTTTCACCCTTATTATAACAATGCCATGGGAGAAATTATGTAAATGTTGCCCAGAAAATCCATCGTGGAACTCAAACTCAGCAGCGAGTGAAATAAAGGCGAGAGGAAACGAGGTCGGTACTTCATCCCTCTATCAGAGTGGTGTGGAGGTGTTATATAGCTAAGGGACCAGCAATTAGCCCAATTATGTCGACAGAATGTATCGGCTAAGCATGACATTAACAGCAGCAATTTAATGAGCATTCTCAACGACCCAAGTGCCTTGTTGAAACAAGCTTTGCCTGGTGTAGCGAACTTTTTTGTCCTGTGCATGCAATATTCTTTGTATAGGTAAGCGGGGCAAGTTATGCAACGCCTCAGTAGATAGTTGGAGAACATTTCGTCTATACTTGTACAGCATAGTATCCCTTATTCATACTCTTTTGTTAAATATATATTGGATTCAAATTTATGTATAGTTTGCGAATATTCGGCATTAAGATGGGAGTTTAAATAAACTGAATATTTTTGTAAATAATCGCAGTAATTAAGATGCGAACTTCTTTCAGAGGTATTTTATGTTCAATAAGTAAGGAATGACTTTAATTTATCAGCACAATCTCTCTATTTTACTAGCTAAAACCTGTTCTATTCGTGCTTTTCCGTTGAACAACACGCCTATTCCTCACTTCTCTCTCTCTCTCTCTTTCTTAAGCTCTCCCTCGCTCGCTACGAGAGGATACTGCTGCCGTAGCGTCCGTGACCCGCATTCGGGAGATCCTGGGCACTATTCCCGTTTGGTCGACTCTAACCTTGGGTTTTTTCGTGGTTTTCCCTGCGTTAGGCAAATGTTGAGTTGGGTTATCACCTTACACGAATTTTCCTGTGGCATGTTTCAGGATCGTAGGACCCGGCGACATGGGTTAGTGCATTTTCTCCCTGAAGTGCCGTTGCCGGAGTCGCCTATCGGTTGCTCCGAAGGACTCTTCATGGTAGGTTCAGTGCCGGCGTCCAGATAGGTACGTTAGTGACCCCTGCCTTCTAGCCCGTGTCGCGTTCGATCTCTTCGCTATGTGGTTTCCTTCATCTCGCCCTTCCCTGATGGAGATAGCTGTAAGGCGCAATGGACCTGCCTGAGGCTAATGCGCTTGCTAATGCGCTTGCACTCTTTACCCTCTTCCGCTCCTTGCACTATCAGTTTGCTGCATATTTTCATCAGCACATATGTTTCTTCTTATTCTTATTTTTCTTCATGGAATTAGGCCATTTGTGGTCAAGGAAGAATATCTACATACCTTGTGCTGGGTCGTCCTCCATGGTGTAGTGGTCACCATGCTAGCCCCTAGTTACCGAGATCGCTGGTTCAAACCCGGCGGAGGGCGATGGGTTTTTTTTTTTTTTTTACTTCCCTTCCTTCGCAAGGGAAGTAAAGTTGGTCGTCCCGTGTCGTAGATTTACAGCAGTAAAAGAACCTCAAGCTTGGTAAAGAGGACCGAGCAAAGTTACCGGTATTTCACGCCCAAGTTAGAATGGGACGATAAGGGCCACAGCAGTTAAAGAGCGTTCATAAATAATTTTTAAAAAAATAAATAAACCTGGTGCTGGCAATGTAACACGATTTTCGCTAATTCATGTGTTCACATTCTTTAAATGTGTTAACACCAATTTGTTTCTAATTTTTGTTTACTGTTATGGTTCCGTGTAGTGTGACGGATGTAATTAGCGTTAGGAGATTTTAGTGAAACAAAGAAATTATTATTGAGAACGTAAAATATGCATGTAATTTCCCGAAGTATATGCCAGAAAAGAAGATCACTTGAACCCAAAGATAATGACTGAAGAATTGTTCTGAAAGGGTCTGACCCTGCGTTCCAGCAGTATATATTATATAACAGAGGAACTTTTGGCGTTGCTCTCTCACTCTTGAGCTCTTTGGCTTTTGAAAGCTCTTTGTGAGCATAATCTGTGCAAAGCCATGACTGTCAAGACCACAGTTCCGCCAAGATAATCCAGTAGGTATATGTAGCTAAATGTTTGTGTGTTTAATCTTTACTATAGATTTAATTTCTGTATTGTAGAGCAGGATAAATAATCTACAGTTATAGTAGTTTTAGTACAAGGGTTCTTGTTTATTGTCGCGCCTCTGGTTTTAGCAATTCTTGCACGAATGTTGGATATCCTTCCCGGCATCTTCCTCTTCCTTTTTCGGACCTTTCGGTCCCTTATAGCTATCCCTTTATGCTTGTACCTCTTGTGCAATTTTGGGCGCGTAAACATATAAATTCACTGATTTTCAAAGAATGATTTTTAAGTACGTATTGCTATCATTCTGATAAATATAGTTTCTTGCAAACAGTAAAAATCAGCTTCAGAAATCTAGGCACCGGAAACCTCTGGCACATTTATCTGATATTCTTGAAGGACAATTCAAATAAACTGCTAAATATTATGAAGAATTAGAATGAGAAATAATGATTATTGTAACCAAGGCATATTCTCAGAAGAAAACTGTGCAAATAATTCATAATGCCCTCAGAAAACACTAAAAATTGGCAGTTTCTTCACAGTGCATTTTCTTACCATAAAGTAAAAAACTTTGCTTACAAAGATGAAGAGGTCGAAGAGATCTTATTAGTTAACGATGAGAACAGGATTCAAGAATGTTTATTGGGTGAAAATTATTTCATTCTAAACACTGCTACGGTAATTAAGAAAATTAGTGACATTCATTGATACCTTTTAACAATTTTTATTCTACAGAAGGAAATAATTACTTTCCATAAACATCATTACAAAGCTCTATGGTGGTTAGGTTTTCAGAAAATGAGTTAAAGAGGAGATAACCCATTAATTTGGTGCACAAAATATAAAATAGCTAATGAGACAAAGTATGACCATCTTATTTTGACTGTAAATAAAAGTTCACCTATTTTCCTCATCCGACATATTCAGATATTTTGCTCAAACAACTCGCATGCTTCAACTTTCCTCCAAACATTCGTTCCTACGCATTCCAAATAAATAAATAAATTGCATTTTACTTATTTTTACATAAGAGAATGTGCCCTCTTCACAACTTTCTCTAACCCCCCCCCCCCATTTCCAACCTTTAAACTAAACTAGACAGGCTTTTCTCTTTGTGAGAGGGTAATCTCAAACTTAAGGTCTCCAAAGCACTGGGCCGCAGGGAAAGTGCTCGCGTGACTGTCCGTCCCGCCCCCACTACCAAAGAAGCGATCATCCAGCCGCTGGGACACCCAGCGTTGGCTCGGCAGCCATTTGTAATGGAGCTTTGCGCTACCGCCAAGTGCGAACCATGGTAACTGTGTTTTGCAATCAAAAGGGGATATTGTTGGTCGATTTAATGTCTCCTGGGACCACAATATGTGCTGAAGGTATTATGAGACGCTCAAAACGGGCGATTTCAAAACCGTAGAAGAGGAATATTGAGCAAAGTCGTATGCCTTCTCCGCGACAACGCATGTGCCCACGCTGTTTGTCAAGCAGCCACTTACATACAACAGTTTGGAAGGGATATCATCCACCCAGCCAATAGTTTGAACTTGATCCCAGTGACTGCCACTTGTATTCTAAGTTGAAAGAACATTAAAATGGGCATTGTATAAATACAGAAAAATAGTTGTCTGTTGAAAGAAGCATTAAATGTGTTTACAGAAAAACTGAAAAATGACATTTGAAGACTCACTTTTTTTTAAAAAAATAAAATGTACACAACAAAGTATAAAACTCCTGTTATAAGTGGAATTGAAATTATTCATTAAAATATCATTTTACCATGTTTTCGTAATGCTCCTAATAATACTCTCAGTATAATTGGTTAAAATTGCACTAAGTCCAAAATATTTTTCATTATAAACGTGGTTTTAAATAAAATTATTTTTGTGATAACAGTGTTTAGCAAAATGACATTTGCACTACAGTAGGTATGAAGAGATTTATAAAGCGCCAGTAACTATAAGATATGCCGTTTTTCCTTTCCCCTCAAAACGTATTATGCACGTCATGCTTTTTGATTCAGTGCTCCTTATTTGGCCGACGGGTGTTTCAGCGATTACGAGATGAAAGATGAGGTCCAACCCTTCAACGGTGTGGCGGCAAACTGGTAGACTAGGGCATAAAAAATTACCACAGCGCCTACAAAATGCATCTATCGTATTGGTGATACAATAGAAAAATACAGAAATGTTCAACTTTAAAATAATGCGGCAAATAAACGTTACTTTCTATTTATAAAAATAGGGAACTTACTTTTGGGATTACCCTCGTACTTGGCTACGTATTCCTATACACCCTTTTCTCTCTCATAATATTCTTTCGTAAACTTGAGTTGCAAATGTTGTGTACGACTTGCAATGCATAGATTTTGTTTATGCAATAATTATGCTTTGTTATTGTCTCACTCTTAGACTGTTTGTGCTGCTGCTAAAGCCTTCACCTGATTTTCTTACCGCAAAAAAGAACCCTCAACTTCGAAAAGCTGCGTCGTTCATTGCTTCTAATACCATCTGTCCCAGGGCTGCCTCTCTTGGGACTTGTAACATTGTTGTCCATCCGCGTTGTTGCAACCGTACTATGCGAGTTCCTTTGGGCGAGATCTTCTTATACCGCGTCTTTCAAGGAGCTGCTCTTCCAATGTTTTTGGCTTGTCTCATGGTTACATGCTCATTTCCATCTTGTGTATAGACTATCTCAGTTTGGAAAAAACTTCATGTTTTGTCTTTTCTATACACGAGCGTTAGCCTAATGTTAAGTGTAATGGCAGTTCTGCCTAGTTCTGCTCTATGGAAGAGCAATCAGCGTCTGTGAGGGAACTCGGATGCTTTCACGTGAATGCCTTTGCCGTTTCACAAAAGGTAGATGCGTTGATTAACGGTGGTATGCTCTCAGTGTAGTGCACGCTTCACACGCCTTGACAAAATACGTTGGGAAGTAAAGGGGTACTTGTCCATAAAGTGATCCGCACAAGAGCATCGAGGCGTTGTAAACAAGGAATGTAATTTTGTATCGTCCTTCTTATAAATGATTAAGCATAGAAGCAATTCTTCGAAGCCCTATAGAATAAGACAATCGAGGGGGAAATGAACTATGGGTAATAAAACTATAATATTGCTAAATGCTAACGCTCATCAAAAGGTCAACGAAGTTGGAGACAGCCCACCCATAAGCTAGCTACACTAGGTATTCATAAGGCTAATAAATATAATATTATAGATTCAGGTGTCCACTCTTTAGTAGCAGGCACTGTGAAACGAATGTCAACAAATTATAATATTGCGCAAGATGTATTGAAATTGTGCTGAAAAATGTATGAAAAATAAGAGAAAAGTAAAGTAGAGTAAGACTTTAAATCACCACTTTGTTCACTTAACACCGTACAAGTTTTACCGTCAGGAACCACATCTAATTCAGAAAATCTAGAATGACTTCCTATACATTACAGCACCTACGTTCCGATTTGAATTCAAGCTATCACATAGACTATGACATTTCAAACATCAATGATTCGATTCTTCTGCTTGATTTTGAGGTATGAATATCAAGACAATAAGGATATCAACACCTTTACTTACATTAAGAGTCGACAACTGCCTTCAGCCCCATTTTTACTTTCTCTACTACGTATAGTAAGTAGGAGAAGTGTCGCATTCCACCCAAAAACTGGATACCGAGATTTCACCAGAAATACATGATTTGAGGGACCCTGAATCCAAAACAATCTGATGCGTTATCTCACATGACTTTCTCTACTCTTGTACAAAAACGTATTCTCCATCTACTTCATGTTAATGGGTATAAACATTTGCAGAAGCTATCGTATTGCTAATTCTCCTCTAGGTGCAAGAGGATCATGGTAGGCTTTAACCGATAGTCAAATCTTTTAAGAGCTGGTTGCTATGTGAAGCATTACATTCTCTTTGTATGTCCAGTACATAAAAAAATAATAACGAATTCGCATTTGAGAAAAAGTATTGGAAAATTCAAACAAATAACAAGGAATATCTCGGAAATGGTTCACTCGACCCCCCCCCCAAATAAGTGTATGATATAATTGTGTGTTTTAATGAGATCCAAATTTTTGTGTAATTAAATTTTGTCTATCTCTTAAGTTTGCCAGTTATGTAAAATTCATTCAGAATAAAGAGGACTTTTGGGGACATTTCCAGAAAATGCAAGATATGCATTTAATTCTCATAAGAGTATCTTAAACATATGATATAATCAAAATCGTTAGCAATTTTTGAGAAAATCAAAATTTTCTAAATATGTTCCATGTAAAGGGTAATCTGGGGTGGGGGATTTTCTTGAAAACGTTAGTGACGCATCTTTGAGAGATACTGAACCTAAATATCAAGTTTGGCATTTATCTGACTTTTCGTTTCTGAGTTATGCTGTTCACAGACATACAGACACATGGATACACATGAACACAGACACACACCCGGACGTTTTTCTAAAAATGCCTCTTTTTGAATTCAGGAGGCCTCAAAATAAGTATTTCCGGTGAAATCTCTATATCGAATTTTTGGGTGGAATGCAATACTTCACCTGCTTACTATACGTAGTAGAGAAAGTAAAAAACCTGTGTTACATTCACATGACTTTCTCTACTCTTGTACAAACTATTTTTACAAACGCTTATTCTCCATTGAGGCAGTATTTTTAACACTTAAATGATATAAGTCTAATTATAACATATAAAATATAATAAGAGCCCGCCTTAAAGCAATATGTGTATAATATAATATATAAAATGTGTGTTACAGTCATTGTATTATGTTTATATTGTTATGTACATATATAAGAATGTTATGTGAATATATTACGTAATTTAACAATGTAGGAGCTGTGAGAATAGAAGCAAGCTGCTTTTCGTAGCAAACAGAATCATAAAGTAGAAGCCGAAAGTTGCTAGGAATGAGGTAACCTTGAGACAACAGTAAATTAGAAAGTTTAATAAAGGCTACTAATAATTCTTGGAGCAACAATAATTAATATTTAGAACAATTTATAAATAGCCAATCAAAAACCTTTAAGTTAAATAAAAGTATTCTATTGGAGTAGGTTTAGCTAATCAGAGACTTGAAATAGAAGAAATATGCAAATTCAAGCAGCAGACGCTACAAGATTGCGTACCAAGTCGGTACGGTAGTGTTCAGTGTGAGACATGAAAATTCATTGCGGTGAGAATAATAAAAAGTTTACCTGTTAAAAGTGAAAAAAACAATAATCTCACAGCTCTACATTAGGATATATCAGTGAGGTGTTATTTAATCGTGTGAAGGATTAATAAACAGCGTACAATACAATTATAATTTCTGTAAGCCTTGTTCTTTAGCCATACTAGCTCTGCTAAGATATACGTGTTTTGAAAATTACTACTGATTCAGCCGGGGCATACATATATAATATTTAAATAAACGCGGGGACGAATGCCACCGGAAAAATGAACGTAGGACGAACACCCCAAGAAAAATATATCCCGCAATACGTGGGGCAACAACAATTAAGCCCCTTCAAGTTCGGCACCCATACGTGGGGCTACACAAACAACTTCAAGTTTAGTTCTCCAACAGTGGGCTACAACGACTGCACTATCTACTTCATGTTAATCGAGATATCGAGATTTTAATCTTATTGCTAAATTTATTGTAGGTGTAAGGGGATCGTGGAAGGCTTTAA
Organism: Deroplatys truncata; assembly: GCA_030765065.1. Classification (NCBI taxonomy): domain Eukaryota; kingdom Metazoa; phylum Arthropoda; class Insecta; order Mantodea; family Mantidae; genus Deroplatys; species Deroplatys truncata. The sequence goes on from CM060978.1 coordinate 157,440,487, forward strand.
GCGATAGTCAAATCTTTTAAGAACTGGTTGCTATGTGGCGCATTCCATTCTCTTTGTATGCCCAGGACATAAAAAAATGAATAACGAATTCCCATTTGAGAAAAAGTATAACTATTGGAAAATTCAAACAAATAACAAGGAATATCTTGGAAATGGTTCATTCGACAAGAAAAGGTGTATACGACATAAATTGTATGTTTTAAGGAGATCTAATTTTTTGGTGTAGAAAAATGTTGTCTGTCTCTTGCGGTTTATCAGTTAAGGAAAAGCCATACAGAAAGAAGACTTTTGGGGACATTCCCAGAAAATTCAAAAAATATATTTTATTTGTCATGAAAACATCTTAAATATATTTTGCTTTAATCAAAATCGTTAGAGCCATTTTTGAGAAAGTCAAAATTTTCTAAATAAGTTCCATGTAAAGGGTATTCTAGGGTGGGGGATTTTCTTGAAAACCTTTGTGACGCATCTTTGAGAGATACTGACCTAAATATCAAGTTTGGTATTCATCCGACTTTTCGTATTTGAGTTATGGTGTTCAATTGCACACAAGACCCCACTGTAACACAACAGAACGCAACGCAACGCAACACACACACACCTTCTTCTAAAAACACTCTTTTTTGGATTCATGAGGCCTCAGAACATGTATTTCCAGTGAAATCTCGGTATCCATACTTACTATACGCAGTAGAGAAAATAAACAGCATTTTTAGAAAGAGGTTCGCGTGTGTGTCTGTGTGCCCTGAACAAAACCGAAACGAAAAAGTCGGATAAACGCCAAACTTTGTGTTGAGGTTCAGTATTTTTCAGAGCTGCAAAATGAAAATTTTCAAGACAATCCCCCTAACCCAGACTACCCTTTACATGGAGGATTCTACGAAATTTTTATTTTATCAAAAATGGCTCCACGTTTTTTTATTAAAGTATCATATATTTAAGATATTTTTATGACAAATGAAATGTATTTTTGAATTTTCTGGGAATGCCCCCAAAAGTCCTCTTCATTCTAAATGACTTTCGTATAACTGATAAACCGTAAGATATAGAAAGATTTTACTACAAAAATGTAGATCTCCGTAAAACACACAACTTATGTCATATACATTTTTCATGTGTGTGTGGAGTGAACCGTTTCCGAGATATTCCTTATTACTTCTTTGAATTTTCCAATATTAGTTTTTCTCAAATGGGAATTCCTTATGGGCTTTTTTTATGTTCCTGACATGCAAGAAGAATGGAATTCTCCACACATCAAGCAGCACTTAAAAAATTTGAGTATCACTTAAAGCCTACCATATTTCCCTTGCACCTACAAGAAAATTAGCAATAAGGTTAGCATCTCATATCTCGATTAGCATGAAGTAGATGGAGAATAAGCGTTTGTAAAAATAAGTTTCTTCAAGAGTAGAGAAAGTCACATGAGTGTAACACATCAGATTTTTTATAAAGGGCACAATCAAGATTAGTGAAACGAATTCGTTTGTCCATTTTGTAGGCAGATACCGAAACCTAACCTAGACAAAGAAGCTCCGAATGTGTAGAATTGTATCTGATATGATTGGACCATTAACACAGATGCTTTCGATACAGACTTTTCTACAGGAAAAGCAGGAAAATGTATCATTTAATGCACTGGAGGAGGATGTGACTTCGTGTTTCCTTACTTGACCTTAACACATCAGATTCCAGAGCTTTGAGTATAATTCTGGTTGCAAAGGCAAAATGATTTTCACAATACTTAAAAGCTTTTGAAAATCTATCAGGGATCCAGGATGCCACTTATCATTAGCCTATACCGAACAAGGATAATATTTAACACAAGTTATACAGGGATTCAAATAAAATGTTAAATAAAATTTAAATGTTCAGTACTGTGGTTTAAAAAGGTATTAAGCAAGGCACATGTTTCAAGATATAGATCATTTAGCTACTAGATAAGGAAATAGACATTTTCAAACAGTTTTAATCCTCCGTTCAACAGAAACTTGTGGCCAGAGCTTAAAGAAAGCAATGAATCTGGCAGTTCTCGGAGAGAAAAAGGTGTTTCTGATTTCCTACGTTGGTTTCAACACATATGATGGTACAACTGACTGGAAGAAGTACAAAAATGTTTTGACGAAAATACCTTTAAATAATGCAGTACAAATTTTCCCGTGTTCTAATAAATGGTTCTTCATGTGAGCGCCGCATAATACTTTCGTAACAACGTGATACACAATGTATTAATTTAATTACGTAAAAGTTTGCAAAATGTAATACGTGTACTGCATGTGAGCCAGCGTGGGTGTGTGATGACAAGTTAATACAAATGTACGAGATGAGGTGTTTTGAAAACTCCTCCTAAATGCCAATGGATAAACAAATGACTTCCAAGGATGGAAAGATGAACATAATAAGAGTTGTTCCAATCCAGTTTGCACTACCTGTTTAGTAATGATGCAATATTTTCTAATTAAAAAACTGAAATTATTCTCTCGATTGCAAACAAAAGTTCCCCAGCATTTAATGAAATCGTAGTGGATTTCATAGATGACACCCGAAACAAAAACTCTGGTACAGAACTACAATATGTTAAATGCAAAAGGACAAGAAGGATGACGTCATGTGTACTTCTGGCACATGACGTAAGTAAATAATCAGACACGTATATAATTATTAACTAAGAGAAGATAAAACAGAGATGCACATTGGAAAACTTTCAATGGGATTATTCTAGACTGTAACAGGAAAACCGCAACTGCAACGTTCCGCCATGATACCATCCAGCATTGCCTTGTAAAGTACTTTTAGTATTTATACCTTAAATACCTTATTTAAGGAATACCTTAAGGGGTGTTACAGAAAGATGGGGACGGTAAGCACAAATGCATATGCCAAACACCGTTCACGAACGGAGGAATTCAGACGGTGGGAAACAAGATGTAAAACAATGAACTCATGATAGAGACGCACACAACTTAAAGAAACAACTTCTAAATTATGAAACGAAATAACAAAATGGATTACATAAATAGTTTTACTAATAAGAGGTATTTATTCCTGAACTAGAGCATGTTTACATCATAACTTTGAAGATAAAAGACTGCAGATTAAGCTTCGTCTATGTTTAATAAAGCTCTACCTAATGAAATACCCTAAATAATGATTTATATGGGTAAACCCCCTAAGGATAGTACGGAGATAAGGCAAATTTAATATAAAGCACATATAAAAGTGCTCCGTCTCCCGTTTGAATGCAAATGCGATATTTCCGTTGTGTATTAATATAAGTTTCTGATCAAATTGGTCGTTAAAATTGAGTTGACCTACAGTACAACAATGAGCAATTTTATGAAATATAAATAATCGTTATTTGGCATTCTTCTGTCAGCATTTCAGTTTATTTCATCAGTTCATATACACGTTGCTGTTCGCATTCTGGAAAATGACTTTCTCGGTACAAGAAAGAATTCAAATTGTGGAAGCACGTGTGAAAACAGGTTCGGTTAACCAACGAGTCCGTGTCTTCTCTGCGGAACGAAATGTTTTCAAATATTTGTGGCCACTACGTTCCCCAGATCTAGCAACGTGTGCTTTTTTCCTGTGAAGATATTTGAAGAGCAGGACCTATGAAACAAATCCCAACACAATACGGGAACTGAAAGAGAACAGCTGAAGTTGCCGCCATCGATACTTAACGCCGTGTGTATCTGAATATGATTAGATGTGCATAGATATGTATTGAAGCTAAAGGAGGGCCACTTTCAACATATTCAATAAATGGCGAGTCCATTTCAGAATCCTGTATCACTGTTGTCTGTATTGACTCTATACTTACACGGGCCACTTTTATGCCAACTATCGATTATTCGTATTGCATAAAATTGTCCAATGATATCTATGCTCCTTTTATTATTCCTGCACCATAAACCTTTGCATTAATAGAGTAAGATAAGTCATTGGTTACTTTATCTAAATTTTGCAACGGTTATAATGTACTAGGAGTAGAGTAAGACTGCATCATCTGTCAGTATTTATTTCTGAGATGTAAAACACAACTTCACATGATATAATAGGAACATATTTCTATCCTGTTAGATTTGATACCTTAATCATACAAATGGAAAGAGAAGATGGGGTTCTAAGAGGAAGCAGCGAAGGGAATCACGATGTCACCGCTAATTACCCTCTCTAAATTCCTGAGCTAGATATAGGGCAGAATATGATGGATAATTTCAAATAGTAAATTACATTTGTTAGAAAAGACTTTTCTAAATATCCCTGGAACTTGACAGTTCTTCCCTCAGATCGTCTACATACTATATAGTAGAAACTTTTCTGGTTCCTGCCCTACGAGCACAGTAGCCACTCTAGCAAATTGGCTGCAGGTATGCCATTTCTCTTACTCACTAGTATCTATTCTTCTGGCGTATGCCATGTTTTATTTGTTTCTCCTAGCTAACGTTTTGCTCATAACGAAGTTCTTCTCGTGTAATGTGCGATGAAGTTTAACCAGTTCAATATTCATACTTGAGAGGCAAATAAGGTGGACTAATCTCTCGAGATGCTATTAGCCAAGAGTAAATAATGGCAACATTAATTGACCAATAGTGGAAGCGGGCTTTTATCCTATTCCAATGTACAATTTAAATTGTTTTGATTTTTGAATATTCCAGTATCCTTTCGAATCAGCTTTTGGAAGTAGCTTCCAAATGGAGAGAACCTTTATTTCATCTAAAACATAGTGTGCTTTAACAGCACGTACTGCCAGGTGATTTTTTTCTACTGTTCAAGTTTAAAACTTCTTAAGTGTTCCTTTCTTCTGACGCCCTGATCTCCTTATCTGCGCGATATACGATTTACATAATTTGTAAGTGATTTCGTGTACGCCTGGATTTAAAGATAGGCAACATTTGTTATTTGAAGAGCAAAGGTTTTTAACTTTTAAACTGAACTGGTAATTTTATTGTTTTCGTAGGATTTCATAAAACGTGACACCGCGTATGTAAGGAGTACACGACAACCTGTTCTTGGGTGTCATTCATGTGTATCTTCTTCGTACTTGATAAAGCGGTGTATGTTTGTAGATGAACGGTTCCCTCTGAGAACAAGCTCTGTGAGAAGTTTTTGCACCATTATCCGTTTAAAGAGCGAGGGATATGTCCATCTTCATTGACACTCAGGCATAAATATGGGACCGCAGTTAAATTGTTTCGCAAATTATTCGAGAAACAGCTCGTCCAATAATGGGTAAAACGGCGAATAGGGAAACAAACAAATCTGGAAGATTGTAACATCGACACTGACCGTAGAAGCCTTCGCACATATCTCCTGTAAGCTGATAGAAAGTAAAACTTTTCCAGACGTGTGTTTTGGAACTCTGTCTCCATGTCATGTCTGGAAAAGCTGATTAACTTCTAATAAATATACTGACCAAAGGGGAAAAATCATGCAATAGATGCAAATAAAACGCTTCTTAAAATACATCTTACATTATATTAAATACAAAGTATTTCAATAAATATGAAAAGGTTACCAAACTTAATAACATATGCAACTTTTAAATTGCTAAGTTAGCCTTGTCCACCACAAATCGCACCGTCATAACTTGGAATACCAAATTTCATATTTTGCCTACCTCTACTCATGAGATATCGATTTTCTGTTCAATATACCTACTACTAGGATAAATAAACAAGTTTTACCGTTTCCCAAATATCCTTGTGTTTCTTTTCGGGCAGAAATTAACGTGTGCAGAAAAAGAATTCATTACCAGACGCTGCTGGATATCCAGGAAAATAATTACAACACCGACAGCGTCATGCCCTTCTCGAAGGTCTGATCGTCGTTTCTCATTGTACTAGTTTGCATAGTATTAATTTCTTTGCACGGTAGTAGCTACTGCAAAGTCTAACTGAAACATCGGTCATAATGGGAAGAATCACACACAAACATCTCATTCAATGGCGATTATAAAGGTCGTAAACTAGACTAACATCCTGTCATTCTTACCTCAAAGTTAGAATTATCGGAGGAGTCATACTATGAATGTATTTTGATATCCTTTAACATTGATCTGTCTTTGAGCTCGGTTCCGCGCTGACCACTCACAGGAGAAGTATCGAATCCCTCATATCTAAAATGGGGCATATCTAAAACATTTGCTACTCATTGCTACATTTAGACCCCGAAGCCGGAATCCTACATGAGAACGCAATATGTTGACGCAGTAATCTGTATCACAAATTATGTAAATGTCAGAATGATTGTAGTGTGAATATGCATTGTTGTGTGACATTGATTTGAGATGTTTGTTGATTGTAATTATTGTCGAGAAGTGGGTTTATACGGCCTTACTGAAACTGACAATAATAGCGTGAATAATGTAGCGAGGGGGTGAGCAGTTTATCATTATTAGAGACGAGCAAATGACGTCAGAATGGCGCGTTTTTCTTAGAATTTGCTGGAACATTTTCCCCAGAGCATATGTTTTCGTAATTTTCATTGGATATAAATATAGACGGTAATGTTGGCGCGTTTTACTAACCAATAGCAGCTCGGTTATAATCTTTAGGCATATTGGGGCGAGGAAGTATAAATTCAGTGTCAGATTCAAGTTTCACGTAGTTCAACAAAGACATTCATGGAGTATGCGTCGCACGCAGTTCAAGGTTACGCGTAGCAAATTTGTGAAAAATCTCTCGTGTCGTAAAGTTAATTACACAAAACGTTGAAGTACGCGAATTAATAATGGGCAGTAAAGAAGTTATTATAACAGTTTCAGTTTGGCGAGTGTCAAGATTAACAGGTGAAAGTGAATAATGTGTTACGACAATAAAAGTGTAAAACAAATTCTTTTATCAGTGTTATCTTTGGATAAAAACTCCTTTCCGTTTACACACCTGTATAAGATAAGTGCTTGACCGAGAAATCATAGCTAGCCGGAGGACAGTGAACCCAAAATTAAATACAATAACAGGCGCTTAGCAAAAGATAACACGAAGTGACCGCGACAAATTGTGTTTCATACGTGCGGCAGATAAATAGTAGCATCTCTCGAACACAAACAATAATACCGCCGCCGTGGGTTCAATCCCCACGCGGGCCACCAAATATTCCAGCAAATTCTAAGAAAAACGCGCCACTCTGACGTCATTTGCTCGTCTCTAATAATGATAAACAGCTCACCCCCTCGCTACATTATTGCACGCTATTATTGTCAGTTTCAGTAAGGCCGTATAAACCCACTTCTCGACAATAATTACAATCAACAAACATCTCAAATCAATGTCACACAACAATGCATATTCACACTACAATCACTCTGACATTTACATAATTTGTGATACAGATTACAGCGTCAATGTGATATGGACATCCCTGGTAGTTGGCTATTATGCTGCATGGATCACCCCCTCTCCCGTTTGCCATTGCGCAGTCAGGGCCGTCCATTCCAGACACTTCGTATAGGTATTGTTTCCTTATAGCTTAAATGGATGATCCGGAGCTCAACTTCTAAGCCTTGTAACAAAAACTAGCAGCTAACATTCTGCATGCAGTTTTATTACCACAAAATCCTTCCGACATCGAAATTTCAAGGTGCGGCTGTATCTCCTCCTGTCCGATGTTGTGGTTTTTAATGCCCGTTGCTCGCGGCTTACCTTTCTGCAGCCTCCGCGTTGACTCCAGAAGTTCAAGTATGCTGGTTCTCTGCATTTTTTAACCTCGGCTAGCTGAAGTAATTTCTAGAATATGTGAGAGCATGGACTTTTCCTTGGTAAAGGAAACGTAGATCTCGGGTGTAGTAAAGGAGAGAAAATAGACGTGCTTTAGTTACTAAAAGACGACACTGCAGTTTCTTTTATTTAGCTACTTCTGGTGGTTCACAACACTGATATTGTCGCCGTTAAAACACTCTCCACTGCTGTTGAAACACGGCGCTGATATGACGCGAAGTTTATATACTTATTAGATCGCTTTACGCGTAGCGATTCTTATGTGTGTTGCGAAAACTGTCTTAATTCACTTTTGGCGCGACATCTCTCAAATATCCTGTAGCATCTCTCCCTGCCTGTAGTTTAGAAAATGCCCCTTAATTTTGGTCCTAGCAGATCTATTTATAGTCGCAGGCTTCTTGGGCTGCTTCATTTCCTATTGGTGCATTTTTAGCGCCACTCAACGCGTCTCACTATTTCATATAAATTTACAGGGATCTCATTGGTCCAATTTTAACATAAATCGCGGCTTTTCCTAAGTTTACCGTTAAGCTTGTCACCCTCACTTCGGTCACGTCGAATTTTCTAACAAAAACATAATAGCTAGACACCCTCGCTGTATGAACAATGCCCCTGCTACCAGAGAGACGTAAAACTAAAGTTTTTGCCTTCAAAGACACTATTCCTGCAGCTAAAATATCTCGTCGTGGACAGTATTTTAACATAGCGCTTAAATTATTTACATTAAACAATTTATAACTCCTCTAATATTAGTAACCTAAAGACAGACTATAGTTAAATCGCCCTTCTTAAGCTATACCGCCAGTAAAAGAAAAAAGATTTGTACATAGCATAATTTAACCTCACTAAAATTAATTAGCCAAATTATTAATTACATAGCTCGGGCTCGGCCTAGAGTTGCCGTTTCAAAGGCTGGATAAGATTGAAGGTTTTTGATACATTCTTTATGAATATAATGCATCTGTACATTTCCGGATATGTTGATATGGATCATGCACTCCGGCTACACTGAGCTAAGAGCTATCGCACATTTTACACATGATGAAGAGAAAAATGCAACCAAGATTACAAACCTCCCTCTTATGTTTGAAGGTAAACATTGCACCTCTACACCATCCTGGTGGACGGGTCTGCGGGTAACTAAAATCATCGCCATATATAGCACACCGTGCTTTAGGTAGAAAATGCTTTTTTCTTTTCTTTATTTTTCGTTCTCTCTCTCTCTCTCTCTCTCATTTGCTTGCTTGGAGTTTAACCGGGTAGGTCAGGTCGGACGGTAAACTATATTTTTGTATCTTCTATTAATTCTGCTGGTATGATAATCCTCGTTTCCAGCTTTTATGCTCAACGCATCTACGCCACAAAAACTTCAACGTTAGCGTCTCTTGTATCACATATATGAAGTTAGATAAAGAACATAAGCCTGGTAAAATGTGGGGTAGAAGGACCTTACAACCGTTTAACAAGAGATTGCATCTGTTTTCTAAATTCGTTCTAAGCCATACAAGGTTTTCTTCCTCTTTGGATGTTGAATATTTAAAAGCAAAGGTCAAAGGAAACACTAATCATAATCCAAAAAATAAAAACATAGGGGAAAATTGAAGGTAACTTTAGGTTCAAAATTCCAGACAGCTACTCTAATGTATGTGTGTGTAACACAATGTCACGTAAAACAGAGAAGAAATTTAAGCATTCCATTCTCTGGGTTGTAGATTGCTTGATTATAAAAAGAAACAGCTAGGGGTGATATAGAAGACTAATTTAGAATAATATTACATGAAAAATCTGAGTATTACTACTCTTCCTCTTCCTACTCCTCCTCCTCCTCCTACTCTTTACTACTACTACTACTACTACTACTCCTCCTCCTCCTCCTACTCTTTACTACTACTACTACTACTACTACTACTACTCTTTGCTACTACTACTACTACTCCTCCTCCTCCTCCTCCTACTCTTTACTACTACTCCTCCTCCTCCTCCTCTTTACTACTACTACTCCTACTCCTACTCCTACTCTTTACTACTCCTCCTCCTTACTACTCCTCCTCCTTACTACTCCTACTCCTACTATTATTACTATTATTATTATTACTATTATTATTATTACTATTATTATTATTACTATTATTATTATTACTATTATTATTATTACTATTATTATTATTATTATTAAGATTTTTATATTGTGACGTATGAGTGGGTATTGTCATGCCAGATACATTATTGCGTTTCATTGTCGACTGTATTATGGGCGATTTGTTATTTCTTTCGCTTGTTGGAATTTCCGTCTGGCATGATACTCGCCAGCTCTAGCTAGCGTGCCTAGCCAGGGTTGGAGAGGGGGTTACAGATGTTAACGTTACTTCTTTGTGTGTTTGAGCTTGAATTGTTGAGTAAGTGTGCAAGGAGTAGGTCGTGTGTGTGCGATACATCTCCCCCCAATGTTTTATTCACCTGTGTGTAATGTAGGACCACTAATTGCGTTATTAATAAATTACATGGTGATGTGTGTAATGTGAAATTTGTGTATAGTTTATTTAAAAAACCCAATCCTTCATCGGAATGTAGTCACCAAGGCCCTGGTGCTCTCGCCGTTTGTGGCTACGCTTCCCCCTGTGCGTGTTGGAGTGATTAAAATTTAATAATTTGCTGGGAACCTTTTGGCCCTCACCCCAGTATGTAACAACATACATAATTTCTTAGTCCAGAAAGTTTTCCGCTAATTTGTTTATTTTGAAATATGACGGCACCATCTAGTGCAGTGTTTCCCATTGCGGTTCCGCCATCCCATGATAGGGGTACATATCGATATTGATAAATCTTTAATGACCATCGTATATCAATCAAATTTCTTTTCGCCGCAGATGCTGCACGAACTTAGGGGATGTATTGACCTGTAACACCCCCTCAGTGATTGGAATCAATTAAAATATTTGTTTCACTCTTAAAAAGTAAGCGCCAAAACATATCGTAACTCATGTTTTTTGCATCGTAAAGTTCTTATTTCAAAACCGCTTGGAGATAAATTACAAGATGACACAGCAGTTAGCATAACAATCTTTTTAATAAACTGCAATGTCGCATGTTTGCTAAAATTATAAGACCGTGTTCCCCGCCTACTTATAGAAGTCAGGTGGCTTTTAAGCGATAAAGTGCTAGGCAGAATATTTGAACTTCGACAGGCTTCGGATTTTCTTTAAGGAGCCTATTGAAACAGATTTCTGCTGTTTTCTTGAAGGCAAATCCTGGGCATGAAACTTTTATTCCATGCAGAACTTTACTAACGTTCAAATGTTCTTAATGCTAACATGCGAGTGCGCAAGGAAACTATTCTATCAACCACGTAAAAGCTCCTGGATTTAAAAAGTAAGCTTGGAATTAAAAAGAAAAGGAACATCTGAAAAGTATTGCTGAAACGTTTCATCATTTATCTAAGTTCCCTACCTAAATATTCAAGAATGAAGAGACTATCCACTAATTTTCGACCATCTGGAATCCCTGTTGGCAAATCTTGAGAATTAATTCCCTTCTTTATCATTGGAGATGTATGGCTGAATCAGGAACCCATTTATAGATTGCCCCAGCAGTATAGGTAATTTATTTCAATAAATGTGGTCGGAAATTAAAGGTTAAATACGGTAAAAAATCTGAAGATTTGCTGCCATGGTAACTTACTTGGTTAGAGCAACCGGAAGAAAACCGGAAGATCTTGGTTCAAATCTCTATTATGGTCGAATTTTTCAGTCTAATTCTATTTTTCCTACCTTACCCTACATAGGACTAGTGTGAAAGAACAATTACCACTGATTGAATTAAGTTGGTTAAACTATAAAGCTCGGGATTTGTACCACTTACGATATTTTAAGTCTCCATTGGGGTAGTCATCTCAAAATTAATCTGAGCTCCCCTTGTGAAAAATATGAGTTAGTTCGGGAATTTAATATCACGAGGCATGTTTGCCATCCTAGCTCATTTGGTCACAGAAACCGGACTGAAATCAGAAGATCCATGGTTCATACCCTGGCTAAAGCATTAAATATTTCAGTCTGCTTCTACATTTATCTTGTTCTAAACGTCTAGTGTAAAAGCACAATTAATTACCACAACTCAGAACATTTTATCTCTGATTTATCCTAAATTCAATATCTGATTTCATGCATTCGCACTACAAAGGACAGCACTCATAAATTTACAAGGCTCTATATTGATATTAATCCTCAATCTCCGTAAATTTAGATTCTCAGAAAACTGTCAACAAGACATAATCGTCCCACTTTCAAAGTTACACTCAAGACGTACTACGAAACCTAGAGTTTAATCTGCATCACTTATTAGTTTTATCCATACGCACTATTTGTGCTTCCTCTACATTTTATCCACACCAGTAGAAGTTGTTGCAATGAAATAAAAAGCTTGATATAGATTTTAACGGAAATATTTATTTTGGGGCCAATAAAAGCATTTTATAAAATGATCCGGGGTGAGCGGAAACGAACAGTAATAACGGAAATTCGGATGAATGACAAATTCTAATCTTATCCATGTAATCTTTAACTATGTAAGTGCACGTTTTCAGAAATCCCCTAACTCTAAACAACACTTTACATGGGAGTATTTTTGTTGCTTTTATATAGAAACTAGCGATTAAAATTCGTATGTTTGAGAATTGGAATGAACAATTAACCTTCTTTGAGGTTATTCTTATCGAATTATACTCAATTGTGAAATATAAGAGATGTACATATGTCCTAAAACATTCTTTTATACCAAATATTTATCTGGCATCAAACATTTTAGAAATACTTGCCATTGTTCGTAAAGCTTTTCAAAGTTTGAAAGATTGGTTACAGTCTCAGTGTGGTCTATAAACACAAACATATATATAAGCACAGTATTACTAAACTGTAACCATTCATAATTAATGTTTATCATGGTTAATAGAGAAAAAGATAAGCTAAGCTAGAAAGATAATGGGCAGAAAATGAGGCGTGTATGCACCAGTGTGTTTTTCACATCTGATTTTTCTCTGTCTACATGCGTGGGTGGGGGGAGACAAAGAGAAATGTGTCTGATTATTTTCAGTGTACAGCTGTACACAAATTCTTGTTGACTTACGAGCGAGGTAATTTTACTTGGTGCTGAAATGTCAAACGTCATCCCTCGCATTCTGCTTCCGCGTTGTATATTTTAATACGTTTTAACAAGATACGTAACAATTTTATAGCCCTCCTCCTACAAGACTGTCACTGGTCTCACTCTTCTAACACAGGGGAAATGGAAAGTGCTATTGACGTGCAGTTTTCACAGCATTGATTGGTAGTCAGGTGTTCGTACATTTAGCCTATAAACAGATTTTAATAATACTGAGAAAGTGTATTTTTTTAACAAACATACAAATTTTTAAATGTAACAATGCCTAGTTTCACCAACAGAATAAAGTTAGGGTAAATTAGAATGCCAATGCTCTTTGTTGCAGGATTCTAGTGCAAGTGGTTTACGAGAAATCCTGTTTTGGAAAGTTTCCACCCCGACAATTGTTTGTCCAATTTAACCTGCTTAGTTGCTAGGTACGATGTTATGTTTGTTTGAATTGTGTTTTCTGTTCACTGATTGCATTGCGACATTCTGGTCAGTTAGTTTGTGACAGTTCAAGCAGTAAATCGTGAGTGGAAGATGGGGTTTACTAATGCAGAAAAAGCTGACATGCTCATGGTGTATGGTGAGTGTAGGAAGAATGCAGTTCATTCCTGTACGGAGTATGCGGAAATGCTTCCCAATAGACGTCAACCATCTCGGCAATTATTTATCAACCTCTTGAATCAAATACGTGAGAATGGTATTGTAACACCTAGAAAATGTAACAGAAACAAACAAGTGACTGGACAGAAATTAATGTTTTGACTGCCGTTGAAGTAGATCCGCAAATTAGTTCCCGCACAATCACACGTGGAAGTGGCATAAGTCAGGCAAGTGTACTGCATTCTCCATCGACATAGGTTCTATCCCTATCACATCTCTATCCATCAAGAGCTGCATGGAAACGATGTTGAGAATCGTGTTAACTTTTGTACATGGGCATTAAGACATGATACTCCAAGATTCATCATGTATCTTGTTTAGTGATGAGGCAACCTTTACTAATCATGGCCAGGTAAACCGCAGAAACATGCACTATTGGTCTGTTGACAATCCCCGTTGGCTTCGTCAGTTGGAACGTCAGCTACCATGGAGTTAAAGTGTGGTGTGGAATAGTGAACCATCAGCTGATAGGCCTTTGTTCATAGAAGGAACAATGAACTCGCACAAGTATCGCAGCCTCCTAACAGACCATCTGCCATAGATGCTAGAAGACGTTCCTTTGCAGACTAGGAGGAACCTGTGGTACCAACATGATGGCTGTCTAGCCCATAGAGCACGAAGTACTAAAGCTTGTCTTAACGGATTGTTTCCAAATCGTTGGATTGGACGAAGAGAACCTGTACCTTAGCCGGCCCGTTCACCGTATCTGACCCTTTTAGCCTTTTTTCTGTGGGGAATGCTGATAGACATTGCCTACAAGGATGTATCAACTACATCAGACGATATGAAACGACGTATTACTGCTGCCTACTATGAAATTTCCGCTGAAATGCTAGAACGTGTGCAGCAGTCTTTCCATAGCATACCTGAAGCGTGTATTGAAGCTGCCGGAGGTAATTTTGAACACAATATTTGAAGGGCTATGTTCTCTTTACTTGTAAGAATCCACAGAAGTACTGCAATTCTCTTTTGTTTTTCTTTAGTTTGTGCTACCACAGGTTGTACAAGTTCGGTGCGTAAAAATTTCAAAATAAGGTTTCTCGTAAATCACTTGCACTAGAATCTTGCAACAAACGTCCCTGACATTCTAATTTACCCCACCTTTATTCTGTTGATGTAACTAGGCATTGTTCCATTTAAAAAAATTGTATGTTTGCTAAAAAACACTTTCTCAGTAATATTATTAAAATCTGTTTATGGGCCAAATGTACGAGCCCCTGAATGCACATCAATAGCACTTTGCATTTCCAAAATATTTGCGGTGCAAGTTTTAGGTGATTCATCGTGTATGCATTTACTTTTAGTTAAGCTCCCATGTTCTTTCTTACTCCGCGATTCATTCGTTGCTCAGTAGGTATTCGTATCAGATATTAATTCATTTGGCAACTTTATGGAGGATCACAACCAGTGTTTTGATCTTGAAAAGTGGCAGTAGCATTTGCATGTATCTCTACTTTCTGCTTGTTTATTGTAAAGAAATGATGATGACACTTTTGCTCATTTGAATACAAAGATGGTGCTACAGCATTTTGCATATATTAAATGAAAGAGCCTTTTCCCATGCAAAGCGATTCATAGAGCAAGTTCGTGTTAAACGCCGTTAAGGATATGAACCTCCGCGTAAATCTCCGAACCATGAAAGGAAGCTGCAGCTGCAGCTGCTGGCTATGTGCTCTTGCAAGACAAAGGTTTCACTTAGCTGAGCAAGTAAAGTTCGTTGAGGTTAAGTGTGATGACCAAGAAGGTAACGCAAATGCTTTCCTCTACAACGTGGTTCCCAAATATTATTAGCCTACCGCAAACTGTTTCGCCTTGCGGAACATTATGCACAAGTGTGCATGGCAGTCTGAACTACTGGGTTATCTCCACTTCTACCAGATTATTTTGTGAATCACTTTTAGAGAAGTATCTTAAAATCGTAAAATATTAGTGAAGAGTTTGTAAACAAAGTCGCAAATTCACGCAAGCTTAGTCGAAACTATAGGTTATTAACCAAGTACTGTTCCTTTATCTCTTTGTTTATTAAGCTGCAATAGGTTGTGCTAGAAATTCTAACTAATCTAGAAATTCCTCAGGAAACCATACATTAGTTTATCATAACATTTCAGTTCGACTCAATACCTCGCTTTGATATCTTTGTTATCCAATTTCTTGATTACAGATTTTACATATTTCCATTTGAGACAGCGATTCACTTACAAATTACAATATTTGTACGCATGTACAAAAAAGAAGAGCCATTCCGCTCGGTTAGTGGTTAATTTACTTTCCCTTCCTTTTACTCTATCTATATCAAAAGAAGTCTTCATCTGTGTTATGTAAGCTTTTCATTTTCATGCAAGACATTTTTACCCTTTGAAACAAAAAAAAACATGTTTTGTGAGAAATTGGACAGCTGAGCATTAAAATTTGAGTCGTTTATTGACTACATAACGGTGCTTTAAAACATCTAGTATCCTGTTTAGATATTTACCGACGGTCCAACAAGACATAAACCTAAGTGCATATGGTCAGAAAATTACTGTGCTCAAAGTTTTACCTTTGCTTTTCGCATTTAGGGAGACTTTCCGAGATAGGTAGGGAGGCTAAAGGAGGTTTTACTTCAAGGGCCTTGCTGAAGGAGTTCTTCAAAGAATAACAAGAGCAACACTTTCGTTCCTGAAAGAAAACGAGTACAGTTATTAGATACGCCACTCTGTTTCCTTCACTGTTTTAGTAATTAGATCAGTGTTGTGGAATAAAAAGCATTGGGTTAGCGAGGTGATTCAACTCCAGCTTAATGAAATGTATTACATATTTTGGTGCTTTAAACGGATTGCCGCAGATTAACAGAAAGCGTTTGTGATTACAAAAATAAGTCGGATTTCACAGATATCTGCCCATTTAGCCATGCCGTAAAATGCAGTTAGTTGCTATAGATGTTAAATGCACCTGTGGGCTACACAAGGTATAAATTAAATAGATAAAAATAAGTGTAAATAATGGTAATGAATACGGTAAGTTTTACCATCCTTCAAATACCCATTAGAAATGCGGAAAAGCAAATGTTTTATTTCTCAAAGAGCTGGTTGGAGGTTTCACTGTCCAGGGCAACCACACTATACCCCTGAAGAATAAGTTGACTTTAAAATAATTGAATACCAGAGTTATACTCTAATAATGATAAATAAAAGCATCAGCACTCGTTTGCTCAAAAACAATTCAACTGATATTCGGCAGCTCACCTGAAGACTAAAATATTTATCTGTGTTTCTTACACCTTGTTCTGCCATTACCAGCACTGTCTTTAAGAGGTCAAACAGCCATATTTTAAAATGATTTTGGATTCCTTTCTGCAACACACAATTTCTATGGGGCTGAAGTCCGACCGGCAATTGCCATTTTCTGTTTAATCATTCTAGAGGTCTGTAATAGGTCTTAATCGGCCTTAACTCGATTAAATTTGTGATTTGTGCATAGCTTAACTCTCGTATTATTGACTGGATATTATTGCATTCTATGTATGGAAACATTCATGGCTGCAAGCTACTCGTATAATTAATTTTCAGATAAAAATAATGTAAAATATTTTAAATATATCCGAGAACATATAGTGAAGAATAAAGTTTGAAGTAGAATACTTTTTGTAGTTGGAAGATGCTTCATGTTTATCTGCCCCACGTATGGGAGCCAATTTGTCGCAGTCACTTCATGTTATCTATTTCTGAGCCCTGTTATTCTTTTACTACTTTGAGTTTTGGGTTCTTTGTCCTCCGGCTAGCTATTATTTCTCAGTCGAGCATATCTCTTAAACAGGGTGTGTAAACGGAAAGGATTTGTTACTGAAAGATAACACTTATAAAAGAATTTGTTTTTACACTTTTATTACCGTCACAATTAATTAATTTCACATATTGACTCTTGATACACGCCAGACTGAAACTGTTATATTTTTATGTTACTATGATCGCTTATTTGCTGCACATTATTAATTCGCGTATTTCACATTTATAACTAACTTTACGACGCGAGAGATTCTGTTAAACTGTGCGACGTGTAACCCGCGAATGATTCTGATGAACTGAGCGACGTAGAACCTTTGTATGATTCTGTTGGACTGAACGACGTATTACCCGCGAGTGCTTCTGTTGGACTGAGCGACGTTTACCTCGTGAATTATTCTGTCAAACTGCGCGTTACCCGTCTCTGGCAAGGAATTTATACTCCCTCACCCGATATGCCTAAAGATTATAACAGAGCTGCTAATGGTTAATAAAACGCGCCAACATTAGCGTCTATTTTTATATCCAATCAAAATTACGAATACATGTGCTCTAGGGAAGATATTCCCTCCATTTCTACAGAAAAGCGCGCTAATCTGACGTCATTTGCTTGTCTCTTATAATTGATAAACAACTCACCCCCTCGCTACATTGTTGCCCGCTCTTATTGTCAGTTTCGGTGAGGCCGTGTAAACTTATTTCCTAACAATGGTTATAATTAACAAACATCTCAAATCAATGGCATACAATAATGCTTATTTACACTACAATCACTCTGGCATTTACATTGTTGTGATATAAAATACTGCCACAAGTTGCTTTGTAAAAGAGCATAAAATATAAATTTAATTATAATTAATAAACTGAAAAATCAAATGAATCTGTTTTACAAGCCGAAGATAGAATTTATTTAAAATGTGACTTCTTAAATTAAAAAATAATTTTTATATTTTCTAAACCTTACGTCCGGAGGTACTCCTGAAGACTAACAAATAATAATAATAATAATAATAATAATAATAATAATAATAATAATAATAATAATAATAATAACAACACCCATTTAAAATAATCTGAAAAAATAATGGCTTTTGTAGCGGGGTTTGGAAAATAAAGGGAACGTTTTCTGGTTGGTAAGGTCTTGGTGTAGGGTTTCAGGTGATTGCCGGCTGCTCAGGTAGAGGATGATGGGTTACGAGAATCTTACCTCAGGGATTGTGTGGATGGGAGGTGAATGATACTCACAACTCCTCTCAATAGCCCATTTATTATGAAGATCCACACTGTTTTCGTACTGCAGGCCCTTCACACAAGACGCGTTCCTATCAGTTTTTCCCCCCGTTACAGTCTCCGTGCTTTTACCCTTGAATTTATTCTACTTCTCCTTTACTCACAATATGACTTTTGTCATCCCTAGCTACCCTATCTCTTTTCCCGATATAGAATTCTAACATTCTCTTTCTATCTCCTCCAACACAAACTATCACGTCTCCATCCTAGCTCTTCTCAACTCAGAGTTTTACATCCTACTCATAGCTCTCCCCGACACAAAGTTTTATATCCTACTCATAGCTCTTCCCGACACAAAGTTTTTACGTCCTTCTCCTAACGTTTCCTGACACGAAGTTTTACATCCTCCTCCTAACGTTTCCCGACACAAAGTGTTCCATCTTTCGCGTGTCTAAAGCGCGCTCCTGCTCCTAGACCAAAATCTATTTCACGCCTCTTTTCTAGTTTTGTTCCCTGGTTTTACTATTCACGTGACATTTTATCTTCCTTATTGGTTATCTGGCTCCTTGCGCTTTCTCACCCATTGGTTCAACTTCAATACCCTTAGGCTCAGTTAGCGTTTCTACTGTTTCTCGTTATTCACGGCCGATTTAATTTTCTGTTCGCATGAGCGACTAGCACATCCGTTTCTTTGTTTTGCACGCCGGTGAGCTCTTGGCGATTTCAATAGAACCTAACTGTTCCTCCAGCTAGCCTTTCCTGTATTTGTTAAGTGTTTTGCTCTCTGGCATATTTTCTTGTGTCTGTTTCCTTTCACGTTCTTTTACTTTCTGATCTATTTATACGTGTCTCTATTTTATTTTATTTCATCCGTAATAATATTTTATTTCATCTCTACTTTATTTTATTTCATCCATAATAATGTTTATTCCCCCCTTTACTTAATCTTTAATATTCTCTTTTATCTCCTTCTTATTTTGTTTGATTCGCGCATTAATCTTAACTTTTCTTCTGGCTATGGTTATTATTGTGCTCGCGGAGTACTCGCGGATCTTATCACTTCAAATGCCCTTCAGATAAGGCATTCATTTTATGCGCATGAGTAAAATTAATGGCTTGTCTGAAAACCCACTGAAACTAGTGCTTCGCTGTTCGCGCTAAAGTTCCCCCCTCGCGTCTTGTGTGAGGCTTTTCCGTACGTAGTTCTGACGAACTGTTTTATATACATTATAACTTACAAATTATGCTTGTGGCTCCACCTGAAAAATTTACATAGAAAAATTTGTTTCCAGGGACTGACTTCTGCGTCTCCTGGTGCCTTGTGGCGCACTTTACTTTACCTAATTTATCTATTACTTATAACCTAGTCTATAACTATTTACATTTTCATTGATTTTGCGCCCTTTTCATTCAGGCCTCGTTTTCTTGTTTTAGTCTTTTGTCTGGTGTATATTTTCGTGTTTCCCTTTCGTGAAACATGCTTTCACTTACTTAAGCACTCATTTTTTTTTTTTTTCATTTCTTGTACTAGTGCTTTGTATTTTCTGGTAACGTATTTCGCGCACTTTTCACTTTTCACTGTTCACACGAGTTGTTGTGACTGTTTAGGGATGTCATTCACCTTTTTGAGTCTACCTGGGAATAATCACGTGTCTGTCTGACCTTACATTTTTGTGCAAGTCCCTATACCTGAATGTAAGTAAACATAATTTTCCACAGATTTACGTTTTATTTTGTTTCTAGTTTCGCTCATGAGTGCGGTCTTAATGTTATTTACAATGAACTTAATCTATGACCTTATCCTAACATTCAATACATAATAATATTCTTTACACTCATTTGTATCATAGTTCAGTGTTTACTATGATGAGACTTTTAACATTTTCTATATCCAGATGATCGTCCTTCTGTTCTGTTTTGGTTAAGCCTTAACTCTATATTTCCCCTTTCTCTGTGACTCTACACCTTTTGCATAGATTACTAAGTTTTCTTGCATATTGTTTAAGTTTAATATGAATTTACATTCTTTGCCTTAGGTTTAACAAATTTACATGTTTCACACTCTTACAGTTCCTAGTCTTTTACTCTTATTTTCGTATGTGCCATGCCTTTACCCTGTTCTGGTCGTTGTGTTATTGACCTTACGTTTTTCCTACACGCTAGTTCAACTGCTGTGTTTATGTTTCTGTTTTAATTTCTTACTGAGACATTTTAACGTTACATTGTGGTTCATTTTCCGTCATTTTGTAGGTACTTTGTACGGTTTTATTAAGGCCAAATTGTACCTACCAATTATTTTTAAAGTACGTGGGTTTTGTAATTCGAAAGCTCGATCACTCAGTTGTTTCCGGATTACGGCCGGACCGTGCCACATCAAATGTAATTTATTGTTCTCTTTTTTCAACATGGATGACTTGTGGTGTGCCTTGTATAAAACCTTATCTCCTTCTTTCGGGTTCCATGTCTTGTTGTGTCGTTTCATGTGTTTGTTTCTTAATTCTGTCTTCCTAGTTATGTTTTCATATGCCAGTTTCAACTTTTCCACCTGAGTGGCTTCTTTTGTCGGGATAGCTGATGGCATTCCTTCCATGAGGTAGTGTTCTTGTCCTGTAAGTAGAGTCAGGGGTGTGAAACCTGTGTTGCTGTTCGGTGTTTCATTGAACGTCCTTTCTATCGTTGGTATGTGGTCCACCCACGATGTGTGATTTTTATTACATAGAATTCTTAGATATATCACGAGGTCTCTCATGTATCTCTCGCATGGGTTCGATGGCGGGTGATATACCGTTGAGTTGTAGATTTTTATCCCCTGTGCCCTTATGTTGTCTGTAAATTGTTTTCCCCTATGTATCGAAGCGTTGTCCACGAGAAGTGCATTCATTTTCCCATATTTGGGTATATAGTCGTTGATGATTTTCTTGGCACATGCTGCACTCGTTAATTTTCGCATAGGGTATAATTTTACGAATTTCGTGAATACATCCACCAATACAAAAATGTGTCTCATGCCGCCTACTCCTGCTGGTAGAGGACCATGGGAATCTCCCGCGACTAGTGTTAGGGGTTTATCCCTGATGATGTTCTGAGGTGGTGTGTCGTATTTTATATTCATTGGTTTACATTTTTGACATGTGTCACATTCGCTTATATGCTGCCGTACCTTTCGATGTAGTTTTGGGATGTAAAAGTGTTGTTGGATTGCGTTGCAGGTCTTGTCTGATCCTGCGTGGATCATCGTTTTATGGAAAGTGTCAATTATTTTTGTTTCCAGAGAACTCGGCGCATATGTCAGCCACGTTGGTTGTTTCGACCTTTTCAGTTTGTACAGTGTGCCTTTGTGCAGCCCTATCGTCTCCTTCAGGTCAGGTGTAATGTCCTTTGCCTGGCTCATTAGGGTTGCCAACTTTGGTTCCTGCAGCTGCAATGTTTGTATGTGTTTTACCTGTTTGGCGAGCTCGCTACCTGGGTGTAGTGAGGTTCTCAGAATTTTAATTTCTCTTCTGGTATGTCCCATGCATTCTGGAATTCCTTCTCTGTTTCCTCTGTTACAGAGGAATAATACTGATGAACTCTTATTTTAAAATACTTGAGAATATTCTAAATTATAGAATAATAATAAAAACTAAAGACTATTTCATGGTGGTCAAAAGAAAGCCGCCCAACTCAGTAATTTGGGAAAGCATGTCTGACTCATAATCACGAGGACACGAGTTTAAACGTCATATATATTGGGGAGTTTGTTTATACTGAGAAGTCAGAAGACAAATGTCGGTTTAATGCTTAATGACTTTAGACCCATTCGGACTATTTCATACGTTCAATCATCTCCGATGAGATCTACTGGTTTAAAGGGCTTAAAAAAGACAGAAAGATGAGAAAAAAGTCAAGTTCAAAGGATTGTCATTTATTGATAACATCTTCACTGCACAACTGTTAAGATAGATGAATTTACTCATATACTTGGCGGTCGTATATTGTGCGAAAGGTTTTGAAAAAGTAAACCACGACAGAATAGTAAAAATAAAATTCCAGAATCTTCAGTGAGGATATTGCTTTATACATAAGTAAGATTTCTAATTACGGACTCAAAGGGAATATCAAAGAGAGTTATGATAAGCATGCCTTCAATGGGACGAATGGATGAATGGACGGATGAATCAATGGACGGGCAGATATAATTAAAGTTTGAGTATCAATATATAATTATCGTGATATATCTAATTACAACAGCGGTTGAAAATAATTTACATGTTAACATAAAATGCAAGACATTTAACGGAAATAAGTCATTGAAGATAAAGATGAGCTTGAATGAAAAGATAAAAAGGAAATTTTATGTATTATAATTATTTGGGTTTATGAACACTAATAAACATAAGGGATAGAGAATAAAATGAGAACAGTAAAACGGGCTGGTTCATAAAATTAGGAGGGATGCAATTTGAAAGTTTTACATAGTGATTGCGTTCTAGTACTTGTTTTGGATATGAATGATATAAATAAGAAGATTATAGTAGTGAAAAGGATTAGCTTTGGACTGCAGTGTAAGGAACAGGTAAGAAAAGCAATACGTTACCGTATTGATCAAAATTAATGAAGAATGCTAAAGCGACCACCTTCTATTAGGGGTGCTTCTGTTCAAAGCAGCTTTCTTGTATTACTTATATGTCGAATATGATATACTCTGTAATTTTAACCTCTATTGCCAAGCTTTATTTACTTCAATACAAGAAATTGTTAAAATATGAAAATAATGCAGAGAACAAATGTTTCCGAGACATTTGTTCTGTTGAAGCATGTAGATTTCTCTGTTCTAACTTGGGGAATCATTTTTCTTCCAAGAGTTACCGCATAATAAATCGAGAAGTTTCTCGTTCAGTTTCCACTCTCAGAATGTCATCCGGCATATAATATGGGATTTAAGAGGAAAAGTTCTAAACTTGAGCACCCTCTACAAAATTAATTCTCCTCTTTTTATCCGTAAAGTTATTTTGTAATATAAGCTGCTAAATTTATCTTTACATTACATCCCATCTCTATTTAATGTTTTTCTCTAAATAGGCTTATCCTAAGTTTCAGTGATATGTTTCTGCCACACGTAGTTTCAAGCACAACGCCTGCTATTTTAAAAACTGTACTTCTCCTGCTATTCTTTAACGGATTACCCTCTTTGTAGGACTTATACCCAAGGCAGTATTTTTTATGGCTTAAGTATATCATTTTAATTGTACAATATATAACTAATACCCTGCCTATAAGCAACAATAATTACTGTAACATGTATATTACAGCCATTGTATTATGTGTATTTATGGTACATATGTATAAATTGTTAGATGAATGTATTTCTTAGGTTAGTGTCGTCCTCCGTGGACTAGTGGTACCGTGCTAGCCTCTAGTTCCCAAGGTCGCGGGTTCAAACCCGGCGGAGGGCGATGGATTTTTTCGGGCGTAAAAATCGTTAGCACGGCTTCCTTCGGAAGGGAAGTAAAGCCGGTGGTCCCGTGTCGTAGATTTACGGCACGTAAAAGAACCTCAAGCCTGATAAAGAGGCCTCTGAGCAAAATTACCGGTGTTTCACGCCCAATATAGAATGGGACGCTAAGAACCATAGTAGTTAAAGAGCGTCCATAAATAAGACTCAATTTTTTTTTTCTTAGGTTAGTAACGTAGGAGCTGTGAGGGTAAAAGCAAGCTGCTTTTCGTAGCAAACAAAGTGGGAAGCTAAGGGTGGTTAAAAATAAGGTGTAACCTTGAGACAGCAATAACTTAGTAAGCTAAGAAGGTTACCATCAGTCAATGGAAAAATACTGGTGTAACGTCCAAAAGAGTTTGTAAATGGTCACGTGGGTGCAGAAAGCCAATCAAAGTCAAACTAAGAGTGTTCTGCTAGAGTAGGCTTAGCCAACCAGAAACTAGAAAGATTAAATTTGAAATTTTAAGCTGAGGACGCTAAGAGGTAGTATACCCAAGCAGTTCAGCTCAGAGTGTGCAGATGTGAGAATTTATTGCAGTGCGGAAAAATATAAATTTTGACCTTTAAAAATGTGGTTAGGAGCAATATCTCACAGCTCCATACTTAGATGCGTCAGTGAATTGTTATTTGATATATCTATATATAAAATGATTTAACTGCTGTTAAGAAGTAATAAGGAAGTAAGAATTTACCATAATTGGTTTAAAGTGTGTAAAATTATTCTGAAGCCGTACCACCCCTGTTTAGAGATACTTGCTCTACCGGATATCACTGACGCAGCCGTGGCATAAATTAAATGAAAAACCATAATTAATACACAAACTTTATTATTAACACACACAAGACACCCGACGCAACCCCTAAGGGCTTACAAGCCAATGTCTTGGACTTGTAGCCTGTCGAGGAGCAAGAATCATAGCATATCCAGGATGATGATCAGTCCAATGCATGGTTGCTATGGAGAAGGAAATAAAATGTAGTGATGAAGGGGATGATAGGGAAATACGCGGATCCAACGCAGCACTCGCCTAGCGATCGTGAAATTCAAATTGAGTTTTTTTATTTATGGACCCTCATTAACTACTAAGGTTCTTAGTGCCCCATTCTATATTGGACGTGGAAGACCGGTAATTTTGCTCAGAGGCCTCTTTATCAGGCTTGAAGTTCTTTTACGTACCGTAAATCTACGACACGGGACCATCGACTTTACTTCCCTTTCGAAGCAAGCTATGCTAAGGATTTTTACGCCCGAAAAAAATCCATCGCCCTCCACCGGGTTTAAACTCGCGACCTTGGGAACTAGAGGCTATTACGGTACTACTAGTCCACGGAGAACGACATTTAGTAACGCTTGCTCTTATAAGACTAAATTTTGAGATAACATAATGCTATTCCAGTTAAAATTTATAACATAACTAGTAAACATTATATAATTGTTTTATAAACACGAACCACGAACCACTCACGTTTAATGAAATTCGAAAGTATGTTTTGGGAAAATTCTAAAAGTGCACTGCTGAGACAAATATGTGTTTTAATACTTAAAATGACGTTTGCCTTAGGTATGGATTTTGTTGCTTAAACCGATTCAGCAAATGTTCGGCTAGCATTGAATCAAAACATCAATTAGAAAAATCAAGTATGTTCCGGTAGACTAAGTTGATTACTATGCATTAAAATTCTTGATTTTTTCGAACACCAAGTGTGGCCAAACTTATAATTATGGGGTTAGGCTCACAGAATTTAATTTTTAAATAACAAATAAAACGTGTACTATCGACACTTTAAAACATCAATGTGCCAACAGATAATAGAAGCTCTTAACAATAATTATGCGTAAAATGTGACACATCATAGTATACCTGCCTGTTACAAAGCTGCATAAATTCAAGATACCTAGATCAGGTGATTTTTCTGGTACACAAGAACCTCGTTTATCCGGACTAGGTGGGACAGAATGTAACCCGAATATCGAAAATCCAGATAATCCGAAAGAAATATTAAAATAATACATATTTTGATGTACTACAGTAAAATTGGATCACTGCAGAAGAGAAAATAATTTAAAACAATCAAGACGAAGCATCTACAATCGATACCAGGACTGTTAATTTAAAGCGTGCGACGATGGCGATTTCTACGCTACCTGCGGTGCCAACATTACAACCGTAATACAACCATATGTATTTATAAGACGAGCATATTTTCGTGTAAGCAAAAGCAAAAGTAAGCAAAAATAAATCCGGATTAACGAGAGCCAGATAAACGAGGTTTTTGTGTATATTGAATATCAGTATTGCATATCACAACACAGTGCCAGAATCCATACAGTCAGAAGAACAGGACAATCTTTTTACGGGCACAAAGTCTATGTACAATTAAAAAAATCATGTATCATTATAGATAAGACTGCCACAGATGTAGATGTGAAATGCAGGTTGATTCGATTCTGGAGCAGAGTTTTCTCCTGGGTTTTGATGGGACATGCAGTCGCATATTGGAGACCACTGATGAGCTACGTTAGGCAGGGATTCCCATTCATGGATGCCGGTATTTAACGACTGGAGGTTTGCCGACTACACGTAGCCTCATTACCAACTCACCTTTGTGTGGTCACAGATGGACTAATTAGGACCTTGCTCTACGGAATTATTGTTACATTTAAGGCTTAACTGTGATCTAATTTGTGTGCTAATGCCTATGGGTAGTTACAGCATGTGACAAACGGTTCCTCAAATGAGACTATGGTATAATAAATGGGGTGCTAACTTCTCTTCCCGGGTGGAATTTTTCTTTCAATACGATCATTCCCCAACTCCAGTACGAATGGGAATGCATAGATATGAGATCAATATGTGCTTCAAATTGTGGAATAAGAAAGCCAGGATGAACCATCGTTTTAAAATTTAATCACACCTTCATGTTCCCAATGATAAACGGTATTCAGAAAAATATGTAGCTTTAAAATATTCTATCATAGCAATCTTGTATAATTACGACTTTTTAGTTAATATTTACATGAAGTCAACATCAACTTTGAGGTAGCACACGGCGTAACGGGATGTGGCATGGAAGGTCGCGGGATTGGTACTGGGTTCGGGTCTTGGTTAATATCAGTTTTCATCTCAGGATGCATGGATCTTTTCTCAGGGGTGGTATATAACTCGACTGTTGTATTTCATTTCTCTTTATTTTCCCGTCACCTTTCTTCCTGTATTGCCGGCGCCTCACACACATACATATACATCGCATTACGCACCATTGTTACTGCCCCTTACTCTGCACACATCTAACACGTTTGCCCGCGTGTTTATCTCATCACCTCTGAACGACTTGCCTTGTATCCCAGCAACTCGTTATCGGCATGTTTTAAGAACCTTACTTTTAGCGGCTTCTCAGTTTCAAGTTTTGCCGACGTGTCAGCAACTTCTGTGCTCTCCGGTGTTTTTGCAACGTGTTTCTTCTGCGGCGTTTTATCACGTGCGTTTAAAAATTATTCTTTCCTTCCACTTAAATTTTAAAGCCGCTTGCTGTTGTAATACGTGACCTGTAGCTTATCTCCTATTGCTTCTTTTTAAAATTTCTATTAAGAACGCTAGATTCACACTTGTACAGAAGCATTGAAGTTTGTTTCCATCGTGTGATTTATCGAGTAACAGGAATTTTCTTTGTCCCATGATTTGTGTTAAACAGAACAAAAGCTACGCGTTCAATGTCCTACCTTCCTGCACCACTTTGTCTTTTCCTATACCAGGCTTCGTTTGAAAGCCATTCTCAATACGAACTGGCACAGTACATAGTTTCCTTGTCAGATTACTCACAAGATTCATGGTATGTTATATTAGTTACGATTATTATTACTTATTATTATTGATTATTATTATTGATTATTATTATTGATTATTATTATTGATTATTATTATTGATTATTATTATTGATTATTATTATTATTATTATTATTATTATTATTATTATTAGCTACGCGGAGCGTACAGCTTCAGCTTATGGAATAGCTAAATAGAGATATAGAATTTTCTTTTCATTAATTTCTCAACAGCATAGGTTCGTAAACTAAATACCATTTCGGTATTATTCGTAAACTTTCGCCAGTCCTCACTTCCCTGTGTGACAAATAATATTGAAGTCTAGTGCAGTTTTGCCCGAGTGCCTCTCAGTTTGCATGATATAAATAGTTACGTTATTTTTGGCGTTTAACAAGTTAGAAATTGGTGCATGATCGTTAAGTTTCGGCCACGGACTTAGATGTTGTTAAACCTATTTAATGGGTGTACTTCAGGTAAAGTATTGAGTAACTCTTAATGCAATGCACTATATGTTTTAAGTCTATTTTGAAATTTTATTGTGTATAAATTGCTCTACAATCAATAGCTTTAATATCCTATTTGAGCTTCACTCTAACGTTTAAAGGGAACTTATGTTTCGGGTAGGGCCCGTTCAAGTATACTTACGATTCGCTTTTCTCTTTGTTTTTAATGTTCCAAAACTAAGAAAGAATCTAACCTAATGTAAATCACAATAACTCATTAACACCAAATAATTGGTTCTTAAGTCAGAACCTCTTTTAGACTATGACGGTTAAAACAGTTATAAAGGATATAATTTAAAGAATTCCTCCTCATTGTAATGAGGTAATTCGAATAAGATTATTTTACTAGTATTTCACTCCATTCTCACGTGTTTTAAAGAATATGAACAATACACGTCTGTTCGATGTTTTTGAAAGATGTGTACCAATAACTGGGCAGGTTCAAAGCGCACCTAATCGTGCCAGGTTGGCAAGAATGTGACATAGTAAATATGATCCCTTAAATAAGTAGGACATAAAACAAAGGGAAGCAAAGAACACTTGCTGGTTCTCATATCCCTACTATCCAAACTGAAAACATGCTAGTTCGTTAATGTGGTAATACATTTAGAGTTAACAGGAAAATATATTAACATAACATATTCAGAATAGCTTCTAAATTCACTGATATAAAGGTTAAACCTTGCTTCACTTATATTCTATATTAATGAAACAATGAGTTAGGTAGTTAGCTCGGCCCTCTGCAGCTGAAAACATTTGGAAGCGGAAACGTGACGTACTCACGTGGTCTTCATTTAATGAAGATATAAGCGAAGCCATTAACCATGAAAAAATATTTATAATTCTGTTTTAACTAGTTTAAAAATAAAATATCCCCTTTTTCTGCTGGAGTTAAGTCTTTCTGCCTGTTCCGTATTCGCATTCCATCATTGTTCCTATCTTCTAGGATGCCCTAAGCCCACTCTTCCTCCTAGAGGTTTGTATCTTTAATCAAGGCCGGTATTCTTTCTTCTCTCATTACTTTCGTGTAACTTTCCAGTTCTGTTTATTTTATTCTTTTTTAGCTTCTGTTATTTCTATAAGTTCATTTATTCCCGAAATCCTTCATTTCTTATTAAATATCGTCTTGTGTACTATTTAAGTTTTCTTAAAAATTTCACTTCCGCTGCCTGTATCAATGTCTCTTTCTATGGGCATCCAAGATTTGCTTCCAAGGATGAGCACAAGGAGTGCATTGGTTTTATAAAATTTTAAATTTTGTTTCTTTTATTGTGCTTATTTACTTAATTTATCTAAATGCTTATCAGCTTACTTTACAATCAAATAGTTGAATATTGCAACCTCTTCCATGAAATTGTTTGCTGTGTTTGTTTTTTCCTAATTTATTGCATATTTTTCTCAATGATCGATTATTTTTGTTGGCTTTGTAGATATTTTATAAAACATTTCTTTCCAAAAAAGATGTGTTTTATAAGCTTAAATTCGGAGGCTCTCTTCTTTGTCTTCTACTATTTCAATGTCATCAGTAGAGATAATTATCATTACAATCACATTTAAGTAGGGATGTCTCCTCAGTTGTATTCCCTGGCTCTCTTGTTTCTTCAATGTCTTGATTACGTTGTCCACGTATGTACATTAAAGTTATGTCTTAAATTTATTATTTAAGGCACATTTTATAAATGTAGTGGACGTTAACTGAGCTAGTGGCAAGTTTAATTAGACTATAATGCTAATTACTGAATTAAAATTTTGTAATATGTATAACACACAATGATTATGTGGATCTGATAGATAACAGTATCTAGAGCAAAGTAAATTACGCTCAAGTGTACATTTAATCACTATCGCTTTTAGGCCAATATAGAAGGCACCATACCCTTTCACTCAGATAAATCAGTTATACCATCCTCAGAAATGTAAAATTAAAGAGGTTTATTCCTTTTTTTTCTAAAAAGTATGTAAGAGCACGGAATGTTATCTAAATTAAATAGTTCTTTATTCGTTTCAAATAATCAATACGCATTTACGTGGTAACCTTCAATTAGTGTATATTTCACCATATTTTATTTGGCTATTTTTGCCTTGCTCTGAATAGAACCCTAAGTGAAATTAAGATCTAACTATTTGAGAAATTCTGGTTTCCAAGAAGGAACGCAGAATCTTTAAATTTTTGGCATGCTAGATTGCTAGGTACTTTAAAACCCTTTGTTACAAAAGCCAAGGATCCTGTTCAACAGGAAAAAGGATGAAAAAAATTCAAAGCTGACAACCAAAAGGTGAATATTTTAGAATGAATGAGGGCAGAATTTAAACTTCAACAGATATACAAGGTGGGCCACTTAGGTTGAGAGTGTACATCATCTCTACAACTAAGCTAATAGAAAGAAATGTCTTTAATAAAAGTTGCTTGATATTATGAGGGAAAGTGAATGTCATTAGTGTGTTTCGTTTGGAGGACGTTACGATGGTCGTTCTAGGATGTATTTATTTTTATGTTGCTTTCTCATTTAAAATGGTTTATAAAAATATGTTTATTTTGTGATTTGGAATAACGAAACAAAATAAAAATATTGACTCCCAATTACGAAACGTAACTTGACCTCAAATGATCATCCGTGGCGCTCTTAGTACACAGCCATCCAGAATTTTCCTTGTTATTTACGTTGGTGCAAGAACAATGAAAAGTGCTTTACACAAATGCTGTTTAGTTTTTTATGGGGAGTGAGAAAACAACATAAAAAGGTCGGTTACCGTTTAATAAAACTAAATTGACATTAAAATTACCATCACAGCGTCCTCCAAATAAAACGCGACTAATGCCATTTACTTTCCCTCATAATATCAAACAGCGTATATTGAAGACATTTGTTTCTAGAACGCTTAGTTTAGGAGATATTGTACAGTCTCAAATTAAGTGATCCACCCTGTATTTTTAATTAAACATTCCTACACGTCCTTATTTTGCAATGTTCAGAATGATTAAAAAAATCATCTTTTATTAAATAAATAATTTAGTGGATATGCTTGGCTGTATTTTGTCTATATATGTATATCAGAACCAAATATAGAGTATCCAACGTAAAACAGAGTAACGTAATGGGAAACAGGACAAAATGAATTAGATTACAGTGGTAAACATGCACTCCGTAGATGTAGTTACAGTTATGATTTGAACTGTTCTTAGGAATCGAAAATATGTATGGAAATTTGTACTTGTGGCATGCATTATGCGTAAAACATAGTACAGTGTTTGCGTATTCTAGTTGCTAGTGCAAAATATAACCTGGGTAATCTACTCATAAAAAATACTGCATTGCATCATCCATCAACCAACTCTCCGTTAATGTACATCGTCCTATACTGCAATATTTTGGCACATGGATAATTTATAATTCCCATAAGCATACATTGCGAATTTTATGACATTAATTCAAGTTGCAATTGACATTACCGCTGTGTGTCCACCAGGAATAGAGCATTTCTCCAGTATCATGCATAGTATATCCGGATAACATAAAATTTGTATTTTAATCAAATGACGTATGTTTGCCTAACTTTAATCGCATTCTTAAGCTCTCTACTATGAACTTACAGTAAGCAGAAGCATCGCATTCCACCCTAAAATTCTGTACGAGATTTCGTCTGAAATAGACGTTTTGGCGCCAACTGAATAGCTGAAACCAAAAGGAACATTTTGGAAAAACGTCGGTGTGTGTGTGTGTGTGTGTGTGTGTGTGTGTGTGTGAACAACATACCTCAAAAACGAAAAGTCGGTTGAATACCAAACTGGATATTTAAATTAAGCGGCATCCAAGAATGCGACACGAAGACTTTCAAGAAAATCCGCCCCATTCAAAAGTTTTCTTTACATGGATACATTTTCATTATTGTTTATTTTCTCAAAAATGGCTGGAACGATTTTGATTAAGATATCACATGTTTAAGATATTTGCTTAACAAATTATATATATATATATATATATATATATATATATATATATATAGAGAGAGAGAGAGAGAGAGAGAGAGAGAGTGTGTTTTCTGGGAAATACCTCTGAAATCCTTTCCATGGAAATATTTTCGTTATTCTTTATTTTCTCAAAAATTTCTGGAATGATTTTGATAAAGATGTCGAATGTTTAATACATTTGCTTAGCAAATACATACAATTTATATCAAATAAATTAATCTTTCTGTAGTTAACCATTTCCGGGATATTGGTTGTTTAATGGTTTGAATTTTCTAATAATTAACTTTTCTCAATTAGAAAGTATTTATTCGTTTTATTCTCGTGGTCATGCAAAGAGCATCGAATTTCAAAGTCATCGCATAGCGACATACTCTTCAAAAATCTAACTATCGCGTTACCTGCTGTATGTTACAATGGAATGTGTAATGATGGTTTATCTGGATTAACAAAAAGTAGCTAGAATAACAAGCCTATAAGTATGGTTTGTACAAGAGCGAGTAGAGAAAGTCATGGGAATGTAGCACATACTATTTGTCATATTTCTACTTCACTGACAAATGCTCTAAAGCATAGTGAAAACAGCAAAAAGCATCCATTTCAGTGATTTCGTGTCAATAAGTCTGCAATGGTTCAGCTGTTTTTCCCAAAACATAAAACTGGAGCAAGGCAGCGAAACCATGCAGACGCTTAAGAAGGTTTGACTGAGTTTGGGAACCCCGGCCAAGCGAAAAGGTAAGCCCTAACGAGAGCCGTAGGGGAAGAAAAAAAAAATAAGATGGAAATCAGAACTCTCAAAAATATACTACTATTGATAAGTTGTTTCTCTTTTTTTTGGTACTTAATGATAATAATAAACAAACATTAATAACCAGAACCGTAAAGCAACCTTAAAAGAAAAACTGTAAAACAAAGATGGCTTAAAATTAAACAAACCAAAACATCAATAGAGTAGATCAGTAAGGCAAGTTTTAAAAACAGCAAAAATTAAAACAAAAATTCAACAAACAAGGCCGTTATAAACATCAGACCAATATTTTATTAACGGGTACCTTTTCTTAAACTGTAAAATACAGTAAAACCTGGAAGCAATACTTGCCCCCTTTTTGTGTGAACGATTTGGTCTCACAAATAGTGATGATGCTTATCTAAACAAGACGCAAACAGACTTTTATGAACTTCTAGGAACAGCAAGCTTCAAAGTCCAGCTGAGCTAGATGTACTTTACAACACAACTATTTTCAGTTTTTCAAAGTTCAGCATGGTAGGGTTCTTGACTACAATTACTGCTCCCATAATTAACACAACACAATTTCTGTAACTTCAAACTAGCCAATCACTGAAAATCACGTATTGAAAATACAACTCAGCTAGAAGGTCAGTAGTACTTTGTGGTTACAGTTAAATTTTCCTGATTCTTATGATACTTTGAATAAGTTGTATAAAGAATGAATTGATTCTTGCATTTCTTTGCCTTATACACACAAACAACATATATTCCAGAATTTCCTGGTATTTCGTTTCCCTGTATTTTATCTCTTTCTCTCTGAGACAATGACAAATGATGGATTGAGGGTTTTACTTTAACAGCTAATTAGTTGCCTTATAAGTGAAAGCACTCTTAAACTCCTTAAAGGTGGAGAAGCCAATAAGATAGAAGTGTGATCCACTTTCTGGATTCATTTAAACCTAGTATTAAATTTTGGCAAAATAAAAGAAGCAAAACACACTAAACATACGAACAATTTCAAGAGCCAGTCACTTTACGAATTCGTGTATAAAATACACATTACGTTTTCGCCCCAAAATTCACCCACCATTACCAAGATACAAAATCATAACAAAGCCTACCTTTACATAAAGACGATCCCCAAAATATCACAAAAGAAGTTCCTTAAATCAATTCCAAAAAAAACTTCCACAATCAGAATGACTTGTTGCCGGGCAGAGAGCTAACCCTACAATGCGACAGAAATCCACCACTCATCGCGTACGGGCAAGGCACATGTCACGCACGCAAAGCAGAGAGGAGAAAAAAAAGGAACACCAAAGAGTGAGTTAAGCAAGGGGGCAAACAAAAAAGCAACGTAAAGTGGCTGGAGGTATAACACTGTTACAAAACATAAAACGAACACATAACAGCACTAGTTCACTTCGGTATGAAACCTCAGAGTGTGAGTTGTTATACTTTTGCGGAAGGGGAAAGGCTCGTAGTTTGAGGCAGGCACACTTAGCAGAATCATTCTCCTAGGCAATAAAAGACAGTACTTATGACTTTATAGTTCATAATGTATATATACAAACAAATTTAAATGCATCATTACCGTGGAACTCGTTATTATATCTCCTGAAAGCTTCTGAAACATTTTTATTGTGTAATTTGTATTCATACTATGTTTTTTTGATAACAAAGTTGTGCTATCTATAACTTTAACTTCACGCACAATGCAGATACAAAAAAGCTTTACTGTATACCTCTTTGAATTAATTTGCTACTAATGACATTTGTTTCCACACATACTTAATAAGGGAAATAAACGCTACAATATTTTTAAACTTGGAAACAAATGTTCGATAAACCATCCGAGATCATAAGCCACTAACCAAGTGTTAGGCTAAAATAAAAATACTAAGTGTCGTCATAAATTTATTTCCAGTTCGACTGAACGAACAACAGGTAATGCGCCAATTTCTTCTATATTACTTCCTAAATTAGCTGCACGTTTTAGTTATGCACCGGCTTAACTATTTCAACTCGCAGCTAAATTGGAATATTGGAAAACATGTTTCAATCATTTGGATGCCCAACGGAAGTATTCTGTCTCTGCTTCCGTCATTCGATTAGACTTAAAATAATAATACATCTATCCATTCGTGAACCCAGGATCCTTCTAGTTGGCTTCTGATAGAAGATGGTGACGATGAAGACGAAATAACAAAAGCAACTGCAGATAACAACCTTAACCACCTCTTTGCAAAACATTTTTATTTGGAATCCTTCCTTTACCTGGTTGATTATGAGCGTGTCAACAGAGGAGAGACGGAAGAAAAAATACAGACATACTCTATGTGATCAAAAGTATCTGGACACCCCCCACAAACATACGGTTTTCATCCTATATGCATTGTGCTGCCACCTACCGCCTGGTACTCATTATCCGCGACCGCAGTAGCCATTAGACATCGTGAAACAGCAGAATGGACGCTGCTTGGAACTCAGGACTTCGAACGTGGTTAGATAATTGGGTGTCACTTGTGTCAGAAGTCTGTACGCGAGATTTTCACACTCCTAAACATCCCTAGGTCCACCGTTTCTAATGTGATAGTGAAGTGGAAACGTGAAGGGACGTGTACAGCACAAAAGCGTACGGATGGACCTCGTCTATTGACTGACAGAGACCGCCGATTTGAAGAGGGTCGTAAAGAGTAATAGGCAAACATGTGTCCAGACCATCACACAGGAATCGCAAACTGCATCAGGATCACCCCAAATACTATGACAGTTAGGCGTGAGATGAGAAACCTTGGATTCCATGGTTGAGCGGCTGCTCATAAGCTACACATCAGCAGGAAAATGCCAAACGACACCTCGCTTGGTGTAAGGAGCGTCAACATTAAAGGATTGAACAGTGGTAAAACGATGTGTGGAGTGAAGAATCACGGTACACAATGTAGCGATCCGATAGCAGGATATGGGTTCGGAGAATGACCGGTGAACGTCATCTTCCAGCGTGTGTAGTGCCAACAGTGAATTTCGGAGGTGGAGGTGTTATGGTGTGGTCGTGTTTTTCCTGCAGGGGGCTTGCACCCCTTGTTGTTTTGCGTGGCACGATCACAGCGCAGACCTACATTGATATTTTAAGTAGCTTCTTGCTTCCTACTGTTGAAGAACAATTCGGAGATGGCAATTTCATCTTTCAACACAATCGAGCACATGTTCATACTACACGGGCTGTGACGGAGTGGTTACACGACAATAACATCCCTGTAATGGACTGGTCTGGTCTGCACAGATTCCTGCCTTGAATCCTATAGAACACCTTTGGAATGTTTTGGAACGCCGACTTCGTATCAGGCCTCACCGACCTACATCAATACCTCTCCCCAGTTCCGCACTCCATGAAGAATGGGCTGTCATTCCCCAAGAAACCTTCCAGCACGTGATTTAAAATATAACTGTGGGAGTGAACGCTGTCATTAAGGCTAAGGATGGGCCAACATCATAGTTACTTCCAGTATTACCGATGGAGAGCGCCACGAACTTGTACATCATTTTCAGCCAGGTGTCCGGATACATTTGATCATGTAATGTGTGTATATATACAATATACGTTTTGTTTTCCTTGTGTATAACATTCTAATCAAAATCGTCAGAAAAAAATAAGGAAAAAATATCCATATAAGGATAGTTTTGTATGGGGGATATGCTTGAAAATTTTCATATCGCAACTTTGGTAGATATTGTACTTAAATACCTAACTTGGTATTTATTCGAAATTCGTTTTTGTGTTGTGATGTTTACATACACACACGAACCTTGTTTTTAAAAATGCTTTTGTGGATTCAGAGGACTTCAAAATATACATTTTTGCTGAAATTTCGATATCAAAATTTTGGATGTAATACAATACTTGCTTTAGCCACTAGCTACGTGATAGAGAAAGTAATATAAAAAGCTTTAAGTATGTCACATCTTATGGCCAAACTGACCAAGGTTAGTACATTCCTCGTACATTGTATGCGAACTTTATTAGGAATGAGAATATAATACAATGAACTTACCATGATAAATAACGACCAAAACTGTGAGTCAACTACGTGGAAACGAGGCCACCACAGTTTACGCAGGACCTTAAGTGCAGCGGCATGCCCTTTCGCTAATGAACCTCATTATCAACAGGCAACATATTGATTAGATACCAAAATGTGGTTTACATAAACCTCATTTATGTACTATATCGAAAAATATGCGTGCACTCAGATGTTCCTGAGCATTGTGCATTTACGGAAACAAGTCCAGCAATATAAAGGAGAGCATGCGGGTCTTGTGGGCAGAAGTGAAAGTTCCGATCCAACTTCTCTCTTTGTTTCTCCATCTCTACAAGGCATAGAAGAACCAAAGTGATATTTCATGAAGTAGTCTATGTGTTCCAGTCAATCATTTGAGTTTTACATATATTTTCATATGTTTTTACACACTCTCAAATTGTGATATGGAAATTTTTGCTTTAAGCTCATAATTACAAAAATGGAACCTTTAAATTCATAGTGGTTAAAATATGGTGCTACACATATTCTAAAGGCTTCAGGCCTAATAATAATCGTAGTAATAGTATATTGCGACACGAGTATGGAGACTCATTATTAGAGAATCGAGGAAGAATTACAAAAAAGCTGTGAAGTCGAGTCCTTTTTACTTCCTAGATTTTGTTATGCATTTCACACTACTTTATCACGATCTTGTGCCTTATTCTTTTGAATGAGTTGTTCACAAATAAAAACAGCTTCTAATGCACTTGGCCATCGTCAGCTTTGATATCCCGCAAAGCAATGCTGCCAATTCACGAGCTATAACTAAATTAATAGCTTACTAACAAACTATAATTTACAAACATAGGTAGAAACATGCAAACCTCGCAACAATTCTCCAGGAAACTATCGAGAATCTATCAAAGTTGACCCATTCTGCTTGTTTTAAGCTCTCCGGATCTAAAAATAGATGTATAGTATTTCTAGAGCGAAACAAACTTCAAAACCCGACCTTATACATAGATCGAAATATCATAGAAGTAGTGGACTCCCTGAATATTCTGGGAATGTCATTAGATTCTAAATTAACTTGGGTCCCTCAGTTAAAACTCCTCAAAAACAGTTGTATCCATCGTCTGAACATTCTGAGGATGTTGGCTTCCAGATGTTGCTGTACGGACTACGACGTCCTTTTGCGAACATACCAAACAACTCTTCGAACTAAACTGGACTATGGCTCCA
This sequence comes from Deroplatys truncata, assembly GCA_030765065.1. Lineage (NCBI taxonomy): Eukaryota > Metazoa > Arthropoda > Insecta > Mantodea > Mantidae > Deroplatys > Deroplatys truncata. The sequence goes on from CM060978.1 coordinate 157,478,760, forward strand.
TAATTTATGCTTCAGCTAATCCTACAGCCCTGAAAATGCTTGATACTATACAGTCATCTGCATTAACACCCATACTTGGTGCAATCCACACTATCCTAGCAATAACCTGCAGATCGAAACTGGCGAACCTCCGCTTTATATCATACGTGAACAACTGAGCCTTTTTTATGCACTGGAGATGTCAAATAGATAAAATTCCAAAATGTTTTATTGTGTTCCATTCAAAATGTTTGCCTTCATATCGTGTTAATAGTATGAGAATTTCTAATTACTTTCGAAAACTCAATGTTACTTTAACTCCTATATCACAACTTCCTCTTCTTCCTCACAGTACTCCTTGGAAGAAGATTGATGAGAAATACAAACTATACAAATATCCCAAATAATCCACAGAGCGGAAATCGTCTCAAAAGCGATTTAAAGAACTCTTATCAACCCATTCCAGTAATACTATAATATACATTGATATTTCTCTATTAAATGACAGATGCGGATGTGCAATTGAGTACACAATGCTCTAAGACTTCCTGAATTCTTCTCTATTTTCTCTATTGAACTTCATGCAGTGAAAACGGCGTTGCAGTTTATCATTACTAGTAATGAGGGATCCTTCGTAATCCTGACTCAATGTGTGTCTTACAAACTCTTCAGGACATAAACATACATCTCACACTGGCTCGAGGTATTCTCAACATAAAATATGGATTTGCATAACCAACGTAAAGAAATATTTTGCTGGTTACCATCTCATGTGGCCATCATTGGAAATAAAACGGCAGACGCAGCTGCCAAAGATTCCACCAAACCCCAGTGAGCGCCCACTCAATCCCGGTGCCCCACAGCGAAGTCTTCAGCCATATAAAATTATGCCTCAAGCACCACTGGAAGCAACAATGGATGAACCAACCTAGCACCAAAGTCCACGAGATCAGGCCTTATCCTGAAGTCACACCACCTCTTATGATTGCTGCAAGAAGGCAACAAGTTGCTCTAACAAGGTTACGGATTGGCCACACCTCACCAGCACATGCATATCTGCTAGGTAAATATGATCCTCCTATTTGCTCTATCTGTAACACCCGCCTTACAAACATGCACATCGTTACCGAATGTTCCACCTTCAAAGGAAAAAGGAATCCACACATCTCCACAGATTTGGTTAAAGCAATCAATCACCCTGAAGTCCTTCACTTCTTTAAAGACATACATTTATATCATAATTTATAATTGTTGTTATGTTTGTAATTATTCTAAATGAAGATTGTGTTAATTAATTTGTGAATAGTTCATTATAATGATGTCAATCGTCGTGTTATAAGTTTAGTGTTTAAGCGACTTTAAACAGAAATAAATAACAGTTCAGGAAGTTTTGAGTAATAGTTCCCAAGTGTAGGCTGATGCTCCCTCAGCATCTTACGGAAAGTGAAGAGCTGCAATAGGTAGCGGTCCTGACCTCATGAGCCAATTTTCCGGTTGCGAGATGCGTGATGCTGGCCACATCACTTCCCCGTATCGGTTGTGTAAGTGGGCATGAGGCCGGCAGTCGGGTTAGCAGGCTGTAGCACTACAGGATTCATTTACTTCAGTCATTTGTTTGATTTTTGGTGCCGCGATTCAAAGAGGGTTTGAAAATAATAATATTAAAGTTAATATAGATTCAGTATTTTAAGAAGAAATTGAAGTTTGAGTCGTGGATAATGAAGACACAGATATAAAAGAGCATGAAAAAGTCGGTTATATTTTACTTCCCGTTCTAGTGAATATTGTATGTTATTATTGTAGACATCAATTTATTTTGGTCGACAAGGGTTTCCTTGGAACTCATGTGTTGAAATTCCAAATTTCCTTCTGTGTAATTACCATCGTGAAGACATAGAAAACACACCATCGTGTAAAAGTCAAAAACAGTCTTCCCGAAATTTGGCGATTAGGTAATTTGTTATGTTTCAGACTAAAAATATGATTACACGTCACTGCTATGGTGGAAAAATACGAATTCAGTCAAGAGAAACGGAATTCTACTCTTCCAACTTCGATTCCAACAACTTTCAGTTGAAATCAGGAGGTACTATTTTGGATATGTTTACTCTTAAGTTACTTCTCTCATAAGAAGCTTTAAAGTAGGTTTCGGCATACCAAATGATACATTTCCCTTTAACATTCTCTTGTATGTTCTAAAATATCAGGTTGTTCATTCGCAACCTTTAAGATATGTACATATTTCATAGCTATCGAGTTTATTTTGTGTAGAAAAAATCTAAACAACGAAAAATCAAAATGTAGGACTATAATTAGGAAGGCTATTCAAAGTTGAAGGAATTTCTATCCTCTTACATCTAAACATTGGTAACAGAGGCTGGAAAGAGAAATAACGTCACCACCATGTCTAAAGGCTAGGTAGAAATGATACCTAAATGATCGTGCTTTGGAAATAATAATCATCGACACTGCAACACAACAATACGAGACTTTATAAGCGGTTAAACGACCTGTCTCAACAAACAACAATGCCACATACGTCAGTATTATCAACCCCATCAAAAGGGACACCCCACTAAGAGAATATGGATCGTTTTACTAACAGAAGGCACACCTCAGCCTAAAAAAAATCTAAGACAACAGAAAATACTCCGAACTTAAATGAATTACTTCTATCAATTAAACCAAGATTGAAAAGTAATCGCAAAGACTATGCACTTAGTTTAGAACAACTCTGCAGTTTCTACGACACCTCATTAGGAACTCGCGACCTAACAGAAGTCGCGCTGGGCTATACAAATGACCTTCAAAGCCTTACTGATGCCCTTTATAAGTTGCGCCCGCATCTTAGTAATTCCGGGCTTAAAAACAGAACAATGCGTCTGCAAAAGAAGCTGCTGGCTTTTATTCAAAAACATAGAAACTAATGTCAGTCCGAGCCAGAACCTGTAACTCTCACGTTATCAAAATGGCGACCATACTACAATGGAATTTAAACGGATTTCAAACTCAGTGCGAATATTTGTAACTAGTTATTCGTAACCACAGCCCAGAAATTGTTTTCCTGCAGGAAACAAAACAATGCAATTCATCTGCACCTGTATTCAGACCAGGACTTCATTTGCACCAACTCACTTCATGCTAGTGGTGGTGTGTTCATTTACATTAAAAGTATAATTTCAAACAAGGTGATTCCACTTAACACAACTTTAAAATCAACAGCTGTGTCTGTACACATGCCTTCAGAAATCTGCATTTATTATCTATACCTACCCAACAGTACTGAAATCTATGTTTCTATACTATATGATCTACTTCAACTACCACAATCCCTCATATTATTAGGCGACTTCAACAGCCACAACATTTGGTGGGGTTCTAATAACACTAGCAAACGAGGGAAAATAATTGAGTCATTAATCCACTCTAAGGATTAAATTGTACTAAACGATTAGAGCCTCCTCACTTTAACGCAGCCTACAACACTTTTAGTGGAATTGACCTTACGTTATGTTCACTCTCAATTGCTCCATTGCTACATGGGTTTGTTAACAACTCGCCTTCGAGGAGTGATCATCTTCCCATAATTATTAATTTCAGTTATAGCCTCTACGATATTTTCGCCAATCGTCATGGAACTTTCATGAAGCGAAATGGAATTATTTTCGCGCACAGATTCTGACCGCTCTAAAGAACCAGCCACAACTTGAATCTTTCCCAGAAATGAATATGGCTAATGTTGTGACCTTATTTTCCTCAACAGTAACAGAAACTGCTGCGCTCTACATCCCTATTTCTGGCTATGCCTGCGTATGCAGACCTGTCTCATGGTGGAATGACACTTGCCGAAATGCTATCAAACTGAAGCAAAGGGCCAACTACAAATTTAAGAGGCATCCAAGTTCAGAAAACAAACTAGAATTCCAAAGTCTCAGAGCCGTAGCTCGCAGAGAAATTAAAAACAGCAAATGAACGTCTTGGCTGACGTTTTTATCTTCCCTAAGCAGACATTGTTGTGTCTTCTTCCTTATGTCTTCGCAATGTTTGTGGTAACAAGTACTATCTCCGAACTTCCGGACCATTTTCTCTCATCGCAGACCTGAAGTTCATATCTGGCACATTTGCTAAAGCATTTTCAAACATTTCGAATGATTCTGCAAGTCAGCCAGAGCATCTTGAACAAAGAAAGAAAACAAAACTACTGAACTAGACATTTCTGATATGCTTAAACATGGACAACATTAATTACAATGCACCCTTTATCTTAATTGAGGTTGAAGAAGCCTTACTTAAAAGCAACAGTAAGAGTCCAGGCCCTGACAATATTCTGTACTAGCTACTCAAATATTTAGCTACCAACGAGATTACATATTTGTTGCATATCTTCAACCACATCTAGGCTTACAAATGTTCCCCAGATATGACGTACTTCCTATACCAAACCAATAAGGATCACTCTTTCCAGAGAGTTTCCATCCTATATCCCTAATGTGAACGATGTAAAAACTGCTGAAAAAAGTAATAACCAAACGATTACGATGGATTATAGAAAAAAACCAACATCTTCAGTGATACACAAAATTGCTTTCTACAAAACCGATCCTCACTTGACTTGTTATTAATGCTTGAAGGCGCCAAAATTAAAAATGCCTTCTCTGAAAGGCAACACTTGGTTGCAGTTTGCCTGGATATCGAACGAGCCTAAGATACTACATAATCAACACACTTAAAGAATAAGGCATAGGCGAGAACTGCTTTCTTTTGTCTACACTTTCCTCCAGAACCGTCAGCTAGTGTAAACGCGAATGGACAACTCTCAAAGAGCGTCTCACAGGACAATGGCATACCTCAGGGCTCAGTATTGAGAGTGACGGTGTCCTGGAGGCCATCAATGTCATATCCTGTATTGATTATTCTGTCAAAGTATGTTTATTTACAGATGACCTAGTGTTCTTCTGTAAGGAAAAGACTATGAAAATTACACAGATGCTTATACAATAATGTCTACAACGACTTTAATGTCGGAGTTATAAAAAAAAGCTTTCAAATTTTCTGCTCATACAAGTCGGTGCATTGTTTTCTCTAAAGAACATAATCATAACTACTAGTGGGAGCGCATCGTCTGCTAATTACCAACACAGTTCGTATTCTTGGATTATTGTTTGACCGCAAACTCGCCTGGATTCCACACCTTAAACTTCTAAGGCCAGTTCCACACGCCATCTCAATGTATCAGCTGCACAAAATTGGGGAGCAGAACTTAATGTTGTATTGTGCTCGTACAAGATCTCCATCCGCTCCAAACTTGACTATGAATGTATTGTCTACAAGGGCGGCCAAAACATCTTTCAGTTCCGAATCATACTGGAAATACATACAGCAACGCAGACGCAACGGCTGCACTGTTTGCGCGTGACACAGTCAGCAAGAGGTGTCCTACGAGTTCAGAGTGGACGCATATGACTGTTTGAAATAATTTTACTCATTTAGAGAACTGTATTATTTGTAGTGTTATACAGTAGAACTGTTTAATTACAAAGAAACACTTGCAATTAACACATACAACGTAATGTATCACAAATGTCATGTATCTGCTAACAGCTAATGTACTGCACTGTACACGTAGAAATATTTATTTAATACAAAAGTTCCTCAACAAATGCAATTAGCCTTTGACCTACCATTGTACCTGTATTAAGGTTCCCCCTCCTCATGTGTTGTTTGCACTATTATGGAATTGAAGTGAAGGGTTATTTCACATGCTCACATTCAACCAATCGCAGCTGGACACAGAAATATGTGTCTGATATACGGCTTCTACATTTAGATTTTACAATTTTCATTTATAGAAATTTTTCTCACATACATAGATTGTACCAAAAATAGCTTCTATGAAGCACACAACATTTCTAACTTTACCATATTTGTACCATAAAATCCTGTGTATAGTTCAAATAGATACCGTTTGTAAATCGTTGTTTCATTGATATGTTCTCTTGTAATTCAATGAGTTCCTCCTAAATATCTATTCTTGCTTTACTGATGTCTAGGGAGAATGGATCGGTGTATACAGCGATATGGTTTTCTAAACGTCTCAAATCTGCAAATTGATTCTCTGTAAATTGCACTTTCAGATTTTTCAACATTACACTGTAGCCATTGAGTTTGTGTGAAGGAACACATGCGATAGAGTTCAAACACAGAACACAGTGAAATTGGGATTCCTATACATGTTCAGTCGAAATTTCGAGTTTCTTAATAAATGCGTTAATCGAGCAGTACATATTGACAAAATTTTGTTTTCAGCCTTTCAAAGAAATATTGAGTTGTTTAAGTGTTCACAAATGTCGCTCAAAAACGCCAAATCACATATATACTCGTCATTAATCAACTCTGCTATTGATCTTCCGTGCTGCTTCATATATTCATCAATAATGTTCCGAAGATAAAAGAAATCTACGAAGCATCTGACCTCTACTCAGCCACCTGACGTCACAAAAGTATTATAGATCTTCATATTTCTGTTCGGAAGATGCCATTAAACGTCTAAATTGACGATGCTTCAACGCACTGTTCTTTGATATATTTACACATTGAGTCACAACTTTCATAACGTTGGCAGATTTTGCAGAAAGGGCTTCTTGGTGTAGAATGCAATGCAAGGTAGAAACATTTTCTACACCCCTTTTCTTTAAGAAAGGTTTGAGCCTGCCAGCTAATCCTTTCTTATCTCCAATCATAGAGCGAGCTCCATCCGTTGCAATTGATGCTCTCTTGGACCAATCTAAACTGTGTTTGTTTACACAAATATGATTGAATGTGTCTTCTCCTTTAGTAGTGTCTTCCAAAGGAATTCTAGCACATACTCTCCGACATTTAATTCTTCATCCACTCCTCTTACAAATATTGCTGTGTCAATCAAATCTGTGCTTTCATCAAGAGATAGAGAGAAGTACAGAAATATACGGATATTTGCATTCACGTGTCTACTTGTATCAACTCTTCTTCGGGAAATACTTTGTAGTGAAAGATGCAAGTTTTTAAAATTAGTTAGCTCCTGTGGACGCAAATTTTTTACCACTCACATCATACATGATTAAACAAACTCCCCTTCTTGAAACGATTTAAGAGCTTTACCATGGTCCATGCTACAACATAACTAGACAGTAGTCGTTTTTCTGGTATATTTTGCGATTTATTAGCAGCAATAGTGTGCTTCTCCTTTAGCTCAGTTTCTTGGCTCGTTCCAATCCTGAAATAATGAATCAATAAACACCATGCAATTAATCTGTCGTTCTATACTAATAACCATAATAATAAGCCTACTATACCATTACAATTATGATGTACGTGGAATATAATAATAACAACAATAATACCTTTCAGCACTGCATATTTAGCATGTCATGTGCAATATTACTTCGTAATATGTCATGTATAATTTCCGAACATATCACACACTTAATGTTTTCGTTATATTCAGAACAAACACAAAAAAGCAATAACAATAGGTCTTCCCATTCCATTTAGAACTTCCTTTTCTTCGATATTCAAGGAGTTGGCAATGCCATTACTCGTAGCACATCCACTGTTCACTTCTGTGTGTGCGCGTATATGCCTCTCTCGATAAGACTGACCTCGGTAGTGTGTGTTCAAGTAAGCTGCTTGTTCGCGTGCAAAGGGAGGAAAGACGCTGGTTATTACCAGCGATTACGGGGATTTAATCGCGAAGCACCATGTAACCGCGAGTACTATATTTTACGCCTTTGGTCTACAACGTACTAGCTCTTCTGCTCTTAAAATGCTCGACACCGTACAGAACTCAGTCCTACAAATAACCCAAGCCGATTTTTTGCCAGCCCTTTAGATAGTTTATATACAGAAACCAATGAACCTCCATTAGTCATCATAATTCCCCTGTTAAGTATATTATTTTCTCTTCGTATAATGGCTATACAAGCCATTAGACAAGGTACAACTGCAATTCATTCCTACGTGTTTCCCCACTAACACAAGGGCAAGCCCTCCCATGAATCAATTCCAACAAGTCAGCTTCGCTGATCGCCTCTCTCAATATCTTGAGGAATTTAACATCACATTACCTGAACTAAATCTCTGTTGCTGTCCACCAATAGCAGCTTGGAAGCTCGAGCCTCCCTCAGTTGATATCTCCATGTTCAGATACGAAAATGCACTACTGAGATCTTTACTTTGCGAAGCATGTTTCAAGATCCCCACACATCAAATTCAGCTTCATTTCCGATTTATACTGGTGTTTCTAAGCTTGACGAGAACTGCGGTTGCGCAGTAGTGTTCCCCGATCACACGATGCTACACAGTCTATCTAATTATCTCAGCGTCTACACATGTGAGCTATATGCAATCTGCTTTCTCTGGAATACATCCTACACACAGTGCGACTCTACGAGTGTCTCGTTAGCATTATATCATAAAAAAGTCTTCGTCTCACCCATTGGTTGCACAACTCTTAATGTTTTGCATATCAGCAATTCAATCTGGTAAATATATCAAGGTTATCTGGACTCCGTCACACATGGGCAACCAAGGGAACGAGGAAGCTGACGTTCCAGCTAAAGAGGCCACCAAACATCCTCCAAAGAACTGTGGAATACCATACTGTAACTTTCTCAGATATATCGACAAGAAGATTGCTCAGATATGGAAGCAGATTGGAACCGCTCATCAACAAGTAAACGGCATGAAAACTACTCCCCTCGCTCTCCTAAATACCATGATTTCCCTTCCCCACAAAGATCAAGTTGGTCTCACACGATTACGCATAGGACACATGGCCATCGCGCACTCCAAGCTTATATCTCATAACCCTCCTCCACCTTGTAACTTCTGTAATTATCCACTTACTGTACCTGATATGATTCTGGAGTGTCACCACCATACAAGTGCAAGACGAGATTGTGAAGTTCCAGACAACATGGGTGACGCCATCAGCAATCCAGCGTTTAAAGACATGATACTTCATGCTAAGTAAACTAAAATATGCACAAATTATAATGTTGTCTGACTAAGGTACGTTTACAATGTAATTTATTGTATGATAAATTGTATTGTATCCTTATGGAATCGCGAAATGACCAGCGAGTTCAAGCGACTTCAAATAAATTTTAAAAAAATGTCATTCATATTTCTAAGCATATACACTGGGCAAGTTTTAAGACTAATAACTCAGGTTTTCACTCTTGATAGACCCATAACCTAAAAATTTCTATTATTTTCGTGTTCCACTTTGTGACGCGTTCTCCTCTCTTCGGGTGAAGGAATGTAGATGCCGCTGGCAGCAACTCAGTCATATCACTTCCTTCTGAGTTTTGCTTATTATACAAAAACGGAATAGTTTTCCAATTGAATCTTTTAGATTTAAGCTTGATCCATACGTCACATGGGCTTGCCTGCTGTTCATTGAACCATTGGAAAATTGCAAAGGAATTTCAACTCCTTTTTCATGAAAATTAACTTCATAAACTTCATTACGAAATGGAAATTTAATTCAAAGTTGGATATAAAAGAAACCACACATAATTAAATTTGTGATTATGCTGTTAAGTATTCCATCAATATACACAACAAAATAACAAGAGTTGAAACTTTAGCTTAGTGCCGCTTTATGTAATAAATATATTTTACATCAATTACATAAAGTTATAATGGTGGACTACCAGCGAAAATTTATAAAGTAAACAAGAATTATTGGCCGCATCCTACTGAAATTTTATACCGGAATTTCTTAAGCAAGAGAATCTGTACATATATCAACCAATTTTCACCAACACGTGTTCAGAGTTCCTTCAAATGAAGAGAAAGAAAACGTGAAAGAAGTTGTAATGAAATTGCGATAGAAGCTGCTGACATCATACTGGCTAATAAAACTATTATAAACAAATACGTTTATTCAGATATGGACCTTCAGAGAACGCAGGATGTGATTAATTATTAGTAGCAAATCAAGGGTTGTCTGTTCTGGTAGTAAACTACATTCACAGTCTCCTGGTCTCTGAGTATGGTTATTACTATTTCTGGCAAATAAACCCATGTCTAGACGTGAATTATACAGCGACTCAACTAATACGCCAGGCTATGTGAATGGGACTTAGTAAATCGGCTTTTCCGCAGCACATCAAAGGAATGCTCGGGTTAACGCTTTCCTCGGTTCTGACCAACGCAGATTTGTAGCGTTATACAATTCCAATCCGTTATGTCATTCTCACCATCTTTGCAAGTGAAATCGTTATGAATCGACACGGAGTTGATGCAGATGTACACAGGGAATCTCAACTTAATGTTTATTTTTGTTTACAAGGTACAATGATGACAGCCGAAAAAAAATATCAATTAAGATATAGTTATAAATTTTAATTTTAGCGTGGTTGTTTTTGGGTATTAGTCGTGGAACTCCAGCGATGTTGCTGAGGCTCGCCTTCGTGATGCCTTGGGTTCGATTCTTGTAGACCACCCACTCCTACCTGGGTTTTCATGGTTTTCCTTTGGTCGGTAGGCAAATACTGGGGCGATTTTACGTCTACCACGATTTCTTATCCCACATTTCCCTCATCATTTTTCCTCTTCATGTTTCATGTATGTTTCTAGGTTTTCTAGTATGAGGCGGTGCTGGAAAAATGGAGCGTAAGATTGCACCAAAGAAAGAGTATTCCCCGGGGACAATAGAGGGCTCTGCTTCGACGGGTCGTTTATTACCCTCTCTAGGCGGCTCCAGTAATGGGACGGAACTGTTAGAGCCCTCCGCGCGTCTCTATGGCGTATCTTCCTGCGACCTGTAGACTTCTGTAGGTCACTTCACTTCATCCATTCATCTTGGAGAGGAAGGTATCCCCTTGTTTATACCCTGTAGGCATAGAGGAAACTTGTAGTCGGTCTCCTGGCTGAATATCATAGGAGATAATCGTGTTTTTCTGCCACATCCTAAGTGATTAACTTGATAATTAGGGTACATTCTATAACTACTCGACTGTACCTAGGTCTTGATCTCAGATAGGAATCTGATAGCATCTTTCCGTGCACTAGCGTCTCTTCTAAAGGTTTGGTGTGCTATATTGATTCTGACTTCTGAAATACGTTGGTTTACAATACATTTCTCTAACTGTCTGTTAAAGAAAATGTCTAACATGTAACAACTCACTCATGCCTGCACTGTGAATAGTCCGTTAAGCAAGGACTACAGCCTTAGAGAACCTAAGAGTGGTCATATAAGCCGAAAATTGTATCGTGGCATACAAGACGCCCCTAAATAAATATGGTAAGACATTTTCTTCCTGTATGATTTAGTAAAAATATAAAAGAAAATAAAATAGTCCAGTCGAAACCTCCAACTTTATTACAAAGTTGTACCGTTACTACTACACATTGAAAATCCTGTGGTACGTACGTAAACGCGACTGTTTTAATTTCTCTACTTTTACAGCAAGTCTACTTTTGCTTGCAAATAAAAGAATAATCAGCAACTTTTCACGAAATGACATACACCGGTCACACTTGCCTTCTGTTCTACGGTTCCATGTGCAGAGACAAATGAAAACTACACTGCATGTTTAATCTGTAAACACATTTCAATAGCAGTAGCAAAAACAAACAAACGTACAAACAAACAAACAAACAAACAAACAAACAAAAACCTAAGTATTCATATTTTTCATCGCATTATAATTAACATATGGAAGTAAATAATAGGACAACTACTCTTAATTAGATACGATATCCCAATAGCAGTTGGACAACAAAACACAAAACAACAACAACAACAACAACAACAATGGTATCCTACCCGCTTACTGTGTCTTTGAGTGGGTATAAGTATCGTTATAAACATTGTACGTCGTTTTTGTTTTGTTTTACTTAATTTTAAATAAAAAGAAATCTAACTTGTTACATTTACATGACTTTCTCTACCCTCTATCGATTATTAGTAGGCGTACAAATTATTCTTACGAAAGTTTATTTTGCTATATACTTAAATTTTAACAGAGATAAACCTTTCTGGATGTTTAAAAACTGGTCGCTATACGCTGGCCTTAAAATTCCATACTGCTTCCCTACAATCGCGAGAAACAACTGAATGTTGACAGGGCTTTTAAGAGAATGAACAAGAAATGAACAATTCGGACTTTTAATAACAGATATCTCAGACACAAAAAAGCTTATTTGAAAATTGTATGTTTTAAAGATATCTACATTTTTTGAGTACTACGTTTTCGTCTATTGCTTAAGGTTTACTAGTTATACAAGATCACACAAAATTCACTCCAAATGAAGAGAACTTCGCAGACTATGACCAGAAAATTCAAGATATACATTTTATTTGGCATGTAAATCTCCTTAATATGTATGGTATTTTAATCAAAATTGTTAGAATCATTTTTAAGAAAATAAAAAATTTCGAGAAACGTTCCACGTAAGGGGTAATTAAAATGGGGGGATTTTCTTTAAAATCTTCGTGACATCTTTGGAAGGTATTGAACTTGTACCAAGTTTGGCATTTGTTTGACTTCTTGTTTTTGAGTTATGCGTTTCTCTCTCACATACACACGCACAAACACAAACTTTTTCTTATACTGCATTTGTTGGGTTCAGGGCCTCAAAACATTTTTGGGTGGAATACAGTACTTGCTCTACTTGCTATAGGTAGCAGAGAAAGTAATAAGAACTTTTAATTGTTTCTCCGTTTCCTTAATTTACTTCGTTTTTGAGTACGGCCTTATTATCTTAACGCACTGAAAGCTTCCATAACCATTTCGACCTTGTATGTGTTATAAAGTACTGTGCTGTATCTAATTTTCATTAAGTACTCCGGGAAATATTTAGGTTAAAAATATTGTTTTCTTTTTTTATTTAATTCGAGCACTTAAATAAGTGTGCTTCATAATTAAAATTTCTTTCATTAAACACAAATTTTAAGGCACAGGAAAGTATCGTTTTGGTAATTAAACGCCAGCAAAATTATCGTTCCCCTAATGCAATAAATGTGCAGCGGCTTAGGAAGAAAAACACGCATTGTACTCTATGGTGGGACCGACCTTGTGATTTTTCTGCAAAAGAAAGTGTGCTGCTGTCAAACGTTGCTGAATTTCAAAGCGTTTTTTCACAAATCTATGAAACAGGAAAATATAAAGTGTTCGTAAGCTTTCTCAATGTATTCAACGAGCTCTGTCTTTGGTTTAAACAATGACATGCAACACCTTTTCGCCCGGTGTAGTAAGCATTTTACTGAAAGTAGAACGTGCAGGCTTTTTGTGATCCAAATAGTGTCCTGTTTGTGCCGCAGAGTTGTATTGCGTATAGCTTGCAGACAGTATAATGTTATTACTGAAATGCTATAGAAAACCTCTTGCAAGTACAGCACATTCAAGAAGCAATTCTTGTTTGTGGTCTATAAACTTCATTTGGGAGAATCTCAAAAATAGTTACATAATAATTAGTAAATAATAATTTATATTATCTAAAATTCGTTTTAAGACTAACTATTGACGTATACATTTTTCTTTACAAATATGACAAATTAGCATAATAAATTAGATTTACGTTAAAAAATATATCAAGATATAGTTTTTAGTACCTTCCAATGCTTTGATGTTGAAATTTGCTAATATGCACATTTACTTCGCCCATTTCTGCTGTTAAAACCAAACTATTAGTAGTCGAAAGAGGTGAATTGCAGGTTTTATATAAATAATTTTTGAAGTAGGTTAAATTTAGGAGCGTTTTCCTAAGAGGAAAGTTCAAACTAGAACAGATACGTTGCACGCAATAGAATGCTTCTTATTTCACTCTCAGAAGGGCAAAAGAATACTTCTATAAAAATTCGTGCTCTTTTGTATGCTTATAAATTTGTAATTAATATTTGAACTCAATCTGGATTTTTAGTTATAACTGGATATTCAAACGTTTGCATTTCGTACGCGTAAAAACCAGCAGGTAGGGGCAAAAGAGGAGTTAAAAAGAAGGTGATAGGAGATTTACGTAGCTATTCAAAAAACAGGGTTTCTAAAGGGACAGATTAACAGCAAGAATTACAAGTTTGATCACATTTTGTCAGGAAGCGACACAAAACGCAAGCTAATAGAGAGAGAGAGAGAGAGAGAGAGAGAAAGAGAAAGTTAAATAGCACAAAAAACACCAAAATGCCTCTATACTCCGTATGTCCCATGAAATATGAAATTTAGTTGTGCACTGACACCGTAATTTTGGAGCACCAGCTCGTTTACACAAGAAGCACAGTACAGTGGCTGGCTAGATAGGAGTGCGCTACATTTTCCACACTAAGTAAACCTGAGTTCCTAATACAGCTGTTGCATGTGCGTTTAATGTAATAGTCTCCTTTTCCTCCTCTAGGTACATCACGATTAGTGAAACAGTTGCGGCTAGGGCACAAGTAAGGGTGCAGAACTTGACTGGACCATGATTGTCTTCGAACAGCTTGCAGCAGGCTTGGATAACCCTCATCAGGAGACAATGATATTTCGGTGTCCCTTCACAAAACGAAAACCAGTTTCCCTTCGCGTGGACACTTTTAGGAAATGTTCGTCCGAATCGCGTTTCATTTTCTCTTCTACTTCCCTATAGTAGGTACAGGAAGTATTATGTTCCACCCAAAAATTCGGTACCGGGAATATAGAGTTTGAGACAACATGAATAAAGTAAAACAGCTTTAGAAAAGGCAACACGAAGATTTTCGTGAAAATTTTCCCACATGAAAATGTTTTCGTTATTTTGTAATCTAATAAATATCCCTTAACTGTTTTGATTAAAATATAGCATATTTAACATTTTTTACGACAAATAAAATTGTAACTTGAACTTTCTTAAATTAAATTGAGTTTTATTTATGGACGCTCTTTACTACTATAATCCTTAGCGTCCCATTCTATATTGGGTGTGAAGGTGCGGTAATTTTGCTCAGAGGCCTCTTTATTCGGCTTGAGGTTCTTTTACATGCCGTAAATCTACGACACGGGACCACCGACTTTATTTCCCTTCCGAAGGAAGCGCCATGCTAAGGATTTTTACGCCCGTAAAAAATCCCTCACCCTCCGCCGGGTTTGAACCCGCGACCTTGGGAACTAGAGATTAGTACTAGTACCACTAGTCCACGGAGGACGACTTGAACTTTCTGGGACTTACCTATGAAGTATTAGAAATTTTGCATAATTGGTAAACCGTAAGGGAGACAAAATCTCGTTAGGGCTCAGAATTTTTGTTAAATAAAATTTTTGGTGGCGTTAACTATTTCAGAGATAGTTTTTGTTATTGGTTGGCATTTTCAAATATTACAAGGTAAACATAAATGTCAAGTAGGCCGTAACGGCTATTTTTGCTTCCAACGTGACCCCTGGAAGGGAGGAATAATTGGAGAGACCCGAAGGGCGACCAAATCTGAATGCCGACTGGCGCAAACACGGACGGGGTCCCTTAACATTTCCAGATAGAACTCATCCATCGCCGCCCGGTCCCTGCCCACAAGCCACCAACCTCCAGGGTCCCCGAAGGAGGGACCTAACTGAGCGGTACTACAGCGACGCCAGGGAAGAAACCTTTACACAGAGTAAGCCACCGCCCAGCCGCAACCCCCCGAACACCGTCACCTGGTCCTTAAACTCTTAAACAGATGGCGAGGAAGATGATGGGTACAGGAAGTGAGAGGGAGGAGAGTAGTGGTGGAAGGTAAACCAACGCAGCATTCGCCTGTCGACCCAGGAAACCACGTAAAACCCATCGGCCAGAGTGGACGGTCGGCGGGGATCGAATCCGGGCTACAGACGTTGCCTGCCGCTCGGTTTCAAATATTATACGCTTTTAAAGTGGAAAATTGCTATTCGTTTTTTCTTGTGGTTATACAAAGAGAATGGAATGTCAAAGCCATCGCTTTACCTACCTACTGTATCTTACTTATACCTATGATTGCTTTACACCTTTTACATAGTGTGTAAATGCGCAGTGAAGTTTATCTCGATTAACAATAAGTATACAGCAAAATAAGTTTTTGTAAGAATAGTTTGTAGAAGAGTGAGTAATGAATGCAACACATCAGCTTTCTTTCTTTCTGCTGTTTTCCTCACCAAACCACTCTCGTCATTTGATGTGCAATGCCCTTGTCTGACAATTTGCTGTGTGGAGGAAATAATGTACTATTAGGTCAGTAACATCTTTCCTGTTTTTATTTTCGGTGATTCAATTGGATGCCTTTGTTACATAATCTGATAGAGAAAATGCCAAAGCCTTGTATGTTCACTAGTTCTAACAATAAATTATTTTAACGATGTTATCCGCTATTATAGTAATATCAGCGTCAAAGAGGTGCTGGAAATTTTCCGTCGTCCTGGTTCGGGAATTAACCTCCCTGCCAGAGTAAAGGTAGCGCTAACCAACTGCGCCACCCTATTAGTCTCTGTAGATTCATCATCTTCATCTATAAGTATTCGAGTATTATTAGTCTGTTCCGGCTCCATTTAAGTTAAACAACTGGTCGATCCATCTCTTATCAGGTTGGCCACGCATTCACTCACCTTTAGTTTACATGGTATTTTAAAATATTCAGAGGTATGTTCTTTTTGCATAGTTAATCATGTCCATGCCAATTTTTTCGATATTCTTCCATCCTGTTCATTATGATAAACACTCATTTCGAATTTCTTGAGTTTTGTTTTTGTCCAATAAAGTATACCCTTATTATTTCTACCTCTATTCTTCTTTCGAGACCATTGTTTGTTGCTCAACATTCCGCCCATATAACAGCATTGGTACCGCTAATTCTTTCTCTTCTTGTTTTTACTACTCTCTTCTAAGAGTTTTTCTTACCTTTCTTGTTAATGATCTTTTAACTGTCGCAAATATCTGTAGAAATAAGCTGAATTTTGTATTAATTAGGCCAACTGATACCAACATATGATTAAAATTCATTACTTCCTCCACTGTTTTAGCACGTGTAATTGTTTTAATTCTCATTGGTTCTTTACCATAGAATACATGGCTTTATTTTTGCCTTCTGATATTTCTATATTATATTTTCACTGCTTAATTTAAAGTGTATATACTTCTTGGTAGACTATTTTCATCTACTACCACTTCCACTACTACTATTGCTTGGCCATCCGCGAAGAGAAGCGTCGTCAAAACCAGCGTTCCATTTTAAAATTTTGATTTAAACTGTTCTGCCATTCTTCAATGACATTGTCTATATATACATTAAAAGGGATGCGTGAAAGAGGACAGCCTTGTCTTAAGCCTTGATTTACATTTATTTCTTCTTTTGATATGTTATTTCCGCTTTTTATTCTAATTCTTGTACAAGTAGATTCTTTTTTAAAATGTACCCGAATGATAATGCACCTACGCTGACGCGAGTACGGCTTGCACTTGAGTACCTGTTACCCAGCAGAGTAGCCTTTAATGCTCAAAGCCTTCAACGCAGCCTGAAGTAGTTAGGATTGAATTCAGTACACTATCGGATTTTGCAGAGGTTACAGTTAGTTCCACCATTAGCGAATAAAGCTACAGATAACAATAAATGAAACAATACATGAAATAATTAGGACGAGGATACATTCAGAAAGTTATAGCAAGTCAAAATGCAGGCGAACCTAAAGTATCCATACCTAAACTCAACGAGTTTGCAGCACACGTGCGCTTAATGTACTACTTCGTTATTCAGGCATAGGAAAGATGACGGTCACGTTCCAACATTAACCAATTTTCTGTGCACAATTTCCTTTCGCCTGTCATTTTCATATGTTTTAGTCTTGTAGGACCAAGCGACAGCATTTGTAAGTTGCGACGGGACGATAGTATTTGCGGTGTGGAAATATGTCTCCCTGGAGTTTGGGTGAGCGACGGTCCCCTCATGGGAACGGCTCGTTTCATTCCGGAACCCCCAAAAAATTGATTAAGGCAGGATCGTGCTGGTGACGGATTGGTGTTATTCTGGAATAGTTACCTCGCGCGTAATGCGTTCGGATCTGATCACCCCTCGTATCTCTCCTTCATCCCTTCCACCTAAGGTCACTTTGGAAGCAGAAAGGCCCACTATAGCCTACATGCGATGCTGTGCTCCAGTAGTTGGAGGCCTCTCCGGCTGACTAACCCTAATCCCATTCCCATATCAACATTACTCAATATGCATTATTATTAAAGCTGTCGTGCTGGATTTTGGACCAATATTCCTCTTCGAATAGTTGTGCAATGCAGTTACATGTGTTAAAGGTACTTTGGTGTCTTTTACTATTACGAGATTTGTGGGACACCATCTCCTTACACTTCCATTCTTTCCCTTTTTTCTTCCTTTCCTTTTTAGCGTGTCCGCTTTAATAGCCAAGGTCGGAAGACGGCGAAAGGAATATTTAAAATGTCATTCAAATGAACCTGAAAATTCGAAAATTACTCTGTATTTGTCTTAAAAGGATAAGGTAAAATAGAGAAAAACAAAGCTCATCAAGGTAATTTACTAGAGCAGAAATTTAAACTCAGGCTTTTTATATTAGAAAAGCAGGAAACTACTCTTGCAGCGGAGGTGGGTACTTACATTATGCCATAAACTTCACTTTATTTTACGACCATATATAGATTGTTATGCCTCGGAGGATTGCGGCTATTTTCATTGGTATCTATCAATAGATCCCCACATTATTACTATCGTTACTGCATTCTGTTTGGTAATTAAATCTCTAGGACGAAGGAGGAGCAGGACAGCAAAGCAGAACCATGCCGTGATATTGAGCCATCAAATTTTAGATTAAATCCTATCCTTTGTGTGTTCAAGGTTTAAAGCATCTGCGGCTCAACAATGATTGAAAATTCAGGATACGAAGTGTGCAAGTTCAGTTTTACACTTATTTAACCGCATTTAATTATTCTTCGAAGTCTGATCAGCTGTCGAAAACCTACAGCTTTTCTGTAGGATTTCGACTTAACGAAGGTAACAAACGAAATGACCTGCAATCTAGAAGGTTTAAAGAAAGCTAAAGAAGTATTCATCATTGAAATTTCTCCACGGGGATCCAAACAACGCCAGCGAGAGCGAGAGAGAAAGAATTCTAGCCCTACTTTACGGCAGTGGGCATTAGGGGCATGTGTGGTAAACACTGCGCTCCGGTTACCTCTGTCTTCCTGGAAAAAATTATGTGGTAGAATCCATAGTATTCCTAGGGTAGCAATCCTAATACATCTGAACCAACTGTGCGACGACAGAGTGGAGAAGAGTTTTTATGCCCGTGCGTGCTGACCTGGTCATCCGATACTTGACATCCACACTAATGATGTGGTTTTGCGTTTAAGCAATACAGAAAGCTGTATAGTTGCTTTGGAAATAAGAGCAAAGTAAAATTAGGAAATTATGTATTCAGGGAGCTTTATACTACTAAGGGATTGTTACAAGGAAGTTTATCACCAGTACTCTTTAAAATATATATCGATGCTTGTTTACTACAATGGTCCAGAAACTGCAATACGATGGGAATTATAATTAATCAAAATACACCCTACATCAATTAGGTTTTGCAAACGACCAGTAATAACAACACAAGATACGAGGACGATTCATACATGATGAGAAAATTAGTTTAAGAATGTAATATGTAGGACTTAATAACTTTAACAAAACAGAAAAACACGGTTAAAAAATTATAGTTTATCAATGAGGAAATTAGAATTGTCAATAAATTTAAGTCAAGAAGCAGATGAAACTAGTAGATTCAGAATAGAAAAATATTTGGTGGAGGGATTCTAGAACTTCAAGTTGGAACAGAATTAGAAAGACAATAATTCGAGAAATAATGGATGTAAAAAGGAATATATTGGAAATAATAGAAGAGAGAAGATTTAAATTGTTCGGTCATGTGAAAATAATGGGAAGCAATAGAATAGTAAGAATGATGCCAGAATGGGAACCTGAGGAAAACAGAGGACGAGGAAGACCAAGAGAACAATGCATGGATAGGGTCCGAAGAAGCATAACGTCTACAGGACTAACAGATAAAGATGCAGAGGATAGGGATTTATGCTGAAATAAACTTATGAGTAGGTTGTAGGAAAACTACTGAATAATAGAAAATTCATAATTAAAAATAAAGGATGGAATATATGAAAATGCTCTCAGATTAAAAATTCTCCAATGATTTGAAGCTTGATTATTTACTATGGTTTCACATGATTCAATCGAGTGATATGCGGTTCCATGACCAAGCTTCCGACCGTCTACTCTGAGGCACTCTCTCGTTCCATCTCCGCTTTCAACTTCTTTTATTGTTCATCGAGTCTATTTTGAATGTAATCTTGGTTTTAGCATGTATATTTCACAATATATTTCGGTAGCTTTATTCAAGTAAAAATCTAATCTGCTTTTCCTCTGCAGTGGAGTGACTAAAGTGCTAGCCTTAAATCCAAAGGCCCTGGTTCAAAACCCTAAATCTTCTCTACAATCCCTAGACCTAGAAGTGTGATCCAGAGTGTGAATTTGCTCATGTGTATACACGTGTGTATGTGTATGTTTGATAAAGACAGAGAGAGAAAGAAAGAGAAAGAGAAATTCTCACCACTTGCAGCACCCTCCTGTTCTACCGTAATTACCTTTAAGGAGGGAAAACCTTACCACAGAACGTTACAAAAAAAACGAAAAATATAATTTAGCAAATACATTTCCCCCTCATATCAAATGCATGCGAAGTAAAGAAATACAATTACAAGATTTAAAATGTGTGATCTTGAGGCATCTTGCTGAATATATATGATCTTATTTTTAGTCTTGATCTTACGACACAACACGATAAAAAATAGGAACTAGTATTGCATAACTGGTCATAAATCGGCTATCGTTTCACATTTTTAAACATTTACAGAAAAGCCATTAATTACATTTTTAACCACGCCGGCTAAAAATTAAAAAGCCATAAATAACATTTTCACTAGTAATTTTGAATTACGCGAGACTTCCGGCTACGAATTAAAAAGTCGAAAAAGAGAACTGTCACATGAAGCTAGCAGAGACAAAGACGACGGACCGACATACGTAGACCTAAGCAGGTTACATACCAGATCGCACACATCGCCGGACGAAGTATCTAATTTTTCGGAAAAACCGGTACGAACGCCAAAGCAACGGTGGCGCTTTCCCCACCTACGAACAAACGATAAGCAAGGATAGCTCGACCAACCCCCGACGTTGTACCGGCCAACAGTGAGAATATATCGAACCATACACGGAAATTCATGTGGCGGATTAAGCAAATCCGGCACAGGTTCAAAACATAAAACCGAAGACAAAGGTTAGAAAGAAGCACCACTCTTTATTATAAATTATTTCCAAATTCAAAGGCTCTTGCATAACCAAGTGCCACAAAAGATAATCCATCTTTCAAAATTAAGCTCACGTTAAGATCAACAAACCTATAAAAAGGCTTAAACTAAACTTGGTTTATCACGCCGAATGTGTAGCGCTGTCGAAGGGTTGCTATCTGTTACCAAATGAAGCGTCTTTGATGGAATAGCAGTGCTTTGGTGTGGAAAACTACGTTAAAGCGCCCACTGTGTGGTAGCTCATGACTCACTAATGGTTGTCGTACTAGGGCATTTTGTTTAATCCCCTTATCTTCTGCCTTCAAAGAAGTTCAACATTAATGAGTTAGCACAGAGTAGGAATCAATTACAATCTCTATTGCATTTTTGAAAGTATCACACTAAACAGTTGCCAATTCTACGAGATACATATGACCGCCTAGTACTAATTATATGCAATGGGATACTTATGAAGCCCATCAGTATTCAGAATATAATGTGGGGAATAGCAGATACTGGGCTTTTTAACAATAGATGACCCGACCAAATATATTGCCTAATTCACCAAGGGTTATTTGTGGTACAAGATAAACAAACTATGTAATCGTAGCTGGGGGCGATTATACCTTGCTCTAAAACACAAGATTTCATTTTTTTTCCATTTGTTGTTTCGACAAGTTACTTGTTCCAGGAGAAATATATTATCTATAAATCTGAAATGTTTCAGAAATTAATTTATTTCTTCATATATGACGTGGCCTCAGTTATGAAATAGCAGTTGTTTAGCTTGGTTTAAGCACCATTATCCTTAGGTATCGCCTTCTTTTTGTTATTTATAATAAATGAGTAACTATATTGTAACTAGCAGTTACACAGAATATACCTTTTCAGTTTTATGCACTATATTCCATCGGATTATACACAATTATGTTTGCAGCTGTAAGTTTGCTTTTCTCAAGATAAGATTAGCAGTTTCTTGTTATTTTATGTATTAGCTTGTTGTGATCAGATGTATTGTATACAACATTTAGAAGTTGGCTCTATTAAAATTATCATTCAACCTCCTCGCATTTTCTTCGAAATCGTATAGTAATAACTTCGCTGCAAGAGAACTGTAAATTTGTTTATTACTGCGTCTTGCAAGGTGAAAAATCTGGAATAAAAAGTATGACTACATGCTGGGGTTCCAAATGCGAAACCTCGGCACATCTGAAACAGCGTGCGGTTTACCAATGAGCTACGACAGCAGACGTTAGTGCATGGGTTATACATAATATAGATGTTGGTTCTATTAAAATCATCGTTCCACGTGTTTTCCGTTTTCTTGCCAATGCCATGTAGTGAATAGCTCAGCTGCAAGAGAATTGCACTTTCTTGTGCGATATTTAGTTCATGTTTTGCCATACTGGGTTGATATGGCTATAGAAATCTTCGAAGCGAGTAACAGGTTAAAATGGCGACCATGACAGTATACATCTACGACCACGGCCGATTTCGTTTTCATACCCCTACTCACATAACGCCTGCATGATACTGACCCGTGAAAAGTTTACAATGTTTTTCTTGAAAGATAGTACACTTTCCTCGGTCACTAGGCGAATGTTGGGTTGGATAATTTGATCCGCGAATTCTCCTATCATCCCTTTCATTATTACATTTAATGTCCTTCCTCTAGAACACCATACCAGCTATTAGGCTAATCACCAATCCTGGATATGCTATGATCTAGATATTTGCTTGCTCCTCTAAAGTCAACTACTCAATGCATTCGCTTGTAAGCCCTTGTGGGTGCAAGTTCTACAAAAAGAAGGGTAATGCATTGGAGAAGAAGTACATGTACATTGGCAATTGCCATTTTCAGGACTATAACTCAAGTTGAGATGAACTTCTCGTCTAAGAAATATAACACACTATATTACACTATTCTGTTTTAATTAAGCTACACTTCTCGTAAACTTCTGTGAAGGCAAAATAGTATATAATACATCTAGTAAGCTATCTGTTAAACAATCAAAATAGTTTGCTGTATTTTTTCAGCCTTATAAACTATGCCCAAGCAAGCTTTAATAAAAAAAAATCCCATCCAACCAACTCCTTTCACCTATCACGGCAAAATTTATATGTATATTGTGGCATGTGCACAGATTATATTAATGGTAATACGCCCTCTGGTTACCGGGCCGGAGGTGGCAGTTTATCTGAGAGTAGGGGCGATTCAGGGGAAGCAGTGTGTCATTTGGTGGGGATATGGCGTTACTGACGCTAAGCCTTAGCGTGGGCTTCTTAGCATTCTGTGACTAGACTTCGCGTGAGTTGGACGGATAACTGCCTACGATATGGCGTCCTCGCCCGGCAGACACATGGGGTAAGAACTTAGTATAATAAATCTACCAGTTATCCTTTCTTTTCAACTTTTATTATGGTAGAATAGAATCCTTGCCTCTCCCTTCAGCCAGGAATTATGTTGGTGTAATTATTTTTATAATCTAACTTTAGCTGCATCCCTTGTCGATACCTCGAGTTTAAAGTTCTTTGTTTGTTCAACGATCCCTCTCATAAGCGAGTTGCTCTCCTCCGAAGTTAAATAATAATTAAATATGTGAGGTATACGACAAATTGGCGTGAGTCGCCGGGTAATTGGCGGAGGCGCCGAGTAATTGGTTTGATTTGTTTTGAGATTTTAAGTGCAAAATTTCTTTTCCCTCCAAATTTAACGGTTTGTGCTCCACGTGGTCGTGAAAAATGTAATGCTCTTTCTGGCTAAAGGGTAAGGATTTTTATACTTTAATTTGTGATTATCTTCTTCTAAATTTTGTTTCCATAATTTCTGAAAGCCTGGTTTCGAAATTTCAATTTTGAGCTCATTTTTGTATTTTCCCATTGTCTGCCGGCGTGACGCTAAAACTTCTACTCCATTTTCCCCTTGTTTTGGCTTCATTTCCTTTAAATTATATCACTGTGTTCCGTTTTTCGTGCTGGTTATTTTCAAAAAAATGTTTTTGTGAAAGTTGAGTTGTGAAACGAGCGAGATAGTTGTAGTTTCAAAATGTGCTCGTCACGTGTTGGCTATCTGTTTGCAAATCTTGTTTTCTGTGCTTATTAGCAGTGGTTTGGAAACGTATAACTTTATATTCCAGTGATTGTGATTTCTAGCTATTTACTGCACTTTTCTGGGTCATTTTTCGTGTAACTTTTATGTACGCACGTGTGTTATGTAATTCCCGCGTGGTCGTGCATTTCAGCAATAATTTTAGCTTGTGAAACCAGTCTTCCTCAGCACGTGTTTTGGCGCGTTTATTTGCGTGTGCATATCAGATTATATACATTTGATTTAAGAAAAAAAAAAGAGAAGTTTAGTGTGCTAGTATAAATTACAAGTCTGTATTCTGCTCCTTTTGAAAATATTAGCGGTGGTCACAGTAGGTGTGACGTGGTTTTTTTTAACTTCCAGTTCGAGGTTTCTCACTGAAGCTATCATTTCGTTTTCTTCCATGTGTTCATTCTGATTAAAAATCTTGGTATTGCGTCCAAGTGGCTTGTGTAGCCGTGTGTTAGTATAATTTTCTGATATTTCGCCGCGGGCGCTTAACTGTATTTTTTCTGCAACTGTTTTATTTGGCTATGTTCTGATCTTGCTACTTACATTCATGTGATGCTATAAGTGTTTAGTTTGGTGTAATCTGTATTGTTTGGTCCTACTGTTTGTTTATTGGTTGCGTTATCTTTTGTTCTGCAATCATGCCTAAGCGACGTACTGCACAGAAAGTTGATATAGCAATTGCTCCAGTTAGCGAGCACAGTGAAGTAGAATCTATGTCCAGTGTTGGTACGCCTGTTGTTGCTCAGTTATCGGCGATGTCTAATCCGCCCGGCATGGCCGGTGCAAAACAATCAGCTGTCTGCCGCCCGGTCATTGACCCCTCTCACGTGGGGTCGGCGTATGAGTTACTTTAGAATTTTGAAATGTTCGCTACTACTGCTAATGGCCGCTCTGAGAAAATCATAATGATGATAATTTTGCTTTACCGTTGCCAAGTTTGGTTTATTTAATTCCGCAATGCATATTTTTAGGGGAAAATCTTTCGCAGTTACTCATGTAAGTAAAAGTTTCAGGAGCTACCAACCTTGCCAGTATCTGCACCTAATTAGGTTTGATGTGCTTCTAATATGGACCAGTACGATGTGGATGTTGATGAACCAGCTGTACGTGTGTTACCAGATTTTGGAAAATTGCACGGGAATTTTGTGGTAAAACGAGTAAGAGAGAAAAAAATCACCTGTAAGTATGTAATCATTGTGAGTGCTAAAGTTTGGATGAATGAAACAGTTTTACGACTCACACAGGTATGCTAAATTTTTATTGTTTCACTGACTGATGCTTAATTAAGCTTTGTTTTTCAGGAATATGTGATATGAATGTCTCTGCTAAATTACGAGTGTATTATTATTGTGGGTGTAATTTAAATTTTGAATTGTGTTTTGGTAATTGCAAATCATTTGTTTTGTTGTGTTATGCTGCAGGAATGTGTTTCAGGTGTACTATGTGCTTAATTGAGCTTTCATTTTCAGGAATGTTATGTGACAATATTGTTTTGAGTAATGATGTGATGTTGTTTTGTTGCATTCGATTTGATTTGATATGATATGATTTGATTTTGACTCGATTTGATTTTGGGTTCCATAATGATGCTGTGATCTTTATTTGCAGAAAATTGTTGCATGAATAGTGTTTGTAAGTATGTGTGTATTTGAGGTTATGTGATATATGTGAGATTTGCCTCGGTGGGAGTGCCAAAGAGTAACCCCGATGGCGTAGTGTGAGGTTATGTGAGAAATAAGAGTTGAGATTTGCCTCGGTGGAAGTGCCAAAGAGTAACCCCGACGGTGTTAATGAGATGAGGAGAGATGAGAAGAGATGAGATGATGTCAGCTTCGGTGGAAGTGCCACAGTGTAACCCCGACAGTTGTATGTTTTCAGAGATTTTGCTTATTGGTGTTGCTGTAACGTGCCCAGTATAGCGTGTGTGATGAATTCACACGAGAGATTAAATGGATGGAAGTGAATGTAATGAAAATAATTTTTTTTCTGTTTATCCAACAAGTTTATTACCATCTTAGATAGCAAATTTTAATACCACCTGTTTTCCAGCTTAATTTTCATTTGGAGGATGTGGATGCAACAGTATAGTGTCATGTTATTTGTGTCATTCCTGAATTGTTAATGTGATTTCTTCAAGGTTATGCCTATGTTAGATGTTTTGTTTTGAAGGGAAAATTGAAAGATGGTGATGATTGCAGTAATGATCGAGATTGCACTATTACTGCTGATGATGTTGATGATGATTATGATTGAGATGATGGTCATACTGCGATGAGAAAGATAGTGATGTGGACGAGCAGTTGTATTGGTGACAAGAGTAGGACAATAGTAGTTTAAAGCATGTCACGTGGCGTAGTTTAGAGATGTATTGTGAATGTAGTTTGTAGTGATGCATACACTAGTTTGAGTAGATAGTTAAGTGAGTGTTGTGTGTAATTTGGGCCATGGTCAGTGTGAATGAGTTCATTTCATTGTCATGTGTGATTGTCTTGTAAGTGCACTTACTTTCTTTTGTTAGTGATACCAGCTGGTTATTAAGATTTAATATTGGGATCCCAAAACAAGGTTATGTTTCATTTCTGTCATGTTCATGTATTTTGAGTCTGTTTTACTGTTATTTGGATTGTGAAGAATTCATTGTACGTTACACTTTGGATGGCAACTCTGTAAAATTTAGTTCTTATGCCAATTTGTACTAATTTTTTTTCTCTTTCTTTGCCCCATGTCATAAGAATTTTTAGTGTAAACTTTTCAAACTTTAAAATCTTTAATTGTACATGACATACCATTCTTTTATGTGTGATTGTTTCTGGGAGCACCCTGTTTATTGTGTGGTGGTTTTGTTTTAGTATTTCGCTGTGGCGGAGAGCGAGAAAATTCAAGAGCATCCCCAGGGCACACCAGAAGTCAAGAAACACCACAGGGAAGCTGTCGGGCAGCCACTACACTGACGTGGCATAAGGAGCCACCATGTCGGGGGGCAGTCCAAGCCAGCGACTGCCCACCCTGTTGTCATCACCAGAGACCTGCGGTGATAATTCTACACCAGGACAAATCGTCGTTGTGGGCACTGTCTAAATTCACCCACAAACAGTTACGGCAGACCAGCGATATTTTGTGCAGTGTAGTGTGCTTGTGAACTGAGGCAGCGTGGTGTGTGCGTGTGCGGGATGCTAAAGATAAGTGCATTAACAATACTAGTCAACAGCACTTACGTCTCTCGTCTCTCGTTATCGCCCAGTACCATTGTATCGTCGGCTGGGTGCTTACCACACACATGTCTATTGTTGTTATATTTTAGTTCATCACACATTTGTATGTCATTTTTGGTATGTCTTTGTTTTGTTTTTTCATGTTTATTGTATTTATTTTCCTTCTGTCGCCGAGGACGTCGACTTCGGTGGCCAGGGGGAGATGTGGCATGTGCACAGATTATATTAATGGTAATACGCCCTCTGGTTACCGGGTCGGAGGTGGCAGTTTATCTGAGAGTAGGGGCGATTCAGGGGAAGCAGTGTCATTTGGTGGGGATATGGCGTTACTGACGCTAAGCCTTAGCGTGGGCTTCTTAGCATTCTGTGACTAGACTTCGCGTGAGTTGGACGGATAACTGCCTACGATATGGCGTCCTCGCCCGGCAGACACATGGGGTAAGAACTTAGTATAATAAATCTACCAGTTATCCTTTCTTTTCAACTTTTATTATGGTAGAATAGAATCCTTGCCTCTCCCTTCAGCCAGGAATTATGTTGGTGTAATTATTTTTATAATCTAACTTTAGCTGCATCCCTTGTCGATACCTCGAGTTTAAAGTTCTTTGTTTGTTCAACGATCCCTCTCATAAGCGAGTTGCTCTCCTCCGAAGTTAAATAATAATTAAATATGTGAGGTATACGACAAATTGGCGTGAGTCGCCGGGTAATTGGCGGAGGCGCCGAGTAATTGGTTTGATTTGTTTTGAGATTTTAAGTGCAAAATTTCTTTTCCCTCCAAATTTAACGGTTTGTGCTCCACGTGGTCGTGAAAAATGTAATGCTCTTTCTGGCTAAAGGGTAAGGATTTTTATACTTTAATTTGTGATTATCTTCTTCTAAATTTTGTTTCCATAATTTCTGAAAGCCTGGTTTCGAAATTTCAATTTTGAGCTCATTTTTGTATTTTCCCATTGTCTGCCGGCGTGACGCTAAAACTTCTACTCCATTTTCCCCTTGTTTTGGCTTCATTTCCTTTAAATTATATCACTGTGTTCCGTTTTTCGTGCTGGTTATTTTCAAAAAAATGTTTTTGTGAAAGTTGAGTTGTGAAACGAGCGAGATAGTTGTAGTTTCAAAATGTGCTCGTCACGTGTTGGCTATCTGTTTGCAAATCTTGTTTTCTGTGCTTATTAGCAGTGGTTTGGAAACGTATAACTTTATATTCCAGTGATTGTGATTTCTAGCTATTTACTGCACTTTTCTGGGTCATTTTTCGTGTAACTTTTATGTACGCACGTGTGTTATGTAATTCCCGCGTGGTCGTGCATTTCAGCAATAATTTTAGCTTGTGAAACCAGTCTTCCTCAGCACGTGTTTTGGCGCGTTTATTTGCGTGTGCATATCAGATTATATACATTTGATTTAAGAAAAAAAAAAGAGAAGTTTAGTGTGCTAGTATAAATTACAAGTCTGTATTCTGCTCCTTTTGAAAATATTAGCGGTGGTCACAGTAGGTGTGACGTGGTTTTTTTTAACTTCCAGTTCGAGGTTTCTCACTGAAGCTATCATTTCGTTTTCTTCCATGTGTTCATTCTGATTAAAAATCTTGGTATTGCGTCCAAGTGGCTTGTGTAGCCGTGTGTTAGTATAATTTTCTGATATTTCGCCGCGGGCGCTTAACTGTATTTTTTCTGCAACTGTTTTATTTGGCTATGTTCTGATCTTGCTACTTACATTCATGTGATGCTATAAGTGTTTAGTTTGGTGTAATCTGTATTGTTTGGTCCTACTGTTTGTTTATTGGTTGCGTTATCTTTTGTTCTGCAATCATGCCTAAGCGACGTACTGCACAGAAAGTTGATATAGCAATTGCTCCAGTTAGCGAGCACAGTGAAGTAGAATCTATGTCCAGTGTTGGTACGCCTGTTGTTGCTCAGTTATCGGCGATGTCTAATCCGCCCGGCATGGCCGGTGCAAAACAATCAGCTGTCTGCCGCCCGGTCATTGACCCCTCTCACGTGGGGTCGGCGTATGAGTTACTTTAGAATTTTGAAATGTTCGCTACTACTGCTAATGGCCGCTCTGAGAAAATCATAATGATGATAATTTTGCTTTACCGTTGCCAAGTTTGGTTTATTTAATTCCGCAATGCATATTTTTAGGGGAAAATCTTTCGCAGTTACTCATGTAAGTAAAAGTTTCAGGAGCTACCAACCTTGCCAGTATCTGCACCTAATTAGGTTTGATGTGCTTCTAATATGGACCAGTACGATGTGGATGTTGATGAACCAGCTGTACGTGTGTTACCAGATTTTGGAAAATTGCACGGGAATTTTGTGGTAAAACGAGTAAGAGAGAAAAAAATCACCTGTAAGTATGTAATCATTGTGAGTGCTAAAGTTTGGATGAATGAAACAGTTTTACGACTCACACAGGTATGCTAAATTTTTATTGTTTCACTGACTGATGCTTAATTAAGCTTTGTTTTTCAGGAATATGTGATATGAATGTCTCTGCTAAATTACGAGTGTATTATTATTGTGGGTGTAATTTAAATTTTGAATTGTGTTTTGGTAATTGCAAATCATTTGTTTTGTTGTGTTATGCTGCAGGAATGTGTTTCAGGTGTACTATGTGCTTAATTGAGCTTTCATTTTCAGGAATGTTATGTGACAATATTGTTTTGAGTAATGATGTGATGTTGTTTTGTTGCATTCGATTTGATTTGATATGATATGATTTGATTTTGACTCGATTTGATTTTGGGTTCCATAATGATGCTGTGATCTTTATTTGCAGAAAATTGTTGCATGAATAGTGTTTGTAAGTATGTGTGTATTTGAGGTTATGTGATATATGTGAGATTTGCCTCGGTGGGAGTGCCAAAGAGTAACCCCGATGGCGTAGTGTGAGGTTATGTGAGAAATAAGAGTTGAGATTTGCCTCGGTGGAAGTGCCAAAGAGTAACCCCGACGGTGTTAATGAGATGAGGAGAGATGAGAAGAGATGAGATGATGTCAGCTTCGGTGGAAGTGCCACAGTGTAACCCCGACAGTTGTATGTTTTCAGAGATTTTGCTTATTGGTGTTGCTGTAACGTGCCCAGTATAGCGTGTGTGATGAATTCACACGAGAGATTAAATGGATGGAAGTGAATGTAATGAAAATAATTTTTTTTCTGTTTATCCAACAAGTTTATTACCATCTTAGATAGCAAATTTTAATACCACCTGTTTTCCAGCTTAATTTTCATTTGGAGGATGTGGATGCAACAGTATAGTGTCATGTTATTTGTGTCATTCCTGAATTGTTAATGTGATTTCTTCAAGGTTATGCCTATGTTAGATGTTTTGTTTTGAAGGGAAAATTGAAAGATGGTGATGATTGCAGTAATGATCGAGATTGCACTATTACTGCTGATGATGTTGATGATGATTATGATTGAGATGATGGTCATACTGCGATGAGAAAGATAGTGATGTGGACGAGCAGTTGTATTGGTGACAAGAGTAGGACAATAGTAGTTTAAAGCATGTCACGTGGCGTAGTTTAGAGATGTATTGTGAATGTAGTTTGTAGTGATGCATACACTAGTTTGAGTAGATAGTTAAGTGAGTGTTGTGTGTAATTTGGGCCATGGTCAGTGTGAATGAGTTCATTTCATTGTCATGTGTGATTGTCTTGTAAGTGCACTTACTTTCTTTTGTTAGTGATACCAGCTGGTTATTAAGATTTAATATTGGGATCCCAAAACAAGGTTATGTTTCATTTCTGTCATGTTCATGTATTTTGAGTCTGTTTTACTGTTATTTGGATTGTGAAGAATTCATTGTACGTTACACTTTGGATGGCAACTCTGTAAAATTTAGTTCTTATGCCAATTTGTACTAATTTTTTTTCTCTTTCTTTGCCCCATGTCATAAGAATTTTTAGTGTAAACTTTTCAAACTTTAAAATCTTTAATTGTACATGACATACCATTCTTTTATGTGTGATTGTTTCTGGGAGCACCCTGTTTATTGTGTGGTGGTTTTGTTTTAGTATTTCGCTGTGGCGGAGAGCGAGAAAATTCAAGAGCATCCCCAGGGCACACCAGAAGTCAAGAAACACCACAGGGAAGCTGTCGGGCAGCCACTACACTGACGTGGCATAAGGAGCCACCATGTCGGGGGGCAGTCCAAGCCAGCGACTGCCCACCCTGTTGTCATCACCAGAGACCTGCGGTGATAATTCTACACCAGGACAAATCGTCGTTGTGGGCACTGTCTAAATTCACCCACAAACAGTTACGGCAGACCAGCGATATTTTGTGCAGTGTAGTGTGCTTGTGAACTGAGGCAGCGTGGTGTGTGCGTGTGCGGGATGCTAAAGATAAGTGCATTAACAATACTAGTCAACAGCACTTACGTCTCTCGTCTCTCGTTATCGCCCAGTACCATTGTATCGTCGGCTGGGTGCTTACCACACACATGTCTATTGTTGTTATATTTTAGTTCATCACACATTTGTATGTCATTTTTGGTATGTCTTTGTTTTGTTTTTTCATGTTTATTGTATTTATTTTCCTTCTGTCGCCGAGGACGTCGACTTCGGTGGCCAGGGGGAGATGTGGCATGTGCACAGATTATATTAATGGTAATACGCCCTCTGGTTACCGGGTCGGAGGTGGCAGTTTATCTGAGAGTAGGGGCGATTCAGGGGAAGCAGTGTCATTTGGTGGGGATATGGCGTTACTGACGCTAAGCCTTAGCGTGGGCTTCTTAGCATTCTGTGACTAGACTTCGCGTGAGTTGGACGGATAACTGCCTACGATATGGCGTCCTCGCCCGGCAGACACATGGGGTAAGAACTTAGTATAATAAATCTACCAGTTATCCTTTCTTTTCAACTTTTATTATGGTAGAATAGAATCCTTGCCTCTCCCTTCAGCCAGGAATTATGTTGGTGTAATTATTTTTATAATCTAACTTTAGCTGCATCCCTTGTCGATACCTCGAGTTTAAAGTTCTTTGTTTGTTCAACGATCCCTCTCATAAGCGAGTTGCTCTCCTCTGAAGTTAAATAATAATTAAATATGTGAGGTATACGACAATATAAAACGAAATCTAATTGTATTTTTAAAACCAAACTGCATGTAATCTTTCCTTAAAATTGAGCATGAAACACGAAGTGCAGTACTTGCATACGATTTGTTGAAAATAATCTACCCTTATACCCTTATATAAAGGAAACATTATAATATAATTCAGATATCATGCAAGATTAATTACACTTATAGAATGCTAAAGAGTTTACTCTGCAACTCTCCAGCATTTAATCTTATACTACAGATAAATAAGTGGTAAAATATTTTTAAGCGTAACATAGCCAGCTATAGATGTTTACATCCAGGCCGAGCTGAAGAAAGAAAGGATATCATATATTACGCACAAAAAGGTATAACAGCATTTGTGTCTTTGATTAGCTGTTTTTTTTAAAAAAAAAAGTAGATTTTGTTCAAAATTAGATGTTTAATTCAACGAGGATATATGAAGGCGATAGTTTGTTACTTGTAAGATGAGTAGAGTAAACTATTTCTGACCTAGTCGTCCTCCGTAGTATAGGAGTACCAGACTGGCCTCAAACCTGGTGTAGTGTGATGGATTATTTTTGGGCGTAAAAGTCCTTAGCATAGCTTCCTTCGGAATAGAAATAAAGGCGATGGTGCCCAATATAGAATGGGACACTAAGAACCACAGTAGTTAAAGAGCGTCCATAAATAAAAACTCAATTTCTGACATAGTTTGGTATGACATCACACGAAGTTTTAAAATAATTAATCGCTGAAAGCATATTCCAAAAAAAAATTTGCAGACAAATGTGGCTGTGGAAATCGGCAAAATTACATAAACATATCCAGCTAGGTCACCAGTCAGCATCGACTTTAGGACGTAAACAAAACATAGCCTACATCATTATCATCTTTATCTGAAGGGTGACTAACAGTTTAGTTTTTCACACTTCCCTTAATCCAAATAAACACGACAAAAGGGCGATATAATGTTTTGACGATTATATAAGCACAACAGCTTATACCATAAAGAACAATGTAAAATGGAAGAAATTCCTTCAGTGTTCAATAAGCACCTAACTATGTAGTTGTTTTGTGTTTATGTATCTGAAAGATAGTTTGGTTGACTAACAACAATATAAACTGCTGTAAACTCAATTCAACGAATTGATGTTGAACGAATTAATAAAACTATCTGTAGATTGAGAGTTTATGTTACAAAATGTGTCTTTGGAAGATTCAGATGCAATTATTAGGAGGAAGCAGACATGAAAATTGGTTTGTTTACGCTCATGAGACACACGCCGCTGAGAAACCAAAAGTAAAGCTTATTTACTTGGTGTCCTCCAACTGGTTTTGAAAGTGAAATTGAAAATGAAACTAACACCCCACTACCATTGTTCAGCAAAGCCTCAACGTTGCCAGCATGCATGTTTCATGTTCTCGAAACATTAAAAATATCTCCGCAGGAAATGGTCATAGAAAAAATGGAGTTACAAAGTGTGTTCCAAATAATATCTGTAACTGGTTTAAATTAATGTAATAACTTCCCTTCCACCCGGTATATTGCCGCTCTGCCTAACCTTCCATGCCATCCCTAATTCAGCCTGTTGAGCAGGCTAATTAATCACTTAACGAGGCTGGATACCAGGTGATGGTATCCGATTCGTTAACCTTTCTCGTCTTTTAGAAGACAACCTATATGTTACGGAATAAATTTCTTGAGAGTTACCGCTGTACATCCTGTATGTATCTAAAATCCATCTGTATTACAATACTGGCATAAGCTTTGCATTTAAATGAAAAATGCTATCTTATTCTTTATGATCGTAGTTTCCCTTCCATTCTCAAACAATTTCTCTTTCAATTCATACATTGATAATGCAATTTCCTTAGACTCACTATAGATGTGTTATATAGCTAAAACAAATATAACAATGTTAGCAAGTTAAGTAAAGCAAATGTTTGATAATAATGGATAATGGGTTTTGTGTGCGCAGACTTCCACAGCGCTGATTTTATACTTTAGTAAACTCAAAGGAAATTGCACATTTTGTGAAAACAGACGCATCTCTCACCGCATGTATTATTAAATGATTACTTAGCGTGATATACGAAGCATTGCTGTGAATTGCGGAAGACTGTGGTCTTTGAGCTAAACAAGTTACGGAATCCTTGAGGCAGTATTTTATATCACAACACTGTAAATGCCAGAGTGATTGTAGTGTAAATTAACATTATTGTATGACCATGATTTGAGATGTTTGTTAATTATAAGCATTGTTAGGAAATACGTTTACACGGCCTCACTGAAACTGACAATAGGAGTGGGTAATAATGAAACGAGGGGGTGAGTTGTTTATCAATTAGAAGAGACAAACAAATGATGTCCGAGTAACGTGTCTTTCTTTAGAAATGGAGGGAATATCTTCCCTAGAGCATATGTGTTCGTAATTTTGATTCGATAAAAAAATAGACGCTAATGTTGGCGCGCTTTATTAACCAATAGCAGTTCTGTTATAATGTTTAGGCATATCGGGGTGAGGGAGTATAAATTCTAGAGCCAAAACAGTTTAACAGAATCACTCACGAGTTACACGTCGCGCAGTTCAACAGAAGCATTCACGAAGTACACGTTACGCAGCTCAACAGAATCATTCACGAAGTACACGTTTCGCAGCTCAACAGAATCATTCACGAGTTACACGTCACGCAGTTCAACAGAATCATTCACGAGTTACACGTCGCGCAGTTTTAAGAAATCTCTCTCGCGAGTTACACGTCAGGTAAATCTATGGAAGCATTCACGAAGTACACGTTACGCAATTCTACAGAATCTCTCGCGTCGTAAAGTTAGTTACAAAATATGAAATACGCGAATTAATAATGTGCGGCAAATAAGTGATTATAGTTACTCGTACATTCGAAAATATGACAGATTCAGTTAGGCGTGTATCAAGAGTAATTATGTGAAATTAATAAAGTGTGACGGCAATAAAAGTATAAAAGCACATTCTTTAATCAGTGTTATCTTTTAGTAACAATTCCTTTCCGTTTACATACCCTTTTCAAGAGATTTGCTCGACTGAGTAATAATAGCTAGCCAGAGGACAAAGAACCCAAAATTCAAAATAGTAAAATAATAACCGGCGCTCAGCAAATAAGATAACACGAACGAAACCGCGACACCCTAAACGTAATTGGAGATCCTACTTCCTGCCCATAGCAAATGAATCCACACCCTCTAGATATTCACATCGGTGCAAACAGTAGAAAATAGTCTAATGTGAAAACACTGTCCCTTTTGCCGAAAACTACTTTCTTCTCCAGCTTCTGTTTCTCGTAACACATATTAATTCTTCATGAATTATTACGTATTCTACAAATGCAAAAAGCTGATAGAAAGCTTTAAAGCTTAGAATAGATCTGAAAGCACAAAAAACATTTCTCTGAAGAGAAGTTCCTGAAAGATGTCATGTGGTCAAGTAAGGAAATAGTGAAATGGATTCGAAGACCAATATTATGGATCCAACCTACCACCATAAGAAATTTTAATTTAATTTAGTTTTAATTCTCCGTCACTTGAATCGAAAACACTACCGCATCACTTTGAATGCAATGCACTGTACCTGGTGCTGTTATGTTACTTAATGCTGCCACAAGTAGCAGAAAGCCGTACTCTCCCTGACAACACTGAATAAATACTTGGGATTCCATTCATTTAAAGCTTGACCCTTGGTATTAAATTTAAATTAGCTCGATGCAAAACGAACATCAAGTTTTACGTGTATACTACAGCGTTTAGCAAGCTATAAGTCTCTATTTCAGGTTTTAACATAATTAATCGAATAGCGCAGACTATTAGATTTCTTTTATCAAATGGAGGCACCGTACATTATGCCAGAAATTAAATACTAATCTAACAGCCTGTATATGATGCGACTCTACCGAGTACCTTTTGGGTAAATGTTGATGGGTTTTAACCTGTAACTTATGCATGTATAGTTTCTACATTTTATTTTTTACAGGTTTTATATTGAATCCATCGGTGTAGTTTGCACCTAGATTTCTGAACAATTTCCATAGAATAGCACCTTTTAGGTTTTGTATTTCCATCTCCTTTATCCTTAAAAGAACCTTATATTTTGGAAGTGGATTGTCTGAATAATCCACTAAAATGTGGATATTTTAACAATAGTCTTCCCGTAGGGGAGGGTTTCCGACCTCCTCAGCTGCCATGGTGCGAGCGCTGCATACCCCTAGCACTCGTGGTGCTTCTCACGTTACCAGAAGTACGCCAGGCCTAACATCTGAGCCTCTCCATAAGTGATCTGTGTAGATTGGGTTGGTCTCGACGGGAAAGTGTTTCCCGAACCCATGGGTGATTGGGAATGTCTGGTCCGTGGTGTCCAGGCGGGATCGTGAGACGCCTCAGCGTCCTTCGGTACCAGCCTATAACTGAGAGACGGCGTGGTAGATCGTTGTTGGCCCTACCGAGGTTTTCCGTAGTTTTCCCCTTTAGGGTTGAGGTATTCTATCCACTTCCGTCTCTGGTAAGCGGGAGGGTGGCTTTTATTGGCCCCATGAAAAAAACCAGGAAGGGGAGAGTTACTAGGCTAGCGCCTTTTCCTTGGTCCTACAAGGGAAGTTTCGGGTCTTGGTAGAACTTCGCAACTCGTGTAGCAATAGTCTACAAAATGACTAGAATATTAGCATTCCTCTCAAGCATATCAGCTTTTCGTGATGCATTTTAGTTCAAAAGCATTCTGTCTTTTCCACCGCTTTTTGATTTATTGTCAATGCTTCTATGTAAATACGCAAAATATGTTGTTTTGGGGTGACGAAGAAAGACCTAAGGTGCATTAGCTGCTTAGCAGGTTAAATAAAAAAAAACAGAAAACAGGGTAGACTGATTCATACGGCGTTAACTAGCGGTCCTAGTTTCGTATAATAAGCGCCACCTTGCAGTGGTTTTTACTGGCATCTGCATTAACGAAATATCCACTGGTGATTTTTACATCCTTCGTGTATAGAATCAAACTATCGAGCCCTTTATTTTCATGAATGCCCCAAAGCTCCAACAATCACTTCCTGTTAGGTGTGTCACTTGTTTTGCTATACGTGTAGTATAACATCTACTCTGTGGAATTGAAAACTGACATTTTCTGCTT
Organism: Deroplatys truncata; assembly: GCA_030765065.1. Taxonomy (NCBI): domain Eukaryota; kingdom Metazoa; phylum Arthropoda; class Insecta; order Mantodea; family Mantidae; genus Deroplatys; species Deroplatys truncata. The sequence goes on from CM060978.1 coordinate 157,516,562, forward strand.
AACATTACGGTAGACATAATACAAGCACAAACCGGGTTACATATACATGGTAAACACAAGCAACTTTTTTCTTCTACGGCAAACTATATATTTTTTAATCATAACTTAAATCAAATCAAGGAGTAACTATGGAAACTTAAATTCCACATGCGGAGATCCTGGTTTGTTTTGTAACCACGGTAACGAAATAAAGAAAACATGCGAAACGCTCGCATGCAAAACGCTTTTCGTGTTTGTCTTAACGCCTCTTATGGTAACAAGAGTTATAAATGCTACAATCAGATCCAAACGACGGGGTTTGTCTGTAAAGGAAAAAGTACCGGAACAACGCATGATTCAGATGAAAATGTGAAAGGGGGTCAGAACAACTTTCGCGAGCAATCCTAAAACATTTGTGTGGCGGGGGAGTCAAGAGGTGGCAACTATGGCAGTGTGAAGTTTTTAAGAAAACGTACCACCGCTGATTTGAGATGCAGGATTACTGTAGCAGTAGGATCAGTTACACCGGACATACTAACATCAGTGTGGCAATAAATGGACTACCGGCTGGATGCATACCGTGTTGTAAATGTATCCCAAATCCATGCTATTTTAAATTATGAATCAAAATTATGTTCTATGCTGTAGAGAAAATATATAAGCCTAAAACCCCTATAATAATTTCTGTAACCCTATATTAAGAACCAGTTTACTTGCTTCTAATATAAATAGCTGTTGTACTTAAGGAATATAAATGAAGAATTAATGCATAATCAGAATGTGAGCGTTATACTCCTTTAGTGCTAAACTCTCCGCTCATTTAGTGCTAGGCCAGTTTATTGGGTACTAGTCAGAGAGAACACTAGTGCTTGTGTGTGTTATTTGTGATATTTTAAGCTATTATGTATATTTGCCTTCTTCCGATTGATATGGTTGATACATTGCCAGCAACAATGCATAACTTCTGAAAGCGTACAGTGACGCTGGAAATATATGAGTACCTATATTATAAATGCAAAAGAAAAGGAATAGACGAGGAAAAGTGAATATAGTTTCAAGAATTCCTACTACCATTGTTCTACCTTTCAGCTTATTCGTGCCCAAGTGCGGTACGGGTATGCCTCTTGTACATTTCAAAGTTCGTGAATTTACGCAACGAACAAGTAACGCTTCTGAAACCAGCGGTATATGATTGGCTCAAAATCAAACTTTCATAAAACTGATCGATCACTTTGCGTGAATCTCTTGTTAACGGTGGCAGTTATTTGTTCCCATATCGCGTCCCACGTAGCAATTGATTTACCTTTTCCACTAGGTTTTCTTTGAAGCTGTACGTCAAGCAACGAGATAACGCATAAATGTGTAGAGAAGAAGATTGCCGCAACCAACATATATAGGGCAGGAACAAGAAATGCATCTAGGGTAAATGAACTTTAAAATTATAAATCTGATCTGATACATACAATGACCTTCTCTACCCTCTATCGTTTATTGGCGGGTATACAAAATAGAGCTTATTTTTATACCTACTAATTTTAATCCAAATAAACTTTTTCACAAATGTTACATTACAAATTTCTATACAGATACAAAGGCAGCAATTTTAGCAAAATGTTTAAGACGCTACAAGTTCGCCTTAAAATTCCATATTGCTTCAATGGAATCGCGACTGATAAAGAATGGCTAAAAATTGAACAATTCGTGTCATTAACAACGGATATCTTGGAAATGGCTGATGCCAGAAAAAATTTATTTAAAATAAATTGCATGTTTTAAAGTGATCTATATTTCTTGTGTAGTACGTTCTTGTCTATCGCTTAAGTCTTCACAGGCTATTCCAAAATAATTCAAGACATACATTTTGCTTATCATCTTTAATATATGATATTTTAATCAAAATCGTTACAGAAATTTTTAAAAAATAAAAACTTTTCGTAAAATCTTCCACACTAAGGGTAGTTTGGGATGGTAGGATTTTCTTGAAAATCTTCATGTCGTATCTTTGGAAGATATTGAACTTAAAAACAAAAGGTCAGATCAACTCATGATTTGGTATTTAAGTTATGTTGTTCACACACACAAACATATACATGGACCCTTTTCTAAAAAATTCTCTTTTGTATTCAGGTGCCCAAAAACATACTGTCCGTAGTAGAGAAAGTAAAAAAGCAACAAAATGCAAGGTGGTGCAGAAGTACAACTTTACCCACTACAAATGTGTATGTATACCATATATACAGGGTGGAGCATTTAAGTTGGGAGTGTAGAATATCTCCAAACCTAAACGTGGTAGAAATAAATGTCTTGAATAAAAGTTGCTTGATAGTATCGGGGAAAGTAAATGCCATTAGTCGTGTTTTATTTGGAGGACGTTGCGATGATCGTTTTAGGGTCAATTTTTCTAAGCGGTAACCTACCTTTCTTGTGTTGTTTTCTCACTCCTCATGATAAACTAAACCACATTTATATAAAGCACTTTGAAATTGTTCTTACACCAACGTAAATAACAAATTTTTTTTGAATGACTGTGTACGAAGAGCGCAATGAATGGTTGGGCCATTCATTGATGGTCATTTACGGTCAATACGTTTCGTAGTTGGGAACCAACATTTTTTTGTTTTGTTTCCATATTCCTCACCACAAAATAAAGAGCTTTTTACAAACCATTTTCTACATAGTACATGGTTCTTTTGCTGGTGTAGATAATTAAACATTGATGAAAGATAGGTACACAGAATATCACCACCTACCTTAGGGTAATAAATGTTCAAAATTATGCACTTCTACCGCGATGCATTTTCCAACTCTGTGAATGAACGATTGAGCATGTCCGTAAAAGCATATCTCTTGCAATACTGGCACAACCATTGTGTATGCTTGCCTTCATGTTGTCTGGAGTCGTTGATGTTTTTCCTTAAGGTAACCCCACAAGAAAAAATCTGGTGATGTAAGGTGAGGAGATCGAGCTGGCCAATTAATGGGACCTGCGCGTCCTATCCAACGACCATGGTGGTAGTTATTTAAAAAGTCCCTAGAATACGTGCATAGTGCGCAGGGCATCCGTCGTGCTGGTAATATATTTTGGAAGTTGGTTTGTAATGGCACACCTTCTAACAATAACGCTACTCCTCTGTTAAAAAGTTTCTGTGCTTTTCACCTGTTAAGGTACCATCAATGAAGTATGATCCAATTTTCTTGCGAGACAAAATCCCACACACGCATTAACAGGCCAGGGTCTCTGATGTTCCACTTCTCGTAACCAATATGGAATTTCCACATCCAAATATTGCATATTGTGTCGATTTACTTTACCATGACTCATTAAAGTACACTCGTCACTAAACAATACGAACTGAAAAAAGTTGTTATTAATCCGCAGTCTGCCCAGTCTGCCAGTCGTTATTCTATTCCGAAAATCGTCATCATGTGGTTGTTGATGCAATAACACATGGTAGGGATGGAATTGATGCCATTTCAATATTCTGAGGACATGCTTTTGGATATTCCCGAATTGGTTGCTAATTTTCAAGAACTGACATGGGGGTTGTAGTTCATTGTAGCTAGTACCGCAACTTCCCAATCTTCGTCCTAGCTGCTCTTCTCGGCCTCCTTTTCTTTGGCTGGCACTGCCTTCTTCGGAGAATTGTTTTATCACACCATAAAATGAAGCGTTTTATAGTGTTCTTCTATCAGGAAACATCTTCGCGTACAGGAGAATAGTCTGTTCCAAATCTATCCTAGATTCCCCGTAAATGAGAACCATCTCCACCTTTCTGGTTTTCTGAAGTTGGTCCATTTCAACCCACAGTCAACTGAGTACGCTACAAATGTTAAATCAATTGAATGGAACGGATGGTTGTTACTCGGCGATTGATAATTGTAAGTACGCTACTAGTGGATTCACCTGGATTCAAGTACATTAATGACAGATATAAGGAAAGTTCTACCGTGGAAAGCAAACTAAACAACGGACACAATGTCTCATTGCCTCTTCCTCTACTGTTATACTGTACTGTGTTTGAATGGGTACAACCATTCATTGCGCTCTTTGTACACAGCTATTCAGAATTTTCGTTGTTATTTACGTTGGTAAAACAATTGCAAGGCGCTTTATACAAACGTTGTTTAGTTTTTTTTTATGAGGAATGAGAAAACAACTTACAAAATGTAGGTTACCATTTTAAAAAATCAAATTTACCCTAAAATGACAATCATAACGTCCTCCAAACAAAACACGACTAATGGCATTTACTTTTCCTCGTAATATGAAGCAACTTTGATGAAAGGCATTTCTTTCTACAACGCTTAGTTTTGGAGATATTGTACAGTCACAGTTAAATAGTCCGATGTGCTACAGTAGTCATTAAAAAGTGGTTCTTTATTGACGTTGTGTTATCTGCGCATTTTTTGACAGAAATTATTTAAAAGTAAGCAACAAGTACAACACAACATGCAGAACAACCATTCAGACGGTTAGCGGAGGCAAGGAGGAAACAATTAAATATATCGTAGTCATGGAGGAGTAAGTTATCCTTCCATGGTCTAACATGCCCTGGGTAATTAAAGAAAAACTAAAATAGGAGGCTTTTAAGTCCTTCCATCATTTGATAAAAGGAAATTGTTGAATATTTCTAACAGTAAGAAGAAATTTACCTGACGATTTCGTAAAATCTTCGAGTTGCCTACTGAAGATGGTGGACTTATACACTAAATTTGCATTTATACGACCTTTTGATTTCGAGCTAAACTGCTCACACACACACACACACACACACACACACACACACACACACACACACACACAACGCTTCTAAACATCTGATATGCTACATTTTAATGACCTCTACCCACTATCGTTTTCTGTAAACTATTCTTACAAAAGGTTATTTTTCTTTCTATTTCATGACTAGAAATTTTCAAGATAAACGTGTGAATATGATTTCATCCCACATTTTGTAGTACGAACAAGGAAAACACAAGGGAACGATATTCTCCGAGATAAAGCGTTCAAAGTTTTTCATTCTTACACTAGAATCAGCTCCTAAAGAGATGACAACTATACACCTGTTACCTGGTACATCTAAAGAATTTTAGAATGAACGAATGATGTAATTATGAAATGAAGTGTATTCGTAATTACTTCATTTTCCTCCAACTTTTCATCGTATTCATTTGTTGTTAAGAATGTTAAGACGAAATGAGGAATTTTCCTCAGCATAAAAGCTAATGAGCATTATAAGTGCTTGCGATTGTGAATTAGAACTACTGATCTATTGCCTCATAAAACATCCTGATCTATTAACTTCCGTAAGCGACGCATTGTTCCGCGTATTGCCCCATTATCCTACATGGTGGGACAGAAACTAATAGACGAGACATCATCAACTGCCGTAGCGCTGGTTATGTGCAAGCTCACGACTTGTGTCGAGCTAGCTGTGCACCCCGCACGTAAGCAATTCATTGTCTGCAGTACACAGTGGCGGAATAAACATGTCGGAAGAAGGGACATTCATTAGGCCATCAACGCCAGTTAATTTATTATGATACAAAGAGTCCTTTCTGTTTATTGTAAAAGGAGGCGTGCCCAGGTGTTTTGTTTGTGGTAAAGCTTTGAACAACCGAAGACATTCCAACCTACAACGGCATTATTCTTCCTATAATTCAACAGAGTATGAAACATACAAGGGAGAAGAACGAACCGCTCTCATCCAAAACTTAAAGGACGCACTTATGACTCAGCATGAAGATCATAAGTTAGCGAGTCGGCCGCATATCTCAGCTATGAGATTTCACTAAAAGTGGAAACCATTTATTGATGGAATGTGGGTTAAGGATTTTTTAATTATGGCAACCGAACGGCTTGGCCTGAGTTGGTTCTAGAGTTTGAATCTATCATCTTGTCAACTTCTGCGGTTATGCGACGCATCCAGGAAATGAGGTTAAAGAACGGCTTATCACACTGGAAAGAGCTTTGTTGAGCTTGGCAATTGACGAGAGTACAGATATCAGCGACACTGCCCAACTGGCTATTTTCTGCGAGGTGTGGATATAGGTCTTAATTTTACAGAGGAATGATTAGACTTAGTTGAAATTAAAGAAAAAGCTACAGGAGTGGATATCTTCAGGTGCGTGGAAGAGGCTGTACGGAAGATGGGACTGTCATGGAATAAACTGGTGTCACTGGCAACAGATGGCGCTCCTTCAATGATTGGGCATTAAATTGGATTTGTAGGGTGTGACAAAGAGTAACATGAAAGAACTTAATATTGTGCATGATGTTGTACCCATCATTGCATCATACACCAATAGAGCTTATGCGCTAAAAGTGTCAGCCTCCAAAACGTAATGGAAGTGGTTGTTAAAACTACTAATATAATAAGGTCGAAACGAATGCAACATCGTCAGTTCAAGCAGTTCCTTGAAAAAATACATGTCGATTACGGTGATCTACCATTTCATTGTGCGGTATGACGGCTCAGTCGTGCAAAGGTCTGAACAGATTTTTTGAGCTGAGAGATTGAAACGGCAACTGTAGGCCGAGCCCGAGAACTGTAATTATAGATAATTTATTAATTAATTTCTATTGATGTTAAATCATACTATGTACATATCTTTTTCTTATAATGCGTGTATAGCTTAAGAAGGGTGATTTAACCTAGATATGTATGTATCTAGGTTACTAATATTAGAAGAGTTATAAATGGTTTAATGTAAATAATTTAAGCGCCATGTTAAAATACTGTCCACGACGAAATGTTTTAGCTACAGGAATAGTGCCTTCGAAGGCAGAAAATCTAGTTTTAAGACGTCTCTTTGGTCGCAGGGCCATTATTCATACAGTGAGGGTGTAGCGCCTTTGTCCCTTTATTTGATAATTCGCCGTGACCAAGAGAGAGAGAGACAGATAGCTTAACGGTAAACTTGGGAAAAGCCGCGATTTATATTAAACTTGGACCAATGAGATCCCTGGAAGTTTATGTGAAATATTGAGACGCGTCTAGTGGCGCTTAAAAATGAACCAATAGGATAGAAAGCAGCCTCAGAAGCCTGCGACTATAAATCGATCTGTTTGGAGCAAATTCGGGGCAGTTTGGTAGTTTTGGGCAGTTTAGCATTGCAGGTGGGCAGTTTAGCATTGCAGTTGGGCAGTTGGGCATTGCAGTTTGGCATTTCATTTCAGTTTGGCATTTTGTCATGTGTGGTCAGGGAGAGATGCTGCAAGATGTGTGAGATATCGCGCCAAAAAAGGAAATAAAGACAGCTTTAGAAACACACCTAAGAACCGCTACTCGTAAAGAGATAATAAGCATATTTAAACTTCGTGTCATATCCGCGCCGCGTTTTAACAGCGGTGGACAGTATTTTACGGCGACAATACCAGTGTTGTATACTACGTGTGTTAGTTAAATAAAAAAGAAACGGCAGTGTCATCTTTTCATAACCAAAGCACGTCTATGTCTTCCTATATCACCACCCGAGATCTAAGCTTCCTTTACGGAGTGTAAGTCCATGCTCCTATATAGTTTAAAGAAAACCACTGCAGCTATCCGAGGATAAAATTGCAGAGAACCAGCACACTGCGAACTTCTGGAACCAACGGGAGAAGCATCAAGGTAAGCCAACAGAAGCGCAGAGGAGGAGGTGACTGCCGCAAACTGGCGCCATAACGTGGAGCTCGAAGGGAAGACCAGCACGAAGGGAAGACCAACTCAAACGGAGGACTTGGAAACAACGGCTAGATGAAGAATCTTCAGAGGAAAGTGGCACAGCAGAACAAAATTACCACGCGAACTTCTAGTCTACCTACGTGGGACAACAAAACAGTTGAGAACATCGCTTCTAGAAATTCACCAGGTTTCGAACCCGGAACGCATCAATTAACATAGGAGAAAGTACAGGTTAGAACATTTATACAAAAACAAACAAAAAGGCATGCAGAGTAGTGACTCAGTTTTGTGAACACATGTTGTTGAGAGGGGGTAAAGTCAATACTAGGGAGGTAGAACTTGCTAACGGAACCATGAGTAGGTCAAGGGAAGATTTGGAAGAACTGAATGGGGAGGCCATTGTCAGCATAACACCAGATGGAGAAAATATGGGTGAAGCAGAGGTAGAAGTTAGACTGGAAAGGCAACCACCGATTGAGCAGGTGCTTGACCCAGGTCAGAACCAGCTGATGATATTCCTCCAACAATTGAGCACAAAGATAGAGGGGAAATTAGGTGAGCAGAGTAAGGAGTCAAAAAGAAATCTGAGTGAACAAAATAAAATTTAGAAGGGAAATTAAATGAGCAGAGTATACAGATAGGCGAATATTTTAGAGAGGAAAACACGAAGATGAGAGGGGAAATAGCTCAGGAGATGAGGGAATATTTAGGTGAACAGGTCGCCCGATTACAAAGTCAGTTGGACTCCAATTTCAGTAAGCAAGGGAAAGTAGTGCAAGAAATTCAGGCAGGACAACTAGGTCTAAGAAACGATGTAGAAAAGCTAAGGAAGGATGTAGAAACAGAATTAAGTGTTACCAGCTTAGCCATAAAAGAGCAATTGGATGATGACTTAAGAGCTGTAAATGTTTCTTTAGAAAAAAAACAAAGTACCTTAGAATCTAACATCCAAAGGGAGTTCAGAGAATTTGGAACAGTGGTAGAAAAGGATCAGGGAAAGATAAATGAACTTTCGTCGAAAATAACGGAACAGCTCTCAAATCATCATGAAATTGTGAAGAGGAGTTAAAACGCTCTATTGGTAGACTTGGGATAAGTGTGAGACAGAGTGATGATATCTCACCCAGTGAAACTAGCACCAATTTTAGGGAGGCAAATGGAGGTCAAAGTCCAGCTGCCGACCCATACAATTTCAATTCAGGGCACCAATGTACATCTAACCATGCAAGCAATGCAAACTACCATTTTTAAATGAGATAGGGGTACCTACTTTCGAGGAAAATTCGGCTGATAATCCTAAACAATATCTAAATGACCTTGAGGAGTATTTCCGTTTGAAGCAGATTCCAGACGAGCTAAAGATGTTAATCATTCGTTTACGTCAAAGGGTTCTCCAATTGGTAGGATTGACTTTGGGAGAGAATAATAATTTTGAGTATTTCAGAAGGGCATTTTTGAATAAGTATTGGAGTACTAATACTCAGAACCAGGTGAGATCTATCCTAGTCAATGGCAAGTACGATGAACGCGGAAACCTAAGCATGGTAGATTATTTACTAACTAAAGCACAAAGTAGTAGACTAATCGAGCCACCCATAAGTGAGAGGGATTTCATCAACATGATTGTACCCCATTATCCAGAACGCATATACCATTACCTACTCATTGCGAAGCCAAATTCTATTCCCGAATTGATTGAGTTGGTATCATCATTCGAGACAAGTAGTAGGAACCACGGACAAAACTATACAGTTCGACCAATACCGGATAATGCAAGGAATGAGAACCGGAGAGGAAACGCGAGAGGGAACTATAACCCCAGAGAGAGATACTGGAACGACGTGCCTCAATCCGGGAACAGAAATTGTCAAAATAACCGTTTCAGGAGGGAAGGTGATAACCAATATCACATAAATGCTATACAAACCAGACCAAGACACAGGGGCCGTTTTAACTATAGGAGAGGCAGGAACAATGAAAACAGATCCAGGGAACATTATTTTTCTGACCGAGGGGAAAGCGATGTAGGAGAGAGGTATGACGATAATTACCCAAAAGGAAACGAAAGGAGAGAGAGACCTTCCCGGGGACATTTTAGAGGAAACAGAGGAAACTTTAGGCAAATTCAGGGAGAGGGAAATGTGGAAGAGAATAGCGGAGCACCAAATAGTTCGATAACCCGGAAAACTAAGACGGGATCCAATCAAGAGCTCGGAGCGGATTCTAAGGGCGCAAAATTCTCAAATAAACAGAAAATGTGAAACAGGGCTCAAAAATGACTTTATACTGGGAGAACTGATAACTACTATTCAAAATCACTCGGAAAAGGACCTGACAGATTCCCTTAGCATAAAAGTAGTATTATTGGATGAAGAATATAACGCTTTAATAGACTCTGGAGCCAATGTGAGTGTATGCAGCCTGAGGTTATATCAGAACGTGGTAAATAAAGGAATTAAGCTAATGACATTACCTATAAGGAACACGGTATGTCGGGTAGCAGTCAACAAAGAGGTTACCCGAATAAAAATGCAAGTAATGTTGAACGTGAAAATAGGAGAAGAAAATTTTGAGTTTATTTTTCTGGTAATTAACAATTTGATTTGTGACATTTTGATTTGGTATGACGTTTTGTTTGAATTGAGAGCTAGGGTGGATTTTGCTGATAAAATTTTGAAAATAGAGAAGAACAGAAAACTATTAGAAATCCCTTTTGTAGAAGGTATGAAGCAAAATAATTATAACAAAACCCAAGGAGAAGAAGATATCGCCGAAGAAAGATTTTTCGTACAATTAGTACAAACAGGTAGGAGTGAGAAACTAATTGCTATAGCACAAGGGGAAGAAACCGATGAGATGTATGCGTTCGCTGACAGGTTTTACGACGGATATACGGAGCACAATGAGAAAGATGATGGTTACGCCCGAAATAAAGGACAAACTACTTTAGTGCCGACCGGCAGCCAGGTAGAAGCAGTCGAGGAGAAAGTGACCCTTGCCGAGAACCTCACAGACACACAAAGGCATCTATTAAGGCGAATGTTACAAGAAAACAAAACGGTATTTTCGGACGTCCCAGGCAAGTGCAAAGCATACAAACACAGCTTTAAAGTACAAGATATTGCACCCTTCACACATAAGTATCGGGATATTCCGATTGCATTAAGGGAGAGAGCCAAACAAGTGATCGATAAGATGTTGAGAGACCGAATAATACAAAAGTCAAATTCTCCATACAGCAGTCCATTATGTGTGGTGACGAAACGCAATGGCGAACTTAGGATGACGATAGATGGTCGAAAGATAAATAAACATACTCAAACAGACAGATTTCGGAGCGAAAGTGTAGAAAAATTGCTGTCAAAAATAACCAAAGGCAAGTATTTCTGCACTATTGATTTAACTGCGTCATACTGGCAGATTGAACTTCAGGAGGATGTTAGAAAGTATACTTCTTTTTTATTTTTTGGGAAACAATTCGAATTTTTGATAATGCCTTTCGGTATGCTTACGTCATGTAGTGGACTATTAAGAGCCATCGATAAAATATTTGGCGACTCAGCCGACGAATTTTCGATCCAATACATCGACGATTTCCTAATATTTGATGAAAACTTTGATGAGTATATTAAACAGGTGGATTATGTGCTTAGAAAGCTGAGAGAAAACGGTATGACGGTGAACATTAATAAATCCAAATTTTGCATCCGTGAGGTGGAATTTCTAGGTTATGTAATTAATGATAGAGGAATAAAGCCAAACGAAGAAAGAGTAGCGGCTGTGAGAAGAATACCAGCGCCCAAGAGTGTTAAGCAGGTTAGGTCGTTTCTTGGAGTGCTAAATTATCAAAGCAAATTTATCCTGAGGTACGCCGCAGAAATAGCACCTTTGCGCGAATTACTTAAAAAGAAAGTGCGATGGAAATGGGACGAGGTACACCAGAAAGCTTTTGAAAAGATAAAAGAACTATTTGCGAAATCAATTCTCTTAGAGAGACCCAAGGACAACCTACCATATGTAATTTACGTGGATGCTTCAGGACACGGATATGGGTGTGTCCTAGCCCAATCAGATGAGGAAAATCAACTACACGTGATAAGTACCGCTTCAAAAGGTTTAAGTCAAACAGAGAAAAATGCTTCGGTCACCGAATTAGAGATCTGTGCTGTGTATTACGCACTACAGAAATTTAGATCATATATATATATATATATATACAGAAGGTTACTATATACACAGATCATGTGAGTCTTTCATTTATGAAACGTTGTCGGCTTACGAGTACTAAATTATCTAGGTACATCCATGAGATTCTTTCGTATGATGTTGAGGTGAAACACATTCCAGGAAAAACAAATGTCTTTAGCGATTTGCTGTCTAGGTTATATAACAACAGTGAAATACCGGAGAGAATAGAACGCCCTAAAAATGAAGTAACCTTAATGAGTATCGAAATACCCTTGAGTAAAATATTTATAAAAGAATTAAAAGGAATAGAGGACCAGCAGCGACAAGATGAGAAGTTAAATAAATTAATAAAAAAGGCCCCAGAAGTAGCGGAAAATATCAAGGGAAACATAGGGGTAAAAGGGGGCGTGTTATATAAACTACACGGCAGCGAAATACAGAAGTGGAAGACGTATATACCTAAGAACATGGAGAATGAACTCATAAACGCGTTCCATCAAGCTCTAGCACATTCTGGCTCAGAACGCACCGCTTTAATGATCCAAGAAAATCTGTATATTCCAAAATTACATCATAAAGTAAGGAGAATAATTTCGACATGTTTACAATGTCAAAAAGCAAAGCCATTGAATATACAATACGAATACGAGATAAACTCCATACTAAGAGAAAAACCAGGCATGTTAGTGACCATGGACTGTCATGGTGAGATGCCTTGTAGTAAATTTGGATTTAGGTATATAGTAGTGCTAATAGATGTATTTTCAAAATTCGTGAAAATTTACCCAGTCAGGAAGATTACAAGTGAAACATGCCTAAGGAAGATAATGAAGTCGTATGTTCCACAACTTGGAAAGATGAAGGCAATCTTATGTGATAATGCTTCAATATTTACCAGTAGAAAATTTGTAGACACCTTAAAAGAAAACGAAATCACGTTGTATCATTGCTCAAAATACCACCCACAAAGCAATCCCTGCGAAAGAATAATACGGGACATTTCGGTTTATTTGAGAATTTTGGCAAATAAAAAACACAGTGATTGGGCAAATCACTACCAGCGTATCGAAAGTATTTTAAATGAAAGTGTGAGCCCTACTACCGGTTATAAGCCCATCGAGCTGATGAAGGGGAAGTTAATGGAAACACTTGAAGGGGAATTACCACAGACACTAGAAGCTAAAGATCCGAAAACACTAACGGAAGAAGAGATGTTTAAGAAAGCTTTTGAAAGAATGGCAAATAAGGCGCAGAAAAGAAAAGAAAAGTTTAAACGAAAGAAGCGAAAACACTGGTTGATCGAATTGGGAGACTTGGTATTGGTACGGGACAAGAAAAGTCTAGCATTCTGAACAAAAGGTATCATAGAATGGAAAATTTATTTAAAGGTCCATACCGGGTGATTAACATTTTTGGCTCGGATACATTTGAGTTACAAGAAATAAAGAATTCCAAGATCGTAGGGAGATATCATAAACAGTTGCTCAAACCGTACAAATGTTTAGAGAATGAGAAGGGTGAAGAATGTAATGAAAATAATCGGGTTAGTTTTACTCGAAATGAGGTAGCAACCCTATGAACAAGTAAAGGTAATACACCCGATAAATAAGGATGTAAGGAAATAAATAAATGCATAATAATTATTATGTACCAGTATGTATGTAAATAGATTTAATTTTTAGAACTTAATTTGGGTATTAGCGTATTTGTCTGCACTACAAGTTATTTGTGTGAGTGGAAGTGTATTTTGCGTCAGAATGCCTCTCGGAAAACCTGTTTTTAAAAGGAGAGGGGGATCAACCATAACAAAGTGTAAGAGTGAATGACCCAAGTGTAAACACCACTAGTTTGTCAGAACCCTTGTGAAGGAACAGGTATAGCGAAGGGTCTCTGTAAACGAAACAAACCAACAAAGATGTATACTCAGAGGAATTATTCTGAAAAAAAATTATATCAAGTGCTGAAAAATTTATTCTTTTCCAGAACAGGGCAAGCTGAAACGGCAACTCTAGCCCGAGCCCGAGAACTGTAATTATAGATAATTTATTAATTAATTTTTATTGATGCTAAACCATAATATGTACATATCTTTTTCTTATAATGCGTGTATAGTTTAAGAAGGGTGATTTAACGCTATGTATGTATCTAGGTTACTAATATTAGAAGAGTTATAAATGGTTTAATGTAAATAATTTAAGCGCTGTGTTAAATACTGTCCACGACGATATGTTTAGCTACAGGAATAGTGCCTTCGAAGGCAGAAAATCCAGTTTTGTGACGTCTCATTGGTCGCAGGGCAGTAGTATTAGTCCCGGATGAGCCAATTGTTTTAACGATAATCCTGCCGCTAGGGGCGCTCGTGTCGCTATTGTCGCTGCGTGCGACGGCGGCGGCGGTAAGTTTGAAAAGCGCCCTGAGCGGTAGGATTATCGTTATTGCAATTGGCTCATCCGGGACTGTTTTCTTTATTTATAATTTGAATACAGTACATTGGATAAAGATATGTATACATAGTTTTTTTTATTAACATGATGTATTATTTGCTTACCATATGAATACATAGTTTGAGAATAACATAATGGATTATTTGATTACCGGAGATTAACATATGAATACAATAAATGGACAATATAAGAAATATTAGGAGAAAAAAAAGCACATTAAAATTCATAGTTTTTCTTTGAGACACTAGGACACACAGATTTCGCGCACAACAATGATTTTAAAGTACGTGGTGCACTTTGAGTCCTCGTCATCGCTGCTGCTGCTATCGGCGGTAAATTCGTGGATAGGTTTGGTGATGCAGTGACGAGCAGGTGAGAGAAACTTTCGTTGACGAACTCGGTGAAGGTTGGTATATAGATGGGGATGGTAAATTCGTTGTAATGGCTGGTTGAGAAGCATCCTGTGGATGTGACTTTGTTGGTTAGAGCAGGAATGTTGCTGTTGCCGAGGTATATGACGCATAGTGCGTCTTGTTTATGCTGGTGCACTTTGGTAGGTACGCATTTGACGTGGACGGCGTGAGCCCCTTGGACGTCGAGTGTGATGGTGACAACTCTGCTGTTGCGGAAATAGGAGTTGGAGATGCAGAGGATACGGATAGGTGAAGCTGCGTTGAGAATGAGTTGTAGGTTAAGATTGTTCCCCACGGGGACGGGATAGGTTTCGTCGGACATTATTTAGGGTTATATGGGGAGAACGTGACAATGTGACGTTTGAAACCGCTGCGTAGTTTTTCCTCGCCTGCGTATATGATGCAGAATGAGGTAGAGTTGAGTTTGTTGACGAGTTCTGGAGAGGCTTTTGCAAATCTTGTTGGTAGGAAAACTTCTGTGTCGTTGTCGAGTTTGGCGACGAGCTTTGTACCGTGAACGGTGTCGATTGTTTTGACACCGACGACACGATATGGTACGTGCTGTTGAAGCGTAGATACGCTGAGAGTGTGGGCGCTGCTGGAAAGTTCTTCTAGCTCTTTAAGGACGTCCTGTGACATTCTGACGGCACAGATGGCAATTTTTGATAAACGGGGGAGGACCGTCTATATGAGTGGTTTGATGAGGAAGGTTGTAGTGTTGTTTACACCTGCGATAAGGTGCGCAAACTACCTGTGCGTCTGTGGGAAGTTGGTTCCACACAAGGTCAACGTCGCTTGGGGGATAACGTTCGAAGATGTATATGCCGTCCTGCAGCAGCACTTGGCGTTCCCTGGGCAGTAGCAGGTGGATTCTTCGTCCGTTATCGAGATACCGAAAGAGCACGATGAAGCAGTTCATGTGGTGTTTCTAGCGGAGTACCTTCGAAGGAATTGCTGAATTTGCTTGTTGAGATGATCGAGGTCTTCGTAGAAACCGAGTTGACACTGCGTGCACAGGAGGGTGAGACGGTGCTTAAGTTCGCAGCTGCACGTTTGGTGAAAGCAAAACGAGCAGTGGAAGTCTTTACACGACGGTCCTGGCATTCCCCACGGCTGGCTAGCACCGAATGAAGGGGAAAAGAATGCGCGTGCATAAATATAACCCAACTGCCGGAAGCAGGAAATCACTGGTGGGGGAAAAGTTCGTTGGAAATTTACCGCATCAGGGGAAGCACTGGTGGGGAAAAAGTTCGTTGGAGAAACACCACATTAGGGGAAGCAGTGGTGGGGGAAACGTTCGTTGGAGGTTGGCTACATACGCCGGAAGCGCTTATTGCACAACATCCGCAGGAAAAACACTGTGTCCGTTGATTTAACGGTTTTCGTCTTGGAGGAGAACTCTGTTTTGAACGGTGCTGAACATGCAAACGACCACATCAGGGGGAAGCACTGGTGGGGGGAAAAGTTGGTTGGAGAATTACCACATCAGGGGAAGCACTGGTGGGGAAACGTTCGTTGGAGGTTCACTACATCCGCCGGAAGCGCTTAGCGATTATTGCACAACATCCGCAGGAAAAACACTGTGTCCGTTGATTTAACGGTTTTCGACTTGGAGGAGAACTCTGTTTTGAACGGTGCTGAACATGCAAACGCCGTGAATGTGATCGGACATGATATAGGATGCTTCGCGACCCAAATGCGGGAGCGAAGGGCGCGAGATGTTTGGGTGAGGTGCGGTTGGAACGCTGGTAGAAATACATGCGCACTAAGGACTATTTTGTGAAATGTGCAGTGCGAAATGGGTGTTGAGGAAATGATGAACCTCGAGGAATGTTCTAAAATTGGCGCACCGTATGTACTTTGTGAACTGCGTGAAATTCATGTCATGTAAGGGAACGTTGGAGGCATGGTTGTGAAGCATGTACTTGTGGTATGCCATGATTTGATTTTGCACGTACGTCTCTTCCTTCTTTTTGTGATAGATGATGTCGGTAATGATGCGCTGCAGGGTATGCAACACGTGCCATTCTTGTTGGCTGAGCGTAACGGATGCGCCTTGCGGTTCTTTGAAAACGAGCTTTAGCTTTCCGAACACAAACTTAAACACGATGGTGACGCTGTCGCTGAACTGAAATTGCTGTCCCTGCGGGTCATTCAAGCGTTTGTGAATGTTGGGGATGGCTTCGACGAGTTTGTGCCACTGCGAGGAACTCATGACGACTGCGTTGTGCTGTCCACATTTGGCAATGGTGACGACGAGATGGTGCGGCGGCCGGGGGGAGAATCCCACACTGACGAATTTAGTTTGTTGCGGGTTGAGGAAGTAGATATCCGCCAGAGGAGCCACAACTGCACTGTGTTGGAACTGTGCTGGCGGAGCAGGGCTGGCGGGATGCTGTTGGAGGTCGAAGATGGGTACTTTCCTTTTTTCCCCGGGTTTTGAGGTGGTCGGGGTTTGACATCCGGTTATACTGGAACACACAAACCAATAATAATAATGTGAGGGATAGAGAGATAAACGGGATAGAAAAAAGCAAGCTAATACATAGGTGCGGACCTACCTGGTCGGCGTGCTGCATGGCAGCAGGACTGTATCCGCGCGCTGCATGGTACACTCTGAATGAGGCGAGCGGCACAGTGACGTTGCTTTTTATATGAGCAGGAGCGTCTTCTGAAAGCACGTGCAAGACGATGGATTAGCTTAAATGTGCTGAATAGTGACACACACACACATACACACACACACGTACTCACCTTCAAGGGTTGACAAGTTTGCTGAGCGTCAGAGCACTTTGCGCGGCATGCGTTTTTGAACGTTTTGCGAATGACGACATCATTATGAGCGTGATTGCTGACGTGAAATTTTGAGAAGAATGTATGCTTAGGCAAGCCGGAGCAGCGGTGGGTGAGGTAGGCGATGACGTAATGACCGCACGTGGTGCTGTCGAAACCTTGCAGCCTTCTGGCGTTGGTGGACCAACGCGTCCCGCAGACCGAATTTAAGAACCGGAGAAAATGGGGCGAAAGCGGTCCTATGCCGTAACTGTCAAAATATTCTGCATGCGAGTTTTTGTCCACAAAGATGCAAACCCAGTGTTACCCGGATTTGGTGCTGGGGTCGGTGTTAGCCACTAGCGCCAAGGGAGGCGTTCGAATGCCGTGAAGTACGGGTAGTTTATCGCAGGGGTAGACGCCTAAAAAGTGAGAGCGCGTAGAGGGGCATGTCGATAGAAACCGTTGAATTTTTAAGGTGTTCATGATACCAAAATGGATCGGTTGGCGTCGATTTCGACCGTGCGATGTATTTCCGCTAGCAGCAGAAGTATAACCGGTTCTGTCAATTTATCGGCAAAACCGATGCTTATAGAGACGGTTCCGTGGCGCTGACCCGAGATGTGAGACTCGTTAGCGCTCATGTCTGCAGTGAGATCGAAAACCATTATCGTATACCCTTGCGGGTAGGTTTCTCTGGAGATGGAGTGTCCCTCGTCCTTGAAATGAATGCCTAGGCCGTCCTGCAGGGTTTGAAAGCATTGCAAATAGTGTCCCTTTGTAAAGTCGGGTTGCAGAGGTTGGGAGGGAACGGGTTGCCCGTACACGTAGAGCTGAAAGAAGTTCATTTTAAAATGTTTCAAGTTGTACGGATTTGAGTTAAAATGGCCGGAATAGGCCTTGTCGGTGACCATGGCTACTACCACTCTCCTTGGAACTTACCCTACGCACACGTCGCTAAACGTCATTGCCCTGGACTCCTTGGGGATGCTGAGAGCGTGAAAGCTGACGTCTTTGAGATGGTACTTTGCGTTGCCCTTTGCGAGCACGGCCGGGTGCGCGAGCTTTATGGTCGGCGAGGGCCGCACCGATTTTAAGCGCAGCGTGGCAGACACGATGTCGGCGTACCCCTTAAAGGTATCTACGTCGGAAAACAGATAAAACTGGGGAGAGGCGGGAGTGAGCTTGACGGTCATGCTAACGTTGTTCAAAAGCAGCTTCTCCTGTCTAAAAAGAGCGTTGGACAGAGGACCGATGAGCTGCACGACGTTGCTCCCTTTGGTAAACCCCTGACGCCACTGAAAACCCGCATTGGCGATAAAAGTGTCCATGATGCCTGCCGTGTCCTTTCTCCAGAGGGTAGATTCTAGTTTGGTGTTCATGGCATCTTCGGAGTAATTGAGAAGCGTCTCGAGGTAGGTTCTATAGGGGTAACCGGCTTGCGGCATGGAGACGATGACGTTATTGAGGGTTACCTCCATCTGTTGAAACAGGGAATTTAAGGCGTTGTTGACCAGAGTGGCGTTAGCGTCAGCGTTTAAGGCCTCTCCTTTGTCATCTACAATGCGCACCATGAGTTCGAGTACGACGTAGGTCAGGTCTAGGTAATCGTCCGCATTTCCGGAATAATGAAAGGTGATGGGGGCATTTTTCATCAAAGTGTTTTGAGGGTTTAGGTATAGGAACCGTGACTCCTCGATGCTCATCTGAACCGGCACCTCTGTAAAGAGGTCCAGTTCGGAACTCATGTGGACGATCGCGTCTGCCATTACGAAAATACGTCTTGCACCTTGCGCCTACCGCGTTTCAGCTTGGACTGCTTGCTCTTTCTGGATTTGCTCGGTTTTATTCTCTTGAGACGCCTGGCGCCGGAACCGAGCATGGCATCGAGCTTTTCGTCGGCTTTTCGCTTTAAATTGTATCCGGATTCCTTGAGCCTCCGCTGGAGCGCTTGCTTCGGCGCTGCTCCCGCCACAGTCACATCGGACAGAACGTGAGCGCCCGCCTTTAAGGCCTCCTTTCCGACTGCTTTTGCTCCGCTCTTTAAAAACGGTAGCAACCTTCTGAAGAGTCCTCCGAGGGCTGAAAAGAGACCGCTGCCTCTTTGGTAGCGCTTGCCCCTGTAGAGAGTGAAATCGCGATGGTGGAACGCTCCGCCGGTCTGATTGAGGTAGTACCGCGTTACGGCGTGCACGTCCATTACGCCTGTTTCGGACGAAAAGCGAGAACTACAGTAGAGGAAAATCTGTCGGCGAATGGCAAGAGATCGCCGTAACCGTTCCTTAAATCTATGTTGACCGTCTTGAAGTCTTGCTGAATCAAGGGTACCCAATTTTGGGGAAAAAACGTCTTTTCGTCGCTCATGTAAGTGTTGTTGCTTCTTTCGTATTCCACGGCCGCGCTCTATGACTTGGGCGAAGGTGTCGCCCACGACTTGCGGGGACACTAGATTACAATAGACGAACATTTCGTAAGGAAACCCCATATAAGGATCTACGGGGTGTTTAGCAGCTTTTTCGAGAACGACGTTGACGTAGGGCTCGAAACCCAACATTTTTGCCATAGCGGGCGTTAAGAGCAAACTGTGGATGCGGTGTAGAGGTCCCGGAGGGTCCTCCGATTTTGAAACGTCTCGTTTGGGTCTGACGGAACGAGCCACCCCGGGTTTCTGCTGCCCCGAAGCCCGGGGCTTCGGTTTCGGTTTCGGCTTGGGTCTCTGGCGGGGCGCATCGTTGAGAGCTTCGTATTCGCCGACCGTGTACGGTACGACCGTGCGCGCGACATTTTCCACAATCCCGTCGAACGGAATGTCGGGTAGTGGTTCGGGATGGGCGAAGGCGGCATTCACGCCCACCGTCTGCTTGCGCTCGTCGAAGAGGAAGAAGTTTTCCACGTGCAAGTGTTCGAGTAGAACGGCATTGACGAGGTTCACCAAGTCTTTGGGATTGTGCACGATGCCTTGCGGCATTTGCAAACTGAATTTGGAATGCGTGGGGAGGAGCGTCATGGTGTACTTGGCGCCCGCCAGACGGGCATCGTCTGGCGAAAGGTTATAAAATTTCACCGGATACCTGACCTTTTGCAGGGCGACCTCCCATTCTCCCTGCAGAACGATTCTCTCGGGCAAGATGTTAGAAAATCTGGCCGTGGTGTTGTCGGTAAAGTGTTCCATGGAAGCGTTGCTCACGAGAGTGATGGAGAAGGGCTCGGTCTTAATCATGTCGAATCGACGGTCGAAGCCAGAACCCACGAGTTAAACTTTGCCGGATACCCTTTCCACTTTACCAAGACCTGCTTGCGGCGCCCTCGGCCCTTGGTCTGTAAAACGCGCTCGATCTTAAACGTCCGAGGTAGCGCGACCTTTTGTAGCTCCTGGGTGTAAAATGTGCCGTCTATGGCTTCTCCGGCCAGATCCTTCAACTTATATACCACCGGCCGACCGCGCACCACCTCGGCTATCCGAAATATTTCGTCCGTCCAATTCTGCTCGTAGCCCTTGTCGAATTTCATTTTTTCTTTAGAGATGCGCACGTGATCGCCGACGGAAAATGTGGGTTTCCCTGCGCGAGGTAGAGTCCTATTTCCGTAGAGATTGCGGTACACTCGTAAAATGTTAGATTCGTTCACGTCCTTCGGAGCCATTTTTATGGACCTGTGATGCGAGCTATTGTACGACTCGAGTAAGGCCGGAAGGACATCCAGGTATCTGTAACTGTTTTTGTGCGTGAAATACCTCTACATCTTGGTTTTTAAGGTGCGGTTGAAGCGCTCCACGACGCTGGCTTTAACGTTATTTTTGGTTGTGTAATGTTTCACGTCGTGTTTCTTCAGAAAGTCGCGAAAGGTCTTGTTGGTAAACTCTGTTCCCTTGTCCGTCTGGAGGACCCTGGGGACGCGTTGGGAGAATATGGAGCGAAACGCTTGCGCGACCTCGGTACCCAGCTTCGATTTCAGGGGTACGGCCCAAGCATATTTGGAAAATACGTCGATAACGGTCAGAATGTACACGTAAGGTTTGTTATGTTCCCTCACGCTGTTCATGACGTTTAGATCGGCCTCCCAAAGATCGTCCATATTCGTCACGTGATAACATCTGGTGGGGAACCGCTTTCTGACCGGTTTGTGCAGTGTGTAACTGTCCTGGGTTCGAAGGAAGGACTCGATGTTGGCCTTAGACGCGCCCGTGGCCTTTCGAAGCGGCTTGACCGTGCCCAAACCGGCATAGTGTTCTGGTCTGGCATAGTATCGCCTTAGCGCCTTCCATTCCTTCATGCTTTACTTGTACAGGGGTTGCCAGACGCGCTTGCGAAAATGGTACGACGCGGAAGGCGATTTCGATTTCTTTTTCGGAGTGGCAGGGTTTGCTCTCTTCTTTTTGCGAGGCGAGAGGAGGTTGACCTTTATGGTTCGGGGTTCGACCTCCTGCTTCACCGGCACGCGCTCGTGCACGTCTTCGTAGTCGTCGTCGCCGAGGAAGGGCTTTCTGACTTGTGCCACGAGATCGAGGTAGTTGTCCAATTTATGTTTTACGAGCCGCCACTTTTCGTCGGCAGAGAGCTTTGCGCTCTGCAGGTTCCGAATTTCTTTAGCCAATCTGGATATGGTGCGGTCTACAGCGTGAAGCTTGTCGACGGTCTTCGGTTGCGGTGCAACGAGGATCTGCCTGCCGTACTTCATCCTGTTAATTTCGACACTAGCGCGCCGCCGAGCGAAGCCAGGACGGGTAGGAGGAATGCCGGCAAAAAACCTCCTTTTTGAACCAAGATGCTCTTCTTCTTCTTCAGAGGAACCCGTTTATCCGTCAACTTCCTCCAAGAAGCCTTGTGCTTCTTTAGGCGAGCCAAGCACTTTGCGGGAAGTTGCACGTGACCTCTGCACACGTTGAGCATGCATTCGCTAATGGCCTTGATCAGATCGCCGTCGGCATTTTTTAACAACTTTTTGCGCAGAGGGGCCTTCGCCTTGGCCAGAGCCGCCAAATTACCGTGCTGTCTCGCTATGCGAGGACTGGTCAGCGTCGCGAGCCTTGACCTACCTCTAGCCATGCTTGCGCGATAATGACGTTCGCTCCGAAAGCGGTACTTTTTATATAGACTCGACGGCCTAAGTCGGGCAAGACCCTGCCGGGATGATATGGAACGAAACGAACCCGAGTCCTCTCAGCGGTCTCAGTTGGGTACGAAATAAGAGAGGTTTTCCCCCGGCAGCACGCCGGTTCGATACCTGTATCGGGCGGGCGTGTACTGGGTGCAGTCCAACACGAGATACCCGTGAGGGCATTCGGTGGCCTTCTCGAAGGCCTCCAAGAGAAACCTAGAGTTCCTGGGTTCGATCTGCTGGCACAGTCTCTCGATCTGCATCTTGTCCCGGTTGTTCTTGAAGACCACGACGTAGTTAGCATTCAGAGAGATGTTGCGATATTTCTGACCCTGCGGAAACACGTTCTGCAGGATGTAGACGATGCCGAAGCGCTTGTGATGGGAGTCTCTGGTGAAAAAATTGGACACGTCCTTCCCGCCACCCTCCAGCATCAGATCGTCGAGGACGACGAGGTCGTTCTCGCCCACCGAAGCAAGTTCGGGTATGCCCGCGTGGGTCTCGCAACGCAGAGCCGAGGGTTCGAGTCTCGGCGAATACTCCGGAGGGTGGCACCACAGCACCCTCCTGGGGCGCGCGTCGAACATCCGGTGCGCGTGGCGCAACAGGTTTTTCACGAAGGTCGACTTGCCGCAGCGCGACGGCCCCGCCACGAGCATCGTGCTGGGAAACTCGAATCGGCTCAGGTATCGGGGACCGGGCATCGTCTCCTCAGGGCGCCCGGTTCGAAATGACTTTGGCGCGGCTGCGGACGTCTCATTTATGCGTTCCTCTTGAACCCGTAGGGATAGGAATCGTGATCGCCGGCGAGCACGCGCTTGTTGACCACCATCCTAAACGTCTTCGAGCTGGGTTCGGTGACGACCGTCCAAGACGGTTTCCGCGAGATCTTCGTGCCCGCCAGCTTCACCGCGCGGTCGTTGTCCCTGATCACCACGTCGCGAATCACCTCCGCGTTCACCAGCTCCAGGTTGCCCGAATTGAGCGTGATCCCCTTCACCTTGCACACCGAGAAGGTCTTGCCCGTCTCGGGGCAAACGATCTCCATGCAGTAGCTCTTGGGCCCCGTGGAGGCGAACCGGTCCCCGCCCGTACTTCTCCAGCTCGTCCGTCATGTCCCCCAGGAGGCGTCCGACGGACGGCGTTCAGTCGCCCGGAGCGGCGGCGACGACGACGGAATCGGTGTCGAAGTAGCAGAGCCGTTCTCCCAGCCTCTTGAGGTAGGAGTAGAGCACCAGGCGCGCGTGAGCCGTGGTGTAGGCCGCCAGGACGGCGTTGGCGGCGGGGTTGACCTTGCGGCACTCCTCGCAGTACCTCCACACCGCGCACACGATCCGGTCGGTGACGGGCACGTAGGTCTGCACTTCCACGCCCGGGTCGTTGAGCAGCTCCAGGAGGCGGTCGTACCGGTCCACCAGCTCGCACGTGGGGAGGTTTTCCCTCTGCCCGGGTTTGCCCCAGAAGCTGTTGAGCATCAGCTTGGCCAGCTTCCGCCTGCCGGGGTTGGTGGCGACGGCCTGGGGATCCAGGGCGACGCCTTCGTGCTCGAAGAATTGCTCCACGTACTGCTGCTTCGCGGCAGGGTCGTCGCAATCCGAGGGCCAGCCGGAGGCTTCGGTCTTGATCTTCAGGAACTGATTCACGTAGTCCTCGAAGAGACCCTTTGCTCCGGTGGTCGGTTCGTGCCGCACCACGTCGAACTCCCAGATCTCGTGGACCCGCAGCAGGCGGTACCCCTCCTCCAGGGTGACCTTCATCTCGTCGATCACCCAGGTACCCGACAACGCCCTCTCGCGCTCTCCGTGGTGGCACTCGTCTTGGTTCTCCGCCTCCGCGCAAGCGCGGCATAGCGGGAACATGAGCTTGCCGCCGATGCGCGCCGGTAGCACCGGGTGGTACAGGTGTTGCGGCGCCCACCACGTCTTCCAAGCGCGGGAATCGATCCACGTGGATCTTGGGGTGGCCCGCGGGGTAGGGTTTCGTCTTGTTCACGTACGGGTACAGGCTGCATACGTCGTAGTAGTAGATCTTGCTATTCCCCTTCGCCTCGCAGTACGTCTTGGTGCAGTTGGTGCGACCTCCGTAGAAGGCGTCTCTGGGGTTCAGGGGTTCGGGTACCGGAAAGTCCCTTGCGTGGCGCGCGAGGTCCTGTTCGGCCTTCATCGCGGCGTCGAACTCGCAATCCCACATTTCCACCACGGCGTAGCCGGCGGCCTTGATCTCGGCCGTGACCTCGGTGCTCTCTAACCTGGAGGCCATGGTTTCGTGTCCCGAGTCGTATATCGCCGCATGGCGATTGTGAAAGCACCGCCTGCAGCCGTGGTGAAAGCAGCCGTGGAAGAAGTACGCGGTTTTTTCGGCCTCTCTGTACCCGTCCACCTTGTGCCCCGCGATTTTGACTTCGCGTCCTCGCATGGCGTGCTGGATGACGATGCGGTTTTGCGTCTCTAGCCAAGTTAGCCATATGCATGCGGCGCGAGACTGACGGTCCGCTAGTCGATACCCGCCCGCTGGCAAGAGGGCAATTTTTTTAAGCGGCATGAAGCGCTTTCTATACACGCACATGCACGCCTGCGAGATGGTGACGCATTCTCTGAACGGGTCTATTCCGTTCTCATCCAAGAATTCCCTTCTGAATTTGGAAACTCCCTGACTGAGGAGAAATATGTCCATGTTGCAATACGCCACCATTTCCGCCCTCATGTCGAAGACGTGCCCGGAGGACGCCTTTTCTTCGTGCCACTGCTCGAAGGCTTTCCGACCCTCCGCCGACATGCCCTCCGGGCAGTAATGGCTTTTGTCGGGAATCGAACCCACGTACCGCTCGTTTTCCTTCGTGTTAAAAAGGTACGGGAAATAACCTTTGCATTCCTTCAATCCGAAGGTCTTGGAAAAGCGGGAGAGTGGCATGGGTATGAAATTGAGCGAGTCTAGAAATGTGACGTCGCCGTACCTCATCCTGTAGATCTTGCTCCCGTTCATGATGAGCTCCGGCACCCAGTCTAAGTGCGCCACCATGTACTTTAATAGAAACTGCCCGTCGTAAGCTCTGAGGTTATGCGCCACGACGTAGACGTCCCAGGCTTCGAACCTCGCCTGCGCGATGTGCTCGAAAAGCTGCTTCACGGGATCGTCCGTGAACACCCATTCTTTGCAACCGCATTCGGTGCAGTATGCCGTCTTGCGGCGTTCGTCGATGCAGTGCGGGCAGGCTTGGTACAACACGCACAAGTTAGGTACATGCTCGTATGTTTGCTCGTATGTGTTCTTTTTGCCGGTATATGGAATGTTTTGCGTGCATTCAAAGTCGATAGACATGAACAGGTACCGGTTTCTTTTGTTCTTTGTGGCATACGGCTGCATATAGCACATGTGGCTAGAATTCAAGTGTGCCTTGCAATGATTGCAGTACTTTTCCCCGCACTGGTGCGCGGTTTTTCTGTGCCTCGCATTCACCAGCTTGTTGCAAGACGTGCACACCTTTTCTACATCGCACACCGACAGCGCCTTTGGGTAAAAAACGCCTTTCTTTGCGTGGTTTGCAAAGCATGTCGGTCCCTTAAAATCTCTGTTGCACTCGGCGCAGCGTATGTAGGCGTTGAAACGCGCATCGCAAAGCTGATGGCATTTAGCGCACCTGGCGTCGCACCTATGAAATTCTTTTTTGTGTGCCGAGGGATGATGACACCGGCGGCAATACCATTTGCATTTAAAGCACTTGTGAAGGTTCACGATAGCATTAAAGTGCCCGGCGTGGAGCATGACGTCGATGTATTTATCGCATTTCTTATCCGACGCGTACAGCACGTGCTTCCCCGTATGATCGCCAAACACCGTCACGGCGTAGCCCTTTAACGCTGCGTCGAAGCGTCTGACGTCGTCTATCGTGCAGCTGTGGTGGCCTTGACCGATGCTCGCGCACAAGGCTACGGCCTTCGATTTTTGCAGATAGTCGGAGCGCGTCATCGTTCTATAGTTGACGTCGCGATCCACTTTGGCTTTGACTACAACAATGGCTCTTGCTAAACACAGGTTGTCTTTGTTGGCTATTTCGACAATGCCTTTATTGCCCCTACAGGCATCGCAAGGTTGGTGGCACGAACCCGAGACCTCCTTGGTCCACACAAACGTCACGTGAAGAGGCCCGCTTAGCAAGAATTGTTGGTTACTTTGCATTACTTTTTCGATGCTTCCAACAATGACGTCCGCATTCAATTGGTCTACGCGCCTAACGCTCATGTTGAAGGCTTTGGACGTCTCCTTTTCGTCTGTTATGGATATGCCTAAATACCCGGGTTCGTTTTCTAACAGGTTCTCTTTCGCAAAGTTTAGAATATCGTTAAACAAATGCGATACCCATTGCTTAGGGTTGACATCTCTGGGGACCGGGTTTACGGTAATTTGAGACTCTGTAAAGCCGGATAAAAGCTTTGGCAGCCTTCTCTGCTTGTGTCCTATAATTTCGAACGTAGGTTGCAAGGTGCCATCGCGACTTCCCCCGGATTGCAGCTCCATCTTATCGTCCGAATGCACCGATCGCTCTTTCCCTGCAAAGTGTTGCTGCTATTTTGTTTTTATTTTAAACTATTTTTCGTCAAATAGAACGATTTTGTAGCAAAATCCGCTATCGTCCCCGTTTCTCACTACGGGCGTTTGCTCTTGGCGCCGGGTTTTTATAAGCTCGCTTATCGCAACTGCTGTTTTCAACATGCGCGTAGAGTTAAATGTCTCATTTCGCTACAAAATTGTCAAGTTGTAAAAAAACGCGGTCATCCTGTCACGATCCGCCACTGCGCGACCGCCACCGTCGGCAGTAAGGCTGCATAAACGCTGAGAAACATCCTTTTCTCACGCTCGATTTACACTTATCATCAGCAGTGCCGTGCGTGGGAAATGACGAGCGAGCAGCGTTTTAACGTTTCCACACCGCCTCAGTGCAATATTTAAAACTACGAGTACCGTGTGTAGTGCATGCGTGTTATGTAGAATGTGTGAATTAAATAGAAAGCAGCAGATACTTCCTTTCTAAGGAGTAACACCAACTGTTGAATAAAAATTCTCAAGTGTTACGTTCGTATGACCTCTACCCTCTATCTCTTATAGGTGAGTACGAAAGTTTATTTTCATATCCACTTAATTTTAATCCGGATAAACGTTTCGGGAAATGGTTGCATTGCACACATCCGTTATACACTGGCCTTAAAAAAATTCTAAATTCTTTCCATCAACATGGCGGGCAAGAACTGAAAAGCGACATGCCTTTAAAAAAGAATGGCTAAGCATTGTACAATTCGAACCATTTTATAACAGATATCTCGGAAATGGCTGACGTCGCAAAAAAGTTATTTCAAATAAATTGTGTGTGTTTCCTCAAACCTTAGCAGTTATACAAGATCGTAGAAAATTTCTTCCGAATCAAGAGGACTTCACAGGCTATTTCCACAAAATTCAAGATATACATTTTATTTTTCATATAAATGTCTTTAATATATGGTGTTGTAATTAAAATCGTCAGAGACAGTTTTAGAAAATAAAACATTTCGGAAAATAGTTCATGTAAAGGGTGGTTTGGGGTGGAGGGACTTTCTTGAAAATCTCTGTGTCGTAACTTTGGAAGGTACTCAACCTAAATACCAAGTTTTAGTATTTATCCGACTTTTCATTTTTGAGTTATGCTGCTCTGACACATACACACAGAATTTTCTAAAAATGTTTTTTATTCAGGGGACCTCAAAACAAGTATTTAGTTTTTCCGGTGAAATCTCAATATTGAATATTTGGATGCAATGCATACCTCCTCTACCTACTATTTTACGTGGTAGAGAAAGCCCCTAAATCAATATTATTACATGCGGTTGTGAAAAATATTACAGCTATGATTAATAAATTCTGGGATTACGAGAAATTTGTTAATATTAGTTTAAACGTATATAGTTGCAAGAAAGTGAGTATAGCTAGCTCGAAACTTAGGGTTGTCACATATAAACGATATAGAGAAAACTCTGATTTTCATAAAAGTAAGATTAAAACTACTTGCTTAAGGTAAAATGCTTGTCTCATATTAAGAATATTCTCAGATATTCGGAGAATGGCGCGAAAGTTGAGTTTGACGTACATAGCAGATACAGGAGAAATTGCATTGCACTCAAAAATTCCATACCGGGATTTTCGCCAGAAATACATCTATAGATTTGCACATTTCAACTTATTACATAATTGGCTTATATTGTGCATGATGTTTCATTTAAATACCCACAAACTGGGTCTGTGATTATTACTTATTGTTTTTATGTGTTTCAGTGGGTGAATAATAATTAGTTTGTTGGTATCGTTATTACAGTGCTGTTTTACTTGTGAAATTCCGTTCTCTTTGTATGAAAATGAAAAAAGAAAAGTTAAAAGAATGACAAGTTTTAGTGAGAAAGGTCTAAAGCTTTTAAACATTAAAATCAACATGGAAACTTTGTAAATAGACAACGCCACAAAGTAATAATAATAATAATAATAATACACATAAATTGTGTGCTTTAACGTTCTTGTACAGTAAGGCTTCGTTTCCTACGGTTTAACAGTTGTACAAAAGACATTCACAATGAGACTACTTCACAGCTATTCCCAGAAAATTGAAGTTATACATTTTATTTGTCATGCAGATATCTTAAACATACCGTACCGTAATCAAAAGGGGTTAGAGCCATTTTTAAGACAATAAAAATAACGAACTTTCTTCCGCTAAACGGGTAGTTTGCGGTGTGGGAATTTTCTTGAAAATCTACGGTTTGTTAAATTTTTTTATACGCTACTATTTTAGTGTGTGTGTGTGTGTGTTTGTGTATGTGTGTGTGTGCGAGTATGTGCCTAGTATCCGTGCGCCACAAGCCAAAACGATGACATTATAGAAAAACTTTATCATCTGCCTACCGGACAGGGATAACCGCGAAAAAACCTGAAAACAGCTCTAAGAGTATTCTAACGCTTACCGATCTGGAAAACCCATGAAAACAAGATAGTACACTTTTTTAATTTTCTAAAAAATGGCTATAACGATTTTGATGAAAATATCATATGTTTAAGATAATGTCATGATATAGACAAAGTTTTACTACACAAAAAATGTAGATCGCGTTAAAATGCACAACTTATGTCATATACATTTCTTTTGTCGAGTGAACCGTTTTCGAGATATTGCTTGTTATTTCCTTAAATTTTCCAATACTTATACTTTTTACTTTCTCTACTACGTATAGTAAGTAGGGGAAGTATTGCATTCCACCCAAAAATTCGATACCGAGATTTCACCGGAAATACACGTTTTGAGACCTCCTGAATCCTAAAAAAAAGCATTTTTGGAAACATGTCCGTGTGTGTGTCTGTGTGTGTGCGTGTGTGTGTGTGTTTGTGTGTGTGTGTGTGCGAGTATGTGCCTAGTATCCGTGCGCCACAAGCCAAAACGATGACATTTTAGAAAAACTTTATCATCTGCCTACCGGACAGGGATAACCGCGAAAAAACCTGAAAAAAGCTCTAAGAGTATTCTAACGCTTACCGATCTGGAAAATATCATATGTTTAAGATAATGTCATGAGAAATGAAATGTATATCTCAAATTTTCTGGGAATGTCTCCAAAAGTATTCTTCATTGTGAACGCCTTTCGCATAACTGGTAAACCGTAAGAGATAGACAAAATTTTACTACACAAAAAATGTAGATCGCGTTAAAATACACAACTTATGCCAAATACATTTCTTTTGTTGAGTGATCCGTTTTCGAGATATTGCTTGTTATTTCCTTAAATTTTCCAATACTTATACTTTTTCACTTTCTCTACTACGTATAGTAAGTAGGGGAAGTATTGCATTCCACCCAAAAATTCGATACCGAGATTTCACCGAAAATACACGTTTTGAGACCTCCTGAATCCAAAAAAAGCATTTTTGAAAACATGTCCGTGTGTGTGTGTGTGCGCGAGTATGTGCCTAGTATCCGTGCGCCGACAAGGTAAAACTTCATCATTTGCCTACCGGGCAGGGACAACCGCTAAAAAACCGGAGAAAACCTCGAAAATTAGAAACGCCTTCGTCAACCAGTACAGAAA
Source organism: Deroplatys truncata (assembly GCA_030765065.1). NCBI lineage: Eukaryota > Metazoa > Arthropoda > Insecta > Mantodea > Mantidae > Deroplatys > Deroplatys truncata. The sequence continues at coordinate 157,547,218 of CM060978.1, forward strand.
ACGCCTACCAACCAGGGAAAACCTATGAAAGAGCAGAAAGAGCTTGCATTCGTTTACCATCCGCAGAAAACCCCCAAAAAAGTAGTTATTTTAAAAAAAACAAAAAAAACAAAAAAAAACGAAAAAACAAAAAGAAAAAAAAGAAAGAAAAAAAAGGAAAAGACGAATAATATAAGTATGGCAGAAACAGCTTGCATTCGTCTACCAACCAGAGAAAACCCCGAAACACTAGTTATTTAAAATTGCTGATGAGTTCTGGATAGGCTTTTGCAAATGTTGTTGGTAGCAAAACTTACCTTTTCCATCACCTCCAACATACCCCACTCCCACACCTTTTTTCTTTCCACCAATCATAATCTCTCTTATTCTCACCAATCAACAACTTTCATTTGTTCCTTTCCACCAATAACATCACTTCTTATTCCCACCAATCACAACTTCACACGTCACTTTCTGTTATACTTTTTATCCCTCGTTCGCCATCTTTCCCCTCTTTCAGCCCCAACCTCCGCACAGACAACACCTCACCGCTCCTTAACCTCAACTTCATGCCTCCGCCATCTTATTTAGTTCCCATTTTTACCACCGCGCCTCTCATCTCCCAACCAGAAGGCCGGCAAGAACAGATCTCGTTCATTCGCACCTCGACGGTTGACTCGGCAGCAGCTACTGTGAACAACTACGTCGTACACGTTTTTGACCGCTTTCGACCGGCTATGAGAACCCTGCTCCTACGTACGCTAGCGACCATCACGATGGTCCAGTACCAGGTTTTTGGTATAGTTAAATTACGCCTCTGCAAAGGGTGTCTGTACCGCTTTAAAAACCTAGGTATATCAGTGCGTAGTGATGTTGGTTGATCTTAAAGCTGGTTAAGCATTTTCAAAAACAGTTTGCTTTTATTTTTTCGCGTCGCGTGCCGCGCTTTTGGTGACGCATCCACACTGGTAACAGGTAAGTACCACACGCATAATTATTTTTCGGACCTGCTTGGCGTAGGAATATAGCCTTTCGTGTTTTGGTACTGTAACCTCAAACCTCCTTACCCACCTCTTGCGTCCGCCATCTTGTTTAGTTCTCACCGCATCTCCTTGTCGCAGACCCTCCGCCATTTTTAGTTCCCACTATTTTAACCTCAAAATCTACTCTTCTAAGCTCTTGCTACCGCCATCTTCTTTTAGTTCCCATTCTCACCACCGCGTCTCCTTACCCCCACCTCTTGCGACCGCCATGTTCACCACTAACCTCCAAATTTCCTCGTCCTTAAACCTCTTGTCTCAACCACCTTGTTTAGTTCCCATTTTCGCCACCGCATCTCATATCGCCCCATCTCTCTATCCACTCAAGAAAACTACCATCCAACGTTCAAAAAATTGCTGATCAATTCACGACAGGCTTTTGCAAATCTTGCTGCTAGCAAAACTTACCTTCCCCATCACCTCCAACATACCCCACTCCCACACCTTTTTCTTTCAACCAATCATAATCTCTCTTATTCTTACCAATCAACAACTCTCATTTGTTCCTTTCCACCAATAACATCACTTCTTATTCCCACCAATCACAACTTCACACGTCACTTTCTGTTACACTTTTTATCCCTCGCCCCCCATCTATTCCCTCTTTCAGTACCGACCTCCGCACAGACAACACCTCGCCACCCCAGCTCCTCTCCATCACGCGACCTCCATACTCTTCCATCTTCCTTCCTTCATCTTCCACCCAAATTAACGAACCAATCAAAACACTCCACGTCACTTCCTCAATTCTTTCAACTCGTCCCGGATGAGCCAATCGATTTAACGATAATCCTACCGCTCAGGGCGCTTTTCAAACTTACCGCCGCCGCCGCACGCAGCGACACTAGCGACACGAGCGCCCCTAGCGGCAGGATTATCGTTAAAACAATTGGCTCATCCGGGACTAATACTACTCAGGGCCATTATTCCTACAGCGAGGGTGTAGCGCCTTTGTCCCTTTATTTGACAATTCGCCGTGACCAAGTGAGAGAGACAGATAGCTTAATGGTAAACTTAGGAAAAGCCGCGATTTAAATTAAACTTGGACCAATGAGATCCCTGGAAGTTTATACGAAATATTGAGACGCGTCTAGTGGCGCTTAAAAATGGACCAATAGGATAGAAAGCAGCCTCAGAAGCCTGCGACTATAAATGGATCTGTTTGGAGCAAATTCGGGGTAGTTTGGTAGTTTTGGGCAGTTTAGCATTGCAGTTGGGCAGTTGGACATTGCAGTTTGGCATTTCATTTCAGTTTGGCATTTTGTCATGTGTGGTTAGGGAGAGATGCTGCAAGATGTGTGAGATATCGCGCCAAAAAAGGAAATAAAGACAGTTTTAGAAACACACCTAAGAACCGCTACTCGTAAAGAGATAATAAGCATATTTAAACTTCGTGTCATATCCGCGCCGCGTTTTAACAGCGGTGGACAGTATTTTACGGCGACAATACCAGTGTTGTATACTACGTGTGTTAGTTAAATAAAAAAGAAACGGCAGTGTCATCTTTTCATAACCAAAGCACGTCTATGTCTTCCTATATCACCACCCGAGATCTACGCTTCCTTTACCGAGGATAAGTCCATGCTCCCATATAGTTTAAAGAAAACTACTGCAGCTATCCGAGGATAAAATTGCAGAGAACCAGCACACTGCGAACTTCTGGAACCAACGGGAGAAGCATCAAGGTAAGCCAACAGAAGCGCAGAGGAGGAGGTGACTGCCGCAAGATGCAATTGGATTATTTTTGGAGATGAAAGATAAACCGAGCTGAAAAATGAGGAATGGGTGTCTGCTTTGGCCTTTATTGCAGACATTACTGAAAACTTAAATGTCGCAAATATACCTCTACAAGGGGAAGATGAAATCATCAAGGACCTCCTCGGCAGAGTAAATGCCTTAAAAATCCAACTATCTTTGTAGGAGAATCAGTTGCATGGTAAGGACACTTGTCATTTTACAAGACTATCCCCCTTGCAAGACTTTGTAAAATTTGCACATGTCTTGAAAAAGCTGAGTGTAAAATTTCAATGTAGATTTCAAGAGATGGATACTTATTCAATTTTTTCCATATCATTGCTGCATCAATGTCCGCCGACTATACTAATGAATAGTAACTAGAAATCATTGATGCGCAAAAAGATAAATTTAGAAATACAGTTAATCTTTGGGATTTTAATGAAAGTGTTTCCCCAAGTAGATTTCCCCGCCTGCATATACGCGCTGCGAATATTATGTATGTTCGGGACCATGTGCTTATGCGAGCCGGCGTTTTCGCTCATGAAGAGCACGAAATCTCGCTGCAGATGTTAACTGTCGGACTGTAATCCGACTTCTATCCTTCGCCTCTCAGTTAAACGAAAAATGACACCTAATATTGAAAAGTTAGTAAAGGTAAAGAGAATTCAATAGTAGTGAATAGAAGACACGAATATTTTTCTTTGCTTAAGTAGGCTATAACGAGAAGCATGTGTACAGTTTCGTTTATTATTTAAGGAAAATATCTGTTTGTATATCATACTGCATTTAAAACCAGAGTTATATTTGTACAGGTAGGTTTAGGGAAAGAGCATGTAATGTTTAGGTCACTTGGTTGTTTATTATTACTATTATTATTATTATTATTATTATTATTGTCACTCAATAGTTATTAGTTTGCTTTTTTTGTAATTCTTTATCTGAAAATAAAATTAATCATCGCTCATTTGACAATTACTACGTTTGTTAAATATACCTACTATAACAGAAAGGAATACATTTACAGAAGGTATAGTTTGATGGAGAATAAATATTGAGTGTAGTTTAATAATACTTATTAGTTTTTTATGGCTCTGGCCCTTATTTTCGCCTAATGATTTAGTTCAGGATTGTTAAAACAGGTTCAATTGGTATTAAACATAACCTTGAAAAAACATTGAATATAGAATTTCTAGCCTTAGGTCAGAAATGGTCCATTAAACTCGGTAAATTACGTGTCTAAATTCAGCATGTTTGATGGGCTCGGTTTGATTACTAATTTGCCAGAGAAAATGCATGTTTGCATATTTTAAATTGTATATTTAAGCTCCAGGATAAATTACGTATATTTCTAAGCGAAACATATTGACTTATGTATGATATGCTATAATACTATGTACAAGCATAAGAGACATACAAAGACGGCTGTGCTAGTAGACACCACCGAACCGATTTATACTACCCTCTCGCTCCTCCGAACGTCCTGCACAATGGTTATGCAAGCCGCGCGGTGGTGTACCTTCTAGCATAGGCCTTACACTGTCGTACGCAGGGATGATAGCCTCCGTACTAGACGCTTTAAATTCGGCGCCATTCAGACATTTATAGGTTCCGCGTCTTTAATAATAGTGGAGCGTTGGGCGTAACAGCACTGGGATATTCTTTTGAATCATTTTTGAATAACATTGATTCCGCAAGGATTATACATTTCTTTAGACGGCATTCTGAAATCGGAAGAAATAGAGTGTCCTACACCCTAAACAATACTGCGTTGGATCACTTTAGAACTACTGCTTCTATTTGCAACGAAGGTCCTCCAGGTCGTTCTCGAACAATGACGCCAGAAAATGCGCAACGAGGGGCAGTCACACTTCAGCGCAGTGTTCAGCATTCTGCTCGTTGCCATTCAGTCTCCCTATACCGACGCTTAAACGAGGTTTTGAATTGCATTCACTCAAAATTCAAACAGTGCAAGAACATCTTTCTCGCGATTTTAATCACCACATTGAATTTTGTATGTATTACATCTTGATGTTAATCTAAAGAAACCCGCAAATTCTTCAGCCATCTAATCCTGTTAGATAAGACGCACTTGAATTTACATGGATGCGTTAACGAACAAACTTCAGATTAAGGATGTGAGCCTTCTTGGCGTTGATTATCTAGCAGTACTTTAGATACTGGGTACCAAGAACCTACTCATGTTGCATAAAAATCACTACATAGTAGAAAAGCGACATTATGGTGTGGAATTAATACATTTAGAGTTACTGGACCCGACTTCTTTCGAAAATCCTGTTCAGACTTTATTAATCCGTCATATATATTTGTTTTCCCGCATTCGACTCGGTGTAATGTCACTTATAGTTTCGAGCTGTCTCTGCCTAACGATTGCTCGTGGGTTAGGGATAGCGCCACCGTTAAGTTTCCCCACATCTTTAATTCTTACAAGAGTAATGTAGCTCGCGTTATCCTCCGAATTCCCGACCATGTTCTCGATCCTGCTCGATTTGTGTAACATCTGTCTTTATAGATTAATAATTATTAGCCGGAACTTTTATGTAATTAATAATTGAGGCAGTATTTTTTAACACTTAAATGATTTCAGTCTAATTATATAATATATCAATTCAATAACAGCCCGCCTTAAAGCAATATGTGTATATAACAATATATAAAAAGTGTATATTACAGTCATTGTATATGTTATATTGTTGTATACATATGTAATAATGGTATGTGAATGTATTACGTAATTTAATAATGTAGGAGCTGTGAGAATAATAGAATAAAAGTTGCTAACAAAGGGGTAACAATGAGGTAACCTTGAGGCAATAATGACTTTGAAAGTTTAATGCTACTTGATTCTTGGAAGCAATAATGTAATGTTTGTGACATTCATAAAATAGCCAATCAACAGCCAGAAAAAGCTTTAGTTGAATAAAAGTATTCTATTGGATTAGAAATAGCCAATAAGAGACTTGAAATGCAGAAATTTACAAATTGAGGCGGTAGAAATCAGTTCAGTCGCTTGTAGACAGCACTCCTAACCGGACGCGTTGCTTGTAGACAGTGTTCCTAACCGGACGCGAGATGCGTCCTCGAGTAATTTAATACGTATTTTGTGGCGAGACAAAAAATAGTTTACGTGTTAAAAAGTGCAAGTAATTAATAAAAAAACCTCAAGCTGTCTATATCAGTGAAGTGTTATTTAAATAGTATCAAGCATTAATAAAAGGAGTGAAGTAAAATTATAATCTGTGTAAGCCTACATTCTTCAGTCGCACTCTCCCTGCTAAGACATTCATGTGTCTAAAAAATATAAATACTGACACAGCCGAGACAAACATAAATATATAATATATAAAGAAACAGTCAAAATTACAAAGTTAATATTTTTTAAACATTTTTGGGGCAAAAGCTACCGAAAAAACATTTGCGGCGAAGGCTACCGAAACTTTTAACCATGCATAGCAGCAACAAATCTTCTTCAAATTGGCTCCCAAAGCGTGGGTTAAATAACGTAAAGACAATATCTTATTCATAATTACATACTTTGAATGTAATGCATCAATATGAAATGCATCAATATGAAATGATGGGTTTCTCAGGCTATTTATGGGCAGCTTTATACTAATTTCTATCCTTTTATTGTGTTGTTGGGGCAGGACAAAGACTAGAAGAGAAGATCTGGAATGTTCAGCAAGATACTTCGAGATTAGAGTCTGTAAACCTTATGATTGTATTTGTTACACATATATTGTCCAATAGGCGGAAATATATACCCTAAATTATATTTTATGTGTTGTTTGTGACGTCCTTTGGGTAAATTATTTCCCTTCCTTAATTACCAGACAGCGGTAGGGCAGTGTGATGGCTGTGCAGTTCTACTGGGCAGACAGTTACGGTAACGCCGGATCCATGTGTCGAGGATTTCTCCATGACGAACTTCATCTGCATAATGTTTATATACATGTGGTTCCAGTAAGATGGGGCTAATGCCTGCGCAGCAAGACAATACGAGAACCTCTCGAAAATTGTTTTCGCACCATGTCATGTTACGTTTCGGGGATTGTGCCCGCCTTCCACGCTCTCCCGATTTATCGACATGCGATTTTTTTCTATGGAAATATTTAAAATAGAAGGTCGATGCTCTTCGGCCTCTTATAATTAAAAGATTGAAGGTTTACATCCGAGAATAAATCCGAGGTATCCCAGCGAACTAGCTGTATAAAGTCATGGATAATGTTAGAAAATATTGTTTAACTCTGTACCATATTATAGTGGGTTACTTAAAGTTGTTCCTATTCGATATGGTATGGATGTCCTACGAACGTACACTGAACATGTAACTACTCTCCAACGAACTGGACGTATATTGCAAACAGCATCAGAAGCAAGGAATCGGATCTTATGTCTGGGATGGTATTGAATTAACTGAGGAATCGTGTTCTCTTGTTGACAAGGTGAAGGCATTCAATGACCATTATTACCGGGTTTCTCAAAGCAAACATTTCTTCTGCCAGTGGAAATGCGGTTGGCAGATGTCAACATTTGCTTTCAGAGATCCGCAAATGGACCTGATAAACTTTACACAGCACTCCATTTCAAACAACTGCAAGCTGAAGGAAAATAGCATTTGTAATAAGCAAGTTCAAAACCCCATCGTTCTGAAGGGTCAGTTTATGTAAACCCATAATTTTCAGGAAAAGTAATTTTTCATAACCATATATTTCATCATATCTATAGCCATAACAATTTCTTTCAAATTGTTTCCACTGCCAGACTACTGGTTTGATTTTTATTTTAGCCGATAAAATTTTAAAAGACAATGCTGTGTTTCGAATCATTTAAAGAGTGTGTGTTGGCCCAAACGTTTTTTGTATAATATATGCTAGTCGTATTTTTGAAGAGTGATAAATCATTGTAACAAGCAACATAAACCTGCCACTTTCATATTATGCAGAGGGCTCAATTTCTTTGTGAATTCCTTCTTTCTATCTTTCTTTGCTTTACTGCCTTGTCTTAAAGTGTGTAACAAATATAATAGTAATAATATTTTTCCAGGGTTCTATAAGTTTAAAGACAGTTTATTACAGCAAAGTTCTAATTATCGGGGAATACAGATATTAAGAGCCAGAGAAGACACAGTGAATAACTTATAGATGTCATTCTCTTTTGAAAGTTAACTTTTTGTGTAAAGAGGAAAGAAACATTATAACCATTTTATTCGTGTGAACTATTTCAGCAGAACTTTTCATCGCATCACATTTCACAAACCGAAGGATTAAATTATATGCTAGAACAACTAATTTCCTTTTTGTTACCTTCAGTTACTTTTTTAAGCTCGTTATTTTTCCATAAGTTGACATTTTTGTTTTGTACAAATCGTAATTTACATTTCAGTTAGTTTACCGCAACAGCACGCTGCAGTGGATGAATAGCGACTTCATACACCAGCCTCACAAGCCATTGGTATCTTTTGACTGCTCGCTTTCGTATCTTCACGTCATTTTTAATTCGTTTCGTATGAGGTAGTTTATTTGTTAGTTTGATTTGTTAAGCATTTAAATAAAATAGTTTACTTTTATTTTATTGCATTTACTTAAATGATTCAATAAAATATCTATTTTACTTTATTTGTTCTTTGATAAATAACTAACTATTTTGTACCCGACGTCATAAATATTGCAATTTTATAGCCTTTACATATGCATTTTAAGGCGTTTTTCCTCAAATCTGTGAAGAATAGTTTTCATAAGCTGTGTCTTTCCTTCCTCTTCTTCTTAATGTCATTTAATTATTTACATCGGATGAGTGAACGTGATATTTATGTTAAAGAGTGAAATACCCACATACAGGCTTCTTGACCCAATCCAAAGTCGAAATGGGCCCACAAATAGTATAGGACAGAAGGTTAAGTTTTTAAGCGTTCGCAACTAAACTTATTTCGATGAAATACAACTAATAGAATGCATAGAACTAATAGAACGGAGCAATTATTTATGCATAATAAAATGTTATGTAGCGTTTCTCAAAAAACGCAACACTAGACTGTATCTCGGCACTTTTTGCTCCTTATACTATCCCACATATGGACAATGAAATGCCTTACTTAAACATTTAGGAAGGATATTACCATTAAGTTACATCAGTTTAATAATATAGACGGGCTTACATTAGAGCCAATTTCAGTACTTTCATTTATCTAATAATTTTTCACATTCATATCTTCGTCAATTACAAAATAATTATAAAATGTGAACCAGATATTAGTAAAAGTATCGAAAATAATTTGCAAAACTTGCTAAGGAATTTAAAACGGAAATCCAATGGAATGGAGGGGAAATTTGATACCTCGTATATTTATGTGTGCATTTTGCATAAAAATTATTCATGTATTATTGTTTTAAAACAGTATTTGTGTCATTAACTTTGCCTTGAGTATTTATATATTTTAAATTATTATTAATTAGAATTCTATTTCTTACTTTAATGAGAGATAACAAAATTGAATAACGTAAAAATACGTTAAATAGGATGATTAAAAATAGACTACAAATTAAGAAATATTGTGATAATATAAAATATGTAACAAAAAGTGAGAATTTAAACATTAATGTTTAATATATAATATGGCTGTAAATATGGTATTCTTATGAATATGTTATTTATCCTACACAAGAGCTATTAAATTATGTGAATTTGTTTTACGATCGATAGCAATCAGACAATGGCTTAAATAAACAAGACTCAACTATTGTGGTTATTAAAAACTGTTCGCTAAAATAGGATGCGCTTACAGGGAAAGCAGAAGTAGTATATTAATTCGCTACGCGAATTATAAAATATTCTGAACGAGAAGTAACAAATAATTATTATAATATAAAGAACGTCTGCAAGTAATTACAGCAAATATGTTAATAAATCTTTTATTCAATTGTCATATATTGTTCGTCGTTAGTAGAAATTTTAGCAAAATAATAAATCACATTATAGTGAAAGTTAATATATTTAATTTATTTACACAATAATTATCTTACCTTCCAAAATACGGAAAATCTGAGATAAGGTTCAATATTGCTACGGCTTAGAGCTAATAGAATTTTAAGTTTGTCTTTAAAATATAACGGACAAATAGAAGCATTTAAATATTTTGCTAAGCGTTCACATGCTAGAACACACACAATTATTGAATAAAATTGATCCGCCAGGAAGTCAGTTCTACGTTGCCATACCAACTGTGTGAACGGCGCGGTAAAGTCCAACCGAGCATTTGAGTACACGGCTTCAAGAACATTCAGGAGGATTCAGCGGTAACACCTCATCGACTACCCACACCCACTTCAACTCGTTTAGTAATTTTTACTTCAAATATGATTAACCTGGAAGTTAATGCATTATGCAAGTTTTTTCCATTAATTACATATGTATATGTCGTGAAAATTTAACCATGCTCAGAAATACACCCTTCTTGTTAGTGAATTTTGCAGACTGAAAAGCGCAGAGATAACTAATGAATAAAATAAGCTTTTAGACTTGAGATTGACCATGCAATCACATTGTTCTGGCACTACTAAGCTAACCAAAAGGCGACTTAAGCAACTTATGAACACAAGTACAAAGTAAATTATGGAAACATGAGGTTCAAAGACGTAATTAAAAAAATTTAAATGCTTCTTTACATATTTCAAAATTTCTGTCGTACTATAATGTATGTACCTTCATAAGTCCACTGGCTACAGCATTACGAAAACAAACTTCAGCTATAAGAACGGCTCACGTATCAGAGCTATCTTCGTTATCTCTGGTGAGCGTAATGACCAGATCGTTCGAATTCTCAATCCCAACCGGATTTCTACCACGTACGCTCGTAGCAAATGAGAGTTCCCAGACTTTCCTATCATGCATTTTCCAATTGCTTTGTTGTAAACCGCATCCTCAGCAATATTTTCTTTAACAATATAATCCTCAGCAAGTGCACTGCCCTAGTAGTTTTAGTTTCTAATTATTATATACTTAACTCCAACTCTGATCAATGTTTCATATTCCTAGTTATAATAAAATTAAAAAAATAAAAAGGATTTCAAAAGCTATTCCCAAGAATTTCCGAAGTGAATTTTGTCATAGAATTATCTCAGACATTTTAATCAAAATTATTGGAACGAATTTAAAAAAATTTCATATATAGAGTTGGGGTGGGAGACATGCATGTCAATCTTTATGTTGCACCCTTGAAAGATGCGGACTTTTGTGTTCACTTGACATTTGTGTTCACAGATACGCAGACAGACACAGCTATTTTTGTCTTTTTACTCAGTAAATTTCAAGATGTTTATTTATAATGAAACTCAATATTCCTTTTTGGATGAAATAATATACTTTTGTCTACCTATCATAGGTAAGAGGTAGAGAAAATGAAGTTATGTGGGATTTACAGGCACATCCTGGATTTGGCTCGTTATAAAATCTTTATCAATATACCGAAACAACAAATTGCATTGGACATGTTAATCCGCACAGCAAACTCAAGACATCAACGTGAAAATTCTTCTTCTACTAACGGAAGTTCGAAAAACACGAGATGAATATTTGTAATTAACCATGTATAATTTATTCCTTGAAATACATCACTTGCATTTATCTTAGAGCTGCTTTTGAATATTCTTTATGGCCATGCCATTTGTTCTGTTCAAGTACTGGGCAGATCAGGTGCCAACAGATGTGTGGAAAGATACAACGCACTCTCAAAAAGAAAGCTTAATGAACAACACTATTAAAATTCTAAAAAACAGTGGCGGTATCTCTGTTGTCATATGGTTGTGAGAATTGGAAAATTTAAGCATGTGAAATAAAGTTCCTCAGAAGTTTTGCCCGTTATACGCTAAAGCACCATCAAAAAGCTGAGAACGTTTGTCAAGAGTTAGACTTTCTTGACAAACTTTCAACTTGCAATAGAATTACTGAATAAAAAAGGATTGGTATAAACCCATCAATGGAAGTTAGTAGGTTGCCTAAACAAATATAAATTTAATGCTCCAGTAGGAAAGATTCTCTTTCCCACAGGAGAACCTTCTTTCCATCCTAATCTTGGAAGACCAAGATTATAAGGGAAAGAATAAGCCGGAATTGGCCGATAGTCTAATCCTTATGGATGAAGGTTTTGGACACAGTTATCATTAAAGGGCGATTTAGTATGGGGGGATTTTCTAGAAAATGTTGTCGTATCCATGGAAGATAGTGAACACTTCACCTCTCTCTCTCTCTCTTTCTCTCTCTCTCTCTTTCTCTCTCTCTCTCTCTTTCACACATACACATACACAAAGAGATTCTTATAAAATTACTTTTATTCAGGGATGACAAAACATAACTTTTCGGTGATATCGATAGAATAATTACATTACTTAGTACAGATAATTTGCAGAGAAAGAAAAAATGCATGTTATTATCGTTATGCGTTCTGATCGTTGATCGGTTCAAAACTACCTTACACTTAATTCTTTTTGTAAGAAAAACTAATGTTTAGGTCACAGCCTATTTATACAGAATTAACGGATAAGATATATTTCACTTTAAGGCTGACACGCTTAGGAATGAAGACATAAATTAGTAATCCTCGTTTTCAAAATATGTACCCCAAACAACCACAAGAGTTCACGACCAATAATGAATTAATATATTTTCATTTTATTTTTCATATAAGAATTTCATAGTTGTTTTAAAAATAAAAAACCCATTATTGGAGGAGGCATTTGCACCGCATTAGTTCTTACTACTCGACATCTATCGGCATACATTTGACATTTAGATTCCAAAAATCATAACAGAGTAAAGGTAAGGGCTCACGTGAAGATGCCAGTGGTGTAAAAACCGCAGAGCCGAACGGAACTTACTCTTTGAGAATATGCTCTCTTTTTTGTCTAAGGGTATACGGGTGGCTCGGGCAGATATTGAACAGCAGGTTGAGTGGCCTACTTGTGCAGGAGCTTTATGTATCTGGAGTGTATAACTACGCAGCTGCGGACACATGCTGAAGCTTGGTAGCTATGCGACTCGCGCATTGTTGCGATTAATTCTTCACTCGTGCTATCGTGAAGCGGCGATTTTGAAACAACGAATTAGTTGATAGTTATTAGTGTTTGGAGTGTGTCAACGTAATGCCAGCCATTATAGCACTTTATAGTCAACTGTTTCGTGGTATATGACTTCCAACTCATAGTTCCTTCCATCAGCAGAATTGAACTGCATTGTCGATTGTCCGCGTCAAATCGGCCGCTACGACAGAGACTCCCTGGTTGTAAATGTAACAGAAACTCTTGCCGCAAATCCTCCTATCAGCTGCAGTACTGTTGCACATGACCTGCAATTCCATCGTGTGAGAGTGTACGAATAAAAAAACCAGACCTTCTGATTTACATTAACAAACATTAAGTACATTCTGTTTACATCTCTTATTTACAGGATTTAATAAAGCGTAAACTTTCACTGTAAAATTAAATATCTCCGCAATAGCGTAGATTTCATACTCTATATAAGCCATTCAAGTAGTATAAAGTAATAGGCATAAAGACTAGCAACATCTTTACAATATATAACAATCTGTAATTTGTTTTTCATTTTAGGTTGTTATAGAACATACTGGCAATTATACTTTTAAGCATATTTTATGGACAGATGGATGTGTTTTATGGGACAGATGGCACCATCAACCATAACCGCCATAACACCACCAGCTTGGCGAAGAAAACTCTCAATGCCGTAAAGCAGTGCACGTTTGAGTTCGCTTCACTTTAAACGTTTGGATGTGCATAGTGGATGACATGTTGAAAGAGCATGTCTCAACGAATTGTCTAGTGGCATATCCTCCAACAAATGTTATTCAACAAATATTTCTTCTAATTTATGGGAGCCAATGATATTTCATATGCAATATCCTTCGGAATTCCGCACACAAGGAAGTTGACCTCCGAAACATAACGTTCATAGACTATATTCTTTAGGGCTACCCCAGATATTGTCAAGAATTATCTCCCGACAAAATTTATCTCAAATAGATTTCTATAGTATCTGTAATAATGCGCAGGGTACGGGAAGGACTAACGAGTGTCTCCTTGTTGCAGAGCAGGACATATCTTACTTTGAACATCATACTTTAGAATCCAATGCATCAGAATAGAAACGGGGAAGACGCCACACAACCTGCTACTTAGTATTGTGACCGCGCGCGCGGATTACCTACAGGCCGGCAAGATTAATTTGGGCCGATTGTAGTAACTTCCCTTTCTAAAACGTCCGGCTTCGTACGCGAGTCTTGTATAATGGCCTGCTCTTGCCCAGACGGAGCACTTCAGTCAGTTAAGAAGTTACGAGGTGAAAAGTGAACAGGTCAGTGCAGTTCAGTTGTGAGCTGTGATTCGTCGGAGCAGTTGTGTTGTGTTCCAAGTGTATGTGCCGAAATTCACTCAAATGTAACGTTCTTGCTACGTTGAGTGATAAATGAACTGCGTTTCACACTAACAACTGTTGTTTTAATTTGTTATGGTATTTATCATAGCCACACATTATATGCGGGTTGGTTTTATTACTAGCTTATATGAGGAATGTTAATTTAACTCAATATTGCTCCAGAACTAGCTTTTTGATTACATAACTATGTGATATAAACTACCTTCTATGATCAATATTGGAATTTCATGTATCAACATTAGAAAGCAGTAGCTTGGTGTACTTGCTGAGGATTATACTTGTTAAATGAAGATGTTATTGGGGATGAGGCTTACAACAGAGCAGTTGGGAAATGCGTGGCAGGAAAGCTTGGGAACACACATCTGCTACGAGCGCTATATGGTAGGAATCCGGTTGGTAATAGGGGAAGTCGAACGGTCTGAACGCTACGCCCACCAGAGATAACGAAGATAACGCTGATATTGCTTATACGTGAACAGTGCGCATTGCAATAGCTTCATATGCTTTCGTAATTCTGTTGTAATATTAGTAGACCCAGAATAATGTGGTTATGTCCACCTACATCTAAAATTATCATTTATTGATTTTAATTCATTCAGTGCTCTTCAAAGTGGAAAATACTCTTTGTAGTTTGTATGCAATTTCCTATTAAACGCAAATGGGTTTCGAGTTTTGAGTATTTATAAATATGACAATCAAACAAAACCGGCGTAGCCTTGTGAAAATATAACATACTTTCTATGCGAACAGTTGAGAAGAAAACTGAAATATTTAATCTAGAAGTATAGTCGTGATGAAGTTTAATATATAGCAGTATAAAAGCTGAAAGTTCACAAACATTTCAGGATTTAAAATTTTGACCTATGTGCGCCCCTTAACAACAATATTTAGTTCCAGGGCCCCAATTGTAAATAAAAATAGGCGAGCAATAAGTGGATTTTTATCTTCTGCGCCGGTTTAAATGAAATTCCTCCATCGGTCATCTTCTATCGACACAAATGCAGAGGAAAGTTTTTAACGAGGTGACTCGGGCAGAACGGCAAAAGAAGTGAAACAAACGGTTACCTTCAAAAAGCATATTTCACAGAAAACGTTCAACACCATTTTGAACTATGGGAATAATATAAACAAATGTTGCCAGAGTATTCCATAAATAAGGAAAAGACAGCTTATTTATGAACTCTCGTCTCTTATCCAAAATAAATTAGAAAACTTATTATACTGTCGCCTATATTTGTTTGCCCCGTTTTATACATCACCAAATGCTGCAAGTTTCTTTCTTATGCCTATGTATACAGTTCTTGAGCGTTATTCCATCGACACTAACATAATATAACAGCTGTGTGACACCATGTTCTCTCTGGTACTTGTAAAAATTCAGCACCACCAATTTGGTACGGCCACGTCATCAGTTACGTATTCAACTGTCCACCTTTGCCGAGGAGGCTCCCTACCAGGTTTTCGACAGAGAGAAGCCTCTTGGGGTGGAACCGAGTCACACCTAAGCTACGCGGCCATCAGGCGCTGATACCATGTGATGCACGTAGTCTTCAACTACATTTCGGTAACGTATTTGGCATTTAGTATAGCACACAAGTAAAGCTATAAATAAGTGTATAACCGAAACAAGAAGAGAAATATTGTATAAAGAATTACGAACGCTCTTAAACTCGATAAATAAAAACGACTATATATTCATACGTAGTGATTTAAACGCCAGAGTAGGAAGCCGACCTGTTACAAATGTAATGGGAAAATATGGAGAAATAACAAAAACTGAGAATGCATTTACTGATAGACTTCTGTAATTTTAGTAAATACAGAATAATGAATACGTATTTAACAAAAATTAAAACATATACATGGAGCAATAGAGGGTTTTTCTCATTAATAGATTACATAGTATGCAATGAAAAATTGGTATAATTAGTTGTAGATATAAGGGTTTACAGAGGGTGTGATATATACAGCGATAATTATATAGCAGTGACAAAAATAAAAATGACTGCAAGATGGAACACATTAAGCCCTCAAAAGAAACAAGAAAAGAAAGAAAGGAGGAGACCTCGGGTACAAAATACGACTGTTCATTGTAGACTTATATCAACAACTGTTAAACGAGAACCTAGTCAAAACGATAACAGATGGAGATCTAAATAGAGAATGGGAAAATATAAAGAAATGTATTGGGAAAGCAGTAGATAAAACATCGGGAAGTCAGAAATCTAGTAACAGAAGAAGAGGTTTTATGAACTGGTATGAAAAAATACAAAAGGCAGTAAAACAAAGTCAAGTAAATTATATCAAAAACTTACAAACACAGTAAGCGAGGGAAAATTATACACTTGCAAGGAACTCAGCAGACACTAGTGCAAAAAGGATATAAAACATTTTGATGTGTCACACTCGTATAACTTTCTCTACTTTTGTACAAACTATTTTTACAAACGCTTATTCTTCACCACTTCATGTTAATCGAGATAAACATTTGCATGAACTCATTGCTAATTTTGATGCAGGTGCAAGGGGAATATGATAAGACTTTAAGGGAAAGTCAAATCTTTTAAGACGAAATCGCTTTGTGGAGCATTCTATTTTCTTTGCATGTCCAGGACTAAAAAACGAATAACGAATTCTATTTGTGAAAAAGTATTACGTATTGGAAAATTCAAACAAATAACAAGGAATATCTCGGAAACCGTACACTCACAAAAAAGTATATGACATAAATTGTGTGCTTTAACGAGCTCTATATTTTTGGTGTAGAAAAATTTTGTCTCTTTCTTACGGTTTACCAGCTATGCAAAAGCCAAGAAGGAAGAGTTTTTTGGGAACATTCCCAGAAAACTAAAGATATACATTTTATCTGTTCATGAAAATATTTTAAATATATGATATTTTAATCAAAACCATTAGTCATTTTTGAAAAAATCAAAATTTTCGAAATACATTCCATTAAAGCTACTCATGGTTGAGGGATTTTCTTGAAAATCTTTGTGTCGTGTCTTTGAAAGATACTCAACCCAAATACGAAGTTTGGTATTTATCCTGCTTTTCATTTTCGAGATATGCTTTTCACAGACATACCCACGAACCTTTCTCTAAAAGGCTCTTTTTATTCAGAGGACCTCAAAACGTGTATTTACGGTGAAATCTTGGTACAGAATTTTCTCCTGCTTATTATACGTAGTAAAGTAAAAAAGTTGGGAACAGTTTGTAGGAGGCATTGAACATGTTGTATACGTGAATCAAGACATTGCATACAATACAAAATCCTTAAGACATTTAAATCGAAAAGAAATATACAACACCCAAATTAATTTAATAGACGAAGAAACATGGATAAAACATTATAAAAGCCTATGGTATGAGGTATTGAGGAAGAGGTAAACAACATAAATATACGAAGTAAAGGAATTGAATTGATAACATTAGAAGCACTAGAAACTAAAGAAAACAAAAATATAAAAGCGCCAGGAAGGCATAAACATAAAATTGTAAAAACTGCGTCTGTTGCATATAAGAAATAAACGTTGGATAAATGGAGTAATTCCAGATAATGCAGATATATCTATATTTAAAAAGGGAGCTCGTTATAATCCTGTAAACTATACAGGCAATAGTATTCTTACGTCTGCTTATAAATTATTATATGCTGTACTAAACAACAGACTAAAATCTATTGCAAAAACAATCTTATTGGAAGAACAGAATAGATTCAGAAGAAGACGGTCATGTATGGATAACATATTTATAATCAAATACTGAAAAACTTAGAAAATATAAAATGTCAACTTTTTAGCATTTATTGACACTGAAAACGTTTTTGATCGAGTTAAAGGATAAAAAATTAAATAATGTAGCATAATCGAGAACAGAGGATATCCAAACATCTAATTAATAGTATTAGAATGTTATGTGTGACAATAATTTTACGTGAACCTATTTTAGCAAAGAGCTGTAAAGCAAGGGTACAGTTTAGCACCCACCCCTTTAATATATACATATGTATATACATATATCTACAGTGTGGACCATTTAAGTTGTGACTGCACAATATCTCCAAAACTAAGCGTTGTAGAAATAAACATTTTTAATAAAAGTTTCTTGATATTATGAAGGAAAGTTAATGTCGTTAGTCGGGTTTTGTTTGGAGGACGTTATGATAGTCATTGACAGGAAAATAGTCTATAGGAGCTAAAATAGTAGTGACTGGCCAAATAATGGAGCGATGTAAACCTTTAAATGTTTTGGCTGTGACATAAGCTATAAATATGACAATGATATATATATATATATATAATAAGATCTATAATTATGAAAATATGTATGGAACTACAGTGCCTGCGTTTTATGGAAGGCCGCGGATCACTCGAATGCGTGCTCCGAACACAGACTACTACACCGCAGGGTTTTCCGTTCCGTAACCCACACGTCAGTTACCCACGAGTATTAGTAGCATACTAACCTTGTTATAAGTGTTGTTGAAATTAGTGTATCTGCGCGAACACATTCTTGACATCGTCGACTGAAATTACCATTCACACGCATAGGTTCTTCTTGCGTAATGTTCATAACTATTGCTTTTATATTGCCTTAAGTTCGCCATGGTTTTGTGAATTGGTCCTATAAACTTTATTTTTTTAGCGTTTAATGATCCCGTTGTTCTAAATTTATTGACCAAACCTCTCATAATGTGTCTACCTGGAACTGGACAACCAGGAAATTACTGCTGAAATTGTCTACACACCTGTCTACATGATTCAGTTTTCCTGTATGTATTATACATAAAAATACGCTGTTCAACATGATGTTGCCTGGAATTTTCATGGACTAATAAGAGAATAACATTCCTAAAGAAATCACACACAACGCACATATTGTTGCAACATTTCACAACACGAAGACAAAGCAACGACAGAGAGCTCACAGCTGATAAACGTACCCTTGACACGCCCTGCGCCACTTCTGCGCAGAGGCATAATGCCGAAGTTATTGCCGTTTCAGACGACATGCATTTAAGGCGGTTGTGGCCTTGCCATAAAACGAAGGCACTGTATATGAACACTTTTAAAAAATATAAGAAAGGAAACGCAATTTAAATGTTCTAAGGTCATGGCACTCCCATGGCACTCTATGGGAGTGAAAGGTAGGTTTTAAAACAGAAAGATAAGTCATATTCAGGCAACAGAGATAAGATTTTTGTGAGCCATCAAGGGTGAAACAAGATGGGATAGGCTAACTAATAAGGAAATAAGAGAAGATTTATGCATAACTGGTTTAGGAGAATTTATAGAAAATTATAAATATAAATGGAAAGATCATCTTCACAGAATGGATACAAACATGCTACCAAGGAATGTATTAATTACAAACCAAAAGAGAGAGGATCGATAGGAAGACCCATGTTGAAATGGGAGTGAGACCAGAACAGGTCAACGGCCTAAACCATGAAAGGAATAATCTTAATAAAAAGAACGGTGTCACAGCTGTTACCATACATCCGTAACTATACAAATTGTATAGTTGGGGTTCTCTGAGAAAACCCTATGCATTGCATATTGCAGCGTATGTGTGTAATGTCTCGTCGGACACATTATTGCTGTATATAATATTGTCGAGCTAATTTTTGTGTTTGTGTGTTAATTATTGTACGGCGCGGCAACTCTATCTATAGTTGGGAGGGAAGGCAATTGAGGGAATAGCTCTCCTTGTGTGTGATAGCGTGGGTCTAGTTGTAGCCAGAGTGGCGTCTGTCTAATATAAGTCTTCGGAGGGAACGGTTGTGTGTGTATGTGTGATGGGTGTGTATGCGTGGGGCATCTCCCCCAGGGTTCTTCTGTAATTCTTCGTGTATAATGTAGTGCACCTTGTTAAGTATAATAAACCTGAGCAAAACGTGAATTAAACTGTAACTATTTATAAATATTCCACGCCCGCTTTCAGTTTTGTGCAGCAAGTTCTTGGTACTTCTCTGGTGGCCTCTGTATACGTCCTCCAATGTTTATGCCGGGGTAACTAAATTTAATATTTTAGCTGCAAACCTTTTGGCCTCATCCCGGTGTACAACAATATGAAAAACAATACCTTGCTCAAATTATAAATTTAGTTGAGAGAGAGATTGGAGGGACTCTTCTGTCTGAACTTGACAGTGTGAATAGACGAATATTGAGAGGGGGGTTGGAGTGGGAATGCTTGATTTTAAAATGTTTGGAACTCCACTGGCGGCACCACCAGAATTAGCCGGTTTTGTATACCTGTAATAGTTAATTGAACATAATATAATAAATTCTATCCCCTCCATCGTCCAGTTCAGATCTAAAGAACACGTTTCGTATATTTTATGTACAAATGCTGCATCTTCTTTATTTTTAACATAGCATATTTATTATCTGATATTCTTGGTTTTCATGATTGTGTTTTAGGTGCATTTCTAAAACGAAAAGAAATATTCAGCAGAATGTTCTTAAAATCAAGAAGCACACGTTGTAGACAACAAATAAAAAGTCGATCTTGCCACATAGATTTAAAAGCAGAATGAAATTTTCTACACTTCATATTTTGATCCAAAAGCTCTTAAGCTACTAAATATTCATCTCAAGGACTTTTGAAAAACTCTGAATAAAGATTTTCGCTTTCTTTGGCAAAAAATTTAATCAGAACACGCTATGTAAGAGAAATGAACTCTATTCTCATTCAATCATTGTGACATTTTTAGCTCCGACTGCATATAACCAAGAGATGTTATGGGAGAGATTCGTATTT
This sequence comes from Deroplatys truncata, assembly GCA_030765065.1. Classification (NCBI taxonomy): domain Eukaryota; kingdom Metazoa; phylum Arthropoda; class Insecta; order Mantodea; family Mantidae; genus Deroplatys; species Deroplatys truncata. Next base: position 157,568,202 of record CM060978.1, read on the forward strand.
CCGTTTAGATAGTCGATCATAGCTCTACTAGCAAGAGTGTCGTCATTGAGACACACATGAATTCTCGCCGTAATACCAGATTTCCAAAATGCTTCTCCTTTCCATCCCTAACTCTGTTTAAAGTGCTTTCATTCATGACAGAAATAACCTACTAAATTATACCAGTCTCAAAGTGCAGGTACTTCGTTTTTTCCAATGAACTGTCTGAAATTACAGCAAGGAGCAGGAAATAATTGCATGGCTTTACTGGAAGTCAATATGAGAGAGGAATTAAGGTACAAATACTTGCTAGCTGGAATAAAAACGTTTTTAGCCGGGATACTGTATCTGAAAGAATGAGAGCGACTTCTGTACTGCACAACAAAAGACGTTGTACAATGGATTAACCAAAATTGGAAGGAACAATCTGCTACGTCAGCTGTGTCCTACAAACCAGCAATGAACCATTCATAGAGACAAAGGAAAAGAAAACCTTTCTCTGGGTGTTTATCAAGCTGTTCTCTGATCAAAAATGTTGTATCAGTCATGCACAGAGAGAGACACAAATTTGAATGCGGTAATATCCAAACATCTACCTTAGTCGTAGCCAGAAATCATTGGAATATCTGTAACATAAGTTCAATGAAATAAATATTAATTTTCTATTAAAAATATCATTAAAGTTAAAAATAATGGATATATTTGGTACGTACACCAAAATAATTATATTCAATGTATTTTTGTCAATTACGTTTTATTATGGATTTGCGTGTAAATGAAGTTATAATGCACCATTAGAAAAAGAAACATAAATTGAAGGAGCCCATTTTCTTTCTGGAACATCTAGCAATGCAGGGAATTTTTTTTAATATAGTCCGTAAAATGAATATAGGCCGAGCAGTTAGACCGCTCGCCTCCCACCAAGGTGGCCAAGGTTCATTCCCAGGGGATTTGTGGAGGAAGCGGTGTCTGGACGGGTTTTCTCCTGGTTCTCCGGTTTCCCCAGTTGCTCCATCATTACCTCTCCTTTAATTCATTTAGCATTCATTTCATATCATCTTCCTCACTTTCATGCTCACTCACTGGGGCTATGGGCCGATGCCCCATTCCGAGCGTTTTTTTTGTTTCTTTTGTTTTTTGTTTTTTAGCTGGGGCACAATTCCAAAATGATTCGTCCAATGGAGGCAAAGGAATAAGCTATCCACATGTTACAGGACGACATCGTTGTGTGCATTATAAAATATTCCGTGGCTATCATCTGAAGTCATTTATATACAAACATAAGGTTTAAAGCTGAATTAAAGGCAAAATCACAGTTTTCGTACAATTTGTCTTTTAACATAAATTAATCGAATATAATTTTATTCTTTTAGCCATTTGTTTTTATTTCTTGTAACTACAATCTTTAATGTTTGTTTATTTTACCAGCAAAAATAGTTTGTGGATTATTCTTTGGTCAAATATAGTACTAAAATAAATCATCGCTAATGCAAAACTTTAGACAAAAGACTTATTCTTCCTGTATAATCAAAACAATTGTAATATGTCTGTATTTATACTGGTATATATAATCATAATCTTCATTGTGCTAATATCGCAAAATAGCTCATAATACCAGAAAATCGCCATAATATTTATGTTTTGACTTTCCCTGCCACTGTTCGATGTCGAGATTTTACCTGCAATACACATTTTTGAAGTCTCCTGAAAAATAAAGCATTTTTAGAGAAGATCCGCGCATATGCGTTTTAGTGTGTACGGCTTAGGAGTACCCGGTGCGGAATTTATAACACATTTTACAAAAAGAGTTAGACCTATTTTGTATATCATTTTTAAATCCTTTTTTGTTCTTTTATAAATAGAGGTTGATGATTAATTCAAAATATTTTCTTCTTTGCACCATTAATTTTAAAATTGCCATAGAAAACTTTACCTAACTGTAGAATCAGGATATAATTGCAATTTTATTTTCTGGCCACATAAAAGTCCAAATATGACGTTTAAATTGACGAGCCAGGGATATGACGTATCACTTGAAATTTGAATATTTGAATTTCCTGTATTCATTTTTCTTATACTTCTTTTAACTTTAAATGTTTATCATGAAGCGATGTGAATTCCTTTCTTTCCCATTATATTTCTTGAAGGTGGATGAATCGGTACAAACAGCCTTTTCTTGGTATCAAGTATACTTGAATTTAGGTTTTTGATAATTTAATACGTGATTGATTTTTAGAAATTTCGATTCTTCCAGGAAAAAACTGTTATACATAAGGTAATCTCCGATTGTAAAGGACTATAATTGACAACTGTTGCACAACATTTAGAGTTTAAGTTTTTCAAATTTGCATCAAATGGGCATATGACTCGATTTTAATTTTTTTAAATAGAAACCAGCTTTTGAAGGTTAGTTACAAACGAACATAAACATTAATTTATATTATAATCATTTTGAATAAATCTTGAAAAACAAAACAATAACAATGGTTTAAATAAAATATATAGGAATGAAGGATATTTGTACCAAATACCCTTAACTAAAAACCGAGAAGTGGGAAGAATATCTAATTGTATTACAGTCCAGCATCTTTGAAAGATATAACACGAAGATTTTCAGAAAATTACGCTTAAAACTGCCCTTTACATGGAAAACTTTCTAGTTATTACTTTCTCTACTACGTATAGTAAGTAGGGGAAGTATTGCATTCCACTTAGAAATTCGATACCGAGATTTCACCGAAAATACATGTTTTGAGGCCTCCTGAATCAAAAAAAAGTATTTTTGGAAACATGGCCGTGTGTGTGTATCTGTGAACAGCATAATTCAGAAACGAACAGTCAGATGAACACCAAACTTGGAATTTAGGTTCAGTATCTTCCAGAGATGCAACAAGAAGGTTTTCAAGAAAATCCCACCACCCCAGATTACCCTTTACATGGAACAGTTTTCGAAAATTTTAATTTTCTCAAAAATGGCTCTAATGATTTTGATTAAAATATCATATATTTAAGATACTTTCATGACAAACAAAATGTATATCTCGAATTTTCTGGGAATGTCTCCAAAAGTATTCTTCTTTGCGAACGACTTCTGCATAACTGATAAACCATAAGAGATAGACAAAATTTTACTACACAAAAATGTAGGTGGCGTTAAAATACACAATTTATGTCATACATTTTTTGTTGAGTGAACCATTTTCGAGATATTACTTGTTATTTCCTTAGTTTTCCAATACTTATACTTTTTCTCAAATGGTAATTCGTTATTCATTTTTTTTCCTGGTAATGCAAAGAGAATGGAATACTCCACATAGCAACCGGCTCTTAAAAGATTTGACTATCGCTTAAAGCCTACAAATTCCCCTTGCATCTACAAGAAAATTAGCAATAAGATTGACATCTCGATATCTCGATTAACATGAAGCATATGGAGAATAAGCGTTTGTAAAAAAAGGTTGTAAAGAGTAGAGAAGGTCATGTGAGTGTAGCACATCAGATTTGTTTATGCTTTAACGATTTTGATTAGAATATTTTAATTTAGGGTTAAAATTCAAAATACAATTATGTAAATTGTGATTGAGAATTGGCAAAAACAAACTAGTCTAAAGTTTACAAGAAAAATGCAGCTCCCAGGAAAGCATATCACTTATGTAAAAATTTTTATCGCAACAACCATTTTATTCGTAATTATTCGCTTCAATTTTCTTGTGCTTTGAGCAATATATTTAAAATCTGTCTACCATCTACGTATAGCAGGAGAGGAAGTAATTATGTTCTAATCAAAAATTTCATGCTGAGATTATCACCGAGATTTTTAGACTGGGTTATTATATAAACCCGGCTGATTTTTTAAAAAGGTAAGCGCGCGCATTTGTGTGTGGACAAGATACTTTAAAAAGGAATTTGGAGAAATTCAAAATTTCATATTCGAGTCAGACTCTGTTTAAGCATGTCTGACGAAAGAATTTTTAAGTAAATTGCCCCTGTTCACAGGTAAAAATGGGAATAGGTTAGTCTTTTATATTTTCACGAAACACGAATCCTCCAATTACTGTTAAATTATATACTTCCCATATGAATTATGCATATGTTGAATTTTCCGTAAATAAACAGTAACATTCTTACTGAATTTTGTACAATTTTATAACTGATCATTCACAGGAGATAAACAAACGCCTACTGTATTAAGCGTACTATTTTATATCAAACGCATTCTTTGTAGTGTTAGCCGTTTTCAAAATGTTCCATGTTGCATTTTTAATTATCCGAAATTATGCGATTCTTGTTGCCTTTTTCTATATCAAAATATTGTTACCACTGCTAAACATTTGAATGCTGTTTCCGCACGTTTTATATAACTGCGCATTATTATCATAATTTTTAAGTTTCCTTGTGTTATCCAGTTAATCTTACCACTTATTACGCAATTATACAACACACAGACACCCATGCCGGGACTCGAACCCGCGTTCTCAGTTTGGCGATGCGCAAGCTATACCCTCCGGCAACCACGGCTACGAGGGCCGTCACGCATTTACTGCAGCAATTGAAATCATTCCTAGACAAAAATGAATCACGAGTAATGTAGCATGCATAAACAGAATGACTTAACGGATATACGTGAATTTGTGAATGATAGAGAAAGTGGTATGAAAAAATTATTGGCGGAAAAGTAGCCTAAAACGTTTATTCAGTTTGTAAATTAGAAATTAACTCTCTCTCCCCATATATAATGTATACATAAACACACACACACCAGGTGGCACACAAGCCGTGCATAGCTGAAGTTAATTTCCACCTGATAGTGTGGATGCCAAAAGGTTTGCCTAAACAGAACTACAAAGGGGACACGATACCGACAAAGAAGAGACTGCTAAATGCAAGACCAGTGCTTGAAAACGAACACTAACTGCTGTTACTGGTCCCAGAGCTCATTCGTTAAAGAACTGCCTGCTATACGAGGTGTTCCGGTTTCGATTCACGGCTGACTCCAGAACGTTGTCTTTAATCAAAATAAATTACACAATATGCCCAGAGTCTGAATGTGAGAGTACCCATGTGTATGTGTATGTATGTGTGTGTGTGTGGAGGGAGGCATTATCGGTTAATTAATAATCAATTCGCTCATTAACAATAATTCAGTATTGCTGCTTGACGCAACCCTGAGCACACGTGTTAAGTAATTTAGTTCCACGACTACCTACAATCAGTACAACTATATGGCACCAACTGATGCCGCAAAGTTAACAAGAATAAACAAAATTTTATTTTATTATATTTATGTTCCCTTATAGGTACGTTGTAATTCAATTATTTTCTATTGGTGCATTATTCATAATAAATATGTGCAAAAACGTGCCTGCCTTGGTGGACGAATTGATGTAAGGGCCTGACTAATAGCCTGGGCTGAAAGCCTTATAATATTAGCTTAGCATAAACAAATAAAAAGATTAAAAACATTATTTATGTACATATAATATGCATGAAAACCTATATATTAATTTACCTTAATTTTCAGAAAATGCCTTTCTTTTATTTTTATGTAAACTTCCTGAAGTTTTGAACCTTTTAAAATACTTCCAGAGCTTTTATCACTTCTAATTTGATATGCAGTATGCCTTTCCCCATTCTTGACCTCAGCGCATCAAATGGAGGCAAGCTAGAACCCACCGCGTAAATCCAGTGTAACCCAGCTCTTGTAGGCAGAATGTAAACAGCGGCTGAATGGCGATGCTAAAACATACACCGCTTGTGCAGACAATTCCCGTACATGACTGGCATAGATACTCGGTCACTTCTACTGAATCCGTTACTGCGCTTTCAACCATGTTAATTACACTCGGAGTTCGAAAACAAATGAGTCTTCCTGCAATGAATTTGGAATCTGTAGACGTCACCTTACTATGATTATGAAGCAATGTATCGCTCCGCGGTGCATGTGCTTATGGTTTGGCGAGCAGAGGTAGAAGTTGTACCAACCTTTCATTGTAGGAATAGGTGAATGATAAATAGAGACACGCTAAATACTAAGTTTCATATTCAAAATCATGTATGCTATCATTATGAGAACAAGTAGATTTAGATTTGCGGTGTGCAGAATACAATGCATGTGGAAAAAATCTGATTTGTTACATTACATGGCTTTCTTTACCATCTGTTGCTTTTTAATATGTGTACAAAATATTCTTACAAAAGTTTATTTTCTTACCTACTTCATTTTAATCAAGATTAAACTTTCCGGAAATAGCTGCATTACACATTTCGTTATACTCTTAAATATAAGGGGAATAGCGATAGTCAAATGTTTAAGAACTGGACTTTATGTACTAGCGCTAAAATCCCATGCTGCTTGCGTGTAATCGCGAGAAACAACTGAATATCAAAAGGACTTGAAAAGAATAACAGAAATATTAAAAAATTAAACCATTAATAACGGTCATCTTGGAAATGGCTCATGCCCCAAAGAAAGTTATTGAAATAAATTGTGTATTTTAAAGAGATCTACATTTGTTGTGCAGTAGTTTTCGTCTATCGCTTAACAATTGCTTAACCTTTACCAGTTATACAAGATTATATAAAATTTCTTCAGAATGGTGTGGACTTTACAGACTATTCCCAGAAAATTCAAGATACGGATTTTATTTGTAATGTAAATATCTTTGATATATGGCGTTTAAATCAAAATCGTTATAGCCATTTTTAAGAAAATAAAAAAATTCTACAACTCTTCCATGTAAAGGGAATTTTCTTGAAAATCTTCACGTTGCATCTTTGAAAAGTACTAAACTTAAATATAAAGTTTGGTAATTATCCACCATTTCGTTTTCGAGTTACGCAGCAGTTTACAAGTGCAGGTGCGCGCACGCGCACACACGCACACGCACACGCACATACCCGCCTCTCTTTGTCACTCGCGGACCTTTTTCTAAAACGTGGTTTTTGGATTCAGGGAGCCTAAAAATACGTATTTCAGATGAAATCTCTATATCGAATTTTGGGTGAAATGCAATATTTCTCTACCATTTATGTATGTGTGAGAAAATAAAAAATCATATTTCATAAGATTTTGCTAAAATCTGCATATTCTATGAAAATATTAATACTTCTTCACATTTTGTAATATTTAGGATTTTTATCTTTTAAAATAATTTCCGTTAGCAATAAACCGGGTTTTCCAGATATTCTATTCGGGCAGTTTCTGTGAAACACGTTTAGTGGTGGTGTTTTCAGCTTAGTTGGTGTATTGTGACTTTGTCGACTGTTCACTATCACTTCACTTTTTCCTAACGTAGCGGCCTAATACAATCCGCACGACTTAGTCACTTCTTTCGGACTGTTCATTTTCTGGGGAGTCGAACACAAGGCTTTTCCAATATCTCGCGAAAGGAGCACTCGCTACACGTCACAGAAGTCACAAACTCGCTAGGACAACATCACTTTTCGTGGCACCAGAAACGCATCCATTTATTCGCGAACCCACCCCGTGGAAGCCTCCATAGAGCATTCTAGAACATTTCATACGTTGAGAAAACAGTGGATCTATACCGCCAAAGAAGCAATTTGTTGAGACCGATTTGAGACACAGCAAGACGGAACAAGGCATAGAGAGAACAAGTTTTTTGTTTATGCTTATAAAAGTATTAAATAAAAAGAACTACAAAGATATAAAACTATGTTGGATACATAGAAATAATGTGGGTTTCATCTCCAGTTTACTGTATACGTTCCGTGTGTATTAATCGACGACATTAAATAGTCGCAGAAACGTTCGAATATACAGTACCTGGGTGCAACAGCTTTGCAGAGCATTCGATCGGGCAACACTAAATTATATTTTAAGAATTATAAATCAACAGGAGGCAACTAAAATTGCCAAGAGTTAAGAGATATAAGTATGAACACAAAAACTAAAATATGTATAGTTGGAAATTAAACTGATGATGTTAAATGCTTGAAGGGCATAAAACACGATGGTTCCCTCAATCAAATTTTATTTCATTTGATTATGAATAAAATAGTTCAGAATTTGAGAAATCTTAAAGGGTATGTATAACATAGTACTTTATGCAGATGGCGTTGTTTTATTGCTAGAACAGAGAATGATATTCAAAGATTGCTGCACATATTTGTGGCAACCGCAGAACAATATAACATGAAATTTTCAACGAAAAACAAATGAGTATATAAGTAAAATAAAAATCTTACAGGTGTAAGTTGCAAATTATAAATCCAAGGCAAAATCATTGAGCGGGTCAATCCTATATTAATATATGGAACAGAAATAAGAACAGAAAACAGCAAAACTAAACAGTTGATCACAACAATAGAAGTTAATACATTAAGGGCAAATGAGGGAAAACAAGAATGGGCAGAATAAAGGATATAAGAAAAGAGTGTGATATAATGGATGTAATTATAAGTGTAAAAGAAAGAAGAAACATTGGAATTAACATGTTGGCAGAGTAGAGCTAATAAGACTGATTAAAATAGCACCAGACAAAGAACCAGTACGAAGCAGATGTGTTGGAAGGATTTTTCGTCATTAGACTCGGCGTGATGGCAAACAGGCTTAGCCTAATAATAATAATAATAATAATAATAATAATAATAATAATAATTATAATTAGTAATAGTTTCAGTAGGACACCAACTTTTATTGTTAATTTTGCTTGTAAGCCTGAGGAATTCGTATATTTAAATTTACTTCAAGAAATAACTTCCATGTTAGTTTAAAGATGATATAAAAATTTTAACAAGGGTGCCTTACTTTGTTCTTCCTTTGTTTTTCATCATATATAAAAGGGTAATTTTTCGGCAGTAGCCAACTTGCGTGTTAAGTGCTGGGTGATTCTCTGGAAGTCTGCTTTGTTTCTGTTACTGTCTTAATGGAAAACCAGCACACAGCGATTTTATTGTCTCCTCAGGATTTACATGTAATCAAGTTGAAATAGCTTCAGGTACTACTTTTTTATTTGTATTGATGTTTTAGTGGTATCAACTTCGTAATGATATTTTTAAAGTAAATATCATACTATTCTGTTATTAACATTTTATTAAAAACTCCTACATTGTTGCATTAAGTACTCTTCCTCTTTCTCTCTCTCTCTCTCTCTCTCTCTCTCTACTCTGCCGTTCTCACCTTCATTCTTCCTTTCCCTTCCCCCTTTCCTTTTCGCATCGTTTTCCTTCTCACTGTCTACGGATCTATCCCAAAAGGATCTCTCTCTTTCTCTCTGACCCTCTTTCTTTCTCTTTCTCTCTCTCTCTCTCTCTCTCTCTGCATCTTACATGTCATGCGAGGTACCTGTTATTTTAGGGGTTTTAATAATAGGAACTCACTTATTTGCCTGTTTCTTGTGTTTGTAAACAGAATCTGCAGTAAAAGATTCGGATTCAGGTCGGGCTAATGAAGAAAGATGACAGAAAGGTAACATTCAGATGACTTCTTAAATATTCATTCTGTAACTAACAAAGGCTGTAAGAAATACAATGTTTATATACTTTCGCTAAATAAATGTCTCACGAAACGCAATAGTAAGGTATTTCGGTTTTTGTATCGCATGCTCCATTAGCCACCCTTTTAGAGACAGTGATTGTAATGATACTTCTAACACGCCCCTCGTTTCACCAAGCGATGACTGGTACCATTGATTAGCTAGAAGCACCCAGGGGACGGTGTGCGTTACTTCAATTTTGAGATAAAAATAAACATAGCGTTGAAACGAGTGGACCTACGGCGTTTACCGTAGACTCTGAACCACGTTGGGCCTTGTGTGTACTTCACATGAACTATTGAAAGCTGAAGGGATGGTTATCCTATAGCTGTGAATTTAACTTTTACACCCTTAGTGCGAGAGCTGAGAACAAATCCAATGAGCGATTTTGGCAGCCGATGATTAAAATGTTATACACTACTGAAGCGGTACCTAACGGATGCTATGCATCAGATTTTAAGGATCGGTTCACTTATTACTGAATGAAAATCTAACCTACCTACACAGATACATTCATACACAGAAACGAAAATTTTATAAATGCGATTTTATGGTTCGCAGTGATTTCAGTTACTTCTAGAATTATACGCAGAAATACTGTTTGCAATATTATATATATGTTTGTGTGTGTACTTTTATTTTAATGACTGATCGTGTATTAGTTGTTTAAAAAAAACTATTTTGGTATTGTTTCCTACAGTGTTTTAGACATTGGGATGGCCACCTTCCTTTGGCTTGTGGTTCGGAAATTGTTATAATAATTGAGAATATAATACTTAAAATGTTAATTATTTATTCTAATTAACTGTACTTTTTGATTGGAAGTCGAATGTATTTTTTTTTTCGTTTAAAGAAATTTTAAATTCATTGGATTAAATATACATGTTACTGAATTAATTAGTCTGATTGTGTTGATTTAAGTAATTTTTCTAGTCATTGTAAATTTTGCTGTGAGTAAATTTTCCTCGCTCAGATATCCAGCATAATTCCGCCCTGGTTTCATACTGGAAGCATTATAGAGCATCGATGCACAACCCCAGTTTGATTTCCCCTGCTTTTAGTTCCAGTTCATCGAGATAATTATTGTAGGTTTGGCGAGCATTACAATATCTCGGATGAGAGTCACGTGCGAATATCCTTTGTTACTTCAGTTCATCGGAAGAGAAAGAACGCTTTCTGTGCAGATATTCCACAGGGACGGATATTTGAATACTTAACGTTTTGTTTAATATTACAGGTGGATGGTGCTGAGAATTCGGATGAGACTATTATAGCATTTCCCAGGAAATGAACGAACCGGACCATTTTTCGTTCCCCCTTTCCTGGAGGCTCTATTTATTTTTACATAGGAACAGCTTTTCTACGCAGCGTCTTATTTCCCTGATGGCCTCATATACTCATCCTCACACCTCACTTTGGGTATTATAGTATTAAGATAAACAATCTTAATCTTTTCTTCGAATGCAGTGAATAGAAGCAAAATGTATTTCATATAAATATAAACTGGCTGATTTTAAAACAATACTTAACATTTTAATAAGTATTACCGACGAAAATACTAGTTCATTTTATTTTCCATTATGACCTTGAAAACATTTATTTACTGCGGCTTTGCTGCAATGCACCTGTTAAGGTTGACGATGTTTTTAGACCTCAGCTACAAATGGGTCCATCGTTAGCAGGGCTAACTCAGATTATGTGGTGTTTCACAATTCTTCCTAAAAGTTCTTTACTGAAGTATGGGGGGGGCCACTCGAATGAAGAATAATGATTCTCATGTTTTTCTCTAAAATTCTTTTTTAAATTTATCAAGTATACATTGATAAATTGGAGTTTTGAGTTTTTTTCGCGGTTTTTCTAGGTCGCTAAGCGAATGCTGGATGGGATAATTTGACCCACGAAATTTCCTGTCATCCATTTCATTTTTTTTTTCACTCCCATACCAGCATTGGGCAGATTACTCATCCTGCTATGAACCAGAGATTGCTTGCTCCTCGACAGGCTACTGACACAAGGCTTTGGCTTGTAAGTCCTTGGAGGTTTAAGTGCTACAAAAAGGAGGGTAACCCGCTAGAGAAGGCGGAGAAGCATACCTTCGAAGTGAAAACTTAATACCATCTTCCAAGACCAGGACGTAATAGACCACGTTGAATTATACGCAAATAAAACGGAAGCAACAGTCTACATGCAGTTTTCTCAAATCGCAAATGAAGACACTTATTTCATTGAGCAATGCTTTTGTAAGTACCATTTAGGCTCAGAGAGTCATCCTCCCGTATCCTTGTTCAACATCCCACTCGTTCAAACTACTTTTTCATCACTTTAACTACACACGGGTTTTATAACATTACAGCTCAACGCCGATCAACAGGCGAATCACATATACAGAGTAACAATAAAGCACGACCACCTTTCAGGACACATTTCTTACGCGTGGAAGAAAAAAGTATCTCATATTACCTGGCTCCGGAAAGGCTTTGTTTCCAAGTTAGAGCTCATTTATACAAATTTTCACAGTTTATTAATCAATACAAACTCACAGGAACGGAACGTACGAGCATACCACATGACGTGTTCAAAATGCCCCTTGGTTAGTCTACTTCAGTTGCAATTCTTAGGTTTACCGCCAGTGATTTGTGCTCCATTTGAATGAAGGTAATGCCATGTAACTCACTTTATTCCTTACTACATGTAGCATCAACTGTTCGTTACGAATATGGCTAGCACGTAACGGTTTAGCATTATTCGTTATGGACTTGCTTTCCGGTACAGTGCAATGGAAGTTCCAAAAATATGGAGTTGGCAGATTCTCTTTTGGTGTACGAATTAGTATATGATAATGGCCCTGAAACCTAGCGTTGTATTTGGAGAAATTTCCAAAACGAAGGTGTGCGGACTAGAGGGTGTTTGAAGCATTGATCGTCATCTTAGGGACCATGTGACGTATAAGCCTCGCGAGGGGGAAGCCCAGAAGATTGAGGAAACTTCAGCTGGAGGAGGCAATTCTTTTTGCAGTTGACAACTCTAGTGTCAATATAAGGCAATTAGCTGTAACAAGTAATGTTGACATCGTGACTGACTAGATTATTACATGAGGACCTGCTGTACCCACACCATTTATAGTATGTGCAGGCATTATCCGCAGCTTATCTTCCTGCACGGGTCCGCTTCAGCGAATCATTTATTCAACAGTGTGTTTAGTGTAACCGCGCTGTTCACGGATGAGTTGTGGTTTCAATATGATTGTAACAATTTATAATCAGCACGTATGGGCTACCGCGAACCCTCGCATAAATGTTGAATTACTTCATCAGCAAAGTTTTTTTGTCAATGTTGATGACAGTGCCCTCATGTTCTTCCATCCGGAACAACGGATACTGTTTAGAGAATACTTTACCTATTCGGCTACAAGATGTGCCTTTTATCACTACAACGGAACATGTGCTTGATGCACGATGGAGCTCCCCACTACAGTGTTCATATCCGTCGGCGTCTGAATAATATATTCCGTTGCAGATGGATAGGTAGATGTGGGTGAATTTCCTGGCCTACACACTCTACGGATTTAAACCCACTAGACACTTTATTTGTGGGGACATTTGAAAGATCGTGTGTATCAAACCTCAGTACAAGACACAGAGAGTCTTCGTACCCGCACTGCAGAAGACTGCAAAACACGAAATTCTCCAGATATACACCAGTGCTTCCATGATTCAGTACGACGGTGGATTAGTGTATGTATGCTACTATACTAGAAACTCATTGTTTACCACCAGAGCCTCCGAAATGAGAAGATAAGCTCTAGATATAAAAATGGTAGACTTCGTGACAAACAGTAGACGTCGCCTACATTTACAAATAAATAAATAATTCAATAATAATTGCATTGAATCAGCTGTTACGTGATGCACAACAGTCCTTCGCCATACAGCTAAGTGTTACGGTACCATTCTCTTTCAAAGTTTGTATTTTACAGTGTGGCTTTCGTCAATTGGGATCGAACAATGATGGTGCAGAGTACACGAGCTACTTCTCGCCTGCGGGGAAGCCCAAAGGAATTCAAGAGGCTTGCCGGTTCTATCAACTACGTTTCCCTAACAGGCGTCACCCAGTACACACCAAGTTTACCCCCTAACGTCGTGTACACGTTTTCTTTCCGAAATTTCGACTCACATAAGTAAGCAATGCACAAATTGTATCGAAGTTGGGGCGGCCATTTTGAGCACCATGTATTTGTTTACTTATAGTATTTCAGATTTATTTTTTACTTCTTTCTTAAATTTTGTGATCCACCGACTCCGTCCTCCATAATTCAGAGACCCTAGCACTAAACATAGGTTTCTGGGCATAGCTTTGTAAACACAATATGATCGCATGGTACACATCTGCCTACCACGAGCTTTGCAGCACATATAATCAAGTTATGACATCATTAGCTTCTGTTATTTTAGCCAATATAAAATGGCTGCCACTGACGATTCATTCCGTCAGCGTGCCGTAATTTAATATCTCACTAAAGAGGCAATCTTTGCTGCAGACATTCAACCGGAGACTTTATATATGGGTAAAACTCCTAAATATTGGAAGATCAGTATCGTAGCAAGCTGCCTCTAAGAACGCAACAAAGAAAGCGGGGATGGGAATTAATAAAAACCAACATGTACTTCCGCATCCAGCCTAGAGCATCAACTTAGTAGCCTCCGATTAACATCTTTTAGGTACTCTGTAGGACGACTTGCGAGGTCAATACTAAGAAATAATGGAAGACTTCAAGAAAGCACTACTTCATTATTTTCGAAATGCTGATGTGGAGTTCTAACGAAAGATAATTTTTAAACTTAAAAAATGGAAGCAAAAGTATCTAAACAAATGCAAACTGTTTGGAAAAATAAATAAATATGTAACACCTAAGGTGGTCTAGTTTCTTCAAAAATAAGCACATGATTCATAACAAATTCTTCAGTATAGACTAATTATTCATCTGTATTCTACCAAGCTAGCTTCTAGTTCCCGAGGTCGCGAGTTCAAACCCGGCGGAGATCGATGGATTTTTTCGGACGTAAAAATCCTCAGCATGGCTACCTTCGGAAGGGAAGTAAAGCCGGTGGTCCCGCGTCAGTAGTATAAGTCCCGGATGAGCCAATTGGATTAACGATAATCCTGCCGCTAGGGGCGCTAGTGTCGCTAGTGTCGCTGCGTGCGACGGCGGCAAGTTTGAAAAGCGCCCTGAGCGGGAGGATTATCGTTATTGCAATTGGCTCATCCGGGACTGTTTTCTTTATTTATAATTTGAATACAGTACATTGGATAAAGGTATGAATACATAGTTGAGATTAACATGATGTATTATTTGCTTAACATATGAATACATATTTTGAGAATAACATAATGGATTATTTGATTACAGGAGATTAACATATGAATACAATAAATGAACAATATAAGAAATATTAGGAGAAAAAAAGCACATTAAAATTCATAGTTTGTTGAGGCACTAGGACACACAGATTTCGCGCACAACAATGATTTTAAAGTACGTGGTGCACTTTGAGTCCTCGTCATCGCTGCTGCTGCTATCGACGGTAAATTGGTGGATAGGTTTGGTGATGCAGGTGACGAGCAGGTGAGAGAAACTTTCGTTGACGAACTCGGTGAAGGTTGGTATATAGATGGGGATGGTAAATTCGTTGTAATGGCTGGTTGAGAAGCATCCTGTGGATGTGACTTTGTTGGTTAGAGCAGGAATGTTGCTGTTGCCGAGGTATATGATGCATAGTGCGTCTTGTTGATGCTGGTGCACTTTGGTAGGTACGCATTTGACGTGGACGGCGTGAGCCCCTTGGACGTCGAGTGTGATGGTGACAACTCTGCTGCTGCGGAAATAGGAGTTGGAGATGCAGAGGATACGGATAGGTGAAGTTGCGTTGAGAATGAGTTGTAGGTTAAGATTGTTCCCCACGGGGACGGGATAGGTTTCGTCGGACATTTTTTGGGTTATATGGGGAGAACGTGACGATGTGACGTTTGAAACCGCTGCGTAGTTTTTCCTCGCCTGCGTATATGATGCAGAATGAGGTAGAGTTGAGTTTGTTGATGAGTTCTGGAGAGGCTTTTGCAAATCTTGTTGGTAGGAAAACTTCTGTGTCGTTCTCGAGTTTGGCGACGAGCTTTGAACCGTGAACGGTGTCGAGTGTTTTGACGCCGACAACACGATACGGTACGTGCTGTTGAAGCGTAGATACGCTGAGAGTGTCGGCGCTGCGGGAAAATACTTCTAGCTCTTTAAGGGCGTCCTGTGACATTATGACGGCACAGATGGCAGTTTTTGATAAACGGAGGAGGACCGTCTATATGAGTGGTTTGATGAGGAAGGTTGTAGTGTTGTTTACACCTGCGATAAGGTGCGCAAACTACCTGTGCGTCTTTGGGAAGCTGGTTCCACACAAGGTCGACGTCGCTTGGGGGATAACGTTCAAAGATGAATATGCCGTTCTGCAGCAGCACTTGGCGTTCCCTGGGCAGTAGCAGGTGGATTCTTCGTCCGTTATCGAGATACCGAAAGAGCACGATGAAGCAGTTCATGTGGTGTTTCTAGCGGAGTACCTTCGAAGGAATTGTTGAATTTGCTTGTTGAGTTGATCGAGGTCTTCGTAGAAACCGAGTTGACACTGTGTGCACAGGCGGGTGGGACGGTGCTTAAGTTCGCAGCTGCACGTTTGGTGAAAGCAAAACGAGCAGTGGAAGTCTTTACACGTCGGTCCTGGCATTCCCCCACGGCTGGCTAGCACCGAATGAAGGGGAAAAGAATGCGCGTGCATAAATATAACCCAGCTGCCGGAAGCAGGAAATCACTGGTGGGGGAAAGTTCGTTGGAGATTTACCACATCAGGGGAAGCACTGGTGGGGGAAAAGTTGGTTGGAGAAACACCACATCAGGGGGAAGCAGTGGTGGGGGAAACGTTCGTTGGAGGTTGACTACATCCGCCGGAAGCGTTTATCAATTATTGCACAACATCCGCAGGAAAAACACTGTGTCCGTTGATTTAACGGTTTTCGTCTTGGAGGTGAACTCTGTTTTGAACGGTGCTGAACATGCAAAACGACCACATCAGGGGGAAGCACTGGTGGGGGAAAAGTTCGTTGGAGAATTACCACATCAGGGGAAGCACTGGTGGGGGAAACGTTTGTTGGAGGTTCACTACATCCGCCGGAAGCGCTTAGCGATTATTGCACAACATCCGCAGGAAAAACACTGTGTCCGTTGATTTAACGGTTTTCGTCTTGGAGGAGAACTCTGTTTTGAACGGTGCTGAACATGCAAACGCCGTGAATGTGATCGGGTATGATATAGGGTGATTCGCGACCCAAATGCGCCGCTAAGCACGTGCCGTAGCACATGGGGTTTTCGTTTATCATTTGCTGCATTTTGTCTGTGGAAATGTATTGCTGTTCGTAGAAAACGACGTATAAACCTCTTGCGGGCACAAATTGGAACCACTGATGTTGTGAGTCTTCTTTATCTGCTTTGAAATGGATATCGTTGAAGTACATGTTAGATAGCACAAAATGAATTTTGGTTTCGCAGCTGTGAACTCTGGCGGAGACGGATTTTCCGTCGTAGATGCTGTCGACGAAGCGAAGTGCATAAGGTTTATTTTTATGGGGATGACCGTCCACCTCGTAGTTTTTAAACACCTTACTGTCATGGTAGTACACCGACAGGTAATTTCTGTAACCCATGATGCGGGAGCGAAGGGTGCGAGATGATTGGATGAGGTGCGGTTGGAACGCTGGTAGAAATACATGCGCACTAAGGACTATTTTGTGAGATGCGCAGTGCGAAATGGGTGTTGAGGAAATGATGAACCTCGAGGAATGTTCTAAAATTGGCGCACCGTATGTACTTGGTGAACTGCGTGAAATTCATGTTATGTAAGGGAACGTTGGAGGCATGGTTGTGAAGCATGTACTTGTGGTATGCCATGATTTGATTTTGCACGTCCGTCTCTTCCTTCTTTTTGTGATACATGATGTCGGTAATGATGCGCTGCAGGGCATGCAACACGTGCCATTCTTGTTGGTTGAGCGTAACGGATGCGCCTTGCGGGTCTTTGAAAACGAGCTTTAGCTTTCCGAACACAAACTTAAACACGATGGTGACGCTGTCGCTGAATTGAAATTGCTGTAGACGTCCCTGTGGGTCATTCAAGCGTTTGTGAATGATGGGGATGGCTTCGACGAGTTTGTGCCACTGCGAGGAACTCATGACGACTGCGTTTTGCAGTCCACATTTGGCAATGGTGACGACGAGATGGTGCGGCGGCTGGGGGGAGAATCCCACACTGACGAATTTAGTTTGTTGCGGGTTGAGGAAGTAGATATCCGCCAGAGGACCCACAACTGCACTGTGTTGGAACTGTGCTGGGGGAGCAGGACTGTCGGGATGCTGTTGGAGGTCGAAGATGGGCAGTTTCCTTTTTCCCCCGGGTTTTGAGGTGGTCGGGGTTTGACACCCGGTTATACTGGAACACACAAAACAATAATAATAATAATAATAATAATAATAATAATAATAATAATAATAATGTAAGGGATAGAGAGAGATAAACGGGATAGAAAAAAGCACGCTAATACATAGGTGCGGACCTACCTGGTCGGCGTGCTGCATGGCAGCATGACTGTATCCGCGCGCTGCATGGTACACTCTGAATGAGGCGAGCGGCACCGTGACGTTGCTTTTTATATGAGCAGGAGCGTCTTCTGAAAGCACGTGCAAGAGGATGGATTAGGTTAGATGAGATGAATAGTGACACACACACACACACACACACACGTACTCACCTTCAAGGGTTGACAAGTTTGCTGAGCGTCAGAGCACTTTGCGCGGCATGCGTCTTTGAACGTTTTGCGAATGACGACATCATTATGCGCGTGATTGCTGACGTGAAATTTTGAGAAGAATTTATGCTTAGGTAAGCCGGAGCAGCGGTGGGTGAGGTAGGCGATGACGAAATGACCGCAAGTGGTGCTGTCGAAACCTTGCAGCCTTCTGGCGTTGGTGGACCAACGCGTCCCGCAGACCGAATTTAAGAACCGGAGAAAATGGGGCGAAAGCGGTCCTATGCCGTAACTGTCAAAATATTCTCCATGCGAGTTTTTGTCCACAAAGATGCAAACCCAGTGTTGCCCGGATTTGGTGCTGGGGTCGGTGTTAGCCACTAGCGCCAAGGGAGGCGTTCGAATGCCGTGAAGTACGGGTAGTTTATCGCAGGGGTAGACGCCTAAAAAGTGAGAGCGCGTAGAGGGGCATGTCGATAGAAACCGTTGAATTTGAAAGGTGTTCATGATACCAAAATGGATCGGTTGGCGTCGATTTCGACCGTGCGATGTATTTCCGCTAGCAGCAGAAGTATGACCGGTTCTGTCAATTTATCGGCAAAACCGATGCTTATAGAGACGGTTCCGTGGCGCTGACCCGAGATGTGAGACTCGTTAGCGCTCATGTCTGCAGTGAGATCGAAAACCATTATCGTATACCCGTGCGGGTAGGTTTCTCTGGAGATGGAGTGTCCCTCGTCCTTGAAATGAATGCCTAGGCCGTCCTGCAGGGTTTGAAAGCATTGCAAATAGTGTCCCTTTGTAAAGTCGGGTTGCAGAGGTTGGGAGGGAACGGGTTGCCCGTTCACGTAGAGCTGAAAGAAGTTCATTTTAAAATTTTCAAGTTGTACGGATTTGAGTTAAAATGGCCGGAATAGGCCTTGTCGGTGACCATGGCTACTACCACTCTCCTGGGAACTTGCCCTGTCGCTAAACGTAATTGCCCTGAACTCCTTGGGGATCATGAGAGTGTGAAAGCTGACGTCCTTGAGATGGTACTTTGCGTTGCCCTTTGCGAGCACGGCCTGGTGCGCGAGCTTTATGGTCGGCGAGGGCCGCACCGATTTTAAGCGCAGCGTGGCAGACACGATGTCGGCGTACCCCTTAAAAGTATCTACGTCGGAAAACAGATAAAACTGGGGAGAGGCGGGAGTGAGCTTGACGGTCATGCTAACGTTGTTCAAAAGCAGCTTATCCTGTCTAAACAGAGCGTTGGACAGAGGACCGATGAGCTGTACGACGTTGCTCCCTTTGGTAAACCCCTGACGCCACTGAAAACCCGCATTGGCGATAAAAGTGTCCATGATGCCTGCCGTGTCCATTCTCCAGAGGGTGGATCCTAGTTTGGTGTTCATGGCATCTTCGGAGTAATTGAGAAGCGTCTCGAGGTAGGTTCTATAGGGGTAACCGGCTTGCGGCATGGAGACGATGACGTTATTGAGGGTTACCTCCACCTGTTAAAACAGGGAATTTAAGGCGTTGTTGACCAGAGTGGCGTTAGCGTCAGCGTTTAAGGCCTCTCCTTTGTTATCTACAATGCGCACCATGAGTTCGAGTACGACGTAGGTCAAGTCTAGGTAATCGTCCGCACTTCCGGAATAATGAAAGGTGATGGGGGCATTTTTCATTAAAGTGTTTTGAGGGTTTATGTATAGGAACCGTGACTCCTCGATGCTCATCTGAACCGGCACCTCTGTAAAGAGGTCCAGTTCGGAACTCATGTGGACGGCCGCGTCTGCCATTACGAAAATATGTCTTGCACCTTACGCCTACCGCGTTTCAGCTTCGACTGCTTACTCTTTTTGGATTTGCTCGGTTTTATTCTCTTGAGGCGCCTGGCGCCGGAACCGAGCATGACATCGAGCTTTTCGTCGGCTTTTCGCTTTAAATTGTATGCGGACTCCTTCAGCCTCCGTTGGAGCGCTTGCTTTGGCGCTGCTTCCGCCACAGTCACATCGGACAGAACGTGAGCGCCCGCCTTTAAGGCCTCCTTTCCGACTGCTTTTGCTCCGCTCTTTAAAAACGGTAGCAACCTTCTGAAGAGTCCTTCGAGGGCTGAAAAGAGACCGCTGCCTCTTTGGTAGCGCTTGCCCCTGTAGAGAATGAAATCGCGATCGTGGAACGCGCCGCCGGTCTGATTGAGGTAGTACCGCGTTACGGCGTGCACGTCCGTTACGCCTGTTTTGGACGAAAAGCGAGAACTATAGTAGAGGAAAATCCGTCGGCGAATGGCAAGAGATCGCCGTAACCGTTCTTTAAATCTATGTTGACCGTCTTGAAGTCTTGCTGAATCAAGGGTACCCAATTTTGGGGAAAAAACGTCTTTTCGTCGCTCATGTAAGTGCTGTTGCTTCTTTCGTATTCCACGGCCGCGCTCTCTATGACTTGGGCGAAGGTGTCGCCCACGACTTGCGGGGTCACTAGATTACAATAGATGGAACATTTCGTAAGGAAACCCCATATAAGGATCTACGGGGTGTTTAGCAGGTTTTTCGAGAATGACGTTGACGTAGGGCTCCAAACCCAACATTTTTGCCATAGCGGGCGTTAAGAGCAAACTGTGGATGCGGTGTAGAGGTCCCGGAGGGTCCTCCGATTTTGAAACGTCTCGTTTGGGTCTGACGGAACGAGCCGCCGCGGGTTTCTGCTGCCCCGAAGCCAAGGGCTTCGGTTTCGGCTTGAGTCTCTGGTGGGGCGCATCGTTGAGAGCTTCGTATTCGCCGACCGCGTACGGTACGGCCGTGCGCGCGACATTTTCCACAAACCCGTCGAAAGGAATGTCGGGTAGTGGTTCGGGATGGGCGAAGGCGGCATTCATGCCCACCGTCTGCTTGCGCTCGTCGAAGAGGAAGAAGTTTTCCACGTGCAAGTGTTCGAGTAGAACGGCGTTGACGAGGTTCACCAAGTCTTTGGGATTGTGCACGATGCCTTGCGGCATTTGCAAACTGAATTTGGAATGCGTGGGGAGGAGCGTCATGGTGTACTTGGTGCCCACCAGACGGGCATCGTCTGGCGAAAGGTTATAAAATTTCACCGGATACCTGACCTTTTGCAGGGCGACCTCCCATTCTCCCTGCAGAACGATTCTCTCGGGCAAGATGTTAGAAAATCTGGCCGTGGTGTTGTCGGTAAAGTGTTCCATGGAAGCGTTGCTCACGAGAGTGATGGAGAAGGGCTTGGTCTTAATCATGTCGAATCGATGGTCGAAGCCAGAACCCACGAGTTAAACTTTGCCGGATACCCCTTCCACTTTACCAAGACCTGCTTGTGGCGCCCTCGGCCCTTGGTCTGTAAAACGCGTTCGATCTTAAACGTCCGAGGTAGCGCGACCTTTTGTAGCTCCTCGGTGTAAAATGTGCCGTCTATGGCTTCTCCGGCCAGATCCTTCAACTTATATACCACTGGCCGACCGCGCACCACCTCGGCTATCCGAAATATTTCGTCCGTCCAATTCTGCTCGTAGCCCTTGTCGAATTTCATTTTTTCTTTAGAGATGCGCACGTGATCGCCGACGGAAAATGTGGGTTTCCCTGCGCGAGGTAGGGTCCTATTTCTGTAGAGATTGCGGTACACTCGTAAAATGTTAGATTCGTTCACGTCCTTCGGAGCCATTTTTATGGACCTGTGATGCGAGCTATTGTACGACTCGAGTAAGGCCGGAAGAACTTCTAGGTATCTGTAACTGTTTTTGTGCGTGAAATACCTCCGCATCTTGGTTTTTAAGGTGCGGTTGAAGCGCTCCTCGACGCTGGCTTTAACGTTATTTTTGGTTGTGTAATGTTTCACGTCGTGTTTCTTCAGAAAGTCGCGAAAAGTCTTGTGGGTAAACTCGGTTCCCTTGTCCGTTTGGAGGACCCTGGGGACGCGTTGGGAGAATATGGAGCGAAACGCTTGCACAACCTCGGTACCCAGCTTCGATTTCAGGAGTACGGCCCAAGCATATTTGGAAAATACGTCGATAACGGTCAGAATGTACACGTAAGGTTTGTTATGTTCCCTCACGCTGTTCATGACGTTTAGATCGGCCTCCCAAAGATCGTCCATATTCGTCACGTGATAACATCTGTTGGGGAACCGCTTTCTGACCGGTTTGTGCAGAGTGTAACTGTCCTGGGTTTGAAGGAAGGACTCGATGTTCGCCTTAGACGCACCCGTGGCCTTTCGAAGGGGCTTGACCGTACCCAAACCGGCATAGTGTTCCGGTTTGGCATAGTATCGCCTTAGCGCCTTCCATTCCTTCATGCTTTACTTGTACAGGGGTTGCCAGACGCGTTTGCGAAAATGGTACGACGCGGAAGGCGATTTCGATTTCTTTTTCGGAGTGGCAGGGTTTGCCCTCTTCTTTTTGCGAGGCGAGAGGAAGTTGACCTTTATGGTTCGGGGTTCGACCTCCTGCTTCACCGGCACGCGTTCGTGCACGTCTTCGTAATCGTCGTCGTCGTCGTCGTCGCCGAGGAAGGGCTTTCTGACTTGTGCCACGAGATCGAGGTAGTTGTCGAATTTATGTTTTACGAGCCGCCACTTTTCGTCGGCAGAGAGCTTTGCGCTCTGCAGGTTCTGAATTTCTTTAGCCAATCTGGATATGGTGCGGTCTATAGCGTGAAGCTTATCGACGGTCTTTGGTTGCGGTGCAACGAGGATCTGCTTGCCGTACTTCATCCTGTTAATTTCAACACTAGGGCGCCGCCAAGCGAAGCCAAGACGGGTAGGAGAAATGCCGGCAAAAACCCTCCTTTTTGAACCAAGATGCTCTTCTTCTTCAGAGGAACCCGTTTATCCGTCAACTTCCTCCAAGAAGCCATGTGCTTCTTTAGGCGACCCAAGCACTTTGCGGGAAGTTGCACGTGACCTCTGCACACGTTGAGCATACTTTCGCTAATGGCCTTGATCAGATCGCCATCGGCATTTTTTAACAACTTTTTGCGCAGAGGGGCCTTCGCCTTGGCCAGAGCCGTCAAATTACCGTGCTGTCTCGCTATGCGAGGACTGGTCAGCGTCGCAAGCCTTAACCTACCTCTAGCCATGCTTGCGCGATAATGACGTTCGCTCTGAAAGCGGTACTTTTTATTTAGACTCAATGGCCTCAGTTGGGTAAGACTCTGCCGGGATAATATAGAACGAAACGAACCCGAGTCCTCTCGGCGGTCTCAGTTGGGTACGAAATAAGAGAGGTTTTCCCCCGGCAGCACGCCGGTTCGATACCTGTATCGGGCGGGCGTGTACTGAGTGCAGTCCAACACGAGATACCCGTGAGGGCGTTCGGTGGCCTTCTCAAAGGCCTCCAAGAGAAACCTAGAGTTCCTGGGTTCGATCTGCTGGCACAGTCTCTCGATCTGCGTCTTGTCCCGGTTGTTCTTGAAGACCACGACGTAGTTTGCATTCAGTGAGATGTTGCGATATTTCTGACCCTGTGGAAACACGTTCTGCAGGATGTAGACGATGCCGAAGCGCTTGTGATGGGAGTCTCTGGTGAAAAAATTGGACACGTCCTTCCCGCCACCCTTCAGCATCAGATCGTTGAGGACGACCATGTCGTTCTCGCCCACCGAAGCAAGTTCGGGTATGCCCGCGTGGGTCTCGCAACGCGGAGCCGAGGGTTCGAGTCTCGGCGAATACTCCGGAGGGTGGCACCACAGCACCCTCCTGGGGCGCACGTCGAACATCCGGTGCGCGTGGCGTAACAGGTTTTTCACGAAGGTTGACTTGCCGCAGCGCGACGGCCCCGCCACGAGCATCGTGCTGGGAAACTCGAATCGCCCCAGGTCTCGGGGACCGGGCATCGTCTCCTCAGGGGCGCCCGGTTCGAAATGACTTTGGCGCGGCTGTAGACGTCTCATTTATGCGTTCCTCTTGAACCCGTAGGGATAGGAATCGTGATCGCCGGCGAGTACGCGCTTGTTGACCACCATCATAAAAGTCTTCGAGCTGGGTTCGGTGACGACCGTCCAAGACGGTTTCCGCGAAATCTGCGTGCTCGCCAGCTTCACCGCACGGTCGTTATCCCTCAGCACCACGTCGCGAATCACCTCCGCGTTCACCAGCTCCAGGATGGCCGAATTGAGCGTGATCCCCTTCACCTTGCACACCGAGAAGGTCTTGCCCGTCTCGGGGCAAACGATCTCCATGCAGTAGCTCTTGGGCCCCGCGGAGGCGAACCGGGCGATGTAAGAGCCCCGCCCGTACTTCTCCAGCTCGTCCGTCATGTCCCCCAGGAGGCGTCCAATGGACGGCGTCCAGTCACCCGGAGCGGCGGCGACGACGACGGAATCGGTGTCGAAGTAGCAGACCAGTTCTCCCAGCCTCTTGAGGTTGGAGTAGAGCACCAGGCGCGCGTGAGCCGTGGTGTAGGCTGCCAGGACGGCGTTGGCAGTGGGGTTGACCTTGCGGTGCTGCTCGCAGTACTTCCACACCGTGTACATGATCCGGTCGGTGACGGGCACGTAGGTCTGCACTTCCACGACAGGGTCGTTGAGCAGCTCCAGGAGGCGGTCGTACCGATCCACCAGCTCGCACGTGGGGAGGTTTTCCCTCTGCCCCAGTTTGCCCCAGAAGCTGTTGAGCATCAGCTTGGCCAGCTCCCGCCTGCCGGGGTTGTTGGCGATGGCCTGGGGATCCAGGGCTACGCCTTCGTGTTCGAAGAATTGCTCCACGTACTGCTGCTTTGCGGCAGGGTCGTCGCAATCCGAGGGCCAGCCGGAGGCTTCGGTCTTGATCTTCAAGAACTGATTCACGTAGTCCTCGAAGAGACCCTTGGCTCCGGTTGTCGGTTTGTGCTGCACCACGTCGTACTCCCAGATCTCGTGGACCCGGAGGAGGCGGTACCCCTCCTCCAGGGCGACTTTCATCTCGTCGACCACCCAGGTACCCGACAACGCTCCCTCGCGCTCACCGTGGTGGCACTCGTCTTGGCTCTCCCCCTCCGCACAAGCGCGGCATAGCGGGAACATCAGCTTGCCGCCGATGCGCGCCGGTAGCACCGGGTGGTACAGGTGTTGCGGCGGTAGAACCTCGCACTTCACCAACCCGCCCCCCACGTCTTCCAAGCGCGGGAATCGATCCACGTGGATCTTGGGATGGCCCGCGGGGTAGGGCTTCGTCTTGTTCACGTACGGGTACAGGCTGCATACGTCGTAGTAGTAGATCTTGCTATCCCCCTTCGCCTCGCAGCACGTCTTGGTGCAGTTGGTGAGACCTCCGTAGAAGGCGTCTCTGGGGTTCAGGGGGTTCCGGTACCGCAAAGTCCCTTGCGTGGCGCGCGAGGTCGTGGTTGGCCTCCATCGCGGCGTTGAACTCGCACTCCCACATTTCCACCACGGCGTAGCCGGCGGCCTTGATCTTGGCCGTGACCTTCTCGGTGCTCTCTAACCTGGAGGTTATGGTTTCGTGTCCCGAGTTGTATATCAGCGCATGGTGATTGTGAAAGCACCGCCTGCAGCCGTGGTAAAAGCAGCCGTGGAAAAAGTACGCGGTTTTTTCAGCCTCTCTGTACCCGTCCACCTTGTGCCCCACGATTTTAACTTCGCGTCCTCGCATGGCGTGCTGGATGACGTTGCGGTTTTGCATCTCTAGCCAAGTTAGCCATATGCATGCAGCGCGAGACTGCCGGTCCGCTAGTCGATACCCGCCCGCTGGCAAGAGGGCAATTTTTTTAAGCGGCATGAAGCGCTTTCTATACACGCACATGGTGACGCATTCTCTGAACGGGTCTATTCCGTTCTCGTCCAAGAATTCCCTTCTGAATTTGGAAACTCCCTGACTGAGTAGAAATACGTCCATCTTGCAATACGCCACCATTTCCGCCCTCATGTCGAAGACGTACCCGGAGGACGCCTTTTCTTCGTGCCACTGCTCGAAGGCTTTCCGACCCTCCGCCGACATGCCCTCCGGACAGTAATGCCTTTTGTCGGGAATCGAACCCACGTACTGCTCGTTTTTCTTCGTGTTAAACAGGTACGGGAAATAACCTTTGCATTCCTTCAATCCGAAGGTCTTGGAAAAGCGGGAGAGTGGCATGGGTATGAAGTTGAGCGAGTCTAGAAATGTGACGTCACCGTACCTCATCCTGTAGATCTTGCTTCCGTTCATGATGAGCTCCGGCGCCCAGTCTAAGTGCACCACCATTTACTTTAATAAAAACTGCCCGTCGTAAGCTCTGAGGTTATGCGCCACGACTAGACGTCCCAGGCTTCGAACCTCGCCTGCTCGATGTGCTCGAAAAGCTGCTTCACGGGTTCGTCCATAAACACCCATTCTTTGCAACCGCATTCGGTACAGTATGCCGTCTTGTGGCGTTCGTCGATGCAGTGCGGGCAGGCTTGGTACAACACGCACAAGTTAGGTACATGCTCGTATGTGTCCTTTTTGTCGGTATATGGAATGTTTTGCGTGCATTCAAAGTCGATAAACATAAACACGTACCGGTTTCTTTTGTTCTTTGCGGCATACGGCTGCATATAGCACATGTGGCTAGAATTCACGTGTGTCTTGCAATGATAGCAGTACTTTTCCCCGCACTCGTGCGCGGTTTTTCTGTGCCTCGCATTCACCAGCTTATTGCAAGACGTGCACACCTTTTCTACATCGCACACCGACAGCGCCTTTGGGTAAAAAACGCCTTTCTTTGCGCGATTTGCAAAGCATGTCGGTCCCTTAAAATCTCTGTTGCACCCGGCGCAGCGTATGTAGGCGTCAAATCGCGCATCGCACTGCTGATGGCATTTAGCACACCTGGCGTCGCACCTATGAAATTCTTTTTTGTGTGCCGAGGGCTAATGACACCGGCGGCAATACCATTTGCATTTAAAGCACTTGTGAAGGTTCACGATAGCATTAAAGTGCCCGGCGTGGAGCATGACGTCGATGTATTTATCGCATTTCTTATCCGACGCGTACAGCACGTGCTTCCCCGTATGATCGCCAAACACCGCCACAGCGTAGCCCTTTAACGCAGTGTCAAAGCGTCTGACGTCATTTATCGTGCAGCTGTCGTGGCCTTGACCGATGCTCGCACACAAGGCTACGGCCTTCGATTTTTGCAGATAGTCGGAGCGCGTCATCGTTTTATAGTTGACGTCGCGATCCACTTTGGCTTTAACTACAACAATGGCTCTTGCTAAACACAAGTTGTCTTTGTTGGCTATTTCGACAATGCCTTTATTGTCCCTACAGGCATCGCAAGGTTGGTGGCACGAACCCGAGACCTCCTTGGTCCACACAAACGTCACATGAAGAGGCCCGCTTAGCAAGAATTGTTGGTTACTTTGCATTACTTGTTCGATGCTTCCAACAATGACATCCGCATTCAATTGATCTACGCGCCTCACGCTCATATTGAAGGCTTTAGACGTCTCCTTTTCGTCTGTTATGGATATGCCTAAATATCCGGGTTCGTTTTCTAACAGGTTCTGTATCGCAAAGTTTAGAATATCGTTAAACAAATGCGATACCCATTGCTCCGGGTTAACATCTCTGGGGACCGGGTTTACGGTAATTTGAGACTCTGTAAAGCCGGAAAAAAGCCTTGGCAGCGTTCTCTGCTTGTGCCCTATAATTTCGAACGTAGGCTGCAAGGTGCCATCGCGACTTCCCCCGGGTTGCGGCTCCATCTTATCGTCCGAATGCACCGATCGCTCTTTCCCTGCAAAGTGCTGCTGCTATTTTGTGTTTATTTTAAGCTATTTTTCCTCAAATAGCACGATTTTGTAGAAACATCCACTATCGCTCCCGTTTCTTACTACGGCCGGTTGCTCTTGGCACCGGGTTTTTATAAGCTCGCTTATCGCAACCGCAGTTTCAGCATGCGCGTCGAGTTAAATGCCTTATTTCGCCACAAATTGTCAAATTGTAAACGCAGTCATTTGCAGTACATTTCCTGTCACGATCCACCACTGCACGATCCCTACCATCGACAATAAAACTGCATTTAAAAGATTTTATCGCTGACGAACATCCGTTTCTCACGCTCATTTTTCACACACATCAGCACACGGTCTTTTCACGCAGTGCTGCACATGAGAATGATTCTTTTTATGTTTTCTCCGAGCCTAACAGGAGCAGAACTATAACGCTTGCTAATAGTGGTTAGCTTGCACCCCCCACTAGTGCTTTTCGCGGAAGGTTAAGTATTTCCGCACGGTTATGTGATTTATTAAGTGCGTGTGGAGTTAAAAACAGTACCGTGCCCCAACTTCAACATCGGTGTCAAATATTTAAAACTATCAGTGTCGTGTGTAGTGTTTTTGTGTTGTGCTGTGCATACGTGTTATGTAAAATGTAAGGATTAAATAGAATCAACAGATACTTCCTTTCTAAGGAGTAACACCAACTGCAGAATAAAAAATTCTAAAGTGTAGATCTCGTATGACCTCTACCCTCTATCTCTTATAGGTGAGTACGAAAGTTTATTTTCATATCCACTTAATTTTAATCCAGATAAACTTTTCGGGGAATGGCTGCATTACACATCCGTTATACATCCAAAGGGACGCTATACACTGGCCTTAAAATTCTAAATTCTTTCCATCAACATGGCGAGCAAGAACTGAAAAGCGACATGCCTTTAAAAAAGAATGGCTAAGCATTGTACAATTCGAACCATTTATAACAGATATCTCGGAAATGGCTGACGTCACAAAAAAGTTATTTCAAATAAATTGTGTGTGTTTTTAAAGAGATCTAAATTTTTTGTATTGTATGTTTTCCTCAAACCTTAGCAGTTATACAAGATCATAGAAAATTTCTTCCGAATCAAGAGGACTTCACAGGCTATTTCCACAAAGTTCAAGATATACATTTTATTTTTCATATAAATGTCTTTAATATATGGTGTTGTAATTAAAATCGTCAGAGACTGTTTTAGAAAATAAAACATTTCGGAAAATAGTTCATGTAAAGAGTAGTTTGGGGTGGAGGGACTTTCTTGAAAATCTCTGTGTCGTATCTTTGGAAAGTACTCAACCTAAATACCAAGTTTAGTATTTATCCGACTTTTCGTTTTTGAGTTATGCTGCTCTGACACATACACACAGAATTTTCTAAAAATGTTTTTTATTCAGGGGACCTCAAAACAAGTATTTAGTTTTCCAGTGAAATCTCAATATTGAATATTTGGATGCAATGCATACCTCCCCTACCTACTATTTTACGTGGTAGAGAGTAGAAATACCAACCTCTTCAGCAATGGTGTTTATTGACGAGAAACGTAGGCGTAAAAGTTAAAAATATAGATCGGTGCACGCTAAATTTATAAAAAATCTGTATTCCTGGTTTCCTTAAGAAATAAATGCACAATTTGTAACAAGGAAATTTTCATACAGCAACTCTTTCGAAATCTTTGGAAAACCGTATCTTTATTTTTTTTCGGTACCGAAATTTAACAATTTCTTAAAACAACTTGTAAAATTGTATATAAAACTCTGTGGGGAAGTTTATACTAATGTTGTTTGAATGTTTATAGGATGCACAGGTCCACAGTTGTCCAGCTTGACAATATAAAAGGTTTTAGAACGAATAGCAAATTACTAAAAGCCCCTAAATCAATATTATTACATGCAGTTGTGAAAAATATTACAGCTATGATTAATAAATTCTGGGATTACGAGAAATTTGTTAATATTAGTTTAAACGTATATAGTTGCAAGAAAAGTGAGTATAGCTAGCTCGAAACTTAGCGTTGTTGTCACAAATAAAGGATATAGAGAAAACTGATTTTCATAAAAGTAAGATTAAAACTACTTGCTTAAGGTAAAATGCTTGTCTCATATTAAGAATATTCTCAGATATTCGGAGAATGGCGCGAAAGTTGAGTCTGACGCCTTGTTATTTTATTCCGTTTTTTCTTCAAGTGGGTTTCTCTATTGTTACATTTGTATAGTCACTGTAACTATTTTTACTTTCTCTACCACGTACATAGCAGATACAGGAGGAATTGCATTGCACTCAAAAATTCCATACCGGGATTTCACCAGAAATACATCTATAGATTTGCACATTTCAACTCATTACATAATTGGCTTATATTGTGCATGATGTTTCATTTAAATACCCACAAACTGGGCCTGTGATTATTACTTATTGTTTTTATGTGTTTCAGTGGGTGAATAATAATTAGTTTGTGAAATTCCGTTCTCTTTGTATGAAAATGAAAAAAGAAAAGATAAAAGAATGAAGAGTTTTAGTGAGAAAGGTCTAAGGCTTTTAAACATGGAAACTTTGTAAATAGACAGCGCCACAAAGTAGTAATAATAATAATAATAATAATAATAATAATAATAATAATAATAATAATAATAATAATAATAATAATAATACACATAAATTGTGTGCTTTAACGTTCTTGTACAGTAAGGCTTCGTTTCCTACGGTTTAACAGTTGTACAAAAGACATTCACAATGAGACTACTTCACAGCTATTCCCAGAAAATTGAAGTTATACATTTTATTTGTCATGCAGATATCTTAAACATACCGTACCGTAATCAAAAGGGTTAGAGCCATTTTTAAGACAATAAAAATAACGAACTTTCTTCCACTAAACGGGTAGTTTGCGGTGTGGGAATTTTCTTGAAAATCTACGGTTTGTTAAATTTTTTTTATACGCTACTATTATAGTGTGTGTGTGTGTGTGTGTGCGAGTATGTGCCTAGTATCCGTGCGCCACAAGCCAAAACGACGACATTATAGAAAAACTTTATCATTTGCCTACCGGACAGGGACAACCGCGAAAAACCTGAAAAAAGCTCTAAGAGTATTCTAACGCCTACCGATCTGGAAAACCCATGAAAACAAGATAGTACAATTTTTTACCCGCTTTCGACCGGCAATGAGAACCCTGCTCCTACGTACGCTAGCGACCAGGTTTTTGGTATAGTTAAATTACGTCTGTGCAAAGGGCGTCTGTATCGCTTTAAAAAACCTAGGTATATCAGTGCGTAGTGATGTTGGTTGATTTTAAAGCTGGTTAAGCATTTTTCAAAAACAGTTTGCTACACGCTACTATTAAATGTGTGTGTGTGCGAGTATGTGCCTAGTATCCGTGCGCCGACAAGGTAAAACTTCATCATTTGCCTACCGGGCAGGGACAACCACTAAAAACCTGAGAAAACCTCGAAAATTAAAAACGGCTTCGTCAACCACTACAGCAAACGCCTACCAACCAGGGAAAACCTATGAAAAAGCAGAAAGAGCTTGCATTCGTTTACCAACCACAGAAAACCCCCAAAAACTAGTTATTTTTTTAAAAAAACAAAAGAAAAAAAAAGAAAAAAAGCAAAAGACGAATAATATAAGTATGGCAACTGCAACGGGTGTGTGTGTGTGTGTGTTTGTGTGTGTGCCTATTTAATTTTTATTTTCTTTTGCACTGCACACATTTGTGTTACAATATATATGCATTTTCAATTTTGGGAAAACCTATGAAAAAGCAGAAACAGCTTGCATTCGTCTACCAACCAGAGAAAACCCCGAAACACTAGTTATTTAAAATTGCTGATGAGTTCTGGATAGGCTTTTGCAAATCTTGTTGGTAGCAAAACTTACCTTTTCCATCACCTCCAACATACCCCACTCCCACACCTTTTTTCTTTCCACCAATCATAATCTCTCTTATTCTTACCAATCAACAACTTTCATTTGTTCCATTCCACCAATAACATCACTTCTTATTCCCACCAATCACAACTTCACACGTCACTTTCTGTTATACTTTTTATCCCTCGTTCGCCATCTTTTCCCTCTTTCAGTCCCAACCTCCGCACAGACAACACCTCACCGCTCCTTAACCTCAACTTCATGCCTCCGCCATCTTATTTAGTTCCCATTTTTACCACCGCGCCTCTCATCTCCCAACCAGATTGCCGGCAAGAACAGATCTCGTTCATTCACACCTCGGCGGTTGACTCGACAGCAGCTACTGTGAACACCTACGTCGTACACTTTTTTGACCGCTTTCGACCGGCTATGAGAACCCTGCTCCTACGTACGCTAGCGACCATCACGATGGTCCAGTACCAGGTTTTTGGTATAGTTAAATTACGTCTGTGCAAAGGGCGTCTGTACCGCTTTAATAAACCTAGGTATATCAGTGCGTAGTGATGTTGGTTGATCTTAAAGCTGGTTAAGCATTTTCAAAAACAGTTTGCTTTTATTTTTTCGCTTCGCGTGAAGCTGCTGCGCTTCGGGCCTGCTTGGCGTAGGAATATATCCTTTCGTGTTTTGGTACTGTAACCTCAAATCTCCTTACCCTCCTCTTGCGTCCACCATCTTGTTTAGTTCTCACCGCATCTCCTTGTCGCAGACCCTCCGCCATTTTTAGTTCCCACTATTTTAACCTCAAAATCTGCTCTTCTAAGCTCTTGCTACCGCCATCTTCCTTTAGTTCCTATTCTCACCACCGCGTCTCCTTGCCCCCACCTCTTCCGACCGCCATGTTCACCACTAACCTCCAAATTTCCTCGTCCTTAAACCTCTTGTCTCAACCATCTTGGTTAGTCCCCATTTTCGCCACCGCATCTCATATCGCCCCATCTCTCTATCCACTCAAGAAAACTACCATCCAACGTTCAAAAATTGCTGATCATTTCTCGACAGGCTTTTGCAAATCTTGTTGCTAGCAAAACTTACCTTTCCCATCACCTCCAACATACCCCACTCCCACACCTTTTTCTTTCCACCAATCATAATCTCTCTTATTCTTACCAATCAACAACTTTCATTTGTTCCTTTCCACCAATAACATCACGTCTTATTCCCACCAATCACAACTTCACACGTCACTTTCTGTTATACTTTTTATCCCTCGCTCGCCATCTCTTCCCTCTTTCAGTCCCCACCTCGGCACACACAACACCTCGCCACCCAGCTCCTCTGCATCACGTGTCCTCCATACTCTTTCATCTTCCTTCCTTCACCTTCCACCCAAATTAACCAAACAATCACATTTCGTCTTATTTTTACCAATCAAAACACTCCACGTCACTTCCTGTTTTTCCTTCATTTTTCCCTAAAGCTCAATTCTTTTAACTCGTCCCGGATGAACCCATCACCTCCAACATACCCCACTCCCACACCTTTTTCTTTCCACCAATCATCATCTCTCTTATTCTTACCAATCAACAACTTTCATTTGTTCCTTTCCACCAATAACATCACTTCTTATTCCCACCAATCACAACTTCACACGTCACTTTCTGTTATTCTTTTTATCCCTCGTTCGCCATCTTTTCCCTCTTTCAGTCCCGACCTCCGCACAGACAACACCTCGCCACACCGCTCCGCTCCATCACGTGTCCTCCATACTCTTTTATCTTCCTTCCTTCTTCTTCCACCCGAATTAACGAACCAAGCACATTTCGTCTTATTTTTACCAATCAAAACACTCCACGTCACTTCCTGTTTCTCCTTCATCTTTCCCTAATCCTCAATTCTTTTAACTCGTCCCGGATGAACCAATTGCAATAACGATAATCCTTCCGCTCAGGGCGCTTTTGAAACGTGCCGCCGTCGCACGCAGCGACACTAGCGACACTAGCGCCCCTAGCGGCAGATTGTCGTTAATCCAATTGGCTCATCCGGGACTTATACTACTCGCGTCGTAGATTTACGGCACGTAAAAGATCCTAAAGCCTGATAAAGAGGCCTCTGAGCAAAATTACCGACCTTTCACGCCCAATATAGAATGGGACGTTAAGGACCACAACAGTTAAAAGTATCAATAAATAAAACTCAATTTAATTTTTATCGTGTATTCTGAAGTTATCATTAGCACTACACTCAATAATGTTCCCGATGAAATGGAAGAACCCCTTGATGTTTGTCCTTTCCATAGCCTCAAGTTCCAAGGAAAAGAAGCCTAAGACAAAACTTTAGCACTCGTATATGTTTTCGGAGGTTTAGAGGTTTCCAAAATTTTGGTTGAAGAGCCCTGTTTAAGTCTCATTATGTGCAAATGTCTACCCACTGTGCTGCAGCACGTAAGATAGCCGATAACACCTCTTGAGTTTAAAGAAGTTAAGTTCAACATAACATTACTCTGCCTACCACCTAGGCCCGAAATTAATACATGGCTTGCCTGGCAGTGGTTTGTTTATATATTGTCCTATATTCAACAGTGAGCACTATTTGTTAGTCGAGTTATCTAATACTTGATACTTCTGGGAGACGTGCCACATAAGGGCTTGGAACCTATGAAATTAAGAACCGCGACCCCCTTTGTGAGCATTTACCATCTCATTGCCTCTAATAACTGCATGTGTGCCTCGGCCGGTGTCGCAGAATCCGTCCAGGATTCTTTGACAATGCCAAACAAATTTGGACGTGGTTTTTACTGCCTTAAAATCTGCCTGGCCCATTTGTCTAGCATGTTTATGGTATACAAGGCATAGGCTAAAATTGCAGATTGGAAAACAGTGGCGACCGAGGATATGTCAAAGTTAATAGTTGTTTGTAGTCCTTCAGAAGGACAAAAAAATAAAGAATTTAATTCTATGAAGCCCTTCAGAACACTAATAACAGAATGAATGGGACTGATTATTTGATACTAGCTGACGATTTTTATTTTAGAATTACGTATACCCGTGTTGAAAATATCATGAGCGGATATGGCGAAATTACAATGAACGACAGTGGTAAATATCTTCTCGATATGCTTACATTTAACAGACTTTTAAAATCACCAACCTCTTTTGCCCTCACATAGGTGTATACCTGGAGTGCAAGAGGAAGCAGGAGCATAATCGACCAATGTCATGGTGAACAAAAAGTTAAGCTTTTGTCGCGATATTAGAGTTTACAGAAAAACGGGCGTTAGTACAAACTGCTTTTCCACCAAGGTGTAAACATACCAAGTCAGGAAGAAAAGAATATGCTTAAACATTTAAAGTGTATGTGTTAAAAGAGGAACCCACAAGAAAATTATATTAAAGGCTAATATTGTGTTACTTATATACAGTAAGATATTGTTTGAGATAAAACAGATTATAACTCAGGATGCAGACAACTCTTTGGTACAAAGAAAAAAACTTTCAAACAAAAACGACATGAAAAATTAAGTGATGAAAACAAAGGTTTATTTAAAGCATAAAAATAAAAAAAACAGAAGAATGTAATTTAATATAAATGGAAATGCTGCAGCAATCCGCCGGGAAGTGCGGAAGCTTAAACGAAATGCTTGGGAGAAAGACGCAAGCGTCATTAAAGATAACATGATGTTCACAACAGACAAAATAAAGGATGCAAAGTTATGAAACATTTAAAGAGTGTACGCAGAGAAAATCTTGGGCTAGTTTCCATTTTAGAAATTACACGGTTACACTGTTTTCAACAACTATGTATAAAAAGTATAAAATGAAGCAAAAGAGGCTTATAGAAAAAGATGTATGCATTGTTACTGTTGCCTTATAGTATGTTTGATACCTAATTAATAAAATTATTGTAAAAGTTAGTAGCTTGATTGTTAATTTCTAAAACATAGTTCATTACAGTTCCAGCTACATTTTAGGCGCTTCTTATAAGTATGATATGTATAATATTATTATAATTATGAAACGTAGCCGAGAGGAAAACCTTATAGTAAGATGTATGTAATAAAACCCTGTATTATCAACACAATTCATCACTCACCATGTGCCTTGCTCTTCGATCATTTTAAAACACTCACCTGTAACAAATGAAAAATGTTGTAGCGGTTATATAGTAGTAATAATAACAACAATAACAATTATTATATACAAAGCTATAAAATGGCAGTAACGTAATTAAGTTCAAGCCATACAATAGTAAAGCTATATAATGGCAGTGCCAGTCCTTTGCTACGGAAGTGAAAACTTGGCCATAAGCACATACGACAGACGAAGAATCGAAAGCTTGGAAATTAAACTCCTGGGATGACTGGCTGGATATAGAGAAACATAGAAATAAGAGAGGGACCCATTTAAAATCTAAATGAGCATACAGATAAATTAATAACAGTCTGGTATCAACACACAATGAGAATACCAGATTGCAGATTCTGAAAATCATATTCAATTATGAGCACCAAGGTTAAAGAAACAGAGATAGACCATTTCTAAGATGGCAAATCAATTCGACATTCTTGAAGTCGGAACACACCCCATAGCCTATGTCCTTATTGTAGAAGAAGATATAATGTGGCACGACATTACTGACGTTAGTTAGCAGTAGGGCCAACCAAACCGACTGCTGGCCTCACATCCACATGAGCATCGTAAATGCGGACCATTGTCATTCTACCTCCAGTCAGAATGTTGGTACCGGTGACCTACTTATCTCAAATTCCTCATGATGCTGAGTGGGCAATACACGGGTCAAAAAGTTAGTATCGCTATGGAAGGGCTCGCACCCAGGCGAATTTCTGGCTGGAAACCAGAACACCACCCTTCAAACAATATGCTATGACGGAAGTCGGAGATTATGTGCTATACATTCAAAATAACGTACCACTTACAGAAAGCTACAGCTACGTACATTTGTTACCGATTTTCTCCTGTAGGCTTGAAGCCGCAGAATTTCACATGACGACGGAGTTAAAGCCCAAGGAACTGCAATTAAATGCATTGATAAACAAGAAGCTATATGAATCGATATAATGATGCTACAAAGATGGTGGGGCTTCTCAACGAAGAAACGGAACTCGTCAGGAAAGAAGACTACGGTCAAAATTTATTTTAAATTATCTGAGGACTGAACTTAAGTGTATGCATGACTTTTACTTCAGACAATTCTGTAACTAAGCTAATTTTTTGGCTATTTTCTGTTGTGTTGTCGTAAAACACAATTATTAGATTCGTATTCTGTAAAATTGTAATATAGTTGAAATTATAACATAGTTTTAGGTTCAATAGGCGTTTTCCTTAACACCTCCCTATTATCTAACATTTTCGTTTATCCGACGTTCTGCCGGACGCTCTATGTCGGAATTTTTGTGACTACACAGTATTTAATATTTTATTTGAGAATTATTGCAGACTACTAAAACAGGCTATTACTTCGTTTGTTAAGAAAAGATACTACTTATTTAATCTTATAAAAATGTTTCATATTTCAACATTCTGTAAATAGAACTTGAGACTAAGGCGAGGAAATTCTTGAATTGTAGCTTTTGAAATGTTCACCCTTAATTACTTTACTTGTCTTTATATGCATATTTTAATACTTCTGGACAAACTTGTGTTATTTAAGAGAAACAAAAGCAACAATATTCTTCTTTAGGGGACAGGTGTGGGCGAATTAATGCTGTGGAAAGTGATACAATTGATATGCAGTATAAAACTCTATAATTGTGAAATTCTTCGTGAGTCAAAAGTCGTAAACCAATGTGCGCGTAAACGAAATTGCAGGCACACTCTATAGGTAACAGAAATTATAACAAAGCAGACACGCTGAAAGCTTGCGTAAACCGTTTCAACGTATTAACGTCCGCTGAACGCCTAAGCATGTCATAAACATGCGATAAAGCGGAAAGTTTAAATGAGTGTCTGCGCAATCGTTTATATAAACTACGCAACACATCTTGAATTACTTCAGGTGGCCAGCGGTTTTGAAACAAAGCGTAATATGTTCACATAATTTACGTATGCAATAAATTCCTTGTAGCACGGCAGTACAACTGCAGGATGTGTCATGAATCTGCAAGGCGTACAGAAAGAGCAGGAAGTTAGCAGAAGAGGGACGAGGTAAGTTTTATGGAGCGAGAGGGAAAAGTAAAATGGTAGCAGTAACTCTCACATGTATGCATGAAAGAATGGATACAAATATAAAGGCATCCTATACCTAGTATGAACTACAAAAAGCAATGACCTGCAAAATAACTTGTGGATTTAAGCGGGATTAGAGCGTGCGCCATTTCCAGAGCAAGAAGAAACGATGCTGACAACTCAAAGGCTTTCTCCAAATGTTATCGACTCCAAATATCCTATGTTAGATCAAAGTCTAAATTATTGATTCTCTTACAGGCAATCTATTGTGCTATTCGGTGAAATTCAGAAGCAGAAAATAGTAATTTCACGTGGTGTTGAACTGAAAATAACTAGCTTGGTATAAGAATAATTTGCTATATCACAAACGTATGTTTCGAAAAATATTTTGACGGAAATAACTTTAATAGATTTTGATAAATATGATTTTATACAGTTTTGGATATTCAGGACAAACTTTGTTTAAGTAATTCCCGGAAGCTATCCTTAGATTTCTTGCCAGTCATTTCCTGGATGTTGAAGTAAGCAGAGATGTGACACGCAGTTTAGAGCAGATCACTTCAAGTCCGACACGTGGGTGAGTTAAATACTTTCCGCTGACATACGCTTATGTCAGTTACCAGCTAGGCACCAATCAACATTTTGTCCGGTATTTAAACTTAGGATTTTTTACGGTGGTCTCTGCACCAATCACGTGTCTAGCTGACTCTTTGCTGGACAGTTCTTTAAATTCATTTAGTGTTAATTTGCAATCTCGGCATAGGCGCTGGTCCCGACGAAGATGCAACGCGGGACTTCCTCTGTCACGTAGGTGAATATACAAGCTGTTTAATTCTTACTTTCTGAATTGTAGTTTGGGGTTTAATAGACAAATTAATGATTATAAAGATTGGGAACAGGAATTACATGTCTTATACTGTCACCCTTTCACCACCATTCCAGCAACCGCAACCGGTAACCCTCTCGATGCTCTCCAATGCTACGTTCCCCCGTCCTCTACGTGACGTCTGCTGAAGTCGCTGAAAGCGTCGTCGCCGGGCTTAACATCACAATATACACAGGTTTGACGTTTACAACAAATGTTACGTATTCACTTAATTTTGCGTTCACGTGGTTGTTCGTTTACATTGTCTCAGCGTTATATACAACTCCAAATCCACACTCCGCTGCACAAAAACAGTTGAAAATCTTTCTGGAGCAAGATTCTCCAATCCGATGTAGTGTGGCTGCCCTTGCCACCGAAGTATTTCAGCTGAGAAAAGATTATATTTATCTTTTAAGAAATAATAAAGTAACCACTCCATGCATCGTCTGTAGCACTTTACAGTGTTATTATACGTCATTTTTATTTGTCCAAAATTCGACACATGTCATGCGTTGAAAAAACACTGCTCATAGTGTCGAGGTTATTTTATTCATTCGTAAAGTTGTAATGGTTGCTTTATTTATTGAAAGCGAAAAAATGTGAATGTTTTGTTTATTTTAATTGCATATTATAATGTTTACCATTGTTCATTTTATCCATTTTAATACTTACGTCAACGCAAGAGCATCACACGGAAGAAAGACTCGTTTTAGGTACAATTATTTATCGCTTTAAATAATTAATTTTGGTCTTAAAAACTATATTCATTACGAAGGGTGTATAAAAACTGGATATATACATTAATATAATATTCATGGTATAAGCTGGCTTGCCTATAAACTTAAAATTTCTCATTTAAGTTAGCAACAGTGAACTTTGCTTTTAAAAATAAATTAATATAATTTGTACAAAATCTTAAAGTTATTCGAGTTACTTTCATATGTAATCGCATATGCCTTGAAGCAACAAGAAAAAGAAAAGGAATTGTGAAGATTAGGAGGTATAATCACTATAATTAAAAAGCAACTTTGATCAAAAAGGTATTCTAAATAACAGATTATGAATCTCACTTGCTTACATGAAATATAGATACATATGCGCAACTAGATCCAGGAGTGGGTATCTTAATTGTAAACAATTTATTTGCGTCCAGAAGTCCGCTTGATACTAATTTCAGATTTCTTGGGAAACTTAGGATCCACTATAGGATTTTCTCCATTTGATAGTGCGCAATAATTACGGTGATATTTTGTCTGTTACATCAGTTTATTACAGTCAACACATGCTCGTAATCTTCCTAGAATTTAATGCACAGTTGTTTTCGTATCAGTGTGGCTCACTGACGGTTTTATTAGCGAATCTGCAGCTATTCAAGGATAAACCACATATATTGCGTGTTCATTTCAAAGTTTGCCATGGCAAGTTGTATAACTCAGTTGTCTAGCCGCTGAGCCCAGAATTCAATACGCCTAGTACTTCCGCAGAGGCACATAACTGATATATTGGAGAAGTTGCCTAGCAAGAAGGGCGTTCAGTCTGAATCTGAGAACCTTGCATTTCGTAGCAATAGACAAAATCGATACAGTATGCGTCCTACCTTAACCTCTCCCGCACCGTTTTGTTTAGTCGATATCGAAGGTAGATGAAAGCTGTAAGCGGGGTACTTATTATCATCGTTAGCGGAAGGTTAACATGAATTAGTCAACAGAATGTTGCGACTCGCCTCTGCGAATGTAAGTGAAAACAATATCTGTGTGGGATGAATGAAAATTCTTAGGGTTACGCAGGCAAGATTAATATGTTTGTTTATTTTATTTTAATTTGCACCTTTGCATGTAACATTACAAGGCACGTTATTTGATCTATGTATTACGATTAATCTCGTTACTGTGTTAGTACCCTTCCGATTCAACGCCGTACTTGATAGCAACTTCTCCGCCACACATGTATACGTTACATCTATCCCCTTAGAATTGACACTCGCTTCAACAAATTGACTCAAAACAATGACTTCATGACACGCTTTAAAATGAACATTCAATATATAAAGGGATATTTCGTGGATGTGGAAAAGAGTAATGTTTAATTTTAAATACCGACATCGTATTTTTAAGTATTATATGGTTGTTCACGTTAAAATTTAGATTAGCTAATTTAATAACAATGAACGTCAACGCGGCCGTGGAACATGAGCTCTCAGCAGCTGTTATCCAGATAGTCGTGAACATAAAATTTCATGTTAGTATTGAATTTTATATTTCTGATAATAAAATAATTTTACAAAGCGACAGTCTATATTAGACAAGAAATTAAGCTACCCAACATTCAGTAAATAGCTCAAATAGGATGAACAGGTCTCATGTTTCCTATTTATATATAATATAGATTATCTTTTTTCCAAATAATCACGTATAACCTTATTGCCATTTCAAAAAACTTGCCTATTGACCTCTAGACGGCATGATACAGTGTTACCAACAGAAACCTTTGTCTCTTGGAAGAAAGGAATAGATGACTGAAACCGAGCACAAGTTAGAATCTGATGCCCCACATTAAGTAACATTGGAGTACAACAATTACTAATCCTATGTTGGATTACAATATGTTTTGTATTGTGGAATGTTTTTTATTACTGGTTGATAGTTCAATTATTGTTAACAATAATTACTGTTACTCTTCTAAAAGTATTTGCTAAGAACCTTCTCAGATACGGACCTGCTGAGCAAGTGTCGTCAGGCCTTGGAATGGTAAACGGTGAAAGAGAGGCGGGATTTCTTTAGTAAAAGGCAAACCTTCACAAAGTGCTAATGTATTTGAGCCTATATCCTTCGACCTTCCTTTTAACAATAATCTGGTCGGTACCTTTGATATATAAATTATCAGCTTAATTAGCGAATTTGTAATTAAAATTCTAATCAAAATCTAATTTGCGTTATAATTTGAAGGCTATCTTCCTGCTGCTTTCTTGAGGAACCAAAGTTATTGCTCGTTGCGATTTCGATAACATTTTATATGCATATATGTCCCAGGAAATTCATAATTAGATTGCACACTGATGATCTTTAAGTTATGCAGGTTTTGTGTAGCAATTCCTATCTCCAATATCTTCACGCACGGACTCGCGAAAGCGATATTGGTGGTTCTAATTCGAGCAGGGCTGCCCTCCTTAATGAGATTATTTTCCAGGCTTTCCTCAGGCCTCATAAATGGCAAACATCAGGAAGGTATCGTAAAGTTAGGGCTGGAGCGCTTCCTTTTCAAATTTCTTTCCCAATCATCGTTTCAATTTATAGATCATCGGTTACTCATATGTTTTAAGAAGGGCGCTAGACACTATACAAGAAGAAAGTCTTAAAATTTTGGTGTCGAGACTTAACGTTAGCGTGATTAAGGTATTTCAATTTATATGCACATCGGTAGGTTTCGAATGCAAGAACTATCGTCTTCTACGATGAAAGTAAAGCTTATTATTTTTCAAACAGAAGCACCTTCCTTTCCCTTCTATCTCCCAAACATAAATCTAAATTAATCATCTCTAACAGTATCGTCAATCATTTTATAGCTAACTGGCATGACTTACACGTAGGGGGGATAAGAGGGAGAGAAACTCTTTAAGCAGCGGCCAAAATTTTACGGACGCTATCAGTGTACATAAAGAGAGGCTATTCTAAGAGCAATAGACTGAGCGCTGAACTAGTATCAGAAAAATGTATAATTTATGGTCTTTTCTCGTTTATTCAGGAAACACAATCTACAGTTTTTGTGAACGCGCCATTATTATAACCTAGTTTATTTACTATTATTTTACGAGGCTACTGCTATTCCAGCCGTTTATTTCTGTTTATGAAACTATCATACTCTTTGGCACCACAATATCATATAA
This sequence comes from Deroplatys truncata, assembly GCA_030765065.1. Classification (NCBI taxonomy): domain Eukaryota; kingdom Metazoa; phylum Arthropoda; class Insecta; order Mantodea; family Mantidae; genus Deroplatys; species Deroplatys truncata. The sequence goes on from CM060978.1 coordinate 157,611,012, forward strand.
TTGCTCTCTAAGTTATACATAGTAGATAAGGTATGGTACTGCGCCCAAAGGTTCTATATTAAGATTTCACCGGAAATATATGTTTTCAGGTCCCCTGAATTAAAAAATGCCTTTTAAAACAAGGTCCTATGTATGTGTGTGCGTGTATGTGTGTGTGTGTCTGAACAGCTTAACCCAAAAACAAAATATCCGACAAATATTAAACATGGTATTTAAATTCAGCATCTTCCAAAGATACAACACCAAGATGTTAAAAAATGTCCTCTCCACCCCAGATTCCTTACGCGGAACAATTTTCTAAATTTTCAATTTGCGCAAAAATGACTAACAATTTTTTTAAATGCTATGTATTTAAACCTTTAAGAGGAAGTATGTGTCCAAGAGCCATGCATGCGTTTTTACTTTGTTAGATTGACAACACTGTTTGCTCTACTGGGGGAACGCCTCTGTAGCTTCGTACCAATTCTTTGTCAGTCTTATGGTTTGAGGCATTGTTGATGGTGACAGTTGCACGTGAAGTAATACTGTATTCTCGAACATTACGGTGTTGAGAGACAGATACTTCTATTAACGCAAGTTTTGTTGCGTGTCTATTAGACAAAAGTGTAACATTTATTTCCTATTAGTAGTACTAGATCTAGATGCATCTATTTGTCTTTTCTTTTATAGATTTTATTAAGTTAAAAGGGCTAAAATTGTTATAATATACTATACAGGTGGGAAAAATGGACCAGGTTCCGTAAACTTCAGGAAAAACAAGACCAACTAATGTCTTGAGAGGGGATAATTCAACTTTCGAAAATAAACTCGTTAGGATGTAGGAAGAAGAAGATATAGGAGAAGTGGATTTAGATGAATTTTCTTACAATTCCATTGTGATCCTTCTTTTTCTTCTGAAAAAAAACAACTAATAGCTCTGATGAACAAGAATCTGTTGTATGTGATGACTTTTCTTACACATGTGACCAAGCAAGTGACGTTGTTTCTACTCCTAATATTTACAAAGGAAAAATGGATTTGGTTGGGAATCAAAAGTGTCAACTAAAACTAGACGGGTCTCTCGTGTGAACATAATCCGGGGAATACCGGAAATAACCAGGATACTCAAGAATTTAGGCTATAATCCCAAGATAGAAGATATTTTGTCTTTGGTTTTTGATGATGAAATGATACAACTGAATGAGAAATCAATAAACATGCATTAGTAAAGTAATTACAAATCTACCCATTTGCATGACATGAAAGCACTTATTACGTTAATTCCCATCTGCAAGTCTGGACATGAAGATATGCTGTCATCGTTCCGTACTGACTATATTGAAAGATATGTATTTAGAGCTGCAATATCAGCAAAGCGGTTCCAAATCTTGTTACCCTGTTTGCAATTTGACGACCCTGAAACAAGTGGAACACGGAAGAAAGATCAGCACAAATTTCTGAAATTCTTTCCAAATTTATCAGTAATTGTCAAAAATTATATTCCGTTGGAGAATATGCTTGTGTGGATGCAAAATACTCATACCATTTCGTGGCAAATATGGCTTCAAAGTGTATCTGTCCAAAAAGCTCCTTAAATATGGAATTAAAATCTTGCGTCTAACATATCTATACAATGCCTACATATATACTGGTAAGGGATCTGAGGGTACTGGAGTGAGAAAAGAAAGCTTGGCGTTCCTATGCAATCAGTTACTCGGTTAGGACAGCAACAGAAATGTAACAGCTGAAAATTGGTTTTCATCCATAGAATTGTCAACAACTTCAGAACAAGAGGCTTGTTGTGAGATTTGAAAGAAACTATAACATTACTACCCAAAGGTTTGCTGGCACAAAAAGGTTGGATTAGTAGGGTTCCCACCTACACAGTATTTCCTCTGTATGTGATAATGTGTCTATGCCCCCAAGAGCCTCATCTTAGAAGCAGGTTGAACCAGGGACATTAAATTAGATCATGGGATGTACAGGATATAGGTCACTAGGATGATCAACTACTAATTAATAACATTATGAAACCTTTCTTAGTATAAAGTAATACTATAATTAGATTATATAAGATCTTGACGAGACCTGTACTATGTTATGGCAGTGAGCGATGGCCATTAAGAAAGAAAGATGAAAAAGAGAATAACTTCTTATGATATGATATATACAGCTGGATGTACCAAATGGGATCATAAAAATAATGAGAAAGTAAGGAAGGATTACAACTGTAGCCTGTGACTGACCACTTATAACATTACTAGAACGAATGGAAAGTCATGTAATCGACTGGTACACTAACGTGGATAAAAGGTGACTCATTCCCCTAGATAACCATAGTGTCCCTCCCTCAGATAACCAACTTTTGAGTCCACCCAGTCAGTACCAGTTCTCTATGTGACTCAGCGACATAAGAGCAAACCAAGCAATGATGTTTATAATCTATGTGAAATGAAGGGATGGTTCGGATACCACCTTTATGAAAGAGTTTCGCTACGCTTATACACAGGGAAGTTAAAACCAACTATAACTTAATTCAGTCTTCTAGAGGAAGGGGTAAAAATTATTTGCATGAACGACAACTACGACCAATATAGAGAGATTTCATCAGCGACATGGAGACGAAGGTTAAAGCTGTTGCCCATACTAAATGACAATAAGAAAACATGGTGTAGCTTGAAATATAAAGCTTAAGTGTAATGTTATCCTTCGGCAGTTCGAGCATACTCTGGGGGAGGTACAAAATATCCTTAAATCTGCTGGTTAAAATTATGCTCAGAAAATAGAGGTGATCGCGCTGGTAGGGGTGGGGCTATATTTTGCCAGTACCAGCATAATCAGCTCCTTTCCATTATGGGCCACATTTTGTGCACGGCAGTATACAATTATAACCCCCAAAATCCATGCTTCACCATCGTCCAAACGTCAAGAGATCTTTAGGTCGCTCAAAGAAACCTCCCTAATGTGATTGTATCTACTGTCGCTGTCGCGTTACTCTGTTAAAATAATTTATCTAAAACAACAATGTTTTCTACGATTAATAACAACAATTTATCAAAGATGATAAAGAGGAATTAAAATTCACTTTATTCTACGTTTTAAAAGAGCAAATGTTACCGCTCTGCAATAAATTTATTCTAAAATAGCACCCATTTATGCTTCCGAAATTAATCAAAGCACAATTTGGAGCTATCTTAATGTATCCCTTTTGTTTCCAGCGAATTTAAATTAATGGAACCGCTAGCTTCACAATTATCTAGCAACATCATGAAAAGTCCTTGACCCAGTTCATGTATACACTGTGGGAATTTTCTCTCTGGAAAGCACACTCTCTGATGTGTGGCCTGGTTAATGCTTTTCGTGATGAACCTGTGTTAGAGGGGAGAGAGTCCCTTTTGGTTGCCCCTACTTGATCACTGACAATGAGCTAAAGACCCGGTAATTGATTGCATTATCAGCCATCAGAGACTCGCTGTAACGCAAACTAAACAAGACAGATTCGCCCTTGGCTACCGTTATCGGCGCTCAGCGTGGCTATTGTTTTACCTTCCTTCTTACACTCGCCATTACTTTCAGCATAGTTTAAAACAAAGGAGCGCTTCTAGATACAGATCAAAGGCAAGGCAACAAAGGAAACAATACAGAAACGATGCCTATTCAAATGGGTTGTGTGTTGACTGTGACACTCCAATAACCACTATACATTTTATCTGTAAAGAGTGAACTTTTGTGTTTAATCGGAATGGTTCAATTAAGCCGAAGAATATTTTATTGTGTGATTTTGGAAACAGAAACCACTACATTATTTACCGAAATATTCTTTTTCACCCCAAGGATTAGACATTCCCTATTCCGCCTTCGCATTCTTTAATTTAGTCCCTTCTTTTTCTGGGGCGTCCGATGTCTCGTTTTCCTGAAGGTTTACATGCCAGATGACCCACACACGCTGTCCTCAGTTGAAGTTAATTTATATCTGATAGCGCGGATGCCGGAAGGTTTTCAAGCCAAGCTGACTATAGCGGCAGGGAGGAGACCGCTAACTGAAATACCAATTCTTGAAAACAAACACTTTAACTGCTTTTACTGGTCCAGAGCTCATTCGGTAGAGAAACTGTCTGCTATATGAGGTGTTACAGGTATGATTTCCGGCTGGGTTCCAGAAAGTTGTCCTTAAACAAAAACGTTTCACGATACACCCAGAGTCTGGTGTTTGAATGTGCGAGTAGCTATGTGTGTGTGTGTGTGTGTGTGTGTGTGTGTGTGTGTGTGTGTGATATCGGTTATTTAAAAACCAATTCGCCCATTATAAGAACTCAAGATTTCCGCTTGACGCAAAACTTTTTAATGTTGGCTTTGCGGCAGCAATTGCCATATAGTTATAGAATTAAATTATTTTTATTAGTGCATTATTCATAAAAACTTGTGTAAAAACATGCCCACCTTGGTGGACGAATTGATATGAGAGCATCTCAGGGCCCGTTCTACCTGGAGTGATCCAGCATTTCTTAATATTATTTCTGTACGTCAAAAAATAAAAAGATGCGCAGAAGACAGATGCCGCATCTGAAAATGTTCAGAATACAGCCTTTGAACCTCGGCTGCGTTTTGGTGCGTCTTCGCACAGATCGTAACAATATCTGTGTGTTCGTTATTGGTGAACATTACCTTTTTGTCTGAATGACCTGCTCGAACTGCGAACTTATCTGTACGAAACTACCACATAAACACCTTCACACAGCAGCACCGCCTCAGTGACCTGTCACTTTGTACCTACACTGTGCCTTTGAACACAGCAATTTGGCAACTTACTTTGCACCTATGTATGCAGGAAACATAAAACTGCAAAGGAAGGCTTGTTTGGCCCACCTAGTATACTAATTAAAAGTGGTGCCAAAATATTGATGTACATAGTATATCTATGCTTCTTTTCTATTAGTTTCCAAACCAAATATTTAGTTTCTATTGATATAGAATCACGTAGCTATTTCTGACCTGCACCTTAAAGTATAGCAAATGAAGTATGATGGTGTCTGAAAAAAGATCATGAAGCTTGTTCGAAAATTTTTATATATTCATTGATGATCACATATTTAATGAGTACCGACTCTTTTCTTCCAAATTTCTGTGGTGTCCAGGTGTGAAAATTGTGTAATATGTATAAAAAGATACTATGTGCAAAACTCTGATGTAATACATTCAACGACTTTCTCTACCCTCAATCGTTTATTAGTGGTTGTATACAAACTACTCTTACTTAAGATTATTTTTCTGTCTACTACATTTTAATCTAAATAAATCTTTCGAGAAATAGCTGCATTACACATTTCGTTATTGATACAAAGGGAACAGCGGTAGTCAAAAGTTTAAGAACTGGACGCCATATGAGCCCTAAAGTTCCATACTGTTTACATGCAGTCGCGAGAAACAACTCTGTATTAACAGGACTTTAAGAGAATTAACAATTCGAACATTTAATAACGGATATCTCATAAATTACTTACGCCACAGAAAAGCTTATTTGAAATAAATTCTGTGTGTTTAAGAGATCTACTTTTTTGTGAGGTACGTTTTCTCTATCGCTTAACGTTTACTCTTATACAAAACTATACAAAATTCCTTCCGAATGAAGAGGACTTCGTAAGCCATTCCCAGAAAATTCAAAATATACATTTTATTTGTCAGGTAAATATCTTTCATATATGTTATTTTAATCAAAATCGTTAGAGCCAGGTTTTAGAAAATAAAGTTTCGAAACACCTTCTATGTAAGGGGTAGTTTAAGGTGGGGAATATTCTTGAAAATCTTCGTGTTGCATACTTGGAAGATAATGAACTTGCATATAAAGTGTGGTGTTTATCTGACTTCTCGTCTTTGAGTTATGTTGTTCAAACATACACAGACACAGGGCCATTTTTCTATAAAATGCTTTATTTGGATTCAGGGAGCCCCAAAACACGTATTTCTGATTAAATCTTGATATAGAATTTTAGGTGGAATGCAATACGTTGTCTACCTACTATGTACGTGGAGGGAAAGTAAAAATTAAACAGGGAATTGCTGTACTTAACAGTGCCATTGAAATAAGAGGATTAATGGCTCTACGAAGGAAGGGAGTCGTGAAAATCCGGTTTTGTTGTGTTTTACCTAGAAGCTAATTATAATGTGATATTCAAATGGCATAAAATAGATATTAACATTGATTTCATTTTCCTCCCGTTCATTGCTCACATTATGAATACAATGCAAATGTAGCTGCGGATGCAACATGATAAAATCTTAAATTCCTCTCACAAAATTCATTTTGGGCTTAAATAAGAGGTTACAAACATCATACAGTTGACTAGAGGAAAATTTACAGTACCTTGATTTAATTTGATTAGGTTTTTTACAATTAAATTACAATGTGACCCTGGTCAAATTAAAGTACATTAAATATGCTACTGTCTTAAATTCAGTTGTAAGAGCGAAGGGTTATACTTCAGGATCAATTATGCTTAGCGAAGGTGAATAAAGAAATAAATTCGGATTTCTCTAGTTAGTCTGCCGTATTGAAAGACGATGTTTTATTATATGTAATTGTTTACAAAGCTTGGGCAAGATCAATGTAATATCGTGATTCTTGCTTCAGGTGAATATATTCGGCAAAAATAGATTCATCGCGGCTCCTAGGAATTATTTTTCATCTATTTGCATACTTAAATTCGTTGCTTTTCTTTGTTTATATGGTGAAACAAATACACAATTCTCAGCATTTGAAGCCTTTTAATTAATTACTTTAAAGGCTTTATGCGAATGTTTTTAAATAAATTGAAAGATCTTTTTTCAACCAAGAGAGATAAATGTTTATAACAGGACGACTAAATAGGAGAAAGTTATCAGATGAAGCACAACTCCTCGACGTCTTGACGAAGACTGCCAATTTGTCTTTATTGGAATATATTCATATGCAACAATACGTAAAACAAAAGCAGTCACCATATTAACGAGTAAACCAGGAAAAATCATCAACATTTGAAATGTCTTTATATTATAGCTAAATAATTTTTCATCCCTTGCTAATTTTTTAACCTAAGAGTTGAATTAATTAGTTTACAACGTGACTTTGTTGCCATTACCCGATACAAATTGCGTGACATCATTAACAATATACTATTGTTTTACATAGGTGAATATGAAGATAAAACACTACATTAAATTATAAATTGCAATATATGATTCTGTATCTGGAAACTGTTATATTATGCTGAATTAAAATTAGTGAGCTACTTTAAATTACAGTGAGTAGAATATCGGATTTGAATGCAGTAAAATATATATAAAATATGCATGCATTTACGACATAAAGCTCTTTAGAATACGCTCTTTAATTTTGAAATTATTCACTAAGTATGCCCCAAAATTGTTAACCTTAAGCTTATTCTTTTTGGTGCTTATAACACACATTCTTTCTTTAACGTTATTGCAGTCTTATTCGATTTGCAATATGCAATGATCATATTCTCCAAATGCTCAAGTAAGTCTATGACGCTTACTGGTTAACACAAGTTTGTGTACTGAGAAGGATCTTAACGCGTTTATTGGACAAAAACTGAAAGCATTTACTAACTCTGGGGAAATTACTTTCCACATTGAATATATTTATCCACGCGCCTCAAAGCTTTAAAATTAGGATTCCGCTCCTTAATGCAACACAACTTACCGCTTAATGTCCGGCGTACTTATGGAAGCACCCTCAAGTATAACTCTTAATCTCATCAATTTTTACTTTCTCCCCTACATATAGTAAGTAGTGGAAGTATTGCATTCCACCCAAAAATTCGATATCGAGATTTCACCGGAAATATGTTTTGAAGTGCACTGAATGCATATAAATCAATTTTGGAAACATGTCCGTGTGTGTGCCTGTGTTGAACAGCATAACTCAGAAACGAACTGTCCGATAAACACCAACTTGGTATTTAGGTTCAGCATCTTCCAAGAATGCGACACAAAGGTTTTCAAGAAACTCCCCCCACCCCAGATTGCCCCTTACATGGAACATTTTTCGAAAATTTTAATTTTCTCCAAAATGGCTCTAACGATTTTGATTAAAATATCATATATTTAAGATACTTTCATGACGAATAAAATATATATCTTGAATTTTCTGGCAATGTCTCCAAAAGTATTCTCGCTTGTGAACGACTTTTGCATAACTGGTAAACCATAAGAGATAGACAAACTTTTACTACACAAAAAATGTAGATTGCGTTAAAATACACAATTTATGTCATACATTTTTTTATTCAGTGAACCATTTTCGAGATATTCTTGTTACTCCCTTAAATTTTTCAATACTTACTTTTTCTCAAATGGGAATTCGTTATTCATTTTTTGTCCTGGTAATGCAAAGAGAATGGAACACCACATAGCAACCACCTCTTAAAATATTTGACTATCGCTTAAAGCCTACCAATTCCTCTTGCATATACAAGAAAATTAGCAATAAGATTAACATTTCGATATCTCGATTAACATGAAGCATATGGAGAATAAGCGTTTGTAAAAATAGTTTGTACAAGAGTAGAGAAAGTCATGTGAGTGTAACATCAGATTTTTTGTGGCTTTAGTTATAACTTTCAAAAGTGCCTTGATTACAACCAAGTCCCTTTTAGATACTGTCTCTATATTGCCACTAATATGTTTGAATGTTGCTTTTAAAACTACAAATTTAAAAATACATGTACTATATATATGGAAAAATGATAAAATGTGTAGCAATATTGAAAATATGTAATCACGTGCAGCAAAAACTTTACGTACAAGTGCAGAGCATCAAACATACTGTGATATCGAATTAATTTTTGCAAGTAAAAACAACCTAAATATGTATTCGCATACAAATCCGATGTCTAATGAGGAGTGGTATATAGTCATTATTAGTATACATTTATATCGATTGTCTGTAATTTCTTTAGAATTTTAAGAAAATAATCTGATGTGTTACACTCACATGACTTTCTCTACTCTTGTAAAAACTAGTTTTAGAAACACTTATTCTCCATCTACTTCATGTTAATCGAGATAAACATTTGCAGACTCTATCTTATTGCTAATTTTCTTGTAGATGTAAGGGGAAAATATATTTACAAGGGCAATATAGAAATACAGTAGCCTTTAAGCACATACATATCTCTCAATAGCTGATTGCTAGGTGCAGCACCATTCCCTTTGCCACAGATTATAACTCTTTGCATATCCAAGACAAAAAATGAACAACGAATTGCCATTTGAGTAAATAAGTATTGAAAAATTTAAGGGAATAACAAGCAATATCTCGAAAATGGTTCACTCAACAAAAAAATGTATATGACATAAATTGTGTATTTTAACGCGATCTACATTTTTTGTGCAGTAAAAGTTTGTCTATCTCTTATGGTTTACCAGTTATGCAAAAGTCTTTCACAATGAAGAATACTTTTGGAGACATTCCCAGAAAATTCAAGATATACATTTTATTTGTCATAAAAATATCTTAAGCATATGATATTTTAATCAATCAAAAACGTTAGAGCCATTTTTGAGACAATTAAAATTTTCGAAAAATCTTCCATGTAAAGGGTAATCTGGGGTGGGGGGATTTTCTTGAAAACCTTCGTGTCGCATCCTTGGAAGATACTGAACCTAAATACCAAGTTTGGTGTTTATCCGACTGTTCGTTTCTGAGTTATGCTGTTCACAGACACACACACACGGACATGTTTCCAAAAATGCTTTTTTTTGGATTCAGGGGGTCTCAAAACATGTATTTCCGGTGAAATCTCGGTATTGAATTTTTGGGTGGAATACAATACTTCCGCTACTTACTATACGTAGTAGAGAAAGTTAAAAAATTGCTTAAACCATAAACATAATAAGTTGTAATTTTTTATAATTTATCATATAATTTATAACTACTATTTTAATCTTGAACCTTAAACTGCATTTGTCCAAGTAATTTTCCATTAATCCAGCATTCGGTGTTATGTTCATCAACTGACAGACACACGGACAAATATATTTACATATACGCAAACAAGGATACTTTTCTAAAAAGTGTCCTTTTATGATTTAAAAGATCTCAAAAATTGAAATGTCGATATTAAATTTCTGGTATCTAAGCGGTAGAGAAACTTATAAACTTCAGTTTCTGCCATTCAAACAACAGAACGATATGATAGTCCAGATGAATCTTATAATATTAAGAATGTGAGATCTTATTATAGATTACTCCAAACAAAATTTCAACAGATATTACTGTGGATACCAGCACATGTGGGAGTGAATGGTAACGAGACTGCAGACTTTCTGGCCTAAAAGCGTGCAGTGTTATACGCAAAACCTATCAAATTTTGTGGACTAGATATGAAACTCAAAAATGTCGAAATTAACATAGAATAAAACTACCAATATAATATTCAAAAGAAAATTGCTAACAAATATTACTCCAGCATAAAAGAAATAGTACAAAAAATAAGAAATGTTCCTAGGAAACAAGCCGTTGCTCACTTCAGATTAGCTACTAGACATGACTGTCTGGCGGAACATCTACTGGTTTTATAAATGACGAAGCACGTAAGATTTGCAATGCTGACAAGATTTTAAATAGAATGCCCAGAATTGAGGAAAGCTGTACCAGGATGGAAAGATACACAATTTATATAGGCTAGCAAGGGAAAAATTTATGGATCAAAATCCTGCACATTGGATCAACAGTAAGTTATAAACTTTTAATATAGGTTAGTCATAAGCAAAATGACAATAGACAGATGTGTTGCATATCAGATTTACTTCGGAGGTTTTTACCAAAATATTTACCATAATACTTCATTTTGATGAATTAACTTTGGTCGACAATGTACTTAATCGATCAATACAACTCTGATATATACAAGCTATTGTACATGTCTCCCATGGTCCCAGACGTAGAGGGAAGTCCTATTTGTGTGGTTTCCATATGTATTGTTGCTAGTACGAATGTTATGTTAAGGAGATTGGTGGGACACTGTCAGATTAGAGGGCAGTTCAAGCTGGGACTTCGTATGTGATTAGCTTAACAGCATCTGTAATTGAGTACTAGGAACGATCTCGCAGCAGACAGACATTAATATTATCATCAGAACAGCCATTAACAAAGTTACGTGCGCTTTTATTCCACATTCTCTGCCCTTATTTCTGGAAAATGTCGAGCAGGAAAAATAATCCTATATAGGTGAGAAGGGTTACGTATATTTTAAGAATAATATTTGAGCTTCTACCTTATTACACTGGTTTTTTTATTATGTCAAACAGTTCTTGTTCAGATTTGGTTATAGTCAGCAGTTGCAATATTTGGTTTAAAGAAGTTGTTAACATCATTCATTATCTGAACAAAGCGATTGTTGAATATGCCTTCAATTTCTTTGGGTTAATTTCAATACTGTTGTGATTATTGAATAGTTGTCAAAGAGTAGCATTTCTACTTTCTCTACTACGTATAGTAAATAAGGGAAGTATTGTATTCCACCCAAAACTTTGATGTCCAGACATCACGGGAAATATATGCTTTCCGGCCCCTTAAAAACATAAAAAAGATAAACATTTTTAGATAAAGGTCCGCGCGCGTTTGTCTATGAACACAAGTCAAAAAAGAGTGTTCGATAAATACCAAAATTGGTATTTAGATTAAGTACCTTCCAAAGACACGATTTTTTTCAAGATAATCACCCACCCCAACTAACGCTTACATCTGAAGTGGGCAGAAGCCAGTTTTGCCCCAACAACACAACAGAATGTAACCCTCACAAGAAACACAGAAGTAGAATAGAGTAGAGTAGAGTGGTGCATTTATTGATCTTAAACACTTTACATGTTCAAACTCATACTTTGCACGGATTAAATAGACGGTATGGGATTGTTTAATACACTGGAGTTCATATTTTGCAGACTATATTCACCACGCTGAACTATAAAAGTTAACGACATTTACAAGAACTGAAAATAAAGTACAAAAACAGATAAACTAATACAAAAATCACACAAACGAAACAGAAGAAGAGAAGAACTTGTTCAAAGCACACACTATTGTTTACAAAACAGATACCTGAGCCTCCAACCCACCACCTCCCACTCTTGACCTTCTTGCTTACACTATGAACTAAGCTGCACAACCTGTTGTAAAAATATGCCAATTGCTTGTTCTTCCATTCCAACCGGCAAGGTCCAACAAGCTTGTAACCCTCTCCTTGAGCTAACAAAGGAACTTGGCAGATACTATCTCCTCAACTGTTCATTCTTAATACAATGCGCCAGAATATGAATCCAAATTTCCTCTCTACACCAGGGACAGATTCATATGCCTTCTTCGTTAATGAATTTGATCGCTCGCCATGATCCCAGTCTGAGCCCCGCTTACTGTTTCTATTTCTGGACAAAATATAGTGTTCTATACCCATTGTGTTTTCAGTTTCGACTGTAAGCTTAATGATACTTTCTCATTACATTGTGACAGCATCTGCTGTTCATATCTTTCATTCGCTTTTTTACTTTTCTCCACACCTTTGCTGTATTTCCGGTCCTTCAAACCAAACATTACCCATCCCTATTCTCTCCGGTCCTGTCACTGGACACGTCTTGTCCCTCCCTTTCTAAGCTGTTCCTTAGAGCATACTGTTCTCATAAGTGATTGGTCCCCTGTTATAATTCTAATCCAATATTCGATTGCCCGTACCTTACATTCAATTATATTCACCATACTCCACCGTATTCTCTAAAAATGCCGCAGTTTGCCGTATCTCTTCCCACCCCCCAGATCTCCGCCCCGTATGTCATTGTGGATCTAACAATTGCCTTGTATATTGTCTCTAGCAGTTTTACCGGTATATCTGGGACTCTGCTCCGAGTGCGCAGAGTTTCCGCAGCTCTCATTCTTGCCTCGAGTTTCGTAACCTCAATGTATTTAGTCCATATTCCGTTCATTGTAATAGTCAAACTAAGTATACAAAACTCTGCCCTGCGTAAGTCCAGGTCTCTGTTCGGCTGTACACCGAGCAGTTTTAAACGTAATTAATCGTTTTCGTTTTATTTACATTAACGGTAATAGCCATTCGTCACAATAATTCTGAAGTGTGTCTAGTCCCGTTTGCAATCCTTCCACAGCAGTAGAGTACATGTCATATCGTCCGCCCACAAAAGTACTGGGATCCGAATGCCACCGATCTCAGGCGCCTCCACATAGTCTCCTAACAATATGTCCACTACGTTATCCACAAAGAGATTAAAGAGAAGGGGTGATAAAATACAGGTTTTCCTAACAACTTTATGGCACTAGAAGCTCTCTGAAACGCTATTCACATTGCACTTTACGCAGAATTCCACTCTATGATGCATAGCCTACAATGCTATAATCGTCATCATCATCTTATAATCCTTTAACTTTTAATTTATACCACAATGCAATCTTCCCTGTTTTTTATTTATCTATTTTCCCCTTAGTGTAACCAAAATAAACACATTATCTACAGTACTATACCCCTCCATAAATTCCGCTTGAAATTTTGAAATTGTATTTAACCGCCCTACCGATGTATTCTACCATAGATTTTCCCCATAATCGGAACCAAAGTTACTTCCCTATAATTGTCTGGTGGCCAGTAGGTCCCTTTTCTTTATAAATCGAATAAATAACTCGGACCCTCCAGTGTCTGGATAGATTCCTCTATTCAAAACATTGTTCAATATCTGGATCATTGTCCGAAACTCAGCAGCACTGCATGCTGCTTTAAGAATTTCTGGCGGAAATCCATCATATTCCACAGCCTTTCCGTTTTTGAGACTGTTAACTGTACATATGACCTCCTCTGCCGAAATCTCCGCAACCCGTAATTGTCTCTAGGTGTAAAAACCCCCTACTTTAGTCTCGGTGTAACTCCCCATCAGTTTGACTCCTTCCCAAATATCCCTTTAAAGTAGCTCGCCAAGATGCCTGGTGAAATTTCATTTTGAGAGGTTTTCTTTGACCTTAAATTTTTAACTGCTTTCCGTATTTCGGTAACAATCCCTGTATTCACAACATTCCAAATTTCGGTCATTTCAGCTTGCCAATCCGCCTTATTTTGTTTAATTATCTCTCTGTATTTCTTGCGTTTTTCAATGAAGTCCCTACGTTCTTCCTCTCTTCTCTCATTTATAAATACTTCAAGTGCATTTTCCAATTTCTTTTGACCTCCTTACACCGGCGGTCATACCAACCACGTGATGTTCCTCCTGGTTTGCTGTTCGTCACTTTCATCACGGAATCGGCCTTTACTGAAATACATATCAAATTATTTACTGTCGGCATAGTAGTTCCTGTTAAGCCCTGTTGGATGCTTATTTGAAACGTTTCTGCATATTCCGGTTTCCACCTGTATCGGTCTAACAGTCTGACCCCTTCCTTAATACATCGCTGTTCCTCACCATCCCCCTTGCCCATTTGCTCAGGATTCAATTCAAGCATAATAGGCAGTAATGCAACGCAGTACTATTCCCCACCTGACCACCTTTAATTTTTCTAATCAAATTCTGACTAGCTAACTTATAGTCAATGACACTGCCACCATTCGCGTTTATAAATGTTAGTCCTTCTCTATATCCTGGTCGTACTTTCCATTTAATATTTCTAGGCTTAAAGCGTCACAGAAGGCAAGCAGTTCTCTCCCGCTAGCATTTACTACATGCTTCTTTACTTCTTCGTTGGGCTCCTCGAATATGTTTTAACCTCTCCCTTCCCCTTCCAATAAAAAGTTTTTAGCCCGTGTCCTCACCTTAAAGTCCCCATGGTTAGCGTATCCGATTCTGAAAATGTTTCTTATAAATCTCATATCTCCTCTGCCAAATCGCCAAAGAAATTATTATTTGTATATTTGGAAGTTGCTTGCTGATTACTACAATAATTATGTTCCTTCTCCCGGCTCCAGTTTTATGCCAATGATTCCCTCCATATCAAATTTTAATTTTGACACGCAATAAAGCGGCTCAGATCTGAATGCTATGGAAAATCTACCTGGCCACCTCCTCCTTTTGCCCCATGTCTGCCTTTCCCTGCTAAAGTCCTGAATGTGTTGTAATTTCATATTTTGCCCCTTATTCAGCCACGTTTCTGTTAAACATACAATGTATAAGTCGTGCACAATCTCCATTAAGCGATCACAATACATTCCTTTAGACCAACCTTAATGTTCCACACCGTCAGCCCGAGAGGAGGGTTCGAGTCCTATTGTCTGTCTCCCTCGGCGAGGTG
This sequence comes from Deroplatys truncata, assembly GCA_030765065.1. Taxonomy (NCBI): domain Eukaryota; kingdom Metazoa; phylum Arthropoda; class Insecta; order Mantodea; family Mantidae; genus Deroplatys; species Deroplatys truncata. The sequence continues at coordinate 157,626,268 of CM060978.1, forward strand.
CACTTCTTTCTTACGTTCAATAACATTTGACGAACCCCTCGCCTCCATTGATTCTACTAAAGATCGGGTCCTTCGCGGGGGTGTTTCCTCCCTGGATTTTTTTCTGGCTGCTTCCTTTTTTGTAGACGATGCTACTTGCTCTTTCTTCCTTCTCTCCCGAGTTGAGCCGGAAAACCCTGGCTCAACTCCAAATCTCTTGCTTGCGATTCGTGTTCCTGTTGCCTTGGAGTTGTTTGCTGCCGATGCTGCGGGGCTTCGGGTTCATCCCAGTGATAAACTTGTCGAAGTGCAGACCCGCATGACAACCCTGTCTTCTGGCCTCAAACATATGCCTTTTGAGGAACTCCCTCTCCTCGTGCACCGTCGGCTGCAGTCCTTCACAATCCTGAATCCTATATACCTTGGATGCCTGCATCGCGAAAGATTTGTCTTAAGCTTACAATGTGCCAAACGACACACTATGGGTCTCTTTCCATTGCCCCATCCTCCTATCCGATGGGTTCTCACTATGTGGTAGGCTCTCGGTTCCACACCAATTTGAGCCAAAATGTTCCTGATTTTATCCTCAGTCACCTTTCAGTTCACTCCTTCCTCTTCTTTTACATCATATACCACTATATTGTCCCTCCTATATTGATTCCGCAGTTTGTTTTCCAGGAGATCAATTCTTTCCACCATTAGCCCCCACACTGTCCTCTAGAATATTTACGTGCTTACTTACGTTATACTTACGGAAGCTTTCGCACATTTTCTTCCGAAACTGCTCGATCACATCCCGCACACTCTCCATTGTATTGCCCGACACAAAGCAACTCACAAAAACGCATCTATACTCCTCCGTGGTCAAGCAGAAACTTCCTTAACACGGAAGTAAGGCATTGCTGCGAGAGAAGGGGGGGCAGTTACTGTTGTAAACCTCCTTCAGTGATGGTTGATAGCAGTTATTATAGTGTGCTTAAAACGTCTGTCTACATTGTTTTAAAGAATTTCCACTCTCCCTGTAATGGTTCTCGATATGAATTAATATTATTAAAATTGGGAAGTAGTTTCAGAAATTCACACTCTTGCAATAGTTTTGCACGCTTCAATTCCTAAAACAAATAAAATAAGAATAGTAATAATAAACGGAATAATAATAATAATAATAATAATAGTAACTCCCCGTGCAACACAGATTTTTTTTAATTTCAGCATATGAAAAATAGCATCTAACGTAGTGTCTTTTGTGTTGCCTCAAAATATGCTATGTAATATTTTTGAGCAAATTAGACATTTCACATTCTCTCCTTCTAAACAGCAAAAAAAAAACTTCATTCTCGCACGAAATTTCCGGTTTCCGGAAAACGATGGATTAGTAGACAATGCGGTCACGAACTCCACCACTGAAGTGTTTACTTCCGACTATCCTCTCGCCTCTAACTAGCAACAATGATTCAGGCTGCATGCGCTTTCAGTCGCATTACGTTGTGACTACATTCTGAGTCGCGACACAAGCGTTGGCCACCTCTGATTTACATGGAATATTTTTCGTAAATTTTTATTTTTTACAAAGTGTTTAACGATTTTGAATAAAATATCATATACTGAAGATATTTACATGACAAATAAAATGTACAGGGTGATCCGTTTGGGATGTTGGAAAAGCAAAACGTTATGCATAAGAGGTTAATGCACACATGTTTGAGCAATTTGATGTAATATAAGCGAAAAGGATGCAAGTTAGCAATGAGTGATGTCTCAGGATTCAACCGCGTGGCAGGGCGTACTGTTATACATAGGAGACAAAACGGCGGTCATGCCAAAACAAGGCGCTCAGTATATCATATGATATGCGAAATTTTTAAGAGTAGCACGGACCCAACAAGCTTTCAGACTTCAGTACAACTGTCAGTATGCCCAATCACATTGAGGCATTGTTAATTGGCACATTTTCTTGGTGATTGGTCTCAAATTGCCTCGCATTGTGTAATAGAAACAGGGAGGAAGAAGCAGGAAGCAGAGGATCAGTGGTTAAATTGATGGATGTTCATGGACAAAGCCCCATTTCATGTGAGTGACCGAGCGTAACTGCATTATTTGTAGAACTGAGAACCCTCACATCTCATACGGCACGTTTACGGCATACGACATACTGAGTCGCTGTTGTGGTGTGACCACCATTTTGTCCCCTATGCACGATAGTGCTGCCATGCCGCAAGGATGAAGTCTCAAACATCAGTCATTGTTAACTACCATCCTTTTGGCTGGCTTGTACTACAGCAAGTTTCTCAGAGATGTATGCATTGACCTTTTATATATAACGTTTTACTTTTGTGGCATCTCAAACGGACCACTCTGTATATCTTGAATTTTCTAGAATAGCCTTTGAAGTACTCTTCAGTCAGTAGAAATTTTGTACAGTCTTTTTTAACTGGTGAACGTTAAGCAATAGGCGAAAAAATACTACACAAAAATGTAGATCTCTTTAAAACATTATTTCAAATACGTTTTTGTGGCATAAGCCATTTCTGAGTTATGTTATTAATGATTTGAATTGTTCATTTCTTGGTCATTCTTCAAAGTCCTTTCAACATTCAGTTGTTCCTCGTGATTGCATCGAAACAGTATGGAATTTTAAGGCCAGCATCGAGCATCCAGTTGTTAAACTTTTGACTATCGCTGTCAAATGGCTCCTTGTCTCCTAACGATATGTGTAATGTAGCTATTTCTGCAAAAGTTTATTTGGATAAAAATGTAGTAGGTAGAAAAATAAGCCTTAGTAAGAATAGATTGCATACCCACTAATAAACGATAGAGATTATAAAAAGCCTTGTGAATGTATCACATCAGATTTTGTTGTTGCTTTTCAAGCGTATTGTTCTCGATGTTTTGTTTATTTCAGAGCTGTTGATGATTCTAGTGTGATCTAACATTTTTAAGTTGAATATCTTGTAGTTATTATTATTATTAATTATTATTATTATTATTATTATTATTATTATTATTATTATTATTATTAAAATTATTATTCCAATCTTTGTCACAAATTATGCAAATATTGTATTTTAGTTTCTTTACAAAAGTGACATTTTTGGAACAATGCGGTACCAGAACTATTAACTTGTTTGATTAATAATTTTGTAAAGACATAATAGGAAGATAGATATATAATTGCAATAAATAACTTCCATAAATTGAACCAATGCATAATGAAAGAAGAAAGGGTTACAACTTTTTAAGTGGTTAAGGAAGTCAGTACCAGGCAGTTACGCCTTAAGGAGAAGCCAATAGTTAGAAGGTAAAATAGCTGAGGCAGTTAGGTTCAGGTGAACTCAAGTCCACAGGAAACCCATTAGCGCAAGGTTCAGGTTACTAAAGCTCAGTACGTTAAGAATAAAGGATGTGTGAAAGTCAACGTAATCTAGTTCTAAAAATGTAGAAAGGAAAATAATTCTTAGAATTTAGCAAGTCAAAGAATAAAGGTTGCGTTTCAGATGCGTAAGATTTGGCAAAGTATAACATAAGAACTTTGATGAGGTATTGTAAAGTAGGCGGGACTAAGTTAATAAAAGAGCGAGTATTGCTAAAATTGGTGCCTTTCACCTTTGGAGTACAGTCTTAAGAGCTTACAGGCTTTTATGGTGATCGACAGTCCATGTTGTATAAAGATAGTGCTGGATTATCACTTACTTAGCGGTAGCCGAAGAGGTAATTCCCGGTAAGCATTTTAGCGACTCTCGGTAACTTACCTTGTAGTTTTTATTACGGAAGACAGTTATTTTAAACCATAAATTTGATACGTCGAAGTAACAGATATAATTCAGTTGTTATACTTCCTAGTGCCACGATTCAGAATCAGTTTAATTCTTTATCTTCAAACGGTCGGCAACTCGCTTCAATAGCTTTAGTATTTGATCTCATTTACCATTAAATCACCAGTCAGTTTAACTGGTGTTGTCTATCCTCACCCCACCAATACAGCAGCCGGGAGCAGATATTGGAGACGTCAAAGGTGACGCAGGTGGGTACTTCGTTAAACTTGGCGCACAGCGTGCTGGTAAATGTTGGAATTTTCTCCACCTCGGTTGTTTTTATTACTATTACTTTATATTTATTATTATTATTCGCTGATTAGAACTACGTATATACCCAGATGTAGCGAAACACCTTTGTTAAAGACTATTTTGGGATCTCAATGAAAGAAAAAGGAAAACCTAACTCGCAGACATTTTTCACTAACTGGCAGATAATCAAGTACAGTTTAAGTATTCACTCAGATGCTTTTTATGCTGCTGTTAGTGATAGTAAAGAATAGATAAGTGGTTTCTCTAGAACTTACCCATGACTTTGCCTACTTCTATTTCCGACTACTTCAGTTTTCTCGCAAGACTCTGGAAATTACTTTAGCTCATTGATTCTGAATCTGACACAGTTTGCGTAGGAGTACAATCCAATCCAATCCAATCCGGTGTTGGCAGGCCGAGGACGGCACGATGTAGTGTATGAAACTGTACCTATACTTTTTAGGGCTTCACCATTTAGAGGCAGGATGAGTGGTTTTAGGATGACGACTGTAAATAAGGTCGTTGGAGTGAAGGGTGGAAGGAAGATTTGCTCCTTGACAGCTGCAGCTTAGGTGCAACGGCACCGTTGTAGTATGGTATTATAATGTATGTATATATATATATATATATATATATATTTTAGGGGATATTTTTGAAATTCTGATTTATCCAAGTATCTCTTGGAGGGTTGTAAAGAGCTTTAGCTAACGGTGGAGTTGCTCCTGGTGTGCCCCATGCCATGCGGGGAACCCTGTGACGCTTCTAGCGACGTTGAGTGGGGTTATAATCCGCAATACCGAACGAGGGCACTCCGATGGTGTATCAATGAGTGGTAAAATTTTTTGGCCCGGCGCATAATTTCATCCTTCACGTATGGAAGAGATAAGGCTTCGTGAAGTAATCTTACGGGGAAGGAACGGAATACAAAATAAATGGCCCGGAGTCCCTTATTTTGTAGCCATGCAGTCATACAGACTGGAGTCTGCGGTCATGCCCCAGATCTCACTGGCGTACAGAAGGATTCGGATTATAAGAGGAAAAGGTGTGCTTTAAAGAAATGGGCATCCCGGACCTTAGCATGGGGAATAAAGCTGCAGTGGCCTCATTGGCCCGATACGACAGTCCCGTTATGATCCTTGAAAGTTGGCACTTATCCAGTTAATACCAAGTAGGAAATGGTATTCGTCCACTCAATGCCGCCGCGTCACATTGTTGCAAATGGAATGACTTCTGCAAAGAATAACATCGGCTGCCTGGAAGCTTCTAAAGGAAGTCGTCGGTCCCAAAGGTTCCATTTCATTTTTCGATTATTGGGCAACTATGCTAAGAAGCTAAGAGAATCGTGATTTTAGTGAGTTGCACGTTAAGCTGCAGCATGTCCGGCTTTTGGAAATCAACAAGTGCGAACCGAAATAAACAAATGTATTAGTCCCAGCGATTGTAGCGTACATTAAGCAGCTCTTTAGAGAGCTTCGTGCCCCAAGACGTGGAAACAAGGGACGACTACCCTGCTAGAGAGCTACGAAAGCTAGAATAACCGATACAACAAACTTCACCAGATGGGTCACAACAATTTAATTACACCTCATGCGTCTTTGAAACTACATTCATGTAGAATATTTTAAATATAAAACTAACCAGTAATTTAATTCTTAGGATATTCACGTTCGTAAAAGTCTGGACCAATACATTTCGAATAATCTAAATTTAATGACACACTAGAATGCATTATAAACTCCTGGTACGTATTTTGCACATGGAAAGTGCCAGTCGATTGCCCAACTCTATCCTATTGTCCCTCCCGCTTACTGAATTGCTTCTCGAGAGCTTTCGACATCCGACAGGCAACAGAACATGCAACGTTAGCCGTTGAATTTTATTGCTTGTTCTGTGTATCGCGGTAAATGCAGTATTCGTTAAGCACCATTGTATTTAAACCAAATCAGTCAAGAACAGCGAACCCGCTAGCTTTGGTCCGTTTTTAGTCCAGATTTACGATGCGAAGCAACGAACTCAATTTTGCAATTCTTTTGTTTATTGAAGAGCTGTGATTTCATTCCTTTAGGGCTTAAATTTATTTTTGCAATGTATACCTAGACCTTTGGATACGAATCTATTGAATTTCCAGTTCTGCATTAACTTAAAGCGCCTTTGAAAAAGCATATCCGGTTTAGAAAGAAAAAAGCACAGCATGTGCCATATGTACGATTTAAAAATAAAAATTGGATAATTAAAAGTCCTCACCCAGACACTGCGCATGTTCAGAGAGTCTCCCCTAAAGGTGATGCCGCTCATTTCGTTGTCGAAAACTTGCTCTTATAATTCTATCCCAAGTATTTCAGTAAACGTTTTGTGTAACAAATGTGTACCTATCGTATTATATGAACCGGAATGTAGCCATGAACAAAGATTGTGCTACTGCATTATGATAGTAACTTTTTGTTATGTAGCGCTTGTTAGTAATTGACAAATCTGTGGTCCTAATGGTGTGTTGCTTAGCATACCTGTTTATCACGTGGGAAAAATGTGCTAGGTTGACGCCGCCGGGCACATTATTATATTAGAATATATTCCCAACTGTCTACAACTTAGTTGGCCATACGTGCTGTTTATAACTATGTTAAATAACATAATTAGATACCTTTCTTTTAACGTCACATGATGTGCTTCTGGTGATATCAAGAGTGCCTGGGCACCCCTTATCGATGTTTCTGAAACTACAGCAATGTAAAAGCTACCACTTAAAGTGAATAATGTGTTGTGTATTTTCATAGGTTGGAGAAAGTGCATCGTTGCATCACCAGTCTCAACATATTGCTTAAAAAAGTAGTAATTTGCATAGCCATGCAACATTGTTGCTGTTTCCGAGGTCGCGGGCTCAAACCTGGCGCAGTACGAATTTTTTTGTGCGTAAAAATCCTTAGCATAGTTTCCTTCGGAAGGAAAGTAAATCCGGTGGTCCAGTGTCGTAGATTTGCGGCATATAAAAGAAACTCAAGCTTGATAATGGGATCTCTGAACAAAATTTCCGGTATTTCACACCCAATATGGAATGGGACGCTAAGAACCATAGCAGTTAAAAAGCTTCCATAAATAAAACTCAGTTTAATGTTTTTAACCATTGTTGCTGCGTTGTTCATTTTACATGCAAAAGTATATTTGTTTAAAAGCGTTCCATTATACGAAAAATGCCGTTAAGTTTATTTCAGAGGTAAGTAATCAAATAATAGATCTTGTGGTTCAATATTTCTAGGAGCTATAATTGGGTTTGAATAAAAATATAAATACATAAAATCTTCGAAACCTAATTACACGTTTAAGTGAATATTTGTACCCATACTTCAATTATCGCTGCAAAAAGTGTGTGGGTGTAATACATTAGAAAATCTCTCTTTGTGCTTATGCCCCATTCTGCTCGTGATATTACAGGTCCAGGGAGTCTATGTAACAGTTGGAAGATTCAATGTGTTAACTATATAGTTATATATGGTAATTTAAGGCATAGCGGGAGATACTTCAGCAATTTACGATCATTTTGAAAATATTATGGAGATACGATAACACAGTACATTCCGCTTTCAGAAATTCCAACATAAGGGCTTAAACTGTTCGATCCCCTGATGAATGTAGCAGCTTCTTCTGAAAAGTATAGATTCTGCGAGTAAGCAAGCCTTCTTTCTTTCTATTCTTTGATAAGTTTTTACTTTTAGCTCTTTCCTTTTCCCTCTTTTCCACGTCGAACTCGAGCCCAGTGTTTTATGCTAAAGGTTGTCATTAAAACTTCATGCTGGCTTAAATTCCTTCTTTTAACAAGAACTTTTTTTTTATTTTTTTGCTGTTACCGAACTCTAAGCCCCACCACAAACCACCAGTCTGGAGGATCATGTCTCCCAATTTAAGTCCTGGGAGGCAGACTGGCCCAATTATACCTGCAGACACTGCGTAATGACTTCAGTATCAGGTGGCTGCTACTCCTGATATTTGCGAATTAGCTTCGGAGGGAAACTTGCAAGAAAAAGGAGACGAAGTAATCAGCAGGAAAATACAAAAATAAAAATAAAAAGCTGTAGTAAACGCTGTTGTATATAAAAAATGCTTTGAAGATATTTAAGTTTATTCCGATCAAATTCATTCGAATGGGGCCTTATTTTAGGGTTTGCTCCACTATATAATTGCTTGCACTCTTGGTCTTTGTTCCGATGTGTGCGACTTTTTTGTTATGCTAGTTTTTGTCTTTCTCTTATATTTCAGAAATTAGAAAAGAAATACCCTTTTAAGATTCACAAGATTTTCTCTACTCACTGGTAGTTCACAAATACACGTTATAAATTATACTAATCAAATGTGATTAATCTCTTCACCTTGCATACATTTTGCGAGTGTTTTAATGTTATTTATTTAACATTAATTGCAGCCCCACGTTGTGGTAGCCAATTTGCGATGGTATTACTTATAGTGTTTGTGTATTTGCTTTTTACTTCACGCGTTGAAGCCATCTTGTGACGTGATTCATTTGTTAGGCTTGTTAGCTCCATCTGGTGTTAGCAATTTGCGGCAATATTAATGTTCGTTTGAAAGAATGCTACTGTTATTTTATTTAAATTTGGTTCTCTGTCCTCCGGCTAGCTATTATCTTTTTCTTGGGTCGAGCACTTCTCTTTATACAGGTTGTGTAAACGGAAAGGAATCTTTTATCCAAAGATAAAACTGATGAAAGAAATTTGTTTTAAACTTTTATTGTCGAACACGTTAACTATCACATTTACACATTGATCTTGACACTCGCCAAACTGAAACTGTTATAATAACTTCTTACTGATCACTTTTAATCCACGTACTTCAACCTTTTGTATAATTAACTTTACAACACTTTAGATTTTTCATAATTCTGCTACACGTAACTTGTGAATCTATAGCCGACGTGTAATATTTCTGCTGGACTGAAGGCGACGTGTATCATACAAAATATTTTCGACGAACTGACGGGGTCTTTACCTCTAACCTACCTTTTATACACTTTCACCCAGATATGCCTAAAGATTATAACTGAACTGCAATTGGCTAATAAAACGCGCCAACATTAGCGTCTATTTTAATATCCAAGAAAATTATGAATACATATGCTCTAGGGAAATGTTCCAGAAGATTCTAAACGCGCCAACATTACGTAACTTCCTCGTTTCCAATAATGATAAACAGCTCACCCCCTCGCTGCATTATTGCACGCTATTATTGTCAGTTTCAGTAAGGCAGTATAAACTTACTTCCCAACAATAATTACAATCAATAAACATCTCAAATCAATGTCACATAAAAATGCATATTCATATTAGAATCATTATTTACATTTAAGTAATTTCTGATACAAATTACTGCATAAATTTTCACCAAAGTGAACGTAACCTGAGAATATTTGCAACATAAAACCAACATTTCGTAAACGGCTAGTGCTAAGTATAGTTATTTAATCTAAAGTCAGTGTTTTAATGATCTGCGTGTTTTCATGTCTCTAATAATTGAGAAATGATTGTTAGCTCCAGGTATGGACGTCAATTTGAAGTAGAAATGTTTTGTTGTTGCTACATATGGAAAGTCAGTTTCAAAAAAGTTTGTATTGAAGGAGTTGTATCGTATTTCGACCGTTGGGGAGCCGAATTTAAAATTCGTTGCAACCGCACGTATAGTGAAAAGTTTCCGGTAGCCTTTGCCCCAAATGTATCTTCAGGTGGCCTTTGCCCCAAGTTAAAAAAAATATTAACTTTGTAATTAAACTGTTTCTTTAAATATTTAATATTTATGTTTGCCTTGACTGCGTCAGTATTATTTTAGAGACAAGAATATCTTGGCAGGGCGTGATGCGAAAAGAATGTAGGCTTACGCAGATTTTAAGTTTTAATTCACTCCTTTTTATTAATCCTTGACACAAATTAAATAGAACTTCACTGATATAGAGAGCTGTTAGATTATTTAATTTAATACTTGCACTTTTTAACAAGTATTAAATCTCTCGAGGACGCACAAGCATCCGGTTACAATCACTGTCTGCAGGCAAATGACTAGATTTCAACCGTCTAAACTTGTAAATTTCTGTATTTCAAGTCTCTCATTCGCTATTTTTACTCCAGTAGAATACCTACATTTAACTAAAGCTTTTTCTGGTTATTGATTGACTATTTTTACTTTCTCTACTACGTATAGTAAGTAGGGGAAGTATTGCATTCCAACCAAAAATTCGATACCGAGATTTCACCGGAAATACATGTTTTGAGACCCCCTGAATAAAACAAAAGCATTTTAGACACATTTACGTGTGTGTATGTCTGTGTGTCTATGAACAGCATAACAAATAAGGAACAGTCAGATAAACACCAAACTTGGTATTTAGGTTCAGTATCTTCCAGAGATGCGACACGAAGGTTTTCAAGAAAATCCCCTCACCCCAGATTACCCTTTACATGGAACATTTTTCGAAAATTTTAATTTTCTCAAAAATGGCTAACGATTTTGATTAAAATATCATATGTTTAAGACATTTTCATGACAAATGAAATGTATATCCCGAATTTTCTCGGAATGTCTCCAAAAGTATTCTTCATTATGAACGACTTTTGCATAACTGGTAAACCATAAGAGATAGACAAACTTTTACTACAAAAAAGTTAAAATACACAATTTATGTCATATACATTTTTTTTGAGTGAACAACTTTCGAGATATTGCTTGTTATTCACTTAAATTTTCCAATGCTTATAGTTTTTCTCAAATTCGATATTCATTTTTTCTATGCCCTGGACATGCAAAGTCGTCCTCCGTGGACTAGTGGTACCGTGCTAGCCTCTAGTTCCCAAGGTCGCGGGTTCAAACCCGGCGGAGGGCGATGGATTTTTTCGGGCGTAAAAATCGTTAGCACGGCTTCCTTCGGAAGGGAAGTAAAGCCGGTGGTCCCGTGTCGTAGATTTACGGCACGTAAAAGAACCTCAAGCCTGATAAAGAGGCCTCTGAGCAAAATTACCGGTGTTTCACGCCCAATACAGAATGGGACGCTAAGAACCATAGTAGTTAAAGAGCGTCCATAAATAAGACTCAATTTTTTTTTTCTGGACATGCAAAGAGAATGGAATGCGCCACATAGCAACCAGCGCTTAAAAGATTTTACTAACGCATAAATACTACCATATTCCCCTTGCATCTACAAGAAAATTAGCAATATGATGAACATCTCGATATCTCGATTAACATGAAGCATATGGAGAATAAGCGTTTGTAAAAATAGTTTGTACAAGAGTGGAGAAAGTCATGTGAGTGTAACACAAGATTTTTTATAAACTGTCACTTAAATTACATTAATGCTTCCAAGAATCACAATTAACATTGAAACTCAAACTCATTATTGCCTCAAGGTTACCTCATTGTCAGCAACGTTTAACTTATTATTCTCAAGATCCTACATTACTAAATTACGTAATGTATTCACATAACATTATTACACATGGATACAATAATATAAGCATATGCAATGACAGTTACATACATTTGACAAATTATTACATACACATATTGCTTCAAGGCGAGCTGTTATTGAATTTACATATTATATAATTTGACTGAAATTATTTAAGTGTTAAAAATACTGCCTCATAATTTACTTATAATAAACAAAATTACAGGATGAAGAGGGCTTCTCCGAACTGCAGAAAATTTAATGTAGGTATGTTTTATTTTTTATGATTATATCTCGATATATGCATCTATTTTCAAATTGGTACTTAACTTTTTAATGTTTTACCTATGATTTCTCTCTCTCTCTCTCTCTTTCTCTCTCACATATACGCATTTAAACTTACAAACTAACACACGCACAAACACAGCTTTTATCATCACATCATCTTCTTCGTCAAAGTTTCAATCTCTCCAAGATTAATGAGCATATATTGGCATAGTATGTTACATAATTTCATTTTCTTATGTTTGAAGACAACGACGTGCATGTCTTAGAAACAAAAACATAACAAATATTTAATTTTGGTGTTATATGTATCGAGAAATTTTAAAGTTATGTACATACACATGTTGCCTAAAATGCTTCGTTAAGAGAGCGACTTCAAAAGGAAAGAAAATTCGGATAAACAAAGATTGTGATTTCACACATTTATTTAGATGGCATTAATAACACAGCTCATGTTAATACCTGTACCCTTTTATATGTATATTGTACCAAGAAACTAGTGCACAGCATTTGTTTAGTATGTAATTCACATGAGATACGAAAGATTGTTAGCAAGCGGAAGGAGACATTCCTAAATTCAGTTTAAGAAATCTTGAACAGAGAAGCAGTAACAGAAATATATGGCGGGACGGTGATTAATAAAATCTTAAGCAATATAAGCATAGAGGTACACTGGGGCAGCAGAAGAAATGCCGATACGATATGTTATCGTTTTCCGGGGACGTAAGCAAACATGACGAGATATAAAGCTTGTTTAAGGTCAATTCTTATAAATATGTAAATGCGACGTCTATGACATGTTCACTTAATTATTATTTAATATGAATTGCTTTCAAATTATTCATAAAGTTTTGTTCTACAGCAATAATAAGAATACTATACGAAAATAATGAAATTCAGCTTATATGGCACTCTATAGCCTTCTTTATTGTCCTTGGATAATATTGTTACAATCGATATACCCAACCTGTTAGCTTTTATATTTTAATAGCAAAAATGCCATGGTTTATTTAAAAAATTCACCTCTGTTTGAATCTAAGGTTGCTGCTGCTTCTTCCGCAGGTGAGCTTTTTTTCGCATGCCCTATTTTAGGTCTGCTTTTCTTTATCTTGGAAACGTCTAAACCAATGCTTTACAACCTTTACATCTCTCGGCATTATATTCCGAAATGCCTCCTTCCTACATACTAAAGAAACGTCCATGTGTCTCTTTTGATTTATAAGGTGTTTTCCAAATGTATAGTTAATTTCTATGGAATTCAAGACATTTACGAACAAGCTGTATTTAATGTTAACAGAATAATAAAAGGGTTTATATGCAAGGCCTTCTGTATATTACATGTCATTTGTTTCCTCAGTTCTGAGTGAAGTCCTCGTAATGCAATAATATTTCAAATGGATAGCGACTTCGACTAGGCATTTCTTCTACATGGAGTATACTTCCTTATCTAATAAAGCAGGAGTTAAATGAGAAAAATAATTTGATGACTATGGATATGATTCAGCACGTTAAGCAAGAAGTTTATTTTGTTAAAGCATGAAAATGTCCATTCGTTAATAGTAGATGATAGAAGTATTAAAAGTAACACAAGTAGCAAAATAAAACCATTTTCATCACGCGTGTCATACACTATTTTAGACAGCGCTAGAATTTGTAAAACATCAGTAAAATAACACTATTTTGATTCCTGAAACTAAGATGAATCACGTTTAGAACGAGATCAACTCACAAGTCTAGTGAGATTCTTGAAACTAGAGAAATGACGTTAAAAACGAGATGAACTCTCGTGTGCAGTGTGAATCATCATTTTTTTGATTCACTAGCAGTCATTTTCAGTGAAATTATTTTCATGTTTTGCCTTACACCAGCAACACAATGCAATGGAGCAATTAAATGCTATATCATATTGATTTCTGTATTTTTTGGGTAAGTAGTTCTAGTGATATTTTTTCTGCTGCATCTGTAATTTCACCTGCTCTGCCATTTCAGTTGCTTCTTAGTTCATAATTGCCGACTTTTAAACTTTATGTAGGTTATACTAGATAAAAGAATATCTTTCTAGATCAAATAAAGCCCAAGGCTGCCAAAATAGGATACAAGTTAACTGTATAACAAATTGGGATAATTTGAAGTATGTGTATTTGAATTCCTAATAGATAAGGCAACCCCCATGAGAAATTAATCATGTAAAATAAAAAGCAAAACCTAAACAAGCCAAGTCGTATTATTAAACACGTGCAAATATGTAATTACTTGAAACCACCACAGTTGGTCACAATGGAGTGGTATAACAATTTTATTGCACTAGTGCAATAAGTAAGCTTTTAGTTCATGTGTAATGTGTTAAAAGTTCTGATTTTAGGCGATGCTGTCTAAAATTATAATGAAACACGTATAATCCATAAATAGAATCTCAATTCACAGCACCTGAAATAAAATCAACACGACGTAATACATTATAGAGGCGTTATAGTTCTCAAATAACTGATTTTACAGCAACAACATTCTTGTTATCACCTAGAGTGACCACCAAAATGTTTATAGCACAACATTTAAAACAACGAATCTTACTTCAGGAAAAACAACATATTTCCTCAAAAACTCGTCGTTGGTATGTGCACAGTAATTCGCTAATGACGTCATTGAAAAAGAGCGGTGTTTAGAAGCGCAGATTGGCAGTAATTGGCTCCAAGACAAACTGAAGACAAACGCAGATAGTTCTTATGTTTCCCCGCACTCCTGGTAGCTAACCCTCGATGCACCTTGAATTAGCCAGTTTAGCAGGGAAGTTATGCTGAAGGATTTTTCGTACTTTCGCACACATTTCTAGAACAGAATAATTGCTTCAAGACAGTCGGGAAAAACAATAATATATAAAAGTGTATAATTTTTTGGCATAACAAACAGAGTTGCATTTTGAAATGTTTATATGGAGGCTTTATATTACTAAGAAATTATTAGTGCTCAAAATGACACAAATAATGTTCGGAGTATAACTATCACGCTTTTTAATGATTTCACTATTGCTTCAGCTTCAATGTACCTTGTGTAATGAAAAATAAGCTTTATAAAAGTATTATATAATTATAAGAGAAAAAAATAGAGAATAACGGTTAAAAAAAGCCATACAAATTTAACACGTCAGTTTTTTCAAAAATCCCTTTGTTCTTTGTTTTGTTACTCTTGAGTTTGCCTAAGTATTAAAACGTATTACGTGTACAGCGATAAATGTAACAATATGCCATTAAAATAAAGGGATGATCTATTAATTTAATTTTTTAGAAATAAAATAACCATTACTGAGGAAGTTTAAAATAATTCATTGGCACGTCTACAATGAAAAAAACACATGATATCTTATGTCGATTTTTATACGAATGCAAACGGCCCTGCCTATTAATACTCTGCGTAACATGGCATTGGGTACTAAAACAGTACATGAAGTATTTGTTACACTACTCTAAAAGAAAAGACAAATATGGCTTGAAACACTTCGGCGGCAAGAAGAATTAAATTACGTCGAATTGAAGAATCTAGCACCATAAACATTTTCAAGGTTGTATTTGGTATAAGGGATAGTGGATTAAATGTCTTATGAAACTGAATTTATTGTAACAATGATGCAATCTAAACAAACATCCATGCTGGCGAAGCCACAGATAAAAGCTAGTCGTTTTGTGATTAAATAACATTTTGAACTTAATGGATATTACTACACTTCTTCTCTTTCACTAAGAAGTTTATAAATCTTCTTCTTTACTGCATGGATTAGATATCTGTTCAATTCCATCCTTATCATCTATGCCTATTTAATCATTTCCAAAGCTTTTTAGTGCTTCCCATATTTCTCCTTCCCTATGGCTGATACATCCCTATCATACCTGGTATTCTTTGCCTGCCCATGTGATTAAATTATTAGTCCACGTTTGTATGTATTCTTCCAGCATACTATACATTCCTAGATCTTCTCTGATATCTTAATTTTGTATCTTGACTAATGTTATGTTACCTTTAACTCTTTGGTAAAAACCAATTTTTGCCGATTGTATTTTATTTTCGTATTTTATTGGATTATCCATGAATCACTTTCAAACAGTGTAGGTACAGTCATTGTCTTATGATACTTGTCATGCTATTGTTTGTCTGTTTAAATGTTCTGAGTTCATAAAAAAGATCCCGTGTTTACCCAGTACCACACGTTCATGGTCTTGACGATTTTCAGTTTTACCCTGGTACGACTGAGTCGTGGCCAAGATGGGCATCTAAGCCGCAACTACGTCAGTCCTACTGAAATGAGGATGATAAAACCCGTATGGGAAAGCTATGACATCTTAAAAGCGGCCTAAGTTACCCAGGTTATGACCATGGGGCTCATTCTAATCAAAAATGAATTTCCAAAACGGATCCAAGAATATAACCTGGGAATTTGTGAAAGATGCGCTAACCACCAGAACAAATACACCGCATTCATTCTTTTAAAACTTACATCTCAAACTTCAGTAGGGATTCTTTTAGATAGTTCTACTTCAGGGAATTGTGACACTGTCGACACGATGCACCAGGTTCCCCTGCCTCGAGAGGTTAGTACCTGGGCCATTGCCCAAGGTTATGGGTAAAAGTTCGGTGAAGACAAAGGTCTCCGAGGCACCAACTGAAGAGCAGTATGAATGGCGGGAGTGCAACCCTCATTTATGGGGTTAATACACAAGATAAGCAGGGTTTTAAGCTCAATAATATAAGCCCCACAATAAGCCTAATCTTCCACAGCACTCGTAGCACAGTCATTACCATTACTGACAAGAGTTTCCTCAAATTAATACGTCAAAAGCAACACAAATGGCATTCTATAAAGTGATGATAGTACCAATGCCAACATATGGAAGTGAAAATTGGAGACGGAAAGGAATAGTAACAGCAGAGCCGAGATTTCCCAGAGCAGTAGGAATATTTACCCTTTTAAACAAACAAAGAAATGAAGTTCGCAAACAATTACATATATGCAATTTAAAGAAAAAAATCAACGAAAATAAAAGTATCTTATATCAGCATTATATTAAGGATAAAAGAGGAACGAATACGAAACAATTTAATACCAAGTAGATACCACCAAGTAGGAAGACCAAGAACATGATAGAATTGTATACTCTATTTAATTGAGGATGGTACAGGTCGACTGGAAAAACGTCACCTGTACAAAACACCAACTAATAGTTTGGAAAAAGCCTTGTTTTAAACTTGCCTTAGTTAAATCATTCCGTAATAATTTGCTTTTGGAGATTTTGGAAACAAATTATGGTCACTAAAACAGTAACAGCACCTAACGATGTTTAGTCAAATTACAAACATTGATGTAGCTCCCTCAACTCCGAACGTCCAGGTACACAACAAGCCCTGAAGGCGCTCTCTGCCAATTAAAACTTCTGCGCAGAGACAAAATGTTTCGCTTCTGTTTTATTATGACGTGCAGATGATATAAAATTGCCGCCATTGTTAATACTGCGGTGAAATTTGCTGCGTACTGATTTACTGCCTCCAGAAATATTCCTACTTTTCTGCATAAAATGATAAGACAAAAACGAAGTCGCTTTAAATGAAGGATGCGGGCGGCTTTTGTTTAATAAAGAGGCATTTTGATTGTAACAGATTCGAAGACAAGTACTATTGAGGGCATAGAAAGGAAAACAATGAGCGCACAGAAGAAAACGCTAAGTTACGCAAATACGGGGACCGTAAAAAAGAATCAGTTGCGTGACATTCACACGACTTTCTTTACACATTATCGTTTATTTTTATGTGGCTTCGACAAAATACTCTCTGTAGAAGTTACTTTTCCTTTATATTCTACATTAATCCAAATAAACCTTTGCAGAAATAGTTTCATTACACATCTAGTTATAGGCACAAGGGGGATGCAAGAAACCAAATCGATAGCCAGTGTTTAAAACCGATGGTTGTGTATCGGAATAGAAATTCCATACCCTTTCCATGGCATCGCGAGAAATAACTGAACAGTTGCACGGCTGATGCCAAAAAACTATTTTTATTAATTAGTTTTTAAGAAGCTCTGCATTTTTGTGTTGTACGTCTTTATGTGTCTCTTAACGTTTATCAGCTAAACAAACCTCTAAAAAAATTTCTTCCGAATGAAGAAGGATTCGCAGACTTCAGACACTGACACAGACTTCAGATAATTCAAGATATATATTTTATTTGTTTTATAAATATCTTAAATATGTGGTATTTTAACCAAAATGGTTAAGAAGTTTTGGTTAAATAACGCATTTTGAAACATTTTTATTTAAAGGGTAATTTGTGGTATGGAGATTTTCTTAAATATCCTCGTATCGTATCTTTTGAAGATCTGTATTTAGATAACATGTTTGACATTTATCCAAGTTTCATTTTTGAGTTATACTGTTAACACACAACGCGCGCACCAGTTTCTAAAAATGCTTTGTTTTTATTTAGGGGCCCTCAAAGCATGTATTTACGACAAAATTTGGATGTTTAAATTTTGGGTGGAATACAATACCTTCTCTACCTACAAGGCACGTGATAGATAAACTAAAAGGCAGGAGAGACAGTATGGCAAAGCCATTTGGTCTATGTGAAAACAACCAACATATGAGCTTAT
The DNA here is from genome assembly GCA_030765065.1 of Deroplatys truncata. NCBI lineage: Eukaryota > Metazoa > Arthropoda > Insecta > Mantodea > Mantidae > Deroplatys > Deroplatys truncata. The sequence continues at coordinate 157,644,671 of CM060978.1, forward strand.
GACCTTTATTGTTTCCTAATTTTTAGAGCCATTGGATAACGTCGTCTAGCGTACTTTGTAAAGCTCAGGAATGGACACCCAATTCTCGTAGTTTGTACGTCATGTAATTCAGGGAATTTCTTTCACCCAGAAGTGACCAAACTGAAATGTAGGATATTATTTCCTGCGAATAAAACTAATGCTCCAGCACTTTAGTGTCGTAAGTCCAATTTTAGAGATTTTAACGGAATTTAAGTAATCATATAATTAAGAAAATTTTTTCTAACTTATGATCTCAGAAGACCACGTGAACCTATCAAACTTAAGAGCACCTGTTTATAGCTCACAGAACAGAAAATGTGGTTCAGGTGCATGCATATGGTTTTACAGGATTAGGACACTCCGTCCTCACCTTTCAAATAAAGAAAAAAAAGTGGAATTTAAGAGAAGAAACAGCTGATAACTTTCAACCTCTCCCAACCTGGGTTCCAATTAATCTGAAGATGCATGCTAATTTGAAAGCAAATCAATTTGTCTGTACTTTACAAGCTTCTGCTGGTACTAATAAATGATATCTTTATGTAACATTCTTACTTTATCTGCCTTTATCTATGGGAAATGCTACATTTACTTTCAGGAAAGGGTACTTCTATGTGTGTTTCTCAAAAGCATAAACTGAAAAAAGAAAAATACTAATTCTGTACTTAATTCAACCACCTTTTAAGTATACAAGGCGAAGTTTTTCGAGGAATTTTCTGAATCTTAACAACCGTATATATGAAAGGTTTTCGATATTTTTCGTTTATTGTTTTTTATTCGTATTAAATCCTAAACATTTCACGTCCGTCGTGTACAAAGAAAATAAGGGACAGAAATTGAGAGAAAAAGTTATATAGTTCGATGGATTTTAGTAGTGCATTTTGAGGTTGAAATAGAATAGAGAAGGCTTAAGGGTAAAATAAGCTTAAATATCGGTGTTATATTAGTGAGTTTCTTTGTTTGCTGTGATTGAAACTTCTTGGATTGATTAGCGTGGAGTATCTCAGCGAAAGGTGGTTTTCCACCAAATAGACAAATCGGAAACAAAACAAATACATGCTAATGGAATACATTTCGGAACAGGAAGGCATGTCGTTAGTACGTGCTCCTATTTCATTCCCGATTCTTTCATTCCGAATGTTGGAAAAAACCGCCCTAACTACTCCATGAACACGAGCACTTTATTTCCATTACCTACCGTGCTGTTAACCTCCAAACCAGGCAACAATCGTCCGGACGCAAGTTGTCAACCGTGGACCACATGTTTCCACGTTACCGTAAGCCTAACAACATCGCTGGTGTATCTGGCGGCATTATTCCAAACATGTTACTAAGTCCACGTTTCCAATTCAAATGGGAAATACTGTTCAGCTTCAACAGGAACGGTAACAGGGATTTGCTTTCCGAGAAAACTTCATGATGTGAATATGCAATATCGGTGTATCTTTTTACTATTTCTACCTTTTCTTTTTCTTCCTTATAACCAATGTTTGGAGAACTAATGCCTTTCCAAGTTCTGAACTGATTCTTTCATGTTGCTATCAGCCTATCTTGATCTCCTCTACCGTGTGTTGTGCAACTGTATACTATTTTTGGTAACCTATACAGGCCCATTTTTTGACAGGTCTTTTTCATTCATTTTCATATTTCTTAACCTCCTCAACTATACATTTCGTGTTAAATGTTACTCTGGCCACTTCAAAACCACACTTTAAAGGTGGTTTGATAATAATATTATGTATACCTTATTTTTCTTCACCGTTCATTTTATTTGTATCTTTTAATTATTGCAGTTAACTTATATTTTTAATGTTTTCCTCCGTATCTTTATATCCAAAGGAATAAGTAACTGACAGCCCAAACACATGAAACTTGATGTTGGTCTATGGTTTTCTTATTCACGACATATTTTATTCTTCTCCAGTATTTTATTTTTTCTTTGTTTTGCAAAGTATTCATATCTTAAGATGTCTTAAAATCAATAAAGGTAAATGCAAATGCTCTACCGAACAACAAAAGTTTCGTCTTTTCTGAGTTTTGCTAGTTTATATAATCCGGCGCAACGCATCTCTCCTTCTCTCGCGTCTTTCTACGTGGCTAGAACGTGGTCTTGAGCTAGCTGATCGAATGTAAAGCACCAGTAAACACTATATAATCGCTCGTGTTAATGGTTTCACCTGTGTGGATAAGCACTCTACCCTCTATCGCTTATTAGTGGGCATACCAATTATTATTACGAAACTTTATTCTGTATCAGCTTCATTTTAATCGAAATAAACCGTTCAGCAAATAGCTATATTACACATTTCGTTACAGATGCAAAGGGAATAGCGATAGTCAAATGCTTTAGAACTCTCTTTTTTTAAATTTGTTATGATCAATCAGCATAGGATGTTTTACAGATGTGTGAATAATAGAATATAATAAATGATTAGTAAACTTCAAGAAGACCAAAGTGACTCCTTTTAACTATGGAATATGGATAACATATTACAAGTGATGATACTCAGGGAGAAAATTAGTGTAGTTAGTGATCGGAGTCATCGGCGCTACTGCGTAGGAGATCCTGTCGTAGTCGTCGCTTCAGGCTGTGCCGTTTCCCCTTTCCCCTGGTCATGGCTTATGCAACCAGCTCAAGAACGTCCCAATGCTTCGGAAATGATGACGTGGGTCATCGAGAGAAACAGTTAACATCCGAAGCTTCGATAAAGATGTCATACATGACGTAATTCATAATTCCACAACTCAAAGCGTTGTGCAGTTTTACCATAGGTTGGTTTGCTTCACGCCACTGACGGCAGCGCCATCACGCTCGTGGTCAACTTCAGCAACTCCTGGGTAGACAGCAGAGGCACTCTTCGCCCAGGGACTGAGTGGCTAGCACCCAGATTTGTGTTCTTGTTTTGTGACGGCGAGATTTGGCGTAAAGCACCAAAAGTAATATTTTTGGCTGTTTCTAAATTATTTTCAACTGTTTGGTAACCTACAAGATTTAACCTTTTTACTCTTGGTGTTTACAAATTCACATTTACGGGAGAAGCATTTATATTTTCCACTTCGTGTTACAATGCATTGTATTCTCGATTTGTAGGGCAACTTAAGTTGTAAAAAGGTGAAAGATTACATTACATTGTCGTCTCTGAGCACATTATTTGTAAATCACACAACTTTTAAATTGTTAAAGCACGCTGATGATGGAATTGTTAACAACTGTAACACTTTATAATAAGTTTTTAACATATGTGACGGCGATTGTTTTCAATTCTTAGCTACTACGCAATAGTTTTTTCCACAATATTTAACAGCTCTTGGTATGTGAAAATCGCAGTGGTGCAAGTTACGAGGTGTGATCAAAAACTTTCCGGAATGACGTCATAAATACTACACAAAAGTTTGTTTTGTCCGATCTGCACTGTCACCCTCGAAGAGTCTCCTTGGAAGTTGATACACTTGTCCCAGCGCTTCTGCCACTGCTGGAAGCACCTCTGGAAGTCCTCTTCTTTCAACATGTTAGAGCCTTCTGCGAGTCGCGATGGATGACATCAATGCCCTCAAAACGGTGTCCTCGGAGCCGCATTTTAAGTCGCGGGAAAAGAAAAAAGTCCGCTGGTGCCAAATATGGAGAATAGGCGGGATGGGGAACAGTATTCGTCCTATTTTGTATCCAAAAAATTGGCAAACAGAAAGGGCTATGTGCGCTGGCGCATTGTTATGATGCAGGAACCATACACCACTCTGGCATTTCTCCGGCCGTTTGCGTCGCACATTCTCCCTTAATCTTTGCAGCACTTGTTTGTAGAACATTTGATTCACTGTTTGACCCTGTGGCACAAATTCCTTATGTACAATGCCTTTAATGTCAAAAAGCACAATCATCATTGACTTCAGATTGGATGGAACTTGTCTGGCCTTTTTCGGGCGTGGAGATGAAGGACTCTTCCATTGTGAAGATTGTTGTTTCGTTTCTGGATCGTACCCATAAATCTATGTTACATCACCGGTAATAATTTTCTGCATAAACTGTGGGTCATTTTGTAGCTTTTCTTTAAGATCTGTGCAGGCAATCACATGGCTTTCCTTTTGGGATTTTAAAGCAGGCGGGGCACGAACCTGGCGGCAATTCTTCTCACGTCAAAATTGTCTTTCAAAATGCTTTTAACACTTCCAAAGGAGAGTCCTAATGAGTCAGAAAGTTCTCTTATTGAAATGCGCCTATCATTTAAGACCATTTCCCTCACCTGATTGATATTTGCATCAGTTTTGCTGGAACGGGATCGCCTCGAACGATCTGCATCTTTAACTGATGTCACTTCACTTTTAAATTTCGAAAACCATTCAAAAGTTTGAGTTTTGCTCATAACTTCCTCCCCATAAGTTATTAACTTTCATAGGTTTCTGTTGCAGTTTTACCGAGTTTAAAGCAAAATTTGATGTTCGTTCTTTGTTCTTCGTAATCTGACATTTTTGCCACGCTGAAAAATCGCAGCACGTACAAAACACGTGTTCACTTCAGAACGTCTACATCGTCACTGCATGGTCACAGGAAGTCAGGTGACCTCTAATTTTTATCCGGAATGAACGCTGGTACAGTCTGGATAAGAATTAAAGAAATAGCAGCGTCAGCATTGTTGTGAAGACATTCCAGAAACGTTTTGATCACACCTCGTATGAAGGCTGGTGGGTGCCTACGCCGATGTTAACCGTCACAGCATCTGAATCGTCTGGAAGTGTGAGAAGAAGCGACAGGCGATCTTACTTACAAACTGGTGAACAGGAGGGAGACCCAGTTCTTGTTGTAGCTGCTGGTTCCTGACAAATCAAAGGGCATTAGAAGGGATCCTCAGGAATTTGTATTGAAGCACTTGTAGGCGGCGGAGGCGAGTATTTCTAGCAGTGCTCCAGACCTGGGAAGAATAAGTGAGGATGGGTCGAACAAATATTTATAAACTAGAAGAGAGCACTCAGAACCAAAAGGTGTGTGTTTATGAAACAGTGAATAAACCTTTACAACGTTTTCCGAATGCTAATGAAATGGGCGATCAATATGAACACGCCAGTGAGTTTAGTGTCCGGCATAGATACTTGATAGGAATTACTCCAAGATACTTGACAGGAGTTGAAGTTAGCCAGAGGATTTCTTTATTATAAATAAACAGGGCAGAGAGGTGAGTGATACGCTGTAAGCAAAACATCTTAGCTTCACTATTTTCGGAGTTAAGAGGTATTCTTCAAGCGTCAAATACTCTGTGAGACGATTAAGAGAAACTTGGATGGTGCATATAGCCTCGGGAGATCTGTATGTGAATAGAATAAAGCAGTATCGTGGGCGTATAAAGCTATGGAATTTAGGGTTAAATCAGGAAGATCTATGTGAGAGGTTCAACAAGATCGGAGCCAGTATCGATCCCTGTGGAACTCTGTTTTAATAGAGTGCCAAAATGACTGAATACCACCAATATGAACTACAAATATGCGTTCCGATAGAAAACTGCGGTTAATATATATTGAGGAGGGCCGACAGGTTAAAGTTTTAGGATTAAGTCACCCTGCCATGCTTTATCGAATGCCTATGCTACGTCTAGGAACAGGGCCGCTGCGTGCTGACGATTTTCAAAACCATGAGTTAAACACAATAACTGATACGAAGTAGAATACTTAGAACTGGATGTCTGGAATTATGTTGCTCTGAGATATATACTAAAAGAGACATCGAAGTATTACATCTTCAGGGAAATTGGATAATGTCGGTGATGAACTAATTGGACGATAGCTTCCATGAGGAAGTTTATGCTCGCTTGGTTTATCGAATACTATGATGTGAGCAAACTTACAATTGTGTGGAAAGTAACCAAGTCGGAGACAGGCATTCAAGGTGGATGATAAAAGAGTAAGTGCTTTATTCGTCAGAATTTTAGAGCTAAATCAGGTAGCAGATCGTGTCCTGGAGATCTTCTAAGACGAAGACATCGAATCAAACAGCGTAGTTTACTGGAAGTCGTGAAAGAGATTCTTTGTAGAGCAGTGGGTTGATGTCGAAGATCATGGATTTCTTGTTCAACATCTGAAATACTGGCATCAAATAAAGGCGGATTTCGTGCGAATGTCTGTTCGTAGTGTGAAACAAGAATATCATATTTATCTTTAACTTCTGTAACAAATCCATCACCAGTAAAAAGAGTTGGTATGAGAGTTGGCTCACAAAGAAGTCGTCTCGTAATATTCCAAACAGTGTGATCATGAGGCGAAATGCTTGCTAGCTTACTTTGATAAGTGTCAACGCAATGGCACTTGACTTTAACATTCACGAGACGTATTAATCCATTAAGTCTTCAAGCAGTCAAGGGAATCTCTCCTCTTGCCATTGCCGACGAACTCTATTCTTTTCAGAATAAGATGCAAGATGGCAGCCGACAAGAAAGAGGCTAACGAGCACCGCTTTGATAGCTAGTAGAATGCGCACACATTGACTTATAGTATCGGTGTAGTGCTAAACGGCAGCATAAATATCGATCATAGTGTCAAGGGAATAAGTTTCATGTAATATTGATTCTAGATGAGTATAAATGGATCCCATTTTACATAACCATCAGTTAGTTGCGTAGCTATGGGTAGTATGTTGGCAGCGAGGTGAAATGTAATCAGGACTGGGCAATGATCACAATCAAGTTCTGTGAAGGTGCTTAGAAATGCAAAGATGCAAGTTTCTGTTAATACCATATCGAGAATATCGGGAGCGACAGCGGATTGCTGGGATAGTAATTAGAATCCGTAGGAGCTAGAACGGATAATCTGCATGTAAATGTATTGTAGCAATGGATTAATAGAGTGGCAATCCCATGAGGAATGCTTACAGTTAAGATCTCCAAGTAGAAGAGTGCCGCTGTCGGCCTGAAAATGGTATGAAGGGTAGTTTTTGTCAAGCTTTCGGTTAGGAGACTTGTAGGCGCTGAGAATAGTGAGACGAATTCTATCAGATGTGGCCAGTTTGCTTTTACACCTATGTCATAATGAATACGATTATGCCGGATTACAATACCGCACTTCCAGATGCTTTTGTAGCTGCTCAGTCTTGGCGATAAATATTGTAACTAGGAAGGGTAAAGGTCTCATTCGGAAGCAGATGGGTTTCACTGATACAAGCGATGTCAATGTTATGCATTGTGAGAAAGCTAATAAACGAAGCGCGCTTAGTGCGTATGCCAATTTGAATTTTAGTTAAGTATTCCGAGTCGTTTAAGGGTTAGTTCACGCTGCCATTTTGAAGCACAGAAGAAAGAAGAGAACGAATGAATTGTGTTGTGGCAGAAATGGAGAAAGAATGGGACGGAGAAGAGCTGTGCGAAGAGATCAGCAAAAGAGCTCCAAGAAGATGTCGAGGTGGTATAGGCAGACGTCGTTTCACTCTGTGAATATATTGGACGAGAGGGAGGAGGAGGAGGAGGAGGAGGAGAAAGTCTGAAGATCTCACTACCTCGCTGAGTCGTGTACGAGGTGTACTCTGCGGTAAGGACTGCTGTTGACGGTGTTGTGATGGTTACTGTGATTGCGGTAGCTGACTTTAAAGTTGTAGATGAAGCCACTTTGCCACTGAGGTCGCTGTTTTGAGCCCCACATAGTGAGGGTATCCCCAGAAATTTGCAGAATGATCTTGTTTACAGACTACACATTGACCTGAAGTGGTGAGGTTTGTTGCATTTGGAGAAGTGGTGATCGTCGGAAAATCGCATAAAGCTGGAATCCAGCTAACAGTAATTTTTTAATGTCTTCATAATGCTGACAACGGTTCACTGTGGCGGTTCTGAATAATGACGTTCATGTTCAACTTTTAAAACACTATACAGCACGTGTCTCTAATTAGGAATAGCTCTACCCTCATCATTGTGATATGTCCAATAGCACAGATAGGAACGGGTTGCTTGTTTCTACCTAAAAGAAGTGTAACCTTTTTTATTGGATATTTTCGTAAATTTCTTGGGAAAACACGGGAGATTACTAATGATCACGGAAAGGCGTTTATCAGCAGGGCTTCTATAAGTAAAATATTCAGCGTTAATGGGGTCAACGTAGTCCGTAAGATAGCGAAAGTAGGCTGGCATAGAAAGCATTTATAAGCGCTCCACGGAGTCCTGTGTGAAAGTCAGAGAGAACGCTCTTTTTTACATCCTGCAGAACATACATTGAGTATGCAAATGGGTGGAATTTTCCCTTTAGGAGCGGTAGCAAAATCAGAAGCTTTCTGATCACAATTATTGTTATCAGATAGTGGATGGAAACTGCTAGTTGTTGTAACAGAGTATGCACATTATAATCACTGGATAGATGTTGGGTGGTGCTATACAAAGCGGCTTGTTTTGGCTCCCGGAATGGGAGGTCGGAGAACGTTGGTCTAGTACACTTTGGCAGTTAGAGCTGACATAAGTCTACCATGTTGTCATCTTCCTGTACACTATTGTCAATTGAATTAGATGGATGTAAAACTGCAACTGAGCAGGCGGGAGTATTGGTTTACTCACGGGAGTATCAGCAGTTTTACCACAGCTGTCTGAAGAAGCTTGCTCCAACGTATGCGAGGACTGTTGATGTAGGTAATATTGAGCAGATGACACTATATTATGCGGTAAGAATTGGAATTTTCCTCTAAAATGGTGTCGTTATATACCACATTAACGCAGTATCTATGAATTTTCCGGCATCTTTCAACTGGAGAGTCATCATGGATGTAAAAAAATAAGTTGAATAGACACAAGAATAACCAAAAATGAATTTAGACACAACTTTCACGATACGGAAACACAAAAACAAGAATTGCCCAATACGGGATTCCGCAAAGACTAATGAACGTTGCGCACCAATGAAACAAAGTCTATAAATTTCACTAATAGTAATAAAGCTTTAAAGCACTTCGGATAACTAACGAATAATTGCACATATATAAGCAATGTATTAAGCCATTACCTCCAAATTTATTATTTTCTTAGGTCACATTGTTATAGTGTTTATGTATTACACTGATGTAAAATAGCACAAACAAATGCTTTCTTGATTTTTTCACAGTTTTCGTTTACACAGAACTGCCTGATTTATAAATAGACCACTGGGAAGATAAATTATCTGAATTATATAGCGTAATCTTGTTTTGTAGATAGGTCCTTTTCTTTATATTTTTCTGAATATTCATTTTCATAACTGAACTGATTAATATTTTAAAGAATTAAGTTACATATAGGTCCTCGTTTCAAGTTTGTATTACAGATTCCTTTCGATTTACAAACTTCATTATTTTTAGCAATTACATAGTATGTAATTGTAAGATATATTTTTTTCTTCTAAATACAGTATTATTTTCAGCTGTGACAATGTTTATTGCTTCAATGCTTATTATGTTGCCTTTTTCACATTCTTTCACTTTATCTTCTATGGTAAGGCTCAAAGCAGTTACGGCAAAGAGTAATGTTACATTTCTTACAAAAAATAGCTTTGCAACTGGCAAACTGACTACGCCTTTGAGAACTTCATTTTGCAAAAACGTGATCCTTAACATCATATCTTATTTCGTAGAACCTCTTCTTGGGGTTTATAAGGGGCAACTTATCCTGTGGTTAGTAGCCATCTTCAGATACTAGACAGCAAGACATCTGAGCTCCAATAAATCCAAGGATTTTATTGTGTGACATCTGGTGTATGATCCAGCTAATTACAACAGCCATATCAATTATTCTTGTAAATAGAGTAACACTTCGTGCCATGTAAAGAAGTAGCATATTTCCCAACAAGCCATCCACGATGATCCACACCTCTTTACAAGCTGTGGCTGTAAAATGTTGGTTTTCTGCTTAGCAATTCAATTCCATCTACTTGCACAGGCAAGTGTCTCCACAGTGTCAAAATCGGTGCCAATCGAGACACATTTATTGTCATTCCATTTCACAAAGGGGATTTACAACTTGTATCAAAGGCATAGTCATAAATAACACGAGACAATTTTTCCAGCTGCTTTGTTTCTTGAAGAGGACATTCTCTGTTCTATTTTCCTGGACTGTGCCTGTTGCTTTGAATCTAATGCTTTCCAGGTGCAGCAAGAGATCTCGGCTGGTCAAAGTAAATAGTATGACCCTGAGGGTATTCAATACACTCAAGATCCAACACCAAGGTCGTTATCTTTATTTGCACCACTTTCCACCATACAAATAAAAATTCAGACACTAACCCTTAGAACCACATAGTGCCCATAGTTTAAAGCCAAAACGACTTGGTTTGATTATAATGAACTCCTTTAGTGTGCGGTGACCGTAATATTTCACAATCATCCACACTCAAGTTTTCAGAAAATACACCAAACTGCTGGAAGGACTCGTTCAACTTTTAATTAGAGACCTTACTTTGAACCCTTTATCATGTTTGTTGTCTTGAGCTTGATCGTTATCATTGAAGTTAATTAGGGATTTTATCCTCTGGTAACTGTTTCGTGACATAGCTTTCTTGACGATTTCCGGCCCTAAGTGATCGTCTTCAGACGAGTAATGTGTTTCTGATGGAGTCTGACAAAAGCAGCAAGCCGAGGAAAACTCTCAGTCCTCTGTATCAAAGGAAAGCCCATATGTCTTTAGAATAACTCGCATATCCCACTGACTGTCACAATATGATCACATTCGTTATTATTGTAAATAAAAACGTTTTCTCCTACTTCAAATGACGTGAGCTGCTTCAATCGGTTGGCTACAAAGTTTCTTTCTTTTTCTTGAGTTTACTTCTTCAGTACAGAGTATTTCATAATCCACAGTGTTCGGATGCTTATCTTCAATGAATTTCCAGCGATCCAGGGACATCCAGAATATACACAGTACCTGTCGCAGTATTGCCTGCCTGATCATATGTCAAAGCATCAATATCTGGAGGAACAACTACCCACCAACATTTTTCGTTTCCTCATCAATCAGGCCTTCTAAAGTATCATTATTTATGTCTAAATCTTCATCTATTGAAATGCCTTGAAGCAGTGTATCATAGTTTGCTTGCATTTTCTGTTTTGTATTGTGCTATACACTCAATAAAATAATCCTCACTCGCCAACTCCAATAGTGCAACTGAATGTTATTGCGTTAGTATTACAGCTGTATTAGCAGACAACACTACTTTCTCCCAGGTATCTAAACATAGATAATTCACCTTTCTGCTTGCAAAGCAACAATAGATGCCAATAATAACAAATTGTCCACCTTAGTATAACTATATGAACCCTGTTCTGTAAACCTGGAGTTAATAGAATATAAGAGGTGATTCAGTAATATAGAGAGGAGATAAAAAGAAATGCGCTGCATTTGCGACAGTTGCGCCTGGTTATAAAACGTAAGAAAATTCCCATTGTTGAAATGTTTACTAAGAAACAAAACTAAAGCAAACAATTACCATCATTAATGTAGGTTTATAAAACAATAATTGGAATCAAAAGATACTCATTTATTATCAGTAAAAAATTTTTATGTGTTAACACTCACATGACTTTCTCTACTCTTGTACAAACTATAATCGAGATAAAGATTTGAACTATCTTATTGCTAATTTTCTTGTAGGTTCAAAGGGAATATACTAGGCTTTAAGCGATAGTCAAATATTTTAAGAGCTGGTTGCTATCTGGAGCATTCCATTCTCTTTGCATATCCAGGACATAAAAAAACGAGTAACGAATTCCCATTTGAGAAAAAGTATATGTAAAATTCAAAAGAATAACGAGCAATATCTCGGAAATGGATCACTCCACAAAATGATGTATATGGCATTAATTGTGTGTTTTAACGAGATCTGCATTTCTTGTTTAGAAAAAATTTGACCCTCTCTTACGGTTTACCAGTTATACAAAAGCCATTCAGAATTACAGAGGACTTTGGGGTACATTCCCAAAAAATTCAAGATACACAATTCCTTTGTCATAAAAATGATCTTAGATGTATGATATTTTAATCAAAATCGTTAGAACTATTTTTGAGAAAATAATAATTTTCGAAAACTGTTCCATGTAAAGGTTAGCCTGCGGTGAGGAAATTTTCTTTAAATTCTTTGTGTTACATCTTTGAAAGATTCCGACTTTTCGTTTTTGAGTTATGCTGTTCACACACACACACACACACACACACACACATACACAAACACACACACACACACCCAAGGCATACATAAATGTTTTCTAAAAATGACTTTTATTCAGGGATCCTCAAACATGTATTTCCGATGAAACCCCTTAATCGAATTTTTGGGTGAATGCAATACTTCCCCTACTTACTATACGCAGTAGAGAAAGTAAAAATCAAAAGAAGAGAGTCTAAAAGTAGATCAGTGCGAGGTAATGGGTTACTTCGACTGACGAATAAACAGATCCTCAGTTGTTTCTCGTTTTAGAACTTAGCGCTATATGACAGCCTTAAAATTCCCTATTCTTTCCATGACATTGCGCAAAGCTAAGTATTGAACATTTTGAGTTATTAACAACAGATACCTCAGAAATTGCTGGTGTCATAAAAAAGGTATTTGAAATAAATTATGATTTAAAGAGATCTACATTTTTGTGAGGTATGTTTACGTCTATCGCTTAAAGCTTGCAGGTATTAAACAAAATACCTTCCGGATGAAGGAGGCTTTTCAGGCTATTCCCATGAAGTTCATTTGTCATGTAAATATTTTTAATATATATTACAATCAAAATCGTGAAAGCCTTTTTTTTTTAGAAAATCAAAATATTTCATGTCAAGGGCATTTTGGAGTGGGGGATTTTCTTGAATATCTTCATGCCGCATATATGCAGGAACTGAACATAGATATAAAGTTTAGTATTTATCCAAATTTTAGTTTTTGAGTTATGCTGTTCACACACACACACACAAACACACACACACACGCATCTTTCTCTAAAATGCATTATTCGGATTCAAGGGCCTCAAAACATGTTTTGGGTTGTCTCTCAACTTCTTTCGTTTTCTTGTTACGTTTCAATCACCTAGAACGCCTGAGAACACACCTCACCCGCAGCACAGCTACGACAGGTAGTTGCCGAACTTTTCGTTTACACACTTTAAACACAAGATCGTTCAAAAGATAAATAACTATGGCAGTTAGGTTTTGTAAACAAACTATTTATTTCCTGCAGTACACACCATTATTGTCGACAATATATTGGCATCTATCTGGAAGCTTATAAATTCCATTTCTCCAAAATGTGGGGGTTTTCTGGTTGATGAAATCTTGGAGGTTGAGTCTGCAGTCCTCTAAGAAAGTAAGGCGTTTGCCATTCAGGAAATTCGACAAGGAACGGAATAGGTAAACATCGGATTCAACAATATCTGGAGATTACGGGCGTTGGGGTAACAAACGCACCCCACTCAAAATTACACAACTTTTGACGGGTCACCATAGAGGTATGTGGTCTGGCGTTGTCGTGGTGAAAGACGACATCGCTTCCCAATTCTGGTTTTTTCTCTTCAATGGCTGCCTTGAGACGATCCAACTGAAAACAGTATTCTTCGGAATTGATAGTCTCATTGTTCGGAAGAAGTTCGTAATACAGGATTCCTTTGCAATCTCACCAAATGCATAGCATATCCTTTCTCGGATGTAGCCCTGGTTTAGGAACTGATAGTGGTAGCTGCCTTTTCTTGTGCCATGATTTACTCTTTCGGGTGCTGTTGTACATAATCTACTTCTCATCTCCAGTTACCAGCTGTTCCAGAAAAGGATCGTTCTGATTGCCTTTCATCAAGGAGTCACAGATGGAAACGCGCTGAATCCAATTCGCTTCACTCAGTTCGCGAGGAACCCATACATCGCGAATATTTACGTAACACAGGTTTTTCAAGTTCCTGGCTACAGTAACACGAGGTAAATTAAGCTCTAATGCCAACACCCGAGTTGTCATTCGTGAATTTTATACTATAATTTTATTAATTCTTTCTACGTCCGTAACCATTGGCCGTGCAGATAGAGGTTTGTCTTTTAGGGAGAAATTTCCAGTTCGAAATCGCCTAAACCACTTTTGACATTATCGATCTGTTACTGCATCTTCCCCGTAGACAGCACAAGTTTTCTGCCGGTATTGTGTGAGGCGTTTTTACTCTTACGATAGTAAAAACAGCATAGGATGTCGGAACTGTTCCTTTTTGCTTTCCATAGTTTGTAAACACAAGTTCACGCTGTTCTTTCCAACGTCAGTAACAAGCACACACCGACGTATTCAATAGCAATTCTGGTTGTTGACCTCTAAATCGTAGGGGTGGTTAGGCAACTATGATAACTTGAGTGTACAGAGGGTTCAGGGTTTTCAGACGCTATAGATGGAACATGCGAGCAAAACGAACGAACTTATGAGACAACCCAATATTTGCTGTGAAATCTTGGTATCGAATTTTTGGTTGAAATACAATGCTTTCTCTATCTAAAATTTACACGATAGAGAAAGTAAATATAGCATGTAGGCTGTTGAGGATTGCCCATTTTTCAATTCAAATATAGAGTCGAGTTTTAAAAAATAAAAGAGCATTAAAAACACTTTCCTGGAGATGCTTTCTGTAAAAAGGGAGAAACCAAGAATTCAGTGTGAAGCGCCTGCAGTATCATAAAAATCATTTGGTTCCATACACCACGTTAAACTTCTTTCTGGAGTACTCCATGTATAAAAAATTAATATAAGACTAGTAAACGTGTCTCCGAATCAGTGTCACAGTGAATACCTGTTAATTGAATTTTAAAAAAAATGGTACAACTGAATTACTAAGAATTTCCCGAAATCTGAAACCATCATGCTGAAAAATGTTTAAGGAATATTCTGTAGTTCGGCGTTAAATCTGTCTGTATATTATTACCACAATGCTTCCAATATGGCATAAATTATTTTCCACCATTACGTTTGTTTATTAACACTATTAGTACAAATTTAGCACATACAACTGTTACCTCGGCAGTTTCATAGCCATCGAACTGGATTTGGTTGGTGTGGAATACTGAGGACCATGTCAGTGTTTCACACAACTTTCTCTACCTGCTGTTGTACAAACTATTCTTACAAAAGCTATTCTTGTTATTCTAAACTTTCAATTCATGTTTACACATTTCGTTGTAGGATAGTTCAGTAGGTAAAGCCATAGACAGACTTTTAAAGACAGTGTCGCTAGGGCTGCAACAGTGGAGTCGCTACACGAGGAAACCGTATAGAATAGGAAGGTTCGGGTATAGCGATGAGGGCTGACACATACAACCTATACAAGAAGAATTACGCATGTCTCTCGAACATTTACTTTATTTCTGCAATATTATTTATGACATCTACAGCTGATTGGTATAACTGAAATGTCTTTATTAAACCATTAATGCAAAACGCTAGGTCACAGTGTGCACATCGGTAAGATTCTATGTCAGTTTATTGCAATAAGCTACAACCTGCAACTTTGTATCCTGTAGTTTATATAATGGAATATTGTCAGAAATAAATGCCGTGCTTAGTTCTTCATTAACCGTTTGATTTGATGGAGATGACTCTTGCTGTAGCAGTTTATCCTCACATTTTGCAATACAACACTTGTATGTTTCAGTGTTGACTTGTCTTCGCACGTTACGACCTACTATGCCCAGAAGCAATAATTGTGCTATTGCACGGTGTGTAATGAAGGTTTTCATTCATAATTTGAGAAAACATCTTCCCCATACACTAATATATAGTTTTGCAACGTTGTGGACGTTCGTACCCTTACCTTTAGCATTTCGTGTACGTGAACACTGCAGCAATACGCTTGATTCAACTGTACGGATAACCCTCTCGTTGTAAACAGTCGACTACAGGACGCCTCTAAATAAACATAACGACTCCGACGTCGCAACCCTAGTATGGCTTTTAAATTTGAGGCAGTATTTTATATCACAACACTGTGAATGCCAAAATGATTGTAGTGTAAGTTGACAATGATTTGAGATGTTTGTTAATTATAAGCATTGTTAGGAAATAAGTTTACACGACCTCACTGAAACTGACAATAGGAGCGGGAAACAATGAAACGAGGGGGCGAGTTGTTTATCAATTAGAAGAGACAAACAAATGACGTCAGAGTATCGTGCCTTTCTTTAGAAATGGAAGGAATATCTTCCCTAGAGCATATTGTGACGTATGCAGAGATTGTCGCGCATACGTCTCTCTGGTCACCTAGATTCGAGATGGCGGTTAAAGCTTGGGTGGGGGATTAGCAGTTTTAGGTGGGGATAGTTTGGTTAGCGTCCCCTACGCTTTAGGAAGCGTTGCTTGGGACAGAGAGTCAGTGAGTTGTAGTCAACCAATACAGACGTGTAGTCGCCCTCTCCGTGCAGGAATGCATGATGGCCTCGCCCGACAGGCATGGACCTAAGAATGTGGGGTAAAGTATCAAGTTTTATCTAATAAACCCTCTGTCATCTATATCTTCAGTGTCTTATTTATGATAGTGTAAAGTTCCTTCTTCCTATTTTGAGCCATGTAAGTGTCCTTTTGCCAGTGTTTAATAATATTTCTGTACTTTCACTTTAGCTGCGTCCCTAGTCGTAGCCTCGCCATGTTACAATTTTGTTAATTTTCTGGTACCTCTCAAGCGAGTCGCCCACCTCCCAATGAGCGTTAGATAAGAGGCTACGACAATTGGTGGAGGGCCGGGCATAATTTAATTTTTTCTGAGGTTTTCAAGTGCAAAATTTTTTTTCTCCTGTAAAATGTAACGGTTTTGGTCCTTCACGTGGTTGCTAAAAATGTAAATCTGTTTCTTGGCTTAAGGGTAAGGATTTCGGTGGTATAATTTGTGGTTTCTGTATTCTAAATTCTTGTTGCTTTGCTTTCTGAAAGTCCCGAGTCTGAGTTTCAATTTTAAGTTCATTTTTATATTTTTTCCATTGTCTGTCGGCGTGACGCTAAAACTCCTAGCTCCATTTTCCCCTTACTTTGGCTTCAGTTCTACTTAATTCTATTACTGTGCTAAATTATTCGTGCTGGTTATTTTAAAGTATATATTTTGGTAAATTGTGAAAACAATTGGGCGATATTTGCAACTTTGATAATATAGTTGCGTGTGTGAGCTGGTCTACGTAACATTGCATTATTGGTTGCGTCATCTTGTAAGTGTTAACGACTCGAAAGTGCAGCAAATATTTCAAAATTCGTGTGTTGTGTGTTTAAAACCTGCGTTGTGTATAAAAAGTGTGGTGCATCTGTTTGGAATAATAAAATAATAAAACGAAAGAGGTCAAGAGTATATATATATATATATATATTGCAAATTTTATTTTGTGCATTGTACACTCGCGGTAAGAATAGTGGTAATCATAATGATGATAATTTTGCTTCACCGTTGCCAAGTTTGGTTTATCTAGTTACGCAATGCATATTTTTGGGGGAAAATGTTTCAAAATTACTCATTTAAGTATAAGTTTCAGGAGCTACTACCAACCTTGCCAGTATCTTCACCTAATTAGGTTTAATGTGACTCCAATATGGACCAGTATGACGTGGATGTTGAGGGATCAGCTATATGTGTGTTACCAGATTTTGGAAAATTGCACTGGAATTTTGTGGTAAAAAGAATAAGAAAAAAAACATAACCTGTAAGTATGCAAACATTGTGTGTGCTAAAGTTTGGACGAATGAAACAGTTTCACAACTCACACAGGTATGCTACATTTTTATTGTTTCACTGACTGATACTTAATTAAGCTTTGCTTTTCAGGAATAATGTGCGATATGAATGTCTCTGCTAAATTAAAAGTGTATTATTATTTTGCGTAACTTAAATTTTGAATTCTGTTTTGGGCATTGCAAGTTATTTGTTTTGTTGTGTTATGCTGCAGGAATGTGTTTGATGTGTACCGTGTGCTTAATTGAGCTTTGATTTTCAGGAATGTTATGTGGCAGTATTGTTTTGAGTAATGATGTGATTTTGTTCTGTTGCATTCGATTTTATTTTATTTGATTTTGGGTTTCATTATGATGCTGTGATTTTTTTTCTTTGCAGAAAATTGTTGCATTAATAATGTGTGTAGGTATGTTTTTGAGGTTATGTGAGAGACATGAGTTAATATTTGCCTCGGTGGAAGTGCGTAAGAGTAACCCCGACGGTGTAGTGTGAGAGATGAGTAGTATATGTGATATTTGCCTTGGTGGAAGTGCCTAAGAGTAACCCCGATGGTGGTAAAGTGAGAGATGAGATGATGTCCGCTTCGGTGGAAGTGCCAAAGTGTAACCCCGATAGTTGAAGTGTAAATGTGTTGATTTTTCAGGAGGGCTACATGTACCTGGAAATTCGATTTGATGTGATGATTTGAGAGATTTTGCTTATTGGTGTTGCTGTAACGTGCCCAGTATAGCGTGTGTGATGTATTCACACGAGAGAGTAAATGTATTGAAGTGTATGCAATGAGAATAATTTTTTGTGTTTATGCAACAAGTCTAGTGCCATCTTGTTTAGCAAGTTTTAATACCACCTGTTTTCCATCTTAATTTTGATTCGGAGGATGTGGATGCAACAGTAGAATGTCATGTTATTTGTGTCATTCCTGAAATGTTAATGTGATTGCTTTAAGTTTATGCCTATGTTAGGTATTTTTGACTTTGTAGCATGTTGAATGGGACACGTCAGTGAAGATGTTTTATTTTCTCAGTAATTACTGTCTACGAGAAAGTTGAGAGCTAAGATAAAAATAATGATGATGATGAGTGAAATAATGATGATGATTTAGATGAGGATAATAAGATGGAGCAGATAGTAATGTAGAGGAGAATTTGTGTTAGTGACAGTAGAGTATGATTATTGTAGTTGAAAGAATGTAACGTGGTGTAGTTTGAATTTGTACTGTGGATTTATTTTTGAAGTCTGTAGTAATGCATACAGTAGTTTTGAGTAGCTAGTTAAGTGAGTGTTGTGTATAATTTGGGCCATGGTCAGTGTGAATGATTCCATTTCATTGTCATGTATGAATGTATTGTAAGTGCACTTATTTTCTTTTCATTAGTGGTACCAGCTGGATAAGAAATAATATTGGGATCCCAAATAAGTTTCTACGTTTGTGTTATGTTATTGTAATGAAACAATGAATGTCACCGATGTAATGTTTATGTATTCTGGTCCTTTTGTGATTTTGTATTTGGATTTTAAAGCATTGTGTCTTAAATTTTGGATGGTAACCCCCTGTAAAATTTAGTTTTTATGTCAACATGTAGTCATTTTTTTCTCTCTCTCTTTGCCCCATATTAAAAGAATTCATTGAGTGTAAACATTTTGGACAATTTAAACATTTTATTGTAAATGACATACTACTTCTTTTATGTGTGATGATCTGTTGGAGCACCGTTTCTACCGTTCTATGGTTTCTGTTGTAGTCACTTTGCTGATGGCGGAGCTCGAATGGATAAGACGAGCACTCCCCGCCTATCACGCCAGAGGTTCCAGAGACACCACAGGAGAGCTGTCGTGCAGCCACTACACTGCAGTGGCATAAGGAGCCACTATTTTGGGGGGCAGTCCAAGCCAGCGATTGCCCAACCCTTCCTCATCTTCAACGACCTGCAGCATTCAAAAGATTACAGCTAGGATATAATTCGTCGTTGTGGGTGATCTGCAAATCCCACCCACAAACAGTTACGTCGGAACATCAATCCAGGTAAAGTGTAGTGTGCATGTGACAGTGGCAGCATGGTGTGTGTGCGTGTGCGGGCTGCTCGAGCATAAGTGCTCTGAAGAAACATAATCCGTTAACACTCGAGACTCATAAATATGCCTAGTAGCATTGCTTTTCCTGTCTACGTTTGGGTGTTCCATATAGATTCATAAATACTATTTCTTTAATTATCTCATTTTTTGTGTGTCATGTTTTACTCTGTCTTGTATTCTTTTTCTTTTTGTCTTTTTATTATGTACAACATTTGCCTTGTGTCGACGAGGGCGTCGATCTCGGTGGCCAGGGGGAGATGTGACGTATGCAGAGATTGTCGCGCATACGTCTCTCTGGTCACCTAGATTCGAGATGGCGGTTAAAGCTTGGGTGGGGGATTAGCAGTTTTAGGTGGGGATAGTTTGGTTAGCGTCCCCTACGCTTTAGGAAGCGTTGCTTGGGACAGAGAGTCAGTGAGTTGTAGTCAACCAATACAGACGTGTAGTCGCCCTCTCCGTGCAGGAATGCATGATGGCCTCGCCCGACAGGCATGGACCTAAGAATGTGGGGTAAAGTATCAAGTTTTATCTAATAAACCCTCTGTCATCTATATCTTCAGTGTCTTATTTATGATAGTGTAAAGTTCCTTCTTCCTATTTTGAGCCATGTAAGTGTCCTTTTGCCAGTGTTTAATAATATTTCTGTACTTTCACTTTAGCTGCGTCCCTAGTCGTAGCCTCGCCATGTTACAATTTTGTTAATTTTCTGGTACCTCTCAAGCGAGTCGCCCACCTCCCAATGAGCGTTAGATAAGAGGCTACGACAATATGTGTTCGTAATTTTGATTGGATAAAAAAAGATAGACCCTAATGTGGGCGCGCTTTATTAACCAACAGCAGCACTGTTATAATGTTTAGGCATATCGGGGTGAGGGAGTATAAATTCTAGAGCCAAAGACAGGTATCGCGCAGTTCAAGAGAATCATTCACGAGTTACACGTCGCGCAGTTCAACAGAAGCATTCACGAAGTACACGTTACGCAATTCTATAGAATCTCTCGCGTCGTAAAGTTAGTTACAAAATGTAAAATACGCGAATTAATAATGCGTGGCAAATAAGTGATTATAGTTACATTCGAAAATATAACAGTTTCAGTCAGGCGTGTATCAAGATTAAATATATGAAATTAATTCTGTGTGACGGCAATAAAAGTATAAAAACAAATTCTTTTATCAGTGTTATCTTTTAGCAACAACTCCTTTCCGTTTACACACCCTGTTCAAGAGATTTGCTCGACTGAGTAATAATAGCTAGCCGGAGGACAAAGAACCCAAAATTCAAAATAGCAAAACAATAACAGGCGCCAGCAAATAAGATAACACGAACAGACACCGCGACAAATTCCATGCTCTTTGCAGGACCACGAGGGGGGGAGTTTTATACCTACTTTCCGGTGGAGAAAAGTATAAGTATTTGAAAATTAAAACCAATAACAAAGAATACTTCAGAAGTGGTTAGTCCCACAAAAATTTGTTCGACATATTTGATATGCATTAAGTGTTTTAACAAAATCTACACTTTTTGTGTAGCAAGATTTTCTCTCTCTCTCTCTCTCACCATTTACCAGTTACAAAAAACTGCTTTGCAGACTGTACCCAGAAAATTCAAGATATATATTTTATTTGTCATGCAACTATTTTAACCTCATGGCAATTTAATAGAATAGTTTGTCATTTTTGAGAACACACACGCGGATGCTTTATATATTATATACGTTTATATATACGCATATATGGATGTTTTTCTAAAAACGCTTTTTTATCCAGACAGTCTCAAAAGATGCATTTCTGGTGAAATCTCAGTATCCAATTCTTGGATGGAATACAATACTTCCGCTATTTACTGTAGATAATTAGAGGTGAAAGTAAAAATTTGTACTCATTACATATACATATGTAACTGTTGTTTTTTCGGTCCACACAAAGCTTTAAATCCGTTATTCACGTTAAAAGAAGCATTGTAACGTTTACGGAGTAGTGTAGAGTGACCCCAAAACTTAGGCTTTGGCAAAATACATTCAAACTGTACTTGAATTAAGATTTCTATATTTCACTTGTTACAGAAGACTTAACACTGCTCAAATTATCTTAGTAATATTGATGTGTACACCAAATTGCTGGCAGTGCAAGGGTTTAAAGGTGCTTCTACATCGCGCCAGGTGACAAGATACGTGACGAAAAGAGCTGAGGAGATGAGATGGGGTTTAAGGGCGCTAAACAGCTAAGGCCATCAGCGCCCTACGACAAGAGCGCGTTGTCTTTGGAAGAGGAGGTGGAACAAAGCAAAGCAAGCCAAGGTTACATTTTTGTTGCGAGATTACTGATAGGTCTTACTATCAACCGACTTAAAGTAGATATTTATTTAAGTTAGACTCCTTTTACAGAGTATAACACGTTCTCTATGCATATCCCTTCTAAAGCGCCTGAAGATAATAAAACTGATGGGCACAAGTTATGCAGCCACTCTTCAATAACAAATGACAGATAAAACTGAATATTCGCGTATTTTTAAAAGACAGCGTATCAATACCATGAATTCAAACAATGCCTGTACTTTATCTGCCATTTTATACTATCGCATATTGCGCCCTTTTATGATGTTTTATGCTTTACAACGAATTTTTTTCACATTGTACTACATCATGTGATCTGTCACTTGAGAATGAAGTAGTTTCAAAGCGACACAAAGAGTCAGCCATATATTTAGTACATTTCTCGCGCACTTTCACTTGTATTTCAGTTCTTTGAATTCTGGTTGCACACATGCCTCCCACTCTGGCTTCCGATTGCTGTACAGGAGCAACATATATAATATTCCAAGTTCTGTTAGATCCATTATCGTTCAATTCTGGAAGTCCCGTTGCCATCCTCGTACCTTCTCTGAACCTTACCTCGATAATATATGGGTTAACCTCATTAGCACAGAGGACAAAGCAGCAAAACCGGATAAATAAAAACTAGATTTTTATGTTTGAATAATGATGCTTCGGGATCACATCACTATTTTCCAAGTGCCAATCTATTCTATGATACAGAAATTCAGCTAGAATATTATAGAGGGAACACTAGCCGTAGAAATGTTTGAGATAGGGAGGGAGTGGCGAGAGGTAACAGGGCAGTGCAAAGTCTGGGCTGCCGCATGCCAGGTAGAATCGCAAGGTTTTCGTACTGCAATAGCGCACAAGGATGTTCTTGATGTGATTCAGCGTGTACAGAAAAATCAATATTAAAGTCAGTAAACACTGAACGAGTCTAAGTAAATACAAAGGAAAATTAAATTGCAGCTACTTCAGCTAATCGGAATTAAACAAAATAGATAATAGATCTACACTAGTAGATTTAGAACATAGATAGAGATTGATGCCACTGCCGGCATGCCATTATTTAGAAGTCCATAAAAGAGGTTTATGCTTAACTTGAAGGAAACATGTAATCTTTACTGGGAAGACGTTTAGACAAGTGCGTACTCTGACATAGATGTAAAAATTCAGGATAAAACGCGTAATATATAATACACTTCAGAGGAATGAAAATCTGACACCAAACTATAGAAAGTGAAACTATAGAAACCTGCCGGGATGTCAGAAATGGACAACGGAGGAGGTCCAGTTTTGAATAATTATTATAGTCGTACCTTAAATTTAAATTGACGAATATTTATCAAATGAATAAATAAAAGAACAGGAAAATATATCTACACAAAATACGATTTAATCATTTTAATTCTTTTCATAGTGTATTTTTGTGACAGAAATATGACAACGCTGCCATGTTTATCAAAGCTTAGCCTATTAAGTTTTGCGGATTTGCTACCTGTGACTCTCCACCTCTCTTAATCTTTTAAACATGGGTATGTTTGCTGTATAAAAACGATTACTGCATATAAATATGCTTGCACAACGTCGAAAAGATTACTAAAACTTTGTGCACATTTTGAAAACTTGGAAATTAACGTAGCAAAGAAGGAAATAAATATGTTATTAGTAAACCAGTTTCTTAAGAAATATCTTTTTTGGTCATATCGGCTGCTTCTACTTGAGAAACAACCGATGACGTTATTGCTTGCTGACCTGTAGGAATTCTTAACGTTGTTTTTATCAGCTTTTACTATTAAACACACTCACATTCACTCCCACATGTATACTTCGAGACGGTCAGCTAGCTTGAAAGAATTTATACAGCCACAGTAGAAGCTAAAATTATATATGGGGTGGAAATATGAGATGTATATGACGCCTATAAACATGTTGATAAAATCAATATAACCCTTCTTAAACAAGTCTCAGGTTTACCAACAGCATCACCGAATGGTGCAGCAGAGTTAGAAGCAGGTACACACTCCAACAAGAACAAAATAATCACAAGAGTTATAAAATGCATAATATTGAATTACCACAGCGGAAGAGAGCAATATTATTAAAGAATGTTTCCGTTCCCAAGAGAAATGTAAGTGGAGAAGGTCATGGTTTTTCAAAGTGCAGGATGTTCGGAAACAGATAAGCATGGGAGATGCGCGGATTAATAGAAAATATCAAAAAGGGGTTTTGGAAAAAGTAAAATTGAAACTAAAAGATAATGGTGGACATACAGTTGGGAGTATGATCGAAAAGAGCTCTCTGAGACACAACAGGGAAATAAAAAGAGCATGGGGCAGAGAAAAATATATAAAGCTATGTGACAAAGCAGGCCGAATAGGGCTTGTTTGGGCCAAAATATGAATTTAAAATACATAAAGTAAATAAATATTTTGTTTGTTACCAACGTTAACAATGATCATATTAGCGCCGCAATCTATTGACATGGGACTGAAGTTGGTCTGGGTTGGTTTTGAACCCGCGCCCTTAAAATCAGAAGACCAGATTCTAACCAACTGAGACACCCAGACCGACAATTTTCCCATGTGTAGGAAAAAAACACATTTTAATTGTCTACTATAATACAGCCGAACAAAGTATTTATAGGACAGGCATAACAACTTAAAAATTAGAATTTAGATGACGTAGATTAGGAAGATCAGGATTAGATCTGATTAGGAGGATTCCATCTGTAAAAGAAAAAAAAGTATATAAGCTGTAGAAAAATATTTGGGTAAAGTTAGAGAAGTGGGTACACTATTAAACTGGAGTTGTGTATATTGGGACTAATAAATGCAGGCAAGCAACCTGAGAAAGACAATATTTAGGGGAGACAAGCATCTTACTTTAGATTCTATGTTATACTACAGTATAAGCGATATAAAATGTATGCAACCAATGTACCTATGATGAGAAGTAAACATTTGGCTATCTACTTCCAGACTCGGTGAGAGGTAGAGAACGATTTTTTTAAAGAAAAATTCTCCACCCATCCGGGAAGCGAAACGGGAACCTTGGTTGAGAAACCAAGCATTGTTTACTCGACCGCAGATGCAGTCCAAGAAATGTTGTTCCTGGTTGTATTTGTTTAAGATCAAAATCTAGATAAAAGAAATACAGGATCAATTCTCATTTAAACATATGTAGACTACACTGATGTAGCTGGAGTATATTTGACTTGCAGAATTGTGCGAATTACATTAGGTCATACTTGTATTTTAGTTAAATATGAGCAGTGTTTTCCTTCCTTTCTGTTTAATTTTTAACCCTCTGAGATGTGACCACAGTTGTCATCGCAGTTAAGTCCAGCTGATAAAATTTGTTGGTAACAGAAATACATTATCAGCAACAGGTAATATTTTGGCATCCTTATTACCATTACTTTTAACATCTAACAACATGTGGAATATAACCTGTATCACGAGTGTTGCTAGGTGATGAACTGTTGTAGCAAGTCAGATTTTGTGTCTAACATAGTTATGCACGCGACAAACCGAGGAATATATGTGTGGTAAAGGGATATTGATCACGCAAACAATAGTGATCAATTATTCGTCATGTTTCCACCCCGGCACCGCGCACACCCCAGACATGGCAGAAGCTAGAGAAAGAGAGACCAGGCAATTTTTATGATCTGCCTGGGGTGCTTTAGCTTCATGTTAAAATATGTTATTGCCCATAGTGCACCATAACTACTGCTTACTCCTCAGTAAAGTGGCATGTTGTACAATACGGCAAATTTAATTTCCCTAACGTTCTCCCCCTTCTGAATGGTTGCCGCAAGTTGACTCATCCAGGGAGTCATTTGCAAGTCCGCAAGTTCTACCAATAAGAGATGTTAAGTCTAGCCCTTGTAATAAGTAACAAATCACAAATCATTTACACTTCCCAAGAGCATTTTTCTTTCATGATTTTAACCAAGTATTGTTCCTCTATTTGTTCTTCTTTTAAGGGTTTAATACTTATTTAATTTAAGGTTATTCTATCCCTTTCTTTGTGGGACATCTGTCTATTTTTCCACAGCTCCACTATCTCTACTCTCTCTCCTTCATTGACATTTCTACTCATCCCTTTCTTTTCTTCTGGGCCAACAGCAAAAAGGGCACGAACCTTATGCCTTGTAGGCAGGGTTCGAATGAAACGTTTTAACGTGGGGGTACAGATTAAATGCGGGTCCAATGAACTAACATAATTGTACTTAACCTCACATAAAAAGAATGTACTAACACCAGGGAGCTGAAAAGAAAACTCTTTTAAAATGGATGCGTTTCACTTATAAATCATAGATTGCGTATATGCGTAGTTCGTTTGCATTGCAGTGATCACGGTTTGTCTCAGGTAACTCACTACCACGGCTGGGATGATCATCTGTGAATGTTAACTGTCAGTTGCTGCTTCTTTTACTGTAAAGACTTAAGTTGTTCAGTATTCATTCCTATTAGTCCTCTGAAATGCCTATAAAAATTCAGGTTTGAACCGAGTTTTATGTGCAACACACACGTAAAAAGCCTAAATGTAAAGTTTATGTGAACAACCCCCACATCGTAGTCGAAGTTTGGAACAATATAAGAACATAAATTATGAAAATTACACAAGAAGAATTTATGAATGGAAACTTCAGACAAACATACCAGGAACGTCTCAATGCAGATGAACACCACTTTCAACGCAATTTGCAACACGGCATGTTACTATTACCTACTCATAAGTAAGTAGTGCGGGAGTTTTAAAACGGAAAACCTCCCAGTGTAATGAACAATGCGCGCAGCATGCATTCGCGCGATCTGCGGTCCGGCAATATAAGGAACGCACTGTATCAGTCTATACTGAATTTTGGACAGCAACATTTAGATAATGGAAGCAATACAATTTCAATTTTATAAAACTTATGGACAGGTTTAAACTTATTGGGCAATAGCAACTGACTCATGTTCATTTGGCAGCTGAAGGTTGTGGAGATTTGATCAGAATAATCTTGGCTGCATTGGCTACACCAGTTATGTCTGTATAGGTTTTGCCCTCTCTGTCTTCTCTACAGTTACTCGTAGTCTTTCTAGTCGGGAGCTGCCTCCCCTTGAAGCCCCACTGCTCTTACTGTCTGTGCGTCCCTTCTTTCCTCGCGCGATTCCAGTATTTGTTGCGCCTAATGTCACTTACCTTGTTTAATATTTAAATTAATAATAATAATAATAATAATAATAATAATAATATACTACAGAAGTGGAAAAAACTGCTAAGTACAGGTATGAACATGAATCACAACACAAATGCAACTATTTTACTATATGGTGACGATGTAGTCGTCATTAAAAAAGTGAAGGTGACCTAGAAAGATATTTACACTATTTAAACAATATCTGAAAAGAATACGATTTCAAGATTTTTACGGAGAAAACTTAGATCTTTTGGGGAAAGTTACAAATACGGTCAAATACCACTTTAGAAGGAAACCTGCTAGAACGTTTTAATTACCTGGGTTGTGATAGTAACATGCCGTAATTATTCATGATTGATGAAAATCACGGCAAAATTTGTAGCACTATACACCGAATGCTAAGGAATAAAACAAGGAACGGCACTAGAATTAAATTCTGTGAAACAATGATATTTCTCTTCTTCTTTATGGAACAGAAACATGGGTAAATACAAAACAGATTCAGAATAAAGTACAAAGTGCGGAAAGGCCAGGAAAAGAGAAGTGCTGAAAGGAAAAGAAAGGCGTGCACAAGATTTGATCACCTTCGAAATGAAATTAGAAAGGAATTGCAGATTTTCAGAATGAATGAAACAATAAAAGAATATCGTGACAAATGGTTTCAGCGCGTAAAAAGAATGCAGGGCACCAGACTCCCAAAAATTTTATTTAAGTATATGGCGATTGGATGAAGAGACATAGGGAGCCGAAAGGATGAAAGAGAGGCTGTGAAACTATGAAGCCGGAACAGGAAATTGCCTACTCCATGTGATGAAGAAGGTGCGACCAATGTCTAAATCACGTTTTTGGTCACTTCTAAATAAGTTAGCAAGCAGCAACTGATTTTAAAATTTCGTTATAGGAATTACTGAGTGTCAGCTTATGTGAGAAATCCATAAGTTATAAGAGTTCAACGCGTTAGGTGGTAAAATGATTCATTTCTAGGGATCAAGTGGCATGTCCATGTGTGCTCTTAAGGGCCATAATCAGAGTTTGTTGCACATAACCTATGAGAATTTTCTAGAAATGTCAAAGTTTATGGGCTATTATAGATTAAAATCTGTCTCTGGTTTCTCAAATCGGTTAAACTTGGCTGATGTATCTATAGGATGTAGGAGGGGGACACCTCGCACGCTGCGACCAGCTTGATCTATTGTGGCTGCATTCCCCAGCAGGCAGGGATGACGTGAAGGAGCCGCACAAAGTCTCAGGTCCGCAGAGAGACTGACCCACAGAGACGCGCAGAAGTACCCAATACTTCCAGTTTGAACGCCCACACATCAGTAGAGGCGAAGAACCCCGAAAGAAGGCGACGGATCGGACAACGCACCCTGGCTTTCACGGAGAGAAATATTTTCAAAGCGCAAGCATCCACGTCATCTTCCCTACAATGTCAGCACTGCAGGACCTGAAAACACATCTGAAACATGAAAGGGAGAGAGGAAATGAGAAAAACGAGAAATCGCGGTAGAATACAAATACACCACCCGAAATTCGCTTAGGCAACAAGGGCAAAACACACACACACACACACACACACACACACACACACACACACAAAATACATGATAAAGTGGGTAGCCAAGAAAATTGAACCCCGGACCTCGTTAATGTTGACCATAGACGTTGGCGTCTGAGCCACCCCGCTCGATTAAAGTATCTGTACTCTTAAATGTGACATGGGCTAAGTTTCTGTCATAAGCAAGTACGTCGTAAGAGAAATTGGCAGGACACATTAGTAGCCTCTACACATGGGCGTATATAGCCTGTTGTGCTTTGCTACCGATTCTTTACGAAAGTACACCTGCAAAAATGTACTCTGTGAGCATCTTGAGTTAACTGCTTCGTCATAGTCTGGTTAGTATCCCAAGACGAAAACATACGTCTTTTTACTTTTTCTGCTATTGAGCTATGTAAGTAATGCATTCCATCCAAAGATTTGATATCGGTATTTCACCAGAAATGCATGCTTTGAGGCTCCATGAATCCAAAAAGAAAGCATTTTTACTATAGCGTCTGAACAGTATAACTCAAAAAACAGGAAGTCGGTTAAATACCAAACGTGATATTTAAGTTCACAATCTTCCAAAGATGCAACAGGATGACTCAAGAAACGCCCCTTGGCTCAAACTACTCTTTATATAGAACATTTTTGTTATTTTTATTTTCTCAAAATGCCTCCAATACCAGATGTTTCAAATACTTGCATGGGAAATGAAATGTATATCTTGAATTTTCTGGTAATGTAGCATCTGAAGTGATACTCATTCTGAATGACTTATATAATTGGAAATCCTTAGGAAAATACAAAATATTACTACAAAAAATTTAGATCTCGTTAAAGCACACAATTTACCGCAAATAAAACTCTTAGTGCTGTTTACCATGTTCAAATATTCCTTGTTATTGGTTTGAATTTTCAAATACTTATACCTTCTCAACTGGTAGGTCGCTATTTGGATTTTTTCTTTTCGTGTCCATGCAAACATTATAGGATTTCATAGTCATGATATAGCAACATACTCTTTACAGTTCTGAGTTTAGCTTAATCTAGACATCACACGTAATGTGTACATGTGAATCGAAATTTTATGTGGATTAATAAGAAGTGGATAGAATAGAAAACGTTTGTAAGAACAGTTTATAGAGGAGTGAGTAGAAAAAGTGTAGCGATGTAACACATCTTAATTTTGTTTCATTTTATTAACGGGAAGATTTTTCCCTATCAGCAAAGAAGGTACAGTGTTATAGCTAATAAGTATATTATTTATTATACTGTTTATTGTTACTTATTATTTTATACATGTAGGTATTATTTGAAGACATTAAATTAAACAGTTTCAGACTTTCAGTATGAATAAATCCGGTACTGATGCCTCTGCAAATACATTTGCAACCGCTTGAAATAGCCGTTGCTAGAGAAGAAGAGATTGGTGCACACATGGCGTAGATAATCTCCGTACTAACCTCTGGCAGAAGGCGACAGTTTGTGTTTATAGCCACTAAAACTACATGGCGATTGTGCAGAAACATGTAATGAAGATAATGTATGCTTGAGTGATTACCTGGTCGCATTAGTAGCGGATTCTTTGTGTTGTTTCCAGCAAATAAGAGAGATGGTTCACTCTTACCTTAATAAAAAATTGAAATACGGTCCAATGTACTCTTGGTACACTCAAGAGAAGTGAGGAGCAAGCTGTTACGTGTAAGCTCAATAAAAATGTCACTTTCAATACCGATATCATGCTGGATGTGAGAGCACAAACGGGAAAAAGAGAATCTAACGTGGCAAACGTCGAAATGCGAGGAGAGAAAGTGAAGTAGAGAGTATCTGTCACAGTCATTGCCGATTTATAAACCCTCGGCCACAACTGTTAAGGACCTCTTCATTCACAAGAACTAGCAATCTGTTCTTGGTCTAAATGAAAGGACATCATCAGCTTTAGAGTATGTGATCGTCACTTTTAAACGGGCTATAAAACGCTAGCTCTGAAGAAATAAAACTCTCGCTTCTGCAGGAAATGTGCCTTCACTTCATGAATCATTTATGTTGGGAGCTGGGGTGATTAGCGCGAGAAGTCTAGGGGTTCCTCGTGCAGTACTTTCTGTTAGCATTTTAAAAATTCTAAATGTAACAGCCACACGATTTTACTCAGTGCCCGGCATAAAACTTTTACAAACGTTGCAGCTTTAGCCCCCACATGTCAATGCGAAAGAACAATTATATTCTGTTACAGTTATTACAACACATAAATGAAACCTATGCAGAGTTTAAGGGTAGCCGTAGCTGAAATTTTAAGAGCATTTAAAAAAATTAAAAACTTACTTTTTATGCCCGAAAATACTTGTAGCGTTTAGGTTCAATTGCATACTATGGCTTTTGCTCTCAGAGCTCTTTAAAGCTTCACTATGTGACCATATAAATTACCACGAGCACACGGTCTAATCACTATTTAATTAGAATGCCTTTTATTCGACTTCCATTATTCTTACACTTTTATGCATTAAAATGTTCCATGTGATGTATTTTGTAAAGAGATTGATAGAAAATGAACTTAAAAACTTGGCATATGGCTTTGGCAACAATTTAAAAATTGCTCAACATACAATTAATTCAATCCCGAGAATGAATTGTTACAAAAGTTATATTTAAATATTTTGTTAATGTTATATTTATATGCCGTCGTTAACATCTAAGGTCAATCGGCGGCTTTTTTACCTTCAGAACAATTGCCCAGCATGTTCACTCGCTCACAGTGGTGTTAATCTTTGGGTTGGTATTACTTTTGGTAATTACATTAAATTCACGCACACAGTGGCACTCTCATCCATATTTCCATACTCTAGGGAGGATGGGGAATAATCCTTGGTAAATAAAGATTCCCACTCAGAAGCCGGGAATCAAACCCGGGCCTCTGGATTTGGAGGTTATCATACCACCACCAGACCATAGAGACAGTATTTAAACACTTTGTGAAAGAACCAGAGAGTAAAAGCATTCTATATGCCATTTGTGTATTAGCAATTAAATAATATGGTTCTATTATTTTTATTTTTTCAAAATTATGTCTGCATCCTGTGCTACACCTGATTAATAGTATAATAGATGATAACATGTTTTCTCAAAATTTATTAAGGATAACTGCATGAAATATAAAACGTTTATCATTACAAGGACAACACAGAAAATGTTTAGAAATTCAAACAAGGGTTAGTTTTAAAAATTTAAATGATTGTATTGTTTTTCAAAATATCCCCCTTTGACATCTATACATTTTTGCATTCGATGAAACCAGTACTTAAAGCAATGATACACTCTTCCTGAGGCACTTCAGAAACGAGTTGTTTATAATGTTCCACTGTTTCATGCGATGACGAAAAAGTTATTTCATGCAAAAAGGAATCACAAGGTGCTAGATCAGGGCTGTATGGTGGAGGATACATGGTGCTGGCGTTTAGGGCATCCGGATACTCAGTTGTTAGTTTTGCTGTAGGTATGTAACCATGCGTTGTCATGATGTAACATTTTTCCCCTTTGGGGTTTTTCACGAAATTTTAAAACATTTGCGGTAAACAGACACTTGTGTGCCAATCGGCAGTAACGGTATGTTTATCTTCAAACGCTATAGCAACAATATGGCCCGTTTTAGAAAAACAATAGCAACCGTCATTCTATAAACACTGCGAATTCTTAGGACTTTTGTGGCCTTAACTTCTGTTCGAAAGACCCATTGAGACGATTGATTTTTCGTTTCAGGATCATTAGAATAAATACAAGATTCATTACTAGCAACTATATTACAAACCAAATTTAAAGAGCCGCCTTGGAATTTTTCCAGAGTTTTTCTGCACCAATCAATGCGTTGTTTTTCGATCGGAAGTCAGTTTATGTGGAATCCATCGATAAGAAAGTTTTCTCAGGTCTAACTTTTGATGTAAAATGTTTCGGATTTGACACACACCAATGCCCAATGTCGCCAGAATGAATTCATAAGGTGTCCGTCGAACTACTTCCAGCAATGTTAGAACAGCGGCAACATTTTCCTCAGTAACAGCAGTTCTTGGGCGTCCTTCACGAAATTCATCACTAAGAAAAAAAGCGATTTCTTTAATTCGCTGTACCAATTATAAATTGTTGTTTAGATGAAGCTTCTTTGCCAAGTGCATTTCTAAGCCGATCTTCACATTGTTTAGGCGTTAATGACGTTCTAAAGTCGTAAAAAGGTCATAGCCTGGAAATGTTCTCTAGTTAAATTCATTTTGGGGTGAACACAAAGTATTTAAATGATAATTAGCATAGTATTAAAGCAAATCGAACAAACTGCACGGAAATCAACTTGTAAAACAATAGAAAATAACTGCCAAATACAAACAGACTTCATTTGCTTTCAGAAACGTGGCATTCTATAAATGTTCAGTATCGCCCCCGTATCAAAATTTTCAAAACATACACATAAAAACTGCAAGGTTTAGAAATTTCACCTATGAACACTCATAGGTTAATCGCATTTAACGTATAACTGGGTAATTGAGATCGCCTAGGATTCAACGGGACAGCGTGAATAGATAAGAGAAGCTTAGTGCATGTTTGTTTACCTCGTCATAGTTGCTCATTTGGAGCGCCACCACGGAAGACTGAATATTCTGTTTTGTCTATCCATTGGGCACTGAATGTTTCAAACCTTACTTAAGTTACTTGCAATAGCAAGGATAGTGGCAGTATGAAGCAACACTTAATTTTTACACAGTATTCATGTAATAGTTGATTTTATTTCCGATATTAACCCTTATAAATATACATACAGAAATTATAATCATTCGGTATTAGAGATTGAATAATTTATGTCTCATATTTCTATCATGTTTAAGTTATATGGATAAAGTTAATAACAATAAGAACCTTAGAATTTCTGAGCAGTAGTTGTATTTTATTAATTTTAAAAATACTAGGAAAAAGGACTTTAAGCACTTTGGTTTAGTATTCAATTTAACCAGCAATTTTTTCGTCATTCCAGCTTTTCATTTTTGGCAATTTAAAAGTTACGCCTTTTAATTTTATCAAAAGATGATTCCTAATCTTCATTACAATTTTATCGATAAGTGCATTATAATCTTGAAACAATTCTTAAATGTTAATCATAGTTAACTTGCATAAAGGTTTGAAATTAAACCTGTGTTAATTATAATTTATTTTTGCTATGATTTATTACGGAAACACAAGTATTTCTCACATTAAAATGTATGATGCAAATGGCCTTCATTTAAACTCTTGTTCAAGCTAATGTATGCACTAGCGCGGGAGAAATATGCAAATATTGAATCCTAATTTAGTTTTCACTGTCACCTCACTTATTAGCTTTTAAGAAGTAATTCGCATTCGTCAGTAGTGCAAGTTTAGTTTTCACTGTCATTTCACCTTTATTTTCCTTGCGCGCAGTGGTGTAATGAATCATGCGCGAATTAGCCTCTTCTCCCTTCAGTTTCACTTAGAGTGTCGAACACAGGACTTCTCTTCTATTGCAAGCCGAGGAGAACTCACTGTACGTCACAACTCCATTCCTAGAAACCCTGAGTAACCAGTACTTTATGTCGCAACAACATCAAAAACTCACTAACTCATTTGCTGTAGCGAACACACTCGCCAATATACTATCACGCAAGTTCCCATGGAGTACGCGGGAAGGAGAAACATCCAGAATTATCTCGTTGCATCTGAACGGTATTCACGTGGAGGACACCGCAATCCATGCAATAAGCTCGGTCCATAGCAGCTGTGTCACAGTATGTTAAATCCAATGTTGTTAATATGAACTTTCTAAGTACTGAAGTTTGCAGCATAACCGCACATATATGCGTAGGTGACATTGATTCGTAAAGGAAGCTATACTAAAAGCTAATGAACACCTGGCTACACATAAGTTGTTAATAAATGAGTTTACTTTCGGATTAGTATTCAAATTATATGAGGTGTTTCGTGTAATACAAAAGAACTAATAGGAATAAATGTAATATTTGTCTAAGCTAAATGCAACGTAACTACCAATAAATAGTAGGTTCCGAAGCATTTTTAGTTGGCTTAACTGAGACACATACAAGTTGGTTAGTTGAAAGCAAACAGCCGCGTAGTATGCATGCATAAGTCGCTTAGATATAATAATTACTACAGAACATTTTTAAAGATTACGGATAATTCGGAACGCGCAGCTGAAATAAATTATAACAAAGAAATAGAAAGACTAAGAACAATATATGTTAAAGTGATTATTGAGATATCAGAAATTTTAAGAGCAGTGAACTTCAGTTCGCACGAAAATATAATGTTCTTAAGATGCAAACATACTTCCATTGTGAAAGACAACAAAATGCATTAATATTAGCTGTAGTAAGGCCTTCCTCAAAGTCGCGAGACCTAAGAAACAGAAAACCCCCGAAACAACACATTAGTACTAGAGTGGGGACATCATTTAAAACCAGAGCTATATTTTTGGTATAATACCAAATCGGATTATTATACAGTATAATATGTGGTATCGTTGGTAAAATTAGTTGGATTGGTGACGGGAATGCTTGTAAGGAAAATGAAACTTTTTTGTTTAATTTGGTCATGTCAATTGTATTGCAACTTCATGCTACATGCACTCGAAGGAAACAGAAATAAATTAACATTATAATTTTCATTTATAGATTGAATCGAAGAACCTGTTCCGGCTTCAGCTTCTTAGTTCCAACTAGTTGCGGCTAGGATTGTGGTGCATTCAGAAGTTTAGATGCCAGCAATTGCTTTCCACACAGTCCTCTCCAACAGGTAATGGATGAGACATGTTAAGCAGCAACCCACAAAGTTTATCGAAAAAAATTGTCATCACTAGCTTTAAATTCGCCTAAGTTAGCCACAATTATTCCATTGCTAGAAAAAATATATAATATTTTCCACTTCGGTTACACACGCTTTATTTTCGAGGGAATAAACTCACTTTTTAGATTCACAAATAATTTAAATGTCTTTATTTGACCTAGCTATTCGCACATAGTTATTTTTAATCGTGTTTTAGCTGTCTAACATTACAGCTTATAAGCAACAAACATGAGAGCACGCAGTAGTCGTAGTCGTAGTAGTAGTAAATTTTAAGGCGCTAATGCACCAGTTGAAATGGCCCCGTTGAGTTCTGCAACTGTTTAACGCCTGAAGGGTTATCTGCACATATTAAGTACGGCGCGGTTCGGCCACTTCAAACTCATGAGAAGACCGAGCGGGATGGTCAGTCGGTAACGTCTGTAGCCCATATTCGAAATGTTATGGGTTTGATTTCCGCGCCCGACCTTCCTGACCACGGGTTTTTTTCGGGAGGTTTCCCCGGTACTCGTATACTGGGAAGGTTCGTTACATTCCCGAAGTTTCTGTCCCCTCCATTTCAGCTCCATTCTCACTTCTCTTCACCTTTCATCTACTTGGTCTGTTTCAGGGTTGAAAGTGTTGGCGGGAGTCTCGGCGTTGCATGGCGGGGAAAAGGGGCGCTTTATGAAACCTTTCGTCCCCCGGAATGAGGCGGTCCTTGAATCACGGTCCCCCAGTGGAATGTGCAAGCTTGCAGGGGAAAAGGGGAGCCGGTTGTACCAGCTGTCATCGGGGGAGTTTCAATCTGTAAAAGTTGGGACTTGCCCTCTGCCCTGTCCTGCCTCCTGGTCTGGTCGTCCTCCGTCTCCTCTCACCTCACCCATCCCTCCCGGGGGGGCCCGTTAGGGACTTAGGCACAAAAGATCTTGTATTTCGAGGCTCTACGTCCCCCTTGTACCTATCCCACTTCTACTCCTTCGTGAGAAAACAAATGTATTTTCCCCAATAATACCACCAATTTCCCTAAAAGAGACAGGTAAATTCAGTTGCAACAAGCGTACAGAGAGGTTATATTCAAGACAACAGAGAGCGAAATACCTTGAATACTACACGAGAGAGACAAAAGTTAATGCATAGACCTCGATTTCTAACCACTTGACCATCGGTCCATTTTCTGCTCGATGAAACCATCAACCGAACTCAGAAGCTATGCTGAAAAACAGTTCTATCCCCATTCTCTATGCAAAACCAGTAATTCATGCAGAATGGAACCAGATCACTTGTTTTTGTATGAGCTGTTTCATATTCCTGTAAACGGGTATTTGTGATATTGCATTGGGTTCACGAAAATCTTAAGGCGTAAAAATGTATCCCTTTCACAATCGTACCTTAACCCATGTGATTATTTTATGCAGATTTCTGAAATATGGCGAACAGATAGCAAACTCCGAACTCATTAGGGTTGCACGTGCATCACCTGAGGACGTCTGTCGGAGGCCAAGGAAGAAGTTTCGTTTAAAATAGAATGTGAAGAAAAATTACGGTTTTGTCAATTTTGTTATTCCTTAAAAATGTTCCAGTCTGTAATGATTATATACCATAGTGCTTGTATACCATTTTGATACTACTTCACTACAAATAAATGTGTGATAGGTACATAATCCACTGTGCAAAAATTACACGCATGCTGTTTTATCATATATGCTTTAAAATCACTCATTAAACGTTTTTATAATTCTTGTTAAATATGATAATGTACCCAAAATAAAATGTGAACCTTATTTAAAATATACGGCAGAATATATGATAGGTTAGCATCTGTAACCAATATTAAATACTGCTTACATTGTTCATGAAAAGAAAACAAACAGCATAATAATTTAGACTTTATTGTAAAGTAATGGAAAAAAAATTGTAAATGAAATACAGCGAATTTTTCGGAATATTTGTATGATTACAAACATGTTTGTATGACAAAAATGTTAAGCTTTGTAAATATTTACAATTTTGCAGAATGAGGTTTTGCTGTTTTTCATAGTTGAAAATGTAATGACAATGAAGAGGAATTTGGAGTGTATTTTCAGAATCTTTAAAATGTACATTTAATTTACAACTTAAATATCTGAAATATACACCAGTTTATATTTTGGGTCATTATTTTCGAAAAAAGGCTTGTAAAGTCAAATTTTATTGCGTTTAAAGCCTTTTTTGACGTGGGAATTTCTTAAGAATAATCGCATTGCACATTTAATGTGTGCTTTCAGACAGACATAAATTGAAAAATTTTAGTCGACCACCCTATAATAAGCTGATTATATGTGACGTAACTGAACTGTTACTGGCATCCATAATACTTCAGCGACTCATTGTAATCTTACTCGGCCGGGCGAGCAGCTCCCCTATCGCCCATACCTTTCAACACCTTCAAAGCAGCAGTCCACTGGGATACGATTCCTAGTTAAACAATGAAGTATGTCCATTTAAAATAAATTTTTTCGTTGTAATTTTAAGATTCTAATATATTGATTTCGACCGCTCGCCTCCCACTGAGACGGCCCGGGTTCAATCCCAGGGACCTGCATGTGGGATTTGTGGTGGACGAAGCGGCGTCTGTGCGGGTTTTCTCCGGGTTCTCCGGTTTCCCCATTCATTCCACCAACTGCTCCATCATCACCTTTCCTTTCATCCATTTCACCAACATTTCGTTTCATCTACTTCCTTCATCCCATACCAGGCATCGGGCTGATCACCCATCCTGGATGTTCTGTCTGATCCACGAGTGTCTGCTCCTCGACGGGCCTCTGACCCCAGGCACCCGCCTGTAAGTCCTGGTGGGTGTAAGTCCTACATAAGAGGAGGGTAAACAGATAATGAATGAATGAATATATTGATTTCGTTTCCTTTGCCACAGTGGGTATGTGTTACTTTCACGTTACCTGCAAAAAATCAATAAATACGGTGTGAACTCAACAGAGCTGCCATCTGTTTCACTACTCGCTAAAATGCTCAAGATCCTGCTATCAGTGTTGCTATCCCATCAGCATCACACACAATTAACCAGACAAGATTTTTTTTGTAAAACCTCAAAAGTTTGAAATTATAGCGTGGTCGACCAATCGTAATATGTACAGTCTTGCAATTGACTACCGCTTGTTTCATAAACATATTCGCGTCTTAATTTCCATCACTATACTCTTGTTGCGTAATATACTATTATATAACAGGTGTGTTTGGATTCAGGGTAGATCATAACGTATATTTTTTGTGAAATTCCTCTGTCTACTTAGAAATCTAAGAGGCAGAGAAAGTAATGCATTATATGATACTCAGTACGCCACCGTAATTATTCTACTTATTGTTCTTTAAAATGATTCATACGGTCAGAGTTGCAAATGCAAAGCCTTCGCTCATTATACCTACAGGCAACAAGTAAAGAGGCTGTATCAGATCTCTAAATGTATCAGAACCAAAGAGCAATTATTGCAAAATTCACTCTGTATTCAGCAGGTAGAAAGCGAAAGCGATTTTCTGCCGTGTTATGGATGTACGATTTGACAAAATCACCCTAGGGATTCAGAAACGGAGCCATTTGAAGCTTTGCCAATTTTTAGATCCTTTTATGATTGCCCTTAATAGAGCAGTTGGCTTCGGTAAAAATCCATTGAAACATCCATCACCTCGACGTAAGGATGAAAATTGCCAACAAATGCTCTTAGAAAAGCGCATTATCGAATTCCAGTGCGACAAATGCACATGTTGCGTCCAATTCCTCCTTGTTTTTACTGCCAATACAGGAGAATGCAAATAGTAAAACTCATTTTTATTGTATACGAGTTGCAATGGACTATTCCTTTATTCGATTTCTTACTTTTGTCATTATTTCTTCTTTAAAGCCGGCGCATCGGATAAGTTTGATTGCAGCTGGCAAAAAGGGAAAGGCCTTCACATCCGTAGAGTTGCATTGGTTGTCTGACTGTGGTAGTAGTAAGGGAATTGACATCGCAACCTACGAAGAATTTAGTTAAAGGGGAGTGATCCTTGATCCCACAGTTCGATTTGACGCACGCTATGGACATTCTCAGGAGATGGACATAGAAGTAAAGGGCCATCTCAAAAGTCAGC
Organism: Deroplatys truncata; assembly: GCA_030765065.1. Classification (NCBI taxonomy): domain Eukaryota; kingdom Metazoa; phylum Arthropoda; class Insecta; order Mantodea; family Mantidae; genus Deroplatys; species Deroplatys truncata. The sequence goes on from CM060978.1 coordinate 157,684,394, forward strand.
ATTCCCTTTTCTTCTAAAAGTATAACTAAATGACTTCGCCATTTATGATACATCTGGAGGGAGAATATATACATAGTTACATCCACGTTGTCTAATTCATTACCTACTAAATAATTATAGTTGCAGTTATTTTTAATATTATAAATTATTAAAGATTTATAGTTTGACTGTACGAGAAACTTTTGTTGACACTATTACTTTCAAAATTAAATTTAGCATATTCACTTTTATTAAATGTTAAAGGTATACAAGTGGAAACTAAATAGGTGTATATATTTTCATCGTTAACTCGCAATGAATATTTTATATACCAGGAAAGATATGCACCCTTAAACCAAATGCAAATGTCACTAAGGGGAGGAAAAGTAACCTCATAATGTTTTGTACATCTTCAAGCATTTCACCAAAAATAAATTAGTTTCAATCGATATTTGGCACCATAGCAGAAAACACGTCACAAGGTGTGCCGTAACAACTGAAGGTATAGTTGTGAATGAAGTAAACACCACCTTTGGAAGAAGTTTAGCCATGTTTACATTTTGAGCATACCTACATTTATATTTAATCACGAATGACCGGAGAAACCTACACAGAAGACGTATACCTTAAAGTAAAGTAAATATTCAAACAATAAAGAACACTTTACGCGGTGAAATACAATGAAACATTGACATAAGTTGATAATTATTGATAATATGAAAACCCCTTGTGGTTTATCGGAGAAATGTGAGTCAGTTGAAAACTTTAATGTACCGGCATGTTGCCATGGTATTTAAGTGGTCAGAGCAACACATAAAGCTAAAGATCCATGGTTGAAATACCGGCAATAGCATTGAATTTTTGAACCTGATACTACCTTTCCAATTGTTGGTAAATCATTCTTGAAAATGCAGTCGCATTTAGGCATGTATATCCTCATCTACTTATATACGACTGTTGTGAAAGCTGAATCCAACAAATTTTTGCCTATCGTGCTTTCTCTACCACTATAATCTTACACAGGAGGTACTCTAAGTTTTCCAACTAGCAGTAATCAGACTCAATAGAATTTCATTGGCTGCAATAATACCACAGAATGGGGGAGAGGAAGCAAGTGGTACATTTTCACCAAAGGTGTTGAAGCTCAAAACGGATTATAAGAAAGAGCAGGAAGTGTGGGATGGGGGTACTGGCGAATAGGGGCGGGTATGCAGTTTGAATTACAAACAATAGAATGTGTCGTTTCTTTTACAATTTTTTTTGGTCTCTTAGTTTTCTCCCAGTTCTTATCCAATAGAATTACATGCGAAAGGTAAAGGTACGCATCACGGAGAGACCCCCGGAACTGGGGCAGAGCACCGCAAGTAGGTCGCAACGGCCCTTTTTGTTTTCAACGTGAATCCTGGGAGGTAGGGATGAGATAAGAGACCAAAACGGGACCAGATCCAGAAGCCAACGGGCGCAAGCACGTACGGGGACCCTAACGTTTCCAGATAGAACGCATCGTTTACCACCCAATACCTGCACACAAGCCACCAACCTATAGGGTCCCCGGGGCGGAGCCCACTCGAAATAGAGACCTAACAAAGCAGGACCACAGCGACGCCAGGGAAGAAACCTTTAGTGCAAGTCACCGCCCAGACGCAACCCACGCGTCGCCGGCCTTGCAACCCCGAAATAGATGACAAGGAAGATGATGGGTACAGGAAACGAGAGGGAGGAGAGTCGCGCTATAAGATGAACCACCCCAGCATTTGTCTGCTGACCCGGAGAAACCACGAACAACCTATGAGCCAGAGTGGGCCTTCGCCAGAGATCAATCCCGGAACCTACCGAATGCGAGCCATAGAGGTTGCACATGAGAATCTACAGTGTATTATGTAACCACATAGTCTATCTGACCCGCACGATGTACGAGTGTCAATATTTAAAAAGTTTAAGAGCAATAAATACATCTCACCAATCCAGTCTATACAGAATTATTGGTTCTGATGTTGACATCAGTGTTGTCATTGGTAAAGGACAATCCGTAGTTCAGAATCCCTAACATTGCGATACTACACATCTCCGTAATGTAAACTGTACTTATTTGCATTACTTTTATGCTACGTTCATAAATTAACTTAGTAAGTCGTCTAGTATCCAAGCCATTATTTACGTGCAGGTGTTACTTGCTCACATGTCCTCCGTGGTGTAGTGGTTACTATGCTAGCCTCTGATTTACGGGGTCGCGGGTTCAAACCCGGCGGAGGGCGATGGATTTGTTTCGGACGTAAAAATACTTAGCATGGCTTCCTTCGTAAGGGAAGTAATAAGGCCGGTGGTCTCATGTCGTAGATTTGCGGCACGTAAAAGAACCTCAAGACTGATAAAGGGGCCTCTGAGCAAAATTACCGGTCTTTCACGTCCAATATAGAATGGGACGCTAAGTAACATAGCAGTTAAAGAGCGTCCATAAATAAAACACAATATTTGCTCAGCATAAGAATAACACTTTTCTGCATTTAAAATGGTGTTTGATGTCCTCTCTCTATAATAACGATTCTCATTTCGAGTGCCTGCATTGAACACGGAGGAATATCTTCCATTAGACAAATTAGGTTTATAAATTTTTTAAATGTCTCAGTTCTAAGAATATTAGGATAATTTATATTACCGATAAATGAAAATCTTTGAGCTTGGCATTTTTATGCCGCACTCTCCGATCTACTTTCTTCGCTGTACAAAATACAAATCCTGTTATCTAAAACTCCAAACCTAAGCCGCGTGGCGTAGGTCAAATTTTGGTCGCGGATGATAGGTCATTTTTCCTGCTTTGTGAGATGTAACCACCCATGAACATTACAATCCAGACAAAACTATAATGGTGAACAGTGCCGGATGTATTGGTTCCATAAAAAGATAGCAGAGAGAAAATAGATTCAATTTTTTTTTGTACTACACAGGGCCTAAAGCACACTTTTGTACTAGAATTGTAGTGTAACCCCAATATATCATTTTTACAGCAAATCTAGTGCTCACAGGGAAAAACGTTACTGTATATTTCATTTATTGCATCATGTCAAACTATAGACATCTCTATCCCTTACAGGATAAGCAATGTTCTTGTAGCTGGTAATAAGCATCCTAGTCTGACTGTTGTTATAACTCCTTCCCCTCTCCGCCCTTGTTTACTACACCAAGGCAGAGGAATTCATAGACAGGTGTGCGTGTAGCACCATCTCCCAAGCGTTTTTATACTGCTGCCTTTCGCAATGATTGGTTCCTGGAATGAACTGACAGAAGGAAATAAAGCGAAATTGCTTGGTGTATTGCATTCAGTTTTAATTAGCGAAAGTCAAAATGTCTGCCGTATTGTTTCCCATCTATTGTGTGTTTTGTTTTCTTAGTGGTTACATATATAAAATAAAACATGTTTGAAATAATTTCCTTTACCTTTTGTTGACTGTCGATGAAGCGGTGTCCGCCACTTGAAAAACTTTTGTGTGTGACTGTTGTTGGACCTACTTCGAGTTGTGATGACATTTATGGCGTTTTCCCCAACTTCAACGTTCGTTATGCCGGTATAAATATCCTAACTACATATTAAAGTTTTAATCAAATGCCTAAATGCTATGCAATTCTATTTTGGTTTATTTTCATTCCAATTTCTCAAGCACCCGTAATGGTTCCAAACTAAATTATATCATTTATACCTTCTCCTGTAGAATTTATTTCGTGTTGTGCTTGAAGAGCTTTGCAGCCGCTTACAGCCTAGAGAAAGCACGTTTTAATGATTACCATACACTGTCTCGTGTCTGCCAGCAGTTTCCGCAGACTAACACAAAGGTACTTTTTCCATGAGTTATGTTCAGGCAAAATACCTTGCTTCTGACAACATTCGGATTTTCCGTGTGCGTAACGTTTCAATCCTGGCATGGAGCCAAGCCCTACCGGGTTGATATAGCAATAACCGAAGCGTAATAAAGTCTCTTACCACCAAGCTGATGAAAGGGAGTTAGTGGTGCAGTTTTTTTCCTGTGAGGATATCCTGAACTACTTTAAAACATTTCCTGTTCATAAATACGAGCAATTTCAGCTTCACGTAAGTGAAAAGTCTTCTTAAGAAAGTGTTGGAATTAAGAAAGATGATATTTTAAACACAAAACCACAGTCGTAACATGCAAATGTTCTGAACAAGGAGTTCTGATTCTACTCTCTTTATAAAAGATATTTCATTTGATAAGAAATAATTTTTTCTTTTAACTGAATTAGTTCACCTCCCTATGCCCTTCAAATTAGCATTTCCTTGGTTTTATATTAACCCAAGATAAGTGCAGCGTTTGGGTGGATAATACGTCATCTTACACCGGTTACGGAGTACGAGGGATGCTAAAGGAAGCTCTATTCAGAGTGAAATTGCACTTTGTTTCAAAAATAAATAATAATTTTAAAATTAAATTTGGATTATTCCACTCTTGAATTATATAAAAATAATACGCCAAGGTCACATCAACGGCGCCAGTGTGCTTGAATTTTGTTCCGCAGAAGTCCAAGTACCAGTACGAGAAAAATATACCGATACGAGACCGTGATATTTAAGCGCACCTTAATTGCCTCGTCCTCGGCCGTGGATCGAAGCCACAACTACGGAAACAGAAAGCCAGTGGTGAACTAATAACGGGACGCAATCCGAGTATTGTTCCTTCAGGTATACAAAAAGAAAATACATTACGATGTGATGATTCGAAGCTGTATGTATTCTCATTTACAGGCTAAGGATCCGGGACAAATTAGTAACCAATGTATGTGCCACCCTACTATAGAAATCCGTAAACAGACGCCAATGCGCTGCCTTACTTGCTACTGTAAGCAGTACAATTTAGCGATGGTGGAAAATGAAGTAGAACACATATATTGGAATGAAATTGTACTCCTAGTCACGAAGCGGATTGCACACGGCCTCACAATCAAACAAAACCCCAATGCGTCAATTCACTCCACCCTACTCGATCCAGTTAAACTTTACTCATAACTTGTCCCGGATCCCTAGCCTGCTCATTTACACGAGTCAGTACATTGCAGGCTTTATACAACCTATCCTTTTCAAAATGTAATTAACGTTCAACTAAACATACCTTTATCCAGTGCGCCAACATGTTCTGTTAATTCTTAATGAGAATTATGCGAATGTTTGGAGATTGCAAAATATAAAATCCCGAGGCAGTTACTGTTACATCGCTCCGTAAAATATGCTCATTAAAAATACCTGTTTGTCAAGCAATGCTGTAACGCATGTGATCAGTACTAATGTAAACTGGCTAAGCATTGTTGGAGTGTGGTAGTTGAATGTTTGCACCACTGACATTGCAGTTGGCAAAGGAATTCCACAGTATGTTTAAATGGGAGAAGTTACAATATTTATTTTATCTTATCTTTCAAACGAAATTTGGTACCATTATAAATTTCAGAATATGACACAAATTGAAAATTGTTTTTCTAAAATTGTCGTAAAACAGAAACAAAGGGATTGCAATATATTCGATAAATCAAAAAATGCATTTCCTCCACGTGGTATTTTATTATTTCAATTCAGGGTAATTTCCAAAGAAAAATATTTGCACAGTTACACCGCTATTTCATTTGGGTTTTTTAAGAACGAATATGTACTAAAGATATGAAGTTTCTAAAATCGCGCGCTCACACAGTTTGTTGAAAACATTTTATAGCTCGCTTTGAAATCCTGCTTAAAATGTGTCATCCAGCAGTTGCAATAAGGGAAAATTGTAACCAGATTTCCTGCTTATTTTTTGTAGCATCATTGCTGGTGAAAGCGATTCTCCACTTATATAAGTTTTTTAACATACCAATAGCTCTTAATGATTAATGTATGTTTTTAAGCTTATAAGCACTTTTAAATTGGTGTTGTAATATAAGGAACAGTATCCTATAGTTTAATCCATTTAATTATTTCTCTATGAAGCCATATATAACGAAATAAAATGTTTATGTTAAGACGTTATCTGGACATCAGTCGAATACATTTATTCCATCTACTATATAGATAAATAAGTTTATACCATGTTACTGTTACTTTTTAGTTTACAAAATACATGATCGTTAGTATGACTGACCGTTTGCACTACTATTAGTAAATAATTAAAGGGATAAAATGTAAAACAATAGTATTTAAAGGCAATAATCTTATTTCTTATATTGTAGAGAATATTACGCTTGACTTATTTCAGGAGCCCTAAGGATGCATTTAGCGAATATAAGCAAATACACTTCATAAAATTCTGATTATTAGAACAGAAGTTTCAACAATGCCATAAAAGATGTACTAGTCTGTGGTGGGAGTAACGTGTTTGCCTCATATTCTGCCCGAACCTCGGTTATGGTTAGTTATACGGATGTTTTTTTCCGGGGTTTTTCATTATCCTGAAAGTATGAATGTCGGGTAACTCTAAGCTCTACGAAGCCAGCCTCATTTTAGCATCATTTCACCCATTTCATTCATCGTTCAATCCGACCTACTAGATTAAAGGTCGTTAAACTAAGAAAAATATATACGTAGCTTACAGAGAGCTCATGCTAGAGTGAGCGCTGCCATTTCATACAGTGCTATGCTCTTGCAGCAGTACTCTTAAAAAGTTCGCACGCAGTTCAGATTTTTACGAACATTTTTCCTCTTCATATGAAATTCACTCGCCGTCTAGCCAAGGTACGATTGGTAATGTTTCGTTACCAGAAGTTTCCTGCAGTGCGTATGGGATTCTTGATCACTTTCCCCTAGTAAGCCGAATGCTAAAGCAACATGTATGGCCGTGTTTGTTAATCATGGAGGTAGTCTACATTAACCTCATTACAAATATTTTTCCACTAATTCTCGAGCCATTTGTGGCTCTTTTCTCCCCAAGTTGAGTAGCTGTATTAGCAGGCATAGCCCATCGTTATTACAAGAACGACTTGGAGTTCAGTTTGTTGAAGTTTGGCCCCTGCTAAATCCAGTGCAGCAGCCAGTGTAACAAGACTTGTTACTGGCTGGAAGACATTTCCTCTGCTCTCACGAGGATGTGCGCTGTCAGCCAGGATAGAAGGCGCTATCGTCGTGGCAACGTCATCCCACGTGACGTACTTCCGTGTGTGCCTCGAGGATGAGCCAACGACCAAGAGAAGCAGAAAGACTTCGTTTTCGGCCACCGATCGGAAAAGACTTCCCCGCTCTCTCTCTCTCTCTCTCTCTCTCTCTCTCTTGGAAGTGACCGGATCCACTCTCTTTCGGGCTTTGTCAAAATTGTTTACGTTGTATTCTGGTCGTAAGTAGCTTTCTAAATTCAATTTCTTATGCGGAAAATTATATGCGGTTAAATTATATTTCACTAGAGCGGGCTCATACGTGTGTTGGATTAAATTAAAAAAAATGCTGCAAAAGGACAGAACATAAAAACTTTGAGAATATGGCAAGTGTAATTTTCTTTGTTTATGTCTTTAAAGTTTTGCATTAATGCATTTATTGTTATTCAGCTGCAAGAAGAATAGTGGTTTTATTCTAAGGAAGTGTACTAAATCCTTGTGTTAATTCCTTCCTAACGTCATTTTCTGTAAAACAGTTATTTCTCTGGGGAATACTTCATAAGTGATAGTGTTCTAAATGGGTCCAACACATGCTAGTTAATGCTTGTTATTTGCTGCGACTTGAACTCTGTTAGTTTGCACATCATCAAAATAGTGGTTTTGGGGAAATTAACAAATTTAAGGATTTGTAGCAGGAAGGTGCAATGACTGTATTTAACTTTGGGAATTAAAAAAATTATAATGCGTTACATAACTATTACACTACCCATGTACAGTGTGCATCCAAAACAAGCCCACAGAATTTATATTAGTGATATACAGTTATACCATTCCAAGTGCTAATATATGCCTATTTATTAGTCTTTGAACACATTTTAATAATAGTTTTAGTATTTTGAAATATGCTAACATAGCTTAAAATAGAAACTCTCCTCATAACACCTTTGTTTCAAACTTAGGTAAAATAAGTCTAGCTATAGTTGCAACAGTGTTAACTAATCTTATTTCCCCATTTCAAGGTCAATGCTACTCATTGATCAAATATGATGTTAACGGCGTTGTTAACCAGAAGAAAGTACATTTACTGTGTAGGGAGAGTACCATCATCCTTTGCGCCGCCAAATGCTGCCAAATTCATCATTTTCCAACAAAAATGAATAACAAACAAGTGTCTTCTAATGGAAATTGCCTCGATTTTTATCGAAATACCTGCTGTAGTGCAGTGGCATTATTTCGGAAAATGGATAGAGTCTCTATAGTTGCCTAAAGGAAAATGTCATGAAGACTGGATGAAGAAGTTCTTTCAATTACAATGGGTATAAGTCTGTGGTTTGCTCCACAGATTTCTGAACCGTGACAATAAAATACTCCAGAACGATTAAATCAAAATGTTGCTCGATTTAATCGTCCTGGAGTAGCGTCAGCTTTAACTTCAATTTTTTGAATTGTTTATGAATGAATTACATCATATAAGTTTTATTATACATGTATAATGGGAGTTATAATTTTATTCTTAGTAATAGCAACAGCATTTTCTAGGTTATGTTTTACAATGAGGACAAATATCATTTTGAGGAGGTGAAAATTAGAAATACTGGCAGAACAGTCTTACTGGAAATACATTCGATGTGAGGCGAGACGAGTTTACATTAGTTAACAAATATACTATACACAAATTAGTTACAAAATACACTGTGGTAAGTATTTATAAAACCAATAGACACCTAGATACATTTTAACAGCTCATTTTGCTTTTATTGATATCGTGTGAAATTGCATTTGGTAATCTTTTGCAGAATATTTAACATCCTATAAATACACGCGCATAGTGTAATGAAATTTGTTTCAATAAATAAAAAACTATTTATTGAAACCAGTTTCACTTTTATGGCTTCTGAAAAGCGCTTTCAACCCCACGACATAGAAATAAGTGTATTATTGTACGACATTAAGACTGGGAAACAACTTACAGCCCCACTAGATCGTCCAAACACACACAAAAAGGTTAGTTTTCTTGTTATTATTATTCTTCAAGTACCTATATAAGCATCATTCAGGACAAAACACTATTATGCAATAAATGAGGAATCAGTATGAAGTAACCATGAATACCTATTTCTCATATCCATCACTGTCATACACTTATGCCATACATAAGGGAACCTACCACATAAGCTTATAAGTAAGGCCATAACCAGAGCGGATTTAAGTAGTTGGTAAGAAGTATGTTATCCCTTCCCATTAAGGGGAATTTGAAATATGACACTGCTGTAATAATACAAACATCTAATATGTCAGCATAATCAGCAATGGATTGTTGAACTTTATACCTTCCACCCTAGGTTAAAGAACACCACAACAATTTAGTTTAAATTGGAAGAAGATGAACAGGTAAAGGTTTGATATGCATAACCATAGCATATAGTACACTGGAATATCAGTGCAATAAATAAAACATATTACATTAATATTCATCCATATCTAACCTAAAAACCACAAAGTCCACTACTGTTTCACTGTGCTTGCTTTATTATGTTGGCCTGTGCTCACCTCTCATGCATGATATAGTTAAGTAATAACACGTGGTTAAGCATGCAGAACATTTTCAAATGAAAGTGTATTATAATAAATTAAAGTAGGTGTCTTATAGAGAAGACAATTGAAAAGGTAGAAGTTTTATACGCGTAACTATAGCATTATAAATACAGTACTGTTATAATTACATTAACACTGATCACACACCTTAAGCTAACCTACAGTATTTGCTTCACTGTAGTTGCTATAACCTATAAGTGTGTTGGCCTGTGCTTACCACTCACACATTGTAAGGTTAAATAATAAATTTCAATTAACATATAGAATATTTTCAGGTGAAAGTTTACAATGATGAATTTGAAGCAGTGACATATTGGCTCTGTGTTTAACAAAATGATATGAGAAATGCATGGCTTCATATTAAGCATATTACTTCATTTTGCAAGAGTATCAATGGAATAAAAAGGCACAAAAGTAGCAAGCCGGGTCTATATTTGGGCATTGTATTATAAATAATATAAATGTAATATAAATATAAATGTTTGAAACATAGCCTTGCTTATTCCTAAAAGCCCCGAACAAGTTGGTTTACTTCGGGAACGAAAGTAAATCCATGGGTCCCGTATCACACATTTAAGGCACTAAAAAGCCTCTGAGCAAACGTTTGCATAACTTTCACGTCCGAAGTAGAATGGGATGCTAATGACCAAGAGATATTAAAGACTGTCATTAAATTGCACAAACACTCAAACTATATACAGATATTATCATGTGCATTGTAAAACTTTCTTAAATTTCCTTATTATTTGCACTCATATACAGTACTATGAGCTGCAAATATGATTCTTGCTGTTAAAATAATATAGTTGCCGTTTGTGAAAATTCCAACATCAAGAAGGAATTTCCGGAATAACTTCAAACTTGGTGGAAGTGTAGAAGAGTGCGCAAACAATAAGTGATTAGATTTACAGAGAGATGAGGTACATGTAGGCCGAGCAGAGTCCTCTCGTGTCGGTCCGACAAGGTCAGTGTTGCGCCAGCTCAGAGCTGTTAAACAAGGTGGAGACAATAAAGTGAGTGGACGTCAAGGGAGCCATATCGGCATGTGAGCGAGTTCGAACGGGGCAGAATGATCGGTCTCCGGGAAGCGGGTTTGTCATACCATGATATTTCTGCTCGTACAGGGCATGCTGCTACGACAGTGATGGTGTGTGGAAGCAGTGGATAGATGGAGGTCGTACACAGCGAAGAGCGGGTACTGGACCACGGAACATGACCATAGCACGGGATGACGTCATCTTGTCCGCATGGCCATAACGGACCGTACAGCTTCATCCACAGTGTTGGCTCGACGCTGGAGCACTGCAACAGGTGTGAACCAATGTGCATCAACGGTTCGTCGCCGTCTGCTGCAGGTTGGACTAGTTGCAGGCATGGCATTACGTCGGCTTCCGTTGTACAGAAGCCACAAGCTCCTCCGACTGCAATGGGCATGTCAACACCATCACTGGGGTGCTGAGTGGTAAAATGTAGCCTTTTCGAGCGAGTCCCACTTGAACGTGTCCTACAGTGATGGCTGCAGTGATGTGTCCGGTGGTACCGTGGTGAGCGCAACCTGGACTGCATTTTTTGAGCGCAATAGCGGGCTAACACCAGATGTGATGGTTTGGGGCGCCATTGGTTATAACAACCGATCTCGCCTCCTACGAATTGAGGACATTTTGAACATCAACCGGTAGCTAACGGTGGTTGTAAACCCTGAGGCACTCCCCCTGCTTCAGGCATCTCCACAGGCCACATTTGAACAGGACAATGCCCGGCCACATATTGCGAGGAATGTACAAGCCTTCTTCGAAGAGCGACGGGTACCATTGCCTCCCTGGCCTGCACTTTCGCCTGACATGTCGCCCATCGAACATGTGTGAGATATGGTTGGTCGGCACCTGGTGCGTCACGGTCCTCCAATAACCAGTGTCACGGATTTGTGGGCTCGAATACAAATTCCTCAGGAATGTATTCAGAACCTTTTTGATTCAATGCCATGGCGTATAGCAGCTCTAATTGCGGCGTATGGAGGTCACAGCAAACACTGGATATTAGGGCTCAAAGCTAATGTATAGATTTCAAAAGTTTATCATTTGTTACTTGACATGTATCTAACTTGTATTAAGTTCATTGAATTCATGCGTATCCTTCTTGGTGTTGCAATTTTCACAAACGGCAGAGAGTCTATATATTCTATTAATAACAATAATAATAGAGAGTAATATGTTGATATGCAGTTTGTCTGTTTGTTTTTTTATTTGGTGCTATGGATTTTCAAGTGTAATTAAATTGGTTATTACTTATATGCCATTAAAGATTTTCGTTAACAAACAATATTTTTAACTTGTTACAGGTGCAACTCCTTCTCTTTTGGCTGGGTGTCTTTTCTGATTCTCAAAACCCTCTACTTTAAGAGAGGATCCTGCGATGCATCTGGAATATCACTGCATGAATTCTGCAATTTCAAAGAGCTTGAGAGTACTGTAGAAGAACATGTCAAGAAAACCATATTTTGTACTCTAGGGCAACTACTTGAGTAGACTTCTTGCTGTGATGGTGAGTGGATACAAGAAAAACTACTGTGGCATATATTTGATTTTAGTGAGAGATAGTCCAGTGCCAAAAGTTGCATGTTACGCTGTACTTGGTTTCATCAGTTTTTATAAATGATGATGAATTGCACTGGGTGGGAAACATGAAGCAGCTTGCAAAAGTTAGTGCTCTAATCATGATCTTTGTCGGAATTTCAATAATTGGGACCAAAATTAACACATTGAAAATAGGTTGGACTAATATAGAATGCTTTAACAAATTTGTTAAGTTAGCAGAGATAAAAGAAGCAAGTTCATTTATGAAAGAACGGGTTTCTTTGCTTAACTTGTCCACGTAAGGGGACATAGTTTTTTGGTCTCTAGTACATTCCTTCTCATCTCATTGTTACAAGTTTTTTAAGGAGTAGGTTTTGTTAACAATGTCATGTCCGGTTACTTTGCCTCGAGTACGCAACAAGCATTCCCAAAAACTCATAACTGAGCAGGACTCTTGCCAATTTTCTGGGGTGTTTGGCTAAAAAGTCCAAATTATTAACTGAAGACCATATAACGTTTACCTCTTAATGGACGAAATTCACCTGAAAACCTTCTGCGATTATAAAGGTGGAAACATTGTTGGTCAGTCATACAATAGAGTTGTGAGAGCATCTGCTGCACATGCGTTTATGGCACATAGTTTAGACACACAGCACATTGATATTGTATATTGCCTGTGAAAACTAAACAAGCTGAAATCGTGTTTGAATTTCTAAAAGGCATTATAAGGAAATTATTTTATGTAAAGTAGGTAATTGGTGTAACACCAGACAACATCTCAATTAATAAGAAATCAGTTTCAGGTTTTGTATTAAAGATCTAACATTTCCAATACACTATTAAGAAAATAATATTTTCATATTCTCTATGGGTTTGAAAATTATAAATTGGAATTCCTGTATAGGAATTTAAAGGTGCTTACTTTAAACTGATGTTAAAATGCTTCCTCATACGTTAACTAAAATTATTTTTCTTTCTTAATTAGACAGCTTCCTATTATCAGTAATAGTTCGTCCTTTTGCAATAAATACAACAAAACTGTTACACAAATATATAAGAATAAATTAACACACACACACACATTATATGTGTCCGGAGAAAAGGTTCCAATATTTACAGAGGAGGTAGTATGCAACAAAAGAAGAAACAGTTCCTATAAACATTGGTTGTAATGAATCTAATATCTTCTGAGCACAGAACACGAGTAGTCAACCTACAATATTCTTTTGCGTGCTACATATGTATTGCTCTATCAAATAGGTATATTACGAGGGCTGATCAATAAAGACTGAGATTGATTTCTTCCTGTAGCTTTCTTGAGAGTTTCCTGTCTCTACCATGAATATTTGAAAAGAGCGGGGTTTCATGTATAATGTCCATAGGCGGCAGCACTCTCGTATCAGCAGGTTGGTAGTAATGCTGTATATTGTTGACCTTAGTTGAATTTCGCATACCACAAAATGAGGGTGACACAAGAGGAGCAATAAAATTTTGCTTTCGTTTAAATCATACAGCCTCTGAAACTTTGGAAAAACTGAAGCAAGCATACGGTGAAGATGCACTACCTCGTGCAACAGTGTTTAGGTGGTTCAAGGACTTCAAAGCAGAGTGAGTCCTCTGTGCTAAGCAAGGTGGGCCTGGTGCTTCGGCTTCTGCTATAACTGAAGTCAACATCAACACAGTTGCTGTGATTGTTGTTCCCACTCACACCACTGTTACAGCAGCGTACTACACGTCAGTATTGGCTACACCGAGGAAGCACTTTGCAAGGAAACATACAGAACTTATCACAACAACGTGCGGCCTCACGTTGCAAATCAAGTCCAGGAATTTTTGGCTAAATTCAACATTACCTGTGCACCGCGTCTGCCTTATAGCCCCAATCTTGTCCCCTGTGATTTCTTTTTATTCCCATCACTAAATGCAAATCTCCGGGGCATTCGATTTGAGAGCAATGAAGCAGTGCTGAAGAAAAGTGAGGCGATTCTCAAAAACCTGACAATGAATGGCCTGTACCATGTGTTCGAGGACTGGCAGAGACGCTATAAAACGTGCATTCAAAAAGGAGAGGACTAATTTGAAAAAGACCATGTCAACATTGAAATGGAGTAATAAATATCTGTGAAAAAAAAATTAGTTTCAGTCTTTATTGATCAGCCCTCGTATTTACGTCTGGTGTAAGGTAATGCTCAAATGACGTATGTTTTATTGTAACACTGCAGTACTGTGATTTGTTTTCGTGTCTTTCTTTGTACTTACAACATCGGCCCATTTTCATTATAGTGTTAGGCGACAGCTAACACGAGTCTTTCATGAGCGATGGTCAGGTCGGGGAGGACCAATACCTTGGCACACCCGTTCTCCGTTTAACCGTTTAGGTTTTTGGCTTTGGGGACATTTATAGGCCATGCTTATGCAGTTTCCATCAATGATGTACAGACACTACAAGAAAGGGTGTCCAATACCTGTGGCGCAAATCCGGTAACAAACAGAGGTATTTCAAAGAATACGTGATTCCATGAGACGCAGGATGAAGGCTACATTATAATACATGTCGTCCAAATGGAGCACTTATTGTAAAAAGTAAACCAAAGAGCAGGTAATCATTGATGGCAGTGCAGTAGACCATAACTCAACAGATGTTAAGTTTACGAACAATGTTTATAGGAACTGTTTTTCCTCTTTTGTTGCATACTGCCTTCTGTGTAAATATTGGAAGTTTTTTCCGGGCACCTAAATATAGGATGGACCATTTAAGTTGAGACTGTATAATATCTCCAAAACTAAGCCTTGTAGAAGGAAATGCCTTGAATAAACGTTGCTTAATATCATGGGGGAAAGTAAATGCCATTAGTCATGTTTTATGTGGAGGACGTTGTGATGGTCATTTTAGCCTAAATTTAAATTAACCCTAATTGTAAGTTTCCACCCTGAAATGACCATCATAACGTCATCCAAACAAAAGTTGACTAATGGCATTTACTTTATACCATAATAACAAGCAACTTTCATCAAAGACATTTCTTTCTACAACGCTTAGTTTTGGAGATATTGCACAGTCTCAACTTAAATGGTTCACCATGTATATATATATATATATATATATATATATATGTGTGTATTTAAAAGTATAAGTTATATTGTTACAATCATATTCAATTATGCAATGAAACAGTCTACTATCGAACATGAGATTTTGCATATGTATACATATGTACACATGTATATACTATTACATTAAGTTTTCATTTTACATTTTCCAAGAATTCTAAATATATTATAAACATTTTGAGATGATTTGTTTAACTAATATTGCATGCTTATGGAGATTTCAAAATTGCTTGTAATTAATAGAGCTGAATAGAGCTCGTTTTACACATTAGGACAGTCAAAAACAAACGAAATTCTGAACGTTGCTCTCAACAATCACAATAGGAATACTTTTTCATTTTAATTCTGTATATTTGTTCAGGTGTGGATATGTGCTCTGATGTGGGTATAAGAATAGTAACCGTTTCCTTTCTAGGAAGATTAACGTGATATAACTAGGCAATATGCAGTATGATTTTTCCGAGTATTGTAGTACTTGAGAGATTTTGTAGCATTTAGTTGCTCCCATTTTGTGCCACCAGGCATTAATTTTTGAATGTCTTAAAATATAAATATACAGCAAACTGCAGTAAAATAATTCTTCTTTTTTCTCTGCCTAATTTTGTTCATTTATCTACCGTTTCATTGCCTCTAATGTTCTATGTCCAGAAATCCAAAATAATTTGACAGATATATTATATGTGATATTGGATATTACGTACTTAAGTTCAGTTTCAGTTACAATTGGAATAGCAATAAACTGGTTTTAGTGATTCTAAAGCCAAAAGACAATCGGTTAAAATTCTTTAGAAAACTCCTTGCATACCAAATAACCTGTCTAATAGCAAATATTTCATCATTAAACAGATGTAGACACGGTAGCTTGAAGGTTTTTGAAGCGAGATTTTTAATATGAAGGCAGCACCTATTGAATTATCTTCCATGCATTCTGAGCCATTCTTTTCTTATTTATATCCATGTTACATCTATCATTGTAATGAATGAGTGGTGTCCATATCTACTTCATGTGTGAGTGTCTTATAAGAATATAAGTTGTGAGTAGTTGTTGAACTTTTTCAAATAAATAAAATACCATCACTGAAATTTAAATATGTCTAATTTTATAATTACACCATTAATAACAGTCCCCTTCCTCTTCCCATCCTTTTTAGTATCCTAATATTGGGGAATTCATCTCTGGCTGGCATAGTTGCCCAGGTTCCGCATTTTCTAATTTATACAGGCCTATGATGATGATTATGATGATGGTATGTAATAAAATTAACAAAAACACATGTTTAATTTGGAATAAACAACTGATTTTACATGAATACCGAAATTGAATTTTTAAAATCTTTGCCTATTTCAGTTGCTATGAAGCTATATATATACACGTATTTCTGCCACTTATAAATAAGCTATGTGGCATTTTAACAATTTCCCCAAAGTGACGCTGTAAGGGAGCACACTCAAGAAGCCTATATAACACTTATTTTAAAACAGTTTGCATAGTAAAATTGAAAATCTCCATTTCTAGCTACTTAAACCTTTTGATGGGATAAGGTTTAGGAAATAACATAAGTTTTCGTTATTGCTAAGTATTTGTGTACGTCAACCGATTTCATTGTGTTTTTCTGGTTGTCAAGAGAAACCTTTCAAACTCCAGATGCAAAATAAGCACAGGAACAGACGCGTTTTACAGTTAACCATTTACGCGTGTTTTAATGTTTATTAACGCACAAGAAACGGACAATAGCTTTTAGTAACATCGTATACATTGCACTGCGAATTATAATTAGGTCAAATTAAATGACATGACAATTTATCTTTTTGTTTAAACTTGAGCTTCTCCATACCTAATATTAATTTTAAAATTTGAGCCCCGAGGAATGGAAAATAGTGCACTGGGGTTAGTTATCTGTGCTGAAATTAGCGAGAACCTCCTACTGTGACGTCATATGCTCAGTGTTACGGTCTTGTTCTTAGGAGGCGTTGGTACAATACCTAGTCGTATTGCTGCAGTTAGGATAGATATATACCTAAGCTGTTTATAATAATGATCATTCCTTTGAAGCAGGTGTGTTTTCCTTAAGTGTTAAGCTTGATCTGGTGATCTTTTACAGTTTTAAGCAATCTGTAATGTTCTTTATTCCGTTTACTAGCTTAAAACATTGTTTGAAAATGCTGAGGAATAAAGAAAAACAAAGTAAGCTTTTAAATTGGTAATATTTTTGTCTGTATTTTGCAATCAACCCTTAAGGTGTCTCTTTATTATATCCAGTTACTCGTTTATATTTACGAAGCATAAAAAGTGCCTTAACTGATATATTAATTTGGGTGAACTTTTAAACCTGTTATGGTTTTTGCTTTTTAATACTTCATTAAGCTCTGTTTGTCTTTGGGCTTATAGCGGAAAAAATAAAGGCTATTAAGGTTCATAACGGTTAGATAAATTAAATTAATGCTCTAAATAAAACTCAGAAGCCTTTAAATACACATTCTGATAAGGGACAGGAATCCTTCCTTCCCCCATCCCTCGCTTAAATGCATCCATGCACAGAAACATAAGAATATTTGAAATTTGCGCATCTTCCATGCACGATTAGTATTACATTTTCTGAGCACGGTCTTCAAATGATCTATAGCTACATGCTGCGATTTTTAAGAAGAAAACAGCTATTTGAATGGCCAGTCTGGGCTAAAATTGTAAAGAAAGAAAGTACTTGTTAATTTTTCCGCGTTGCTCCATAAGTTGCATGTCATTCACTCTGCTAGTTAGATAGAAAATTGCGGAAAACGCTCAGAAGGCGGTGACTATAATTACGCGGACAAGAGATTTGTGACATTGAAGACCAATTACACAAAATATGGCTAGGTTTCATCAGGGAGATGAAAAGCTAGTCTATTGCAAACTAAGGAGAGCGAAAGCTACTTTGTTCAAATTCTACATCTCTTAAACGCTACAGAGGATGAGTAAAGTAACCGTTGTATACTATCTCTTACTTAACATCCTCATTGAAACAGCAAGTCCCCGTTGTACCCCATTCTCCGCTACGAAGTCGAGCGAAGTGCGGCCAGCTGTTATCTAAATGGAACACGCAGGCAGAAGGACGACTGTCATTCAAGCACTCCTTTGCATCCAGGGTAGAGAGAGTGTATAAAACAGACCTCTGTATTATCGATTGGCGCACCGATCCAACCACCTTCATCATTTATGTAAACTATTCACTCGGTTTCTCCCCCATCCCACTCCTCTGCTCTCTCCAAGTTTACGAGCGTGCAACAGCTAGTTCACCTGTTGGTTGGTTACCTGCCGTACTTGCAAACCCACTTTCATCATTAAGTCTGTGCATCCTTAAAATGGCTCACCGAAAAAGAAATGCCTAAAATCCTCTTCTCACTGGTTTCAACGTTTCCTTACAGAATCAAGCCACTATATCCCTCCAGATATTGATCATGCATTTTCATTGTCTTTGTGGTTCACTGGTTATCTATTCACTGATGTCGTACAGTGAGGTATTGAAGTTATAAACGGAAGATTTCACTTCAAGCATGGCACATGGTCTCTCCATCTTATAGTAATCAGTTTACTTTGAGGCAACACAAAAGGCAGGTACAACGGTGAATCACTAGAGCCTGAATTTGTATGTATAATATGCATCGATCATGCACAATGAATCCAAAACTAAGCACCATAGCACTGTAACAAATGATAACACAGTTACTGTGTAACACACTTTATTTATCCTCTAGGCACTCATCGTAGCATGAACGTTGCACTTGAGTCATCTTTGACATACACTTGGAACACAACTCAACGGACTCGTCGAATCACAACTTACAACTCAACTGCACTTGCACTGTACAACTTTCATTTTATCACTTCTTAACTAATAGAACTCAACTCTCGGGCAAGTGCAGTCCCTTATATAGGCCTCTCATACAAAGCGGAATGCTCTAGAAAGGGAGGCTCATAGAACATGCCGAAAGGAACATTCTGGAACAGGGAAGCGGCACATAATGCGCTATTGTTCCGTAATGGCTATTCTGACGACCGGTCGAAGGCTCCGTCAGTGCCAGGTCTAGAGGCGCTTACTGGTAGCCACCAGGTAGCTTCGTACGCGCGATCACAACATGCAAAAATCGAATGAAAAAAAGTCGAATAAATTATTTAGAAAGGTAGAATCCAACAACTGAAGAATTCAATGCCATAGCCAGGATTTGAACCACGGATCTCCCGTTTTCATCCAGTTGCTCTAACCACTAAGCAACCATGACAACATGCGGGTAGGACATTAGGTTCTCCAGCTGACTTGCTATTTAGGAGAATTTAATGTCCTACCGGCATGTTGCCATGGCAGCTCAGTGGTTAGAGCAACCGGAAGGGAACCGGGAGATCCGTGGTTCAAATCCCAGCTATGGTACTGAACTTATCATTCGTCTGATTCTACCTTTCGAACCTTGTCCTACACCATGCTAGTGTGGAAGGACAATGAATTGAAAAAGATTAATTAATAAATTATATGTATTGTGGGTACCTAATCTCTTATCATCATAAGTTAGGAGCTCTTGTACCTCGCCACCGTTGCCCACAGCCGTCAGGACGTAGCAAGGCTCAGCGAGACCCCAGGGTCCTCTGGTTTTGGAATTTAATCTCAGATTTGGCTAGGGTGTGTATGAACAGGATTCAAGCTGGTTGCAAGGAACTCTGTTCATCTCAGCGACTCTGGAAATGTGGATACGACACTAATATCGGTCGTTTTAGATTTCTACACGACACCTATTCCCACCCCGACAGTATTATTTTCCTATTAGATTTCACAAGTGTATTGAGTTTAGTTTAAATTGCTCCAGGCGCTCAGAGTGATGCTGGAGCATACATACGCGCATTCTCGCTTTCTCTACTGTTTACCTGCAATAAGTAGAGAAGTATTGTATTTCACCGTAAAAACCCGATAGCAGATTTCATTGGAAATACGTTTTAGATTCCCTGAATAAATAAAATAGAAAAAGGTCCCTCAACCAATCTAATTTCTTTACTTGAAGAACGTTCGGTAATTTTTATTTTCTCAAAAATGGCAACAAGGTTTTGGTTAAAATACTATATGTTTATGATATTTTCATGACAAACCAACCGTGTATTTTGAATCTTCTGGGAATAGCCTTTGAAGTCTTCTTCATTCTGAATGACTTTTGAATAACTGGTGAACTCTAAGACAAACAAAATCTTACTGCTAAAAATACAGATCTCTTTAAAACACACAATTTGTATCAACTGTTTGTGAAGTTAACAATTTCCGAGATATTACTTGTTATTGGCATAAATTTTCAAATACTTATAGCTTTCTCAAATGAAAAGTCGTTATTCGTTTCTCTCTCTCTCTCTCTCTCTCTCTCTCTCTCTCTGTCTGTCTCTCCTGATCAGGCAAAGAACGGAAATTCAAAGCCATTCACAGGGAAACCAATACATTTGACCATGTATTTGACTATCGCAAGATTGTATGTAACAAGGCATTTTTACAAATGTTTATCTGATTAACATAGAACAGATAGAAGCCTAAGCTTTTGTGAAAAAAGTTTGTCGAAGAATGCGTAGAGAAAGCCATTTTTATATTATATTCATTGCAGAAGTTGTATATAGTAATTACCGATTAACTAAAGGAAAAAAATACAATTTAATACCATATTCAAACGTAAAACGTGCAGTATGGCATAGCAATTCTAAAATATGCATTTACCCCCGGAATATACATTTATGTGCATTATCAAAACCATATATAAAAAAGAGCGTACATTTTGCATATAAACCCATGCTCAAGTAATCCCTGTAAGCTGGCTGAGGCAAGTATGTCTTCCTTTCAGAAATCAGCAATATGGAGCAGTGTTCGTCGCATAACCCAACAGGCGGATAGTCGACCAGATGTAGATGCAGGTGAAGTCGAAATTTAATTGCAAGAGTAAAGCCGGGATAATGAACTTAACGTGACTTGACGTGAAGGTAAGAAATTGTGCTAAACTAAAGATCCAATTAAGATGCATTTAATTTAACGGGAATGACTCTTAATTGGTAGTTTTTTTTATTACTCTATGCTACTGCTATTCATACCGAATGGTTCAAATTATCACTTGACATCAAACTTAACGGGAAGGAGAAGGATGACAATGACAAATTCTTAAGTTTATTAAGTTTATGTAAAACCTAATCAATTCCGTTCAATACAATGTGTTACAATTGCACGTTCCGTGCCATTAAATCAAGTCACGTTACGTTATGTTCATCATAACCCTGCATTTATTCACGCCACGCCGGCTTTCTATTTACCAATCGCCAGTTTTGGTTTGTATGCCAGTGGACATACCACGGAGTGTATACCTTTTAGCAACAAAACTATTCATCTCTACAACACAGCATTCCTCGAAGCTCTAGCGTACATGGCGATCAATTTACAGGATTTGTGTTATATGGCACACCCTCTGGCTATTGTGATGCTAGCCCTGTGATTAAGATAGAGCTTCGCTTTCGGCACAGAACTATTTCACGAGGTCTTGTTAATACACGTTTTTTAAACCTACTAAGACAAATTATTTTGAAAGTATTGTTTTTCATATTCAACAGTCTTTAATCATAATCATTCCAAATTTTCATTGAAGGCTTGTTGAAACGAATTGCAATATTCTGTACATGTGTTATACAAGGCTTATCAAAAATGCTTTTACAAACTTCAGGTTCCACACACCAAAATAAGAAACGGATATATAAAAACCTGCCCTAAATAATTTTCTTTTGTGTTGTTAATGAAAATTGCAATTTAAAGAAGCTCGATTAATGTTCAAAATGTCCTCCAGTTGTCTCTTCCTGAGAATGCACTCATACGATCATTCAATATCGCACCTTTTAAATATTCCTTAATGGATTCGCAGGCTTCCACGATATGTTGATGAAGCGTCTCTGCATTAGACATATCTATCCACATGAAAAACTCTTCTATTTCTGTTTATTAATCAACATTACGTTCAACGTGGTTCGAGGTACACTCGCTTCCATTTCTGCCATCACCACAGCTTAGGCAGCATTCCACTGCCCTTCACAGGTGGAGTATGCTTCATATAGCAAGGAGGAGGTGTGTGTATCTGTTTACCTTTACGTGCATGCAGTGGGCGTTCTGTTCTACGTGCACATTTACAGATTATTGCTATATGAATATATAACTTTGAGCAATAGCTTTACTCGTCGTCTTTTATAATAACCATGTTAAAATATACAGGCTGGACCATTTAAGTTGAAACTATACTATGTCTCCAAAACCAAGCGTCGTAGAAAGATATGCCTGTAATAGAAGTGCTTAATATTATGGGAAAAAGTAAATGCCATTAGTCGTGTTTTGTTTGAAGTTTGTTATGATGATCATTTTAGGTCAATTTAATTTGTTAAATGCGAACCTACATTTCGCATGTTGTTTTCTCATTAGAAAATGGTTTATAACAATATGTTTATTAGTGATGAAGAATAAGGAAACAAAGTAACAAATATCGTTTCCTAATTAGAAACTTAACTTGACCCTCAAATGACCATCCATGGATAGTCCAAACATTCATTGCACTCTTCGTACACAGCCATTCAGAATTTTCTTTCTTATATACGTTGGTGTTAAGAACAATTCCAAAGTTCTTTGTACAAATGTTGTTTTTTTTATAAAACAACATAAAAGAGATAGTCCCCATTTAAAAAGGTTAAATTGACCCTAAAGTGCCCATCACAACCTCCTCCAAATAAAACACGATTAATGGCATTTACTTTCCCCCATAATATCAAGCAACCTTTATTCAACACATTTCTTTCTACAACGCTGTTTTGGAGATATTGTACAGTCTCAACTTAAATGGTCCACCCTGTATAACTAAATACAACCCTGTTTGGACCCGAATGACCTAGCTGTCGACGGGCCCTTAAACTCCACACCACCACCACCACCACCACCACCACCACCCTGTTTTGCACAATGTCTCAACGAAAAAAAATATTTTAATTGCAACACAATGTAAAACTAAAAATAATATTTTACTTTTTACTCTAAAAAGGATGCATTTACTACACATTATTTTAGTAATTTGTCTATGCTAATGCTGTATGAATTGCCCCAATTCTTCCCCGATGCACCTCCGAAATATTTGAATACATCGCGTGAGCTACAGTTAACAAACACACCATTGCTTGTTCGAAGAACAAAGGCAGAACCTCCAGACACACACACCCCTCCCTGCTATGTACGCGCCCGCTGAGAAGGTTGATAAAATGTCTCCCGAAGCTGTGGTGGCGGCATAAATGGAAGCGAGGGTACAATCCAAGAACTAACCTAGGCATATTTATTATTCTGGAGACTTGTTTACAGTTGACATTTGTGGTTAATCTGTCTTCGACTTTCACTTGTGTTCACTTATAATTAACCACAGCTGGAAGAAGGGGATATGCGTTTTACTCAATAAGATATGGATCTGTTGCCATGCAGATTTGTTTACAGTTAGTCTGTTTTTTCGAAGTTTCACTTATGTAGTAGTTGATAGTTTTATTTTCACCATTGTAAATACATTTCTCAAGGATCGTTCAAGATCTATATACATTAACATTTATACAAAAATTTAGCATAAAACCAACGAGAAGTGCAACACGACCATATTTTACAAAGCATTTATATTCAATTCTTTGTACTCATCTATTGTGTAGAATGGATTTTGTACTAAATATGACTTGGTTGCCTTTAGTTTTGTCTTTTCATTTGTTGACTGTTTTATTTGTAGTGGTAGGTGATTATATATATCTTTAATACTCTGTTGTATGCATTTGTTGTTTAAAGTACCTCTGTATATAGGTAAACCGACCGTTTAACCATGGAAAGATTCATTTCGTGAGCAGGCAGATAATATGTTTATTAGAGCCGTGACAATCAACGCAAAGCTGCACGGCTGTAACGGATAAGCCAAGTTATCTAATATTTGCCGCTGTTTATCGTAGCGATGTTGAGACACGATCCGTAGCATCACAAACTCTGAATCAAGGAATACCAAGAATCACTCACGCACTGACCAGGAAGAATTCATTCTTTATGTTGTTGAAGAATATCAGCACAGTAGTAGTGGCCCTAGCATGCAGTGAATCTCATAGTACCGCACGGAGGTTATTTTACGAACAGATCATATATTTGTATAATTTGCAACCTGTGCAAGGGCCTTTCGACTGCCGATCACACACCAGGGAAAACTTGGCGACTTTAATTGTGCAAGCCGACAATTCAAGGTTTTTCCTTCAGTCGTGTTTTCAGATGAGGCAACATTTGGAAGAGATGGAATAACAAATTTTTGCAACCTAAATTTGTCGGCGAATGAAGATCCTCGAGGTGCAATTTAGGCTGGACACCAGAAGGTAAGGTTACAGAATCGTGCACAAATCAGTGCTAGTTATTTATCAGATATATTTTTCAATCCAAAAATAAAATGAGATTTATTGGAGAATGAAATTGAGATTTACCTATATATACATACATATATTTCTAATGTTAAAACTATTTTGCCACTTAATGTAAAGTTGTGAGCTTTAACACTGCAAATTACATGCGAAATGCAAAGAACGCAAACATTTATTGCTTCCACCACGCGTGGAATATAGATTCATGCTAGACACAGGTATGTTCGACAGCATAGCGCTTTCTGTTATTGTTTTCTCTATACAGGGTAGACCATTTAAGTGTGACTGTACAATATCTCTAAGGTTAAGCTTTGTAGAAAGAAATGTCTTTTAATAAAAGTTGCTGGATACTATGGAGAGATCTAAATGCCATTGGTCGTGTTTTTTTCGGAGGACGTTATGATGATCATTTTAGGGTCAATTTAAATTGACCCCTAGTCGTAGGTTCCCATTTAAAACATTAAATTTACCCTAAAATGACCATAATAACGTCCTCCAAACAAAACACGACTAATGGCATTTACTTTCCCCCTAATATCAAGCAGCTTTTATTAACGACATTTCTTTATACGACGCTTAGTTTTGGAGATATTGTAGTGTCTCAATTTAAATCGTCCACCCTGTATAATACATGGACAATATATTAAAATAATGTTTTGTGAATATATTAGAATTAAGTAGGCAATACGGTTTACGGGCATCTCTTTTGATTGTTATTTTTTTCCGCTTCTAATTTTGAATACCATCGTCATTGTCATATGAATTTGAACTTCATTAGTAGTATTACTACTGTTAGTAACACTAACGTTAGTCTGTGTTTATTATAAATTATCAGTTAATATTAGCTATGCAATCTACATTATCATTATCACGAGAAAAATACACTTCTCCCTCAGTTTGATGCAATAAAATTATTGCACAGGTTAAGGCTAAAACTCATAAATAGTAGAAAAAGACAGTTTCAGGCTTTCAGTACTGGAACCACCATACACTGTTATCCAATATTTTGTGCAGTCCTTTGGAAGCTGTTGCGCTACCACCGCTGTGAAGTAGCGTTTTCGTTGCATGTACATACATCAGCGCCACACGATACTAAAGCTCGCGCTGTTCAGAGCGATAGAGATCATGCATATTTTTTCGCCCATTTCTACCTTTATATTAGCTTCTTTCGATAATTTCTGAACTACCAGGTATTACTAGGTCCTATAACCCCATTTAGTTCTTAAACAATAATACTAGAAATAAGAGTATCTAACAATAAGCTGGGAAATAGGCCTGTATTTAAGGATGCAGGACATGGACCGAAAAATATATATATATATATAATATATATATATGGATAGCTCATGCACTGCGGCTTCATAAAGACCTATTAGCCCCAAGACGTCCTGCAGGAAGGCTCTGAAAACATTCGGAAAGATTTTTACAGTATGAACTGTAGTACAGTTTCTACAAAACACAGAAATAACAATAACAATAATAATAATACTAATAATAATAGTAAGTAGTGCAACTGGCTGAGCCAGTATATATCACTGACAGCAACTAAACCCATTAAAATAACTTAAGTTTTTCTGAAAGAAAATGTTTATTATTAGCTCGGATTTATTAGCTCAGGTTGTTCACTGCCCACTCCCAGATCTTGTAGCGCAGTTAACTTACACTTTAATGAGCATATAAGATTTACTTTCCCACTAAAATGAAATTGTTATCCACAGAAATGGTTGCTACCTCGGACGATAAGTATATATGCTCTGCGAGAACCACACGCCTGGAAATCAAATGGTGCACGCTGTCTGCCCGAGTAATTCAGTTGACACCGTGAGAATAATGCTTTTCTATCGGTCGTTCTCATTTCACTTTCTGTTTCCCTTCGATACTTTCTACTTCTTTTTCCTAGCCAATAAGAACCCGTAAGCAATAGATTAACAAATATAAATCCATAACTGTGCAACATTTTAAAGGAGACAGAAGTGAAATTTGGATAATTTGAAGCGTTGAGTTTAGGACTTTCAAACTGACGCCCGTATTATTTAGGCTTTTGAAATTAACTTTTTAAACTTTCCTCTTAATGTTTAAGATTTTCAATATTATTTTACATTTTAGTGTTTTGACAGTTCATTTTAATTACTAGAAGAATATCTCTTAAGCAAAATTTAAAACGTTTGCTTTAAAGTTTACAAGTGTGTTATGAAGATTACGTTGCACAAAATTGGATATGTGGTCTACCTCTGTGGATATCTATCTCTGTGGTCGAGTGATTAATGTTCTGGCTGGTTAATCCATAATTCTCGGAATCCTTAATAACGGATATGTCGGAAATATGGGCCACAAAAAAGTTTTTTTTAAATAAATTGTGTACTTTTAAGAGATCTACATTTTTTGTGTGGTAGGGTTTCGCCTATTAACACATAGAAGTTATACACGATTACACAAAATTTCTTCGGAAAAAAGATGACTTTACAGGCTATTCCCAGAAGATGCAAGGCAATTTTATTTTGTATGTAAATATTCTAATATATGGAATTTAGCCAAAAATAGTTAAAGCCAATTTTGAGAAAATAAAAAATTACGAAAAATGCTCCATGTAAAGTATAGTTGGGAGAAAGGAGATTTATCCGTGTGTCACATCATTGGAAGATGCTGAACATAAATACTAACTTCGATATTTGACTTATCCTTTTTGTGCTGTGCTGTTCACAGACAGGCAGACAGCGGATACGCTAAAATGCAAAAAACACAAGCACACAATGGCAGTTTTCTAAATGTGAAATATCCACATGTTGTATACAAGTAAGCATTTATTGCTGATTTGAGACTATTCCTAACACTTGTCTGAGGAATAAGTACATACGGGAAGCAGAGGAAGCTCGTACAGAAGCATAACAGACAGGCCGTAATACGTCAGCATTCATGGTGCGTAGAATGTACTGTACTCTCCTTAGGGCATTATGTTTCCTGTCTAAACCTAGCTATGGCACACTAGCATCTTGCCTGAAAACTATACTCTTTCGTCAAACAGGTAGTATGTAACAGCTATCGCATGTAATGTAACGTGAGGACAGTCACTTTCCTGTCTAAACCTAGCTATGGCACACTAGCATCTTGCCTGAAAACTATACTCTTTCGTCAAACAGGTAGTATGTAACAGCTATCGCATGTAATGTAACGTGAGGACAGTCACTTTCCTATCTAAACCTAGCTATGGCACACTAGCATCTTGCCTGAAAACTATACTCTTTCGTCAAACAGGTAGTATGTAACAGCTGTCGCATGTAATGTAACGTGAGGAGGACAGTCACTTTTCTATGAATACTATAATGCATAACTGATATATGTGAATTCGTAATGGGTAGAGAAAGTCGTGTAAATTTCACATCAAATTCTTTTTTAATTATTTTTGGCAAAGTTTAATATTAAAATATGCATTTAAATGTAACATTTTCCAAAGTATTGCGCACTGACATTATGAACGTTTCTTTTAAAACGAGTATTATTTGTAGAATTTTCTATCATAGTACATTTCTAAATAATACTGTCAAGTTACTCTCTTCTTGAGTCCATAATATTCATTCACTTAAGTTATTTTTCATAATCTCCTGTAGTTATACATAACAATTTAAAACTGTATGCATGTGGTATTATTTTATAAAGCTCTCTGCTTTCATTAATACATACGGAGGCGGCATATTACCATTTGAAGTTGTCGGAATAATATGTATGTTCCTAATAATTAGTAAATGAATATTCATGCAATAACACTGACCGAAAAATTCACACTTTTGTATGCCAAAATTCATAAAAAATGCATTACAATATGCAATTAAGGTAACAATCTCTTGCATTTGGTCAACACCATATATTTAATGTTTTTTCAAGTTATCTTATATTGCTTATTAGGATGTTATTTCTTAATGGCTCAGATATTCTTCTTATACTAAAATAATTCAGCTTCAATCATGCAATTTCCAATCTTATTATGTCACTTATTCTGTGAATAAAAGTGGTTATGCAGTGTAAGGCTAACAGATTAAAAATATATTGTTAATAATACTAACAAACCAGAAATTAGATTAGATTAGATTAGATTAGATTGTATTCTGTGAGTTCACTAGCAGCCATAAAGACTTGTGAACATAGAACATGTCAAGGAAATGTACAAAAATTATATATAAACATAAATATTACATAGAATATGGAACATTTGAAATAAAATACAAATACTATATGCGTGTTAAGGAAATGTACAATAAAGTTACATATATACATAAATATTACATAGTATACAGAACATTTAAAATAAAATAAGGACATATTATATACAAAATGAAACAAATCAAATGTAATTTATTACAGAGTTGTATACCTCCTTACTGTTATAAGGTTAACATACGTATAGGCAAGAACAGTTATTTTAACATTCACTAGGATTTTACCTTTGTTAGTCTGATCATTTTGTTCTATTTGATGTGTAATGCATAGCATTTACTGTCAGTTCTTAATATACATACATTTAAATAGCTTCATTAATTCTAGAGCAGATATCAAATATGACTGGCAATTGTCATTAATATTTACTAATACTACTTACAGAGATATATAAGTAGTATCAGTAGGATAATTTGTCATTAAGATAATCTTGTACAGAATAATATGCTTTTGAGCATAGGTACTCTTTAACAGCAGTTTTAAAGACATTGAAGTTGTCAACTTTTCTCTTAAGATCATTAGGGAGAGTATTAAATATTTTTATGGTCTCATAATATACACCTTTCTGGAAGCAAGAAAGCTTTGTACTGGGACGATGGATGTTACCCTTTTGTCTAGTGTTTATCTCATGAATTTCCATGTTTGTAATAAATGTGGTTCGATTGCATACATAGAATTTTAAGATTGAAAATATATACATGCAAGGTAGGGTTAATAACTTTAGTCTTCTAAAAAGATGTTTGCAAGAGTGTCTGCTATGAGTGCTGGAAATGATTCTTATAACCTTCTTTTGCATGAGGAATATTCGTTGACTTTCTACCGAATTTCCCCAAAATAATATTCCATATTCAATGATAGAGTTAAAATATGCATAGTATACTAATTTAAGTGTATCTATAGAACTGACATTTACCAATGCTCGGATAGCATAACATGCAGAACTGAGTTTGGGTATGATATACCTAATGTGAACTTTCCAATCTAAATATCTGTCTACTTGGAGGCCCAGAAATTTAATGTTGTCTATTTGTTCTAGTGACATGTCATTAATCCCAATTTCTATTGGTGTGTGTAGTGATGGATGGGTTATAAATTTAACTTTTGTTTTGTCTAAATTTACAGATAATTTGTTAGCTTTAAACCAGTGTGACATACAGTTCAAAACATAATTCAATTTAATTACACACTCATTCAAGTTTTTACTAGTCACGAACACTCGTGTCATCAGCAAACAGAATTATACTTGCAATATCCTTTATATAAAGTGATAGGTCATTTATATAGATCAAGAATAATAAAGGTCCTAGGACTGAACCTTGGGGCACTCCATGTATTACTGTTTTCCATTTTGA
Organism: Deroplatys truncata; assembly: GCA_030765065.1. NCBI lineage: Eukaryota > Metazoa > Arthropoda > Insecta > Mantodea > Mantidae > Deroplatys > Deroplatys truncata. The sequence goes on from CM060978.1 coordinate 157,714,708, forward strand.
TGTCTGTTTTCCAAATTCAATATCATTGACAACTTCAACACTTTGTTTTCTTTCATTTAGATATGATACAAACCAACTTAGAGTTTCATTTTTTAGTCCATAGAATTTCAATTTTGCTATCAGAATATCATGATTAACACAGTCAAATGCCTTTGCTAAGTCACAAAAAATCCCACCTACATGCATTGTTTTGTTTAATGCAGTTAACACTTCATGAGTAAGTTTATAAGTTGCATTATTGGTCGACATTCCTTTTCTGAACCCGAACTGATCCCTGACAAGTATGTTGTTACATTCAAGGTATTTATAAAGTCTATTAAACATCACCTTTTCAAGAACCTTTGAGAAAATTGGCAAGAGAGATATTGGTCTATAATTTGAAACATTACTGGGTTTGCCTTTTTTGAAAAGTGGTTTAACAATGGAAAATTTCATTCTGTCAGGGAAAATTCCTGACCTTAGTGACTCATTGCACAAATAACTAAGGGGAGTGGAAATTTGAGATGAGCATGATTTTAAGACTTTTATTGTTATTTCATCATAACCAGAAGAGTTTTTTGTTTTGAAAGAGTTAATAATTTTGTTTATTTCAGAAGGCGTTGTCAGGCTAACTTTAAATTCAGGCACTTCATTAGTGAAATTTGATCTTAGAAATTCCAAAGCTGCCTCTTTACTTCCAAAATTAATGCTCATTTTGTTTTTTACATCCAAAAAGAATTTGTTAAATATTTCTGCAACTTCATGAGGTTTACTAATTTCTTGATTATCAATGTTTAGTGTTATTAAGTCATTTTGTAATGAGGATTTACCGGCTTCTCTTTTTATTATATTCCAAGTAGTTTTTATTTTATTGTCAGAGAGTTGAATCTGTTTATTGTAATGCAATATTCTAGCCGCTTTTATTACCTTCTTTAGAAGCTTACAATATTTTTTGAAGTAGTGTTTTAAATCTATATTATTACTAATTCTTACTTGCTCATATAATTCTCTTTTACGTCTACATGACGTCCTAATTCCTAAAGTGATCCAGGCGTTCTCTCTTTTGAAGTTAGATATTTTCTTTAACTTGACCAGGAAGCAAGCTTCAAAGTGGGTTTTGAAACACTGAAGAAAGATGTTATATTTATTATTGGTTCCATTCGTTTGGTAAGTTTGATTCCATGACTCAAGTTCAAGTATTTTGCTAAACTCACTCAGAGTATTTTCATTTATTTCCCTAGATTTCTGATAAGTATATTTAGGTTTGGATTTTAAATTTAACTTTTTAATGTGTAGAACTTGTGCATCGTGATCCGACAGGCCATTAGATTTTGATGAGACATTGCAAAAATTAATGCTATCTGAGTTTACAAATATATTATCTATAGCTGTAGAGGAGCTGTTTTGGATTCTTGTTGGAAAGTTTACTGTATGTGACATGTGGTATGTTGTAAGTAAAGTGCTGAGTTGTTCCCTTTGAGGACTAGGTTTCAAATAATCAACATTTATATCACCACATATGATTAATTCTCTTTTTGGTTTGAATAAAAATTTTAGAAGATGTTCAAGTTGCTTTCTGAATATTTCAAAATTGCCTAAGGGAGATCGATAAAGGGCTACTATAGTTAAATTCAATTTACCTTCATTTAGCTGAACTGCACAGAGTTCAAAGTTTTGTTCACTACAAAACTTGGATAAATCCAAAACTTTATAAGTCACATCATTTCTGACATATATACAAACCCCACCTTTATGTAAGATTTTTCTTGAAAACTCTGCTGCTAAAGAGTACCCATGCAGTAAAATTGGCTGAAATTCCTGTTGTGTCAAGTGGTGTTCGGATAAACACAAGATGTGTGGCAGTGAGTTTTCAGTATTAAGACTAATAGTAAGTTCATCTACTTTGTTTCTTAAGCCTCTTATATTCTGATGAAATACAGACAGGCAGTTTTTATTTTTATTATTACCATTATTACTATTGATGTCAGAAGCATTATTTCTATAGTTACTTGTGGATACAGAGGTATTTGGGATGGTTATCTCAATTTGCTTTAAGTGTCGATGATTATGTTGACTATGGGACATACTTAACCTAAAAAAGACCTCCTACTAGTGACAACAGGAATTTTACCCTTAATTCTGTCAGCAATAAGAAGAGAAAGCTTCTCTTTGCCTCTAGAATTTCGGTGTAGGCCATGAGAGGTATAACCATTCCTGCCTATACCGTCGACATCTATCATACACATGTGAGATGCAGCAGGACTTAACAAGGCACGCTCAAGTCTCAGATTCATATCCCTCACCCTCCAATGAAGCTGAGGCTTGTCATGCCTATGTAAAAGACCCACTACCTTCACATTAGTATGGCTGCTGGTCTCACTGATGTCACACAGATCCTTTTCAATAATATAACTACTATTTCTATCCAGGCTATTCCCTGGCCCACCCACTATCACTACATGATCCCTCTTGGTAAAACCTGCAGTTAGCTTTACCAGGTCTTCAGTGACATCAGAGAGCGCAGCACTGGGTTTAACTATGCCTACTACATCATAATCACACCCCAAGTCCCGTTTGAGCAGGGATGCTATGCCCCTCCCATGACTACTCCCAAGCAACAAGACCTTGCTTTTTGTGTGATTTACAGATTCATCTAAGACCTGCTCTTGGGGATTTGTGGCCTGATCAACATTCAGCGTTTCAAGAACACTGAATCTGTTGCTCAGTTGGACAAGATGTTGATCATCAGCAGAGAAATGCCTTTTCCTCCCGAGATTCTTCTTAGAAACCATCCTGAAGTCCTGAAAGTTATTAGCCAAAATATTTGAAGCCGAAACAGTGCTTCTAGTTTCTTTTTTGAAAAATTCTAGTTCTTTTCTCAGGTTGGAAATGGTTTCCTCGTGCTTTCTGACCAGTGCCTTATACTTACAAAGTTCACAAAACCACTCCGCACAATTACTCACATTCTCACTAACAATGTTCGCACACGCCCAGTGAAACCAAAACTTACATCCTGCACAGAAAACACCCTGGCTAACCCTCCGGCGACAAGCACCACAATTACCACTAAGATCACACGATTTACCACTCATTATTAGCACACTGCACTGACAGACACAATAAAGCTAAACTAACACCGTCAGAAGATTAGTACAATCTGCAAGCACTTATGTTACGACTACAATGTTTACTACAGTTATACCAATTTATAATACACCTACAGCTTTATATCTTAATAAGTTACTCTACAACACACACACACGCACAGAAATCACATACGATTACAAAAAGATAATCTAACACACGTCTACCTTACTTAAACCACTAGTAACGCACCAAAACACTTATTTCACTTCTTAAACTACTGGTAATACACTAAGCACTAATTTCACCTTTTAAACCACTAGTAATGCACTAAGTAATTTCCTAATTAAGCACAAACACAAGTCACTAATCGTCCAAAGACAGAAAACACGAAAAAATAGGCTATACAAACACAAACAGATCAATTCAATATGGCGGACGTAAACAGCTGATATTAACACATGGTATTATTTGTTTTTTTTACACTACAATGTATAATAAAAATATATTCTTATGTGAAAGCAGCTGCAATTTAAACTCGACTACACTCCTAAAAGCTTTAACTACTGAGAGATGAAAGTTTTAAGAAAATATAAGTAAAAATACGGGAGCTCACAAACACAGTGCCTACACTCAGAAGCCACCTAGCGGAAGCTGCTTTTATGTTGACTGGTGCAAAAATACGCTTAAGGAGCAGTAGATCCTATGAATTGGAAAAAAATACAAATACACAGGATGGCCCGCGCAAAGTTCATACAATTAATTACTCTATTAAAACGGTAATATTGTAGAACCGATCTTCAAACTGTGAGAATGGATACTGAAGTTTGTGGAAAACTATAGATAACATCAAAAGTCTCAGTTGCTATAGCACCACACAAATACATCAGCGGAAATAGTGAAGAAGAGAAGGTTAACTGTTCCGAAATGTGAAAGTTGTTTTGTTTTTCGCGGAAACAAAGACTGGGGAGGCAGAAGGTTTCGTGCTCACTTTGGTATAACATGGGCGCCTTGCAAAGGAACAGTTTGTGGAGCTTCCTTCATATTCAAACTGGTTCTCTGTTATAGAAAAAACGACCGTAGCTGGTGTCCGTACTCTTGAAGACGTCGAGGTGAGAGTTGGACTCGAAGTCCCGGCAAATCAACGAGGGCTTCTTCTGAGTTGGAAACTATCCTCGGTAAATTCAAACTTACGGAGGGAGTTAAGAAGAAGAAGCTACAGCATGCATTGCGAACAATGAAAGAAGACGTGTTACTTCACAACATATGGTTCACAGATAAGGATAATTTCATTTGAACAGCACCGATAAATTGTGATCAATAATTTCAATCGACGGAAACATCGTGCATTTTTAACTACGTGTAGTAAGTAGGGGAAGTACTGTAGGTATAATTCGATGTCGGGATTTCACCAGAAACATACTTTTGAGTCCCCTGAACCGAAAAAACCTCCGAGACTGTATGTGCCTGAGGGTTTGTGAACGGCATAACTCAAAAATGAAAAGTCGATTAAACACCAAAGTTGGTACTTAAGTTCAGAATTATCCAAAAATGCGACACAAATATTTCAAAGAAATTCCCCTCACCTCAAACTACATGTAAAAATGTTCAAAACGTTTGATTTTTGTCAAAAATGACTAACAATTTCGATTAAAATACATATGTTTAAGAATTTATGACAAATAAAATGTATATCTTGAATTTTCTGGGAAAGCCTCTTAAGTCCTCTTCACTCTGAATGACTTCTGGATAGCCAGCAAACCTAAGAGACTGACAAATTCCTGGTATACAAAAATTGTAGATCTCATTTAGGTCAAAACTGGTGTCAAATAATTTGTCTTTTTTATGCTGCGATGGTTTCTCGTGCTTTGGATCTTTACTAAGTTTCTGATATGCATATGTGTTTCAAAGAAGGAATTTGCGTGCTGGTGATACTATACACGGTTGCAGAGAGGTCAAAGGTAAAAATCCTTTGCTTTCACGTTCCACAGAAATTTCTAGACCATCTCTCTAAAGGAACCATGGTCGTATAGTTTTGTAGCAAGGCCGAATACTCATATTAAAGTACAGCCAAATAATCGCGTTCCGATTTTCCAAAAGATGAGTTTTGAATAAACTGTAAACGCTCTGAATAATGAACTAAACTAGCACGTACGCGCTGCATTGCTGCAGTAGAAAATTATCCAGTCCGTTCCGTAAATTTGACACGAAACTCCTTTAACAGATCTTTAGTTTCCTGAATAACACCACGTAATTCTTCTTCAGAAAATTTTATAATGTCAGGTTCTATACGAAGATTATCCTTTAAGTATTTTACAAGCTGTGGCACAGCATATGGGCCTTCATTGCTTAAGCCGCATGATTGAAGACGAAACAATAATTCATCCTGCCGTAATAAATTCAAGTTCGTAGCCAAGATAAATTTAAAGGTTACGAAGAACCTTTAACAATTCGTTGTTAAAGCGAACGCAATTCCAGTCTTTAAAATTGGACCACCCAGCTCAAATAAACATTTCTCTGTGAATTTGCCACATCAGACTTTGGATTTTCTGTAGTTTTTTGTTCCACTTCATTCATCTGATATGACATATAATCCGTGGGATATTTATGGGCTGCTTTTAGCCGTTAGGAATGGTAAAATAGTTTATTGGAAGCAGCTCGAAATTTGGCTTTTCCTCTTGTGAATTTTCATAATTCTGTTCAGCAATTTTCCTTTCGCCATGTTGACGTACTTCCATTTTGAGCAATCAATACCATTACGCTCCGCAAGCAGTCATGACGAATCTTCCGATTTTGTTGTACGAGTACGCAAATATGCTAAACTATTTGGAATTCCGGACTCTGAAAATAAAATTTGTGAAATTATTATACCGGGTCTGAGGGACGCTACTCGTCTTCTATCTGTAATTTTAACTAGACCTCACAATTTCCTGATTTAGATAATATAATTGTGTAGCTACAACTTCAAGGCACGCGATTTGCCACAGTACAACAGTTAAGTGTCTCATAAACAGGGTTATTCCAACCATTTCAACCGGTTCTGGAATTGTGTTAAAATCTACCATATATGATTTTCATCAAAATGTACCACAGTTACAACGTTATACTTATTGTCAGCGCACAGGCCATTTATATGACCGTTGTTTTCGGCATTATAAGGAAACATAGAAACCTATTAAATGCCAATTCTGACAATAAGAGCAACTTGTTTGCCCCATTCGGATTTGCCGAACATTCACGACTTACCATATCTTCCTTCTCCAGTTATTCCGAATTCTTGGGGCAATATTTCGACCTTTGCCCTAGTAGATTCCGAAACCACTTTAAATTGGTTGATAAGCACCTTCTTTCCAATTTTTTTCATATGAAGTCTTTTAAAAGGACATTTCAAAGATCATCAATTATAACTATTTCGGGTTCCTCGGTGGAGATACTTGGCTCTGTTAATTTATTGACAAGCTGAAAGGACGACTGAAATTTGGAATGTTGTGGGTACAGGAAACGCTACCGAAATATGAATAGCAGTTAAAATTTTAAGGGCAAAAAAACCTCTGGGAATGAAACTTCAACAGTAATCTGGGCGAACTACTTCAAGGGAATATTTGGGGAGAAGACGACAGATGGGGAGGTACACCGAGATTGGGGCAGGGGTGTTTTTCTTATGTACGATACAATTATTGGATACTGAGATTTCGGCAGAGGTCATATGTGCAGTTAACAGTCTCAAAAAAGGAAAAGCTACGGCATATATTGGATTTCTGCCCGGAAGTGCTTAAAGCAGCACGCAATGTTGCTGAGTTTCCGACAACAATGATCCAGAGGATAAATAACCTTTTTAATATAGGAATCTATCCAGACGACTGGAGGGTCGGAATTAATAATCCGATTTATAAAGGAAAGGGAGCGACGGAGTCGCCAAACAATCATAGGAGAGCAACTTTATTTCCGATTATGGGGAAAATCTGTGGTAGAATACTTTACAATAGGATAAAAACATGGGTGAGGCGGTTAAATATAATTTCAGAATAACAAGCGGTATTTATGGAGGGGCATAGTGCTGTAGATAATGTGTCTATTTTGGATACACTGAGGGTAAAACAGATGGCTAAAAAGCTAAGAACATTGCATTGTGCCTTTGTTGGTTTTAAGAAAGCCTTCGACTCTAAATCGCAATGCACTGCGGTATAAATTACAAGCTAAGGGATTATCGAAGAAGATGATTAGGGCATTGCAGGCTATGTATTATAGAGTGAAATTCTGCGTAAAGTACAATATGAAAAGCAATTCATAGACCATCGAGTGCCATAAAGATGTTAGGCAATGCTTTATCACCCCTTCTCTTTAATCTCTTTGTGGACTACGTAGTGGAGAAAATGCGGAGGCGCCCAGAGATAGGCGATATTCGGATCCCAGTACATTTATATGCAGACGATATGACACTGATCCGTCAGGCTATGTTTTAGCCCGAGTGAATATGCTAAGTACCCATCCTCAACAGGGTTTAACCGCAGGATAACTACTGTATAGGAAATGATGGTTAAGGATGTCGGTTTTGTGTTAGAATAGAAAGAAGGGAGGTAGCGTGTACCTCCTCGACAGCTGCCTGTTAGGATGCAATGGCCCTTCTGCACCCTGTAGCATGTGTAATAGTTATCATTTTCTTTGGCTGGGATTGAATTTTAAGACATCATCCCTTGGATTCGATTACTGTGGAGTTCAGCTTTAGTTACTGTTAGGTGTTACTCCTTCGTATCCGGTGTGCCCGCATGCCATGCGGATTTCTAGAGCTGTAATCCCCAAGAGATCTGACCAGGATACTCTGATGATGTGGTAAGCTAGGGTAGAATTTTGTAACCCGGCGCCTAATTTCATCTTCCATATATGGAAAAGATGAGGCTTCATGTAGTAGTCTCATGCGCCTATTATGCACCCGTTGTAGCCATAGCAGCCAGCTCTTTGCGCCCATGCCCCAAATCTCGCAGGCATACAGCATGAGGGGGACTATCAGCGTTCAGAAAAGGTGTATTTTTAAGCGAAAAGGCACCCCGAATTTCAGCTTCGGGTACAAGGAGGCAATTGCCCCCTGCGCCCGGGCGAGACGTCATGGATGTGCTCGCGAAAACTTAGATCCTTATCCAACTTCACTCCCAGGTAGGTTATAGATTTCCTCCATTCAATCCTTCGGCCTCGAAATTGAAATGTGGGACAGTCTGCGGGATGTGACGCTTTGTTAGCAGCATAGTGTGGCTCTTGTCCGCGTTAACGGACATATGCCAACGCCGGCACCACTACTGGATGAGGCGGAGGTATCTGTATTGGGTTGAAGGCTCTGAGCAGGTTTTGTTTGAGCAGTACAGCAGCACGTCGTCAACGTACTGGGCCATTTCGACTTGCTGCTTTGTTGGAAAATCTGCCATACAGACGCTGAAAAGCGTGGGGGATAATACAGAGCCTTCAGGGGCTCCGCCTCTAACTGGCCTAAGTGTAGACGTTTTCCCCGCGACTGAAACCTTAAACATGCGGTGTCGTAGAAAACTGTGTGTGCTGTTGTTAAGCTGTGTTGGCAATTCCTGGTGGGTGAGTTTATACAGGGGACCCGCGTGCCAGGTTGTTGAGAAGACCTTTTCGACATCCAGCGATACCGCGGCGGTGAAGCAACCTTCCTGGAAACCCAGGGCGACTGTCTCAACCACTCGCAGCAGCTGCTGAGATGTGAATGCCCAGGACGAAACCCAAACTGATGGTCCGGGATGGCTTGAATGTCTCCCAATAGTGGGGAAAAGCGGTTAAGGATCATCATCTCGAAGACTTTCGAGAGGGTCGGAAGGAGACTAATGGATTGGTAGTTAGAGGGATGTACTGCATCTTTCCCCGATTTCAAGATGCATATCACCCAGACTGAGACACATGTTGAACATTCGGGTAAGAAAGAGCACGGCGTTGGAGGGAAGGTGCCGGAGCATGAGCCCGTCAGGTCCGGCCAATATGACACTGTTCTTTACTACTGTGGAAGGATTGCAAAATGAACGAGACAGACATAAGGCTTATTGCGACGAATGGCTATTGCCAGTGTAAATAAAACGAAAGCAATTAATTACGTTTAAAAACTGAGACCTGGACTTACGCAGGGGAGAAACTGGACAATGTAAAGAATTTTGTAAACTTAGGTTGACGTTAAAATGAACGAAAGATGGACTAAATACATCGAGGTTACGAACTTCAAGGCAGGAATGAGAGCTGCGGAAACTCTGTGCACTCGGGGCAGTATCCCAGATATACCGATATAACTCCTAGAGGCAATATATGGGGCAAGTTTAGGTCTACAATGGCGTAAGGGACGGAGATCTGAAGGTGGGGAAACCACGGAAAGGCTAGACCAAGTAAGAACAAGTTTTCTAAGAAGTATCTTGGGCGTGAGAAGAGGCACGGTAAACTGCGGCATGTTTTAGAGAATGTGATGCATACAGTGAAACAATTGAATGTAATGTACGGGCAGTTAAATATTGGATTATAATTACAAGAGGTAATCAATCACTTCTGAGGACAGGATGCTATAAGGAACAGCTTAGAATGGGAAAAGACAAGACGTGGGCAGCGAAAATCAAGAGAATACTGGAGAGAATATGGATGGGTAATATTAGGTTCGAAGGACGTGGAAAGAGAGCAAATGCGTGAAGAAAAAGACTGGAAGATATAGATCGACAGCAGAGGTTGTCACAATGTAATGAGAAATAGCATTAAGATAACAATCGACGCTAAAACCATAGTGATGTACAGAACAATATATTTTGTCCAGAAATAGAATCAGAAATCAAGGGCTTGCTTAGCTCAGGCTGGGATCATGGCAAGCGATCAAATTCATTAACAAAGAAGGTATAAAATGTGTCCCTGGTGTAGAGAGAAGAAATTTGGATTAGTATTCTAGCGCATTGTGCTAAGACAGAGCAGTTGAGGAGAAAGTATCTGCCAAGTTCCTTTGTAAACTCAAGGAGAGGGTTACGAGCTTGTTGGACCTTGCTGGTTGGGAGTGGAGGGGGAAGCAACTGGTACATTTTTACGAAAGGTTGTGCAGCTCAGATCAGAACGTAAAGAAGATGATCTGGGGTGGAAGGAGGAGGATTAGTAGCTTAGAGGCGTGTATTTGTTTGTTGTGTATTCAATAGCGTGTGCTTGTGAACAAGGTTTTTTCTTTTCTTCTGTTTTGTTTGCGTGATTTTTGTTGTTAGTTTGTCCGTTTTTTCTTATCTTTTCATTTGTTGTAAATGCCATTAACTATAAAGTTCACTATGATGAATATAGTCCGAAAAATATGAACTACAGTGTTTTATATAAGCACGTACGGTCTATCTGACTCGTGGGATGTATGAGTTTGAACACGTAAAACGTTTAAAAGCAATAAACACACCAGTCTACTCTACTCTACAATAAGATTCATCAATGCTCTTGCCCACTTAAATTTGCCGTTCTTTCAAATTTACCTCATCCGTTTGTATTGAGAAGTCCGTTTATGTAGTCTACTTTTATGCGGCTGACTTTTCCGATTTTAGTGTGATATTTTTTTGCATTCATTTTAACCGAAATTTTAAAATTTTCATTCGGGTTGCAACGTTGGAATGTTTACATTCACACATGGATTTCACGTAGCCACAGGACGTTCCCAAACGTTCCCTCTCTTTTGCGAGACTGTCCAAATGTTTTGACGAACAAATTTTGGTTGGTCTGTAATTTTCAATACCACATTCAATTAAACGATACGAAGCGAGTATATTCACCATTGTCTCCGGCTAATCCTCAAATTTTGCATAATCAAATCCACGATTTACTACGCGAGGGTGTGATAGAACCTTCTGATAGTTGTTATGCCAACCTGTGTTTTCTGGTACCTAAACCTAATGATGAGGCTGACCTCGTAGTCGATTTTCATAAATTTAGGCAGCATTTTTAACACTTAAATGATTTCAGTCTAATTATATAATATATAATTCAATAACAGCCCACCTGAAATCAATATGTAACAATATATAAAAGTGCATATTACAGCCATTGTATAAGTTTATATTATTATGTACATGTTTAATAATGTTAAGTGAATGTATTACGTAATTTAATAATGTAGGAGCTGTGAGAATAAAGGCCAAAAGTTGGTAACAATGAGGTAACCTTGAGGAAATAATGAAAGTAATAATGCTACTAGTAATTTTTGGAGCAACAACAACGTAATTTTTCATACAGTTTATAAATAGCCAATCAACAACCAGAAAAACCTGAAGGTTAAATAAAAGAATTCTATTGGGCCATAAATAGCCAATCAGAGACATGAAATAGATGAAATTTACAAATTTAGGCGGTAGAAACCAGTTCAGTTGCTTGTAGACAGCGTTACTAACTGGACGCGAGACGCGTCCTAAAGAAGTTTAATACGTATTCAGTGTGAGACGAAAATTCATTACGGAGAGAAAGTTTACATGTTTAAAAGTGGAAGTAATTAATAAATAATCTCACAGCTCTCTATAAAAGTGAAGTTTTATTTAATCGTGTCAAGGGTTAATAATAGGAGTGAAGTAAAAATTATAATTTTTGTAAGCCTACATTCTTTACCCGCACCACTCTCTGCAAAGAGAAACATGTTTCTACAAATTAATACTGACGCAGCTGACGTAAATAAGTATAATATTTAAAGAAACATAAAAATAGAAAGTTGATTCTTAAACATTGGGGTAAACGCTACCGGAAAGTGAACGTTGGGGCAAAGGCCAGCGGAAGTTTGTACCATACGTAAGGCATTCAACCTAATTCAAATTGTACCATATGCGATACAACTCCTCCTAAATAAACCTTCTTCAAAATTAAATGTGAATATTTCTCTGAATTCTATGCCGTTACCACAAGTTCATGATGCGATTCATTATTTTAAGCACGCTAAAACTTTTACAAAGTTGGATCTAAATCAAGCACACTATCAGATCCCTTTAGCTTCTTCATTGCGCCCTTCACTGCTTTTACAACTCCCTCGAATCTCTGTCAATTTTGTAGGATTGCTTTTGGTGCTTCAACAGGTGCTCAGGTACTTTCGCGATTGCTTGACCGTATTTTGTATAAGCAGAAAGTTTAAATTTGTCTGTAACTATCCGGACAACCTTGTTATTTACTCTCCCGATTTTGAAACTCATTTGCATGTGCGTATTATTTTTCACTGTCTGCGTAAAGCTGGTCGTCTGGCCGTCTAAAGTAATATTTGCATTTACACAAATGTTCTTTTTAGAACGTTTAATTTCTCATGCAGGTGTATATATTGATCCGTCACGAAACATTAGGAATTACAAACTATTCGGCTTCAACGTCACTTCGGAAACTTTCTCGGTTTTGGGGGAACCATCCCCCAAAAGTTTCGGAAAGTTCATACAAAATTTGGCTAAAATAGCAGAACCCCTTTATGCGTTACGCCGAAAAGGTGTTCATTTCCATTGATCGGCTGCTCCGCAACAAACCCTTCAACTGAAATCATGTTTATCAAATCCACCCGCTCTGGCTATCCTGGACTTCACAAAAACTTTTATTTTGAAAACAGTTGCTTCATCAGATGGTATTTCTGCCGTGTTTTTACAGCTGTCGATTTAATTTCGAATATTCTCTTATTCTTACTCACCAGGAACGCTGCTTGTTGACTTACGAGCTCAAAGTCCTAGCAGTTCTAGTGGTATGTGAAAAGTATAATTACTTCTTGGAACATCGTTCATTTGAGCTTGAATGTGACAACCAAGCTATAAATTGGGTCCTCTCTCACCGCCATCAAGCAAGCAAGTTGGCTCGTTCCGCTGTTCGCCTTAGTGCACTTCAATTCAAAGTGAGTCTCATTATAAGTGCAGATAGTTCTATAGTAGATGCTCTTTTCCGCATGCTCCAAGAAGAATCTGACACGCAGATTAGGTACCCACAGTTTGCCTGACTTAACAACTTATTTCGTGACTTTCCGGAGGTATTTACTTCCTTGCCCGAATATCAACGTCTGAATCCTGTTTGGACCCCATTGCGGTTAGCACCTAGTCAAGGCAATGTTCTGAAAAATTACACACTTCGTATCGAGGTTATGCTTGCGCGTTTGCCGAGATCTAATACCTTGTTTATTGGATTACCTCGAGCATTGATTCCTATAGTACTTCGGTACTTTCATTCTTCACAATTTGGTGCGCATCTTGGTTTTTTTAAAGCCAAATCTCGCATACGTCGTTATTTTGTGTGGGAACATGTACAAAGACACTTCGTATTTCGTCCGTAGTTGTTCTGCTTGTCTTAAATCCAAACCTCCACAATCTACTCGGTTTGGATTACTTAATTCACATCTGACTACTTAACCAATGAAAAGACATTTTCTAGACTATGCTGGCCTATTTTCTCGTTTGGTGAGAGGTGATACTTATCCTTGTATGCATATTGATGCGTTTACGAAGTTCATTTGTTTATTTCTGGTGATGGCTTCTACAGCGTATAACACTGAATTTTTATCTATTATTTTGGCATGCTTTGGTCTCTCACAGACCACAGTATCGGATAACGCGTCCTACTTTCGAGCACGGATTTTGCGAACCTTTCTTTTTGAACATGGTGTTCACTTTGCTCACACATCACCATATTACCCGCGACCCTCCCGCGCGGAACGGGTTAATTGAAATTTGAAGAGCACTCTTATTGGTCTTTACTCGTTTGATCACCGTTTATGGGATACACGTTTAGTCGCGTTTCAATTGGCATTCAATTTGGCTACTGATGAAGCGCATTGACAGATGGCGTTTCATTTAATGTGTCCGTTTTTGCCTACGTGTCCCCCATTAAATTCCTGGCAAATCAGTGAATTGTCACCTAAACATCCGGATTCTGCTCCTACCATTGATTTTTGGCAGTTTACTTTTCGTCAGCTTTGACGTGGTCGTCAGCTGCGAGAGCAACGCTACAATGAATCCCTAAACAATCGCCATTCCAGATTGGTAATTTGGTTTTACTCCAAAATCATCCTTTAAGTCGCGCCGCTCAATACTTCACTCAAATTGGCACCTCGATATGTCGGCCCTTTCCGTATTATCGGCATTGCTAACATGTTTCATTCCGCCTTCAACATTGTGAGTCCGGCAAAATTACTTCCGCCCATGCTTCCCAGTTACGTTTGCTTTCTCCGGAAGTATTTAATGAGTAACTACCTTGAAGAAGATGGTTGCTTCACATATGGAAAGCCAGTTTGAAGAAGATGTATTATATTTCGACTGTTGGGGAGCCGAACTTGAAGTAGTTGCAACCGCACGTATGATAAAAAATTTCCGGTAGCCTTTGCCCCAAATGTACTTTCCGGTGGCCTTTGCCCCAAGTTTAAAAATATTAACTTTGTTATTTACTGTTTCTTTAAATATTATATATGTATGTTTGCCTCGGCTGCGTCCGTATTAATGTTAGAGACATGGATTTCTTTGCAAGGCGTGGTGCGCCTGAAAGATGTAGGCTTACACAGATTATAATTTTTAATTCACTCCTTTTTATTAATTCTTGACACGATTTAAGTAACATTTCACTGATATAGAGAGCTTTTAAGATTATTTTATTAAATACTTGCACTTTTTAAACACGTAAACTATTTTCGTCTCACACTGAATACTTATTAACTTTCTCGAAGACGCATCTCGCGTCCGGTTAGAAACACTGTCTAGAACCAACGCGTCCAGTTATGAGCAACTGACTTAATTTCAACGGCTTAAATTTGTAAATTTTGCTATATTTCAATTTCTGATTGGCTAATCCTACTCCAATAGAATACCTTCATATAACTTAAGCTTTTTTCTGGTTGTTGATTGGCTATTTTATAAACTGTCTCAAAATTTACATTATTGCTTCCAAGAATTACAAGTAGTATTGTTAAACTTTTAAATTCATTATTGCCTCAAGGTTACCTCATTGTTAACAACTTTTAACCTATTACTCCCACAGCTTCTACATTATTAAATTACGTAATACGTTCACATAACATTATTACATGTATACAATAGTATAAACATACACAATGACTTAATATACACCTTTTATACATTGTTACACACACATATTGCTTTAAGGTGGGCTGTTGTTATATTTTTATTATATAATTTGCCTGAAATCATTTAAGTGATAAAAATACTGCCTCAACCTCGACTCGATAAACTCGTTTTTCGGCATGTCGCTTTTATTTATCCGATTCCTTGTAGCTCCATCCGGTGTTTTTTCGGTACCTCTTAAATTTTGCAAAATAAATTTTGTTTAATGCCAAAAGCATTCTTTTCTTTTTATATATGTATATCCTTTTTCTCTCTTTCTTTTTCGTGTGTTTTTGTGTTCTTTCTCCTTCCTTGTTATTTTTGTTACTTTTTGTATGTCGACACTTTTTCTTTGTGCTTTCCTCTTCCTTTTTGTATTTATGCATAGATCTATAGGCGTACTGTGAGTTTGTTGTTCTCGAGTACAGTAGGCTATTTGCATGTTAGTAGAGTTTATTGTATTAGCATTATTTTTAGCGCTTAGTTGCCTGCAAACAAAGAAAATGTTATGGATAACCGGGAATATGTTTTGCCTTTATCATATTATGCTTCTTTAAAGAAATATGTTATCTATACAAGAGATTTATATTATTCTATATATATATACATATATATATAACTATATATAAAACTGTTATGCATTTTTTTTATACTTTTATATTCATGTAAAACTCAAAATTTTCTGCTCTCGCATTACCCTTCCTTCTTGCACAATAATTGTATCCTTTTCTGTAGCTCGCTCTACTCCATTTTTGTTTCGGCGCTTTCGTCTGCTTCCCATGCTTTGAGCTTATATTCATGTGGACTATGTTTCATGTCATTCCTGCTTAGCCTCGGTGGAGTATCGTAGAGGGCTGTTGTTCTAGAAAGCGAGCTTTCATGTAGGGAGAGAAGATTGAGCTATACTTGGCTCCCATCCTATGTGATTATCGTTTCCATAACTGGCGGCGATAAAAGTCATACATCGCCTTTATGCACGACATCTGCTATTCGCCTGAGCATCAGAGCACACAACCCGCACAAACCACCTGGAAGGAGTCTTCCTTAACCTAAAGAGGGTGGGCTGATGGCTCGCCAGATGGAGTTCGAATTTCATTCGTGTAAGAAGAACGAAAACGGACTCTTTATTTATTGACTGTTAACTCCTCTGTAAAACTTACAGAGAAGAATTCAGAATATATATGATTAAAATGGTTGTTGAGCTGCAATGAATTTAAGGCTTCATTTCCATATATGCATTACACCTTTGTCTTTCCTTGCAAACGCATCCGCTATTATGATATTTTCAGTGCTGGAGTGTGTGTTTTGATAATTAAACAATCTAGTAGGTCCAGCACGCAAACTCCTTTCAAACACGCGTGCATATCAAAAACTTAGTAAAGACCAAACACGAGAAACCGTGCAAATGTTGGCAGGAGCACGGAGTGAAAGTTAGTAATCGCGTATGCGTAAAGGTATTTTCCGTTTTCCATTTTTTTAATGTTTCGGAAATGGTAGTAATATTAAATAGTATGGCTTCTGATCCATTACGATTCCTTGAGGCTGAATTCCTCTTTTTAAATTATGTTCTTCAAACCACACGACTTGGATATGTTAAATTTAGAATTTACTTACAAATCAAATGCTTAGAATTTTATACAAAACCGAAATGCATGTGGACAGCGCCGCTTTCCAGACAACCGAGCTAACTTTGGCTTCTCCACCAATGAAGAATCCTCGACTGATTTGATCTCGTGGTGCTGGAAGCTGCCTGATCCTGAAACTTCCAGTATATCACGTGATTCCACGTCGCCATATCAAGTCCATCTAGCGACTCACCATCCCACCGTAGGTTAAGCAAGAAGGCTGCTTCCAGGCGGCTCGGCTGGCGGTATCTGCGGGTTGCATACTCTGATGCTGGCGAATAGCAGATGTTGCGCATAAAAGCGATATGTGATGTTTATCACCGCCAGTTATGGAGACGATAATGATGATGATGACACAGGAGAGGTACCCAATATGGTTCAGTGTACTTAACCATTTCCAGATATCCCTTATTGTTTTTAATTTCCAAAGGCTTATATTTTTCTCGAACGGAAAGTCCGAAGTTTTGATACTCTTGGTCATGTAAAGAGAACGGAAATCGTACGGAAGGGCCCAGGCGATAACGTCTGTGATCCGCATTCGGGAGGATGTGGGTTCGATCCTCATGGGCGACCTTCTTCACCCATGGGTTATTTCGTGGTTTCCCTGGGTCGCTAGGTGAATGCTTGGAAGAATCATGTTCTTCCTGTCCGTCCATTTATTTCACTTTCACTCTCATTTCACTTCACCTTTCATCCGCTTGGTCTCTTTCAGGGTTGTCCATGTCAGCGGGAGCTCTCGGCGTGCGCATGGCAGGGGAATATTATGCTTTGTGACCTTCGTCCCCAGAATTGGAGTGGTCTCCGGGTTCCGAGGCCCCCCAGGGATGTGTATGCTCACAGGGAAGAGGGGAGCCAGCTGCACCATTGCCCATTCGGGGAGTTTAAATAAATGATAGGGCCCTGCCCTCTGCCTGCCGTGTACCCTAAACCGGTCGCCCTCTGTCTCCTCTCACCTCATCCCTCCCTATCGGGGCGCCCCTTCTGGGGCATAGGTACAAAAGATCTATATAGGTCGAAGTGCTAAGTCCCCCTCCGCGTTCAATCCTAATCCTAACCCTAAAGAGCGCTGATGACCACAGCATTTTTTGCGCCACTCAAACAGCTAATCCTAAAGAGAATAGAATTTCAAAATCATCACACAGCAACCAGCTCATAAAAGATTAGATTATCTCTTAAAAGTGTACTCTATTCACCTATTTCAATTGCATCAACAAGGAGATATGTAACAAAACTATTTCTACAAAATATGTTTACCTCGATTAATATAAACCAGATAGACGAATACGCTTTTGTAAGAATATTTGTTTGAACATTGGGTAGAGAGAGTCGTATGAAAGTCGTATGAATGTAACACGTTAGGTTTTTATTCCATGAAACTGTGAATAATGATATATAAAAAGCCATCTTTAAAAGCAGTTTCATCCCTAAACTCTTGGTAACAGGCCGACAAACCCTAACACCGTTCTCTATATCCTACAGGAGACGTTTGATCTTCGCCTCCTGTCGCATCGGTTTTCTAAAGGCATGAGGGCGGCGAAATGTGGCCGCCTCATAGCCCGGACTTTAATCCGTGCGATTTCTATTTGGAGGGAGGGGGGCGTGAGGTTTCTCAAAGAAGAAAGTGTTCCAAAGAAGGCCAGGAAATGTAATTCAGTTCAAAGCCCACGTTGTGGAATTGTGCTATCTGAAGATCTGTGCCGCAAGTGGTAAAGGGTTCGTTAGCAAGTGTTTGTGAGGCACGACAGTACTCATTAACACGTTATGTACAAGCGACTATAGTGAATAATTCTGCACATTACTTGACTACTTTAACGCAAATAAATATGTGTTATATGTAAAACTGATGGTATGACATTTCGTGCTCCACCCGCATTACTTCACACAAAGAAAAAATTGGGTGGAAATCCTGTATATTGTAAAAATATCTTAGTATGTAACGAATAAGGCATAAATATCTTTACATAAATATCACAATGTATGCCTAGTTTAGCTAAAATCAGTTCTTCCTCTGCTCCTCCTCTTGCCCTTCGTAGTCTAGGCATATCTGTCTGTTTATTACGTACAAACTATACCCCTTTGTTCGCAATCTAAATGTTGCTCCCATTTCCTACAGTTTTCTTGTTATTCACAGCCCTTCTCTTTTCTTCTGATGTGCAATTATTCTTTGCGCACTCCTGGCAATTCTTTTGAATTTAATTTCTTCATTGAATGCGGTGCTCTGTATTAATTTTTTTTGTCCACGCTACATTTTCGTATTCTAATTTGGACGCAGCAGTGCCTTACGTTATTAACGGGCAACAAACAGTCGATATATTTTAACTCAGCTTAATGTCTTCACGTTAATTGTATAATGAATCAAATCTAGGGCATTTAAAGTTTTCTACTTGATTTAATACTCTGCTGTTTAAAACAGTTTTTGTTGTTACTGGGCACTTCCAGAAAAAGTCACGAGTTGGCTTTGTCTAATATAACCTTGTATTAGTCACGTATTTGTTTCAATTTATGTATGTCCATCAGCGAGTCTGTGAACAGTGTCAGGGCAGCTAAAGAAGCTACATTTGACTCCGTTTTATGATATTTTTTTTGCATTTACTTCTTTACCCCTTTGTCAATGTGAATTTGTGTGTTGAAAGCATCGGGTATAAACAGTACCCCTGTTTGTCACCTTTGTTTGACATCTTTTACAGTATTGTCAGTCTTTTACTGGTAGCGATCATTATTTCAGTATTTGTAACGACTCTTGTTATCAATAATTCGTACAATTTCCAATTATGCCATTATTTTCCACATTTTATTCTGTATTCACTTTATCAAATGCTTTTTCTAGACGAATAAACAGAAGACTAGTTTTTATATTAAAATATGAAGATGAAAATACAGTATTATTTTAAATGCAAATAAAAGTAGAATAATTAAAATTCCTTTTAAATAAGAGATAAGCAATAGCTCTAAACACAGATTAAAGTGAAATGTCTTTAAAAACCAAAATAGGTTTGTGTTAAATTTATAGTCGTTAAGGCGCTTTGCTGGTGTTGAAACGTAGCACTGCAGCGAGTACGCTCAGCACACTATTAACATTACCACCAGCTTTAAAATACCGTATGAATCAATTAAAATGTTTTGTTGCAGCTAGATTTAAGGTAATGTAAAATTATCATCATAACTCATTTGAAAACGTATCGGAAGCAGAGTTAGTTGTTTTTCCTCTTTTGTGGTCATGTTCAAAATAGCCCCGTCTGCTTTTCCTAAAGAATAGCGCACATATTATACCTTTCATAAAATGAGAATATAGGTACTTTTGCATCTTAATGATATGTGTTTAGAGATAAAAAGAACGTTGTTTGCACAAGGATTTCGTCCGGAGAATAGAGAGAGGGACAGAGAAAGGGATTCCTAAAGTGGAAAAAGGATAGTGGGCGATTGCAATTTGAACTCCGATGCGGTCATTATCCAGAAGTTCAATGCAAATAAAGTTAAGGGCGTTAAGCGAGCAATGACCCAATTACGGTTTGTTTTTGTTTGCTTTGCTAGTACATTTTACCTAAAGCACACTAACACGCTCTACCGATCCTCGAGAACAATGCATGAATAAACGTTGATAAGCGCGAGGAAGTGCAACATTATTTACATATTTAAAATAATTATACAGGAATATATTCCTCGACAACTTAAAACGTCAGTTCAGAGTCTATGATTACACAATAAAATTATATATATATATATATACACACATTACAGAATAAGAGAAAAAGAAAACCAACAACAAATGATGGGTTTAAACTAAGGCGTCCACTATTACCGTCACTTTTTACTTTCTCTACAACTTACCTATAGTAAGCAGAGAAGTACTGTATTTCACCCAAAAACTAGATAGCGAGATTTTACCGGAATTACGCTCTTTGAGACACCCTGAATAAAAAAATGAATTCTGAACAAGGTTCGTTTATTTGTTTATGTATCTGAACAGCAAAACTCAGAAACGATAAATTGCTTAAGTATTAAACTAAGTATCTAAGTTCAACATCTTCCAAGGATACGACACGAAGATTTTCAAGAAAATTCCACCACCTCAAACTATCCTTTATATTTTCTCAAAAATCCTCAACGATTTTAATTACAATACCATATGTTTCAGATATTCCTGACAAATGAAATGAATGTGCAAACAGCATGGAATTTCGAAGCCATCATACAGCAATACGCTCTTTAAAAATCTGACTATCGCTTTACCTATGGTAGCGAATAACAAAATGTGTAAATGTGAACTGAAAGTTTATCTGGAGTAACAACCAGCTTTTGTAGAAGAGTGTATGTTTGTAGAAGAGTGAATTGAAAAGTCATGCGAATCATATTTTAATTCGTATATTAACAAGATGCAACATTGCAAACAGGGTTACCTTAAATATTTTAAAATAAATAATACTCCAATTAGTTTATTTCACGTTTACAGATGAGCAATTACTGCTGGCCTTGAAGATGCAGGCGAAGTAATAGACCTTTAATGAAATAATTTTCAGAAATGTTGTAACAGAAAACAGCAGTTTTATCACTTAAACGGTTCCACTACGTAAGAGAAAATTGATAGAAAACAGAATTTTAGAACAAGTAAACATATTAAATCTCTTGACTATATGTGAAACCTCTCATGTAATGCATTCACCTGACTTTCTCTACCCTCTATCGTTTATTAGTCTATAACAAACTATTCTTACTACGCTTATTTTTATATCACTACATTTCAATTTAAATAAACCGTTGCAGAAATACCTACATTATACATTTTGTTATAGATACAAAGTGAACAGCGATAGTCAGTTGTGCAAGAACATGGCGCTATATAGTACTGGCCTTAAAATTCCATACTGTTTCCATGCAATCCCAAGAAACTGAATGTCGACAGGACTTTAAGAGAATGACCAAGTAATGCACAATTCGAACCTTGAATAACGCGTATCTCAGAAATAGCTTATGCTACAACAAAAACTTATTTTAAATAAATTGTGTTTTTTTAAAGAGATCTACATATTTGCATATTTACAAGACATTGGACCCAAATCCGTTATTTGGTATTCATCAGACTTTTGTTTTTGATTACGGTGTTCAAAGACAACAGGATTATTTGGATTCACGGAGCCTCAAACCATGCATTTCGGTAAACTTTCGGTATAGAATTTTAGGGTGGAATGCAATAATTCCCCTAATTACTATACGTAGTAGAGAAAATAATAAAGCGAACAGCGACAGTCGTCAAAGTTTTAAGAACAGGGCTGCCCAAACATTCCATGTTGTTTCCATATATTCAAGGGAAACAACTTAATGTTGAAAGGAATTAAGGGAATGACCAAGAAATGAACAATTCGAACATTTAATAACGGGTATCTCAGAAACGGTTTATATATAAAAAAACGTTGAATGAATTGTTTGTTTTAAACACATCTTTTTGTGTGTAGTACGTTCTCGTCTATCGCTTAACGTTTACCAGTTATAGAAGATTATACAAAAGTCCTTTCAAATGAAGAGGGCTTGATAGGCTATTCCCGAAAATTCAAGATATGCATTTTATTTGTCATGTAAATATCTTTCATGTATGGTATTTTAATCTAATCGTTATATCAATATTTTAGAAAATCTAAAATTTCGAAAAATGTTTTACGCAAGGGTTTGTATGGGGTTGGAGATTTTGTTTAAAATCTTCGTGTGGCATCTTTGGAAGATATTGAACCTAAATACCAAGTTTGGTGTTTATCGGACATTTCGTTTATGAATTATGCTCTTCACAGACACACACACACCTTTTTCAAAAAGTGTGATGTGTTACATTCTCAACACTTCCTCTACTCTTGTAAAAACACTTATTCTCCATATACTTCATGTTAATCGAGATAAATATTTGCAGAAACTGAAAGAGGCCCACTAATAAAAAAAACACTTCAGAAAAAGGTCCTTGTGCGGTCTGTGTTTGTGTGTCGGTGAACAGCATGACTTAAGTACGAAAAGTCGGATAAATAGAAAACTTGGTATTTAGGTTCAGTATTGTTCAAAGATGCGACACGAAGATTTCCAAGAAAAACTACCTCCATTCCAGTCTACCCGTTACACGAACATTTTTCGAAGATTTTGAATTTCTAAAAAATGGCTAACGATTTTGATTAAAATATCATATGTTTAAGAAATTTTTATGGCAAATAAAATGTATACCTTGATTTTTCCGGGAATGTCCCCAAAATCCCTCTTCATTCTGAATGGCTTTTGCATAACTGGTAAACCGTAAGAGATGGGCAAAAGTTTACTACACAAAAATTGTGCACCTCGTTAAAACACGCAATTTATATTATATACGTTTTTTTTTGGCAAGAGAACCGTTTCCGAGATGTTTCTTATTTGTTTGGATTTTCAAATACTTACACTTTTTCTGAAATGGGAATTCATTATTCCCTATTTTATGACCTGGACTTGCTACGAGAATGCGCTGCTCCTCATAGCAACCAGCTCTTAAAAGATTTGACTATCGCTTAAAGCCTACCAATTCCCCTTGCACCTACAAGAAAATTAGCAATCAGATTAACATCTCATATCTCAATTAACATGAATTGTATGTCGAATAAGCATTTGTAAAAATAGGTTTTACAAGAGTAGAGAAAGTCATGTGGATGCAACACATCAGACTTTTTTGGATTCAGGGGGCCTCAAAATATGTATTTCGATAAAATCTCGGTATCGAACTTTTGGGCGGAATGCAATACTTTCCTTCTTACAATACTTAGTAGAGAAAGTAATAAAAAAGGAATAACGAATTCCCATTTGGAAAATTCAAACTATTAACAAGTAATATCTCGGAAATGGTTCACTTCATCAAAAACACTGTATACGACATATTGTGTGTTAACGCGATATATATTTTTTGTTTACCAGTTATGCAAAAGTCATTCAGAATGAAGAGGGCTTTTGAGGACACTCCCAGAAAATTCAAGATATAGGTTTCATTTGCCATAAAATATCTTAGAAACATATTATATTTTAATCAAAATCGTCAGAGGCATTTTTGAGAAAATGAAAGTTTTCGAAAAATTTTCCATGTAAAGGCAAACTCTGTGGTTGGGGGAATTTTCTTGAAAAACCTCGTGTCGCATCTTTGAAGGATACTCAACCTAAATACTAAGTTTGGTACTTACCCGAGTTTTCGTTTTTGAGTTGTGCTGTTCACAGACACACAGGCGCACACACGGACATGTTTCCAAAAAAATGTTTTATTTCGATTCAGAGAACCTCAAAACACGTATTTCCGGTAAAATCTCGGTATAGAGTTTTTGGGGGGAACGCTTCTATGTACGTGGTAGAGAAAGTAAAAATGAAGACATTCCAAATGGGATAGTGTGGAGAATAAATAGAATTCTAAAACTACAGGCAGAGAAACTATAAAATTATGGCTATCCCGCTCCTTCTTAATGGATCTGAATTTTGTACTTAACAAATACGCAGGGACAAACAAATGCGGTGGAAATTCAATTCCTGAGAAGTGTACCTGGTTTCTTGACAAGATACTGATTGAACATATCACAAATGTAATGCACATCTTCAGTTTTCAAAATAAGAAAATATTGGGAATCATTGGCTTGAAAAATTTTGAAACGATGGTTGAGAGAGTGCACCCAAGAAAATATTGACGAATAAACCTAATGGTAAAGGAATGTTGGACGAGTAAAGAAACATGAACATATTAAAGGTAACCTTCTTTAGGCCGAAGCGAGCCGAATAGCTTCTGTTGTAAAAGAAAACGAGGAGTACAATTCAAATAAATATTTCTGCAGTACATGGAGGTTTTTTACCTCTCAAGTGATTCTGTCTGCCAATAATGCATTCCTACAAGAAGTAATATTATTAGCTACATACAGGAGCACAAACTAATTATTGTTTTAAGTGGTTCTATTAGATGTAAATTATGGAAGTGGAAACGGGGTTCTGGTATCCTATTTTCAGGCAAACAAGCTCTTGAAGAAACTTTACTTAGTAAACTTAGAACTGTGAGTTAGGCCTGAGGCATACTAAGTTTGTTTGCCTTGGAAACTCCCATGCAAAACGTGAGACATTTCAGAATGTGTGTGTATGTATCTGTTCTCCTAAAATAGTTAAAATATGTGCTGAAAGTTAGTTTGTGACGTTCTCTGACTGATAAGGAGACAGAACATACCTATTTGGGGAAAATGTTTCTTATATTTTGTGGTACTAAAAGCAGTTCTTGGTTTTGTAGCCCATTAAAATATTCTTCGCTATGTTAAATTATGAATACGCTGAATATATTTTGAACATTATACGAGGGATATTTTTCTTAAATGTTCGATAGAACGCGTAATCAAAAACCACTTGAGTGGCAAAATGGTTTTATTGGGAAAATTAAGTGCACTTGTAAGTAACACAAGGTAAAGTTTAAAATTCCCAAATTTCTGAATAGCACATATAATACTAATATAATTTTATTTTCAATATATCTTTATAAGTTTATGAGTTACAATTTCATTATTTGTAGCTGTGCATATATATTGCATAAAAATGTTCAAATTGTCTCAAATGTTTGAGATAATGTTTTATATTACCTATTAATTCAACTTTTAATTAATTCTGAACAAAGTTACATTCAAATATTAGAGGAAAAAATAATTGCGGAGGTATATTTTTAAGTAACACACATTACAGTTTTTTAAGAGCACAATTTTTCATGATTGTTTCAATTGTTTTAGATCAAGGTACTAAGAATTTTTACTTTCTCTACTACGTATAGTAAGTAGGGGAAGTATTGTATTCTACCCAAAAATTCGATAGCGAGATTTTACCGGAAATATATGTTTTGAGACCCCCTGAATCCAAAAAAAGCATTTTTGGAAACATGTACGTGTGTGTCTGTCTGTCTGTGAACAGCATAACTCAGAAACAAACAGTCGGATAAACACCAAACTTGGTTCTTAGGTTCAGTATCTTCCAGACATGCGACACGATGGTTTTCAAGAAAATCCCCCACCCCAGATTACCCTTTACATGGAACATTTTTCGAAAATTTTAAATTTTCTTAAAAATGGCTCCAAAGATTTGGATTAAAATACCATATGTTTAAGACATTTTCATGACAAATAAAATGTATATCTCTAATTTACTGGAAATGTCTGCAAAAGTATTCTTCATTGTGAACGACTTTTGCATAACTGGTAAACTATAAGAGATAGACAAACTTTTACTACACAAAAAATGTGGATCGCGTTAAAATACACAATTAATGTCATATACATTTTTGTCGTTGAGTGAACCATTTTCGAGATATTGCTTGTTATTCCCTTACATTTTCCAATACTTATACTTTTTCTCAAATAGAAATTCGTTATTCACTTTTTTGTCCTGGTAATGCAAAGAGAATGAAATACTGCACCTAGCAACCTGCTCTTAAAATATTTGACTATCGCTTAAAGCCTACCATATTCCCCTTGCACTTACAAGAAAAATAGCAATAAGATTAACATCTCGATAAACATGAAGCATATGGAGAATAAACCTTTGTAAAAATAGTTTGTACAAGGGTAGAGAAACTCATGTGAGTGTAACACTTCAGATTTTTTAATATAACATTTTTTTATGGGTGCCACTGATGTAAAATTTCATGAGTTCGGACAAAACTAGTATTGTTGGAACATTTTGATTATATAAAGATGCAGTTTTGAGAAAGTCATACTTTCATATGAAAGTCATAAAACAATTGCAAAAGTCAACATGGCATACCTGTAATATTAAAATGCTCGCGATTCATAAGCTTTGCCTGTGTCACTGCTATTTCCAGCCTATTTATGTAGGTTTCTAGATATTTGGTTGCCTTTTATTCCTTCGTGGATATTCTACTGCGGCAAAGTTTAGATGAGTTGAACTTCTGACATATGGCCAAACAAGCTGTTGTCTTCTCTTCACCCCTTATCTCACATCAGTTCATGGGACACAATGCAATCCATGTTAAGTTCAGACGCACCATTATTATTGTGATGTTTAGCGTATTTCTAGGGGTTTAGTTTATTATATCTGGGGGGATTAGATATTAAAAGTTTGGCAGCATGCGCCGGTGGTGACGTAGAATTAATGGGGAGAGCTATTCTGTAGAAACTGACACGCACACAGTGATGTTCCTCTTTCTCTGTGTTATCGTCGGACTGTCAACGGGAGGGAGCAGCACACATTTTCTTCCGACCACCAGGTACTGATTTTGAATCTAGCCTTTCGTACATAAATTGGTTTAATTGTTCTTTAAATCATGTTGAGTTCTTGAAGGCATTTTCCCATCTCTTCCTGTTTAGATGGGTATTAGGTGTTTTGTAATGTTAATGCATGGGTAACTACACTTTCTATGTCCGATTCATGAAACTACATAAATTTCCCGACATTCCTTTGCTCCACTATCTGAATGTGTTTGAGGTCGCGACATATTTCGTGGAAGTCCGAACAGTATTCTTATTTGAGTACTTAGTAGAAATTTTGCTCCCGGCCTTAAAATTAAAGATGTTCTGGTAACTTGCTTTAGCACCACGTGCTGGCAGAGGTAACATTCTAGTTTTGCTTTAACTCCTTATTTGGTTGATTATACTTTGAAACTAGCTTCTTTAGTAGAACTTGTCCAATTCTGGGAGTATTTGGGTGAAATTCCTGTTCTTATGCAGTAATTTTGTGCATATTGTGAAATATTAGTTATTTCGTTATTTTCGGTTAGTGTCATAAATGCTATCGTTAGGTTGCCACTGTTTTTCGCCATCATGCCTTAAATTAATTTAAATTACAGCTTTTCCATTGTATTTCACTGTTTATTTTCTATATTTTGGTGTATTTTGCTTGTTTCTGTGCATTTTATTACTATTTTCGTCTTAAAAATGTACCTGTGTCGTGCTGAATTTTGTTTCGAACTGTTGACTTAAATTTTCTAACTTCGAGCTCTAGTTTAGACTTTTTGTAATAAATTCAAACATTCCTTTAAAATTTGTGTTGTATTTTTTATATTATGTAAAAGATTTAAATTTTTCCATTCTACGTAATTCTATGCATTTTCGTATTTCAATTTCTAGGCAACTAGTTTTGATGTTCTTTTGTCTAATTTCATTTTGTGCTTTCCCTCTCTTTATTATGAATAAAACAGATTTAAATCATCTCAAATATTGATTTTGTGTGATTAAAAAGAAGTGCAGCTTCTGAAGTGGAAACGTGATATTGTGTGTTCAATGTTAGTCATAATGTTAATATTGTGCTAAAAGTGTTGATTATGTGAACAAGTTTTATATGCTGTGATTTTGCGTCACCAAGGTAGATGTAATATAGTGTGTGATTTTTACGTGTTATATAAAGTTCGCTGTGGTAGGACGGCTTGATTTTTTAACTTCCCTAGGAATTGCTTTCAGTGAGGATATCCCCCTGGTCATTATCTCTCTTAGTTTTAATCAGAATGGTTATTTCCGTCTTATTTGAATAACTAGTACCAGACATAGTGTTATTTTAAATGCTCTTTTCCATCTGCTTTCTTTTGGTGTTTGGTAGATTAGTATTCCGCTTGTTTCACTTATAATTTGATGTCAATATTTGTGGTAGCTATGTTAGTGGTTAGGTTGGGTATTTGATATTCCTACTAAGAATTGGAAACTTGCAAAATATTGGTTTTTTATTATATCTCAAAGACAGATTTTAAGCATGTTCAGTTATTCTGTAATTCAATGGAGTAGGGCAATAAAACAATCTTGACTTTTTTTATTAAGCAAAGAAGTCAAACGTATTTATGGAGCTAAAGATATGTGATCCTCCACCTTTATGTTTCCAAAGTAATATTCCCAGGAGACATGTTACTTAGTGGTTATATTTTTCAGTTCAATATTGTCTGTAGTAGTACTCTTTTCTTTCCCGGCGTGTGTTTTTCGGCTTATCTCACTTTTGTGGATATATTATGCTGAACTGCTGGTTGCTTTCTAATGCAGCTAATTTCGTTGGTGTTAAGTGGATGCCTAAAACATTTCCATTATAGCAGTGATATTTTGTGATTTTCACGTCCAATGCTCTTTAGTAGTCTGTTTTCTTTTAATTATGTGCAGGATGTCTGAATTTGTTATGGATTTTGGTAGTAATGTTTCCATGAAGCCATCGTTATTTTAGAAATGTTTCATTAATGCACCAGTTAACGACAGGGGAGGTATGTGGGTTCTGCATTTTCATGTAAACTCACAAACTTTCACTTCAGCTGATTTTTTTATTTAAGATATATTGCAGATTTGCTTTCAGCATTATTCAGTGTGCAGTGTTTCAGCAAGTTTTTTAATATTACAACAGTTCATTAGCTTCTTTTGAGTTATACGAAATTTACGAAGACTATATAGATATTCTGGAAAACAAATTAATAAGCATTTGAGGTTATGAGTGCCAAAGTATATCCTTGTTTTGGACAAGCAAAACTGTAACGAATGTATTCTGTGATAGTATTTGGTTATTGTGGTTTGATAATGAAGTGTGTTTTGTGCTATTGTGTCATGCAATGCTGAACATTTTCTGTTTTGATAATTGTGGTGTAATTTTGCTTCATTTTCAGGAGTAACAATGTGTGAAATTGTTAATTTGCTCATGATGTTGTGATGGGTACTGGTATCATTATATGTTGTTACGTTCAGGTTTCATTATAATGCTATGATGGTTTTCTTTTGCAGAGTTGTGAAACGGCAACTCTAGGCCGAGCCCGAGCTATGTAATTATTAATAATTTGGCTAATTAGTTTTTAGTGAGATTAAATTATGATGTACAAATATTTTTCTTTTACTGCCGATGTAGCTTAAGAAGGGTGATTTAACGATATGTCTGTATTTAGGTTACTAATATTAGAGGAGTTATAAATTATTTAATGTAAATAATTTAAGCGCTATGTTAAAATACTGTCCAC
Source organism: Deroplatys truncata (assembly GCA_030765065.1). Classification (NCBI taxonomy): domain Eukaryota; kingdom Metazoa; phylum Arthropoda; class Insecta; order Mantodea; family Mantidae; genus Deroplatys; species Deroplatys truncata. The sequence goes on from CM060978.1 coordinate 157,744,380, forward strand.
AACGAGATATGTTAGCAGCAGGGATAGTGTCTCCGAAGGCAACAAGTTTAGTTTTACGATGTCTCTCTGGTAGCAGGGGCATTGTTCATACAGCGAGGGTGTCTAGCTATTGTGCTTTTGTACGATAATTCGCCGTGACCAGAGTGATGATGATGATGATGATATGCGGTTTAAGGGCGCTAAACTGCTGCGGTCATCAGCGCCCTTACAATGTGTAAAATATAAGGTCAAAATATAAAAGACAGGTAAAAAACCGCATAATTAAAAAACGGGACACAAACCCGCGATGTCAAAAAAGTTAAAAATAACAATAGAATAACAATAACAATAATAACAATAACAATAAAAACAATAACAATAATAACAATAACAACAATAATAACAATAGCAATAATAACAATAACAATAATAACAATAACAATAATAACAATAAATATATCTGAAAAACCAACACACTAAAAGCATAGGCAATAAAAGATTAGAACGTGTCAAGGACTGTAGAATGCGAAGGACATGGGCGCCTTTTGTCCACTGGGTATTACAGTCCCCATAAAAAATAGAGAGAATAAAATTACTACGCTAAAAGACGCTCATCGCATTAAATGCGCAGATTAAAATCACTGTCATGAATAAAACGTAAAACACATTCTACAGCACGCGTGTCGTCTGCCAAAACGTTGGCTAGGCCAACAGGCAGACCTACACGAACACGCAATGCAGCTAAAACCTGACACTCTGTTAAAATGTGACGCACCGTTAAGGGCACGTCACACTGCCCACAGAGTGGTGCGGGGTCACCACTGAGCAAATACCTATGACTAAAAACACAATGTCCAATCCGTAGACGAGCTAAAATTACCTCTTCCCGACGACAAGAACGAGAAGAGGTACCCCAGAGCAACGGGAAAGGCTTAACCTCCCGCAACTTGTTCCCCCGGAGGGCCGTCCACTCATCGCGCCAGCGCGAGAGGATGCGGCGACGTAAAATAACACACGAATCTGACGAGGGAACAACAGAAGTAAAAAATCTGGGTAATAAAATCGCCGATTTCGCAGCGGCGTCGGCAGACTCATTACCTGAGATGCCCACATGACCTGGAATCCACATGAAGGACACGCTGATGCCAGAGACCCCAAGCGAGTGGAGCAGGTCATGTATGCGCTGTACGAGTGGGTGGTAATGGTACAGCGCATGAATAGTCTGAAGGGCACTCAGAGAGTCCGTACAAATAAAACAGTGCCGTAAGTCGTGCCGCTGAATGTATAAAACAGATTGATAAATGCTAAAAAGTTCGGCGGTAAAAATTGAACATTGTCGAGGTAAACGAAGAGTAAAACTCTGTACACCAAAAACAAAGGCACATCCTACTCCAACATCAGTCTTAGACCCATCAGTATATATAAAATGACAGTCCCCGAACTGCGCCTGTAGTTCTAAAAAGGCGGATCTAAGAACAGAAGCAGGGGTCGCATTTTTCGGCATCGACGTTAGCCCAAGGTGGATGTGGGCCTCAGCGCGCGACCATGGAGGAAAGCGCGTTTCCCCTCGGGTAAGGGCCGGCGCTGGCGTAACGTCCAAATGCCGAAGCAGCAGTCTAAATCGAACCCCTGGAGGGAGCAATGCAGAGGAGCTAACGAAATATTGGCGATCAAGCGAATCCTCGTAAAATACATCGAAGGACGGGTGGTTAGGCAAGCTTGAGAGTCGACAAGCATAGCTGCACAAAAGCATCTCACGCCGGAAGGACAGCGGAGGCTCTGCAGCTTCTGCGTACAGACTGGGTACAGGGCTAGTTGGAAAGGCCCCTGTAGCGACTCTTATGCCACGATGGTGAATGGCATTCAATCGACGTAACACAGATGGACGTGCCGACGAATAAACAATGCACCCGTAATCAAGCTTGGATCGGACCAAAGAGCGATAAAGGCGAAGAAGGACGGTCCGATCAGCTCCCCAGGATGTGCCACTTAAAACACGTAAAATATTAAGAGAACGGTCACACTTTGCTTTTAAAAAGGAAACGTGCGAGGTCCAACACAACTTTCTGTCAAAAATCAACCCCAAAAATTTCGCCTCGTCTGCAAACGAAGTATCCCTGGCCCAAGATGGAGAGAGGGCGGAGGGAAATACTTCCGGCGCCAAAAGTTGATGCAGACGGATTTCTCGGCGGAGAAATTAAAGCCGTTGGCGTTACTCCAGGCGTAGAGACGGTCGATACAGCTCTGGAGACGGCGTTTGAGTAGACAGGTCCGCCGTGAACTGCAATAAATAGCGAAATCGTCAACAAAAAGGGACGATGAAATGCCAGGTGGAATACAATCAACAATGGGGTTGATAGCAATCGCAAAAAGTGTGACACTGAGTACAGAGCCCTGCGGTACTCCGTTCTCTTGAATAAAACGACGAGATAAAACCGAGCCCACACGTACACGAAAGACGCAGTCCGTCATAAACTCCCGAAGAAATATGGGAAGACGACCGCGGATATTCCAATCGTGAAGTGTACGTAAAATGCCGCCCCTCCAACAAGTGTCATAAGCTTTCTCCAGGTCAAAAAATACAGCCACGGTTTGACACTTTCTCAGAAATCCATTCATAATTTGCGTCGACAAGGACACCGGATGGTCGACGGTAGAGCGATAGCGACGAAACCCGCACTGAGCGTTCGCTAGAAGTTTCTGAGACTCAAGCCACCATGTCAAACGCCCGTTGATCATGCGCTCCATCACCTTGCAAATGCAACTGGTGAGGGAGATAGGGTGGTAGCTGGAAGGTAGTTGGCGATCCTTCCCAGGCTTAAGTATAGGGACAATGGTGGCTTCGCGCCAAACGGAAGGAAAAATGCCGGCTTGCCAAATACGGTTATAGACCTGTAAGAGATATAGTTTACTGCCGGCTGAAAGGTTCTTTAACATCAGGACATGAATGCCGTCCGGCCCAGGAGCGGAGTGCCGAGAGCAATGAAGAGCGTGCTCCAGCTCCCTCATTGTGAATAGTTCGTTATAGCATTCATCATTAGCAGACCGAAAAGTATATGATGCGGAATCCTGCCGGTCTTTAATAGAGCGAAAGCCGGCGGAATAACGGTCTGAACTGGAAACCGCCTCAAAGGCAGCACCCAGAGTGTTAGCGATGGCAGCCGGATCCACTATGGTGGCATTAGAAACCTGAAGGCCAGAAACAGTACAATGTGACACTTTACCTGAGAAGCGACGAAGTTTATCCCAAACAACGGATGAAGGCGTAAAACGATTAAAAGACTCGACAAAACGAGACCAAGATGCCTTCTTGCTATCCTGAATAATGCGACGAGCCCTGGCGCGCGATTGTTTAAAAGTCACCAAAATATCAAGTGTAGGGTGTCGCCGAAACACCCTAAGTGCAGTCTTACGGGCACGAACGGCGTCCCGACAATCCTCGTTCCACCACGGAACAGGTGGCCGCCGAGGTTGGGAGGATGAACGGGGTATTGCACGTTCGGCGGCTGAGAAAATAATAGACGTAAGGTGCTGCACTAGTTGATTAATGTCGGAGAAGGGCTGGTCGTCAAAATGCACGAGGCTGGAATACAAGCTCCAGTCGGCTTTTGCGAATATCCAGGTAGGTACTCTGGAATGCTGTACGTGGTGCGACAGAAGAGAAACGATTCAGGGGTAATGGTCGCTGGAGTAGGTGTCAGCGACGACGTTCCACTGAAGACGACGTGCAAGCTGGAGTGAGCAAATGGCAAGGTCCAGGTGAGAGAATGTACCAGAAGAATCAGAAATAAAAGTAGGTGCACCTGTATTGAGGATGGAAAGATTGAACTGATAAAAAATGTCGGAAAGAAGAGTTCCCCTAGCACAAGCCCTTGGCGAACCCCATAGTGGGTGATGGGCATTAAAATCTCCCAACAGAAGAAATGGTGTTGGGAGAGTGGACAGGAGAGCTCGAATGTCCGCGGGAGCGAGGGGAGACGATGGAGGTGAATATACAGAGCAAACAGAAAACAAAAAGCCGGGTAAGTGAAGGCGAACGGCAACAGCTTGCAAGTCGGATGTAAGTGTGACAGGTGTAAAATGAACGTCGTTACGCACTAAGAACATGACACCTCCATGAGCAGGAGTACCCTCCTCCGGTTCAAGGTCGTAGCGAACCGGAGTATATCCTCCGAAATCAAAAGGATCGTGACGGCGAAGCTTAGTCTCCTGCAAACAGACGACCATAGGCGAATGGGAACGCAATAAAAGTTGCAGTTCCGCCCTATGCGATCGTACACCACGTACATTCCAGGTCAGGATAGCCATTAAAAAAAAGGGGATAAACTGTCTATTTAGAAGGGCGGCTTAAAATTACCTTTTGTTTAACCTTTGGGCTCGGGCTTTTTGTATGGAGTTGGTCAGACTCCATAGCTTCCTCGGAGGGAGGGCCCACGCGCTCAGTGCCAGAAACGGATTCAAGCGCCGTGAATCGGTTCTGGGTGGCGATGGGTGAGGGGTGCCGCTGAGCGCGGCTTGTCCCAGGACCTGCCTGGGACAGCGACCTCCGAGGAGGAGAAGGTGAACTTTTGTTACCGCGCGCACGCGGAGGGTCTTTCAAAAAATCTTCCCTACGTAGTTTCTGCTTGGGCTTCTTTTCAGCGGCTTGCGACTTCATTGACTTTGGACCAGGTTTATAGGGCTTGGTAACAGTAGCTTTAATAGACGGCCGGATGATAGTGGCGGTTAATCCAGTCAAGGTCCAGGTCTGAGTTTCGGCATCTACTCGTGGTACTGGCGAGGCAACAACAGAACTAAATGTGCCAGATCGCAGGAGTGAAGGTTGGCGCGCATGGAAACGCCTCCGGGCTTCGGCGAAGGAGAGTTTCTCCTTTACCCGGATCTCCTGGATCGCCTTCTCGTCCAAATACCGCGGACAGTCGGCAAACGAAGCAGAATGTGACCCTTTACAATTAATGCAGACGGGGCTGTTGAACAGGCACCTTCGTGTGAGGGCTGGCTACATGTTGCACAGATGTTAACGGCACTCTTACATGAGACTTGCGTATGCCCAAAACGTTGGCACTTAAAACAACGCAGAGGTCTAGGAATATAAGGCCTCACAGAAATCCGTTCGTACCCTGCGGAGATGCTCGTGGGCAGATCGACGCCATCAAATGTTAGAAACAGGGTACGAGTGGGTACCAATACGCCGTCGCGTTTGGCCTGCACTCGATGAACCGCTGTCACCTTCTGGTCTGCAAAATATTCGACCAGGTCCTCGTCCGATATGCCATCGGGGCTATGCGTGGTGACAACGCCTCGACAAGAATTCAAGGTGCGGTGCTTCTCAACACGGATAGGATAACCGTGGAGAAGCGTGGCGCTCAACAAGGACTTACTTTGTGCCTCGGATTTGCTTTGCACTAACAACGAACCATTACGAAGCCGAGTGCAGGAAAGAACCGGACCAGCAATTGAGTCAATGCCCTTCTGGATGATAAAAGGGTTCACCTTCTCGAATGATTGTCCTTCCTCTGTACGGGTAATCACTAAGTAACAACCAGCTGTTGGCGGTGCTACTTCTGTTACTAAAACTTTTCGGCGCTTGTTGTTTATAATGGAGAAAGGGTGCTCCATAGCGAAAAAAATCCTCCACCATTGCAACCGTCTCCGACCTCGGGCTCTGACTTCTCGGGCGTTACCCCGGCTTGGGTGAGTGGCCTATCTATGCCAGACTCACCCCAGAACATAGACAAAGGGACCCAATCGCCGTCAGAAGTCAGCAGCTCATGCAATGGCCCCCCCCCGCGGGACTGCAGTTGAACAGCGGATACGAACACAAACCCTACATGACGACCCCGGGTGGTGGGGATGACGCCATTACCCACTCACCCAGCTGCGCACGCGGTGCGCGCGTATCCGTCAGGCTGTGTCCACGGAGGATTTAAATAAAAACATAAAAGAAACTAAAACTGTGTGGGCGTTTCGCACGCAAATAGGCCGGCGGGGAAGAAAAAGAGATATGCGAATGTCGTGGTGCGAAATGGCCGGAAAGTGATAAGGGAAGAAAGAAACGATGGTGAGGTACGGTATGGATGGAATGCAAAGAACGCACGAGAGCTTACCTTGTGTCCACCGGTCACTTGAAGAACCCACCTCGACCGGATGGGGGTGAGGGGATGAATGTGGCGATGATTGGCTCGGGAACCCCCGGGTGCGCCAAAAACCCGTACTCACATAAGGTGAGCCCCTGAGGGGGTGACCAGAGTGAGGGAGACAACAAGCTTAACGGTAAAATTAGGAAAAGCCGCGATTTATGATAAAATTGGACCAATTAGAACCCTGTAAATTTATATGAAATAGTGAGACGCGTTGAGTGACGCCACAAATGCAGGAAATTAAGCAGCCCAAGAAGCCTACGACTATAAATAGATCTGCTAAGACCAAAATCAGGGGTCATTTCTAAACTACAAGCAGGGAAATATGCTGCAGGATATTTGAGAGATGTCGCGCCAAAAGTGAATCAAGACAGGTTTAGCAACACACATAAGAATCGCTACGTGTAAAGAGCTCTACTAAGTATATAAACTTCGCGTCATATCAGCGCCGTGTTTGAACAGCAGTGGACAGTGTTTTAACGGCGACAATATCAGTGTTGTGTAGCACCAGAAGTAACTAAATAAAAGAAACAGCAGTGTCCTCTTTTTGTAACTAAAGCACGTCTATTTTCTCTCCTTTACCACACCCGAGATCTACATTTCCTTTACCAAGGAAAAGTCCATGCTCTGATATATTTCAGCAATAACTTCAGCTAGCCGAGGATAAAAAATTAAGAGAATCAGCATCCTTCGAACATCCAGAGTCTTCGCGGAGGCTGCAGAAAGGTAAGCCGCGAGCTATGGGCATTACAAATAACCAAAACAACTACGGACTAGGGAGTATCTGCCGCAGTTGTTGCGGAGCATTGTGTTGGTGAAGCTTGGCCTTGGTGGAATTGCGATAGAGTACCCCGATGGTGGTAGTGTCAATGTGTGTGAGGTTTTTTGAGAACTGTTTTCTGTTACAGTGTTGCTTCGGCGAGATTGCTACAGGATACCCTCAGTAGATATTGTAATGTTTTTTTATTTAATTTGCAAGGATGCTGAAATGTACTTAAATGAAATGTAAATGATACATGATATTTGCCTTGGTGTTCCTGCAACGAACCCATCATAGCTGTTTGTGTTGACATTTAGGCATTTTGATGTAATGAGTTGATCATTATTGAGCTTTAATGCAATAATTTTTGTGTTTTAAGATGTTTTCTTCTACAAATTCATACTGACACTTGGTAAAATTATTGGTACAACACTACAGAGATACTGTATATTGTTTGCTCCTGATGTATTGATGAGTTTAGCAAGTGTGTATATTATATAATGTGTACTCATTAAATCATATGAAAATGCACACGTTAGATGCACATATTATATGCTGGAATTATCACTTTCGTTTATGACATATGTTACAGATTTTACTCCCATGTGTTAGCACTATAGAAGAATAATTTAACAATTTCTGCGCAGGATAGATATTTTCCAACTTTGAGAAATATTTGCATGTGTTGTTAATTTGTATTACATGAAGTACCTCATGCAGCATGTTGTAGTATTAGGTAATTTTGCTTTTAGTATGGACAATCACAATGGTGATTGTTTTCTATTTTATTGGTGAACTATTGTAATGTTGACTTGTTTTGTTTTTCTTTGTATGGATATCCTTGAGTGATAAGCGCACATGTTTTCTCAAAAATTTTATATGTTTGTAACGTAAGTTAGTAGTAACTGGTTAGGTTAAGTTTTGGTATCCCAATTGTGTGTTGTGCTTTATTTGTAGTTGCAGTTTTCTATATTTTGTTTTTATGTCAAGATGGTTTGATTTAACTGTATCACCACCATATATTTTACTACTATCATACTTATTTGTCATGTTTATAATTTCTTTGCTGTTAAATGTTGTGTTATGGCCTTTTAACTTCATTGTTTATGTCATTGTGTAGTAATTTTCTGTAAATTGTATAAGTTTTGCAAATTTTAGCTATACTTTTGGCAAATTTCTATATTTTCATATTTTTGTAAGGAATGACATACTTTTACTGTTATTCTCGCAATTGTGGCTTTGGATTTCACTTTATACACTGTGACACAATTACTGTTTTAGTCGTATCTGCTCTTTGGGGAGCACGTTGCCCAATTTGGATGAGCCCGCATTTTGGAAGAGACACCACTGCCGGGATAGATCCCTGCCCTGATGCACGGGTTAGCTGCACCAGTCGCCTGCATCACTTTGGGGTCAATCCAAGCCAGCGGTTGCCTCTCGCTCATAATCACACCAATTTAAACACCATCGACGTAGTGAACTATGGACTCCATAAGTATGCCTTCATCGGTGCCGATCGTTAAGTGCGGTGACGTAGTTTAGGTAATATCACACCACATTGTTAACCTCATAGCTTCGGTGCAGTGAATATGTATAATTACATTTAACGTTTGTGCAGCAGTATGCTATATTGTGCGTATGCAGTGCTCATCCTCAAACTTTTACCGAATTGTAAGCACATCCTTCGTTTTCTGTGGCACTCGTACTCCTAGAAAAACTTAGCAATCTTCTTCCTATCTTTGTGTGAAGTCACAGTAACAGACTCCTTCTGAATCAATTCATATGCAAACGATATTTCTTTTTGTCACATGGTGTAGCTTCAACCTTTTGTGATGCATTGCAATACCTACAAAACTACTCCAAATTTTGTAAATTTTAAAAACATTTTTGTGAGGTATGTCATTCTCTTTTTATTTCAACGAGGATGTCGATATTAGTGGCCGGGGGAGGTGTGATATTTAGCGTATTTCTAGAGGGTTAGTTATATTTTGGGGATTAGATATTTAAAGGTTAGCAGCATGTGCTAGTAGTGAGAGTTTATGGGCAGAGCTATTAGGTAGAAACTAACGCGCACACAGTGATCTTTCTCTTGTCGTCGGACAGTTAACTTGGGGGAGCAGCACACATTTTATTCCGACCTCCAGGTACTTATTTTGAATCTGTATTTTATTATAAGAATAAGCTTAATTGTTTTGTTAATCCTGTTGAGTTCTTGTTTAGATGGATCTTAGGAATTTTGTAATATTAATGCATAATTACGCTCCCTATGTCCGATCATTAAATAACAATCTTCCCGGTAATCTCTCGCTCTATTACCTGAATTTGTTTGAGATCGCGATAATATGCCCGTATGTCCAATCAATCTTTTCTTATAAATACAAATTTTTGGGCATGTATTCTATATTTCTGAATGCACACACTCATTTGTATTTTGTATAGCCCCTCCAGTACAGCGAGTTAACAATTCATCACATGTCAATCTTCGGTATACGAGTATAGGTAAAATACTTCTTACCATATTGTCATAAAACTGAATAAACATCTTGGTATGACTTGTGGACTTTTGCCACAGGGGGTACTTCTATTGTAGAAGCACTAGGAGTCTATTCCTTGGGGATATATTTGTTGGCTTGTTTTGTGTCTGTGAATCTGTAATGATACAAAGTGGCATAGATTACATACTTGTTGGTAGGTGCATCGGGCTGAATTTTTTTTGAATAGGTAGTCTGTAGCGGCTTAACAGCGCTTTAATAGACAGCTGTCCAATTCAAATCTGCTCCGACCTCGACGACCAAGTTTTGCATCTTTGGAATCTTTTTTTTGAATTTTAACATTGCTGTGGTCATCCATTTAGGCCACATGATTCACACATGTATGTACGCTACTGCTATTAACTTGCACTTCCTTCAGTTGCTAATAGGCTCTTGCATCCCTATCAGAAAGTACAGTGGTGTACATAACCTTCCACTCCTGAACACCGATCTCCTCCACATTATGCCAGCAGCATGTACTTCCATTGAACCAGGAGTACCATCAATTCTTTGGCTATATTCACCACTGTTCTTGTAATATTTTGATAGCAACATGAATTCTGGTGTATCAGAGTCCATTTTATGTTTTAGTGTAACACAATAGTGACAAAATTTGGATAACATTCATAATCTATAACAAGACCAGTCCAAATAACTATAACCAGCCCAATACCATATAGTGAGTTTTGGCCTCGCTTGTTTCACATGCCATCACAAGATATTGCAAAATCTATGACACTTGCATTTACAAGCAATGGGTCAACATTTCCGTGGGTTTTACGAACCATCATTCAGAAATTGAGCATCTCCTGTTTTAGAACTTTGCTTTCTGTTGACAAATTATTCCTATGAGAGTTAAATGTTATTGAGTCCATGCTGTGCTTTAACAAGAACACGCAAAACGTTTCCATACAATTATGACCAAGTCTCATGTTTAGAAACTTCTTATTGACATCAAAAAAGGCCTATTTTTTATTGTATCATTTAGCAATAGGGCTTTTGCATGCACGTGCAAGATAACATCCACAGTACCTATAGTTTACTTGAAAAGCCATGCTGCTATTTTATTATAACTCTTAGTTTAGCAAGCTCACGTTCAGGGCATTTCACATTTGTAAATAAATCCTGAAACGTTTCATTGTGAATCAGCATGTAACTGGAATCATTGACAGGTTTACTTATTATAGTAGGTGAAAATGAAGATAATTTCTCCGCAGATCCAGTATGCTTTTCATTATGAAACCTCTACCTCTGTAGTTTGTGATTTGTCCTGAAATATGACATATTTTATCAGTGTTAATATTATTGTCTAACATTCATAGCATAACCTATTGACTGAATGCAGATTATCTGCTTATTTACCTATTTTTTCTGTTTTCGTCTTTCAATGAATTTCTGGATTTAATTCTTCATTTTATTAGGTTTTCCCCAAAGAAGACGCCAATGAGAACTAATGCTACCAATTTCCTATGTTCAAAAAATAATAAACTATCTCACAAAAGCACACAGTTCTCCTGTGTGTTTTGATAGCTTTTTGGACCACGTGTTGCTATATATTTAGGTCAGCATTATATGCAGCCATAGGCATTCTTAAGCAGTTAGCTTCAACTACACTCAAACCAAAGAATGTAAAACAGCGGTCATGGGTTACTAGTTAGGTAAAAATCGTTTCGAAACACCCAAATACTCTACGAAGGATGGGGGGATGGTTTGTTATCTGGGACCTCCCTTTCTATTTTCCAGAGACAATTCAACCTTATTTCCTTCCGTCTTGGCTTAAATGCTTAGAAATCTCTATGCGCCATTATAACGTACTCATTTACAAAATATACAGTGTCACACTTACACGTAAACATGAATGAAATTTTCTGCTTTTACAAAATGACAATGCCTACTATAATGTCCGATTTGAAGCTTTTAAGTACTATTTTGTATTCCTTAATTTCCAGAATAGTGTATTTGCGAACTCGTGTCATTGACAGCAGCACCAATAGTGTATTTGCGAACTCATGCCATTCACAGCAGCACCAATCAACATCAACAGTAAGGAGTGCATCCAAATCAAAGTTTGTGCTGTAAAATGCAGAAATAATAAACGTACTACATACAGGAGCGTTAATGGGTGTACAATGGTGAGCTTATAGGTCTTTTAAAAACAGTTGCCTTGCCTAAATAGCGGCTGGGACACTAATACATTCTCTTGTGGTAAATAAGTGGAGGTAGAAAAAATTCAGTTTTGTGAAAAATAAATTTTAGATTTTTTGACCTCTTTTCACCAAAATTTCTGTCTCACTGTATTGCTGCTTCTCAACATAATCACCGTGAAGATTCAAAATTTTCTTGTTCCTATGTACTTTGCAATACCCTCAGCAGAAGTAGCTGTCGCCTGATATGCAAGGTCTGCACGATGCGAGATCATTGGAGTGGAGATGTCCCAACCATTTTTTCTTCTGCCAGAAAAGGTGGAAATCGCTCGGCGCTAGATCTGGGCTGTAGGAAGGATGCTAAAACATTTCAGTCTCTGAAGACTTGTTTGATCACCTCTAAATTTCCTCTACGACGCCGACATGGAATGTTCTCACCATATACATGGATAATTCTACCTTGAATTTTTTGTGTATTAAGCCCTTCTGCTTGTAGAAATATAACGTTACGTAATTCGCATACACGGAGAGAATCTGTGTTAGCGGACAATTTAATGTGCTGGTAGGCAAGCTTTAATTGACCAGTTGGCCTTTACAACGGTTCTGATAGTGACAAAAGGTCAGCCAATCGCACTATGTGATGTCCTATCTCCTGTCGCTGGCAGCGCCATTGATGTTGAAAAAAAATAGTACTCGTGTGCAGCAAAACGTTTCTTTTGCGTTTTAATTTTAAAATGTTTAAATCTGATGGTCAGCATAGTTGAAATGACATTGCAATGTATGATTGAATTCATAAACAAACAGTTCAGTCACGCGGGCTTCACGGCAGTTAGCTAAGATGGTGTGGAAAATTTAGACTTATCTCCTTTCAGATAGTTGGTAACGTTTATGTTTTAGTTGATGCATACAGGAATAAAAAAGAACAGACGCAGCTGTAGCGACTTTCATTTAAGGAGCCCGATGGATGGGCAGACATGTGTCTGCTCTCCTGCCTTATTTTCCCTCCCCAATTCTACGACTAGTCTTGTCCGCACGAATTCATCACGTAAGATTAATAACAATATACATGCTTTACTTTTAAACATTTATTACATAATTCTCCCTTAACCCAAGTTAAAAGAACTCTTGTCCATTATCATTGCGATTATAGGTTCCAAAATATTATCTCGGGTGAAAGCCTTTCGCATGTATATCAGAAAAGCGTAAGTCTATATACCCCAGAAAATTTCTACACAGCTGGTATTACCGTTATCACTGGGAATACAAGGTCATCGGTCTTCCTTAATGAAAACCGCTTTAACACCTTAGGTCATAAATGTTTAAATAAAGCGAAAACTGATATATTTATTGGGAGGAAAATATAAATAATATGGAATAAGATATATCCCAAAACTAGTTTTACAGTATACGCAAAATCAATGAGAGATATTGCTCGGCGTACTAAGCATTAGAATAATTACTAAGCTGAAATCCGAACAGATTCTTAGAACCTGATCCATGAATGTAGATGATGATTTTATGTATTGAAACTTAGAAGTACTAAAACAGTCAGGGTTCACTTGTGACTAGTACATAATTGTTGCAACTGCTGTAACGTAAAGAACTCTCTCGGATCAGAGCTACTTGTGGAAGTGGTTATAAAATAGCAAGCTTGACGGATACTTGGAGGACCGCTGCGGTTAGTCTCGGAACCGTTCCAAAGTAATACTTACGTTATTTTTCCTACCTATGAACTATTCCAATGTCTGCTATTCAAAGACTGGTGTTTTCTCATGTGCTACTCTCCCGACCGTCAGTGATATACACTGCTTATGGAGGCCTGCAGTCGAAGGAGCAGAGTGGGGCGAGTGAGTGATTTGTATTCCACCGGTCAGAGTTTCCCTGGCCACATAGAGATCTTGTGAAACTTCAACAGGTGACCCCTTATATATTTTGCGCCTGCAATATTACATTGCACGTAATCGATTTTTGCAACATAAAAATTAAAGTGACAGCAAAACGAAAGCTGTTCATTCCAGCTTACATACCCCAATGGCGAACCTATAATTTGTAAGTCATCTCAAAACAATCTAAGATCTCGTTGTGGTTTACCGGGTAAAATGCGAATCAGTTGGGGGATTTAATGTCGTACCAGCAGTTGACATGGAAGCTCAGTGGTTAGAGCAACCAGACGGAGATCGGGAGATCCGTGGTTCAAATCCCGGCTATGACATTGAATGTTTCGGTAGTCTGATTCTACCTTTACCTCGTTCGTAATTAACTAGTGTATGTTTTTGGTATAATGGTAGTTACACATATGTATTATGCTTCAAGAACACACTGTTAATCACAGACTTAGTACAGTAACAAAAGCAGAATTAAAATTAATTATAATGCTGTTAGCATATCTATATTCAGAGCCTTTGATAAGATTTTGTGGAAGCAAATTCATTTTAAAAACACACCTTTTGCTTTGCTTTCAGAAGTTAAATGAGAGAAATACATAAAGTATGACTTTTAATTTTTCCCTTTTTGCATCAATGAAGATCACCCTAATATAGGATTTCAGGATTTACTATGCGGTGTCCTGTATGCACAAGTCTTCCTCCCTCACTACTTATGTACTTACATGTTACAATCTGCGTCTTTTTATCCACAGAACTGCCTCGAAAACGAAGTTTGGTATCCGCGTAACTTACGAGTTCAGCACGCTGCCTACAGACCACGGCGCTACCTAGAGGTTGATGTTACATCCGCTGAGCGTGGCAAACGGAAGTAATCATGCTATATTGTTTCCCTGCCTCATAAAGGCATAACATACCAAACAAAAACGAAACGGTATGAGGTTACAGCATTTGTTGTAAAACGTTGCTGGTTGTATGCATCTGCAGTACACTTCCGTAAAAACAATTTTCTGCTATAGAAATACAACAGTTTCAGTTGTACGCCAAATGAAATCATGAGACTCCAACGCACAGCCCCTCCCCCTGTTAGAGCCATTCCTCTTTCCCTTCGTACCTAGTTTCAGTAAATCCCTTATTTTATCTCACTTTATCCAATCTATGTTTAAAAGACTGGCCATAATGTTCACAGTAAATTTTCACTATCCGAGTGTCGTCGCCGTTGCTGTTGCCGTAGTCGACTTTACGGTTTAGCAACGTTGACCGTTTCATTCAATTCATTCCGTTATTCTCTTCCTGAGTCCCTTTCTTTATAGTCGAGTGCGCGTTTTGTTGTATTCTTATTTTGCTGTCGTTCTAGATAGCGTTTCCAGTGTATTATAAATGTCCCATGTTTTTATTTATATTAAATATTGCTAATTCCTTTGAGAGTTTATTTCCTTTCCGACAGGATTTGCTCTACTGCTCTAAGGAATAGCAATATCGATTCCATACTAGATCCACGAACGATTATAAAGATATTACTTTATGTTTAGGTATTCTTAACAATATACCAAACACATGCCAAAAATGTTTTCTGAGCCTATATTTTAATTCTCACTCAGACAATATCCTAAATAAAGAAAATGATTTACTTCTACTATAACTCTCCCCAAGCATAAATAGTATTTCTTATCTTTTCTCTTCTTATTATGTTGAATCAAAGAAGGAAGCATAAGGAGCTTGGTCCAAATGTTAGTTGGCAATTACGCCATTCCTGAGTAAGAAAAATCATTGTGCGAACCGAAAAAAATCTTAAACCTCAGTGAACATTCCATCTCTGAAATCTTGTGTATAAACTTATACTTTGAATCAGATATGTTTCGATACGTTTTCAGAAATATTAATAAACTTCGCATGCGGAAGTTAATTTCACTTTCATTGTTTACGTAACATAACACACTCGCAAATATGTGGCAATTAAACAAACACCTATGGAATTTACAGAACGATGGAGTTAACAGCTTGCTAATGGTGGGATACAATGTGTAACTTTCCCACAACCTGAACAGGTAGTGATTGATCTGTAAACCTAATGTTCATTGGTCTTCATGGAGATTAATTGTAGAAGGGGAATGGACGGTGCACCCCAGAATTACAAGCAATAGTTGAAGACCTTAAGGGGAAGCTCGGGCAGTTTTATGTAGGCCGAGAGAAATAGAATATTGTTTCTTGCAGGTCGATATGCTATGCTAATTTCGCGCTCTCAGTTATTCCTCCCAGATCTTAACAACGCTTTCTCCTTCATAGATGTGCCACACATGACTAACTTTCCTTCTTCTTTATCTGAAACTAGCTGACTTACTAGAGGACGTTTATGGCGAATCCTCCCCTTTAACCCTTATTTGTAATTTTGAACTTTATTACAATGTGTGTTAATTAGTATTGCATGCGTATCTTAGCGTTATAAGCAAATTTGATTCTCTCGTTTTTATGCGTCTTCTGCTTTGTTGGTTGTTAAATCCTGAAGATATATGGTTTGGAATGAAATGTCGGTGGCGTTTGTCTTATTTTACACGGATTTTCTAAGAAGTAACAACAGTTTTCAACTCTGACAATCTCAACGAAATTTTAAACCCCCCTTCGCAAGTATGTTCTTTTATAACTCCAATGTATTTGTATGCTAATACATAAGCGTTGTAAATTCTTTTAGTGATTTATAAAGTTGGGTATTTCATAGCCCATGTCTATCAGAAAGAATAAGACTTTTCAAATGTGAAAACCTTATGAAAATTGATTGATTAATTTTTTAAATTACTCTACATTCACACACACACACACACACATATATATATATATATATATATATAGAGAGAGAGAGAGAGAGAGAGAGACATCATTGAAGGTGAGGTAATGTGTTGTTTCTGATGTAGACACAGGCATAATCACATGATGGTAAGGTATTGTGTTGTTTCTGATGTAGAGACATATACATTTTTTTCTGTCTTCATTATATTAGTATAGCAACACGAGTTAAATTTCAGTAAATACAGATTAACTACATAAGAATAATATACTAAAAGGATTTCAGTAGTTTACTGAAGTGGACACAAGATGAAATGATCTGAAACCCAGTTGAAGACACTGAAGGTAGGCTGAAAAATGATTTATTTCTATGACAAACTCATTAGGCCACTTCAGTGTTTCGGAGTACAGTAGGGAAGAACATGCGCATTGGAAGGTGGAGAGTCTGTTTGAAATATTTCAATACTAACTGAAATTGGTACTCTCCTATATCGGCAAGAGTTTTTGCACGTAACTGCATATACACGACTATGAAGTTCACGTTGCTTTATGCAAGGGTGACCATTGGTTATAACTGGGATTGCGTGGTGTAGTGGATTGCGAAAAGAAACGTGCTGAAGCCTTTAAGTGGAGGGTTTAGAGCATTGTCTACGTCACACAATGGAATTCCCAATTTTCCTCCCCTAGCTCCTCAAAAATTGCAAACATTTTTATAGCAACTTTCTTTATCTTCAGTAAACATACAACTAACCTGATAATGGAAAAAAGCGTTAAAATGAACAGAATTTCCTTTTATATTTTAGCATCTAAATGCTCAAGTATTGAGTTTACAGAGCGTGTTAAACCTGCGTTATATTACAAAGGTTGATTTCACTGAGGGTATACACCATAACGAACACGCTAAATACTATACGCTGTTGACAGTAGGAGGTAACTCCAATTTCCTCCTGTTCTGGATTTGAAAATCGTTGACGGCATCCTTGCTGTAATTAGCCGATTAATACTTATCAGTCACACAAACCTATGTAAATTAAATTAAACTTTTCCTGACGAACAACCTGTTTGTTAATCAAAAGTGATACACATTTCAACTGTTGTTCAACGAACGAGATTCATCCTAGAGTAACACCCTTTTGCCTTTAATATATTCAGATAAAATGTTTCATTACACGCATGTGACAAGATTGAAACTTAGTGTTTCTCGACATAATCACCTCCGTTATTTAAGTATTTGTCATACCTGTTCACGGGCTTTAAAATCTCCATGTTGTAGTCGGTTGCTGTCAGTCCATAGGCCAAGATGTTCGGACACAATTTCATTAAGCAAAGAACTAGACATGTTTCGGAAAGAAACTATAATTCATCTAGGATTGCACGTCTGTTTTGTAGGATTTTGTTGTTTACATAATTCTTCAAATAGTTTGTGATAGTGAGGGGCGGCCGAGTTAAGTTTCGTCTAAACATTTGTTCATCCATTGTTGAACATTTAATACCACTTTCTCACATTTCGTTCATTACTGCATCACCACACACTTCCTTTAGTTTACTGTAGGTTGCTACAGGTTTCAACATCCGAGCGTTGAAAAATCCAATAGCTTCACCTCAGAGTCGGCGTGACTTCGCATCACACAGTTCGTTTTGAACAATCACAGAAAGCACAATAACAATGTGTTTCGTCTGAAACTCACAACATGATAAAACATGTCGATCAAACCATTGTTTGCCTTGGGTAGAAACTCGCCAACAATCTGCGCAGCGGTAATGCGCAGAAAGTAGTTACTTCCAGAATCTCTCTAGTACTTTACCTTTGGTTCGAAATGGGGATTTAATTCGGACAGTTGGTTGAGGAGATGCTTTTACTTTGCCCATTGAGACTTTTAGGGCAACTTCCGAGCCTTAAAAGTATATTGAACGGCCTTAAAAGTTGGCACATAAAAGGAATGTAAGAATAGGAGAAACCGGAGACATCAAAGCAACCTAAAAGTTAAGCGTTCTTGTGAATGACTGGACGTGGCGACCAATTAAAACTTCAGTGATCGAAAACGACGCTAAATATGATGCATGTCAAAACCATCTGAATTTCTGAAAATTAAACCAACTCAGCTAGCTAACCTTGCAACCCGAAAAATATCCCACTTTTGAACGGGCAAAGTAACTGTTACTGAATCAACGTTACTGACACCCTTACTTAATAAAAGTCATTCGTGTTTTCATTAGTACTGCTAAAATAGTATTTATTTAAAATTTTTAAAATAAACTATTTTGAAAATCAAATGTAAGCTCGTCTTTAGTAGTCATAGCCAGCCTGTAACAAATCTTTAATAAACGTGCAGGCTCTATTTCCTGGAGTGTGTTATTGCTCAGGGAGTCTGAGCAGTGACAAGCTAATGCAAACGTCACCTGAAGCCTCTCAGTAACATAATTCCAAACTTTCTCTAAACACACGGGATCTGTTGCACGATGAGCTACAAGGAAGCAACATCGTTATCAGTTGTCGGTTCTGAAGACGATCTTACTCGGCAGTTAAGATGAAACATTTTAATTAACATTAACTTGAACTTTATGGCAAGCTACTTAAAGCAAACGGTGGAGAGAGCGCTATAGTTTCTGCGCCAATTTGTGGGGTTTTCTTAATATATATTTCAGCATGAAGTTGACCACGGTACTCCCGCGAAGTTCATTCTATATAAGTCTCACGTTAATCGTTTTATGGTCGACCACACTATAATACGCTAATTACATGTGACATGCATAATGTTTCATGATACTTCAACTCATTATGATCTTTATTCGGCGGCGCGCGCAACCCATATTTTTAACAACTTCAAAGCAGCAGTCCAGTGCAGTGTATTTAAAATCAAATAAGTTCTACTCATTGTAATGTAATTATTGTTATACACTGAGTTCATTTCCTTTGCTTCAATTATGTCTCGCTTTCACATTACCTGCAAATACGCGTGGGATAAACAGTAATGCCATCTATTGCCGTACTCGCAAACATGCTCAAGGTTCTGCCATCCGATCAGCATTTAATTGCGCCGCACATTTAATAAGGCAATATATTTTTTATAAAAACTCAAAGTTTTAAAATTATAGTAAAAAACAGTCAGTGTGAAAGTTGTCCTTAATGAAAACAAAAATTATGACTAGCTACCACTTGTTTCTTAAACATACTTGCATCTTAGTTACTACCATTATAGTCTGGTTGCATGATATACAATGATGCAGTGGAAAGTTAATATGTGAAGTTGTTACCCAACATAAGGCGCTAGAATTGCGTGATGCTATAGATTCTAGCAAAATTCAAGCAAAGAACAAAAATCATAACATGAAAAATTAGGTTAATTAAGGCACAATTTAGGACATGGTCTATTACTTATAAATTTAAAATTATTTCAGCAACAGAATAGAAGCTTTTTTGTGCAATATGTTCAAGGAAATAAACATTTATATATACATTACGTGATCAAAATTATCTGGACACCTGGTGAAAATGACATACAAGTTCGTGGCGCCCTCCATTGGCAATGCTGGAAGTCTTTGTTGGCCCTCTCTTAGCCTTGATGACAGCGTTTACTCTCGCAGGCATACATTCAATCAGGTGCAGGAAGATTTCTTGGGGAATGGCATCGATGTAGGTCGGTGAGGCCTGGCACGAAGTCGGCGTTCCAAAACATCCCAAATGTGTTCTATAGGATTCAAGTCAGGACTCTGTGCAGGCCAGTCCATTACAGGGATGTTATCGTCGTGTAACCACTCCGTCACAGCCCGTGCAGTATGAACAGGTGCTCGATCGTGTTGAAAGATGCAATCGCTATCCCCGAATTACTCTTCAACAGTGGAAAGCAAGAAGGTGCTTAAAACATCAATGTTGGTCTGCGCTGTGATCGTGCCACGCAAAATAACAAGGGGTGCAGGCCCCCTCCAGGAAAAACACGACCACACCATAACACCACCACCACCTCCGAATTTCACTGTTGGCACTACACACGCTGGCAGATGACGTTCACCGTGCATTCGCCATACCCACACCCTGCTATCGGATCGCCACATTGTGTACCGTGGTTCGTCACTCCACACAACGTTTTGCCACTGTTCAATTGTGTAATGTTGACGGTCCTTACACCAGCGAGGCGTCGTTTGGCATTTTCCGCGTGATTGGTTATGAGCAGCCGCTTGATCATGGAATCCAAGGTTTCTCACCTCACGCCTAACTGTTATAGTACTTGGAGTGGATCCTGATGCAGTTTGGAATTCATGTATGATGGTCTGGATAGATGTCTGCCTATTACTCTTTACGACCCTCTTCAAATGTCGGCGGTCTCTGTCAGTCATCAGACGAGTTCGGCCTGCACGCTTTTGTGATGTACATGTCCCTTTAGGTTTCCACTTCACTATTACATCAGAAACCGTGGACGTAGGGATGTTTAGGAGTGTGGAAATCTCGCGTACATACTTCTGACACAAATGACACCCAATCACCTGACCACGTTCGAAGTCCGTGAGTTCCACGGAGCGTCGCATTCTGCTGTTTCACGATGTCTAATGACTACCGAGGTCGCGGATAAGGAGTATCAGGCAGTAGATGGCAGCACAATGCACCTAAGATGAAAAACGTATGTTTGTGGGGGTGTCCGGATACTTTTGATCACATAGTGTATATATATGATTATATATGGATTTTATTTATATATATACATATATATATATACAATCTAAAGGACAGCAGTTTCGAACAAATAGTTAAAACTCTGTTTGTCAGTTCAAAAATGTGTTATCCTTTAAATGTGTCAACGTATTTAATATAAAACCTAACAATCGATACATCACTTCAGCTAGCACAGCTTCAATAATGACCTCTCTAAGTAACAGGAAAACCAGTGAAGCTATTTAGGAGAGGGTCGCAGGCCAGTAACATACCTCCAGACATATGCATAAAATATATGACCCAAAGTAAAATTATAAATTTATCGTCATCATCGAGTTTACAAAGTTGATCTACCTTTCTATGCCCAAATTACTTATTCCACGTTTCCTTGTTCTCCATATACTAATCCTTTGTCACATTTCACTGATGACTTCTGCAATCAATGTACCGCTTAGTCTTCCCCTCTTTCCTCTTCATGCTGATATCAATTTCACAATCCGTCGTGATAAGTTTTTATTCCTCATCCATTGAAAGTGTTCATACCCTGCTGATAATGGATAAAATTTATTACTGCATTTTCAGATTTCATCCTTCTCTAACTTATTTTTTTAAACTCATTCAATTTTGAATGTCAAGCAGGTCCTTTGAGGAAATCCATTTCTGTAGATTGTAGGCGATATCCTACTCGTGAGCTTAATACCCTTCTACTTCTGCTGCATAAGTAATCGCATCCCTAACTACTGTTAACATTTATTTATTTTAAAAATGTGTTTATCCCATGTACATACTGAGGCTTTCACGGCCGGCGTCATAACTAATAAATGAATTACAACTATCCGGGCTTGTAGGCCGTGGTCTAGAAGGCATCATGGATACCGACGTTTCGCTAAGTACAGCGCTTGGCATCTTCAGGGTGAAGATGCCTTCTAGACCACGGCCTACAAGCCCGGATAGTTGTAATTCATTTATTAGTTGTTTATCCCATATTTTATTTATACTTGTAATCAGTGATCTTCCGTTTTACAATTCTCCCCATTTATGTTGCCTGTCGACCTTCTGTAATTTTAACACCTAACTTTTATATTCATTGCAATCATTCCAATGCATTTCAATTCTATTGTTTGTTCTATGTTATATTGTCCGTACCACATGCTTTATTATTACTGGTATGTTTGAGGGCCCTTAATAGTTCTAATCCCAATTCATCTAATGTTAGATTGGTATTTAATATTTCTTCCACTTCTTGTATGTTTTAGTTTTCAGCCCAGATTTTTTATAATAATTTTGTCTAATTATTTTATAACTTCTAAATTTGTTTTAGCTTTTTCTTATGGTTCTTAATAAAATTCGATCTTTATCTTGTCACCCGTTGAGATTATGTTCCATATCGGCAATATATTTGCCCCGTTGTTCTCTATTAAGTTTACGATTGTATCTTTGAACCAGTGCTCTGACTCTTGTTATACTCTTTTATTTTTATCATTTCCCTCGTTTGAATACTTTGGGTATGCCTCTTTTTTGTCTTCCACTAATTTGTGTATTTCAGAATCTCACATTTAAAGTTCACTTTTCCTTCTGAATGGTTTTCTTGTTCCTAATAATTCTTTCTGTTCTTTATATTAGTTCTTTAATATGCTGTTGCATTCTTCAATTTCTTCTTTCGGGTGTTCCGTATGTCATCTTAAGCTTCCCTTGTACAAATCATTTATAGATTCATCTTTCAAGAATCTACTTTATAATTTTCTTTGTTTTCATTTTCTTCTACGTTTTGTCTGTTTTACTTATCAATAAGTAATGGTCACTATGCATATCACCACCTCTATGGACTCTTCTTTCAGTATTTAATACAATTTACCAGACCTTGCACGTTTATTCCTATTCAACAGTGGCAGTAATTTCAAACTTCGTTTACATACCTACTTCGCGAGAAACATTTCACATAAATATTGCGGCTGTTGTGAATTTTAACAACACAGGTAGGTTACATTTATCACTCGCCCCTCCTGAAGTATCACTTCAGGTAGTACCACTAGGTGGCTAGCCCACCATCGTTTGTTGGAAACAGTTGGAGTAATAGCCTCTACCCTTCGTTTCATACCGAAAACGTCACCCATTGTTTCATTTTGTTTTTCTTAGACCTAGTTTCAAGCCAGTCAAAGAGAGATGTGCTAAGATTCGGGTAGAGTCTGATAGTGAGATGACTGAAAACCTCGCGGAAGAACACTACCACAATCTACGGGAACAGGCCACATTTTTTGCACCCAAGTGTACCAGTGTCATTTCCAAGCCATAGCTTCCCTTAATTAACTGTCCTACTTTACGATCCCGAGAAGTATCTGAGCAATGCAGCGCTTCTATAGAGAAGCAACACATCCATGCATGTGTGAAATGCGGTTTACCTGAATAAATCCCAATTTAACGGTCTAGTAAGCATTTTCCACCCCTCACTAGCAACAACATTAATATTCATACTGTATCATCGTAATGAATTGTTAATTGACGAAATTAATTTCCTCTTCAGAAGCAATAGAATGCACATGCATGGTGTTAATGTCGTGTCTCTGCTGCAGTTAGACTGAAGCGGTAAATCCATTATTGCTTCTGTTTACCGGATGTAGATGTGTCTAGGATATGCAGTTTGTTATTTGTAATTTCCTTAAGCTGTTTTCCAGAACAACATAATTTCTTTTTCCTCCGAATTACACGCAATAGATCGCATCAGAAACATAGCCTGGATATTGACTCATTCAGTCTGTTTTAAAACAGCAGTAAACAATGATGTGGAAGAGGTGAAAGAAGCGTATAACTTCATAAAACCACTTTAATGCACAATTTTCTTTTATTACAGTGCAAACGATTTTTCAGGAAAGTAAGATTATCTGAAAGTAGACTTATTAGACTGATGTACAGCATTAGATAGGCATTTTATTTGTATTGATAGAAGTACATTTCTAGTAATGTGGTATTTGCCCTTCGGTGGTTGCCAAAACATTTCAGGAAAGTTTTCTAATTTTTTTCGAAAAGTAACTCCAGGTTTGGCCCAGAAATAATTCGAAAACTGTAACTTCAACATTTATTTTCAATTGTCATATTGTTTTGTGGTTTTTTACACTTATGTACAATAGTATAACAAAATAGAATTAAAATTATTTCCATTTTAATATGTGAGGTTTTAACTTTTTTCGTTGCGTTTTTAAATGGCTTATATAAATGCTCCATACGAATAAGTTTTCATTCCAGTACTGAAAATTACCATGCACATTTTGAAAATATAAGTAGGTAATTAAAACCGTCAAATAAATGTTTCAAGACCTCAAATGTTTTTGAATAATTAATTCTCCAAGTTCTCCAAATATAGAAAATCGAGTTTCACAAATTATGTGTTTCAAAATTTTCTTCTTTTTAACTGAAGCCACATAGAAAATTACGACAATTTTATATGCTATGAACAGATAAATTGCACGATTTATCATTTTAAATAAACGAATAAATGTGTTTAAAACTTCATTGTGTGGAACACTTGGAATATGAAATCAAATTCGTTTTTGAAACTCAATAATTTCAAAATTAAAGAAGATATAGCAACACAATTTAAAACAATTCAGTGCTTATGTAAAACGAAATTCAAATTAAATTTTCAGTAAAAGTGATTGAAAACTTGTGCCGTTTTCCCTCCCCCCTTGGCCATGGCTTATGCAACCAGCATAAAGTACGTCACAATGCTCGGAAATAATGACGTGAGGCATCGAGAGAAACAGTTAACATCCGAAGCTTCGAAAAAGATGTCGTCGTGCATGACGTAATTTATCATTCCACAACTTAAAGTGTCGTGCAGAGTTACCGTTGGCTGGTTTGCTTCGCGCCACTGACGCTAGCGCCATCACTCTCGTGGATAACTCCAGCAACTCCTGGGCAGACAGCAGAGGCACTCTTCGGCCAGGGACCGAGTGACTAACATCCAGACTTGTGTTCCGGTTCTGACCGCGAGATTTGGTGTAAACCGCCAAGAGTAACCTTTTTGGCGTTTTTTTTCTAAATTATTTTCAACTGTTTGGAAAGCTACATAATTTAACCTTTTTATTCTTGGTGTTTCTAAATTCATACTTACGGGAGAAGCATATTTTATATTTATCACTTCGTGTAACATTGCATTGTATTAGTCGCTGTTTCAGAAATGTTCTCAATTTGTACGGCAACTTAAATTGCAAAAAGGTGAAAGAGTACAATACATTATCGTCTCCGAGCATATTATTTGTAAATTACATAACTCTTAAAATGTTAAAGCAACTGATGATGGAATTGTTAACAAATGCAACACTTTATAATAAATTGATAACATATGTGCCGGTGATTCCTTTCAATTCCTAGCTCCTACGCAATAGTCCTTTCTACAATATTTAACACCTCTGGGTATGCGAAAAGCTCAGTGGTGCAAACTTTAGAAAGTAGCGTTTTCAGTATTGCATGTCCTCTAGCGAAGTTCTGTCGAGTATGTACATGTGTGGGGCACCTGTCGTTCCCCGAAACTAGTGTGGGCACAACACTAAATCACGGGAGCTTTCATTTACCGAGTTCAGTGTTGTCTCTCCCGCCAGAATGAGTAAACAATAGCTTATTTTAATATGTCAGCTTAGAGTTTCATAATTTAAAACAGACAAATTACACTGCTCAGTCACGTTTTGCCGTAGGATATTGTATTTATTTTAACTCATTTCTTTCTTCTTAGCGGAACTTATATGTATATTATAACAAAATTAACAGTAATACAGAAGATAAATTTATATTGTCACCTGAAGCATAAATAAAGTGGCAAATGAAGCACTTACAACAATACATAAAGAATTGCGTGTGATAGTCGTAGAACTGTTTCTATCCAGTACAAATTCGCGTACATACATTATATACAGTGCTTTTCTTTCACATTGTGGCCACCGCAGAATTACTCGTACGCCGGCCGTACAGCTCGTACTCCCGCCGAAATAGTTATATCTCTGCAACCGCCTCACGCTCTCATATCGTTTAATAGCTGGTTGCTATGTGCAGCACCATTCTCTTTGCCACAGATTAATACTCTTTGCATATCCAAGACAAAAGAATGAATAACGAATTCCCATTTCAGAAAAAGTATAAGTATTGGAAAATTTAAGGGAATAACAAGCAATATCTCGAAAATGGTTCACTCAACACAAAAAATGTATATGGCATAAATTATGTATTTTAATGCAATCTACATTTTTTGTGTAGTAAATTTTTATCTATCTCTTATGGTTTACCAGTTATGCAAAAGTCGTTCACAATGAAGAATACTTTTGGAGACATTCCCAGAAAATTCAAGATATACACTTTATTTGCCATAAAAAATGTCTTAAACATATGATACTTTAATCAAAATCGATAGAGCAGTTTTTGAGAAAATAAGGATTTTCGAAAAATGTTCCATTTAAAGGGTAATCTGGGGTGGGGGAATTTTCTTGAAAACCTTCGTGTCGCATCTCTGGAAGATACTGAACCTAAATACCAAGTTTGGTGTGTATCCCACAGTTCGTTTCTGAGTTATGCTGTTCACAGACACACAAGCGCGCGCGGACGTGTTTCCAAAAATGTTTTTTTTTTTTTATTGAGGAGGCCTCAAAATATGTATTTTTGGTGAAATCTCGGTATTGAATTTTTGAGAGGAATGCAAAACTTCCCCTACTTACTATACGTATTAATGAAAGTAGAAATGGAGAAGTTGTCCTCTATTCGCACAGTCCTGGAATCTTCTCAGGAAATTTTCAATCACACTGGAGAGTTGTATATCCGAAATTGAGTTCATTTCTCGCCTGATGTTTTCTTTTAGTTCTTACAATGTATGGGAGTTCGTTACACACACCGTATTTTTCAATTTCTCTAATAGATAAAAACAACACCGTTAAATCAGACCATCGTGAGGCCATAATTCTCAATTAATTATCCTATCTTCAGAAATTTCCTGAACTCATTTAATAACTCATTAGCTGTATGCGCGATAGTAAAGACTTTTTGGAAAACTCCAGACTGACATTCCACATTGGCAGTTGTTCACAAAATGATGCGAGTAAGTTACTATTTATTGTTTTCAAAAGATAATAGGTTGTTTTATTCTGTATGCATTTAGGCACACCGATTTTTGCGTTTGCAAAGGAATCTCGTACGTAAAATCGGATTTCACTGTACTCCAATATCTGTTACTTTGCAAAGAAATATGGCCATATAAATTGAACCATGCTGTACCAGAGAAGAATATTAAGCGTGGGTCGATTACTCTATCATTTCGCAAAATCAACAACAGAAATTTATTCGATTCTGATGATCACATGAAAAATAAGGTAAGAGCTTCATTGTAAGAACTAAAAGAAAACTACCGACCAGAAATTCACTCAGTTTCAGATATTGAACTCTCCAGCGTGAATGAAATTTTCCTGAGAAAGTGCCAGAAATATACGAATAGAGGACAACTTTTCAAACTTGTCTTATGAAAAGGTATGTGCTTATTAACATTGTAATTTTAACTGTAAATATGAGAACGTGAGGCGGTTACGAGGATATTATAACTGTTTCGGCGGGAGTGCCAGCTGCAGCGGCCGGCGCGCGAGAAACCGTACGATGGCCATAGTGTGAAGGAAAAGCACTGTATTGTAATACTCATTAAGGCGATGTATCTGAAAAATTTTGGAGAAAAAGTGAACATTTTCGACTTTTTTTTTGCATTTTTATGCGTTTATAAGTCACACTTTTTGCGCTATATAGTAGCATATACTACAATATCGACAATATAATACAGGCATCAACAATTTTAAAGACACAAATGGCCAATTAGTGGAAGGTATTTTATCATTTAGGCAAAGCACTGTGTTCAATCTAAAACCATGTTTTTCTCAATTCCTTTTTACAGCATTTTTACCTATTTAAAATGTTCCTTGGACCATATTTTATAACTTATTAGTTTGAAAGTTTTAGAAGAGGTTCAGGACAGACGGAGTTAAAAATTGTTCACTAGTTTAAAATATTGAGTATTTCACACAAAATTAATTATTTTTCGTAACTCACATTGATAAGGTTGTAAAACTCAGTACCAAGTAAATGAAACAAACTAATTAAAATTAAGAAATGCCTGCACAATAATTGTTTTATGTATACTAAGCTCAAATAAAACAAAATGGTGCGATACCATAAATCATAGAAGCGTTTCATATTATCATATCAAAAGCTATTAATAATAAAAACAAAGTATTATCCTAACAGTTTGACATAGCTTTTTAAAATTAAAAGCTGATACTGCATTAAAAGCTGATTCTCTTTCTCATCTAAAGTAAGCAATAACACAATAGGTACATAGTTACATAAAGCATGCAAAAACAATGTTTTAATATTAATCAGAACCACACAAGCATAAATTCACAAGAGAAATGAGTTACTCCTCCTTGGTCTTATAAAAAAGCTCTTGCGTGAGAAAGGGGGGAGGGTGATCGTAAACTTTCAAACATCTCATCATCTTGTGTTTGAGCAAATGCAATCATACAGCATGGAATATTTCGAAAATAATTGGCGCTACCAAAACTGTTATTTCAATGCCTTACATTCTACTGACGCAAGCTTTGTCTATTCCTTTTGGTTACCTAGTTATCTAAAATTATACATCATTTAATTGGAATAATAGGATTTAATTCGGAGGGCCTTTAATTTAAGATATATAACTTATTCGGCATATCAATATACAAACATGTGATATTTTAACCATATTTATTGAAGAGTCCTTTTTATTAAATAAACAATTATGAGGTATCTCCATGTAAGGGAGAGTATGCGATCTTGATGTTGCATCCTTCAAAACACCTTAAAATATTGCAATATTCATTTAGCTTTTGATTTATTTTGTTCATAGACACACACACAATTTTTTTCTGAGTTCAAAAAACCTCAAAAAGTTTCCGATGAAACCTTCATATCTAATACTTCCTTTATATACCTAACAAACGTAAGTACTTCTAAAAGTAATAACCTGGCAATTAAAAGATAAAAGCAAGCCTTTCTCAAATATCTTGAGGTAAATAAAAAGTATCACTGAAGTTAATAAAACTGTACAGTGGTAAGAAGTCAGGAAGTTACAACAGGATAAAACTAAGTATTCAGGATAAATGCTTCAAGCCCAATAGAAAGTAACAGTCTTATTCTGATTCCAAAGAACAACATTTACAGACACTTTAATAAAATATAGGAAGTTTACCTACAAATATGTAATATCAAACAACCCGATTGTATTAAACCTTTTCAAAAATTGTGGGTGGAAGAAATTAATGATAACTAACAACAATAATTGTATACACACTTTGTCCAGTTTTCCCAAATTGTCACCTCTCTCAGTTCCCACTGTCTTAAGTTCCTATGTAGTTCAACTTCTTCACTTTGTTCACACTATCATATCGCTAAGGTGAACTAGTTCAATTCTCTATCACTTCAGATTCCTCGTGACGTAGCTTCTTCACGCAGGGCGGTGTCGGGAATCGGACACAAGACCTCCACAATACGTCGCTCCGCAGTAGCACTCACTGTGTGTCACACTCTTTACCAACTCATTGGAGAATCAGTCTTGATATCACACGGGAAACTCACCCACCAACTCTCTCACTCTACTGTCGCCACAGACTCACTACCGCGAGAGCGCTGGCTTATATAGTCAGTAGAATATTTTCACAAGGTTCTCGTGCGTTCTACAACTATTTCTACAACACCCTCTAGAGGGGAGAGCAGATAAAGCTTCCAGAGGTTTCTAGTTATCTACCGATACAGCGCCCGGTGTTTACGCTGGCGAGTGGCCCTTATCGGTGTTTACTCCGACCGCCCGGCGCCGACCTTCCGATAACCTTGGGCCATAACCGCTGCGTCACAATATGTCACCTTAAACTGAATTGCGAATTGTCTTTTGTATTCCATTGAAACAGTTAAACGCAGAAATACTAAAATATGACACGTTTCTCTAATTTCCTGGCTTTGAGTTCCTCTTAATTCATGTTGGAAAACAGGATATAATTCCGATAATAAACATGGATAAAGGTGTCCAGTATATACAAGATAGTCAAAACTGTAAAAATTGCGACATAAATGGATTAAACTTTTGTTATGAAATTTGTAATACTGAAAAATAATCCAACCCAATATCAACTCTAGGGATGAATAAGTGAGTGAGAACTGTTTTTAGTTCTGAAAATATGGTATTAATTCCGGCGGTAACACTCAAGCCATGCAATGGCAAAACTATTCTGATTTCATAACTAGTACTTTGTCTCTATAGTGCCGAGCAAACAGTGCGGGAATCTCTTCAATAACCAGAATTATTTGTTCAAGTCGAAACACAACTTGTAAATTTTATTTCTATCGAGATCCTGTTCGTTTTTATTGTAATAATTAGAATGAGCTGGTCCATGATTTCAAGTTACTACCTAAGCAGAGAGAATAATGTCTTGGCACGTGTCCCCTGGGTACAGACAGTGGGTAAAGAAATATACCATAGTAAGTATGATATTCCGCTTCACAAACAGAGTAACACATATATTGTAAATACTCGCATGTGTATTATTTGTATGCACCTATTACCTCTTGCGATGTCGAAAGTAGTTTCTCACGATATAGCTTTTGTTTATGCGAGAGACGGGCAACGTTCACTTTCGACAATTTACATTATCGTCCACTGCAATGCAGAGACTATGTAGTATTCACTTTACATATATGTAAAATGTAGTGTTCTATAACGAATGAAAACTACGCATTCTTTTGATACAACTGTACGAGCATTACAGGCACGCGTCAATTGTTTACATCTTGATTCACGCCCTCTCATTCAACATAAAAAGACAAGGTTGTTAACAGTACAGGATAGGTTTAGGATTAGATGACCAAGAGGACACCTAGCACCTCAACCTGCAAGGGACGTTTTGTGCATACACATCCAGGAGAACGGATGAGATGAAGTAACCGCGGGATGGAACCAGCCGATGCAGACAATAGAGACGCGCATGGTTCCCCAAGAGTTACAGGCTTGACCACCCGAACAAAGAGCGCTCAATGGCAGCCATCCCATCGGGGAAAGTTGGACCGGCGGCGGAGGTTCAAACAGCCGCCATCTGACGGGGCCGAGATGGAGTTCCAAGGCGCAAACCTTTGCGCCATCTGCCCGCAGCCGACATACATACAGCCCGGAGTGAACCAGTAACGTGAAAGATGAAATGAGAGAAAATGAGGAAGAAAAAAATTCGGGGAAGTAATGATCCTTCCCAGCATTCGCTTAGCGTTCCGGAGAAACCCCATAGTTCAGGCAGATCGAACAGCATAAGGTAAGTGAACCTCATAAAGACGGCCACTCTAAAGATCTGCAATAATGTTTTAATACCTCCCGTATATGTAGTGAAAAATATTTCTGAAACAACAGAGCTGCAGTTAAATGTGTGCACATAAATATAACATAAGATAACATTCAATAAAATAATTTAAAAACAAAAAATTTTTTTTTTAGAAAATTAGTAACTAAAAGTGATTTAAGTTTAGATGGTATTAACAGTTTTAACATATTATGAGAAATACCTTAACTTTCCCTATAGACATCAACATCCTTTTCATTGATTTTTCTGTTAATGGGCCCGATTCAACCAGAGAGGTGACAAACTGACGGACAGTTTGCCAAAATGCATACGAAATTTTGCAGAGTCCTAGTTCGTATGTTTGTTGTACAACACTTCTTTGGCGCAACCGTGCATTTTTCAGGTGGATGATCGATATGACATTTGTGGTCCAGTTCGCCAAGAGTATAAGATATGGACCCTGCATTATTTACAAATCATGACTAATGTTTTAATATTGTTACAAGTTACGGGTTGCATATAAAACTATACGTTAAGGGACGGCTTATTCATTTGGTAAGTACTCGAGAAACGTGCACAAGAATCTCGTCCAAAGGCTGTTCAAAGTCACAACCTCGAACTCCCGAATCAAAACATAAATCCTCAGAAGCACAAACATATTGAAGTCTAAGCAGTGATATGGGAAGTTGCGTGCATATAAACCTTTAATAATGGAGGTTAAAGCAAGAAACTATGTATTAACAACTGCTATATTAATTAATTGTTATTTTACACATGCCCTGTGTAGGCCAAAATTGGAAAGGTAGAATATCCAAATGAAAAATTCAATACCATAGTCGGAATTTGAAGCCGGCTTTCCGTGACGTTGCTCTACCAATTGAGTTACCATGGCAACATGCCGGTACGGTATTTCATTAGTATTGAGATGTCAAACAACCCTTTCCTTTCTTTCCCACTTGTCTTTCAAGCTAATTAAGACAGGATTTTATTCAGACAATGAAGTTGTATATTTGTTAGTAGTTGGTAGATGCTTCATGTTTATCTGCCCCACGTATGGGAACCAATTTGTCGCGGTCACTTCGTGTTATCTATTTCTGAGCGCCTGTTATTGTTTTACTACTTTGAATGTTGGGTTCATTGTCCTCCGGCTAGCTATTATTTCTCGGTCGAGCAATTCTCTTGAACAGGGTGTGTGAACGGAAAGGAGTTTTTAATAAAAGATAACACTGATAAAAGAATTTGTTTTTACACTTTTATTGCCGTCACACTTTATTCATTTCACATATCTTTTGATACACGCCAGACTGAAACTGTTATATTTTCTAATGTTACCATAATCACTTATTTGTTGCACCTTATTAATTCGCGTATTTCACATTTATAATTAGCTTTACGACGCGGGAGATTCTGTAGAATTGCGCAACGTGTACTTTATGTATGCTTCCGTTGAACTACGCGACGTATAATTCACGAATATTTATGTTGAACTGATCGACGTATTACACGCGAATGCTTCTTCTGGACTGAGCGACGTGTAATGCACAAATGTTTCTGTTGGACTGGGCAATACTTGCCTCTGGCTTTAGCTTTTTATACTCCCTAACCCTAATATGCCTAAACATTATAACAGAGCTGATATTGGTTAATAAAACGCGCCAACATTAGCGTCTATATTTATATCCAATCAAAATTACGAACACATATGCTCTAGGGAAGAAATTCCTGCCATTTCTAAGAAAAGCGCGCCAATCTGACGTCATTTGCTTGTCTCTAATAATTGATAAACAACTCACCCCCTCGCTCATTGTTACCCGCTCTTATTGTCAGTTTCAGTGAGGCCGTGTAAACTTATTTCCTAAAAATGCTTATAATTAACAAACATCTCAAATCAATGTCATACAATAATGCTTATTTACACTACAATCACTCTGGCATTTACATTATTGTGATACAAATTACTGCCACAACAAATAACACGCCTTTCAACGTAGCTTGTTACCAGCTAGATCATTTCACTGCACCTTCAAAGCATTTAACCGCCTTATTTGCGTTCAGCCACAACCTTGCATTTCCTCGTTTCTATTGTGATATTTCTTTTTTCTTAAATGTTATTTTCTGAGGTCCACCTGATTTAAGTCTGATAAAGAAAAAAATATTCTGACAACTTTAGAAAGGAAGAAGTAATATTGCGCTCTGGGAGATCGACAAGAAATTTTGCGCCAATATATGACTGTATATATTTAAAAAAAGTGCAATAGGACCAGATCAACCATATAAAATATTCGGTAAACACGTCTGTTTTCATTTTATCTTCCGTTTTTGTAAAGAATGCATACCGACGTAACGGTTATTGCAGCTAGCTAAATTATCTAATGCATAAACACCGCTATCTCGCGGACGAAGTCCATTCCGTTATTTTGAAAACAATACCTCCGCTGAACAGAAGCTTTTCGAGACCAACGTTGTGGAACAAACGCTCCACACATCTTCATTTTTCTTGCGAACATGCAACTTCCTCGGTTCAAAGCTATAAACAGAATTTATGATTCCATACGCCAACATAGCGAGTGCAATTTGCGAGATTAACAGTTTAAATTATTAAACGAACCAGAATAGTTGCACATTCCCTTTAGCCTGGAAATCTTACTATTTAGAAGTTTATATAACTGGCTTATTTCTTTTGCTGCTAAATAGTGTTCTCTTAGCACTTCACTATGTTTATGGCTTTTCCCTTACCAGTTCACCTTTTCACCTTAATCATTTTTACGACAAAAAGCTCACTTTTAAAATCTTGTATGTTTGTAATGAATTATAGCCTTTCCAGCCAAATATAATTAAAACAATATCTGCAGGCATATGGAAGAATTAAAATAAATATGCACCAGTTATGCTATAAAGCAATGGCTTCCAGTTATTATTTCCTCGTCTGCGATATCACATTGACCGCTATATTACATAATACGAATGAAAAACATCAATCGATTTTCATAAAGCACACTCACTCTTTTCTTCGGTACTGGGCGGTTATTGTTCAGCTAGTTTGATGTTGGAAAATGTTTATGTCACATCCTTGGAAGATGAACTTAAATACGAAGTTAAGGGAGGATTAAAAGCCATCCTGCCAAAAATAAATCTGCTACATTCATCATCCATTACCTCGGAAACTATTTAAGATACCAAAATGACATTTTTACAGGATATAGATGCAGGTCTTCTAAGTTGTCTACCTTAACATAGGTAATTAAGTTTATTTATTACGGAAATATAATAATTTTCTGAATTATAACAATTTTATTAAAATATGTCTATTTTTTAAATAACCAACCGCCTTATTAACAAGACAGCAGATTCACAATGGCACTTAAAATTTATCATCCTAAAAGTTTATTTAGTTAATCTTCAATAGTTCCTGAGTAAACAGGTCATTTATACTAGAAAATGTCATTCATAGTAAAAGCTGTTCAAAGCAAACATGGAGAAATCTAATGTGCATATATTTGCAAAGTACACACAGAAGTGGCATGTTTAAAAGTACCAATGTACAAAGTAAAACTCTGCCTTAAAAACAGGCTAAAGTGTAACTCTCTACTCCAAGTACGTAAGATTTTTTTTCTGTGAAGTAGTTCTAAATTCACAGTACAGAATTGCTGGTGCAGTACCATTTGAAAACTATATTTAAAATACTGGTATTCTGCTTACAATAACAATATATATATATATATATATATATATATATATATCGAATTAATACTACCTCACAGAAAATTAAAAATGCTATTTTGGGCAATTTTCGCAATATAGTCTCCACATAAATATTTTTCAAACACAAGAACCCAGACATTCATCTTAAATTGCTGTTTGGTTTTCATTCAGGGAATCTCTAAACATGTGCTTGTGATGAAATTTCTATATCGAAGTTGTGGGTGTAATGCAACACTTCCTCTGCCTACTATAGACGAGTACTAATCAAAATGTA
Source organism: Deroplatys truncata (assembly GCA_030765065.1). NCBI lineage: Eukaryota > Metazoa > Arthropoda > Insecta > Mantodea > Mantidae > Deroplatys > Deroplatys truncata. The sequence continues at coordinate 157,779,595 of CM060978.1, forward strand.
CAGGATCTCAGAGTAACAGTTCACCTTGAGGCTCCGTGTGTGAGGTAGATTATGGCTCAGGTTGACGATTTTCAGTACACATGCAGGATAAATGTGCAGTTATACAACAGAAGTGCGCCTGTCTGAAAACTCGACTTCTACTCCGGTCCATGTCAGTGAATTTTCTAAATGTCATTCAGCTTTTCAATAATTTGTGCAGTAATGACTAAAACCGAGTACGTTTATTTGCATGTAATACTGTACCTATATAAGAATGATTTACTTTTGCCAATTTGTTGCAAGAAATCAACATCTTTTTAGCGTTGAAAACATTGAAAACTTGTTTGATTTAAACTTGTGACTAAGTAATATTCCACAGCGCGCCCTAGTGTATTAGTTTTGTATTGACAAATACATTGGAACACACACTGTTATCAGAGATTCTTAGTCGTTCAATATCCTGCTTCTCTTTGACATTTCCAGAGAGTTTTGTAATTTCCTTCAATCCGACTTCAAAGTAATCTCAAAAAATGCACAAATTTCTCTTGAAGATTATAAGCGTACCCTGTCTCTTTGTTTGGAATCGTCTTCACTGCTAATGTAGCATTTGATTTTATTCTCGGCAGTAAAGACTTCAAAATGCAGAAGCAAGAGTATTGATCAGGGCTCATTTCTTATGAAAGGCTTTGAAAAGTTTACGTTTCTCTTTACGTCATTGAACTTCTTGAAACTTTTCATGCATACTCAATTTAAACGTTAACTTGGGTTCATTCTCTTTGCTCACAAAGTGATTTTTCTTAATGTTTAATTAGTGGCAGGTCTGTTAGCATATTCTTTCTTAATATCATTAGGTTTTCTTCCCGCTGCAGTGCAAACTTCAACCATTAGAAGCATTTTCTAGAGGAGCAGCTCTTGAAGTTCTAAAGTTGCTGGTTGGACTGTGATCCTACAAGATCCTGCTATGACACAATTTGCTCCTGGCTAATGTTCAATCATGGAAAAAGGCTAAACATGTTTTTTTTTTCTTTGGTTAGATATTTCTCCCCAACTTATTAAATAAAACTTCGAACCCTAAAGTATGTCCCAATCTGAACTATTTTGCAATGTCCTGAGCTTTAAAAAAATCTATTTGTAGACACTAGTTTTTGTAAGACAAAACAAGCGCAAGCTAACTCAACAAATGGCCTGAGTAAACTCGATAGTGATCGCTTTTATGAAGAATGAGTTTTGATTTTTATTAAACGCTACTCCTGTCCACTGTTGGATAACATTTTTACTTTTCGCAGTTAACATTGGACTTCGTTACGGACGGGGTTATGAATATGGTCCTTCGTTTTGAGTGCTGAAAGTATATGATAGCCATTGACTTTGAAAGAAAATTACGTGTAATATACATTATTGTACCTACCTATATCACAAATATATACCACCCATGTACTTGGAGTATTAAAATAAATTTATACTGAAAATCTTAAACCAATATGAAGAAGCAGACAATGTGTTGTATGCTTATTAGAAATGTTTTTCATAATTATGGGTTTTCACATGCAATGAGATACATGTTTCCTTAATAATCCATACTTTTAGCTTAATTATGATAAATGACGTAAAACCTAACTATTCTACTAAAAATATTATGTATTTTTAACAAAAAGTTTTGATAAATAGAAATAAACATACTGAACACCAAAGGTTTATTTATTTCACATGTTTAAGCTGTTAGCTTTAAAATCAAATACATTGTATTCAAAATTACACTCTTCCTCTGGCATAATATTTTTATAAGTTCATGTTTCAATCTCTGTAAAAAGTTTATTTTTTCTTCATTTTCTTAGACTTCAGTTTTTGTCATTGTATGATTCTTGTAGTTAGATATATAATATTATTATTAATAATGTCCTTCAGATTTATTTAAAATCCTGGAATCCCTTAAACATTTAGGAAAAAACTTAGGATAAAAGCTGAATTATTTCGAACTGAGGATGCTTGAGTGCAAGTTATGTTATACTAGAACTAATAAAATGGTTTTACAGTAAATGTAAGGTTCCCATGTACGTATTTGGCATTGCCTCAAGTTGTAAGTGCACATTAAAACTAAAGTGCCAGGCTGCAGGTTTAAGCTTCAGATATGGTTGAAAAACAGGTATGTATTTTATTTGATTGGCTCTTTAAAATCTTTTTATATCAGCTTGTGGAACAATAATCTTATGGTTATCTAGGCTAGATAATGCTTCTATTGTATTGGGTTTTTATTAATACTTGAATATACGAAACACTAACAACTTAGGAATTTTGTATTTGAGAAAAAACACTAACATTAAAAAGTTTTACTCGTGTCATTAACATTATATCTGTGTCATTTTAATAAAAATATGTAAATAAAAAACAGAGCTCTACAATACAGAGGCGTACTGAATAAAAGCAATTGGTGGGGCATAAATTAGTCATATGGTACATTTTTAAGGTCCTAATAGAACTATTTTGGAGTAAAAAACCTCATACATTTACCTACTGAACAAAAATTTGAAACTCAACAATTGAGCATTGGCATGGAAACGGTAGTAACTGTTAAAACTACATTTTAAAGGGAAACAAAAAAGTTAATGACTGTAAGCATAGATTTGTATCACAACAATCATTATTACTTGTTAGCAACACTCGGGTACCGACACTATGAGTTACTACTCTGTCTGTGCCTGGGGTCTCCAAACTTTCCAGCCTTAGGGCGATACTGATTCCTACTCCAGTAAGCTCAAGGGCAAAATTTGATAATTTGCATAAATTTGTTCGTGTGTTGTTTTCTGTTTTTGGTACTACTTACTTGTGTTAGAAACATTCTCCAAAATGAAGTACACAAATAATGTTTACAGATCTAAGTTAAACGATGAGCATCTTAAATCTATTTTAATAATTAGTCCATAACTACAAACTATTGTCTGTGGAAAATCACAATTATATGTATAAATCTCATTAGTATTTTTTACAATACGCGGTTTCATTCGGATTAATTTAGCTTTTCCGTTCCTGAGGAATTTTCAGAATAATAATCATAAGTGTGATTTAGGATATTTACATTCGAAATATCGGTATGCATACATATCCGATGCTGTTTACCCCAACATAACTACCGAGGGAGAAATCACTAGTTTATAATGTTAGTGGGATTCATTTCAATTATTTGTGGGTTATTATGCTTAAGTTAAATTGTCTGCGTATTATACTTGCCGTTAAGCCGCACCTAACAAGTAAATAAAATCGATTTATTATCAGTCTGTGTTTTTATCCAACTTATCACAGCAACAATAACAACAATAAGCGATTAGCTGTCGCGGGCCGGATTGACGACACTGGTAGGCCGAATTTGCCCCGCGGGCTGTAGTCTGGAGTCCTATGGACTGTGCCAACAGCTGTGCACATACAGCCATTCTCTCTAGCAACTACATTTTCAACTTCATTTCATTTCGTAAAGACATACTGCTTCCCTATGCCATTGGCATTGCTGCTTACCACCCTTTCAATTAAAAATCTGAACACTCAAATGTTTGGCAGTTACTAGCGTTTCCATGTCAAAGCCTCCATTGTTATAAGCACAATATCTAGAGTATACAGCATAACTTTTAAGCACAACGATAACTATAGACTTTGAATGTGTGCAATGTCATACTGAAGAGAGGTCTAATAATAATGGCTTTTCACGTTCTTTTATGAGGGCGCCGAGCAAGTGACGCACTGACGTAAAACATTGTCGCATGGTATACCCGAGGCTAAGATCATCTGCGGTGGATGGCAGATTTCTGTAAACGTTTATAGTTTTAAGTCAGTTTTTCAAATGTATAACATATTTCATCGTAACCTTTTAAAACCGGTAACTATATCTAAAGCAAACTGGCGAATACTTTGCATGTTTCCATTTAATCAAAAATATGTCAAAGTCCTTAATCACTGTTAGAGATTGGAGGATGACTAGGGTTGCCAGATTTCAAAAACAGAAAGAAACGGGTCGCGATTATTTCGGACGGGGATAGTCTGTATTTTTATTTTATTTTTAAGCAAATAATTACTCACACTATAGAAGACGGAAGTAAAGTTTGTGCGTAATGTCTCCCCTCCCGCCGTGGGCGCAGCTGATGAATGCATGACACAATTCAAGCGACTTCATGTTCGTTGTCAGTTCTTGCAATAAAATCCCATTGTTTATAACATTCGCTACTGTAAGAACTCGTTCTTTTTGACATGACGAAATAAAAAAAAATAACTTTCCCTAAGCCCCAAGTGTTATACATTACACTTTGATTATGTTGACCAAGAAAATAAACAAGAGATAACTAACTGCATATCAGTTACCAGAAGCGCCTTTACCAGTCGCGAGTCGCTTGATGTTTGACAATCGACGAATAATTTACGTCAGCAGAACTATCGATAGACTGCACTGCATTGTTGCCAATTTCTTATTTCGCCGTGGGTGGTTCTACGTTAATATTTATATGAGGATCGAGTGGTAAATGGTAATTGGTATCCAATTATGGATTTTTTGTTGTATAAAATAATTTTGAAATTTGAATTCGTTATTTCTTTAGATAAAACGGGACAAATGGGCATCCCAAGAACATTTCCCAGGACACCAGAACATTTCCTTAAAAGTGAAAGGGGCGACTGGTAACCCTAAGAATGACATCACTATGGGACGGATTACCCCATCGACTAGATTTCACATTTTAAGACAAGCTTCTATTAAATATAAATGACTGTAGGTTTATAATTATCTTAACATAGCATATCTAAATATTCTGAGTTAGCTATAACCCAAGACAGAACAGACTCATCTGGCCTACAGGGAATACAAAAGGGAAGCTGGAAGCAGAGTGGTGACAGCAGAGAACATTTCAGAAAATTTGAGGCGGCGTTGCGTGTCAGAGTGATGTTAAAATTATGACGTGTTCCATTATTCTAACGAAATACGCGGCGAGTATAGTTGAATTTATGGAGTAAAATTAGAACACCGACCATTATAAATACTTCAGTGAATGGATAATGAAGCAGAGAGATTTTTGACAAGTAATGACGTGAGTAAATGATACGAGGCAACTCGTACTGCTAGTTCTTCCTCATTAAATTACATTGTTAAAAGTTGGAGAGTAGGATGTGTTTATCAATCAATACTTAGAATACCAGTAAAAGTATATACTTACCACTTGGCCGTTCCAATTCATGAAATATGCCCCACTGTAATACCCTGAAACCGCTTTTTGTTTGCATTATTCTGCTTCCCATTGCATGATGCAATTCCAACCTTTCCTTAAACGAAAGCAGACCTTAACAACTCCTCTAAAAAAAGCATGCAATTATTTTCCTCTTCTGTTGTGCTTGCAATACTGATATAACGAGGATGATGGGTTTATGAAACCTATTTGATACTTTAACCTATGAAAAGTTGAATACACAGGGATGTTAATTGCAGATACAGAACAACACTCTATCCCTTTTAATAACAAATGAAATGTAGTTGCTCCGCCTCCGTGTATAAACACTGCCAACGTGTCCTAAGATGTACATATTTTTTTTACGTATTCATCGATTCATTAATGAAGATTTATATTTCTTCCACCAGTATTATTGTTAACACACGAATCCAGACGCATTTTCATTCACTCTAACATGACAAATGCACAACCAGACAAACTTCATATCTTGAATCGAAAGCGTACAAAGGAGACAGCAAATGCTACGTGTTTTATAAACATCAAACAGTTCCACAGAGGAGATAACTTTAGAGGACTTTCATTATCGTGCCCGACAACATGACACTATCTAAACTTCTAGCCTTAGGTAATTCAATTCAAGATTTGCTTTCGGATCATGAATTTGAAACAGACATTTCAAAATGTGAGGAATATCGGGATGCAGCTAAACGTGCTAAAGAATACTCTTCACGCATTGATGGCAATTTAGAAAGTGCAGTGCCTAATCTCAGTAGTACACAGTCGGCTCCTGTAACGATACCAAATCTTACACAAACAGTAAAGCTATAAAGTAAGAACAATTTAGCGGTAACACAGTGTGTCTAGATTTTGGGAACAATTCACGTCCTCCATGGATCAGCAAGCACCTGTTTCTGAGGCTATCAGGGCTGATGCTTATGAAGAAACCAAGAGGACCCTTAACGCAAAGTATGGTGACAAAAACAGCATCATTCAGGCTACACATAGACTACCTAAAACACATTCAGTCGTTTACTGAATCTTTAAATTACACCTACGTCGAACGGAATCGCCGATTACAAGCTCTCAAAACTCTAGGTGATGATATTGGCAATTACGGCCGCATATTCGCAGTAAGGATTTGCTGCCGACATTTGTAACAGATCGATCATACACTCGAGAAGAGAGGGCACTTCAGAAGACAACATTACCAAACTTAAGGAATTTTTTACAGCGCGAAGTTGAAGACGCACTCGTAACACAAAGAATTCCAGGTAATTACGGCAATACTCAATCGCGCCTTCCAACAACAGTAGCACTTCATCTCTACAAAAATCCCAAGAAATCCATTAAATCAACAATGACGCCATTTTGTGCATTCTGTAAACAATACGAATACTGCGCTCAAGAATGTAAAACATTGTTAATGTCAATGAGCTCACTGAGAAATTTAAACAAGCTTCACGTTGTGTTCTTCGTTTAAACACAGGCCATTTAGCAAAATCCTGTACCAAGCAGGGCAAAATTTTGTGTACAAAATGTAAAAGAAGCTCGCATCACTACTGCACCTGCAACACGGTGGACATTACTCCTATAGCAGTAAACAAGATTAATATAGTCTATTGCCTATACCACCTTACAAACGGCACGCATTAGATTAATTGGACCTACTGGTCTTAGTAAACAAACATGCTCTATACTCGATGCAGGCAGTCAATCTAGTGTCATCAGCGTATTACTGACTACTGTAGTTGAAAGATATATATGCATATGTGGTTTGAATCTAAAGCTATTGCTACACAGAAACGACTTCTGATTAGTTTCCAGATGCAAGGATTATATACTAAGTCAGCAATAGGCATCATAGCTTTTAAAACTTACAACACATACTCAGCGGATCCCAAGGATGTGGCTATTCTTGCATGCCTACAAATTAAATTGAGTTTTATTTATGGACGCTCTTTAACTACTATGGTCCTTAGCTCCCATTCTATATTGGGCGTGAAAGATCGTAATTTTGCTCAGAGGCCTCTTTATCAGGTTTGAGGTACTTTTACGTGCCGTAAATCTACGACACGGGACAATCGGCTTTACTTCCCTTCCGAAGGAAGCCATGCTAAGGATTTTTACGCCCGAAAAAAATCCATCGCCCTCCGCCGGATTTGGACCCGCGACCTTGGGAACTAGAGGCTAGAACGGTACCACTAGTCCACGGAGGACGACTGCATGCCTACGAAAGCTAAAACTGACCGATCCTAAAGACGAATCACCTGACCTAACAATAGAACACCTTATTGGTAGTGATCATTATTGGAAACTAATTAGAGATATTCAACCTCTTCATATATCAACATTTTAGGACTCATTCCTGCTGTTTGGATGGGATCATAGCGGAAACAGATCCGGAATCACTGTTAACCACCAGTGACAACAACGTGGAGCTCACACTGCATCCAGCTCTTGATGAACAATTTCGCAAGTTTTGGGATCTCGAGACTTGGCATTACACATCCAGAATTACAACTGAAAACAATGAGTACTAATGATTCCGACATCCTTCAACAACTTCCATATTCTCATCGTGTATAACAGAAGAAGAGTTGTTTCACTCCCAAAAACGGGCAAGCAGCTTCTTTCAGATAATTGCAGATAAAGACAAGGTTTCAAACCTTGATTAGAAGATTCGAAGAAAACAAGGTCTACGCTAGAAGTGACAAAGAAAAAATGATTTAGTATAATGTTCAAGAGCAGTGGAACCTGTAATTTCTAAAAATAAACCACACTCAACATTTTATCTTCACATCATGCAGTTATAAGGAGAAAACAAGGTTTCAGCGAGTAGAGAATAGTCTTTGACGCTTCAGCTCATGAAAAAGGTGATTCATCGCTAAACGACAGCTTGGAAATGGATCCTGATTTACTTTCAAATGTTATAAGCGTACTCATGCTATTCAGATTCTTGACTGATGTCACTTAGTCTTGAACCAGAAGACAAGAGACTAAACCAGATTTTTCTGGGTTCATGTGGTTTTGGATACCAATGGCCATCACCATGTCACTGATGATATAATCACTTATGGTTTGACCTTAGATGTAGTCCATTCCTTGTTTTTGCAGTACTGGGGGAACTTGTAACAATGGATAGGGATGATTCCCACTAGCAGCTATTAATATTGACCGTAACTCCTCATGCATAATTGTAACTTCTACCAACGACGAAATCACACTCCGTACACTCTATTATCAGCTTACTTCAATCATGAGCATCATCAGCCTAACAATTTGAAAACGGACGATCAATTCTCATGCATTACAGGAAAAATGGAGATCTATAAAAATTGATCACGTGCAACAATGCAAAGTTCTAGGAATGAAGTGGAATACTCAGCTGGATACATTTTCTGTTAACACTGATAAGGTTTTAAATTGTTTGGCAGAACAGCTTGTTACCAAGAACTATATACTAAAGCTTATATCAAGGGTACATGACCCTTTAGGATTGATTTATCCAGTAACAATAATATGAAAAAAGCTATTTCAGGAAGCATGAACTATAGGCAGCGGTAGGCATAAAAAACTTCCTCCAGATATCGCTAAGAAGTGGTTACTGTGGTGCTCCAATCTTAAGTACATTTCAGGCATTCAAATACTATGTGTTTTGTCATGCTTTCGAACGGGCGTATGGAGCTGCTATCTAACTCCGTTCAGAAACTTACGACAAAGTTACAGCCCAGTTAGTATGCAGGAAATCCAGACTACTTCGATAAAGACCATATCACTCCCACCTCTTGAACTACTTGCAGCATTATTAGGAACTAGGCTACTTCATTAATTCTGCCAAGCAACAAATTTTAACACAACTGTTGTATTGTGGACCGATTAAAAAATTTAGTTTTATTTATGGACGCTTTTTAACTACCATTGTCCTTAGTGTCCCATTCTATATTGGGCGTGAAAGACCGGAAATGTCGCTCAGGTGCCACTTTATCAGGTTTAAAGTTCTTTTACATGCCGTAAATCTACGACAGGGGACAGCTTGTTTTACTTCCCCTCCGAAGGAAGACATTCTAATGATTTTACGCCCCAAAAATCCATCGCTCTCCGTTAGGTTTGAACCCACGACCTCGGGAACTAGAGGTTAGCATGGTAACCACTACACACGAAGGACATGTGGATTGATTCGACTATTACATTGGGTTGGATAAAACATGAACTACATTACTGGAAAACTTTTATCTCTAATCGTGTAATAGAGGTCACAGACTGCAGCTCACCCTCACAGTGGCGTCACCCTCCAACCCTACTGATCTCTTGTCACGACAATATCAAGCAAACAATTTCAGTTTAAAGACAACACGATGCCTCGATCCCACCTGGTTGAGACATTTATCACTTTGGCCAACCTATATTAGTCCTGCACTGGAATCACTCCCAGAAGCAAAGAAGTCACATCACGTATTCTTTGTCAGCGTCCATAAACCTGTATTGGAGTTCACAAGATATAGCCCTTACAGGATATTACTTCGCATTATGGCATTGAACTTACGTTTCATGAATAACCTATGCCCTAGAATAAAACAGAATGGAGACTTGACGACTATGGAATTACAAACCAACCTAAACTATGTAACTTTTACTGCACAGCAAGAGAGCTTCTCGAGAAAATATTATACCTCGCGCAGTACTTTTAAAAGTCTCAAAACAATCGAAGATTGCATAATTACAGCCATATTTACATAGCAATCTTATTAGACTTGGAGGCCGACCCACTTTACAGCAAATTCTTTCGAAGAGAAACACCCAATAATTCTTGATGATCGGCATCATTTCACCCAACTACCGATTCGCCAAACGTACATTAACTTACAGCTCTTGGGATTCCGCATTATTCTCTTACGCTTGTGAACCCAGTTTTTTGTTCAATTACGACAAGCTACCAGAAAGGTTTTGAATTTTTGGCTCCCATGAAAAATTGCACATAATCCTCCATGACAAGAAATTTAAGCTCCATTGTCTGTTGATCGTGTATACAGTGCTCCACACCCTTGAGTATCGCCGGACTGGGTTTCGCTGGTGCATTATTAGTACGACAATATCATACTATTCGCAAAGGATACGTGTTACTACTTGCATCTGCCACTACAAGAGCAGTACACCTTGAACTCCCTTCGGATATGTCCGTAGAGAAGTTTCCAATGGCGTTCGAAAGGTTCGTCAGTCGCCAAAGCGTTCCGCATACCGTCTGTTCCGACAACGCTGCTACATTCCATGTAGCCCAAGATGAGCTCCAAGAACTTACATCACTTTTCCCACTTCCCAGTATTTATACTATTCTGGTACCCACTGGACATTTATAGCTTCACGGGCGCTTTGATGGAGAAGATAGTAGAAGTGAATCGTTGGCACAACCAAACGTTAAGGGTTTTAGGACACACAAAAATTGACGAAGAAACGCTGAACACAATATTGGTTAACATCAAAGCCGCCATTAACTCTCGTCCTCTGAACATAGATGACGGAATTGGTGATCTGACACCAGCGCATTTCCTTCACGGAAAGAGGCCATTAACAATTACAACGGCAACAGAGGCCCTCATTAAAAAAATCAAAAATACAGTACAGGCTTTACGAATAAGCAAATAAGCAAATGTCTTTTGAAAACGTTTGAACAAAGAATACTTGTTGCAGCTGAGAAGTTTTAATCAGATTCGTCAACAAAATGCCAGATTTGCAACATTCCAAGTTGGGGACTTGGCTCTGCTACAAAGAAGATGCATGCTCACGTCACATGTGGAAGACAACAGTCATAGGACTACAGCCCTGAAGAGGCGGGAAGATCAGAACAGTGTTACTCGTACATCACATGGAAAACAGATATTCCTACCTGTGCAACTGGCGATCCCATTAGAAAATGGCGATCGTTGCGTTAGTAAAGGTTGCCTATGTTATGCTATGATTAATCAGTGTGGTACAGTGTGTTATGGTATTAAACTTGTACGAAATTTCTAAAACTCTATTCCAGTGTCAGAGCTGAATCGCAATATCACACATTAACATTAAAGGACATTTTAAGACGGATGTGTGAATATTTGGAACAAATTTGAACTCATTATTTGATCTTCATTTAAATTAACTAACGAATGTAACAAGAAACCGATTTAGAGATAATCTCCCAAATAATAGAGCGAAAGCACTCGATTCAAACTTTTCGGCTTCTTAAAATCTCAATTTAAAAGTATATTATATCTACCCACTGCATTGGCACTGATTAAGCTTTCGTAGAGAACTTATTGTATTCGCGGAAGTACTGGGCTCCTATTAATGCTCTTGTATGTGGCTTTGTTGCTCGTGAGGATTTTCGTCGATAAGATTTTAGGGATTATGCTCACGAAATTAAAAACATCACTCACCCATAGGTGACATTATTCATTATTATATTATTTATTACTGTTAAGCCACCAAATACATCGCGTTTCAATCCTCAGGACAGCGTCCGAAATAAGTGTTCCTATTCTTGGTCTTTCCAAAAACAATTCAGGAAAACAGTTGACTATTCAGAAGATTTTGCACACCATTGCGACAGTTGCGCTCATGTTTATCTAATTAGGCAGCACTATCTTCATTGCCGTTGCACATAATGGCATGCGTATATTAGCTGTGCATCGATATTTAGCATATCGTGCGTATACAGCTTGGTATCACACAGCATTTCTATACGGCTGTTATAGTTGTAGCGAAACAGAAAGAATTCCTATTGCAATTCCATTTTTAAGGAAGACTAAGCATTATGAAATTTAAAAATTTCAGGTTAATGATATTCCCATAACTTTTAAAATAATTTAATGGTGGTAGGCCTGTTCTTTCTAAAGTTATTGACCTTGGCTTAAAATATTTAACTTTTCTTGTTATAGCTTTTTTATTGTTGTTTTTTATGTGATATGGATTACTTAACAGAAGCTTAGTTGCAGATATAGTTAAGCAGTTTTAAAAATAGTATGGGCTGTAAAAACATTTTATCTTTCAATGTACCGGCTGAACATTTTCATATAAAGGTGGATTGGTCAAAGGCAAAGCGCGTATGTTCTATATCATGAATGCGTGTGGATCAATATCCACTGAAGTAACTACACAGTCTAATTAAAGATAAACATTTATTCGGGCAGTCACAATCATGCGTGTTTGAACTGGGCAATATGCGGCATTTGCAGTTACTCACTAATAATTTCCATCATAATCTCAGGGGCAGCTTCACATACTATAGGAATTCCACTGAAAGCATTTAAACAAACCCTCAGTATTATAAATTCTACTGCTAGTGTGTAGAAGAAGTTGAACTTATTCCACAACATTCAGCCAATTTTTATATCGTAGTGTTGCCAAGTTTAGGTACACTAGTTGAAAAAAAACCTATATTTATTTTACAAATAGACAGCTTAGCTGCAAATGGAATATATAAACGATTTATCGCTATGAACTCGTGTTGAATGCAACTTCCCTTTTCTCCATAGGGAATCTAACCAGCCTGATATCACCGGAGTGTCTCCACACCAGTGTCGCTCTATCTACCCAATCTACTGAGAGGATCCGAATCTGTTTACTCCTATTGTCAGTACATTGCTTCTAAGCAACAAAGAAGGCACTAGTGTTCTTGCACACATGAAGTATAAAACATGTATTAGAATATTATTAGGATTGATGGGTATAAAATGAATATAAATGTCAAAATGAAGTTGTCTTTGCAGGTTTAAAACTCCACGAAAGGGTTTTATAATAAAAAAACATATTACAGTTTTTTCTCTTGCTGAATTATAACTATTGTTTAAAAAAATCTGTGCTGCGTTCAATGACTTTCTCTGCCCTCTGCCGCTTATTGGGTATACGAATTACTCTTACAAAGCTTTATTTTTCCATCTGCCTCATTTTAATCGAGATAGACATTTCCGGAAATTTCTGCATTAAACATTTCGTTGTAGATACGCTAGTCAAACTTCAGGAACTGGACGCTATATGCTGGCCTTAAAATTCCTTACTCTTTCCATGACACATGAGAAACAATTGAAAATCGACATGACTAAAAATGGTTAAATACTGCACAATTCGTAACATTAATAAAAGATATCTCGGAAACGGCCGAGGTTACTTTAATTAAATTATGTGTTTTAAAGAGATCTACATGTTCTGTGAAGTACCTTTTGGTCTACCGCTTAACTTTTACCAGTTATACAAGATTATACAAAATTCCCTCCGAATGAAGAGGACTTCAAAGGCTGTTCCCAGAAAATTAAAAATATACATTTTGTTATATAATAGTAGATTATGATGGTCAAAGTATGGTTTTATTTTATGATTAGGAATGTGTTCGAGACGTCCACGATTACTATACTGTGGTGAACTGTCACTAGAAGCAGGTGCCACTGATTACTAGTTCATTACGTTGTAATTTTGAACAAAGTAGCTTTATGCTTATACTCTAGGAAAATATAAAGCTTTCTGAAGCATGTAACATTCTCTAGATATCGAAGAATGGAACTTTACAGTATAGTATTTCAAAAATCCTCTGGGACGTATTTTATCCCTTGCAGTCTGCAAAGTTTATACTAACAGTGTAATGTGATCGCCAGTGGTGTAGTGTGTCGTGTCATTTGTCGTCTGCCTTGGGGTAACTCGTCTCATGGGCGTGGATAATCCAGTAATTTTAGACTTTCTTACACTTTACGACTAGGATTTATTTATTTGCCGGAGTCCAGTGAAACAAAAGAAAAAATATTCATATTCCTTATAAACATGCATGTCACCAATCAAATTAATGTTACCAACTATATTCCGTAAGGTTTTAAGCAATACTACAGTTCTACACTGGACTGAGCCGCCGTTCATTTGTTTATCTGTGGTGCAAAGGAAAGGTGCACGCTTATTCCGCTTGTCCTGTCTAAGTGCAGAAGAAGAAAGGGGAGGTAATCACGGAACAACAGTGCCGCTGCGATATTGTGTCCGTCCAGGATAGGTTTTAATTCAAGGAAAAAATGTAATATATTATGTTTTGTTTAAAACGGGAACATAAGAATGGTAGCCTTGTACTTTTTTTACTTATTCATATTAGGTAGATTCAAATGAAACAGATTTGTGTGTGTGTTTGCGAACACAAAGAAAACAATTTCTCTGTGGCAAGCTTCAAAATTAAAAGAAAAAGGAATGAATGTCTGGGTTAAATGCTTATGTAAACATGCCTCCAAACTATGGAAGTATTAATAAAATGTGTTACACCAAACACTAAACGATCTAAGGATTCTGGGTCTTTTTATTTGGTTTAAAAACAATAATTAGTTTTTCTTTCAATAACAGCGCATTAGAACACTTGTTAAAATGCGGAAATCAGATCAATAACTTTGCAAAAAAAGCTCCAATTAATCGCAACTTTTACTTTCTCTACCAAATACTTACAGCAAGTAGAGGAAGTATTGTATTCCACTCAAAAATTCTATATCTTCTTTCACAGGAAATATGCATTTTGAGGCTCTTAAACCTCCCCAAAAAAGCATTTTTAGAAAAATATCCATGTCCATGTGTGTATGTCTGTGAACAGCATAATTCAAAAACGAAGAGTCGGTTAAATATCAAACTTGGTATTTAAGTTCAGCATCTTCTTAAGATACGAAATGAGAATTTTCAAGCAAATATCCTTACCCCTTCATTTTCACAAAAATGACTATGACGATTTAGATTACAATAGTACATTTTTCAGACTTATTCAAACAAATGAAATGTATATCTTGAATTTTCTGGATATGTCCTGTGCAGTACTCTTCATTCTGAGTAAAGTTTTGCATAATTAGTAAACTTGAGAGACAGACAAAATCTTAATACATAAAAAAATCGCAGATCTCATTAAAGTACACATTAAGTCAAATAATAGTTTGTGGCGTCATTTCCAAATTATTCTTTGTTACTAGTTTGAATTATTAATTGACATCATATTTTTATTTTAGTAATGAACCAATATTTTGCTTCATTATTGTAATAAATTTGCATTAAATATGAATTTTGTTTTAAAATTACGTTGTAGAAGTTCTCACAACTTAGTAAATGAATGAATGAATGATTGACGATGGTAATAATAATCTCAGAGTTTTATACTTACTAATAATGCTTAAGATTAGCCTATAATTGTTTGCGACACCACACTACATTACCTCTAGCAGCTACTTGTAGTAGATAAGGCATTCCATCCATGTCGAATTTTACTATTTTTGGGTGTCCTGAATACTAGAAAAGAATTTTTAGAAAAAGACTCATGTAGCTGAACCGAGTTTAAATACCAAGTTGTTATTCATCGAACATTCCGTTTAGAGTTATGCTGGCGCGCGAACGGGCGGGCGTTTACCTGAAAACACTTTTTTGTTTGGATTCAGAGGCCTCAAAAACCTTTCGGGTGTGAAATCTTGAACTTGAATTTTTGGGGGAATACAACACTTCCATTTACCTACTATAGATGACTGGCAGAGAAAGCAAAAATAATACAGTAAATTCATTAACTCTCTTGAAAAAGAAGCTTCATTGAGAAGCCATTTCACACGTTCTTTTATTTTATTTTAAAAGAACTGTACAAGGCGGTTTTTCGGCTAGTTGTTTGAGTGCACAAATGTTTGACTGTCATTGATATTCAGTTGAGCTTATGTGTCGGTCTATGTGCATGCTTGAATTCATTCTCTCGTATATTAATACCTACGCTGTTCAGTACATTAACTCGGTAGACTAACACGCGTGTCGATGATCAAATTTACTATCTGGCTGTTGAACCCCATCCTGTATTATCAGCGCCTCCAATTGTTAAAATTTAGTAATAACTCACGGGGTTTCCAGACCGTAAACTCTATAACATGCGGTGAACATAGTTATTATTATTATTCTGTGCAAATTTCTCTGGTTTAGAGTAAGCCCCCCACTGAGTAAACTTGTACGTTCTACCATGAGAAGTTGCTGTGTAAACTTTTCTGTTTGACTGAGAGAAATTCTATTCTGCCGATGTGCTACTCAAAAGCTATTGCTGTTATTACTATTACTCTGCCGAGTTCGGCGATTAACGCAATTAACACCCCTTTATTAAGTATTGTAGTTTAAGCGGAGATTCATGTGAAAATGTCTGCTAAAATGCCAAACGTAATCTCCAGTCCCTGTACAACGCTACAATTAACTGACAGTAATTTAATTAAAGGGAGAGGCAATGAGGAAACTAACAGCTTTGCCAAAACATATATTTTCATTCAAGCTTAGTGAAAATCTAGTGTAATGAATTTTAATGATACAATAGGACAGAGCTATATCAAATATATTTGATAATATAACCTTTTAAAATTCTACAAATTATTGTATTTCAAAACATGCAATATGTGGCGGGTCTTGTTATTGCCCTAATCCTTCAGTTATAGTTTATGCTAAAAAATACCAAGATTTACTGTGTGCGTGTGTGTACACTTTACTCCGCTTCGAATTTCCAATCCTGATCAACATTTTCATGTAATTTGTAAATAAAATAATTTTATTTTATACCCAATTGTGACGCAGCTTTAGTGTCTGAAGTCTTAACAGTCTCTATTAGAGTGTGATAATGAATCTGTTTTCAGTTGTTGCATGTCTGAAAAACTCTTAACTTAAATAGATTTTGGTTCACCTTTCTTTTTCCTTTAAACATTAACTTCGCTATCACGAATAAACCCTTTAGTAACACAAATACTGGGAACATATGCAATACCCAATTGATAATACTATAAGAGATTGGAAATTAAATATTGTGCCAAAATAAAGCTAAGAGTACGGCTTTACGACGTGATTAAAATGTTTTAATTGAGTATATTTAGACCTTACGCAGTAGTTTAGATCAAATGGTTGTATTTTAGCCGTAATTTGGCAACACAGGGCTTGCTGTTGCTAAAGATAGAAAATATTTCGTTAGCAAACTTATCGTGTGGTTCTTTGGTTGTGGTTGTATGGGGAATCGAATCCAGATGTGAACTTTATGCTACGAATGGAAACGCTATAAGTCCACTTAAGGTACAAATAAATACAATCCTCTCGCTCTCCCTATGCAGTGTACACAGCAAGAAACCTAAACAATCGTTCTATGTAATGGTTGATAGTCACAGGGCACTGAAGATCACAAATATACCGAGTTATCATTCAATTAAAACCAATGAAATAAAGCAATTAAATAGTTGAAACAAATTTAGAGTAAATGTGAAACATGAAAGTGTAAAAATATCGACAAAAATGTCAGTTTAACGATAGAGGATAAACGCTGTACGTAGCTTAGAGAGGAGTAAGTCTTACTCGTTGTTTTGCAAGTTTTTATTACACGTCCATAGTTCCAATTAAATCCTTCTCTACCCTGGGAAAGTTACTTTACACACGTACCGTTTAAGCTTGTTTGAAAGGCAATAAAGTATGAAAGTTAGCGGTTGTTTTTAGCTGAATTTTCCAACAGTGCGTTTTTACGTACTCTACTACGTACTTACATCAAGTATAAGGCGTGTTTTTAAAGTAAGTGCCGTTTTAATATTTTGCCGCTGCAGCGCTGCAGTCGCGACTTTGAGCATGTACGATCAGTTTCTCCATTCATTACGAAGCCAGACGCAGCTGTCAGCGATCGTCACTTTGGGTTTACTGATGTTAGAGCGCTTCGAAATGTTCAAAATAATCGAACGACCCGCCGATTGTGAAGTCAGCTCAGTAATTCGTTTTTTGAATGCGAGAAATATTACACTAGTAAGCATTCATTCCAATTGTGTGAGGTTTATGGGGAAACAATAATCAGTGTCAATGTCCGGCCACACACAGCCAAACAAACTAAAGATCTGATCCCATCATTTGACTGGGACAATTCGACCATCCTCCCTACAGTCTGGATTTGGCACAAGCGATTTTCACCTGTTTCTTCATCTGAAGAAATTCCTTGGTAGAAAACATTTCCATTATGATGATGTGACTTGGCTTTCACTACAGGCGACATTATTCTTTGACGAAGACGTACAAAAATGGTTTACCGTTACAACAAATACCTGAGTAACGGAGGTGCCTATGTGGAGAAGTAGTCTAAGGTAGTGAATAATAATAATAATAATAATAATAATAATAATAAAGCATTTGCAAAATATGCTCTTTTATGTTTTAAAAACTTATCGGTACTTGCTTTAAAAACACGCCTCGTATTGTGTTCCACCCAAAATTTGGATGTCGATATTTCACTGGAAAAAACGTGCTTTGAGGCCGCTGAATCCCCCCAAAAAAGGATTTTAGAAAAAAGTCTGCGTACGCGTCTGTGAAAAACATAATTCATAAACGAAAAGTCGGTTAAATACTAAAATTCAATAATGTAGATGCAGTGTGTTCCAAGGATGCGAGACAAATATTTTCATTAACCGCCCAAGCTATCCCTTTACATGGAAAAATTCTTTTTTTTCTGTAACCAAAAGCTATTTTGGTTAAAATACCATATATTTAAGTCACTTGCACAACAAATAAAATGTGTACCTTGAATAGCTGCGAAGTCCTGTTAAATCTGAATGTCTCTAATATAATTTGTAAATCATAAGAGATAGACATCTTGCTGCAGAAAAATATAGATCCCATTAAAGGACATAATTCATTTCAAATAAAATATTGTTTAGTGTTAACCATCTCTAAGAAATTATTGGTTTGACGTTTCAAAATGTTCGTGTGGTCCTTAGACTTTTCTCGTGTCATGCAAAGAGCATGGAAGTGAAAAGCTACCCGCCGTTTAAAAATCTGACATATCGCTTTAGCCTCTCTATTCTCCTTACAGCTACAAAAATGTGTAAGCATGTAATGAAAGTTCCTCTATTAACAAGAAGTAGGCAGAAGAATAATCTTTTGTAAAAATCTGATGTGTTACACTTACATGACTTTCTCTACTCTTGTACAAACTATTTTACAAACGCTTATTCTCCACATGCTTCATGTTTATCAAGATATCGAGATGTTAATCTTATTGCCAATTTTCTTATAAATGCAAGGGGAATTGGTAGGCCTTAAGCGATAGTATAATATTTTAAACGCTGGTTGCTATGTGTAGTATTCCATTCGCTTTGCATTACCAAGACAAAAAGAAAATGAAAACGAATTCCCATTTGAGAAGAAGTGTAAGTATTGGAAAATTTAAGGGAATAACAAGCAATATCTTGAAAATGGTTCACTTAAAAAAGCATGTATATGACATAAATTGTGTATTTTAACGCGATCTACATTTTTGTACAGTAAAATTTTGTCTTTCTCTTATGGTTTACCAGTTTGCAAAAGTCGTTCACAATGAAGAATACTTTTGGAAGCATTCCCAGAAAATTCAAGATATACAATTCATTTGCCATAAAAATGTCTTAAGTTTATGCTATTTTATTCAAAATCGTTAGGGCTATTTTTGAGAAAATCAAATTTTTCGAAAAATATTCTATGTAAAGGGTAATCTGGGGTAGGGGGATTTTCTTGAAAACCTTTGTGTCACATGTCTGGAAGATACTGAACCTAAATACCAAGTTTGGTGCTTATCCGACTGTTCGTTTCTGAGTTATACTGTTCACAGACAGACACACACACGGACATGTTACCAAAAATACTCTTTTTGGATTTAGGGGGCCTCAAAACATGTATTAATGGTGAAATCGCGGTATCGAATTTTTGGGTGGAATGCAATACTTCCTCTACTTATTGTGCGTAGTAGAGAAAGTAAAACTAGTTTTTAGAAAAGTAAATTGATATAGTCATATGAATATAACGCAAATGTTTCAATTAAAGTTCTATCCATCAGGTTACTATAACGATATGAGTTCCAGTACTCGCGAAATAAACACTATATGGGGCATTTTAAAGCCGGATGCAGAACTCAGGTTCAATATTTTTGCTTTAAAAACCTAGAAAGCATCAAAACACCACTCTTCTGTGTGAAATTCCATTATGTTAGGAGTGATCTTTCTAGGTGGAGTATTCGAAGCGTTCTTAATATGATGTAGTTTACGCAAATTACGAGTAATTACACTGATGGCTACTGCTGAAGTGCATGCAAACGGTCGGGTATGCAGGAGTTTAGGAGTGCTGTGAAATAAAAAGTTACTCTCTATAAAAAGGGATTTCTGCCTACTATTTTATTGTGTCTACTTCCGAAATTGCTCAGAAATTAACTTTATGTAACATTTTAAATTAAAATTTTGACTATAACTGAAGATGTTTTGTTGCCCCACGTATGAGCGCGAAACTTGAAAGAATTATTGCTGCCCCACGTATGGGAGATATGTTTCTTGGAGTGTTCGCCCCCACGTACGATACAAACTTTCCGGTGGCCTTCGCCCCACGTTTAAAAATCAACTTTTTATTTTAATGTTTATTTAAATATTACTTATATATATGCCTCGGCTGCGACAGTATGTTTTTTTATAACACATATATCTTAGCAGGGTTGGTGTGGCTAAAGAATGAAGGCTTCGTAAATTACAATTACGAAATTACAATTACATTTTATTAATCCTTCAACCCCAATAAATAACACTTCACTGGTGTTTCCTACTGTAGAGCTGTGATATTATTGTTAATTGTACTTTTAAACACGTAAACTTTATATCCTTCTCACCGCAATAACTTTTCATGCCTCACATTAAACACGTATCGTACCGATCGGGTACGCAACCTTTTAGCGTCTGCTTGGGAACGCTGTCTTGTAGCGTGTGCCGCCTGAATTTGTAAATTTCCTCTATTTCAAGTCTCTGATATGCTAATCCTACTCCAATAGAATACTTTTATTTAACTTAAGCTTTTTCTATTGTTGATTGGCTATTTATAAACTGTTTTAAATATTACATTACTGTTCCAAGAATTATTAGTAGCCTTTATTAAACTTTCTAATTTATTGTTGTCTCAAGTTTACTTCATTGTTACCTCATTGTTAGCAACTTTCGGCTTCTATTTTATAATTCTGTTTGTTACGGAAAGTAGCTTGCTTCTATTCTCAAAGCTCCTACATTATTAAATTACGCAATACATTCATATAACATATTATACATGCACATAATAAAAATAAACATAAAACAATAACTGTTACATACATTTTATATATTATACATATATTGCTTTAAGGTGGGCTGTTATTATATTTTATATTATATAATTAGACTGATATGATTTAAGTATTAAAAATACTGCCTCATAACATGATTTGCGATAAAACGACATAAGAATTGTTCGGGGATAGGTTATTGATCCCATGGTGTCATGAACAAACTTTTATTCCGATCCATACATACGATACTACAGTCAAAACATTTTGTATAAGCACATTTTTTCTGGCCGGACTGTGGTTTAGCTATCAAAATTGTATTAGAAATGTTTGTTCATTATATTGAGTAGAACTGCATGTTATCGTTCGGTTTCTACAGGGAGAGCCAAAAGTCTACGACCCGGCTGCGCGGTGTTTTTCCTGTCTGCGTCCTCGGCACTCGTCGTCTGCAGCTATCATAGAAAGGCGCGGATAAAAACACACAGCATTTTAAAACTACTTTTAAAGGCTTTACTTGCCAACTTTATGAAAGTGTGAGGTCAGAATTATTAGTAGAGATTTGTGGCTCCCTCGATCCCCCGACCTAGCCCCCTCAGATTTCTATCTCTGAGGTAATTTAAAACAAAGTGTACAAGACAAACCCACACATCCTGGGAGAATTAAAACAAAATATCCGCCAGAAAGTTTCCAGCATTTCTCAACGTGAACTACGGCGAGTGATGGATAGTTTCCTAAAGAGGTGCCAAAAATGTATGGAGAACGACGGTGGCCAATTTCAGCATCTCCTTTCATAAAGTTTAGACTATTGTTGTGACCCTCCAGCAGACTGCAGAGAAAAATGAAAGTACATTTCGAAAATACAAGTGTCGTCTATAAACGGAAGCAGTCAAAGTGCCCGTACTGAGAAAGGTTTCAAACGAGAATGCGACTGCCTTTTGAGGAATGTGTGGTAAAGTAGATTACTTCGTGTTGCACCAGTGGAAGTTTAGTGCGAGTTAAGCATCTAAGAGTGCGTAAGTGAAGTGTTAAAAGGACAACCGAGCTATCCAAGCACTACAGATCAATTACAGGAAATAAAAAAAGCAAGAGATTACAAAACAAAGTCACATTGTTTGAAAACATACATACACACAATCTTAGGGATAGAAAAAGAATTCGTAAGATAATATTCTGAATTAAGTACATATAAACCTAGATTATGTGTGTGTTAAGTGGCACATAATGACAAAAAATAATTGAATAGAAATTACTTTATATGCCACAGAGAGAAATGAGAACAGAAAGATTGAGTATAACTACAGAAATTACATCTGGCATAGGAGAAGGCCTATCAGAAGTATTTACGTCGTGGCTATAAATATGTATTTATTATTATTATTATATTATTATTATTATTTTGTTATTAAAACTGTAAAATTCTGCCTTATTTTTTTACCATATTTCATTTCCATTTGACAAAAAGTTTTAAATTTCGTAATGATGTATTCGCTTTCCATATAACTGAAATTTAATGCTCCGGCTTTCTGGTATCGTTTTCGCACTTACTAATATAACATATTGTGCAGAAACTTTTAATTAAGTTTGGCTTATTTTTTAAAAAGCATATAAATCATACCGTAGACCCTTTTCATTCTTTTGAAGCAATACTAACTTTGAAGGAAGATCATACAACGAAAACAACAGAAATAAGGGATGGGGTACTTGTTCAAGAATTTGCCCAAAGCTAAATTAAAGGTAACTTCACTTCTGCGGTTATATAATTTCACTGCCCATCATCATTATGATGGTACTAGTTCTTTCCATTGCTTTTTGGACCCCAAGAAAAAAAAACCTAACCGTGTGAAGTCATATGATTTTATTAAAAAAAAAGTTAGAATCATATAAAACAGCAAACAAAGCCCATCTTTTCCTAATTCTTGGTGTGGACAGAACAAAAGCATCGCTGTTTTAATGTTTTGAGCATAGTTCTTTAAATACCTTATTAGTTGAAATACAGTACACGATTCCTGTTAGGGTTGCCCAAACCATTTCAGCTATTGACGCTGTCTCCCTAGTAAAAGGTTAGGTAAAAGCTCTTTCTGCAATATTTTTCTTAAACACCGTGCGCCAAAGGTTACAGATATTTTATTTAAAATATGTTTGTACACACTTCCAATAGGTGGGTAGTATCAAGTTCGTGTACCTTTATAAACTCTTGCATATCATTCGTTTACTTTTGTGAACGCGAATTTCCTTTTCTCAGTTACCAATGACCTTAATTTTAATGATTTTCCTAAATTAAATTAAATCTTGCTTAAAGCACAGATGTATCTTCTTTGTATAAGTATTCTAAACCAGGAAATTCTTATAGGATTAAATAGTTCTGAACATCAAATGTGTGAATCGAAGTATCCAAAAGGATATTCCTGAATTTAAGTTGTAAAAAATATTCAAGTAATACGTATATGTAACGTTTTCATTGCAAAAACCTGCGCAATGTGCGTTATATGCAAGAAAAGTGTTCATTTTATTATTTCCAAAGTTAATATTTTGTTAAAATAGGTTGGTTTGATGTGATTGTGCTTTAGAATGTAAAGCAAAATGGTTTAGTACTAAGCACATGTTCCTCTGTAGCCTAATGTTGCCACAAACAACATCAAAGTAAAGTTTGACTCCATTTTTCTCAGAATATTATATTAAGACTAACGTCTCTTATTGCACATAGGTATATAATTACACTAATAAGTATCTCTGAGCACTTCTTTAGCACTCACAACTGCAGTTGTGAGTGCCCTCCAATTCAAGCATGTGGAGTCTATGGCCGTGTAATACTATAATACTTATTCAAATTGTCTAGTAGGTCATGTGTCAAATTTTGTAAATCAAATTTAATTGGTCGTAACTATTAACAAAAGCTTAAGATAGCAACAAATTCATGAAAGTCGAGAACAACAGCGCAAGGCAAGCAAATTGTGTCATCAGAATCTACAGTAATGAACCGCTGGTAACCAGTAGCAGATTCACGTGCACCAACATTATCTTGTGCAAGCTACTTTGTGAAAATCATGCTTAAATTTGAAAGAATGTTACGCCCCAAATCCATCATTCATTTGTTTACACAATGGTTAATGGGGAACAGTAGGAATATGCGAACACCTATCTGCGATCACTCCCTTATATGTAACCGAGCCAAGTGGCTCCGCGGTACCCTGTACGACTTGCATTCGGAAGGTGCGGGTTCGATCCTCGGTGACCGCCCACTCTAACCCATGGGTTTTTCGTGTTTTATCGGGCTTGGCAGGCGAATTCTGGGGTTGGTTCATATTGTAACACGGCTTTCTTGCCCCTCATTTTCTGTACCCATCCTACCAATCATGTTCCTTGTCATCTATTCCAGGGTTGCAGGACCAGCTGACAGCGCTCCACGGGTTGCGGTTGGGCGATAGGTGTGAGCTGTAGAGAGGTTTCTTCTCGGACGTTGTTGCGGAACTACTCAGTTAGGACTCGCCTCCGCATGCTCACGGGCGGGCGCTCCTTTGGTGAGCTCTCAGGGGTTAGGGACTTTTGGGTGGGCGCGGGCGGAGGATGCGTTTGATCTGGAAACGTTGGGGATCTGGTCTTCCTTCGGGTCTCTCCCCACATTCCTCTCTCCCAGGGGTCACTGTAGAAGCAAAAAGGGCCATTGTGGCCCACTTGCGGTGCTCTGCACCGGTTTAGGACCCCTCCGTTCTTCCGTACCCTTATCTTTACCCTTAGAAGTGTTAGGTAAGTGCACGAAGAAAATATGTAGAAATGTTTCGGTTGATCTCCGCTGAGATAAGGCGAGGTAGTTTTCAATCTCTCTCCTGCTTGGGAAGTTTTAAAAAATAAATAGTCATTTTTGTCGCTGACGAGATATTAAACGCCCTAAAGAAACCGTTAAAAAATGTCAGCAGGCAAAAATTAATTTGAATGTGTTTCATTTTTCTAACTGCTAAACTTCGTTAAAAATAGTTGGTGTTTACGTAGACCCACAGATGGCAGAGGAATCGCTTTCCATCCTTGGTTAAGAAACGAGCCCAGCAGTTTACGTCAGCTGAAGATGGGGTGAACACACCTCGAAAACGTTTCCATCTGTTCAACATGCATAAGTAGGTGAAGCCGGTGTTTATACGACGACTCTATAAGTAAATGAAATTAACTTCACTGTGGAATAGGACCCACAAAATCCCAAATATTTTCCCCTCCCATTTCCTGATAGTCATTAACCATATCTTAACTCTCGCCTCTATAATCAGCGTACCGTGTAACACTTTAGTTCCATTCTATAAATCCACCGTTTATGGTAGAGAAATGTGATAATTTTATGGCAGACTGTACTTACTTAAACTTCCAGCACTCCGTCCCGCCCTCATCTTGCATAGAAACTGCTTAGCAAACGTCCCTTCTCCGTTAAGTTTTCCCGACGGGAGGTCTGGCCTAGTCGTTTTCCTCCGCAGTACAACATAGGACGAATCTTCTTCCAGAATGGCTATTTTCTGTGCCTACCAGCAATCTTCCCTTAATTAAAACATATCCTATAGGTACCTCTTTCTGCTTTAAAATATACTTTCATTCTACTTGGCTGTGTTTCGGAAAGTTTTCGGTTACATTTCAGTTATGTGCAATACGTGAAACCAAACAGATATGTTACTAATGTAAACTAAACCTTTCATTCGAACTGTGATATTTAAGTATGTAGTTTCTTTAGAACCCTACAGAAGGAAGCATATAGCAGCCACAATTCAAAAAAGTGCCTTAAATCCATAATACATGTACAAAAATAATAAAAACGGCACAACCTGCTTAGTATTAGTGAACCACTAGTATGTCTTTGGTAAACCACTACAATTCCGTGAAGCAAAAGTAATTATTTTTCTAGAAGAAATAAATAGTATATTATGATTACGATGCAAGTACAGTAAATACATCATTGAGGAAGGAGGAAGAGTTTGAAAATACGAGAGAAAGTCGAGTACTTTCTACTTCCGAGATTCACTAATACACTTAACAAATGTGCATTTTATATGTTTTCGAAAATAGTACTTACGTGAAAATAAAATTAAATACTACGAGCTGTTGAGTATTGATTCCTGTAGCAAGTCACAAATATTAACCTCCATGGCGAAAAGGCGATCGATTATCCTTGTAACCTGATTACCTGATTGTATCCCTAAAAAACTAAATACCTTCTAGCTCATACGTCGCTGCTGCATGAATTAAACCGTAAGCAAGCATTAACAGATAGAAAGGAAGTAAAGATCCAGGTTAGATTTATACCCTAAAAGTCAGCTACCAATACGATTATGCTCCATATCTGCAAAAATAAATAAAAAAAAACCTACGAGGATTTAACATAGTTCATACATACAGGTGCAATAAAACAGAAAAAAACGCGTAGGTAGGTAACCAGCAACGAATGCAGGAAATTCAACTTTCCACCATGACAGCATGAAGGGTGGATTACAAAACTACCATCGAAATAAGAATATATTTATTGGTTGCACGCATTTATCCCTTAGAAGAGCTTTAAGCAGTAAATAAAAAAAGGAAGAGTTAAGTACTGAAATATTTGGATCTCAGTAAACCGAAAATGGGAACGGGAATGCTTGCATAACTATGTATAAACATGGAGCATACACGTTTCTCGTTAGCATATTTTTATTGTGCATCAATGAGTACTATTTCCTTACATTCTTATAATTCAGACAACTTCAAAGTTCATTACAGTAAACAATAATTTAAAATAGACAGCACCATCTATTCAGCCCATCAGTTGTAGTTCCAGTTTTTAGATGGCGTGGCAGTAGATGCAGTGATAGTTTTAGGTAATGGCTTCAAATAATTATAATTATGTACATTTATATCCTCTGAATAATAAAAATACAACACAATATATGTTGACCTGGAACAGAAATGTAACCAATCTCCCATTTTCTGACTCCCCTAAATTTCATTGTAACATACACCATAGATTTCTCTTATTTTCGTTCTCGTTTCGGTTCCCGTTTGCGGTTATTTTGAACCATCCTTTGAATATTTTGAATTTATTTTTGCGTTAATGCTTTATGCTGAAGTTTTTTTGTGTTTCTTACTTTACTGTGCATTCTTTAGATTTTTTGATTTCTTACTCAATATTTGTATACAGTCGACGTGTTGATATGACAAAAATACAGGGTGAATCTTCTAAAACTTGCACAGCAAATATTTCGGAAATGGGAAGTGCTATTGATGTGCAGTTTACAAAGCATTAATTGGTAGTCAGGGGCTCGTACACTTAGCCTATAAACAGATTTTAATAATACTGAGAAAGTGTATTTTTTGAGCAAACATACAATTTTTAAATATAACAATGCCTAGTTACATATAGAATAAAGGTAGGGTAAATTACAATGTCGATGGTCTTTGTTGCAGGATTCTAGTTTAGAGAAATTTTATTCTGAAAAGTTTTCAACCCGACAATTGTTTATCCCATTTAACCTGCTAAGTTGCTAGGTACGATGTTGTTATGTTTGT
Organism: Deroplatys truncata; assembly: GCA_030765065.1. Classification (NCBI taxonomy): domain Eukaryota; kingdom Metazoa; phylum Arthropoda; class Insecta; order Mantodea; family Mantidae; genus Deroplatys; species Deroplatys truncata. The sequence continues at coordinate 157,807,339 of CM060978.1, forward strand.
TTGCATTGTGTTTTCTGTTTATTGATTGCATTGCGACTTTCTGATCAGTTAGTTTGCGACATTCAAGCAGTAAATCGTGAGTGGAAGATGGGGTTTATGAATGCAGAATAAGCCGACATGCTCATGGTGTATGGAGAGTGTAGGAAGAATGCAGTACGTTCCTGTACGGTGTATGCGGAAACGTATCCTAATAGACGTCAAACATCTCGGCAATTACTTATCAATCTCTTCAATCAATTACGTAAGAGTGGTACTGAAACACCTATAAAACGTAACAAACAGACAAGTGACTGGAGAACAGGCAGAAATTAATGTTTTGGCTGCCGTTGCAGTAGATCCGCAAATTAGTTCCCGCACAATCGCGCGTGGAAGCGGCGTAAGTGAGGCAAGTGTACTGCACATTCTCCATCGACATAGGTTCCATCCCTATCACATCTCTCTCCATCAAGAGCTGCATGGAAACAATTTTGAGAAATGTGTTAACTTCTGTACATGGGCATTAAGACATGATACATCATGTATCTTGTTTAGTGATGAGGCAAAATTTACTAATCATGGCCAGGTAAACTGCAGAAATATGCACTAATGGTCTACTGACAATCCCCGTTGGCTTCGTCAGTGGAATATCAGCGTTCATGGAGTTAAACGTGTGGTGTGGGATACTGAATCATCAGCTCATAGGCCCTTTGTTCATGGAAGGAACAATGAACTCGCACAAGTATCGCAGCCTCCTGAGAGACCATCTGCCACAGATGCTAGAAGACGTTTCTTTGCAGACTAGGAGGAGCCTGTGGTACGAACATGATGGCTGTCCAGCTCAGAGTGCACGAAGTACTACAGCTTATCTTAACGGATTCTTTCCAAATCGTTGGATTGGACAAAGAGGACCTGTACCTTGGCCGGCCCGATCACCGGACCTGACCCCTTTAGACCGTTTTCTGTGGGAAAGGCTGATAATCACTATCTACAGGGATGTAGCAACTTCCCGGACGATATGAAACGACGTATTACTGCTGCCTGCTCTGAAATTTCAGCTGCGATGCTAAAACGTGTTCAGTACTCTTTCCATAGCAGACTGGAAGCGTGTATTGAAGCTGCCGGTGGTCATTTTGAACACAAACTTTGAAGTGCTACGTTCCCTTTACTTGTAAGAATCTACAGAAGTATTGTAATTCCCTTTAGTTTTTCTTTAGTTTGTGCTACCACAGGTTGTACAATTAGTGTCGGTGTGTAAACGTTTCAGAATAACATTTCTCGTAATCCACTTGCACTAGAATCTTACAACAAACGCCACTAACATTCTAATTTACTCTACCTTTATTCTGTTGATGAGACCAAGCATTGTTCCATTTAAAAATTGTATGTTTGCCTAAAATACGCTTTGTCAGTATTATTAAAAACTGTGTATAGGCTTAACATACGAGCCCCTGACTACCAATCAACGCTGTGAAAACTGCACATCAATAGCACTTTCCATTTCCGAAATATTTGTGGTGCAAGTTTTAGGTGATTCATCCTGTATAACGAAGTAATGGAGGAGACACCTCGCACCTCTACCCTACTAGATTTTTTCTGTCTACCACCGGTTGAGGTTAAGGGACGTCAGGCGGCTATAGACCGCAGGCAGGCCAGATAAAAGAGATGCGAAGAGGGCCCTAACGATTCCAAGCTTGAGGACTTTGTCACACCGTCGGACTGCACAGAGAAGGCTCGCATCTGGCAGAGCCCAGAACTTAAACGAGCAAGCAACCGCGGCATCTGTCCGACACTGCATAGCTAACATGAAAGGGGGAGGCAAAATGATAGGAAACTAGGGAAACGAAATTCATAATAGAAGAAAACCCACCCCAGCACTCGCCTAGCCAACCAGCGAAAACCACAAAATACTCATGGTCAGAGTGGTCGGCCCCCAGGAATCGAACACAGGACTTCCCGAATGCGAGCCTCTAGGTTATTGCGGTGTGTCGACGTGTTACTCACGTTAGCATTCACGAAGTATGGCTGTAGTAAACGAATTTATAAGAGAGACACTTATAGTTTTATTTAATCCGGATTTTCTCTGCAAATCAATTGAGATTCATGTGTTTGAAGTATGCTGCCAGAGAGTTTTTGTTAAGTCTCTCCTTATACAAAACATCGATAGCTAAAATGACTTGATTTTCCACCCCTGTTGCCCAAAATCCAGGATATGTCCTCGTTTGTTTTTGTGCACAAATGTGATATATTTCATATTAATTCCAGTAAGAGTAAAATATTCGTTTTATTATATATAGACCCCTATTCATTATGAAGTTTTAATTTAATTTACACACACAACTTTCCTCATTATAGTTTAACAAACATGTGATTAAACAGCAGATCTGACCACTGAAGTGTATATGGTTTATGTGTATCTAGAAATTATGTAAATGCGCACATTAAATAAATTAATCATCATGTTGTAATTAATTGGGGTGCAATTCTCTACTAGCTCATGCAAAAGGGAATTTGTGTATTTAGTCTTAAACGAACAATGCAATTTCACATTTTGAGATTTCATAGTCTATTCTGCGGAATTTTCCCACTTCTATTTATAACTATTCCGTGATGTACTTAGTTTAATTAAATCTATTTTTCATCTCTATCAACCTGTATTAAATTCCTTAACCCTCTATTGCCTTTTGCTACATATGCTGCTCTTCCTCTAATTTCTAAACCGCCTTTTATATCCCTTTCACCAGTACCACCACAGAAGCGATTCAAATAAGCGTGATCCTTAGAGCGATACATAATGGATTGGCCATCCATTCGAAGCCAAACGGCGCAAGTTCGAGTCCCAGCGACTGCACTTAAATGTGCCTGTGGTAAAGCATGGGGAGGGCCCAAGTAAAATAACAGTGTAATCATACGCTTCGATGCTGACGGCTTACATTTGACTGCAGTTGGACAGACTTTGCATCTTTATATTAAAAAAACCATAGAGTTTTATTAATAACCTCAATACCTTTACAACATAAAAACTATAAATAGCTTAAGTTTATTGCTCAAGGTTAGTATATAAAAGGGAATATACCACACACACGCACGCACATACATATATATACAGAAATATATAAATCAATATTAAAAAAGAATTATACATAATAATATAATTCACCAAGAAAGATGTTAGAACATTTAACAACCAAGAATTATACAAAAGAAGATTATAACTTAGATAAGTAAGGGACGGGCGAGCTAGCTAATTCCAGGTAAAAGATAATTCGAGGTAGAGCCCACCTTTCACCAAGCTAATGAGCAAGGAACTGTAAGCAATAAGGAGAAATAGAAAGAGAGAGATGTAGAAAGGAAAGAGACAGATATATTGAACCTGCTTCCGGACGCGTCACTTTTTGGAGCAGAATATTCTCATACATAAGGTAATGCGATCTGAGGACCAATTAGAAATGTTACATTTTGAGGCGCGGAGGTAAGCGTCATTAGGTTTAGGTATAAAAGGGGAAAGAAAGCCCCCGATTCTCTTCGACACACAGTGATACTCTCTGGACGAAGGATGCACGTGTGTGCATATGGGTGGGAGGCGTTTGCAGTTAAGACTAGGCTCCTAATTATTACTTTCGTGGGAATTGTTATAATGGGAAAAGTAAGCCGCTCATAAGCATTTATTTGATAATAAACCACAATTTTTAAGGGAAACCCACGAAAAACCTGAGGCCCGTGAAATTAGTTAGATAGATAATTGATTAGGAATGGAGTAAACAGCAGCCGACGAGCAACAATAGCCGGAGACAAGAGCACTGCAGCAGAGAGCATCAACCAGAAGAACAACGCTTTCCCTCTACATATACTATGAAATTAAAAAAAGACAGTGTTAAGATATTCTGAAACTTTGCCTAAATATCTTTGTAGCCAAATGGCAACGCTATGCAATAGAAGATTAAAAGCTTTGTGCTTTTAGGCTGGTATGTAAAGTTCCGAGGTAATTGCGCAAAATGGTATTTTTAGCAAACGCCTGTAGCGCTTACGCTATGTTATTGACAGGGTTGTGTCATTTTTATGCCCGACATGCTTGTAAATTATCTTTCTTCCTTAACTAATGAAATATGAATTGTAATTTTGATTTTGTGTAACATGCTGTCTATTTAACTGAGAATACAACGGAGCGTGACTCTTTCTTCTGTGTCCGCATACTACATATGCTGACGGTCTTGAGGATGTATGGAAGTTTTAAACATAAATGGAGAAGATCATAATACAATAATATATAGTGCAAGTATGGAAGAGAAGGGTTAATGATGTAAAAGAATGCGAACATGTCAAGTTTTTGGATGGAAGGATGGTTACAGCATATTATCTTGTGTTGCAGAGAAACTAAATAATGAAGATAACTTATTCGGTAGAGTAAATGGGATCATTTACATTAGGTAAGTTGTTGCAAAATTTGTGAAAGTAAATGCAAAGGTATATATATATATATATATATATATATATATATATATATATATATATATATATATGACAGGGAATAGAATCGGATTGTAAAATTAAACCTTCTCTAAGTCTAGCAAATGAAATAAAATTGTACTGGGGTAAAGAGGCATATATACTTAATTTAGGAAGAAAGGAAAGATCAGGAATGGCATGGCTTGGACTGGGGCGCTGGAGGGCACAGAAAATGACAGACGATTCTCGCAGGAGAATATGCCCATTTTGTGATTTGGATGAGGACTGGCTACATATTTTGGCGGAATGTGCACAGTGGGAGAACCAGCGAACGATTAAACTGAAAGAAAAATTCTTAAGTCCCTCAAGAAGGAGATTGGCATGTTGGGATCTACTGGCTGACTAGAGGAACTGGCAAAACATGGTAAATTTTTTGGCTAAAGTGCGCGAAGCTAGGTCAAATTTGTTCAATAAGATAAAGGTAATTTATCTCTATTTTCCTTTTTCTTGTTCTTTTTGTTTTGTTTTTCTGTTGTTTAGTTTTCACCATACTTGTATCTTAAATATGCATGTACGGTCAATGACCCATGCACTAAATACTTTTGTAATAACTTCAATAATTTGAAACCAATAAAGATACCTCATCCATCCATCCATCCATCCATCCATCCATCCATCCATCCATCCATCCATCCATCCATCTTTGAGAGATCGATCATTTTTAAATAAAGTTAGAGGAAGTAGAGGGAGAAAGCAAAAATAATGAAGAAGACTAACTCAAGACAGAAGATGTAATATACAAAGATTTGATGTTACATTCACATTACTTTATTTTTATCTACCCTCTTACAAACTAGTGTTACCAAATCCAGGCAATGGCACTGAATTTTTCAGTCGTCTTATTCTACCCTTCCAACCTTGTTCTACTCACGGCTGGTGTGGAAGAACAATCGGTTCCGTTGATTGACCTTATAGTTGGTTAAACTGTGAAGCCCTGGACTTAGTTCAGCTCCTATTAGCATGGGTTGCGGGGGAAGAGGTGAAATAATGTACAAAACCAGCAAGATTAGTGTCTAATCCATATTATGAAGCACTTCAGTATTGTAAGTAATCAATGGGATATATGTCATCTCAAAGTAATTTGAGATCTCCTTGGGGTTTACCGGGAAAAATGCGAGTCAATTGTGGAATTGAATGTCGTACTATCATGTTGCCATGGCGGCTCAGTTGGTAGAGCAACCACTCGAAACCCGTAAGATCCATGGTTCAAATTGCGGCTATGGCGTTGAATTTTTCTGTCGTCTGATTCTACTTTTGCAACCTGTCCTACATACGGCTTGTGTGGAAGAACAATTAATTATATTCTTACAAAAGCTTATTTTTCTATCTACTAAATGTTATTCGAGATAAACTTTTGTAGAAATGTTTTCATTGTAAATAACGTTTTAAGTAGATACATGAGGGTTACAGGAACCTGAAGCGATAGTCCAATGTTTAAAAAGCTGATAGCTCTGTAATGAGTTTAAAATTCCATACTGTTTCCATTACATTTGGAGAAATAAATTAATGGTGACATAGCACTCCAAAAAATATATGACGATGCTTTGAAAAGTTCTAACCAATAACAGCGGATATCTCGGAATTGTTTAATGCCATAAAAGAAACGACAAAAAGTGCCAAATTTGTTTTGTAATGTATTATATGTTTTTTATCCTCTCCTCAATTCAGTGGAATAAAGCACCAGATCATTGGTCCATTTTTGTTTATTAATTTTGATAAAAGCCCGTCACAGAGAGATAAGGGCTTGGTAAAGTTTTGTGTTATGGAATCCATGGAGATGAACGCTTATATTGCAATCTAGGGAATAAATAACGTTTACTGCATGTAAATTGTATGCCATTGTACAGTACGTTGTGCTGTACTGAATTGTACTGAACCACAATTTCTCTAATAGCATTTAATATTAGTACTTTATATAATATATAAAGAGTATTATGCTACAGGACTCTTAGATAATTTTTGGCATGCGTAGTTATACATTAATTCTGGATATGTTAACCGTCTTTTTACTTTCTCTACTACGTATAGTAAGTAGGGGAAGTATTGTATTCCACCCAAAAATTAGATACCGAGATTTCACCGGAAATACATGTTTTGAGACCCCCTGAATCCAAAAAAAGGATTTTTGGAAACATAGCCGTGCGTGTGTCTGTGTGTGTGTGTGTGTGTGTGTGTGTGTGTGTGTGTGTGTGTGTCTGTCCGAACAGCATAACTCAGAAATGAAGTCGGATAAACACCAAATCTGGTATTTAGGTTCAGTATCTTCCAAGGATGCGACACGAAGGTTTTCAAGAAAATCCCCCCACCCCAGGATACCCTTTACATGGAAGATGTATAATTTTCTCAAAAACGGCTAACGATTTTGATTAAAATATCATATGTTTAAGATATTTTTATGACAAATAATATTTATATCTTGAATTTCCTGGGAATGTCTCTAAAAGCATTCTTCATTTGAACGACTTTTGCATAACTGGTAAACCATAAGAGATAGACAAAATTGTACTACACAAAAAATGTAGACCGCGTTAAAATACGCAATTTATGTCATATACATTTTTTTTGTTGAGTGAACCATTTTCGAGATATTACTTGTTATTCCCTTAAATTTTTCAATACTTATTTTCTCAAATGGGAGTTCGTTATTAATTTTTTTGTCTTGGATATGCAAAGAGTATTAATCTGTGGGAAAGGGAATGGTGCTGCATCTAGCAACCAGCTGTTAAGAGATATGTAGGTATATGCTTAAAGGCTACTGTATTTCCAAATTGCCCTTGTAAATATATATTCCTCTTACATCTACAAGAAAATTAGCAATAAGAAGAGTCTGCAATGTTTATCTCGATTAACATGAAGTGATGGAGAATAAGCGTTTGTAAAAATAGTTTGTACAAGAGTAGAGAAAGTCATGTGAGTGTAACACATCAGATTTTTCCTTTAGTTATTGGAGTTAAAGAACCGTGTGTGTACACAATTACGAGATTTATGATTATTTTAATAATTTCCTGTATGTCAACCCCTTCCCATTACAATGTAATTACTCTGCTGCTTCTCTAGGATCATTAGTATAGCTATTATCTACCCACAATGTTCAAGACGAGCAATCTCAGCAGAAGTCCTACACAATGAGCTCATACATTTGTAACTATTAGAGTGGATTCCAAGTCAGCAACCGCACGTTTTGCTAGCATATATGCAGCATCCCGGCACTTGAATAGTTCACAAGAGTATTATTTCTAGTGGTTTTATCTATTAGAAGGGCTTTAACCATAAAGTTACTGCTCTAAGAGAAAGAACTTGATTCGTTTATTTTTAAAACACCCCAAGTGACAAAAAGAAAACTTTTTGGTAATCACTAAAAACTGCTTAGTTTCATTGAATTTATTTTAAATGCCAAAATGTATTTAACAAGTGATATTAGTTGCTACATATGAGGTTTATTCACCATTATTTGTTTAGGAATATTTTTTCTTTCCAACAAACAAACTTAAACTGAGCAAACCATTAGCTTTTCCCAAGTATTACAATGAATGAAAATAAACAAACAAACTTTTATGATATATGTAAAAACTATAGTATAAAATCACAAAAATATTATCTTTTTTCTGCTACAACAGTCATTTTTCTTATGAGGACTTATTGTTTTCTTAGTCTTCGCTTTCACTATCATTACTGTCGTAGGCCATGTGTACAGTTCTGTATAGAATCCTTTCACTTCATCCGTGATGTACTGCAAAATCTTCTTAATGTCCTCCACTTTAACATTGATTGGTAGCCTCGAGCTGTTTTAAACCCTTTTTCTCAGGAATTCGGATGGTGAATACTTCTGCCGGTACAATGCTGTCAATTACAAAGCACTTTACATGTTTTTCATTGTATTGCAGTGAAAAAAACTCTTTTACCTTGGAAATTTTAAAATGTACTGTTTTATCCTTTGGCACATCACGACCATAAGATGAATCAGACATGGTAGATAGCTTATAAAGTTTTCGCCACCAAGCTTTGAAGTTAAACACATCATTAACTGTGACTCGTTTAGATGATGTGTTCTCAATAATCTCAGTTATTTTTTCAATGGTGCAGTTATGATCAATTTTGTTCTTAGCTCTTTTAACAGTGCCAAATGCCCAATCGCAACGCAGAAAATAATGGCCACAAATCGGGTAAAACTGCCAATTTTTTTCAAAAAGGCCCATATCAACCGTACTCGTGTATTATTTTACTCTCTCACTAAAGAAATATAATGTTTTAATGTGTTTACTTAACTCCATTCGAATGAATCACTGATGAAAGAAGTGACCTCGTTAGGTGATTTGCGGCAGTTCTCGTCGTATATACGTACATTTTGGAAGCATTGTCTCCGAGATTGGTAATACAAAAACATTAACAGTAAGTTTCTGGTAGTAAAAGATATCTTGTACTGGTATATCAGGTGATGAAAGATTCATCATATAATCAAAGCAGGCACCTGCTAATGAATCATCTTCGCATTTCTGTCCGATTTCTTTGAGTTTAGTAGAAAACATTTTGGTGCGCCTTTTGTGTGCCAGTAACTCGGCGACTGCAGCACGTTTTGCTGCCTCGTTCAGTAAAGGACTTTTCATCTTAACATGGGTTTCACACGTTATGCACGAGTCAATCTGAGGCCGACCAAAACGTAGGTTAAATCTCTTTTTGAAAATCTTATAGTAGAAATAGTAACTAACTTTGGCTTCAGGATGCTCGATTTTAAACGAAATTTAATTGCTTTAATAGTTAATTTGCCACTTAAGTAGGACATGTCCTTGTTCAAGTAGTGAGAAAGCTTTTTGAGCAAAGCTTCAAGTGGCCCTCAATGAGTTTGCATACTCCTCCGGGGATAGCGTGCTGAGCTGGAACCTTTCCCCTCACGTCTTTAGGCGCTTCGCACCTTTCAGTACGTTGCACAGTCTTCCGACTCCAGCAGACTTATTACAAAAGGCAAGTTTGCATACCTGCAATGTATGATTATGTAATTTTATATGGTAATTAAAAGTTACAGTACGGTTGTTTGAGTTGATTTTCTTTATGCGACTTTAACGTCTTCTTTAATAATGAACGAGGCTTTGCAAAAACAGGCCTTGACAATTTTTGGAGCCAATATCACAAAAGTTGGAAAATAATGTAATTCTTTCCATTTCGGATATTCTTGCATTACATTTTTGTCGCATCTGTAAAATACCGTCTTGGTTAGTTTTATTTTCAAGCACAGTGTTATAAAGTACGCATGTTACACTCATGAAATAAGATTATAAGCAAATAGTGGTGGATAGTGCTTCAATATAAGTTCAATATAAAATTCACTATCTACCGAAAAATATAACATGAGCCTACACAATAATGTATTCATGGTCTAGGCCTAATGCAGAAGAGAAATAGTAAAAAAATAATGGTTAACCTGATCAAAGTAATAGCACGCAGTCATAACCTAGAAAGCTTTGTAAACGAGGATTGTTGGGACTAAAAATTTTTTTGATTAATTAAAAGACTAGCACTATGTCATGCTCTTACAGCTCTACAAAAATCATACTGTTTAGTTACTTGCAATCTGGGCCAATTTGAACTTCAGGCTTAATAGTTCTTTTGTTGGTTGTGCAAGATTGTTCTTTTAACTTAGCCTAGTTTATAACGTTTGTTTTGTATATTTCATCGTTCCTAAACACCACTTTATGTTTTCTTACGTACTTCATTATGCTCATTAGGAATATTTTCAACACTTGAACTAACTTCTTCTAACAAAATACTTAAAACAAATAATCATAGTAAGGGAAACACTTAACAATCGACAGAAACTAATCCGGTTTTTGGTGTGCAGCTACAGGGGCACTCTGGTTTATTTGAAAAACAACACATGTGATACTAGTTGTGTTTGTTTTTATAGAATAAATACATATTTGTTGTCCAAGTGTTAACATGTTACATCATTCTAAATATATGATTTTTTATATCAAAAGATGCGCATTCATGCTGGCAATCAAAATCCGCAAAGAACCGCATTTTGTAGAAAAAATATCGATTGTGATGTTTTTATAATAAAGGATTCACTTATTTGCATGGCTGTAGAAATTCATTTTGGAAATATGTGATTCTTTCCATTGAAGAATAGTAGCGAGATTGAAGTTCGCCTTCATAGAGAAATAGCAGCGCTAGGTATGAAGGAATGTAATGAGAAACGAATAAGTTTTATGGAAAACTTTCACAATTTGGGGGTAAACATTCACATTGCACAAATCAGAAACAAAAACTTCAAGAAGAAACGAGCGAGTCGAAATGACAGAAGTATCTGGCAAGCAATCAAGACTTCTGGTTGATAAGATCGACTTAGCAGCGATAAAGAAACATACGTTTGTGAAGGTCGGATTTCTTCTCTGATTTATGTAAAACCTCGTACAGACCGTTGACCTATATTTAAACCGTGCGAACCTAACTAAGGAGGTGCTTTGTAAAGAAGTCAATGAAATAAGAATAAATATCTATAACAATAAAGCAATATGCCACATTTTGGTAAACAAGCCAATGAAATAAAAACAAGTTTCGTAACAATAAACAACGTCAGAAGGGTTTGGGGGTAACATTTGAGGCTCGCATTCCCGAGGCCCAGGTTCAAACCACGAAGTTGCCAGCCATGCTGACAAAGGATTTTTTGGGGCTTTTTTTGGTCACTAGGAAAACGCGAGAATGGAATTTCATATATTCCCCCTCAATTCCTTCTTCGTCTTTCAGGGCTACAGGGTGTACTGTATGACGCAATAAATGCGGATATTCCTGCTGAGGAAATTCTACCATGGGGTCTTATAAACCCCTCAGAACCTCTCCGAGTGGATTGGCGGGAACGTTAAGGGAGGAAAGCCTTGAAATGCTATGTCTGGAAGCATTAGGTACTCCGCCTACGTTGTACTTGCCTGCCTAGTTCCGATCTCTCTCTGTGCTCTCCAATTTCATTCCTTCCTCCCTACCTTCTGAAGATCACATTGGAATAATAGGTAGTTACTGGCCGCAGCGCTGATATTCTCTCTCCATTACCTATACCTACAATGATGTAAAATAAACAAGTATAATATCTTTGTCAATTTATCAGAAACATATACTTCTGGCTTCATTTGTTTTAATTTATTATTATATTATTATTTTAAATTGCAAATTTTACAGAACCCCCAAAATAAATACTACTGCAATAAACATATGGGTAAGATAATAACTAAGTAGATAGTATCTTAGAGCAATACCTATATTGCTCCTGGCTTTAACGAATCATGTTTTTCCAGAAAAAATGACGTGTTGAAAATGCTTGTGCGCTTTAAGTAAAATAAAAAACATCTGACAGTCGGACGCAGAAAGTGAAGGTCACGTTTCCACAAACAGACTGTGTAAAGTCAGTCATCCTATCCCTCACTGCAAGAGATATCCATAGAAAAATGTTGCTCTTTAGCGGCTCTTTCGCATATCGTAGCCTTTAATATAGTGCATCCAAACACCAAACGTTTTTACTAGAGTTGTTACCGCTAACGTTATCGAAGGATATGCAATTTGCTTAGTAATTGAATCTCCACTGCTTCAAAAATATCGATTTGGAAGGTATTGCCCATTAAGAACTTTAACCTCCCGTTTCTGTAACCTAAATAATTATTATAACATATTCAATACAAGGGTAGTAAGTGGTTTATAGCGGAATCGAGGAAAAGTTTAAAAACGCCAAAAGAAGTAGAGTATTTTCTATTTCCGAGATAGTATTTTTGATCGATCGATGATAATTACGTGAATTGGAAGGTTATCAAATTAGCTGCTAATTAACAGCTGGAAAGTATAAAAAATGCTGATCAGAATCAACCTTAAAAATACTGTATATGAACGTATGTTCCCTAACTAACTTTATTTTCAAATAAACGCCAGTTCAAGTGAACTTTAATTACGAAAGTTCGTACCAACGATTACTTTCGCCTGGTAAGAAGTTCATGGCGAATAACTTTGAGTTGGAAACTGAAGAGCCATGGCAATTAGGATACGTTTCTCCGATTCCTAATAAACGCAAATCAAGATACAATAGAGTTATTTTATATTCAAAATGTGGTTACTTCTAGATGAGCAGAATGAGGTAAAACGCAATGGCTAGTTTCGCCTGGTATGCTAATGTGAAAATCAACATAATATGCGAATTAAATGCGTAGTTAGAAACATAAATATATGTAACGCACAGAGCAAATACTTAAATGGTAAACATTTACTTAAAATATGGCCATATTTCAGGTCTATGGTAATAAAAAGATAAAAATCTGTGATGAGATTAGCAGGCTGCATAAACAGCAAAAGTGATAGGTAGCTAGACTTCAATGAATGCGGGAAAACCGACTTCTCAGGCATGTCATGATGAATGGTAATTTCGAGAAGAAAACACGATCACCCAGAAAAAAATTCTTACATTATGCCTCCATTGACATCATTGTTAAATATTGCTAAAGTTAAATTAATCTTTCTTTCACATGGAACTACTTCGTTTTACAGTACATGTTATGTGTAGTTGTTTCTAAAATTATAAGCCACATTTACGTGTATATTCATCATGTTTAAAATATTTTAAGATTATATGTAGCTTAAATATTTGTTCACTTATTTTTACTCATGTTATAGTTACGTCCTTTTAACTGTTGGACAAGGCTTTTTCTGTTTATTATTATTTAACTTTTCCTTTATTTCTTGTGTTTCAGTTGTTTTTCGTTTTACGGATGTTTTGTACATTTTACTCAAGCATATACGGGTGCGCGCGCGCGCACACACACACACGCGCACACACACACACACACGCACGCGCACGCGCACGCGCACTCGCACACACACATACGTTTAGACTCGAACTCGTATTCCAAAATCCCCTACACCACGAAACACAAAACTCTGTACTTCAGTGAGCTCGACCATGGACACCGGCAATTCAAAAGGTCTCGGAGACAAGAAGATGATCTAGGAAGGCAACTAATCTTCAACCGTTATTACAGACCTATTCTAATATACGCATAGTACATATTGCTTTGAAAAGCAGCTAACGGCGTATTTCACATATGAACGAATGTATGTACGTATGTAAGGTAGATAGGTAGGTAGGTATGCTGAAGTAAGTTCATTTGACTATGGTAATAATAGTTTTAAGGAAGCTGATATAGCTTTCAACTTGCCTTAGCAGTTGAGCTAAATTGGAATGGTCAATCTAGTACCTGTCGACAGCTCACCCATTTTACTAAGCTATATATTCCAGGTGAACAAGCTACCCTATTTTTTGGAATCTATGTAACCCGCAGATTATAATTTCGTTTGAGAGCATCGACTCTTCTGTCAATCAATAATGTTTTTGTAGCTATTATATTTTAATCCATTTAATATAATCTCGAATCAATGATAAAAGTTGCGTGAACGTTAAACGCCTACCGAATACTTCCAAACGCAACCTGTGGCTTGTAAGCAGCTACACGCGATCAGAAAACGCTTGTGGTTCAGTCGCCGAATAGTGCACGTTCAAATTCTTTACGGCATTTCCTTTTGTTTTAGTTTTTCTTTCTGTTTCATTTTTCCTTTTGGTTCATGTGCCTATATTAGTTTTAGGTGTTTGTCTTTTATTAACCGTAATTACTGTGGTCAATTAAAGAGTAAAGCATGGAAAAATAAATTGCAAAAAGCGCTTGAGTGATGAAGAAAATCCTCCAAATGACGCCCTCTTTCGCTAATGCAGATTTCGGCAAGCTGTTGCAGAGAAGGTCTTGTGTGCTGCAACATGCCTGATATGACATGCCTGCATGTTTTGCTAATCAGCAACCATGATTGACTTGGGCTATCTGGTTCCTCTGCATAGACTCCTTCCTTTAATTAGCTCCACAGGAAGAAATCCAGTGGAGTGAGATCAAGAGATCTAACTGCTCGAGCGATGCCTCCCCCCCTTTCGCTCAATCCATTTTCCCGGCCAGAAGAGCCAGTGCGAAACGGAGTTCTCTCGGGGTTATTGGAACTCCAACAGTACATATTATGCCGAGTTACAGTTCTGTTGTTGTGCATCGTAGCTTCGTCACTAAAAATCACATAGCTTAAGAAGCCGGCCCAGTTTCTATGCGATAACCATCGGGAAAGTCAAGTTCGTAAAGAGGTTGGTGATGGTAGCGATGAAATTAATTGAGTTACACAATCTGATGCCTGGCTAATGTTCACATCCTGTGCTATGGACTTAGAGCTGATATGCGAGTTGTTTTCAATTGCATTCTGCAGTGTTTCTTCATTATTTCCAGAAGTCACTGGAGCACCCCAAACAGGAGGCGATCTTTTGACTGAACCTGTTTCATGAAGGCACCTTTCAGCACTTCGAAACTATCTGTAGTTGGTGTTCTTCCTAGAAATAGTTCCCTATGCAATCTTCTTGCCTCAACATGCTTGAACCTATTGCAATGTACAACCTACACATGAGTAGCAACCGAGACTCTTAGAAGAAGAAGTAGGTGAAGAACACGAAGGTAATTACGCAATGTTTTGGCTCAGGTATCTCGATACTTCACATTTTGAAGGATCTACAACAAGGTTCAATGATTGAGCTTAATTACCGATATTAAAAACGTACCTGCGGACCTGAGGTTATTACCGAATTCATTATCTATATGCTAGCAAAATACATGAAACATTCTCTTCGGTTTCATGTAATTTATGTATAATTTTCACACATTCTGCTTCATAATACCACTGCTACGAAAGGTTCGAACTTGAATTCTCAGTACACAGCACTGAACGAAACGTAATAATTGCGATCAACCACTCAAAGCTTAGAACCAAGCACCCATTAAACCGCAATGCTAGCTGAGTACTGCTGGGGCTCGGCTCGCGCTTCCAAGCTTTACTTGGCGTATATGGGCTATTCCATTTCAAATCTGACAAAAAATTAGAAAATTGACCTCGTGTGTTTTTAAATCATTAATAATTTTTACATGTGTCAACTATTGTAAAAGAAAACAATTATCATACGATTATCTCTTAAATATTAATAATTTTCGGTTTAAAATGCGGTAAAATTTGCGTTATTTTCCGGATGAGACAATTTCTGTGGCGTGTAACTGAACACTGTATCGTATTTCAGTGAACAAGGATTCATTTTGTAGTTGAATAGTCTGTTGTTGATTATGGTGTATGCCAATAGCATAACAATAATTTTACAATTTTTAAACATTTTTTAAATTAAGTATGGGCTCATTTTTCATAAAGATTAAACATATAGGCTTGAACCTCTTTGTATTACACATTGATATTGGTTTCCAGTTATATGGAGCTCCGTGTATGAAACGTGGAAAAACAGACAATGAAAAAAAATTAATATTTAAGCCTACACTGTACACTTACGCTATGCTGTCAGCTGCCGTCTGCCACAACATGGGAAGAGGCTTACAGCGAATCAAGGTCACCAGCAGGCTTCAAGATTGATTGGTTACGTCTTCTTTATTTGGATTGTTCTCACTACTACTTTTACTACACTCTCCAGGTACATTAACACTAAATCTAGAACTAGGTTGAACATTTATTCGGATGTCTTGTGTGGAGCAAGTAGCAGTACTAACAGTATCAGTTCTACTTAATTTAATTCTAGAGGTAAAACAAATTTGTATAGTTCTTTTGTGTCGGTCTGGGATATCACACTTTTCCATCTTTTGAGGTGTTAACTTTCGGAGAGATTTAACATCAATTGTTTTTAGTAGGGTAATTCCAAGGGATTGAAGTAGCGGTGATTTACACAAAGTCTGTCTCCATTTTACGGAAAATGTGAAGTACGCATTGAATTGTATAAGGTAGTTTTGGGAGGAGAGGTCGTTTATTACATATGGCAATTCAACTCTTCATCTAATAACTTATTTTATAATTAAATGGAGCTTTTTATTACTTATGTGCAGTGGATTTTCATATGAAATTAAAAACTATTGCGGACTTGAGAGTAACTTTATAACTAAAACGCTGTTCACATAGGCATATGCGATGGACACGATGGCTTCACCAGGTAATTCTGACTGATGAAGACATCGTAGTCACGCAGCCGTTTACGATAATTTATCGGGCGCTGGGAACCCCGACAAGACGAAGAGGACGGACCTAACGAATGTCGTAGGGGGAAAAAAATTGAAGAAAGAAAACCACAGAATGGTAATAACCTATACAAAAATGAACCTGGAGATAAACTCCGAGCATAAAAAGACACAGAACTAATTAAATGGCCTTATTTTGATTAATAAGTATGCCACATTAACATGGGCCCTCACAGCTACGCCATTCACAGTATATTGACATCAAGCTCATGAACTAGTAAAACGAGCATAACACATTAACTGAAATATAAACCTCCATAATGCCTTTAAAAGGAAAGTGAAAAATTTAATTTTAAAAGGGAAGCAAAATATAAAAATACAAAGTTGAAGTAAATTTATAATACAACTTCGATCTCAGAACAAAAATTTAATAGCAAATTGAATTATACTTTGACATACAACGTAAAGTAAGACAAAAACACAACTTGAAACAACCCATTAAAGCTAAGGAAACAAAACAAAAACAAATGCTTTCAGAAACTAGTCGTTTCAGGGTAACTTTTAAACATGTTTATATATAGCTAAGCCTTTAAATTGTAATCTGGTAAAGAAAACTATATTGCACATTAAGATTCTTTTGAAATTTATAACTGGTAAATTGGCTCCTTTATAAAACCACTATTATAATTATAAGAACCAGGATAATAGAAAGATACTAATAGTGAACGTAAGGATTAAATAAACTCAAACCCTGAAACAACTCAGTAAATAATTTAGCTGAAAAAGAAAAAAATATGAAATTCACAACCAAGAACTGAAACACTTAAAGCAAAAGCATAAATCGTGAAAAACACCACGTGCACTAAGGAGTAAAGTTCAATACTTGGTCACAAGAGAAAGCCAGAGCAAAACTTAGTTTAACATCCACCACTAACAGTCAAATGGACATTACCTCAGCAAACAAAGGAATGAAAAAAGTTTAACACCCAAAAATCGGTGAGAACAACCAAATGGTTTTCACCCCACCAGAAATAATGTTGAAAAGTATGCTTGTAACGTACGTTTCCCTTTAAGTGCAAGTGTTGGTCTCACTTCCTTAAAATTAGAACGACTAGCATTAGTACAGTTATTATTGAATTAGTATTAGCACGGTGCTATCGCCAAAACAAAACCCCAAATGAAATATAATTTTAAAGGTAGCAAAAAAACAAATTATTTCCTCAAGTTGGAAACTTCCACATACCCACTTTCAAATGGGGCAATATGACTTAACAGCTTTATGAAAGCTATAAACGTGGCTTGATCAAAAACATTAACAAGCAAATACAACAGACACACAGCCTTTGGTTTAATGAGCCCAAACTTTCTTTAAATTTTGTGTTCCAAATCAAGTAGAACCTGATACATTTAACTATTAACTCGAAAATCTGAGAAAGTGAACACAAATAACATCACCGTACAAAATTATACCATGTATTACCCCTAAAAACCAGTCACCTATGACATCTCCAAAATATTAAATTCACTCCCAGTCACCTAGAAAAGCCAAACCAGAAAATGAGCTGCACAATTAGTTCCTACCTTCATATAAGCCAAAATGGAGAAATCTGTCGTGAATACCCTGAAAATGTATGCCACCGGCGAATTTTGAAAACTATGAAACAACGTTTACTAAATTACATTCACGATGATGGCATACAGAAGAAAATTCTCAGAATGTGGCCAGCTTAAAGAAAAACGTGAAAGTAGCAGCGGTCTCACTCCCACACCAACTCCGTCTCCGTCTCGCTCGTACTCCAGCCGTGCTAGAACTGCCAAGCGAGCCACGTAGGCCGCTCACACCAGGCGACCAAGGAAGCTACGACCACAATCCATGGAGGTCGAAACGGCAGAGCGAGAGAGAGGCGGACAAAGAGATCATAAATAACGCAGGTGACTGGCGGCAAATATAACAGTTTCTCAATTTATAACAAGCATCAGGACACATACCACAACCGTACCTGGCAAGAAAATGGCTTGCTTAGGTCAGCATTGGTTCTTTACTCGCGTTCTTATCGTCTCACTTAGCATCCTCTCAGAGCAAAACATTTAACAGATCGACAACGTCCTCTTCATGACTAATAGCTGTTGCGTGATATGGTGCAGCGGGTTTCGCGCTGCTTCTATTTACGTTTTATTCTTTCTACAGCTTTCCAGTGAAGATACCATAAACATGTCAACTAATATTGTTTTGAAATTAAATTATGAACAATATTTCATAATTTGTATTCAATTTAAAACTGGGTTTTTCAGAAAAAAGGAAATATGATGAAAATGACATTAAACTTAAGTTCTAAAAACTCGAATAAATGGCACAACAAACTAGTACAATGTTACCTTCATTTCGAATTTTACTTAGAATACTTGAGCTACGAGTCTTAGAATCGCATAAAAGTGTTAAATTACGGTAACCTTGACTCTATAAAAAGCCCGGAACCACAGAGATGCCACCTTGCGAAAGATATTAACTAACTTCTACTTTATATGACAGAAAATTGAATCCCTCCAAAAAATGCAAGGTTTCCTGCTGTCTGATTTGAAATGGAACAGTCCATATGTGTTAGGTATAGAGTGAACGGTGAAGAGGGCTCAAGGCGTAGTATCAATTTTAATTGTTAATTAAAAAAACATAGGGGCATGGGTATTTAGTAATCATTAATTTAATGAATTTTAATCTTCCTTGTATTTTACATAAAAGTATCCAAATTAGTACTATTACGAGTATTTTAAAACAAAAACTTATAGCTCCGGAGCATATTAGAGTAAAACTCCTTTACTTCACTTAGTAAATTCAGAAACATAGACCTTACGAAAACTATGTACTACCTATATGCTTCATGATAACCTTCTACTTGCAAACATCTTAAATTTACAGCAAGAAACTTCGGAATCTAAACTTTTCAATTTGTTGCTGGAGTTCAGCGCACAATTTCCTATTCGCTACCAGCAGTTCCTGAAGTAAATTCGATAATAAATTACCGTTTTCTGCTTGTAAGCTTTCCTGATCGCCGAGAACAGTTCTTAAAGCACACGTTTCTGGGAGTTACAAGTATGTAAATTTCTTCTGCAGACGACCAAAGATTTCCCATAAAATTAACATCTTTCACGTTTGTTTCAAATAATGGGACAATGCGTTCTCCATTTGGTTACTGAGATACTGTCGATGAAAAGTGCTTTCGACATTGACCTAAACACTTACTCCTCTAAAGAAGTAAACTTGTTAAAAGCTAATTCGGGTTTATTATTGACTTAAAATGGGCATCCTTCATTATCCGAGTAACAGAACTCCTAGATCCGCTCGCATTAATATTGAGTTAACCGAGGACATTTTTCCCCCTCGGACACAATCCAACTTCCTCTTTTCTTTCTACTCCATTCTCTCCTTCTTCCCAACTCATTTCTTCCTCTCTCTCTCTCTCTTTCTCTCTCTCTCTCACTCTCTCTCTCTGTGTGCAACGTACATGTACTGCAACGTTTTCAAAAAAAAACTAAAGAAAGAGTTTTTGTAGAGTGTGACCTAAGACATGCATGTGTACGTAACCAACTCCGTAACAATTAGTTCGAACAGAACTGCAAAGGGGACCGACAGAGAGGAGACCGCTAAATGAAAGACCAATGCTTGAAAACGAACTCTTAACTGTTGTTACTGGTCCCAGAGCTCATTCGGTAGAGAAACTGCCTGTTGTATGAGGTGTTCCGAGTTCGATTCACGGCTGGGCTCCAAAAAACCTTTAAACAAAATCATTTTACGGCATGGCTAGATTCTGGTGTTTGAATTTGAGAGTGCCTACGTATGTGTTTATGTGGGGGCGTCATCGGTTATTTAATAAACAATTTGATTACCAAGAATTCAGGCTTAACGCAAACCTGAGCACACCTGTTAAGTAATTTAGTTCCATGACAATTAGTCTACAATCAGTACCAGTGTGTGGTACCAATTG
Source organism: Deroplatys truncata (assembly GCA_030765065.1). Classification (NCBI taxonomy): domain Eukaryota; kingdom Metazoa; phylum Arthropoda; class Insecta; order Mantodea; family Mantidae; genus Deroplatys; species Deroplatys truncata. Next base: position 157,827,854 of record CM060978.1, read on the forward strand.
GTGCCGCAAAGATTAAGCAAAATTCTATGTTTATTATACTTATGTACCTTTAAAGGTACGTTAGAATTAAATTACTTTCTATTAGTGCATTATTCATAATAAGCATGTGCAAAACCATACCCTATTTGGTAGACGAATTGATGTAAGAGCCTCTCAGGCGCACGTCTACCTGGAATGATCCATCATTTGCTTAACATCATGTCTGTACGTCCAAAAATTAAAAAAATAAAAAAGGGGTGCAAAAATCAAGATGCGCATAGATCGTAATCATATCCGTGTATTCGTTATTGGTGAACGTTACCTTTTTTCCTAAATGACCTGGCTCGAACTGCATACAGCCGACAACGCGGCGCTTATCAGTACGAAACTACCACATGAACACCTTCAAACAGCAGCACTATCTCAATGACCTTTCGCTTTGTACCTGCACTGCCCCTTTGAACAGCAGTGATGGGGCAACTGTTTTTGCACCTATGTGCGGAAAACATAAAACTACAAAGGGCAGCTTGTTTGATCCTTCTGGTACATGCAAACAAAAGTTTTAAAGTGTTTCAGTATAGCCGTGCGCGTTAATAAGGTATTTATTCAAAATAAAATATTATCAGTAGAAAGAGAGCGAGAAAGAAACGTAGATACAAGGGAAGAGAGAGGGGAATATGTAGAGAAACATTAGAAAGCAGGAGAGGGAGATTGAGAGAAAAATTCACAAAGAGAGAGAGAGTAAAAGAGATAATCTTCTCATTTAACGTAATAACGCGAGCGGAACTGCGGGTTTTGTTGACATGTTTCACACTACTACAGTATCTTTAACGTGCACCTCGTACTCACAGAAACAATTATACTGTAACGCATTTGTAATATACCATACAGAGGCACCACTTCAATTATGGACTATACTCCACCCTATTTACACGCACACAATATAACCCCCCTCTCGCCCCTCTCTGACACTAATTGTGATACACTGCCGTTTGGGAAAATTGCAACACCAAGAAGGAAACGCATAAATTCTGAATTTAATACATGTTAGGTACATGAAAAGTAACAAATGATAAAATTTTCAAACCTATACATGACCTTTGAACCCTAATATTTAGTATTTGGTGTGGCCTCCATGCGCTGCAATTAGAGCTGCTATACGCCGTGGCATTGAATCAAAAAGGTTCCTGAGGGATTTCCCTCCACGCAGTTTGTATTCGAACCCACAAGTCCGTGACACTGGTTACTGGAGGACCGCGAGGTACCAGGTGCCGACCAACCATATCCAAGACATGTTCGATGGGTGACATGTCAGGCGAACGTGCAGACTAGGGAAGCAATGGTACCCGTCGCTCTTCGAAGAAGGCTTGTACATTCCTCGCAATATGTGGCCGGGCATTGTCCTGTGGAAATGCCTGAAGCAGGGGGAGTACCTCAGACTCTACAACCACCGTTAGGTACCAATTGCTGTTCAAAATGCCCTCAATTCTTAGGAGGCGAGATCGGGTGTTGTAAATAATGGCGCCCCAAACCATCACACCTGTTGTTTGTCCGATATGCCGCTCAACAATGCAGCCCTCCAGGTTGCGCTCAACACGGTACTGCCGGACACGTATGCGTCCCGTTGAGGCGGGACTCGTCTGAAAAGACATTTTGCCACTCAGCACCCCAGTGACGGTGTTCACGCGCCCATTGCAGTCGGAAGAGCTTGTGGTTTATGGACAATGAAAACCGACGTAATGGCATGCATGCAACCAGTTCAACCTGCAGCAGACAGCGACGAATCGTTGATGCAGACAAGTTCACACCTATTGCAGTGCTCCAGCGTCGAGCCAACACAGTCCGTTATGGCAATGCGGACAAGATGACGTCATCCCGTGCTGTGGTCACGTTCCGTGGTCCAGTACCCGCTCTTCGCTGTGTACGACCTTCATCTATCCACTGCTTCTACACACGCATCATTGTCGTAGCAGCATGCCCTGTACGAGCCGAAATGTTACGGTATGACAAACCCGTTTCCCGGAGACCGATCATTCTGCCCCGTTTGAACTCACTCATATGCCAATATGTCTCCCTTTGACATGGAAGAGGCATACTGACAGTCACTTTATTGTTTTCAACTTGTTTGACAGCTCTGCACTGACTACACTGGGCGCAACACTGACCTTGTCGGACCGACACGAGGGGGTTCGCTCGGCCTACGTGTACCCCATCTCTCTGTAAACCTAATCACTTATTGCTTGCATACTCTTCTACACTTCCATCAAGTTTGGAGCTATTCGGGAAATTCTTTCTTGGTGTTGCAATTTTCACAAATGGCAGTGTATTTTAAAAGAACTAACCTACAGCTCAATGCTGTACTCTTGATTCTTAAATGTGGGCTCAGGGCCCTTTCCTTAACGACTTTGAACGCAAAATCTTTAGCTATTCATTTCTTCTTTAACAAGCGTGATTTTAAAAGGATAAGGATATTTTGTAGAACCTTGTTTAAATATATTCCTCTCACTTTAAAGAATACTACTGCTCAAAGAAGTGTAACTTTAAAACTGTTTTTGGTTCTACTATAGAATGAAATTCTTGCCTCAACTCCAACTCAAGAGCTCCTCTGGTATTCAATTCGTGTTGAGATAAAGAAAAAGGTACAATACTAGGTATTCGTAAGGGCAGCTATTATCGCTATGATACATCATCCTGACGTTTTTGCTCCAGGCAAGAAAAATCGCCATGACAATGCCTGCTGTTACGAAACCCCAGAAGCTGATTTTTCAAACTCCTACGCTCGAGCGCTAAAACCGAAGTTCTGAACTTGCCGAATTTACTGATCTAGTTTTAATGCCGTAGACTAGTTAAAGTATTATATTCCTGCGTTTAAAGTTCTGCGACCCTACTCGTATATTTTATCTGCCTTCTATACCTTTACTTAGCCTGTCCCTTGCTGTTTTAGTAAGAATAAAATATGCTGAACGTTTATGTAATTAGTGTTTTAATAAATAACATTTATTAAAAGATAGAATCAGAACTGAACAATTCGATGACATAGCCGGAATTTTAACCACGGATCTTCTACCCTAAGCGTGGTTGCTCTAACCAACTGATCATACCACGCTAGTACGAACATTAAATTCCCCAACTGTCTTGCATTTATCCCAGTAGACCTCGAGATCATGTCTAATCGTGCTTGAAATAACCTACTCCAATGTCGAAGTGCTTTAAGTCGTAGCTTTTATAAGTAACCTCTGTTAGGTCAATCAATATAATTAATTACTCTTTCACATAAGCCGTGTGTAGGACAAGGCTTGAAAGGTAGAATCAAACTAAATTTTAAAAATATCATAACATTGGAATTTCAGCAACTGATTTTAACACTTATCGAATCAAGCAGGTTGTTTAAATTTTATATAATTTTATTCAAAAAGTTTATAAACATTTAGAAGTAAATCTGCAATATGATACTGAACTTTCAAACATTGCTTTTATCATGCCTTCTAATAGTAAGTAAAATAAGTATAATGTCGAAAGTGTTAAAAAATGCTGAAAAACATCAAACTTCAATTTTTTTAAGTTGAGATATTATTATCATGATCTCCATAATTAAAAGGAAACACTAAACTTAAGTCATAATCGGCGTAGGGAAATAGATTCTGGACTAAATCTATAGTTATATCCATCTTTAAAACTGGAGATCGAAAACTATGCGAATAACTATATAGGTATCAGTCTATTAATTTCAAGGTATAAGATTTACGTCAACATCATCAAAAATAAATTACATTATGAAAATATATTTGGGGAAGAACATGGTTTTAGATAGGAAGATCTTGCTGTGACGGCTATTTTTCAGTGAAGATGCTAATAAAAAAGGTAGAGAATTTAATTTAGAAATACACATTGCCGGTATCATTTTTCAAAGAAGCCTTTGATAGAGTAAATAGAAATAGGCTCTTACAAATTCTCGTCAAAGATTAGGTCCCACAGCAATATTTATAATATCCATAAGAATAACTCGATAGCAGTGAGAATAAACAATGAATTATCTCAATGGTAAGAAATCAAATCTGGTTTAAGACAGGGCTGTAGCCTCTCACCCCGTTTATTTATAATAATATATGAAGAAAATTATTAAACACTGGAGAAAAGCACGTCGTGGATTCACATAAGCAAATAGAAACATACAAATAGATGACTCCTCTTTGCAGACGATTTGGCCTGCATAGCACCTACGGACACTGATCTTCAATTCTCAGTTCATAATTTATACCAAGTAGGTGAAATGTATGATATGGAAATTAATACTCCTAAATAAAAATTATGTTTTGTGGAAAATATCCACTCCCTAGTAAACTCTGCAACAAATAAACTACCGAGCAGGATGGCTCTGGCGGTAACGTCTTTGGCCCGCATTCAGGAGATCGTGGGTTCGATTCCAGTGGCGGAACCATGCGTTTTTCTGGTGTTTCCCCGGGTCACCAGGCGAATTTTGGGAAGGATCATTAAGTCTCCCGAATTTCCAGTCCCTCCATTTAACCTCCATTCTCATTTCAGTTCACCTTTCATCCACTTGGTCTCTTTCAGGGTTGTACTTGTCGGCGGGAGATTTCGACATATGCATGACAGGGGAAAAGGATGCTCTGAGGAAACCTTCGTTAATGGGGACAATCTCCGGATCCCCCCAAGCCGTGTATGTAAGCCCACAGTGAGAAGGGGAGCCGGTTACGCCAGTGTCTCCATCCGGGGAACTTAAATCTGTAAATGATAGGGACCCTGCCTTCTACCTGTTGTGCCCCCTGGTTCGACCCCCCTCTTCTCCTCTCGGCTCATCCCTCCCTTCCGAGGCACCCCGTCCCGGTAATAAGTACAAAAGTTCTATGCAGGTCGACGTGCTAAATCCCCCTCCGCGCTGAAGCCTAATCCTACAAATAAACTACTTGAAACAGTGAATGAATGATCATACCTTGGCTATACGGAATCCTTTGTGGATGACGTAGACATGCCAAATAAAATTGTTAAGTACTTGAGAACCACGTGCATAATAAACAACATATGAAACCCTCGAAAGTGCAGAGTTACAAAAGACTTTGCGCCTCTACAAGACTTAAGCAAGACCGGTCTTATGTTATGATAACGAGGCATGGACAATGAGACGAAAAGATGAAAACAGGATAACTGTTGAAATAAGATTCATTCGCTCAACAGCTGGCTATACAAGATGGGACCACAAATGCAATGAGACGTGAAGAAATTACAGGTTGCATCTGTAATCCGACATATCCAACAGTACCAGAAAACAAAAGGAAGAAATCTATATGTCGAATACACTCTAGTAGGATCCCTAAAGGCGTATTTAATTACCTCCTAGAGGGAAACGATCTCTGGGCCGCCATAAGAAACGAGGTTGGAAACTCCAGCTTTGAATCCGTAACAGGTCCTTGGCCTAAAACATGAATAGAAGAAGAACATGCCTCCTTGGTCTACGGGAGACATTTGAAATAAATACAGCATATAATGCATACTCATTCGGCTCCACAAGGAGCATACTTGCTTACATAATAGCCTAATTCAAGATAAGAAGCCGGATGCAGTTGCTATCTTTTGAACGGCTTACATCGGCCTACTATTCAATATGAAAACTTGTGATTTTATTAATGAAACAATACAGTTAAATACAGATGAAGATCTCATTACCACCACCACCACGGAATGTGCTTATAGTACCTTACTTCAATGGCACCCTTCTCCTAAAAGCCAATATGACAATGTCAAAGTCCCAAGCCGAAAGACAACGACGCGTCTAACACGCGCCAGGTATCTGGAATTCAACAAGATTCTAATTCCGAAAATTGAAATGCTACATTTACGAACATCTAGCATGCGCGGACTGCAAAATGAGAACACGAGCCGTTCTGAACAAAGGTTTTAGTTTAGCTACTGAAGGTTAGGAATAATTTTCCAATATTTCCGAAACCCCAACGAATAGACCGCTAATTTAATAAACAACGGGGATGAGTCAATCAACTGCTACTTTTATTTCTGCTATTAATGTATTTTTCTTGCGCTCATGTTGTGTGCTCGCTAAGGTTGCAAAGTTGGAATCAGACTGAAAACTTCAATGCCATAGCCGGAATTTGAGCCACGGATTTTCAGCTTTCCGAAGATCCGTGGGGAATTTAGTGTCGTGCTGTCATGTTTCCATAATAGCTCAAATTGGTCAGAACAGCGGTACTATAAGCCGAAGACCCATGGTTCAAATTGCGGATATGGAATTGCATTTTTTAGTCTGATTCTATGTTGTTGTTGTTATTGTTGTTGTTCACCAATGGCACTGGGGATTAATTCATCTGCATCATTTTCCCTGGCTTCCCAATATAAAGTCTGTAAATTACCACTTTTAAGGCCTTTGCATTTAGCGAGATGTTTGTTCAGGATGACATCATCTTCACAGAGAGTGCACTTGGGTGTAGGTAGGCATCCTATCTTGTAGAGGTGTTCTACGAGGCAATCGTGGCCAGTTGCCATCCTAAACAGGCCGCTGTAGCTTCCTTGGCATTTTTTGTATATCAACTCTATCTTTAATATTCTTATAATCTTTATCCTGTAATTTATCTTCTCCATCAAGTCTCTGCGGTCTTTTGAAATGTTGCTTAATGTTATTTAATTGCTTATTTATTTCTATTCGTCCTACAGATTTTATTTGTTGTATTGCACCTTTCTTTACTAATTGATCCGCATGTTCATTGCATAAAAGTCCAACATGAGCTGGGATCCATTGTAGAGTGACATGATTTCTAGTTTCAACTGCTTTAATTAGGCTTCTTATTTCTTTAATATTTCTTGTTGTTTTATTATTGTAATTTACTATTCCCTCTATGGCTGATTTTGAGTTTGATAAGATGACAACTTTTTTGTTTTATGGTCTATAAAAAATGCTCTGTAATACTGCTTTAATAGCTGTTAATTCTCCATCATGATGACGTTTCATCTAATGTTAGATACTATGCAAAATGTTTATAGTATAATCCTGATTCTATGTTTTCACATTATTTCTGATGATTATGACAGAAATAAGCGGATAACAAAACAAATACTTACATGTCATCACTGCAGTCAAGCTTAGCCTCTCTGCTTTAGAGAGAAACGCAACACCCTGCATCCTTCAGCAGATGCATTTCAATGAGACATTTATATTCTTAAATGTTGCCTCCGTGGTGTAGTGGTTACCATGTTAGCCTCTAGTTCCCAAGTCGCGGGTTCAAACCCGGCGGATGGCGATGGATTTTTTCGGGGTAAAAATCCTTAGCATGGCTTCCTTCGGATGGGAACTAAAGCCGTGTCGTAGATTTACGACACGTAAAAGAATATCAAGCGTGATGAGACCTATAAACAAAATTACCGGTCTTTCACGCCCGATATGGAATGTGAGGCTAAGAACCAGAGCAGTTAAGAAGCGCCCATAAATAAAACTCAAATTTTTGTTTAACCTTCTTATCTCAACTTAAACTACAACCAATACGCGAATGCCAACCTCCAGTTAAAGGTTATTCTGTAACACAATCAGTTTTTAAGGTGGTATTACAGAGATTCTATCAATGGTTACACAATCAGCGTGAGGAGCCAAACATTAAGGTTGTAAAAACTAGTGTAAGATGAACATTTATTCCACATTTTTAAAAACTTATTTGCCTAATGAAGTAGTTATTTAAAATAATGTATAATAAATAAAAAAATGAATTTTAAGAGGGATACCCTATTAATGATTTCATATAGAAATAAAATTATATTATTTTTCAGTTTGCCTACTTAGGAAATGACCAAAAGGCAAAAGAAAGCCCTATTCCACAAATGTTAAATGTTCTAAATTCATGATTCGTTATCTCCGAAGATATTTAAGATATCAGACTAAAGGTTTACAGGACGCGGATGCATGCCCTCTAATTTTCACTGATCTACTTTTATGCAATAATGTCATTTATTAAGGAAGATGGGATTTTTTCTTAATAGTATTACACTTTATTTTTTCTTTTTTACAATTTATAAAGTATTACTTTTTAAAAAAAATAACCATCTTATTAACACCAAAGTACATCCCACAATATCATTATGGTGGTGTTCCTATTATCACAGGGCTTGGACTCGCAGAAGTTGTCATATTTAGCAGTGGTATCTATTGTAGCGCAAGATTTTCCCAAAAGATGAGCTAAACTTTACCTTTCTAACGCAAAGAGTAGAGGAGTTATAATTCTTTCTGAGAAGAAGCGAAGCATACACAGGTACAAAATGGCAGACACAGTATTATTGTTACTTTAACACGTACATAGCAGGTAGAGAGGGAATGCCATCCCAACCTAAAATTCGATACCGAGGTTTCACCGGAAGTACGTGTTTTGAAGCCCCCTGAACAAAAAAATGAGTGTTTTAGAAAAACGTCGGTGTGTGTGTGTGTGTTTGTGTGAACACCATGACTGAAAAAAAATAAATAATACCCAATTTGGTATTTAAGTTCAATATCCTCCATAGATGCGACACGAAGATTTTCAAGAAAATTCCCCCCCCCATCGCCAATGACGCTTTTGGAACAAGCTTTGAACTTTTTTATTTTCTAAAAAATGTTTCTATTCATTTTGATTAAAATACCATACGTATATTAAATATATTTACATGAAAAATAAAATGTATAATTTTAATTTTCTGGGAATAGCTTGTAAAGCCCTCTTCATTCGGAAAAGCTAGTAAACGTTAAACGTTAGAGAAAACGCACCACAAAAAAAATTTAGAGCTCTTTGAAACACACAATTTACTTCCAATAATCTTTTTAGTAGCTTAAGCTATTTTGAGCTATCTATTATTATGGTCGGAATTGTTCAATTCTTTGTCATTCTTTTTAAGTCCTTTTCAACATTCAGTTGTTTCTCGCGATTGCATGGAAAGAGTATGGAATTTTAAGACCAATGTACAGCGTCCAGATCTTAAACATTTGACTGTGGCTATTTCCCTTTCCATTTATAACGAAATGTGTAATGTGGCTATTTCTGCAAATGTATATCTCGTTTAAAATGAAGTAGATGGAAAAAGAAGCTTTCGTGATGGAGGGTACGGAAAGTCATGTGAATGTAACACATCAGATCTTTAAAACAGTATTTAAAATATGAGTATTGTGTGTACAATGATAAAACATAACAAATTTAGAGGAAATCCAATCCAATTGATAAAACTGCACAAAAATCGTTGTCATTTTGGCAAAATTTGCCGTTTAATTCCTTCTTAATAAATATGAGGAAGGGGGAATATAGTAGGTGAAAAAAAGATTTCCTTAATAGTTTTCATGAATTGTTGAAAACGGCACAATTCTATCAATGCTCGAGTTAAGAGTCGAATGTGAAAGAACATTTTCGGTTATAAGGCGGGTGAAACTCTAATTAGAAAAAAAAAAAACAAGTGACAATTTTCTGTTTTTGCAATGGAGAGCTCACTGGTGAAATCATACCCGGGGCTATCATGACGAGATTGACTCTTATGACAATACGTGTATTAAACATTAATTGTATTAGATAACATTCAAATAGGACAAGGTTATATTGGTTTATTGTTGTAACACCTTAATTTTCTTTTGTTATATTGTTTTACCACAGTTCAACAAACAATCAACTATTCGGGTAGTACTACAAGAGTCAGTTTTATCAGCAAAGTGCTTCTAAAATCTGCACTGCAATTCACCAAGGAACATGTAAACTAACGAGAGAAGCTAATTTCACAGAAAGCAGTAAAAAGAGCAAGCAATACACCACGCTACAGGAGGTTTGGTTTTGCATCATAAAAATGAAAAAAGCCATTATCTTTGTGCAGAAGGTAAATTTTTCTTCTCCACTTACATCGCCTGCTTATTTTCCCTACAAATCGCCCGGTCTCCGATGTTCGAAAGTTATGACGCCGTCTCTTATTCAGAGCTCTGAAGCTGTACGTTACATCCGCAATCATACAATTAAAATAAATAATTAACGTATTTCGGTATTAATCTGAAACATTTTAGAAGCCAAGATATTCAAATAAATAACAAATAATATAATTATAACGAAAAAACTTACCAAATCAGATTTTTAATCCAATTAAAATTGTAATAGTGTTGGTGGGTTGATAATATATACTGCCGTTTGTGAGAATTGCAACACCAAGAAAGAATTTCCCGAATCACTCCAAACTTGGTGAAAGTATAGAAGAGTGTACAAGCAATAAGTGATCAGGTTTGCAAAGAGATGGGGTACTCGTAGTCCGAGCAGAGCCCCTCGTATCGGTTCAACAAGGTCAGTTTTGCGCTCAGTGTAGTCAGCGCAGAGCTGTCAAACAAGCTGGAAACAATAAAGTGACTGCCAGTATGCCTCGTCGACGTCAATGGGAGCCATATCGGCATGCGAGTGAGTTCGAATGGGGCAGAATGAACGGTCTCCGGGAAGCGGGTTTGTCATACCGTGACATTTCGGCTCGTACAGGGCATGCTGCTACGACAGTGATGCGTGTGTGGAATCAGTGGATAGATGAAGGTCGTACGCAGCGAAGAGCGGATACTGGACCACGGAACATAACCAGAGTACGGGATGACCGTCATCCAGTCCACATGGCTTGATCCAAAGTGTTCGTTCAACGCTGGAGCACTGCAACAGGTGTGAACTTGTCTGCATCAACGGCTCGTCGCCGTCTGCTGCAGGTTGGACTGATTGCATGCATGCTATTACGTCGGCTTCCATTGTCCAATGGGAACGTGAACACCGTCACTGGGGTGCTGAGCGGTAAAATATAGTCTTTTCGGACGAGTCCCGCTTCACCGTGTCCTACAGTGATGGCCGCATACGTGTCCGGCGGTACCGTGGAGAGCGCAACCTGGAGGGCTGCATTCTTGAGCGGCATATCGGACAAACACCAGGTGTGATGGTTTGGGGCGTCAGTGATTACAGCAACCGATCTCACCTCCTACGAATTGAGGACACTTTGAACAGCAACCGGTACCTAACGGTGGTTGTAGAGCCTGAGATGCTCCCCCTGCTTCCGGTATCTGCACAGGCCACATTTCAACAGGACAATGCCCGGCCACATATTGCAAGGAATGTATAAGTCTTCTTCGAAGAGAGACGGGTACCATTGCTTCCCTGGCCTGCACGTTCGCCTGACATGTCGCCCATCGAAAATGTCTGGGATATGGTTGGTCGGCCCCTGGTGCGTCACGGTCCTCCAGTAACCAGTGTCACGGATTTGTGGGCTCGAATGCAAACTGCGTGGAGGGAAATCCCTCAGGAACTTATTCAGAACCTTTTTGATTTAATGCCACGGCGTATAGCAGCTCTAATTGCAGCGCATGGAGGCCACACCACATACTGAATATTAGGGCTCAAAAGTGATGTGTGGATTTGAAAAGTTTATCATTTGTTACTTGTCATGCCTGTGGTATTAAATTCATTGAATTCATTCGTTTCCTTCTTGGTGTTGCCATTTTCATGAACGGCAGCGTATTTTCAATAAAAAAACTTGTTAATATAAGAGTTAAAGTTATTCCATTTTCTATATTTTCATATAAAAATATAGTTCTCTTCAGTATGAGCTTGCAGAGACATGTGCGTTTAATGGAAGCAGTCCCTCTTTTGCAGGACAATGGAGGAGCTTCCCAAGCTACGTTTGGCGTCAGGTTGTCGCAGTTCAATTTCTATTGCAAGTAAAGCAGACATGCGCATATGAATGCAACCTAAGCTCTGTTCCATATAACTTTGCCCTGCATCTCCTTACTAGGAATATGTTGTTGTTCGGTACAAAATAGTTCCTTATTTAACAGGAACATAATCTTAACGTATTCGGAGAGAATTTCCAAATTTATATTTTCATAACCGTATGAATAAAATATATTAAGTAACAGTTAATGCACGTCTTTGAAATGTGTGCAAATTCTTATCAATAAATATATATAGTACGATCATTCGTTTTAAACCTGCCTCTCAGGATGTCGAAAGCATATCACACCAGAGTGTTAGCATCGCTTTTATCGCCTGACCTTGCAAAGCACTTGTATATCGGCATTCAAAGGTTTGCATAGCCAATCAGGGGGAAAGTTATTGACCGCGGAAGAATACATGTTACCGAGACAAGGTTGTAAGAAACAAGATTTAGTATTAAGCTTGGAAAGCTAAAGGTTCAGAAGAACGCGACTTATCCTGTTATCGTACCAGTTCACGTGAAAATGCATATTCTTCAGAATCGTATAAAAGAATTAAGTGGGGAGTTCTGTAAGGTCTTCCGATCAACATAAAAATACACCTAGTATAGAGATTAAATAAAAGAAATGTTTTACGTGGCTTTATAAGAGGAAAGAAAGTTTAAATGGCGAAATCTTACATCCATGAGTACGATCACCTGCGATCCAAGTCTGCAAATACAGATATGCGAGTCAAAGTTATAACACCAGTGTTGAAGTATAGCGCATTATGATCTGGGAAACGCGTACCTGATAATGGAAGTTTACCACGAGAAGCTCGCGAGTTAGGTCGCCGACGCGAAGATATTCATATGTTGTGTGCTTGAATTGTACTAAAGGAGAGGATCAAATGATTATATGAAAATGTGTGTGAATAAATTTGTTTATCCATAAATGGCGTCTTCATTTAGCATCGCAACATCACGATCCGAGATACTAAAATTACTAATCCCGCACGAGTGTGGGTCCTGCTGTAATTCAAAAATCAAATACTATGGTGCAGAGATTAAGACTGCAATGTGCTGAAAGTGAATCATACTTTGGTGTTAAACGTTCGTAGAAACATGAGACACAGATTAGTAAAGAAGCATGAGAATATCCACGTAATGTTTGGGGACAAGGTAGTCTGAACACATGGAAATTACACCTTAAGTGTGTTAAACTACCATTGCTCTTAAGAGTTCTCAATGCTTTTTCCTGAAAATTTTACGCATTATTCTAAAGCTCCTGATCATTATTTCAAGTTGTTGTTTGCATTGATAGCTTATGTAGTTGAGACCATAAAATTATTTCATTCAGCAGAAAAATAATAAAATTTAGTCTTAAAACATGATGCTTTACTATGATACTACTTGCAATACAGAATCACACTTGTGCATGTTTTTTCTTAGTATAATCAGCTATTTTCTAAACCTAAGTTATTTAGCTTCACTAGAAATTAAAAAACAAAATTGCAAAGTCAAAAAGTAAAGCTGTGGAAAATTTGCAATGTTGTTGCTTTCTTAATATCACTAACATACATTATAAAATTATGATTGTGGCTCAGAAGGTTATATATGTGTTGTATACATGTACTGAAAATTTCAGCTCTCTACCTCTCGTACTTTCTGAGAAAAAGGTACATAAGTATCCAAAAAAGTTATTTTGAGAAAATTGAATTTAAAGTTTCAACATTAAAATTCCGACATATTCAGTACATTTCAGGGTCAAAATCATCTGCACTATTATTCCTGGATTGCTTCAGCTTTTCTGATTGCCTTCTCTTGGTTCTGGCCTCTTTTGTTAATTGCTGAACTGCTCGCTGGAAATGATATAGTCGTTTGTTGTTGAAAGATACAAAGATGTTCTAAAAAGTTGCGTTACTTTAAAGTAATTCAGACTAGCATTTAAATGGTATTTAAATGTCTTAAAAGCTCTTAACCTCCAAAAAGTATATATTTTCTGAAACTGGAAATAGAGATTTTATTAGTACCTAAACCAAAAAATCTGATTTTCTACCATTTCAGAATACCTTCAGAATACCTTGTCCCCTTAACGCAAAAATATGGTTATACACAGACCTATGAAACATAACACTACACTAAATGTGGGAAGCCACGACGTAATTCATATACCCACTTTGCGGTTTAGAAAATGTGGAAGAATGTAAAAATGCCAAGGAATCTGTTTGTTATCTGAAAAGCCATGCCAAAATAATTAACATATTTTACGATTAAAGGATTATTCTTCTGCATCTTTCTCCGTTTACCTTCCCCATCGTTAGGGCTTACAAGCGGATATCTAAGGTGAGACGCCTGTCGGGGAGCACAGACTATGGATAAGAGAGAACAGTCAGGATGGACTATCAGCCTGAAGCCTGGTATAAGAGCGAGGAAGGAGATGTAAATGACGGCGAGATGAATGAAAGGAAAGGTGATGGACAATTGGTGGAATGAATGGCACTGGAAACAGGAGAACCCGGAGAAAACCGGACGCTGCCTTGTCCACCACAAATCCCACATGCAGTTTCTCGGGATTGAACTCTCGTCTTAGTGAGAGACTAACGGTCTAAACACTCGGCCACGGTGCCGCCTTACGACTAAGGATTAATTAACTAAAATTCAACTTTTCGAGAGAGATTCGTCTCTTCTCCTCAGGAATCAGACAAATTTTAAGGCTGCTTGCTTTCAAGGAAGATGCTGTAGCAGGAGGCGTGAAACATGCTCAGTTAGATCCTATTGGCTATCATTTATAACATCTGTATGTTTTACTCTCTGTACTACATACTTATAGTAGTAGGATTCTAGGAAGTATTGGATTCTACCCAAGAATTCGAAGTTGAGGCTCTTTGAATCCCTCCCAAAACCATTTTCGGAAAAGCTTCGTTTGTATGTGTGTATGTGCATGTGTGTCGGTTTATCTGTGAACAGCATAAATCCAAAACGAAAAGTCCAGTTTCTTCCGAAGATGCGCCACATTTTAAAAAAAATGTCCTAACTCAAACTATCCTTTCCATGGAAGAAATTTTCGATGTTCTCTCAAAAATAGCTCTAAGTCTCTCAATTAAAATGTTAACATTTAAGATATTTATATGAAAAATAAAATCTATAGTTTGAATTTTCTTCAAATACCCTTCTCATTTGGAAAGAATTTTATATAATATTGTATAACTGATAAATGACAGGAGATAGACAAAATCTTACTACATAGTAAATGAAGAACTCTTTAAAACACAAATAACTTATATTGTGCCCTCAGACATTTCCAAGATATGTTATTACTTATCTAGAATTTTAAAATATTTTCCATTTTTAAATGCTGCAGTTGTTTATTGCGATATCATGGAAAGACTATGTTACTCCAAGACCAACTTACAGCAGCAAGCTTTTAAAAACACCTGACTAACGATACAATATGTATACAGGGTGAATCACCTAAACTTTGCAACGCAAATATTTAGGAAATGGAAAGTGCTATTGATGTGCAGTTTTCACAGCATTGATTGGTAGCCAGGGGCTCGTACATTTTGCCTATAAACAGATTTTAATAATACTAAGAAAGTGTATTTTTTTAGCAAAAATACAATTTTAAATGGAACAATGCCTAGTTACATCAACAGAATAACGGTAGGGTAAATTAGAATTGTCAGTGACGTTTGTTGCAAGATTCTAGTGCAAGTGGTTTACGAGAAATCTTATTTTGAAACTTTTACGCACCGACACTTGTACAACCTGTGGTAGCACAAACTAAAGAAAAAGAAAAGAGAATTACAATACTTCTGTGGATTCTTACAATACTTCTGTGGATTCTTACAGGTAAAGAGAACATAGCCCTTCAAAGGTTGTATTCAAAATGACCTCCGGCAACTTGAATACACGCTTCCAGTCTGCTATGGAAATACTGCTGCACGCGTTCTAGTATTTCAGCGGAAATTTCAGATCAGGCAGCAGTAATATGTCGTTTCATATCGTCTGGTGCAATTGGTACATCCTTGTGGACAGTGTCTTTCAGCCTTACCCACAGTCTAAAGGGGTTAGATCCGGTGAACGGGCCGGCCAAGGTACAGGTCCCCTTCGTCCAATCCAACGATTTTGAAACAGTCCGATAAGACAAGCTGTAGTACTTCGTACACTATGGGATGGACAGCCATCATGTTCGTACCACAGGTTCCTCCTATTCTGCAAAGGAACGTCTTCTAGCATCTGTGGCAGATGGTCTGTCAGGAGGCTGCGATACTTGTGCGAGTTCATTGTTTCTATGGGCCTATGAGCTAATGTTTCAATATCCCACACCACACGTTTAAACTCCATGGATGCTGATGTTCCATCTGATAAAGTCAACGGGGATTGTCAACAGACCAATAGTGCATGTTTCTGCGGTTTACCTGGCCATGATTAGTAAATGTTACCTCATCACTAAACAAGATACACGATGAATCTGGAGTATCATGTCTTAATGCCCAAGTACAAAAGTTAACACGATTCTCAAAATCGTTTCCATGCAGCTCTTGATGGAGAGAAATGTGATGGGGATGGAACCTATGTCGATGGAGAATGCGCAGTGCACTTGCCTGACTTATGCCACCTCCACGTGCGATTGTGTGGATTTACTGGACGGCAGGCAAAACATTAACTTCTGCCTCTTCTCCGGTCACTTGTTTCTTTCTGTTACGTTTTCTAGGTGTTACAGCACCACTTTTAGTAATTGGTTGAAGAGGTTGATAAATAATTGCCGAGATGGTTGACGTCTATTGGGACAGGTTTCCGCATACACCGTACAGGAACGAGCTGCATTCTTCCTACACTCTCCATACACCAGGAGCATGTCGGCCTTTTCTGCATTAGTAAACCCCTTGTTCCACTCACGACTTACTGCTTAAACTGTCAAAAACTAACTGACCAGAAAGTCGCAATGCAATCAATGAACAGAAAACACAATGCAAACAAACATAACAATGTTGAATGGGACAAACAATTGTCCGGGTGGAAACTTTTCAAAATACGATTTCTCATAAACCACTTGCACTAGAATTCCACAACAAAGACCATTGACATTCTAATTTACCCTACCTTTATTCTGTTGATGTAACTTGGCATTGTTGCATTGTAAGTTTGCTCAAAAATATACTTTCTCATTATTATTGAAATCCATTTATAGGCTAAATGTACGAGACACTGACTAATAATCAATGCTGTGAAAACTGCACATCAATAGCACTTTCTATTTCCGAAATATTTGCGGTGCAGGTTTTAGGTGATTCACCCTGTATTCCACTTGTATACAACGAAATGTGTAAGGAAACTATTTTTGCAACGGCTGCTCTCGATTAACATAAAGCAGATAGAAAAATAAGCTATCGTAATATATGATTATTTAAGGTATATAAAAATAAACAACAGTGTGTAGAGAAAGTTAAGTGAATGTAATACATCAGATATCTTTAAAGGTATTCGTACATAATTGCTACTAATATGTAAAGAGGACTCATACTAAAAAAGGAATTTTAATATCGCTACCAAAGATAACCATCTGCTTTTTATTAGAAGTATTTTTTTAATTCTATTTGAAGCAAACAATCTTCATAAATATGTTAAAGAAGTTTTAGGGATAACAAGAGAGATCATAAAATACATTAAGAATATTCCTAAAACGATCCCATGATGAGTTTAAAATCTGCCTATATATGAGGCCATGTTATCGGATCCTATGTTAAGGGTTACATAACAATAACTCACTTATACATCATGCACAAATATGTTGTGATATACCACTTTTTATTTACTTTTGGTTCCACCCACTTACAGTAAGCAAGAGAAATTTGATACTAAAATATTGGATGTCAAGATTCAACCAAAATGCATGTCTTGAGGATCCCTGAATCCATAAAAGAATTTTTGGAAACGTTTTTGGAAAAAGATGACTAAACAGCGTAATCCAAAATTCAAATGTCCTGTAAATACCAAATTTGGCATTTGGCTTCAATATCTTCAAAACTGGTAAACCTTAAGAGATATGGTACAATACAAACAATGTACATCTCTTTGAAACAAACAACTTATTTCAAATATGTTTTTGTTGCTTAGAAATTGCCGGGATATCCTTTGTTTTCGGTTTGAATTTGTCAACGTCTGTCATTTTTAAAGTGCTGCCAATATTTAGTTGTTCATGATGCCACGTAATATCGTATTTTTTTCTGAAACAAGACATTGGATTTTACTTCTCCTATATGACGTAGATATGTGGCATCATTATTTGAGGCAGAAATGAATGACAACAACAATCCTGGGAATGTCGGGCGACATTTGCGAAATGAAACACAGGGGAGAAGCTCTATCAAAGGTAGAGCAGCGTCTCAGGGAGTAGGGGAAGGGGATCTCTTATTTACAGCCTGCGCTCGGTAACTAAGCATGCTAGCAGCCACAAGTAGGATTCAAGGCGAAACTCTCGTTTAAGAGGCCAAGGAAATGTCGAGCTTAAAGGTGCTCGAGGGGATTTCAGCATCTTCCTATCGCTGCTGGAAGCTATCCTGATATTCTCAAACGTTATGGGTTCTTCCAAACGAACTCGAACTCCTAATAATAATTACCTCCATCAAGACAATGCCATGAAACATGAAGCTGGTTGGCAAATTGAAATACCGAGTGCATAACTCTCTAATATTGTTCAGAATACAAATGAACAATCTATAAGGAAGGTGAGATGTTCCAGTAAAGTAGAAGTTATCAAACTCTGTTGAAACCCCAGATCCTTTTTTTCTACTGAACTTTAATTTAACTAATGTAGTATTCTAATATTTAATAACGCACAAATATTCGCCGAGAAGAAACAATGCAACTCTGCAACTCACACTATGAGCTTAGCATTTGAAACAATATATAAAGAAAATCAAAGGAGCGACTTTTTTTATGTAAATCAATGTAGTTTTTGTCAGATAACTATTAATACCCATCTGATTAATTCCATTTAACTTTAATTCATTAAAAGTATAGTTATAATTACTTTTCTGCACTCTTTTTGTTTAAGCTGCTTATACATTTATTCTAAACATTTACATCTCGAGAGCTGTTTACTACAGAAGTCTGCGGTTTGATTTAACATTTTATTGACAGGATATCCAGTGTTTTTATTTATTTTTGTCTTAGGTTGTTATAATATTTTGCTGTTTTGCTTTCTGCAGTTAACATGTAGATATTATTTTTCAAAAATCATTTTTAAAATAAACAAGACTCGCCAAAAATCAGGCTAGAAGTTTAAAAAACGTTAACGTATACTTTGGTCAGAGTCTTTTGAGAGAATGTAAAGGGGAAGGTCTGTCAATCTACCTATCTATTTTTAATTTTTACTTTTGAAACACAAAGTACAGTCCAGTCGGTGGGATTCGGCAGCTTGGTTTTCTAAGTTTATTTCATGCACACAGCAAATATTTTAATAGCAGGTAGTAAGCAACCCACTGGTTAATGCTTAAGAAAGTATACCAAAAGCCTAAGGTTTGCTCTCTATCCCATTATTTCATTTCAGATTATGGCAAGAATGTTGATAATTCATGTCAATGATATAAAATTGCATTTTAGAGTTCCCACAAAGGAAAGCAACACCCTTTATTGTAAAATATATTTTTGTGTCATTAAGTATATGACTATATTAAGCTTAATGCTTGGTGCAAAATTATGACTTTTGCAAAATCTGCTCTTAGAAAACAATGTAAAACCATTCCTCCAACTTAGAAAGCAAAAGCAATGCGCATATAATGGTTCAACACATTTTAACATCAAAATGAACTTACCTGACTAAAAATAAGACAAATGATTTTTTACTTTGATATAATTTCAATTATACTCTAAAAGCACGAATGTCACAAAAATTGCATCTCCATTCTCTTTCTTTACAGTTTGCATAGCTAGGTGTTATTTACACATGGACACTAATTAACTCCAGCGTTAAAAATTACATTAAAATAATTAAATAATTAGAAAACAATAAAACAGCACATAACGTTTTGGAACAAATTTAAACCTAGTTTCTCGCAGTTCCCTCATATGTGCGATGCGTTTCATGCTTAAGAAAATTTTCTCTGCTGAAGGCATTTAACGCAACTTCTGCTTCATAGCCAAGTTTTGGTGCTTATAATAAGATATAACACTTAAATGCATAAATTATGTTGCTACATATGCCGCTCTTACTCTAATTCCGAAAACGGGTTTTATATTCGTCCCAGGCACCTTAATGTAATCGATTCGAATAGCCACGATCGTTAAAGCGAGACGAAATGGACTTGCCATTCATTCAATGGCGAACGTTGTGAGTTACAATGGGGAGGATCCACGTAAAATAACCGGCGTGTTGGCACGCGTGGATGATGACGGGATTACATTTGATTGCAGTTGCATGGATTTTGTTGTTTTTTTTTGGCAAAAAGACACAATAGTACCTATTGAAGTTTATAAATATTCTTATGATATAAAATAGCTACAAACACTTGATTTTTATTGTTAAAGACCAGTACAAAATGACAATTAAAACACTTAAAGATTTAAAAATTAATTTTTCATATGCACTTTGCATGTCTGCAAAAGCAACGCAATTAGGAGTTAGGGCAGGTTCAGGCTTCAGTACTTGAACCATTTTTGTGTATTAAGACGTATCGGAAATATACGAATGTAAGAAGTAGCTTATGTTTGTAATGTTACGTCTTTATTACTAGAAGTGATTCCCTTATATGTGATTGTAGCAATTCCTTTTTGTTGATTGGCAGTCTCTTTCACCATTTGTTCACGGTTGGCAGACATAATTGTTTACATGGATAAGCGAGATCATGACGGCTAAGATCTTATTTCAATATTTAATAGACCTGAGATATTTTAATAATTATTCAATATTAATCAGCATATTAATTTACTTAGATCTCCTGTGGCTTTTAAGAAAATGTGTAAACGGGATACTTCTATATTGCGGAATGTCAACCTACGTTGCATTGGCACGAACTCAACAAGTCGCACATACTACGTATTCAAGAAATCCAGCAATATCATAATACAAGTGAATGCGTGGAAAATATTTCGGAGACAAGAATTAACATGGCGTGTATCCTCTAATGAGATGTTTTTAACTTGATTTGTCATTTATGAAGTTTTATGAAAACGCAGTTGCACGTGTCCAATAGGAA
The DNA here is from genome assembly GCA_030765065.1 of Deroplatys truncata. Taxonomy (NCBI): domain Eukaryota; kingdom Metazoa; phylum Arthropoda; class Insecta; order Mantodea; family Mantidae; genus Deroplatys; species Deroplatys truncata. Next base: position 157,848,700 of record CM060978.1, read on the forward strand.
TGGCGGTTTAAAATGTTTAACGTGTATTTAAAGTTGATTTGTCGTGCAAGTGCCACAGTCATTAATTTAACCCAAGTCGTTACACATTTTTGAGGAAATGAAAAAGACAACTTTTTCGATGTAGATCTGAGGAAAACTTATTTTTTGTGAAATCGCGATATAGAACTTTTAGTTGGAATGGAGTGCTTCCACAACCGCTGGCAATGAGAAGAAAAAGCAGAAGGAGAAGCTTTGTTTTTCGTTAAACTTTACACCTGAAGCTTTCTGCAATTGTCAAACAGAGTCGTTGCTGATTACAAACAATTTCTCCCAGCATTTCTGATTACAGTATTTTTTCTAAGCATATCGACTGTGAAATCTTTGTCATACGAATGTGTGGAGAGAACGCAATTCCCCCCAACGCCTGCTGAAAAACTAATGAGGTGGTCCCTACATACAGAAATGAATGGGCGGCTCCTATCGATTGTCGATTTCTTTTTCAGTTCTGTTTCCTGCCGCTCTCCTGTGCTGGAGTGGTAATCGGAACACATTCTTCCCCAACGTTTCCCTTCTTTTTCTTTTTAACCTCCCCAATGTTAAGTTGATCGTGCATCGCTGGCTGCACTTCTTGTTAAAAGCAAAGATTACGCCACTTGCTTTGTTATCTCTGAAAAATGAAAACAAGCTCAAAGAACTAGAAAACAGAGGCTCCGAACAGTCACGGGATTTTCTTTTCGTTGATATACCACGTACAGAATACTCTAAAGCTTTTTCTGGCGAATTGTTGCTTGAAGGAAACTACACCTAAAGGTTACAATAAGATGATTTTTCCGCAGTGCTGCTTTGTTTTACTTTGTAACAGTAAAACTAGAGACAGTGATACTTGTAACACTTTCCTTTTCAAGTTTTCTTTTACTACACTACTAGAGCATTATCGTTACCCTGCTGTCCGGTGTCAGTCATTGAAGAGATAATGGACTACAGAAACTATAATCGCTCCACTCCTAGGAACCAACTTGATTTAAACACATGTCATTAACTAGCCCGCGGTACGCAGGAAACCACAACACACTATAACATATAGTTTAGGTCGATTTTTTTGGACCTGAATCTAGAGACCCACAGGAGGACGGAGGGGGAAAACGCCTGCAGTATTCCCCTTGCATGGAATGACAGGAATGCGTAAGGTTTGTAACCGAAGCACAAAAGTAAACATGTACAGTACCTCAAACGTTCTACTGTTCACAGATACACCGGTAGATTCTTCAACTACTTTGTAAAGTGACTGTCCTTGATCTAGGTTCATCTTAAACTAATTATGAATATTGTTGTCACTTCCCGTGGCTGAGAATGCAGAGCTTTACTTCCACCCAATTTACCTTTAGCTACAGACGTAGTAACACAATAATTATGTACGCGACTATACTACAATCACTGGGAACGCGGAGTGTCACCTTACCTCACGTTGTGTACGCGCCTGCTACTCTGTTACCACTGACCTAACAACCACTCTTAGAAGATAATGGACTTATACAGCTACTGCGCATACAGATAAGCGGGTTTAGGACAAAGAAATGAACATGAGTGCATTTGGAGGGAAGAGGAACTAATAGTTACGGAATAAGTGGCTGTGGCATCGAAAGGACAGTCAAGTAAAAAGAATCCACAATCCCAAGTTGATTTTCTAGCGAGGATGAGGCCTGCAAATGCAGTACTGTTTCCATTGTGCAACTGAACATTTCCCTATCGACTTGCCCCTCACTCTCCTCTGACAAGTCCTTGATGAAGCTAGGCATATGAACAAAAATAGTGCTGCTCTTCTCCAAGCGCACTCATGCGTGGCCGATCATTACCTTAAATATTACCTTCAAGGAGTTGTTCACCAAACAGGTTCTAAACTTTTGATTAATATGGAGTAGTAAATAATATGAACAGTAAACTAAAGAAGGTTTTAGCTTCCCTTTAACTCTCTGTGGAGTCTTTCACCTCTCTTTTGCATTCATACAATAACGATCATCAGTTTGTACCTCCCAACTGATACAAACGAGGCTAACGCGGAGGGATATCAAATGTTTTGTTTACATGAAGTTCCTTTTTAAGGCTGCATCATAATCTGTGGACTGGATCGATTATAGATTCCGCTGCACGTTGGTTCAGAATGACAATAAATCCGTGATGGGAGAAACAATTCAATAACATTACATTTGAGCCTAAGGAATGCGATTTAAACGTATTTTTAAAGGTGGATATTCTATATATGGGGAATGGGCTCTTGTCTCTGCTGAAAACATTTGTTACGGCAAGTTAATAACTGATACTGCATCCAAGAGGAAGCACAGAGTCTGGAATTCCAAGAGAAACAGAATTTTAAAATGAAATATGCTTTCTTTGCCAAAACTAAAGAAAAAGGATAAAGAAGCTAAAGGACAATATGATGATGGATTCTACACGTTATTATTGCTAGCGCAGTTATGCATGAACATGAAGTCGTAACAACTAATTTATGTGAGGCATTACAACAGACCCGGGCTGAAGCTTGTCTTGGCCACTAGAATACAGACTGTTTTACACAACACGTTTCCTTTTCTTCATTCCGTATCAATTTCGCTTGTCTATTTAGAGTGTTAATTTGCAACAATTCTGGTCTAATGGAATTAATTGTTCTTCTGCACGAGCCTTGTGTAGGACAGGGTTGGAAAGGTAGAATCAGACGACTGAAAATTTCAATGTCTTTTCAATTCTGATCTAAGCTTAAAACTAACATCACAAAACACAATTTTACTTCCCGGATTTTTCAACTACTATGGACTTCGTTTCATTGTTTGAAACTGTAGAGTTGAGCGCAAACAAGTTTATTAATGTGTTTTTCTTAGATATTTAAAGTATTGAAATGTTCCTGAACATGTTATTGCAGCTCCGTTTTACGCCCCTCTAGTTTGTTTCTCTAGAACGCAATCCTAGCTGAAAACTGCTGTAAAAACGAAGATACTCGTAGCTTTGGACCTTCTATAGTGTCCTTGTGAATTACAGATACAGATTCTAACAATTCTACAGATCCCCTTACAGCCTGTAAAGTGCCAGAGTTGCATCTGCAGGGAAACGCGCAATTAACCCTCCAACAATTTTTAATTTAATACAGCCTTATTAAATTTTCACCCAGATAAAAGTTTCCGATTCTGGGAGTATAACGTTAAAAAGCACCTTTATCCAACAAACAGAATGAAATAGTTTTCTTTGTTGTCTCAAAGAGTTAGAGGTAAAGCTGCCTATGGCTTCCTTTAAGTGAGGCTTCTTTGTCTTCCTTTGTTCTTTCAAACATTCTGTTAATTAATTAACAGAAGAATAATTGATGGATGTAACATCACGGATCAACATAATTTAAAATTTTTAATGTTTAAAAAGTACAATGAATAATTCTTACCAACCTTTTTGTGCGATTTCAAATCTTTTTACCGAACTTTTCCGTTACCCATAGCTTTTGAGTAATTGCATGAATAACGTTTCTGGTAATTATATACTTTAGTAAGTGTAGCACTTCAATTACAATACCTTATAAGCACCTAAAGTGAATGTGAGGTAGATTTTCAGCTGTACTTTGTTTAAGGAACATTTCTCTTTAATATCCAGCAATAATATGCCAACATATTTGGAGTCCATTTTCCTCGGTAGCGTCTTTCCATTATCAGCGATGTCCTGATAGAAACGCTCGCCATGTTCGTAGCTGACAGCGCGGAAATTCCCAGGGAAGAAGTCAAGATGGGAGTTCAATGTGTGCATTTTCAATTCATATTACATCCCATGACCTTGTAGTTCTCAATCAGCTCACATAAGTTCTCTGTAGTGTTCATACCTGTAGTTTCCTAGAAAATTTATGACAGTGTTTTTGAAAGAAAACCATGCAGCTCGTTCTTGCATATTTAACAGACTTTAAAACTGTGAATCTTTCATAAGTTCTATAATTTGAGACCCAACAAATATTCCCCCTTTTAGTTTCGGTTCACTGATCTTTGGAAACTTAGTTTTCAGGAACAGAAATGCACTTTCGTCACGATTCATTGCTTTCACAAACTTCGTAATCAAACCTAGTTGGTAATTTTAAATGCGACGATTACTTTTGGGACCAATCTCTTGCCTCCTTTGTACGTTGCGGTGCACCGCCAAAGCTGTAGTTGCAATAGATTGAGCGGTGTAGGCTCTCCTTGCTATTCAATATAGGCTACAGGAGCTTCGATCACATTCAGCTCCTCAGACTCTGAAATTTTCGTGGTCCTCCCGTCGATGTCTTCAGATTAATAACGATAATGGCGTCGTCAGTCAACTCCATTAGTTTATCTTGGTTACACCACTCGAGGACGTCTTCATTTTCGATTGGCGTTTCCACTGGAAGCTCATTAGTTACTTGGGTACCATTTAGCTTCATTGATACATGCTGCCTAGCACCGCATTGTACAAAAATGTGTATGTTTATTTTCCAGCTGCTTCGGTTTACCGGACTCAGTTAATCGCGTAGTGTGTTAAACTTTGATTACATATACGTCACTTATACACAATCTTATAATCCATACCAGAGGATCCCACCTTTAATTTTTCTTCTTCCGTTAAAGGACGCCCCAATTACTTTGTTTTGCATTCAACGTATACTGATGTGCATAAAATGTGGCCCATAATGGAACGCAGCTGTTTGTTGGTGCTGAAAAATCTAGAACCACCCTCTACCAGCGTGCCCACCTCTGTTTTTCGAGCATAATTCTAGCCACTGGATTGGTACTTAACCTCCTCCAAAGATATGCCCGAACTGCCGAACGGTAACATTACAACTTAAACTTTGTATTTTCATGCTACATCACCGTTTTCATAATGTGGGTTTTCCTATTGCTGTTCGATAGTGGCAATTACTTTAACCTTCCTCTCCATGTTGCTGATGAAATCTCTCATACGAATATCATATCTCTCGTTCAGTTTAAGCACATTCACCCTTTTCTTTAGAAGACCGAATTATGTTAAAATTGGTTTGTATTCTGTACCAATCGTAGTGAAACTCTTTCATAGAGGAGGTATCCGAACCAATCCATTTCATAGAAATAACATTGTTCATTTGTTTGTTTTTGTTTTCTTACATTATTTTTCAGACCAGTCACACAGAGAACTAATACCGGCTGTGTGGAGTCAGAGGTTGATTACCTGAAAGCGGAAAGCTTATGGAGGGAAAAACACTATTACGATCTAGAGGAATATGGGCCACTTTTTATGCACATTAGTGTACAAGTAGAGCGCCCAGTGCACAGAAGAAACTCTGGAAATTATGGGCAAAATGTTAGCTACAGAATATCAAAAACTGATACGGCCTTTGGCGGAAGAAGAAGAAATCTTAAACAACGGCCCAGAAACCACGCGCATTCACATAATGTTCATCTTATTTTTCTAAAATTCTATTAAAGGAAGCTTAAATGAATATTATTCATGAAATATCATGTACAAAACTAACAATTTAAAATCATTTTGGGTCATTTTTGAGTTCAGGTAATCCAGTTATTCGATTACTTAAATAATTTACACCAGTATATTTCAGTAATAACCTTCTTTATGCTGTGAGTAACAGAATTTGCGATACCTTTACAGCCAAATACCGGTCTTTGCCAAACTAGATGCAAAAAGAAAGAATACATTGAATATATTCATTAGGTAAGCCTAGGCACCTAGACAGATTAGTCATGGTTGTTTATTAAATCATATTCATCTTAAAACAATATACAAAATGTTACTGTACTAAATAGTTGTTTGTACAATAGAAGTATAATCCTTACAGCACGACAGAATATTTAGTACACAAGTACTAAATAGCGACATATAGAGTTTATATAAGGCTTTTGTAGGATTTTATGCAATCATAGAATTAGAAATATAGTAAGTTTAATAACTTTCGAATAAACATTACAAATACACGTAGTAGTAGGAGCTTTGTAATTGTTTCTAAGGTAAGATTTTAATGCTCACCATCAGTACGAAAGGTTTCTACTTCGATTTTTCAGTATTTTCTTCAGTATTTATTAATTCACCAAAGAGCAAAATATTGTGAAAAATAACTGCATGTAACCCATATTAATAGCAAGAAACAATATAAATGTATACAATTATATTGACATATGTACAAAGGTGATTCAAAATTTCGACTGTCGCCTTAAGAGATAAATTTGTGATCGCTGTGACAAGAATTCATTCGCTTTCACAGCCAACGAAAATTACAAGGAATCAAAACGGCATTGTTACAGAAGACCTTAGTAATTTGCATTTTAAGAATTACAACGGGTCGAGTACGAATGACTTCGTTTGCCTGTATTTATTACATCATTATTTCGAAGCAATAATTGTTATAGCACGCATGTCATAAAGAGCCAATTAGACACGATTGTGATCATAACCTATATGAACTTACGGTAAGTATATCCTACTAAATGTAATCCATTTTGGTTAAAGAGCCGTGTTTTAAAACTAAATTGTATAATTTTTTGTTGGTTTTGACGATGTTTTTCCTGGGGCTATTGCTCTTTTATGTTTGTAATAACATTAGCTAGCAACAAGACTGTTTAAAACCTAATAACATACTTAAAAACAAAAGTTCTTTAAGTAGCTAACAAGGAATTTAACTTATGAGATAGTTTCTAAAATAATGTTGATTTGTTATGACGGATACAAATGAATGTGCGACATTTGTAACAATCAATAACAGTGAAGCCTAGTGAAAAATTCAGGTGGGAGTAGAAGTTTGAAAATGTTCGTATAATAAAGAATTTACAGAGCATTTTAGATATATTTAACACTATATACTTCTCTTTGAAAGCGAAAAGAGTAAAACAGTGATTTCGTGATATTACTTGAATTGCAATAGTATTTGGACTAATATAATAAAGGAATTACCAGACTACCTTAAATATTTACCACAATATTTACGTAAGATACGTCATTATGTTTTACTGCATAAATAAAATGGATAAAAATATTTAAGATACCTATCTCACAAAATAAAATCTCCATTTATCAAGTTAATAGCAACTGGCCCACAATATGCTTTCGTTGATATAATTTAAGATAATTGAACTGAAAGGATGCATCAAAGCCTTTCAGTATGATTCAAATGTATCTGAGAAACACTCACTTTTGAGAGAACTTTGTGGTTCCTACCAGGGCATACATACTCAAGCAGAATTTTCAGTTTTGATACCAGATGTTACAAGTTTTAATTTGTTTCCTGCAATATCCGTATTATTTCTTATAAAATGTTTTCACTAACATCCCTTTCCTCATATATCCCCCTCGACCCCCTGCAGACTGCTCTGGATTGTTCTGCTTTTGCTCGCTGTTGCATTTGTTTTGTACTTCCTCTTCAATTTATTCCTTCAGCTCGGTGGCGTTGCGAGGGCGACCGTGCGTTTTATTTTTATTACGAATCCCCACGGAGAAACCGTCCATAGCCAAATCCGGGATTTTGCTGGCAACGGAATACCAACATTACAGAAAATGATGCGCTTATAGATAAACCGTGTATCCGTATATCCATTGACGTATTGGCTGTGTATACGATCCTGTTGTTGCTAAAAGTCTGTCACTGATAAAGAAAAAGCTCTCTGACAAGTAGAATATTCCCACAGAGCATCCTGGATGTTTAGTTCTGCTTCTTCACGAAATAAACCAAAGATTTTCTTCCAAACAAGAAACTGTTATAGGTCTAATTGTTTCATTTCATTTTCAATTGATAGCGTAGCAAAATGTTTGGTATTTTTTCGCTCTCGTTCTGTATAAATACTCCCATCAGTTATTACGTGATGTCTGAGATGCTACTATTTGGTTAAAAATGTGCAATGGCTCTCTTATCTTTCGCTGTGTTTTGTTTCTAGTTTAATAACGTCCGCCACAAGAGGCAGGAACTTAATTTCAGGTGTCACCCTTTCCCTTCTCTATAACTTATTTATGTGGGTAACCCAGAAAGTAACGACCTTTTGACTTTAATTAAAAAAAAAGCAAAGATTTGTTGCAAAAATTTCACTTTCAAAATTGAAACTTTCCTTATTTCTCCAAATAATCACACCGTTATTTTATCATTTGTAATATCTGTACACAAATTTCAGAATTCTTGTTTTCTGTTAGCTATTGCTAAGTAGTCGGCTACCGTCAAGCCAAGTCGGAGGGAATAAACAGGAAATTTCTACAGAAAGTATACAATATTACATGTTAACCAGAAACTAGGAGACGTGTTTTTAACGTAAGTACCGTTTTAATATTTTGCAGCAGTAGCCGCAGTTTTGAACATGCGCGATCACCTCTTCCATTAATTAAGAAGCCAGATGCAGCTGTGAGCGATCGTTACTTTGCGTTTTCCTGTTGTGAGAGCGTTTAGAAATGTCCAAAGCAATCGACAATCCGCCAATTATGAAGAGATCAGTGATTCGTTTTTTTTATGCAAAATAACTAACGCCAGCAAACTTTCATCGGCAATTCTGCGAGGTTTATGGCGAAACAATAATGAGTTACAATGCCTGGCCACACACAACCAAACAAACTCAATATCTGATTGCATAATTTGGTGGGGAACAATAATTCGCCCACATCTCCACAGTCCGGATTTGACACAGTAATTTTCATCTGTGTCTTCATATGAAGAAATTCCTTGGTGAAAACTTTTCAACGACGATGATGTGAAACAAGACGTGCAGACTTGGCTTTCATCACAGGCGGCATCATTCTTTGACGTAGGCACATAAAAACTGGTTTTCCGTTACGACAAGTGCCTGAATAACGGTATTGACTATGCGGAGAAGTAGAGTAAGGTGTAAGGTAATGAATGCTAATGAATATTTGAAAAAAAAAAAGTTCTATTATTTTTACTTTCTCTAGCACGTAGTTAAAGATATTGCATTCCGGCCAAAAAATCTATTCCGAGATTTCCCCGAAAATACACATATTGCGGCCCCAAATACAAATAAAGCATTTTTGAAAACATTTCCGTGTGTGTATATGTGCGTGTGTGTATGTGTGTGAACAGTATAACTCAAACACGAAAAGTCTGATAAATACACAAGCTGGTATTTAAGATATTAAGATGCGACACGAAGTTTTTCACGAAAATTCCCGCATCCCAAACATTAAAATTTTTTGAAATTTACTTTCTAAAAAATGGCTGTAACGATTTTGATTAAAATGTTATGCATTAAAGATATTCACAGGCAATAATTCATATTTTGAGTTTTCTTCAAATAGCCTGTGAAGTCCTACATTCGGAAGGAATTTTGTATAATTTTGTAGAACTGCTGAACTTTAAGCTACAGAAGAAAACCTACCACACAAAACATGTGGATCTCTTTAAAATACACAGTTTATTTCGGATACGTTTCTTTGTGGCATAAGCCGTTTCTGAGATATCCGTTATTAAAGGTTGAGTTGATCATTACTTGGTCACTCTATTAAAGTACTGTCAACATTGAGTTGTTTCTTGCAATCGCATGGAAACGGGATGGAATTCTAAGGCAAGCGTATAGCCTCCGGTTCTTAAACATCTAGACTATCGCTTCTCTGTTTGTATCTGTAACAAAATGTGTAATGCAGCTACTTCCGAAAAGATAAATCTGGATTAAAATGAAGCGGATAGAAAAAATATTTGATGTGTTACACTCACATGACTTTCTTTACTCTTCTACAAAATATTTTTACAAACGCTTATTCTCCACATGCTTCATGTTAATGGAGATATCGAGATGTTAATCTTATTGCTAATTTTCTGTAGATGCAAGGGGAATTGTTAACTTTAAGCGATAGTCAAATATTTTAAGAGCTGGTTGCTACGTGGAGTATTCCATTCTCTTTGCATTACCAGGACAAAAACAAGTGAATAACGAATTTTCATTTGAGAAAAAGTGTAAGTATTGGAAAATTTAAGGGAATAAAAAGCAATATCTCGAAAATAGTTCACTCAACAAAAAGAAATATGTATGACAAATTGTGTATTTTAACGCGATCTACATTTTTGTGTAGTAAAGTTTTGTCTATCTCTTATGGTTTACCAGTTATGCAAAAGTCGTTCACAATGAAGAATACTTTTAGAGACATTCCCAGAAAGTTCGAGATAGACAATTCATTTAACATAAAAATGACTTAAACTTATGGTATTTTATTCAAAATCGTTAGAGCCATTTTTCGAAAAATGTTCCATATAAAGGGTAATCTGGGGTGGGGTTTTTTTCTTGAAAACCTTCGTGTCGCATCTCTAGAAGACACTGAACCTAAATACCAAGTTTGGTGTTTATCCGACTGTTCGTTTCTGAGTTATGCTGTACACAGAGACAGACAGACAGACACACACACACACATACCCGCGGACATGTTTCCAAAAATGCTTTATATGCATTCAGTGCACCTCAAAACATGCATTTCCTGTGAAATCTCGGTATCGAATTTTTGGATGGAATGCAATACTTCCCCTACTTACTATACGTAGTAGACAAATTAATAAATCTTAGTAAGAATACTTTGTACACTAATAAGCTATAAAGAGTAGAGAAGGTCATGTGAATGTACCACATCGGATTTGTTAAAAAAAACTATTGGTACTTGCTTTAAAAATACATACCATTCATTTCGACACTTATCGTTGATTCAAGGGAACCATTACGCAGCATGTGTCATACAAACCAATAATGCATGCTTTTGGAAATTGTTACTATCTGTTTATATTGCTAGTACTGCATAAATACTGTTATTCCAAAACGTCCTTTTTTTCTTTTTCTCTCAAAATTTACATTCTATAAATGTTTGGTTTTTACAGGTTAGCAATTCACTTGAGTTATCGCCGATTTTGGTTGAATTATGATAAAAGCTTATTTCTCCGGTTCATGCTGCAAATTGTGTATTGCGCGTTTTTGTTTGTTCTCTGTTTTCATAATTGGTATTGTTCACGGTTTACAGCCATTACTAATTTTTTTCTGCTAGCATTCCTTTGCAGGTATTTACTACTACTCCGCCATAACGCATACTGCGAATACATACGCATGAGAAAAATTCCGATATTTCGGCCAATTGTGATTTAATTTACAAAGCACAAACACGTTTGTAGTGATTGTGCGAGTGAGTAAGTGGCAAGTGCCTAATTTTGTGCCACTAACGTCAAATTAATTACCCGGAGAGGCGTTACATTTCTCGAGTATATCACCGATGAAATGTTTGGTTGTTTCATCTCATCCCTAATACGTACTTGCAAATAAGTAGGGGACGTATTGCACTCCATCCAGACATTCGATGTACAGTTTTACCAGCAATACCCTTTTGAGGTCCCCTGAATCTAAAAAAAAAAATTTTAGAAAAGGTTGTGTGTGTTTGCGTGTATGTACGCGCGCGTCCGATAAAAATAAACTTAGTATACCGGTTCAAGAACTTCAAAAGTTACAACACGAAGATTTTTAAGAAAATTCCTCACCACTAATTACGTTTTGCTTGGAACATTTTTCGACGTTTTGAGTTTTCTGAAAAATGGCTCTAACGATTTTGATACACATCTTATGTTTAAGATATTTGCATGTCAAAAAAAAATGTTCACCCATATTGAACTTTCTGCGAACAGCCTGTGAAATTCTCTTCATTCGAAAGGAACTTTGCATTATTATATGTTTGAATGCTTCTATACATTTGTAATCTTTTAAAATGCCATCACAATTCAGTTTTTTCTCGCCATATCATGGAAAGAGTGTGGAACCTTAAGGCCAGCAGATGAAGAGTTTTTAAGACATTTGTCTATCCGTTACTATCCTCTGCGGCAACAACGAATGTGTAATGAAACCATTTCTGCAAGGTTATCCCGAATAATGACGAGTAGAAATAAACCTTACAGAAGAGATATAAAAGCAAACGATAGTGGGTAGAGAAAGTCAACCGAGTTTAACACATCAGTTCTTTCTTGTGATATTGTGGACAGAGCATGGACTTTCAAGTAAACAGTGACAATTTATATATATTTGACAATCGCTGTTCCTTTGTACCTGGAATGAAATGTGTAGTGAAACTATTTAAGTAAACGCTTATAACTGTTAACTTGAAGTAAACAGAACAATAGGTTTTTGCAAGAATAGTTTGGAATAGCTACATAAAACAAGCGATAGTGTAGCAATCAGATTTTTTACTTGTTCATTTACATATACCTGTTGTATACGGTAATATCGGCGACTTTGACTTTAGAAATGAGTGATGATGTCTGTAACTCGTTGAATGCAATTAACGTCGAAGTTACTCACTTTCGCTGCGAAACAGTCTGACATTTACATTCATACATACAGACTGTTGAATATAGTGGGTGATTTTAATTAAAGAAAAATTTCCACATCGTAGTCTGAAATCTAACCCGGGACCTCTGGTTTGATAATTCAGAACGTTGATTCCTCGATCACAGAAGGTCAACCATTTATTCTGCTTTCCTGATTGTCCAAATAATGGTGCCTGCTGCAGACATAATGTTCGGAATTGGAGTTCTGCTATTGAATTCTTGAAGAGGAAGTTAAATTAACGTCTGATCTAATTTCTGTTCCCTTTCATCTCTCGAGGAAATATTGAAATTTTATTATCCACATTCCAGGGAAGCATATTGCAAAATTGTTGCTATTTCCAATAAATCCAATACTATTTCATTACGTTAGAAGGATAAATTGTATTATTTATAACGAAATTGAGGGGCAATGCTAACTTACAATTTCAGTGATTTTTTCATATGTGTAAAAGAACCTTGGCAAATTGATTATTTATATTCGAATCACTGTAACTCTTTTATGACTTATTTCCTTTCCTGTAAATCCTTTCTTCTCTGCATATTCGCCATACAATTTGAAACTTTTGTCTCCCATAATCTCTCTCACCGATCCTAAAACCTGGCATTTTGATGGCCAGGGCATTTGGGTTTAAATCCCGTCACAGGCATGGTTGTTTAGGTGCCTATATGTATTAAAACATGTTGCTGATCTTACAAGGCTGCAACTTAAAAATCTTTAAGTAAATCTCTCACCACAAACTGACTTTTATATGGAAAATGTTGGATAGTTTATTTCTAAACACGCGATTTTAATGACTTTGATTAATACATCACCATGTATAAGTTACCTGCATGACTAATAAACCGTATATCTTATATTTTCTGTGAATAGCCAGTGAAATCCTCTTCATTCTGAGTGAATTTTGTATAACTAGTAAACATAAGAGAAAGCCACGCTCACTGGAATATAAAATTGTTTAAAATTTTCTTCCGTAGCACTAGTCCTTTTCAAATATTCATTGTTATATCTCTATGCATTTCTTTTGGCGGCGGGGGTGAAACGCTCATGCCGTATCTATCGCGGTTATTTTTCTTCTCGTAGGGTTCATTAGTGACTAAAAACGGACTTAATATATGTGAACAGTTTTATTTTGTTTGCGGTACTGTGCGTGCAACCAAATCTATATTGTTTAATTTAAAACTGCTTTTGTTAAAAAATATATATCGTGACTAATCGATTTTGTATGAATATTACAAATTAGTGTAAAGGGTTATGTAAATTTTAACGGGGGAAGAAGTCTACGTATGTAACACATGAGAAAATTTTAGTCAGTATGGATGGCGTATGAGAGAATGTATTAGGGATTGGTTTGGAAAATTAGGTATAAGCGCACTACTGTCCTCAGCACGGTGCTCAGTTCGGTGCAGTGGGCAGTCCTTTTAATGTCGGTGGCATATCAGAGCTGGTGTGTGCATAGCATCGTCATCATAGATACTTTAAAAAAAGAACATGTTCTGCGCTGTCTCGGAGGAAAACTTTTACAAAGATAAACAGAGTGTAAAAATGCTAAAGTCTACCACAAGGTGGTTGATGCCGTAAGAAAATTCAATGTTCAGTCAATCTCTTCTTTTTATCGTGTGCAAGAATCCAATAAGTAGGTAGAAATGAAATAGAAACAAAGTAAATTGTGGGGAATCTCGAAATTACGGAGAACATTTTCTTGAAAGTTTAAGGACAAATTGCCCATATTAAGAAATAAAATTTAAATGCTAGAGCTTTATTGTACATAAAATACGGTTATAGTGTTTAGGTTCCTGGACTCTCGTTATTTTGAACTTGCTTTCAATTTGACGGTAAAATGCAGAGGGACTGCGGCCACCGTTTGTCATCTGATTCTTTCCTCGTGACCTTATAACCATAAATCTCAACTTTAATGAACCTATTCCATGACTTTGCGCTCAGAAGATTATACCAAACATGTAAACCAACAGTTAGAACCACTTTAAAATGCTTCAGCCCAATACATGTTCGTTCTGTACAATAGTGTGGTGAGGTGGAGCGTGATGATCCGGTTCACAGCCACGAAATGCCCGTGGGTTTCAGCCCACCTATGAGGGTGCAGATTTTTTTACCCATGCATAGGTGGGCTTCACAGGCTATTCCCAGAAAATTTAAGATCAAGATATATGTACATACATATTGTATATACGAGAACAGTCCCAGAAGTACGCGACCTGACGTATACATAGCGGTTTTTGTTTAAAAAATGACTATGGAGAAAGTACCACCCTTATAAAGCTCAAGTTTGAAATTTGACGATGTTACGTTGTTTGGTAATTGTTTGGCAGCCATTAATAGTGAACTCTCTAAGCGAATTTGTAAACATGGATAAAACGGGTCATCGTTATGTGTACAATACTTTCATATGAAAGGTCTTAGTGCTACTACTATTAAAGCTGAGCTAGATTCTACTCTGGGGGAGTCTGCTCCTTCGTTTAGAACAGTAAAATATTGGGTGGCAGTCGAGGCCGTACGAGCAGTGGTCGACCAAATGAATTGACCACGCCAGAAATTGTGAAGAAAATCCACAAAATGGTATTGGATGACCGTCGACTGAGAGTGCGCGAGCTAACAGATATCGTAGGCATTTAAAAAAGCGCTGTACATCGCACACTAACTGAAAATTTAAACATAAGAAATCTTTGCGCAAGATGGATGCCGCTTTACTCGCAATGGAGCAAAACCAGTGTCGTGAGGATGTTTCGCTGCAACAAAGCCGAGTTGTTGCGTCGATTCATAACCATAGATGAAATATGGGTCCATCATTTCACACCTGAGACTAATAAAGGGGAGAATCGTTTCCGAAGAAGGCGAAGACAGGCAAGGTCATGGTGTTATTTTTTGGGATACGCCTGTGATAATTTTCATTGATTATCTTCAAAAAGGAAAATCACTCAATATCGAGTATTATGCAAACTTATTGCAGCGTTTAAGTGATGAAATCAAGTAGAAACGGCCGCATTTAGCGAAAAAGAAAGTTCTGTTTCATCAAGACAATGCACCAGTTCACACAATCATTATCGCCATGGCCACAATCAATAAGTTAAAGTTCGAATTGCTTCCTCATGCACCCTGTTCGAAAGACTTAGCCCCCCCTCTTATTATTTTCTGTTTCCAAAGTTGAAGAAATGGCTTGGTGATAAAAGATTTTTGAACAATAAAGAGGTGGAGTTTCTAGTTGATGGATATTTTGCAGAACTCGACGGTTCTCACTATAAACAGAGTATCGAACATCGCTGTCGAGCTGAAAGGAGACTATGTAGAGAAATAAAGAGGTATTCTCCAAAATTTTTGTGTTTTCTTTGTTAGGTCGGGAACTTCTGGGATAGCCTTCGTATATTGTGATGTAAATGTGTTAAATATATGCTATTTTAATAAAAGTACTAGATAGAGTGGTTTAGAGCCAAGCTTAAGGAAATCAAATAGACCAAAAATATCCATGTAAAGAGTACTTTGAGTGGAAGGATTTCCTTAAAAAATCTTCGTGTTGCATCTTTGGAAGTACTGAATTTAAATACCAGGTTTGGTGTTTACCGGACCTTTCGTTTGAGTTATCTGCGCGCGCGCTCTCTCTCTCTCTCTCTGGACATCAAAGTTTTGGGCGGAATACTATGCTTCCTCTTTTTACCTTAAGTATGCACTAGAGAAAGTGAAATATGATGCGTTGATTTCACATGACTTTCTCTACTCACTCTTCTATTAACTTTTCTTATAACAACTTATTCTTCTGTCTACTACTTGTTAATCCAAATAATCTTTCACCCCATATTAACACATTTCCTTATAGGTATAAGAAGAATACTTAGAGCAAGCTAAAGCGATAGTATTATTTTTTTAAAAAAAATCTGATGTGTCGCATTCACAGGACTTTCTTAATCCTCTATCGCTTATTATGAATATAGAAATTATTTTTACGAATTTTATTTTCATATATATTTCGTTTTATTTTGGATAAACCTTTGCATAATCGCTACACTACACATTTTGTTACACATATAAAGTGAACAGTGTTAGTAAAATGTTTAAGAACTGGAAGCTATAAGCTGGCCTTAAAATTTCATGCTGAAACAGCTGAAAACCAACATGACTTCAAAAGAATGTACGTATTGAACAACAATTAATAATGGATATCTCGGAAATGACTGATGCCAAATAAATTATGTGTTTTAAATAGATAGAGAATTTTAGTGCAGTACGCTTTCGTCTGTAGCCCAAAGTTTACCAGTTATACCAGATAATACAAAATTCCTTCCGAATGAAAACGACTTCACAGGCATTCCCAGAAAATTCAAGATATACATTTTACTGTCATGTATCTTTAATATGTGGTGTTTAATAAAAATCATTAACCATTTCTTTGAAAATAAAAAATTTCGAAAAATGTTCCATGTAAAGGGTAGTTAGAGGGTAGGGGAATTTTGTTGAAAATCTGTGTGTCGTATTCTTGGTAGGTATTGAATTTAAATCCCAAGTTTTTTTATTTATCCAACTTTTCGTTTTTGATGTATGCTGTTTACCAACACACACACAAGGACATTTTCCTATAAATGCTGTTTTATTAAGGGATCTTCAAAGCGTGTATTTCTGGCGAAATCTCGGAATCGTATTGGTTTTTGGAATGCACTATCTTCTATACTGAAGGTACGTGGTAGAGAAAGTAAAAATGCTTCACCTTGTGATATATTTGAAATTCCATGCTCTTTGCATGACCATGAGTTGTAACGAATACGGCTTACTGCTTGGAAGAAGTGTATTTCAAAATCCACCCCAATTACAAAGAACTAATTGGAAGTGGATAGCGCCACAAAAAATTTATATGGTATTTGTGTGCTTTAACGGGATCTTCATTTGTGTGTAGTAGTATTTTGTCCATCTCTTATAGTTTACCAAATTATAAGTATACAAATGTCGTACGGAATAAAGAAGCTCTCAGGCTATTCCAGAAAACTAAACATATACATTTGATTTGTAATTCAAATATCTTTAACTTAGTATATTAATCAAAATCTTAAGTCGTTTTTGATGAAACCAAACATTTCGAAACATTTTCCATTTAAAGGATAATTTGGGGTGAGGAAATATATACTTTAAAATCTTCGTGTCGCATCTTTGGACGTTGTGAACTTGAATGTCAAGTTTGATATTTAACCGACTTCTCGTTTTTGAGTTATGCTGTTCACACACACACACACACACACACACACACACACACACACACACACAGTCATTTTCTAAATAGGCGTTGTTTTTATTCAGGTACCTCTCAATGTGTATTTTTGGTGAAATGTCGGTATTGAACGTTTGGTTGGAACACAAGATTTACTTTACTTATTATAGGTAAACAGTAGAGAAAGGAAAAACGGAAAATTTTCTTTGGACTCTTGAACAAAGAACTAAGGAAGAGATCAGTAAATTGTGACATAGTATACTACGGAAACTTTGACCTTGGGAATAAAAAATGGAAAAAAGGAAGAAAGTGCAGGCACCTGAAATCAGGATACGAGAAGAATAAAATAGAGAGACAAAATGAACAGGGAAAAGTGTTTTAGACAGACTGAGAGAACGGATGATAATGCTGAAAGTTACCAGAAAGAGAAAAGGAAATTGGCTGGGCCATTCAATCAAAGGAAACCGTTTGAACACAGCTACGCCGAAGTAACAGTGAATAGAAAAACGGTTCATAGGTTGGTGGGTTGTTTAATATTATACTATGAATATGCATTTACTTTATTTTATTTAGTTTATTTAACTGTGTTATTAAAACATAGTTTATACGTGCGCAATATAATTAACAGTCCCATGGAGTCCATTATATTCAATAAACGAAATAATATACGACAGTAGGTTCCTTATAGCATACCTTGTAATTTTGAATAGCCTAGAGAAAAATATAAAGAACAAATAATTTCTCTAACATTTTCTAATCATTTTGCAGATTGCAATTCTGCTGAAAAGTGAAGGCTTAGGAAGTATTGTATTACTACGGTCGGAAAATCAATCCACCTTTTTGCAGCTGTCACTCAGCTCTCCTTTTAATGTTTGCGATACCTTGCTTGGGTGGGTAGGGCTCTGGCCTCTTGTTGGAAGATAAGCTAATTCTGCTTTCAAACAGGTAATTTAAAATGTTATCGCCGTGAATGAAGACATAGAAGAAAAAACCAACGATATACTTCTCAATGTTAAAATTTGGACAATATTAACAGTGAAGTGTCAATTGATGAGTCGAAATGATATTAAAAGCCTTCACTTACATCATGATGGTAAAAGATGGACGATCATCAGCGGGAGTCGACTGAACCCTGTTCCAAAAATGAATGTACCCATGTGGTTGATTGGAAGGACCTCAGGTGGTAGTTTTCATAACTGCTGAAGGTGAACCAGAAGGCTGCTGTACCAACATCTCTTGTAGTGTAGTGCAACTTTAAGTAGAATGGGCTCCATATTGGTCTATTCTGTTCTGAGGTTGAACCAGCATGCGAGTGACGTCATCCAAAGGCGGAATTTCAAAGTTTAAAACTTGTGAGTTGTTTTTAATAATGAATATTTTTTCCCAAGCATCCAACATTGATGAATTATGTATGGGTTTTAATAGTTCAATGTCTTGACCAATTTCATGTTGTGTGTTCCAAAAATGGTGGGACACAGCTGATTTGTCAGTTTGTTTTAATTTAATATTTATTAGATGTTCTTTAAGACGTATTTAAGAGGTTACGTTTGTTCCTCCAATGTAAAACTTGTAACAATGATCACATTTTATTTTATAAATACCAGAAAGAGTTTTATTATCTTTGACATTGACATTTGGCTTATTTAACAAATTATTGATACTGAATCTATTGTGTAGAGCTAACTTTATTCCATAGGTCTTAAAAATATTTTCAAATTTCTTGAATAAGTTAGGATGATAAGTCCATTTTTTTAAACATTGATGGCTGTTCTTTAATGTTGTTGAGAGTGCTGATCTCTTGTAATTGTTTTTATATTTGAAACGTTTAACCATATTATTAATCGTTTTAGGGTCAAAACCATTCTTTAAAGCTGTTTGTTGAATCTGTTTAAATTCTTTCCAATATTCTAAACTAGATAATGGTAACTTGACAAGTCTATGAATCAAGCTGTGAAAAACAGCATATTGATGTTTTACAGGATTACAAAAATTATTCTTAATGTAATTGTCAACATGAGTAGATTTTCGATATACACCATATTCTAATTATTAATTCTTAAAAGTTTAATATCCAATAAAGGTAGACAACTGTTGTCTTCTGTTTCCATAGTAAACTTAATAGAGGTATCTTGATTGTTCAACCGATCCAAAGCTGTGTCGATTTGTGACTTAGGAACACAAGCTAGTATGTCGTCCACATATCTGATCCAAAACTTAAATAAGTGTGGGTAAGTGCTAGTAACTTTTGTCTCCAAGGAACTCGTGTATAAATCTGCTAATATAGGTGATTGAGGATTCCCCATAGCCAAACCATGTGTCTGTTGATAAATTTCAGTGTCAAAAGTTAAAAAGTTTTGATTAATGCAGATATCTGTTAAATTGATCATTTCTGTAACTATTTCTTCTTCAGTATCATAAGTATAAAGCCAATTTCTTATTAACTCAATATATTAACGATATACTTACCAAGCGATATAGCTCCGCGATAACGTGCGAGGTCGGCATTTGGGAGGTCCCGGGTTCGATTCCCATCGACCGCTCACTCTGACCTTGGGATTTTCGTGATTTTCCCTGGTCGGTAAGCGAATGCTGGAGTAATTTCTCATCCACCATACTTATATTCCATAATTTCACTTTCATCCGCTTCCTTCTCAACTTTCAGGTGTGCTTCTAGGTTTCGTTGCGTATGGCGGTGCCGTACAGATGCCGCAGATGCTTGCTCAAAGGAAAGAGTATTCTCCGTAGATACTGCTGGGCTGGTTGGTTGACGGGTCGTTCATTATCCTCTCTAGGCAGCTACAGAGTGGGACGGGTCTGAGTCTGGAAATGTTAGGGACTTCCGGGCGTCTCAGTGATGTCTTCCTGCGGCCTTTAGTCTCCTGTAGTTCGTTCATTTTATCCCTCCCTACTAGGGGGTGGTAGCCTCAATAGACCGCAGTGGAATAGATGTATTGTGAATTTTGAATGTAATCTATTATGTCAGCAATATTGAGCTGTTAAATTTGCATGATACAGTTTTGAAAACGGTTAAATGCTTAAATGTCGGGAAGGTCACTAACCAGAGTTTTATGGTTATGAGGATAGCAAACTGACACGTGCGTAGTATACAGACTTGCAGTAATTAAAACACTTTTCAAGCATATTAGTGAAGTGAGGGAATATGTAAAGAGAATCTTAATTACGGGTCACTTATCCCGCAGTTTAGTTATGGGAGTAAATATGAGTATATAATATTGTAGGATAGGTTATTTTGAAACAAAATATATTTTATGTGTATCTTATGGTTAAAGCTTATTAACGCACTATTATTAAATGCTTTGTTCAGCGTAATTTCAGCATAGCATACCATATCCTAAGGCACAGACAATTGTAGAGAACATTTGTTCAGCAGTTGTTAAAATTATGTACTTTTTTAAATTTCATTTATAGACGCTCTTTAACTGCTGTTGTCCTTAGTGTCCCATTCTATATTGGGCGTGAAAGACCGGTAATTTTGCTCAGAGGCCTCTTTATCAGGCTTGAGGTTCTTTTACGTGACGTAAATCTACGACACGGGACCACCGGCTATTCAGGATTTTTATGCCTGAAAAAACCCATAGCTCAAAGCCAAGTTTGAACCCGCTACCTCGGGAACTAGAGGTTAGCATGGTAACCCTATACCACGGAGGACAAAGAAAAAAAAATAAATGCTCCACCCTTGAGATAACCCGATTCTGTCATCTCGGGGCTTAGCCCGCTGAAATAATTCTTGAGTAAATGTTCAAAATTCTATCCAGAGAGTTAGGTTGGGGCAATGTATGATTTTTTGAGATGTACTTGTAGTTTACGCCGAAATTGAAGCAAATCTTTATTTAATAATCTCTGTGTTTTAATTGTAGTGTGTTCATTTTGGATATAAGTGTGTCTTTAATTTATCGTAGCCTAATCCTGTCTCTATTTACAAAATTCCGCTATTTTGTTTAAATGGTTTTGATACTGAACACACATGCTTGGTCCATTTTATATGGGGGGGTTTAATCAGTTAGGCAGCTAGTACAATTACACGTAACGTTTGTAAAATCTGCTGGAATCCAGGAATCTTTTGTCAGTATGTTTTTGAACTGTACTTTAATGCCGAGTACCTTTTTGTCCCTTAAAGCGCTTTTCCACTGAATGTTGACCTTCGTCTGTCTAATGTCCGCAAGCTCATAAGCGAAGAAAATGGGTTTAAAGCGCAATTGTGGCTTGAAGGGTGCCCTATCTTCCAAAATCGGTAGGGGCAGCTGTTTCACATGGTAGGCTTCTCACGAGTTGCCTTTTCAGCAGCAGCTTCCTTTGCAGCTAGGTAATCTCATGAACTGCTCAACAATATGTTTCACGATACTTTAACAATAATTCTTCTAGGTCTAACATTTTAAAATTGTTAAACCAAAGTTATGAATTTTTCATATTTTCTACCTTTGCTATTGTTACCTTCGCTTATATAAATGATGTTCAATATTAACATCGCACATTTCCTCTGTGCACTTACCTGAAAACTTAAAGGCTTTGGTGTGGAAAATAACAACTACGAAACTAAAGGAAATGAAACAAGCTTCAACGTTTATTCTGTTATGCTTACTTAAAAATAAGTTTCAACTATACGGATAATTCTTTCTCGAGTGCAAGATACTTTTAGTGTTACATTTGGATACAAGCGGATGTTTAGTGCGTTAATACGAAAATCAACGTGTATAAATTATTTAATTCTAAGGCCACAGGGAAAGGATTCGACAAAGAGGCACTTTTAGTCTAGATCAAAGTGCATATATTCTATATATGCAATAATTTTAACGCAATAAATTTAAAACGTCGCAAAATTTATAAATCCATAGAACGCTGGATCAGACAGCTTGTTGGCAGTAACTTCAACTCTTATCACAAGATAAATCTTAAAATTCAGTTCTGCTTAGTTGTTAGTTGATGATGCAACAAAAGTAACCACGTTGAGAACATAATAGTAAATTACCCAGCTGGAAATGGATTCTTTGAGATTATTACGATGATAAAAACTTTAAATGGAATGGGAATTGCTTTCTTCTGAAGCGTTTAATGTCCCTTTTAAAAACGCAGATCATAAAGACCGTGGGTTAAGCGGGTGTAATGAGTGAACGTATGAGGCAAGGATCTATAGAGAAGCTAGCCAACTAATTGTCGCCACAGGATAAGGGAATACTTGGAAGAAGCCTTGTCCAGAAGGCTCACTAAACTGAGACTTGATCTCCACTACGGATTAGGATGAAAACACGCTTCTGCCAGACCATGCATTTCATACAGTATGAAAACGTCATAATTTCACACATGACAAAATTAAATAATTAAACAACATTTTATGTGGGTGATCATACTTTATTGTCTACATAAGTTTTAAAGGTATTAAGTACATTTATCTATGATGAAAATTAATTCACATTAGTTAAAGGATATATCTATGTAAGACACACTGTTAAAATGCTTCAGTTGAATCACTAGGATTTAGAGGTTAGTATTTCTTTTTCTTTCCCTATTTACCCTCCCATTATTAGAGCTTAAATCTCCCAGCACTTGTATGCGGGTGCCAGAGTTCAGACACCTATCAGCATACACCATGGATCATAGAGAACAGCCAGGATGGGTGATCAGCCCGAAGCCTGATATGAGAGCGAGGAAGGAGATGATATGAAATGACGTGAGTCGAATGAAACGAAAAGCGATAATAGTGCAATAGGTGGAATGAATGGCGGGGAAACTGGAGAAAATTCGTCCAGATGCCGCTTTGTCTACCACAAATCCCAAATGCGGTTCCCTGGAATTGAATCCGGGCCGCCTTGGTGAGAGGCGAGGGGGTCTAACCTCTCGGCCACGGTGCTGCTGTCTTCAGTTTTTCTTTCTTCATAAAAACAGCTCCCATCTTTTGTGGAAATAGTTTGCAAGTCCTTCAATATTGTTTACTGCCGAGATTTTCACGTAACATAATCGAGGAAACAATACTTTATTTTATATTTGTTCGAAGTTTTCGGTGTAGTTAACAGGAAAAAAAACAGAAATCGTAAAGAGCCATGGATATAAATTTAGCCAACTAATGGAGACATTTATAAGGAAATAAAAGTTTACATAAACGCTCTGCAACACTAAAAGAAACAACCAATTAGGTTGTGCTACAACACAGATTTCAATCACAGGTTTGATATATACTCGGATTCCGCATAGATTCAAATACAGTATTGACCCGGAATTCATATTAACTATGAACGATGTTATTGTTTGATCTGAAGAGAATAAAGTATACAAAACGGGTCATTAGTTACAAAAGTGATTGTAGGAAATAATTTCGCAGCTTTACCAAAAAAGAAAGGATCCAATAACTAACTTTGCTATTACTAGATACATAAAACATATTAGGTATAATAATTATTATTCTTGAAGATACATGAACGCGTAAAAATGATACAATTAAGTTAATTTAATTATTATGGTACATACCAGGGTCACATCAATACTATTTATCTGCTGGAATATTGTCCAGCAACTGTCCTTTTTAAGCAAATCTTATATGGAATTTCGTATTTAAGCTCACTCAAATGCCATTGTGTTGAGCAGTATCGAACACACAAACAAAAAAAGCACTTAAAAGTCAACTGGAGGATATAAGGAAGTAAAATTTAAATAGCAAAATTCCATTCTATAATTCAATGACTGGAGAAATGGAATTATAAAAACTTAAAAGAAATGATTTTAGCTGCAGTACATTCGCATTCTTTTTGGCCAGAGGGGGAGCAGGTCGCCTAGCTCTACAAATGTGTCCTGCCCTCCCTTCGCCTACTTGCTGGCGAAAAAGAATGCGAATGGGTTGTACCTGCCTTTTCAGATTTACGTTGAACGAAGCGTGGAAGGAGAAAGTAAAAGCAACATAAATGCGCTTCCTAACACGAATATCAGGATTACGTAACAAAACAAATATCTGTAGCAAACGCGAACAAATCAATAAACGAAGCAGTAGTGGTTCCAGCATACAGAAATAATGAACCTAGCGGGATTACCAAAAGTGTATTATATAATACCCAAGGTCTGTAGCCCTGTGAAACAACAAATACATGATCATAATCCTTAGAATACGAAAGCCTAGAAGAAGAGATAAGTAAAACAGTAATAATACAGAAGGAACCGCGCAGGATGACTCGGGCGGTAACGTCTGCGGCCCGCATTCGGGAGGTCCTGAGTTCAAATCCCGTGGGCCACCAATCTGACTAAGGTTTTTTTTCGTGGTTTCCCTCAGCCGCTAAGGTAAATACCGGATTGGATATTTAACAACATGACCTTTCCACCAAGTCTAAAAGTATAGTGAAAATAAAAAATAGGTGGCAATAGCGAATGCTGTGTCATCTATCCACAGTTAATGAAAGCAGGTAGACTGGACGGCACCCTAATGTCATCTGCACGGCACGAAGCAGAAGATCCGACTGTTATGTGCTAGGGTCTCTGTGGACGCGTGATGAAGCAAGATGGCATGGTTACAAGGATGAAATCTAGAAGGCCAACTGTCCATCTTTCTATATGAAAGCGGCGGTTAGACTGGACGGCACCCTAATGCCATCTGCACGGCACGAAGTAGAAGATCCAGTTGCTATGCACTAGGGTCTCTGTGGACACGACGAAGCGGGTGGTTATGGGAATGAGACCTAGAAGGCTAAATGTCCACCACACCTCGATCTAAGAGTTAGATCCGTCACGATATGACCTGTAGTTAATGCGACGTAAAATAAATAGAGCAATAAAAAAAATGCAGAAAGAGAAGAACAAGAATGTTGAATTCTTCAAAGATAGGAATGTGTGAAAATATTTGCAAAAACAGTAAAGTGCTTGAAATCAGAATACATTTTATTAATTATTCATAGAACATTAAAGTATATTCAATTATTAACATGCAGAAATAATATGGTTTTAATGGCATAGTATTGCTTTTCATGTTTTGAAGTGTCGAAAAATATTAGTATTAAACCTGAATTCCTATTGTTATAATTTCATTTTATTTCAGCTTTTGAATAAGAGTAGGGGGCCTCAAAATATGTACTGCCGGTAAAATCACGGTATCGAATTTTTGGGTGGAATGCAATACTTTCTCTATCTACTAGGTACGTGTTAGGGAAAGTATAAACTAGTATTAAAACACCCGCATAGCACATTTAATAATTTGCTATACTTTACAGATGTAAGACAATTAGGATATGATCAAGTGCGGTCATTATTTCCAGGTTGAATATCACAATTATAAAGTCGGAGGATGTACCTTAAAATTTCTTTTTATTGCCACCAATTTTCTTTTCAATATTTCCAAAACCTTATGAAAAATAAAATTATACTATTCAATTCAATTTACTACTTGTCTGTTTACATCATATACATGATATTAGTCGCATCAATATAATTATACATTAAAATTAATTTCAGATTAATCCTCTTTTCTACTATACAATCTACTGCCCCCACACACAGAAATCCACACATGTTTACACAAAAGTTAATGATGTTTTAATAATATCAAATAATTTATACATTTTTATCATCTAAGTAGTCCTCAATGGAGAAATAACAGTTGTTTAGCAAATAGATTTTTACTTTTGTTTTAAATTTTACAAATCATGTAATATGTTTTGTCTGAGGGAAGTTGTTATAAATTTGAATACCATTATACTTGAAGTTGAGCTCATATAACGCTTTTATATAAAAGGTAACGTGCAAGTGTCACCTGTTTTTTGGTATTATGATTATGAATTTCAAAACTTTTATTAAAATCTTCTGTTTGTTCGTATTTGAATAATAATTTTATAATTATATACAAGATAGTAGCAGAATTTTAAGCCTTTTAAACCATTTTTACAGCTGGTGGTTTTTTCCAGATTCATTATTATTCAAATTACCCTTTTTTGCGTCCTGAATATTTTGATCATGCCACTGCTTTTTCTCCCATTTTGTTATTCCCTGTGTTAAGAGTAATGGAAAATTTGAAAAATATACTATTCTTGGGTATTTACATTTATGCTATTCATAAGGATAAAGATTTGATAACATTTTACTTACATTCTTCAAGAAAGATTCAATATGCATTTTCAAATTTAAATTTTCGTCCACCTGAAAGCCTAAACATTTTGTGTTTTGTAAATAATTACATTACCATCTAGTTCAATTTTTGGGTACTTAATATTTTTATTTATTTTATGGTGGAATCCTAATATCTGACCCTTGTGTTTCGTTTATGACCAACTTATTAACGTGGAACCAATTATAATTATTATGTATTTGTTTCAAGCTATTGTTTATATTGTATTCAGTTCATATTCATTCTGTCCTGAAATTAAAACGCTTGTGTATATTGCATATAATGAAATTTTTATGGAACTTTTGGTTGTTTGTTGCAAGACCATTAATGAATATAATAAAAACTAAAGGTTCTAGTACTGAACCCTCAGGTACTCCACTGTCGTGTGTGTTCTTATAACATGTAATTTTCTTACGAAATGAGCTTTCGTGAATAGATGGAGAACATTGTGTTTTCCGGGTATGAAAGATAAGATAATGATGCATTGGTCAGTGAAGATCGGAGTTTAAGCATGGCTTTTCGTCTCTTTTGTTTTAATTTATTTATGGATGCTATTTAACTGCTGTGGTTCTTAGCGTCCCATTCTATATTGCTTGTGAAAGACATGTAATTTTGCTCAGAGGCCTCTTTATCAGGCTTGAGGTACTTTTGCGTGTCGTAAATTTACGACACGGGACCATCGGCTTTCATTTCCCTTCCGAAGGAAGCCATGCTAAGGAATTTTACGCCCGAAAAAGGTCCATCGAATTCCGCCGGGTTTAAACCCGTGACCTCAGGAATTAGAGGTAACCACTACACCACGGAGGACGACGTTTTCGCCTCGGGAGTTCAGTTTATGTTCATTAGGTTTAGATCCAGACTATCGCACAGTCCGAAGGCAGAGTTAGGAGTTAGGTATCGAAGTTTTCTGCATCAC
Organism: Deroplatys truncata; assembly: GCA_030765065.1. NCBI lineage: Eukaryota > Metazoa > Arthropoda > Insecta > Mantodea > Mantidae > Deroplatys > Deroplatys truncata. The sequence goes on from CM060978.1 coordinate 157,876,197, forward strand.
ATTCTTATAATACAAAAGAAACGCCTTTCGAAGATAATTTTGAAATTACCTTTAATTGCTCAAAATCTTTGCTACTGATACTCTAATACATTATTAGTTAATAATAATATTGTTATTAATGCATTGAAGAAAATTTTAAATTTGTTATAATTTTTAACTGTTGGTTTATTTCTAATCTTGGAAACCCATTACTACAGTATTACTGTGAGACGCTCTTGTTTTAGTTTCGAAATTAATAACAAAAACTGCACCCAACTTCCTTAAGTCCCATCTCCTGTATTGATGCTAGGTATCATTTATGGTATACATACACATTATAGAACACAGATTTCAACTCATGTTAACCAATGGTTGACCCCGACTGAGAAAAAAAGTGTTCCAGGTGAAACATTTTCCCCCAGTCCTTTTGGTGAGACGATCCAAACTTAGTAGAAAAGCGGCTTAAGGAACCAAAATACTCTGAATTGAAGTCAATCTTTAAATTATGACACCCTTCTACTAGACCTCTGCTGCTTTCTCTCAGTTTTATAAATGTTTGCATGAAATATATACTACTAGTAACCTTAGAAACTTTACTTTGAGCGAATAACCTACCAGGATCCAGTGTCAATGCCAGTAAAAAAGAAAATGATGGATCCTTAATACTAAAGAAACGATAGGCTACCATCAGTAAGAAATACGATACCCAAAATGGTTGTGGTATAGCCACGTCATGCAGAAGATATTTAATTAAGATTCCAATTTTGAACCACAGCATGCATACTCGATATAACATACATAATAACTGGTGCCGTTTGATTAATAGCCTTGAAATATGTAACAAACTTAAAACCGTGCTACCCATAATCAAATTTACGAGACAATACGCCCCTCTATCTCCTCTACAGCTAGAGCAGAATTAAAATGACACCCTTCTTTAAGATTCAAAGCAGCCGAGTCCTGTCACGACCATTTGTTTAACGATACGTACCTGTGAAGTTTAAAAAAAAAGGAATTTCAGAATGAGTTTAATTGAAATTTTAATACAGCAACGAGGGTTTAACATATAATATGTAAACAAACCTTCATGCATATTTCTGAATTAGTTCCAGAGATATTAATTTTTATTGTATTTTTACTGTCTTGAAAAATTGCTGCAGACGGTGCAATTATTTTTAGAAAAAAAATAATATTTTATAGTTAAAATCTTTAATATATAAATAGATGTATAGATGAAATTTTAATTATCCTATTAGTTTGGGAGAAAATAAACGTTAAATATGATATATAATGATTCAATTTTTGCTTAAAAATGTATAGAATATGAACATTATTGCTTAATAACATCACAGCTAAGCGTGCTAACAAAAATCGTCTCATCATTTTCATCCTGTTATTTACAAGGAAGTATATAAAATGTAATTGATTTATACTGAAAGCTACGACGTGTGGAAGAGTTTGAAAATGAGAACGTGTCGAGAAATGAAAACCCGAGAAAGGAGTGTTTAAAATTATAACACTAAAATAATACTGTTTCTGACTTAATTTTGTTTAAAAAGTATTTAGCGATTATACAGCCCTCCTTTATCCTTTTTCTGCTCCTGTGCAATTAGTTTAGAATTTTAAGATTCCTTAGGCCTCTCTCGAATGGTTTGTCCACTTTTATAAAATTAATCCTTTTTAACTATAATAGGAATTCAGGTTTATAGACAGGCATTTAAATTATTCTATGACGTATTTTAAAAACATCCTGCAGCTATAAAATCCACATGAATCTAAAGTAGAAGATCTGTAGTGTTTGATAACACTACAATCTACGTTTGTGAATTTTGGCACTTTTTTGGCCTTTTTTCACAGATGGTTATCCTTAAAATTTCGAAATGACAGCATTAGTTGCAATCTTAGATGAGCTTTACCGTTATTGCCCCCTTTCTTACTTTTGGCTTAGTTTTGGATAATTATGCATACCATTCTCTATGAAAGTTATAAATACTTTATGCTGCTAGGATTTCTGTGTGTGTATCATGAAAGAATTATGAGAGAGAGAGAACGAACATTATATGAGTAAAAGCTATACTTTAGCATCGGATAAATTACACCACTTTAAGAATAATGCGATCAAAATAGTGTGGTGCTAAACTCCTCAGCTCAGCCGATATCACGCTGACAGTAAAACAAAATAAATAAAATAGCCATGCAGGAGAATTGAACTATGCATTTCGTGTCCTCTATGTTTTCAAGAATACTCAATGTCTACGAATTCAAAGTACAGTTTTATAATTGACAATATGGACACTTTTATATGCAATAATGTATTAACCTACAATATATATTGTTTACGAGATTAAAACTTGCTTTTTAGCAGTTTCTTTTCTCAGCACTTTTGTCCATTCAAAATGCATCTCTAAAGGAGAGGTCTCTCTCTACTTCCGCGTAACTATTAGAAACGTCCTCTAACAGCGTCATATAATTAAGTTAGCATATTGTGACACAGCTATGACCAAAGTTATCGCATGGAAGACGACCGACCGACTACCGGTTAAAGAAATACGTAGACGGAGTAGCACTTTCAACAACTGTAAACGCCAGGAGCGCTATCGATAGATAACCAGATTTTTGTGGAAGTTTCTCCCTTCGCTTCCCGCGAACAGAAATTGCGGCACTCTCGCGTGCTGGCGAATGAGTTAGTTAAAATACGAGTCTTCCTCTCTCAAAGGAGTCACGTTTCAGTTATGGTTAAAGTAATAAAGTAGTTTTAAATTGAAGTATATAATACACACTTTAAAATTATTTTGTGTTGAACTGAAACGAATAGAAACATTTTATATGACATTTTTGTGCGGAGTAATCGGGTATTAACACAAACTTAAAGGAAACGTATTTAAATATTAATCCGATAATTTGAATGTAAAATTCAACCTAGACGTGTAATGACGCGGAAACTAATGATGATGTCTTGAAATTTTAAATTGTTCAAGGTATATTTAAGGGAAATGAAAGACAAGGTCATTAAAAACCTCAAAAGATAGAATTTTTAGATATAGCCCCTCAAGTATGAATCTTGATCCAGTTTGTATTGTTTTAATAAGAAGGATACTCTAAGTATTACAGATAAAACGTCAGTGAAATACACAGCAATCTGGGAGCTCTTTTAGGCTGCCTGAAATGGTGACAACCCTTATGACGCCGATATCAACTCTGCGAGGAATTGTGTCAGACTTAATATTCTTTCCCTGCTTTACCCAGACCTTTCGTGTCACTTTGATCAATGTCATGAACGTCCCGCGGAAAAAGATGAGTAGCTGAGATTCAGAGAACTGGATTCAGCAAAGAACAGTAACAGTAGCATACCACTGACTCCCTCCTGCATTGTGTTCCTTGTTCTTTTCATTCGCAGTTAGCTATTTTATAAACTGATAAAGAGGAACATCAAGACTCTACATAGATTTAAATCAATATACCGACAAATTTAATACAATATTTTTTCAATGCTGTAAATATTTTATGTTATCCTTTCCACAACACTCCTAAAAGTTAATAAAATTGCTGGATGAGAATCAGAAATTATACGGTGATTTTCTATCAAGTTGTATATATTCGGCAGCTACGATTATTTTTAATGAAACTTCGATTTAAAAATTGTACCAGAGAAGGTTATGTTAACACTCTCTATTCGCAGTTATACCTTTCAAATGAAATAACTAATACCAAAAAATTTCCCAAAAATTCTAAATGCTCATTTATAAAAGAATAATATTAGTAGAAAAACAACAAGCATTTAGACGCACTTGTTTAAGTAAAGTGCTCTCTGTAAACCAGATAACAGGAAAGATAAAGTAACATCCTAGGTTTTATAGATTTAATTAAAACTTTGATGCACTGAAAATAAATACAATGTATAATAAAATAAATAAAATACCCCGCTAATACAAAAACTATTTAAATAGAGTTAATTTACACGCTAATAAAAGTCTAAAGCCTTTGCAGTTGTCCTTAATCACTCTTCATACAAACTATGTATTTTCGCTGGAACTGGAGAGCAAGAAACTATAGTACAGAATTATAGCATATCGAAAGAACAACTTAGGTTTGTATTTCAGTCGACTAGTTCTGTAACGAATTTTCTGAACTTATAAGAGTGTGCATGTTATATTTACCAGCAACATTATGGAAGGTATTTATATATTCCCAAATTTTTATTAAATAATTACTCTTTTTTCTACGGAGGTCATACAATTTGTAAGATTTACTACTGCACTACGTCATTGCTTTTTATTCTCTGTTCTCAGCTATTGCCTGTAAACACAGAGGGTCCGTAAATGTTATTTTGATGACATATGCATACATGATTTTCCCAACTTTTAAGGGAAAAAATTCTTAAAAATGAGAAAAAATGCTGTTATAAGGTTGCGCTAAAGTCCATATTTAAACCCATAAATAAATGCCTGGTATAAATGCTAATCAAAATTCTTTGTTTTGTACCGACGTACACTTGCACAAAAAATAAAGACGCAAAATTGAAGCCATCTACAATTAGGCTTTGCCATTTATGCACAATTCTGACCTATGGGCGACCATTGTTATTTAAGGACTTGGGCCTCTGTTATAGCCATCGGTGTTAATAAACTCAGCCTTGTACTGTCGCTCATTTGTGTGAAACTGACGTAAATAGAGTCTTTATTTGCTTTATTTCTCCGTATTTTTAGCTTCTTGTGCGAGTGTACAAACCTCTGCATGAAAAATGCAAATGTTTGTTTTATTCTCTATTCTTTTTAACCGGTTACTCTATTCCTTTCATACAATTAGTGGGTTATTTGACTTTGTATATGGTTATATGCAAACACATTACATTTCACTTGAATATATCTATCAGTGGATTATTGTTGTTTCGTAAATAGTTTAACGAAAATAAGAGCAGCAATTCTAAACTTTTCTATTTACAGGACCAGACCACCTGCGGTGTTTTAATTCTTCCCATGAAAATATGAATTCAAGCAACAGTCGCACAAAAATATACATAAAACTAATTTCGGCACACATTTTTGTACATTTATACCTACTGTTATGCATTTACGGATAGGTTTGCGACTTATTAAGTATGTTTTATAAAACTGTAAATAGAATTGTATATTGTACCAGAGAAGGTTATGTTAACACTCTCTATTCGCAGTTATACCTTTCAAATGAAATAACTAATACCAAAAAATTTCCCAAAAATTCTAAATGCTCATTTATAAAAGAATAATATTAGTAGAAAAACAACAAGCATTTAGACGCACTTGTTTAAGTAAAGTGCTCTCTGTAAACCAGATAACAGGAAAGATAAAGTAACATCCTAGGTTTTATAGATTTAATTAAAACTTTGATGCACTGAAAATAAATACAATGTATAATAAAATAAATAAAATACCCCGCTAATACAAAAACTATTTAAATAGAGTTACAATATAGAGATTTTAAAAATAAATGGTTGTTAAAAGTGTTATAAGGCAATGGTTAGATTATTCTCGCTGCTTTCTTACTTAGAAGTGTTGTTCAGAAGAAGAAGTAGATTTTATAATTGTACACAATAAACTGTGAAAGGTACAAATATGTTCTGCATGTCACTAGAGGAACGTTTAAATTTTATGATCGTTGAGACTGTATGCATTTAATAGAACAGTTTTTTTATGCACGGAAGCATCAAAACAGCTGTTCATTTTTTGCCACAAGTAAATCAATTGGTTTTCAGTTATTACACTTTTTATGGAACATGTAAATTTGCTTTCAACAGACGGTTGTTTGTTGCATCCACTGTGGAAGTGACCTGTTGCGCTTCAACAACAAATTCGCAGCATATTACAGTATCTACACAAAACATATTTTTCTGCGCCCACCATTTTCTCATAACAAAGCAGCGCTTCTTTATGACAATCGGCGCAAATTTTAAGTCTCTTTTTATCAATTGTGTCTATATGTTTAAGACTTTCATAACTAGTTTGGAAAAAGTATGAAATATGATTGTTTTTTCAGAATATTGCATATGGATAATATTTTACGAAAACTGAAACATAAAAGCTAATAGCCACACTGATAGTGTAAATGTGCTTCTCTTTGATGATACAACTATTGCTAAAATAATAAACAGTATTATCTGAAAAACAGTATATATGAATTGGGAAAATATTTTAAAAATATTAAATTTAGATATAACTAAAACATTAAATAATGACCTTCAATGCAAATCACCGTGTAAGATAAAAAACAACTATCAATAATGTAGTTTTAAAATAACTGGAATATTTCAATTATTTAGGATACAGAATGACAACATTACAACAAAGCTTTAAATAATTAAGTGAATAACTTTCAACACATACGGAATTTTTGCATAAATATTTAGAAGAGAAATGAGAAGAAACCAATTTAATTTTTTTTGTTAAAATCTTTGTTGTTTCTACATTATTGTATCAGTACGAAGGGTGGAATGTAAAGCGGAAAAATCTGATGTGATACATTCACATCACTTTCTCTACTCTCTATCGTTTGTTAGTTGGTATATAAATTATTCTTACGAAAGTTCAGTGTCCTATCTACTTTATTTAAAACGAGATAGTTAGTCAAATGTTTAGAAACTGGACGTTATATGCTGGCCTTAAAATTTCATACTCTTTCCATGCACTCACGAGAAACAACTGAAAGTCGACTTGAAAATAATTACCTTAAAAGAATGGCTAAGTATTGAACAAATCGAACAATTAATAACCGATATTTCGGAAATGGCTGATGTCATAAAACAGGCTATTTTAAACAAACTGTGTTACAGAGATCTACACTTTTTGTATAGTACATGTTCGTCTATCACTTAACGTTTACACAAAATTCCTTCCGAATGAGGAGGACTCCACAGGCTATTCCCAGAAAACTCGGGATATGCATCTTAATTTTCATGTAAGTATCTATAATGTATGGTATTTTTATTAAAATTATTAGAACCACTTTTTAGAAAATGAAAAGTTTCGAAAAAATGTTTTATGCAAAGGGCAGTTTGGAGTGGGGGGATTTTCTTGAAAATCTTTGTGCCGCATCTTTGGAAGGTGCTGAACCTAATTACCAAGTTTGGTATTTATCCGAATTTTCGTTTTCTAATTATGCTATACACAGACACGCGCACAGATCTTTCTCTAAAACGCTTTTTTGTTCGAGGGGGGCCTCAAAACATGTATTTCTTCTGAAATCTCGGTATCGAATTTTTGGATGGAATGCAATACCTTCTCTACCTGGTTGTTGAAGAAATAAAAAGGAGTTTTGCTCTTGTACATGCTGTGGCGGAATGAACATATGAACATTTGACACACACACACACACACACACACACACACACACACACACACACACACACACACACACACCTGTTGATTATCGAGAAGTTTAACAAATCAATATAAAGTCACCTTCAGAAGGGAAGTGTAATTAATGTTACCTAAGCAGTAGTAGTGGTTTAGTACGTACAATGTGATGCAACACACAGATTGGTGCGCGTGCAGCTGTATGTTATGTGCTGCAGTTCAAACCATTAACCCTACCGCACTTGAATTGAGTAAACTTACGTAACTCATCTGCAATATATGGTGTTTGCATAACGGTTTGGTTACAACACATCGTTAAACACAGATAGTATTAGTAATTATAATAATGTGCATTCTCTGGTTTGTGTTTTAAATCAACTGAATTTACAACTACTGAAACAAAAATTAACTAAATTAGGTTGGAGTGCTTTTACTTTACTGCTTACCTAATGAGCAAAGGAATTTTATGTAAAGATTTTAATGAAACACGTTTTGACGTTCTCCCGAGTATTTATAGAAAAAGGTCGGTCCAAATGTTTGTGAACAACCTAACTCAGAACGAAATGCCCATTAAATATCAAACTTCCTATTTAAATTCAGTGTCTTCAAAGGACACGACAAGACAATCATCATTTTCATATAGAATGTTCATTGTTTCTTTATTTTTTTAAAAATGGCTCTAACAATATTCAATTAAAATACCAAATGTTTGAGATATTTGCAAGACTTGTAAAGTGCAATATCTTGGATTTGCTGAAAGTAGCTTGTGAAGACCTCTCTATTCCTGATGGATTTTGTATGCTTTTGTGCAACTACTAAACTATAAAGATAGAAAACCTGCACTGAGCAAAAAAAAGTATATCTTTTTAAAACACACAGTTTATATTAAACAATGGTCTGTGGTATTAAGGGTTATTATTGGCTGGACTTTTCAAATAATGTATACATTTCTGAGGAGCTAAGTAGCCATTCAACTGCTACCCGTGTTTGTGCAAAGCGTAATTTCAAAGTTAGATATAGCGACCCGCTTTTTAAAGATTTGATTGTTTCTCCTCTATAACCCCTTTGTATCTAACTGGAAATGCGTAATGAAAGCATTTCTGTAAAAGTGTATTTCGATTTTTTTGAGTAGACAAAAAAAAATAAGTTGTAAAAATACTAGGTAAAACACTGGTGAAAGTAGAATCTCATTTAGTGCTTGTATTCCAAATGTAAAAAGCTTTTAAAATGGTATTTACTTAATTGATTAGCTAGTGTATGAGGCTTGGATATCAAGCATGTTTCGTTTTGAAACATCATAAATAAGAACTCAAATAATGTAATATTTGCATTATCATTTATTTCAAACCATTGCTGAATGCTAAATTCTTATGTATTTCTTGCTCTTTTAAAACACATGTTTTAGCACCAATAAAGTAATCTGTTCCTTTAATTCATGGAAATTACCATTGCAATATAATTACAATTCTTACGTTTTCACGATAATTGGTTAATTAGTTTTTTACTTGTTTCTTTCTACCAACAAAATCTCAAGAAACGGCATAATTCTATATTCACAATCCTGGTTTGGATAATGCAAGAGCATGCGACACTATACAGCGTGAATCACCTAAACCTTGCACCGCAAATATTTCGGAAATGGAAAGTGCTATTGATGTGCAGTTTTCACAGCATTGATTAGTAGTCAGGGGCTCCTACATTTAGCTTGTAAACAGATTTTAATAATATTGAGAAAGTGTATTTTTTTAGGAAACCTACAACTTTTTAAATAGAAGAATACCTAGTTACATCAACGGAATAAAGGTAGGGTAAATTAGAATGTCAGTGGCGTTTACTGCAAGATTCTAGTGGTTTACGAGAAATCTTATTTTGAAACTTTTACGCACCGACACTTTTACAACCTGTGGTAGCACAAACTAAAGAAAAACAAAAGGGAATTACAATACTTCTGTGTATTCTCACAAGTAAATACAACATAACCCTTCAAAGGTTGTGTTCAAAATGACCACCGGCAGCTTCAATACACGCTTTCAGTCTGCTATGGAAAGACTGCTGCATACGTTCTAACATTTCAGCGGAAATTTCAGAGCGGCAGCAGTAATACGTCGTTTTATATTGTCTAGTGTAATTGGTACATCCTTGTAGACAAGTGTTTTTCAGCCTTCCCCACAGAAAAAAGGTCTAAAGGGGTCAGATCCGGTGAACGGGCCGGCCAAGGTACAGGTCCTCTTCGTCCATTCCAACGATTTGGAAACATCCGTTAAGACAAGCTGTAGCATTCGTGCACTATGGGCTGGGCAGCCATCATGTTGGTACCACAGGTTCCTCCTAGTCTGCAAAGAAACGTCTTCTAGCATCTGTGGCAGATGGTCTGTCAGGAGAATGCGATACTTGTGCGAGTTCATTGTTCCTTCTATGAACAAAGGGTCTAAGAGCTAATGTTTCACTATCCTACACCACAGGTTTAAACTCCATGGACTCTGACGTTCCACCTGACGAAGCCAACGGGGGTTGTCAACAGATCAATAGTGCATGTTTACCTGGCCATGCTTAGTAAATGTTGCCTCATCGCTAAACAAGATACATGATGAATCTGGAGTATCATGTCTTAATGGCCATGTACAATAGTTAACACGATTCTCAAAACTGTTTCCATGCAGCTCGTGATGGAGAGAGATGTGACAGGGATGGAACCTATGTCGATGGAGAATGCGCAGTACACTTACCTGACTTATGCCACTACCACGTGCGATTGTGCGGGAACTAATTTGCGGATCTACTGCAACGGCAGCCAAAACATTCATTTCCGCCTCTTCTCCAGTCACTTGTTTGTTTCTGTTATGTTTGCTAGGTGTTGCATTTCCACTTTCACGTAATTGGTTGAAGAGGTTGATAAATAATTGCCGAGATGGTTGACGTCTATTGGGATACGTTTCCGCATACATCGTACAGGAACGAACTGCATTCTTCCTACACTCTCCATACACCATGAGCATGTCGACCTTTTCTGTATTAGTAAACCCCAATTTCCACTCACGACTTACTGCGTGAACTGTCACAAACTATTCATTCATTATCTTTTTACCCTCCTCTTATGTAGGACTTACACCTCCCCGGACTTACAAGCGGGTGCCTATGGGATGAAGGAAGTAGATGAAACGAAATGTCGGTGAAATGGATGAAAGAAAAGGTGATGATGGAGCAGTTGGTGGAATGAATGGCGGGGGAAAACCGGAGAACCCGGAGAAAACCCGCCCAGACGCCGCTTCGTCCACCACAAATCCCACATGCAGGTCCCTGGGATTGAACCCGGGCCGCCTCGGCCACGGCGCCGCCTGTCACAAACTAACTAACTAGAAAGTCGCAATGCAATCCATTGAACAGAAAACAGAATGCAAACAAACATAACAAGATCGTACCCAGCAACTAAGCAGGTTGAATGAGACAGACAAATGTTGGGGTGGAAACCTTTCAAAATACGATTTCTCGTAAACCACTTGCACTACAATCCTGCAAGAATGACTATTGACATTCTAATGTACCCTATCTTTATTCTGTTGAAGTAACTAGACATTGCTACATTTAAAAAACTGTATGTTTGCTCAAAACATACACTTCCTCAGTATTATCAAAATCTGTTTATAGGCTAAATGTACGAGCCCCTGACTACCAATCAATGCTGTGAAAACTGCACATCAATAACGCTTTTCATTTCCAAAATATTTGCGGTTCAAGTTTTAGGTGATTCACCCTGTATTTTTGGTACAGCTGAGTAACTTAACAACTTAATATTACTAGAAAATTTAGGTTTAAAATTGCTTTCCAATAATGCATGGGAGTACCACTGGTTTTAGCAGTTTTCTGAACTACCTGAACGCCGAATTTAATGTTTTTATTGAAACATATTAACATTCACTCCCAAATTCATATTTCCAGGCTCTGTGAGAGTAGCGAATAAGAAGCCTTCTCCAGCGAGAAACCGAACTTGGGACCTTTAGGCTGAAAATCAATTTCTTAGTATTGTCTTTCTTACGGTGGGTTTTCACTATATAAGCTTCAAGAATCCATCTACTTTCGCGTTCACACAACTAGACTCTGAGTCAAACTTGCGAATTCTGGAATTAAAAGTCAAATTGCTTCAAGAAAATGTTGTTCAACTGATTCGATTCCAATAAACCCTAACCTTTTAAATGAATTCCAAAGGCACCCAAGTAAAATAAAATAAATGTTCTTATTTAGACTTTGTAATTAAACATCTTAGTGACTATACCGCTCACTTCCCACCCGGATTCGATCCCAGGGGCCCGCATATGGGATTTGTGGCAGACGAAGAAGCGACTTGGCGAACTTTCTCTGGTTTCCCCTGCCATTCATTCCACCAATTGCTCCATCACCACGTTCCCTTTCATTTATTTCGCCTTCATTTCATATCGTCTTTCTCTCATATCTGCCTACGGGCCGATCCCGCGTTCCAGGTTCTTCATTCTCTGATTCACTATTCATCTGCTCCTCTACCGGCCTCTGATCCTAGGCGTGGTTGCAAGTCCTAGTGGGGTGTAAGCCCTACTTAAGAGGAGGGTAATCCGACTAAGTAAGTAATTAAACATCTTAAAATTTATTTTCATTCTGCGTTACAACAAGGCTCTACAAATACAAATTACCAAAAAATTAATTTTAAATATTATATCACAAATATTCTTTATGTTATTCCTACTGCTTAAAAGAAAATGTTCAAGAATAACAGAATTTTAAGGTTTAAACCACCAAAGAAAGACAATAAGAGTATCTCTATGCTACAATGATTAAATTTCTTGAAGAACAGGAAACCTTTTTGAAACAAACCTTCAAATAAATCAGAAGAAGAAAATAAGATTCAAATAAAGTTCTAAATTAATTGGATTTACTTATAAGATCTGTGTAGTTAGGAGTTTTATGTGAGTAATAGTATTTAATAATTGCCTAAATAGAACTGCAATATTGATACAAATTTGGCTTTTTGTTTGTTGTCTTCTTAGTATAAAACACAATGTTCAGTCTCGTAGTTGCCTATTATGGCAAAATTAAAGAATGAAAATAATGTTCTACAGAAACTCATCATAGGAAATATGTACTTTACATTACCTTTATAGACCTTCTGTCCCAAGTTCCGCTCAGTTTACTTCACATTGATAGCAATACTTACCTGTAAATACAAAGAATTAAATTAAAAGTCTGCAATCAAAATACAGCATTAGCTAATTAGATTAAGTTAAGTAGAATGACTTAAATTAAATCACTGTAGGTATTTATAACAAATTTAATTTACTCTTTTATATCATTTAATGAAATATAGAGATCAAATTTACTAATTACCAACATTCCAGTATAAAAAAGCGTCTACGTTAACAAAGCTGTGAAGCATTTAACGTAACTAAGTAGGAGTAATATTTTAAAGTATTTTAAGCACTACCGTCAAATTTCTGCATGAACTAAGTCATTGCATTTTGTTCAGAATTTCTTGCAAAATTCCTATTTCGAGGAGGCGCCCAAATAGCGAACGTTAGTTTTGTGACCCGGCCACGATCTCATAGTGCATATCAATATCATTCATACGTTTTAAAATGGAAAACCTCCAAGCAACACGTAATCGTGGCCGGCCATAAAACGAACGCTCTGCAGTTGCTACAAAGGTTAATAACAGGTGTATTTTAAGTAAAGGGATTGCATTTTCAGGAGACATTTCTGAACGTCTGCATTACCACACAACGAAGCTAAACTATCCGCACATTGAGGAGAATGAAAGAGCAAATAGATCCAAAATCGGTCCGAAAAAGCGATAAAATTAGAGTTCACTCGACGCACGAAGAGCACTCGGCGCACCTTCCAAAGAATATAATTATACTGGCTCATCGCGTGGATCAGTGTTGAAAATATTTGCATTATTGGTCATAAATTCTACTCTTGACTTAAATATTATACATGGTGAATGTTCAATACCATCTTCGAAGGTGTGTAATGGACCACGTCAATGCATAATATAAGTAAGATAGGAACAATCACGTTCTCTATGATTTTTCCAAAATAAAAAATTTTATTTTCCTGGGTAGCGTTTGTGTATGCAAGTTTTTAAGCTCAGAGTATACGGATTAGAAGTGGAGGTGGATTTCAGCACAGTGACTAAGGTTACACTACTGCGCTTACTAAACCTCCGCGAGGAAGGGATGAGGCGGCTAGATATAATGGTGAAAGCACACCGGGTCCTCAACGTTCTTAGATTGACCATCCTCGGACACCCCTTCGAAGTCCTCCCTAACCACACGGACAGATTCGGCAGAGGATTTCGTGCTGAAAAGGAACAGTTCTCTCCTCAAAGCTAATCCACTATATACTCCGAACTGCATCGCCCATTATATCTGAAAGGAAATAAAATAAGAGACAGGAAAATGCTAAGTAATATATAATCCACCTCGGCATGTACCTACTGACCTCTAAAAACCGCGAAGAAACCAAACGGGAATCGAACGCAAGAACTCCCAAATGCGAGTCTCAGGCTTAAACCCTTTTACCACTCTGCAGTTCAGAGTGTAACTGTCACTTATCCTCGAACATCCCACTCTTTCTAGCTTATTCCAAACAGCCGTGCAAGCGACTACATTTTAGTGCCGGACAAAGGTATGGTCGCGCATCACACTTTGAAAACAGGCACCTGCTTGATGTACACTGACGTGCACAAAAAGAGGCCCTATTCCCCTAGATCGCAATAGCATTTTTCTCTCCGAAATGTTTTCACCTTCAAGCAACCAGACTTCGACCCCACCCAGCCGATATCAGTTCTCTGTGGGATATCCCATGTGAATTCGAAAGGTAAACATTCTCGCAATTTTTTGTTTCCATTATAATTTTTTCTATTAATAACAGTGCTAAGGAAAGTACATTTATCAAATAAATATCAGCATCTAAAACCCATCAGTTGTCACTTATTGAACGATACATGTAACGTATTAATTAATTTTTTTGTATTTTAAGTGCGCATAGCTCCGGAACCCTTAATTCAGAATACTGTACCAAATGTCATTTTATAGGTGAAAGTCTGTATTTCATTAGAGCAATATTCACAAAATAAATAAACAGTTTTTACTTAATTTAAGCATCTTTGGAATTTAATAAAACTAAAATATTATATTGAGAATAATCCATAATGTCATAAAGAGAAGCCAGCAATGTTGCTAAAGTGGTAATGTTAAGGTGTTCCGAATTATAACACAAAAAGTGAATATACGCAGCTATTAATTGGTTGATTCACGATAATCACCAAGCGCTCTGTGAATCTGTGAGGAAATTGTCAGAACCACATACTGCTTAGTAAGCATTGTTTAACCTTACGCACAGCGGGTTACTTGATCTTCAGTTCAAAACACGTTCGACAGCGACCATGAGCACGTATTTTAATACTCCTGCGTATAAAGTAATTTAATTCTTTAATTATTTTAGACGAATCCTTATAAGCCACTGCTACAGTAAAATAGGTGTTTGATTGTGTTTAAATTTCAGAATCTTACCGTGTATAATAAAAAAAAATGTCATAATTTTTTTCATAAGGCTTAGCAAATCAAAATAAACTCCGTTTAAATAATTACATTTAAAAGTTTGGTTTATAACAGCTTGAAGTTGGAAATTTTAAGGAATTTACGATAAATTTGAAAATGTTAATTGCAAAATTATGATGTTCTGAGTTTTAAGAGGTTGCATAAAACATTGTATCGGGCTTGTCTCCATTTCGTTTAAAAAATGCTAAGTTGATTTTCCTTCTACTTCGGAAGATTTGAAATGGAATATCCTTATGCAACTAGTAGGAAAAAAATTGAAGAACAGAAAAACTATTCAGCGAACGATATTATAACGATGTGAAATGAAGGTGGTTCGGATACTGCCTCTGCGAATGTGTTTCACTACGATTGGTACACAAGGAAAGGCTACACCAATTTTCATATAATTCGGCCTTCTAGAGGAAGGCCTGAACAATTAACTGTATGTGTGGCTAAACTGGACGACAGCTACGACATTTATATGAGAACTTCCATCAACGACATGTAGACGAAGGTTAAAGTTATTGCTGCCATCGAAGGGTATTTATCATAATACTGATATTAAGAAAACGGTAGTGTAGCACAAAAATACAAGGCAGTTCTGCCATATTTTGGAGGAAGTAAAGCATCCTGCTAATCCAGTGGCTAGAATTATGCTCGAAGAACACAGTACACGCTGGAAGAGGGTGGGGCTAAACTGTTTTACCTTAAAATATGCTCTAACATCAATGTGAACTTTGGCACTGCATAGAGAATTTATGCTCTTCTTGTTCCCCTGATTATCCCGATGGTTATACATCGTGAAATTTCTTATCATCTGTGGGAGCAATAATTTCTTTTAGTGCCGTTATTATATTCATCTTTATCTTTACAGTTCGCGAGTTTCTATTAGACAAATACCCGATTGTTTAAAAACCGCCCCCCTCCCGCTCTTGCAGGGACGGAAGAGTATACGCCACTTATCCACTTCAACACCAAGCGGAAGACTACTGAAAAATCTCGAGGGCCGATAGTGAACTATCGGTCTTCCAGGTCTCCAGGCTGATGCCGGAGGACACTTAGGTGTCTCACAACCCCGCCTGGTCATCACTGCTCAGACGTATCCAATCTACCATGGATTTCGAAAACCTCTGTCCCGAGACTATCTCGATCCTCTTACAGCTCCTCTTCGGAAGGGGCTCAGATGTTCGGCCCGACGTATCTCTGGTAACGTCGGAAGTACCGCCGAGTGCTAGGAGTATGCAGCGCTGGCACATCGGCAACTGAAGGGGTCAGAACCCCTCCCTTACGCGTAAAAACCGATCTAAGTGCTATCTGCAAACGCAAAAGACTGTACGAGAATGGGGGATGGTTTATTATTTGCGACCTCCCTGCTTACAGTCCACTGCCTTATCCCCTTCCGTCCTGGCTTTAATGCTTAGAAATCTATATGTCTGGTCACCAAACTTTTGTACCAAGCACTGTTTGGTTCGCTATCAGATGTTTACACGAAAAACGCAAAATGGCAAATGAGCTCAGTCTTGTGTATGCTGCCGCACAATCTCTCTTGGATTGTTGAATAAGTTGAAACCGGCTTTGTTCGAGGGAACCAGTGTAGGTATTAGTATTAAATACAGTCCTTCGCGCCTTCTGATTAAGCCATTTTTACGGCTATAAAATGCGAATTTTTCACTTCAATTGCTTCTTCTCCATTTGCTTGCTAAGAGTAGACTCTGCGCAAATTCGTGGATACCCTGTAAGATATGACTAAAGTGCACGTGCAAATCAGTCTTCCCTATTCTCTATTTTTCCAAAATACTTGTAAAATTATAATGGAGACTGATTTGAAATTCAATTATTTAATGCCAGCCAGGTTAACGCACTCTCAGCAACACTATAGACATCAAGCAACCCTGGAGAGAGGCCGTAATATCAACACAGCACGCGGTTTGTGTTCCTAGTTTTAATGGCATGTTACGTAAAATGGGATTGTATAACTACAGGAGGTACAGAAATTCAATTTCCTTCAGTGCACATAAATCTTGGAGCATGCAATGTATGACAGTCATGTTCAATGCTCTGCAAGCTGCAAGTCATTACGATTGTCCATTGACAAACCTGTACAAAATAACGTAAACTGTAACATTAAAATCATATGTTTTTGAAGAAAAAAAAACTTAGTCTACTAACACAATACACGTGTTCAAATACAAGTAAGTACTGGAACTCACGTCATTCTTATAGCTTAATATCATCAATTTCATCAAAAACACTCAAAATTTTGTCTTTGAGGATTGTATACCCTAAAAGAAGCTTGTCCACTGCAAGCTTTCATTCTCCCCTTATGGTCCCCAAACAAACACTTTCTCTTCTTAGATCTTCCATTGTACCTAACTTTTTAACCCATTTATTACTTCATCAAGTAAATCTCCTGGAAAGCAGCAGCTTCTCATTCAGTGTCCCAACCAATTCTTTTTCTCAATTCGACGAGTTTCTAAATTGCTCTTCCTTTATCTATCTTATCTATATGCAGATTTCAAGTCCTTTTCCTCCCTAAATTATTCACGAAGTCCAGGCTTTCACACCACACATCTCACACAAGGATAATTCCATACAGCTGCCATCATAAAGAGATAGCAAGAAGAAGGTAAGTGCTGACTAACGACTTTATCAAAGTCAGCTGTATCAGCAGAGTGTGTTACTAATTTAAAGATCCGTCCTTACAACTTCAAACTAAATTGAAGATTCTGAAATATTTAAAAAAAGAATCCAGGAGAATTTATATCACGTGACTTAGATGCTGATGACGTGGAATTGGCAAGTTACGGACTTTAAGAACAAAACCGAAAATATTTTGGCACAGCCAATAGCAAATTTGCAAAATATATTTTTAGAAAACATTAATTGTTAATTATTGAAGGAAACGTCAACGAAAGGCAGCAGTTGCACATAAACATTACTTCATGTTGTTCACAGTTCAGTGCAGAGAATATCAAATTCACTTCTTTTTTAAATCTCTATAAGTAGGTTTCAACGTATTTTATACAAACTAGAATCCTCATTACGGGAATCCTAGATGTGAGAAAGTGCTCTATTTTCTATTTTCAAAGAACTGCGATGTTAAAACAATAGTCAACCTCTCTGGGTTGCATAAATGTTATGTTGCTCACATACATAGTTATTCTTTGTTTTTTTTATAAAATTGCCAATTTGACATTCGGTTTACAAATTACGTGCATAGACACAATCTTAAGCATGCTTACGGTTTTACTATATAACCCACAATTGTCTGTTCAATTTTGTAATTGTATCCTCTTTGCTTTTCTTTGATAACCGTAATGCTTACCTTTTTCTGTTTGTGTTTAACTTCATCCTGTGCTGCCCTCCGTCGTCATTTAGTTACAATAGCATTTCCTTTAGATCATTCTTCCTCTTCTAGCAGTGCCACGTTATCAGAAAAGCCTATATACTTTATTCTTTTCCTTCCTACTACCCACTTCTCCTTTATTCTGGAAACAAATCTTTGCTAAATTTTACAAATACTGTGACCAAGGCAACATTACTATTATAATCGTAAGTTCACATGGTAAGCATACGTTGGAAGCGGGTGCATAGGGAGTGTTGAAATAGAAAATGTGTATGTTGGAGGCTTCTCGAATACGCCTTCGTATGCACGGCAGCTCACTGCATATCCGCGGGTTGGTCTATAAAGCTCTCAACGGTCACGAGTGGCAGTTGAGCTGAGAAGTGCGGACGTGGGATGCTCGTCAACGTTTAGTTTCCCTCAGGGTGGGGTACAGAAAGAAGCAGGTAATCAAATACTTTAAATAAATATATAGAGATTATTCTTCCACACAAGCCGTGTGTTGGACAGGTTAATCAGTCGCCTGATTATAGAGATTACTGTTCAGCAACCATAGCTTATAAGCCTATTGGCTAACTTCCTGTTGTTACACCTATTGCAATCCTACTCAGAATTCCTGCATTCAGGTCTCAGTGGCATATCACAGAATAAGTATTATGAACAGCATGAATGAAACAGATGAAATCGGATTTTCCCTATTCATATCTGCCATTACATTGTTAAGGCACGTTTATTTTTATTTTAACTCACATGTACTAACAAATTATTTAGGAGTAGAACTAAATGAACAATACACTGTACTGCAGTACTAAAACATTAATGAGATTGCCGAAGTGTGTGGTTAGTTTATTTAGCTTATCTTTAAATGGCTATGGTTTTTCCTACGATTAAATCAACATTTACGTTTGTAAGATATTTGATCATACACAGTTATTGCAGCGTACTTAAATTTATAGAGAGATTTATTTAAATGTTAAAGAAAACCGAGACAGAAACTCTTACTAAATCTTAAGCACTAAGCAATAACAGAAAACACCAAGAAGCAGTAAATACAACTCTTCGAGCATGAAATGTTGGCCTTCATCAGAAATGGCGTTTCTTATAATTGCACCAACATTTATGGCAGCAATGAATTTTGAAGTTACATTTTATCTTTGTAGTTTGAATACTTAAATATTTTTTGGCTGAACTTCTTGAGTTTTATTTCCTTTCAGCATAATACGAATGTAATGGTTGTTTTCCTTCGCCACTGCATCCAGTTCTTTCATTCCACAAGTAAAATATTTTGAATTACTTCGTCTTCTTCTGCACCGTCTGTATTCACCCATTCATTGGTTTTCTTACACAGGCTTGAATTCACCTTCTGAACGATCAAGTGATGTCCTCAACATCCTAACCACATATAACCAAAGTTTTACCATTTTGGGAACTACAACTTTCTCTCGTTTCCTTTTTGCCCATTCTCATTAGGCAGTTTGATACATGTGAATGTATTTTCTCGCAATAAATCACATTTGCATTGCACTTTCTTATCGATTTTATTTTGAATTGTCATAAATCTGTAATTGCATTGATATCTCATTCTAGCTATGGTATATATGTGGATAATCGGAAGAAGTAAATAAATAGCACCTAATCTCTTTCGCTCAGACAAACGATAAAGAGAGTCCAGTGTCAATGAAATCTTACTACGGTGAGATGCTCGTTCGCATATCATTTCCATAATATTGTAATGTTTTTATATTCCCTGCTGCCATATAAACTATCACTTGCTTCGTCGTTCCTAGCAACCTAATCATTGGTTTTAATCACAGAAAGAAATTAAAATATTTTAATCCATTGTTATTTCATTCCTGAAACTATACTTCAAATAACACTGGTTAGCAGAAATAAACTCTCAACAATTAGATAATACATTCATATTCCATAATGTCTTCTTTAACATAAGATCATGTGACCACAATGACGATGGCTTGTATTTACTTACCACTACTGAAAGATTAAGTAGAATAATATCTTCCTTAACTCCCTTCATGTTCCTTGGTTTTCTCCGCTCATAAATGACGTTTCTTCTTTATACACAACCAGACTTTTTGGAGTAAAATAAATTCACTGCACTCTTTAAGCATCCATTAGAATGTTCTTCAGAAATAGATATTTCTCCCTTTTCCGTAGAATTTCATAACTTATACTATCTGGCAACAATTTGAGTTTGTATATCCGTTATTTCTATAAAAAAACAAAAAAAAAACGGTATTGGTGCCACCATATCTCCGGCAAAAATAAATCTATACATTTAATCAAAATAATTACTCGGAGTTTTAGTAGCGGATACAATATTGTATGCCACACGAAATTAAAATAGATTTAAAATTTCATTAAAAGTATCACCTCGGGCGTTAAATTTTTCACTCAATACTAAAACTTCACTTTAATCGCTTATAGCATAAATAACTATAACTGATTAAGCAAATCATTCTTGCAATAAAATTTTAATGGCACAAGTTAGGAAAATAACGTCTTGATTTAAAGTAAACCACCACCACACACCCTTCGCGCTTGGCGATATTATCTCCTCTAGCGGTTTATATTTCTAGCCTCTTCCATCCTTTACCATATGTGTGGTTTCCATTCACTAATAATATTTCTTAACTGAATAGTTTAAATATGTTTAATTCGTTCCACATGTCACCATCTCTTGCGTTGTATTTTTCGGTGTTCTTATAATATTGCCCTATAAATAGCAGTTCATTTACTCGGATTCTTCTTTTATCCTTCCCTCTTGATACTGATATAACTTTGTAAAATTGTTAAAAAATTACCTGCTTTGTATTGCAGAGTTCTCCTTATTGTTCTATTTAGATAAATGTTTCTCATTTTTTTAACTAGTATAAATTTCTGTCCATTGACGTTGGGTATCCTAAGAATTTATATTTATTAACTTATTAGACTATTTATTTTTTAGAATTACTTTAGACTATATTTTTTGCGCTTCAGAAAACATAACCTTATTTATTAATAGACATTCATTATATTATCCTACTGTCTTATTCGAATCATATATGCTTAATGAAAATTGTCTTTGGTGTTGTCTATAGTCGCTTGATCTTTCGCGAATGCATTATAATAATGTTTGAAATAAAATAAAAATATTGTAATATTTATTTTAAACATTTAACATTCCCATCCGATCTATACACAGTAAAACAAAGCTGTATTTGCAATCTTTTTTTTTTGGGGGGGGGTGAATTTCTGATTTTGGATAAAAGAATACTGCTTCATCTATATGTGCCTTGGATCAAGCTCGTTACCTAACTGTTCAAGAGAAAGAAGCTAGTTTAAGGTTCATAGCAATAACATGGCCTCACTTAGACACTTTAATATCCCCTTCAGAATAGCCGTTGGCCCGTGACTTAGTTGCAAAATCTGTCAACCTCATGTAGATCCAAGGTCGATCAGCATGGAAATCGGCTTAAACTATGTTAAGAATGCAGGTGGATTTTTCAAACGCTTTATGATTAATGACTCAATTAAAAGAGCATTAATATCTGGTATCCCTACCGTCTTAGAACCTGTTGGAATAAGTCGATCAAATGGGAAAAGGCCTGACAGCCAAGAGGAAAACAGTTTTTTGGGGATGTCACGTGCTGACAGGCTAGATTCCTCATAAGTGTCTAGCTAAACAAGATGGATCTGTTGCAGTCACGGCGTTTCTGCCAAGAAATCGAAATACAACGATAACAAACAACTTGTACTATTCCATTGCTTTATACTTGTCAAGAGGCGGAAGATCTTACACTAGAGATTAGATGCCATCTTCAATAACTTACAGGTGATCCTTCTTTCAAAGCATATCTGATTATGAGACAACCAATTGCCGCCATACGAGAGGGAATGCTGCCAGCGTTATAGAAACTTACCCGTAAGAGGTGCTCTTAAACCATTTCTTCTACTTGGAACTGTTCCTGCGTTTCTAAATGTTATCCACCATCAGAGCAGTAGGCATACCAACATGTCTATGCCATGATAAGGAACCTGAAATTAAATTCCTATGTAGGAAGAGAAGATTGAAATTATTTAAAATTTAAAAAAATCAGAATATTCTAAATGGTTTAGAACATCTGATTTGTTGTTGCTGTTTGTGGTGGTGGCGGCGGTGTAAAATGGCACTATACTGATAGGCCTACCATGCATGCTCCTATAAACAGTCGCATATAAATCAACTATTTTTGTATGATGCGACATTGCTTATCTACAATACGACACGAAAAGCGGTAAAGAGAAATACATTTTTCCTCTAGCCAGATAAGAATTGGAAAGTTGAATAAAAGCACGCAAGCTGTGACGCTCACATCGGGGTAAAGTGTAGCTTACAAATGTTATTCTTAACCAGAGACTTCTGGCATTCATCGCATGATTAATGGCATTAGCCGCCATTCATGTCCCGATGTAGACAGGAAAAGCGCTATATGAAATGTCGCGGTAACCCAGTTGAAAATCATTGCTTACTCTAAATGCTTTTTATTCGGGAGAGTGGGAGATGTATGTGGAGGTTGCCTATTGTGAGGGAAGATGGACTGAAAGAGGAATAAATGATAGGCCAAATGTCGGATCCCCGGACCCCATATCTCTGAATACGACCGACAGTGCTGTCAAGGCGTGAAGGAGAGCGAAAAGACTAACAGTTACCCTTGCACTAAAATATAGCGAACTCGAGGTGAAAGCAACCAGCGAAGGTTGCACCAAACCCTAAAGCTTTTCATTTGGGATAGAAAAGAGGAACAGTCTTTCAATTCGTGAGTGTCATTATTATAAATACAAGCGTATATTATGAAAATCAAAAGTAAGAACTAAGGAAATTGATTAACGCAATGGTTGTAATCGGAAAGGGTATGCATTTTAACTCTCCGTGCAGAAAGTACTGATTACATTTCCAGGCAAACTTTAAGCGAATTCAGACGAGATTTAAATGCACCTTCAAGCATCCCGTCATGGTAGCTCTGAATGTCGAAGCTCTATGGTTCGAATCCAGCCGTGGCACTGATATTTGCAGGGCTAATTCAACTCTCTGCATACAATAAATATGTTTACGCGCTACCTACAAAATGTCAGCATCTACAATGCAAAGGAGTTCAGTCACATTTCTGAATATGGGTATGTCATTCTCTCCTCTCTTCACTGGTACAAAGCAAGCGAAGAAAACTATACTTTAAGATCTTATTTTTAAATATTGATATTCATTATACCATTCCCTACTAATAATTCATTTGGCGGACCTCCTGACCGTAATCACTTTGCAGTAAACAACAATTAACCTGTAACAGCATGAATCGGTCCTAATTTGAAAATAATTCTGTGTATACCACAGCGTGTTCCTTATGTGCCACGACTAAAACTCGGAAGTTGGGACGTTGTGTGCCTGGGCGACCGGTATTCAATGTCAACAAACACTTTCTACCTCCACAGAGGTACTACTCGGCCACGATATGAATGCACTTGGAGGAGGGCGGCAGTGTATTCATAGACATAACACGCCATCAAGGCAAGGAATCGGTGGGGAGGAGGGACAAGGCGATAGTAGAATGTACAGTTGCACAACGAAAACAGTATTAAATTTTACAGCTTCAGCCTCACTAATAAATGCAACTCAGAACTACAGACGTTGACTGTTCCTCCGATGTTCCGCCCTCTTGTTCCGTAATTGTTTAGTTCCTCTTCCCACCACGCGCAATTAAACCGTGGCTAACTAATACAATCACGGAGTACACGTTGTATTATCTCTGTTTACTTTATACCTCTAATCTCAGCTGACCGCAAGGGACACTGGGCCTCAAGTTCCAGCTTTAGTCATGACATTTAGGAGCTAATTGTATATAGGAATGTTGGAAATAATAAAACTGCTTTATGTAGTGACGCTTTAGTAGAAGAAATCGACTGCTAAATTTAAGAAATATTTTTATTTTGTCATATTTATGAGGCCGTTCAGTTTAGAAAAATCTTACATTCTCTGGGCGATTCGGATCCCTATTTTAAAGCAAATAAAGATCAGATGATTACGCACTGGTTCACTAAAATACGGCGTAGTTTTGACGAAGATAAGAAAATGCAAATAAGGCTTTACTTCCTTGGATTACAGAGGGAGACGCTGAATTCAAATTATCTCAAATTAAACCTTCTCTTACTGTTACAAATCTTTATTATCCCGTCACCTTTGTGTTGCTTGTCTGAAGTATCCTTTCAACATTTTTTACTCCCTAGAGACAGAGTCTTAGCAAATAGAAGGCGAAATACAATATATTACTCCTAATATAGTCTAAAATATATACAGTCTGAATCATACTAACAGAAAAAAATAAATAGTACATAAATTTCAAAGAAAATTACTCTCTTCTCATCATGGGAATTTAAACCACTTATGATTTTGGCACAAATGGATTAACATATATCAAATTACACATAACTTCTATTTGGAAAAAGCTGGCACCCGGATACATTGCTCGTGAAAAGCAAACGCAATTTCATGAGGTGTGATCATCTCGAGGGAAAGAGATATAACTGTGGAACATGTCAATTGAAACAACAATGGAGAATATTTGCTTTTCATGATGAATATTACGTATCTGTAAGGTTATAATTTAGCGGGATAGCTCAGACAGTAGCCTCTGAGGTTCGCATTTGGGCTTTTTCATAGTTTTCCCAAGTGGATAGGGGAAAATTGGATTGGTGTTCCTTTATACACTACCACGAATTTTCCTCTCATTTCAATTCCTTTCATCTCCGAGATTATAGGCGCTGGCACGATGGTCGGTGATGTTTGATGCATGCGCTTTAAAGAGAGAACTATTTCTTGCTTCCTTCCCTAAACCTGTTCGTCTGTTCTCGCGGATGAAGGGAGCCCGCGAAGGGGCATCCGTTAATGCTCATTCTGGAAACAAGATTGACCCGCTGCGCTGTGCCTACCGCCGACAGATCTAGCCCTCCTTGGCGCTCTCTCGTCTCATCCCTTCCTCCCGGAGGTTTAGTAGGCACAATAAGCCTGGCCTTGGCCACGTTGCCCTAATGAATATTGATGCTGACGTTAACTTTATTTATCGTGCGAGCAATTGCCTGATCATATAAGCATTGCTAGTATGTTGTTCCCTTACTTGCCCGCAATCACATTGTCTGGAAATGCTATTGTCTTGGCCAAGATTGAACCCACAACTTGGCCACCAAAAGCCAGGGCGCAAATAACGGCACCACCAAATGCAACATGTGTTTTGAATAAGGATTTAAGAAACAAATAAAAGATAAAAGTACCATATTTCCTTTTCCTTTCCTTGAACGTTTTGGCTCCGATAACTACTGGGTGATAAAGGAGATTTAGTGATCTCTCCAATTCTGAATTGTGTAACGTCTCTAAAATTAATTACAAAATAAACAAAATTGTAATGTAGCACGATATTTTAATTTTAATTCAACATGCATAACATTTTAATTCATTTGGCATTGTTAAGCTAACTTAGAAGTCTTAACCTTGTTAATAATAGCGCTCAAATTCCTAAGAGAATTTGTTAACAAATGACTTCAAATAGAGTGATGTAAGAGCTCACAAAGAATGGCTTATGGTATTTTTTTAATTCTGCTGAAGTAGTCTTGACTGATGAGCTCCATGATTGGAACCGAAGTTCGAACACATTTTTCAAAGAAGAGATATTTAAGAGTGAGCCTCGGAGCGGAAGAAAACCCTGTGTCACACGGAGTTAGATGGGGACGTCAAACATTTTATCGGGTCTCACGCGTTCCTGACATTCATCCCCATTTCCTTTATTTTGGCTGTAAAGCTCGAGAAGTAAATTCCACTACGAGGAATACCGTCAGTTATGGGTGCTTTGTAGTAACATTTTTGGATCTACAAAACCATCACGTTAGCTAAATTGATTTATGTATATTTTTCAACAAGGGAAGTTTCAATTTTAAAACAGTGAATAGGGGAAGATGTATATCAAGGTACTATATAATTCATTTATAATTTCACATTGCGTGAAGGCAAGTATATTTCTGGACACTTTCTATTTATAGTATTAAATTTAAACTTAAATTTCTGATTGGGTTTATTACGTTTCATTTATTTCAAGAAAAATTTACGAATCATACAGAGTAGCTGATGGAGTGAGAAGAGGTTGCTATATAGAAGAGGCAACCTGAAATATTTGAATACCTCAAAAGTGTGCGGTACCCTTCACCAGGTGGAATTGGGTGCTTAGGTTTTTAAATCATTCTCATCTAATTGAAGCAAACCAAGCTTAAATAAATAATTATATCATTAGGCAAATTTGATAAATGTGTTCACCATATTTCCCTGCCTGTGTAAAAATAATTAAAATGTCCTTCTTTGTGCCAAACTGCAATTTTTAAAATAAATTCCAAAGTTTATGTTTCTTATAAAGCAAAACAGTAATAATTGCTCTAAGTTTCCTTTCAAGGAAAAGGCTTGAAGATTCCCCCCTTTATTACATATAATGAGCATACCTGGTTAGCTGTACAAAATTATACAATGAATATAAAAAATGTGTGCCTTTCTAGTACCTTAATTACTTTCTGTATGAGTTTAGCAACATTGCTGATAGGAAACATAGTAATCAATTTACAAATTTAAAGTCCATGTTGTTTCACTGCCCAGTAGAACGATCCTTTCCTTCTTTTGCTATAAAAATTCCTCCCGTTTGTATTGCCTGTATCAGTAGTAATTTTCTTTTATTACAATTCTTTATGTATTTGCTTATATTGTTAATTTTAATCATTGTTAACAACTTTAAATTTGATTTGTTTCAATTAGAAAATATATTTCACAGAAACTGAACAAATTTTCGTACTGAACATATTTCGTTAAATGTTTTAATGTTTTGTATTCTGGGTCTGTATGGCCACCTGCAGTGTTAAGGCAGATGTCACAGTTTGAAATATATATATATATATATGAATACGTGGAACTTAAATTTCTATTGGTCCGGTGTTAATTAAGTCTGTCCCAATAATCTATTTTTCACCAAACTCTGTAGGAACAAAACATGTAGTATGTCCCAACAAAAATGTAATTGTCCTCAGGTACACCACCCTTTTTTCCAAAGGTTAACGCTAATACGCTTAAAATGTTATACTCAATAACTTCCTTCCCATTTAAGACAGACATAGGACTGTCAACATTACTACTGGTTTAGTTCAACGCTTTTGGTTGCAATTGCTTGGCAGCACGAGTTAATATTCCATCTTATACTAAAACTTTACAAATAATTTGGTATAAACTTAAAAGCTAATAGGTGCCGTATGAAGTCGCGTTTCGTTATACGCCTTGGTTCAAGGGCAATGATTTGTTGTAGCAGGAATCTCTGTTAACCGTTTTCTCCGTTTTAGTTGCTATAAGGCAAGTGTCACTTTGAATGCCTTCTAATACATGCATCAGGTGAAATATGTGAGGGTGGGGTGAGTAAAACCATCCGTTTAATGTTGAATGGAAAGATTTGCGCTTGTTGGTAGTTCAAACGGAAGTTGCGGTGAAATCTGCTCACATTGTAGGTGGAAAAGAGCTGCAACTTTAAGCACATAATCGCAGAAAGCCGCAACACTTGCCATCACACAAATGAAGTCTTCTGAAACTGGATCACCAACTTCTTCCAGCTTTAACAAGGTTTCGACAAGGAAATTGCCGATTTCAGATTGTTTATCTTAGCATTCATTGGTTAAATGAGATCCCTGAATATTCTTCCACCTGTTCTGGGCCAAGGGAAAACTCACCCTTTAATAATAATTGAAAGAAAAGCATTGCACACTGCAAAATGAATGGTTTGTTTGAAGTCGTAAAATGCAAAATTTGGCTATAGCTTAGGTTATGTTTGTCACACTTGCCTACCAAATATGTGACTGATTTAGTATACACTTTAGTACGCTTCATACGCTTCAGGTTCTGATGGAGGAAAAATACCAGTGTAATATAATTTTGCTTCAATCACCCATAGGCTGTGAAGAGTTGGTGAAACAATTTCGGGCTTAATGGTGCCATTAAATAATACTGTATCAATTCGACATTAAAGTTCCAAATTACTTTTACTTGTGAATCCCACTGTATCATTATCTCTATCATTAACAAATATAAAACCTTGACTTTATTCGTCGGGATCGTGATTCGAGTGCAACATGAAGCTCTATAGACTTTTTGCTAATCTGCGATAAACCTTAGCTCGTGTATGATTAATGTTGTTGATTAGAGTGACGCCATTGGCAAATAATTTAGGTACGTCAGCTTGCATCAACCCATAGTGCAAAATCTTGCTGAACCGCTTACAAGGATTACCAATAGCTTTTCGTTTCAATCAACGGATTACCGAGTTCCTGTCTATTCAAAACACTGACATTGATTTGTTAAGATTGTACTCTAAAACTTTCACTTCTCGCTTATCATCCATTTTAAGGAAACCCTTGCATCCCGTCTTTATATAACGCCACGTTCAAGTTCCATTCCTTAGAATTTTGTGAAAACTAAATTTGAAGCCCTATACAACATTTTCCATCGTTCACTACCGAGGACACAAGTCACAGATTTTCTAGCACCAGTAAGACTATCAACTTTAGTGTACGTAGTATTTTCACTCGAACTGCAGACTGACCACAAGAAACAAACAGACCCATGCAGGGAGTTAATAAACAATACGATACTGAATTCAGGATTACAAATTACGATGCGGTACTCGTTGGGACAGAGATGTTAGCGGCCTACTGATCAGAGGCAAAACTTTGCATAAGATGTCTGATACCGTTGAATCTGTATTGAAGGATTTTAAGGATATTTTCCAACTGGTTTAGAAAATATCATGGAAAATGCAAAAATTAGGCCATATATACTGTAAACATACCTTTCAAAGTTGAAATAATTAACATTGTCTGAACGGTTTCTCAACTTCGTGGGAAAATAAAATCGGTATAAGTATAGCAAAAGCATTCGCAGTATAAGCAAACGTACACTGAAGCATTCTCTACAGTTTTAATGCATCACATTTGAAAACATATCAGTGATCTGAACATTTTGCTAATGTGTTTTAGTCTGTACTTTAATTTTTGTCAGGACCTAAATGTAAGAAACAAAATTAACATTTGTCCGAACTTGTGTCACGACGACATAAAACTTAATGCGTTGTAAAATAAGTGTAGTGGTCGTATTTTGAAAGTTTTAAGGTAGCGTATATCATTTTCTAGGTCCTAAAATTTAAGCTCTCATTTTTTCTAGATCGATAAACAATTGCAAGATGTCATTATCGCACTGATGCCACAGACTGATTTTTTTAGTGAAAATAAATCGAACATAAATGTACGCTTTCTCGGCTTCTTCTCCCAAAGGGTTCCTATTCGCCGGGAATAAATTATGAAGCTTTAAGTTGTAACGGCTGTCTTCCACTCAAAGTTCCTGCCTTGTACTATGCCAAACGCTGCAGTAAATATACGCTAAGTTGCTGCTAGGGAAATGAAGGTCGTATTTCTCAAGAATCGGCACATTGAATCGAAACTGGCAAGTAAAATGCCTAATACAGATCTATTAAAATATAATATTATGCATATTTAAATAGTTTTCATACGAAAATGTAAGCACAATTTGGACACAAAGAGACTTTATTACAAATACTTTTCTTATTGCTTCCAATTTAAAAACATTGTTATTTCAAATATAGTTTATATTAAAAACAAATCTAGACACATCCTTATAATGCGTCCTTATAAAGAAATAGAGTATTATTGAATTGACGTAAACATACATACACACATATAACATACACATTCAGTCGTTTCAGCAGTTGCATCAATGTTTAGGAAGAATTAACACAAACGAACACATACACACACATATGGAGACAAAACTAATTGAAAGAAAATACTGTATTCCTTCGTCAATGTATCATACAACCATGATACGGAGCCATAAAAATTTGCATATGTGGCCATTAACTCTAAAAAAAACGTTTTTTTATATATGGAGCTTAAACCCATTGCACTATTCTGCCATATTAGAAGATAAATAGTTTCTTATAAATTAATTAGTAATTAAAGTTAATTCATTGTAGGTGTGCCCCGCATCAAGGCTACCAGTATCTGCCAGCAAGACCACACTAAAGATAGCGTGCTCCCAGGATTTCATGTAGTGAAGAAAAACTCGGCCGAAGTTACGCTTAATTTTTTTCCCAGTGAAAACTGAACAGAGAAAAACTACATAGTTTTACAAGTTCTCTCATTTAATACGTTTTAAACACCGATATACGTAAGAAATTATATATTGCTAGTGGATGATTCTAATTTGTAAACGAATTTTTTTCTAGTCCAACTTGGTCCTATGGAAGGGAAAGCCCAGACGCGGTTATTTTTATTTTCGATCTACTTTCACAAAAAATAAATAAATAATTCAAGCTAGATCTGTAACATCAATGTGAGATGGCCCTTTGTTAGATATGCGTACATATAGGTAGATTGTTTATAAACCTAAGTGTATATGTTTTGTCCAAATCGGTCCAACAATTCAAATGCGTGAATAAGAGGTTAAAATAAAATTAGTGAAACCTTTCTATCTGTTTGAGTAGTCTCACAAACATTGACTATATGCAGGATAAATTTTTTAGAAGTGTTACAAGATTCTACACAATAGCATGGATTTTTGTTTATAAATTTAATATTCTTTAAACTCGGCTCATTTGAGCAGCATTTTCATCTATCACCGACCGATATAATCTACCCGGTTAAACGATGTTTAACTCACTTCAAAAATTTAATTTTGCCTTTAGTTTCCTTTTGTACACTGTATTTAGCAATTCTGAGCTGCGTCAAAATGTTTTACGTTATAATGCAATATATGTGGCATAAAATGGCCATCTTTCTCGGATTTCTGCTTTACCGGAAACTTAATTTTATTCGTAGTACCAGACTGATAAAATTGATCAACATGGAGAAATAATAAGAAAATTGCCATTTTTTCAATTAATAAACTTGTGTTATCTCAATCCATGTAAGCACGTAAAAGAGAAAGCGCATGCAGAAACGATGTATTACGCCTAACTTACTGAACAGAGCTAGCGTGAATATTCCGTGGCATGCGAGGCAATGTATACCTATAATTAACGAACGAATAACTTTTATGAACGTGTTCGGGAAGCTCGGAGCTGTATTGCTCCCGTTTTTTATGACATCTGGAAAGCACGATGTAAACTACGATTTAGTTTAACACACAAAGGTGCGTTTCTTGAACACATATTTTGGTTCTGAAACATTATGTTACAAGAAAATATAGAATGTGCTTCCATGTTTCATCCTATAATGTAATTCTTGGTATTTTAATTAGTTTAATAATGAATTTGTGAAACTTAAACCGTCTTAACTACAGTGCAGATGATGACTCTGTCCGATTTCCACAGTTACAAGTATGCAACTTATATTAGAAACTGCAGTTGTTTTTATGGTTATAGTTAATTTTCTAAAGAAATATTGTACAGTAGTTGAAGACGCAAATTGGAAAACGTATTTTTTGTGATGATGTGTTACTATACCTACTGTTTGAGGAATACTCGAATAATATTGTGAGTTTGGATTCTCACCTTTTTGTATATGACTTAATACTTTTAATAACATAATTAAGTATCTTATTGCAGTCATTTCTTCATATATAATAATTATGAAACCGTATTTATTTAAAGAAAATTTGCATTTCAACGAACGGTTTCATTAATATTAATAAACACAGCACTTAAATAGAATGAGAAGTAGAGATTTTGTAATCTACCTGCATTCTAGACACGTTTTGTGGCGAGTAAAAATGTAGATTTAGACTTGATTTTATTTTCATCTTATTTCCACTTTCTTAAAAAATATTAAATGCAGAACATTGCAATGGGTATGTTGCTGTGTAACCAATGTCATTATAGCTCAATTATTTCAATGGAAGAACAGACCGTTAAAATTTTAAAATTGGAGCACAACTTTTCAGTACTCATTTTCGCAATAAATATTTTCACTTATAATGTTTAAAACTAATTTCATATCCCAGATAAGTGAATTCAATGAATTTTTGTATAATTGATAAAACATAAGAGATAGACCAAGACTAATTTCATGAAAAATGCGGATCTTGTTAAAACGCACACTCGTATATAAAGAATTTTCCAGAGATATTCGTTGCTGTTGGTTTCAATTTTCAAGTATTGTGTTTTTTAAGTGCTCGAATATCGTTCTTTTGTTTCATGTGATGTACAAAATAGCTTGGAATTTCTAAGCAGCATATAACAACTCGCATATGAAATATTTTTCAATCGCT
The DNA here is from genome assembly GCA_030765065.1 of Deroplatys truncata. Lineage (NCBI taxonomy): Eukaryota > Metazoa > Arthropoda > Insecta > Mantodea > Mantidae > Deroplatys > Deroplatys truncata. Next base: position 157,908,735 of record CM060978.1, read on the forward strand.
TCAGCTCGCTGTATTTACTCTGTAGCTACACTAAACGCCTAAGAAATCATTTCTGAAAAATTTTAACTCGATTTACATGAAATGGGCGAAAAAGTAAGCGTTTGTACGAATAGTTTGTAGGAGCATAAAGGAAGGTCATCCTAATGTAACACCTCAGATTATTTTACTGTGGGGCTAAAGTAGAGCTAACAACGATCTGATGTGGTACAGTCACATAACTTTTTTCACTGATTAGTTACGCAGACTTGCCTCGTACCTACATTATAGCGTTCATTAAAGGTTTACTCTTCTATCCACGTTAATATATTCACAATATAGTTTGTCTAGAAAATATGTACAATTAGGAAATAAGTATTTAGTTACATATCTACAGCATACAAAAACAATGATTTTTCGGAAGCATTGATGCGTAAATTCAGAAGTCACAGAAACTTACGTTTGAAACATGGAAAATGAATAAGTATTTCGAAAACGGCTAATGCTAGGAGTAAAGATATAAATTGTATGTTTTAATGAGCTCAACACTTTTGCTGAGTAAAATTCTTCATCTTGTAGAGTTCTTGTTATACAAAATTACATTAAAAACGTACTTAATGAAGAGAACTTCACAGGCTATTCACAGAAGATTTGTCATGCATTTTACAAGCCATTTAAATACCTTTGAGTATAATATTTAATACAAATGGTATAACCAATTTAAGAAAGACAAAAATAGTTAAAACACTTTCCACGTGAACGTTAATTTGGAATGGGGGATTTTCTTGAAATTCCTCGCCTGGCATGCTTGAACATTTTCCACTCAAATATGAAATTTGTATGTTTCCGAATTTTTCATTCGGAGAAGAGACATTCGGAGAGCGATTTTTTTTCGTGCAGTCAATCCCAGAAAATTGCGTTTCCGGTGAAATTTCAAAATCTAATTTTTGGGTGGAATAAAAAACTTTCTTTATAAGTAGGTGGCAGGGAAAGTAAAATTATATGTTTTTTCTGCACTCTATAGTCAGATAGGTAAGTTATTATTTTAAAAGTAGAAATGCTTCAAACATGATCATATGGAAAAGTTCGTACTAGACTAACAAATACATTTTTAGATTCAGCAATCTCCAAAGTCAAAATTATTTATCTACAAAACCATGCGAGTTTTATGCAAGACAAAAATATTACCAAATTTACAGCTAAATTTATGGAGTATAGGATTCTCAACAAGCCATCCCAAAATCACTAGAGTATTATTACACGTAGTGTGCAAAACAGATTTTTTAAATGTGACTAAAAGCTGGAAGAGTCGTCCTCTCATTCCAATTCAGTCCCTCTCTGCAAAAATAAACAAACTGATCGTTTTCATTAACTAACCACAAACGATATTTCATGTTGCTAAATGTCATTCATACCAATGAGGGAATTGAGGCCCATGGCAGAATATTAAACGAAGACAACAACGCATTAAATGTAATTTTGTGTTTCATGTGAACTCTTCTGTATTTTGCCCTGTTTTATTTATTTTTCGCTATCTGAATATGCTTTGTTAATCATAAATTATTTGTGCATTTGGTCGTTCCTGATCGCAATTTTAGCTTTTGTTTCATTAATTCCATGTAAAAAGTGGCACTCTGGCAGTTGTTGTAGGTTAATTTTTCTGTATAAAAAATGCAATGAATTCATAATGTAGAAAGTTTCATTGGTGATATTTTACTTAATTTGCACCCATTAACATTTCAATACAAAAATGGAGATGCTATGCATCAAATACTGTGGTGTGAACCAAAATAACTTACGTGTAAAATTACGCGATTTTATTATCCATTAATCATTTCCTTTTTACAACAGCTTATTATATATATATATATATAAGTGGAGAGGATACTGTATTCCACCCAAAAATTCGATATTGAAATTTCCCAAAAATGTTTTGAGGCCCCCTGAGTCCAAAAAAAACCAAAACACATGTCTGTGTGTCTAAGATCACGTAACTCAAATACGAAATTTTGCATAAATACCAAACTTGGTATTTGAGTTAATATTTTCCAATGATGCGACACGAATATTTTCAAAAACTACCCTTTATATCGAAGTTCTTTCGTAACTTATTTTCTCAAAATAGCTAACGATTTTCATTTCATCTAAATACCATAAATTAAAGATACTTATGACAAATAAAATGTATCTTTTCTGGGAATAGCCTATGAAGTCCTCTTTATTCGAAAGCAATATTGTCTAATTATAAATAAACGGTGAACCATAAGAGATAGACAAAGCTTTACTACACAAAAAAGATACATTCGTTTAAAACCAGAGCTTATTTAAAATAACTCATTGTAGCACCAATATTCTGAGATATCCGCTGTCATTGGTTTGACTTTTTAAGTATTTAGTCCTTTTTAAAGTGCTGTCGGCATTAAGCTGTTTCTCCCGATGTTATGAAAAGAGCGACCAAATTCAAATCTTTTGACTATCCCTTCGGTTGTATGCATCCCCTTTGTACCCACAATGAAAAGTGTAATGAAACATATTTTCCAAACGTTTATCTCGGCAACACGAAACATATAGAAAACTAAGGCTTTATAAGAGTGGTTTTAGAAACTATATAAATAAATGACGTAATCAGAAAGTCAACGTAATACAAAATATCTTCTGTTTGTCATTAATTGTTATACATCCTGCCCAAAAATTCTTCCCTTATGGCTTTTATACAGGCGCATGTAGAAGGTGGGGACGATATCAGTTAATCTTTATATTACAACTTTGATAATATACACTACGTCATCAAAAGTATCCGGACACCTGGCTGAAAATGGCGTACAAGTTCGTGGCGCCCTCCATCGGAAATGCTGGAAGTCAATATGGTGTTGCCCACAATTTGCCTTCATGACAGCGTTCACTCCCGCAGGCATACCTTCAATCAGGTGCTGGAAGGTTTCTTGGGGAATGGCAGCCCATTCTTCACGGAGTGCGGAACCAAGGAGAGGTATCGACGTAGGTCGGTGAGGCCTGGCGAGAAGTCAGCTTTCCAAAACATCCCAAAGGTGCTCTATAGGATTCAAGTCAGGACTCTGTGCAGGCCAGTCCATTACAGGGATGTTATTTTCGTGTAACCACTCCGCCACAGCCCGTGCAGTATGAACAGGTGTTCGATCGTGTTGGAAAATGCAATTGCCATCCCCGAATTCCTCTTCAACGTGGGAAGCAAGAAGGTGCTTAAAATATCAATGTAGGTCTGCGCTGTGATCGTGCCACGCAAAATAACAAGAGGTGCAAGTCCCCTCCAGGGAAAACACGACCACACCATAACACCACCACCTCCGAATTTCACTGTTGGTACTACACATGCTGGCAGATGACGTTCACCGGGCATTCCCCATACCCACACCCTGCCATCGGATCGCCACGTTGTACACCGTGATTCGTCACTCCACACAACGTTTTGCCACTGTTCAATCGTGTAATGTTGACTCTCCTTACACCAAGCGAGGCGTCGTTTGACATTTTCCTGCTGATGTGTGGCTTATGAGCTGCCGCTTGATCATGCAATCCAAGGTTTCTCACCTCATGCCTAACTGTCATAGTACTTGGAGTGGATACTGATGCAGTTTGGAATTCCTGTGTGAAGGTCTGCATAGATGTCTGCCTATTACTCTTTACGACCCTCTTCAAATGTCGGCGGTCTCCGTCAGTCAACAGACGAGGTCGGCCTGTACGCTTTTGTGCCGTACATGTCCCTTCACGTTTCCACTTCACTATCACATCAGAAACAGTGGACCTAGGGATGTTTAGGAGTGTGGAAATCTCGCGTACAGACTTCTGACACAAGTGACACCCAATCACCTGACCGCGTTAGAAGTCCGTGAGTTCCACGGAACGTCCCATTCTGCTGTTTCACGATGTCTAATGACTACTGAGGTCGCAGATAATGGGTACCAGGCAGTAGGTGGCAGCACAATGCATCTAAGATGAGAAATGTATGTTTGTGGGGGTGTCCGGATACTTTTGCTCACATCGTGTAGCTATACTCCCCAGGGTGAAGTGCGAATTTTTTAAACGATTAACGATTAACGCTGTAACTTTCTTAATATGAATATTCGCAGATATATCTTTTGAAACTTTTAGAAATAAGGAATGTATATCGGAATGAGAGTTTTTGGTTTCCATTTTATCTTTTCATTTTTATTTGAGGAAACCGACCTGAGTAGTTGCAGGTTGGAATTTATTTACTTTTTATACCTTCTTTGTTTTTCTCTATAGTAATATAAAGTTAATTTTTTCTCTTGAATTTGACATATTTTATAAGTGTTTATTTGTATTTTAATAAAATTTCCATATTAAGGTAAATCACGATTTTTTATCAACGGATTGGGATTTGTTACACTAATGTGATCTAAGACTCTCGTTGAGTTGAGAAAGCTCTCTCATTTGATTGAACTGTTATTGACCTCAAAGTTACTAAATAGCAATTGTTAATGCTCACCAAAGCAGGTAGCCTATGAATAGGGTTTTTCGCACATATCAATAGCTCATATTGCAACATTTTTACTTACTTTGGTCATCATGTGAAGTGTTGTTGCAAGCATTAGTTGTAAGCTGACGTGTATGTAAAAGTAAAGCATTTTTGGAGTTTCATTTCAACTGAAAAATTAGAAGTTTAAGAGAACATATTAACAAAATGTTATCTAGTAGGCTGTCAAATAATCCAGTAATTGATAAATCAGAACAGTAAATCTTTAAATATAAAATAAGCAGACGGAAATAAAATGCTAACACTTGGCTTGGACCAGAATCAAGGTTAGCCTTGACAATCGCCCTTGCCCCTGTAAGAAACCTCGTCCATATGCAGGACACCACTCAGAAATTAATTCTTATTTGTTTATAATCGATTGCATTTTATTTATGTAGTAGTCTTAATAAGTCCCATTCAAGATTACGAGTTTAATCAGAAAAATTCGCTCGTAGCTTTTGATAAACTTGTAACCTTTCGTGGTATTATCTATGATAAAGCATAAGCATGGCAGCAACTATTTACAGATCTTGTAAATAACAAAATGAATGGATGTCAGGGAAAATTATGATGTTTTTAAGCACCATATCCCTCGGATAATGAAACGGATATATGTGTACAGTCGATTCAACATTGTCTACAGAAAAATTTGCTGTGTGTTCTAAATACTCTGTTCATGTAAGTACCTCCACGCCAGGATTGTTGAAACTCTATTGCAGTGCCCATTAACAATTTTGAATAACAGCGTGGTGAAATATCTCAGGGATAGAGCAACTGTTGTATCGGTCGGACGTGGCGAATTGTTTTCCTCCAATATTTTGAGCGCTATGTGTTTTATAAAATTCTCGCTATCCATTTCGTAGAAGTGGCTACTTTCAATCAAATTCATACTTTGTGGACGTATATTTTCTATAAAATCGACGAAATATCATAGTAGCGTAATATCCATTAATCACCAGTGGAATGAAGATAACTGCGATGGCGTTTTAGAAGATTTAAAAGAACCTATATAACCTTAAAGAAAGAACTGATGAATCATCAACTATTTGAAGGCTGGTTCTCAAAAATTGAAGAGAGCTGCGGCAATCAAAATGATTATGCACTTTGGTGAAATGGAACTTCCACGTTTAATGCATCGTAACCATCTTGACGATCCTCAAAAGCTTTGGCGAGAATAATTCGATTCTATTTTAGAAAGATTTGCTTCAAAATACTGATCTCAACAACCCGGTGTCAAACATTTTGGTTTTTATTTCTAGAAACAAAACACTCGAGCAAATTTCCTTGAAAAGGGCATGAAAATGTTTCATTTCAGAACTACGTGATGTCATTTCAAGTGGTACAAGGGATACAGCTTGTGTTACGAAACTGCTTCCTCATACTTAGATGCACCCCATAAAATGGCGCTGCATGCTTGGGGATACTCAATTGAAAATTCTTGGAATGCTTCATATTTGGTCAAATCCAATTTGGATAGGTTCTCTAAGAATGTCAAAAGTTGCATAAACCAAAATCTTGAAATCTCCAGAGGAATAAATCTATTGCAGTCAACCCAGCAATCGAGAGGAAAATTACTGATTCTCCCTTGACCATTCTCATCTTCATGGACATGGTCATTCAATAAATTACCAACTCTCCAACTAAAAAGAACTGCAACATAATCGCGTTTACAGCGCATTCTTTGGATGACATGCAGTGATACATCATCCATTAAATGAGGCAATTAATTTCTCAGGAACAGAAGGAAAGTTTGCTCAGCGAGGAAGAAATAGGACCGATGAGATTTTCATGAATTATTACACCCAAACATTTAGATTGAACCATTGTTGATATTTGTCCTATTGTACTTGATTTCTGTGCTCTAAGTCCCAGTTACGATTTTTACAATAATGAGAGACATCATCACTTATGTTACGCCGGATACCTTTTCTTCTAGTTTGTTTAATCAACAACAGATAAGTAACGATTAAATACGGCAAATAATATTCCAAAGTTTATTTGAAAGAAGAAAGTTAATAAAATTAAAGCTCAAGATGAATACATATCAGCGGTAATTGCAGGAAGAAATATTTTAGTAACTCTTAAGGAATTTTTTTCAGAAGCGTGTTCATATAAACCCTTTTTTAAATTTTTGTTGCTAGGAATACGTTTAATTATTTCCTGTTTTTGTCTGTTCATGTTAAGACATTCCAAACCATTTAGCTTTTCATATCTCTTGAATACTACTAAATTACGTAAAAGTGTGTTTAAAATAGGAGGTTTGAGTTCACTTCCATTAAAATGGAAAGCTATCTAGGATAGATAATGTTGCATTTATAATTCATACTATTATTTAATGTTGTATATTCCACGAATTTAATAATAATAACAATAATACAGATCTTTCACATAAAGCTGTGGAAATAGTCCTGTAGCAGAGCGGGAACTTATGCCACCAGTGACTGTATTGATGACACTGGATTATTTGAGCCATACCCGAATTACACAAAATGTTATTTTCCTGATAGTGTTACGAAATAGGACATTTAGTTAAAATATTTTAATTTTTTTATGAAATTCCTTTTGTGTAATGTCTTTAATACTCTCTCTCGTTTTCTGGAGCACACGTAAAATAAAGTGTCCTAAGGAAGCATACTTGTTCGGCGACACAACCTTCCCAAGAGTGCAGTTTTCCTCCACCCTTGTCGCATCTCCACACATACACGGTGTTATCCCTATCTGCACAAGACACTTCATGTTATTTTCCTTCCTCGTCTGCTCCTTCAACGCTCAGTTTATGATGTGCTACGAGATGATGTATCCAAGTCATAAATGTTCTTTTGTAGTGCACTTACTGTCTGTAGTATTTCAACGACTTATCATTAACATACTCCGTTTCTGAGGGGGCACACATATCTATATGGATTTTGTTTTGCATATGAAGTTTAAAAACTCTTAAGTATTTAGTAAGACTCTTGAGATTTTGCTAAAATGCTGCATAAATTCCAGACTTTATCATTTAGTTTTGCTGAAACTATACAACTGTTACCACCCAACATATTTAACGATGGCGCAGTTCAAAATAACATAGTAGGCTAACCTCCAAATACAGACGTCTCGGGTTCGTTTCCGGATTAGAGGGTGCGAATTTTTCTTAGCTAGAAGTATTCCCCATCCTCATTAGAGTCTGGAAGTATGGATAGGAGTGTAAATGTGTGAACTTAATGTACATAATGATCAAAAGTATTACCAACTCAAAGACTAAAACTGTAAGCGAGTGAACATCGTTACCGATAAGCATTGACCAAAGGTAAAAGGTGTCGATATGACGCGAAATGTTGAAGGCCATCCAAATGGATGGTCTAAATGGAAAAAAAGTTAAATTGTGGATACTGTATCACGGTGTCAGCTTGTGTTCACGATAGTGTTTTATATTTTGCAACAGTCGACTGAAACCACTATTCGAGAAAGGAAGAAACATTAACAAAACCAAAACAAGGCTTTCAAAAATGGCTATTTGCATGGCAGGGATGAGAAAGGGTACTGGCAGGGAATGAAAAAATGTAAACATTTCCTCTATTTTGGAGAGGAAAATGGAATAAATATCTCTCCGTCACTAATTATAAAGCATAGCGGCAGTTAAATTAATTATTACGTACTGTCACTTCTTGCAATATCGGCAATATTGTGCGATAGATACATTATAAATGTGTAACACTTCTCTAAGTCCAACTAATGAAACGAAATTGAATTAGGGTAAAGAGGCATATATACTTATCTTAGAAAGAACGGAAAGATGAGGAATGGCATGGTTTAGACTGAGAGGCTGGAGGGCACAGAAAATTACCGCGATTCTAACAGGACAATCTGTCTATTCTGTGGTGGGAAAGAAGACTGGATACATATTTTGGCGGAATTACACAGTGGGAGAACCACGAGAAATTAAATTCACACAAAATTCTTAAGCCCAGCTAGAAGGAAATTGGCATGCTGATCAGAGGAACTGACAAAACATGGGCAATTTCTTGGCTGAAGTGCGCGAAGCCAGAGCACATTTGTACAGTTAGTCAGAGGCAGTTTACCTCTATTTCTTCTTTGTTTTCTTATTTTTTTCACCTTTAGCTTTTATCTAATAGTAGTAACTGTCAATAACTCGTGCCCTAAGTGTTTGTGGAATAAAGTTATTAGTCTGGTATCAATAAATATATTTTATCCACCCATCCAAAACGGGACATTCTGCTAAACGACAATGTGAAATTTTGCTTTTAATTGCACTTTTACTATGCTTCTGTTTTGTTTTCGAAGGTACATTTTTGTTGCTAACCTTCAAAATCTACATTAGGAATCGTTAAAGGGAGCAAACCATCAGTTTGACTTGGTTAGCGTTACGTTATAGCAAAAACTGACAAAGCGTTAGTTCCAGTCTCTTAAAGTACATTTGTCATTGATCGGCGAAACCGAGCGTTAGAGAGAGACAAAAACAGTAACTACATAATGTGTCTCTTTTTATCAGTGTTTATGTAGTTAAACATATATATGTGTATACTAGTTTTGAAATAAATCAATGCTTCAAAGAAATCTAGGTGAACATAGACAACACGTATTTTAAAAAAAATTATTTGAAGATAAACCTTTGCATAAATAGCTACATTATACACATTTAGTTAGGACTCAAAGAGAACAGCGATAGAAAAACGTTTAAGAATTGGACGCTATATTCCATTCTGTTTCCACGCAATTGCGAGAAATAACTACAAATCGATGGACCTTAAAAGAATGACAAGGTATTGATCAAATCGAACCATTAATAACGATATCTTGAGTGCCACAACAAATTTATTTGGAATAAATCGTGTTTTTTTTTTATAGAGATCCACATTTTTGTGTACCATGTTTTCGTCTATCGCTTAACGTTTACAGTTTATAAAAGATTATACAAAATTCCTTTCGAACAAAGAGAATTTCACAGGTTACTCCCAGAAAATTCAACATATACATTTCATTTTTCGTATAAATATCTTTAATATTTGGTATTTTAATCAAAATTGTTAGAGCCATTTTTAGAAAATCAAAAACTTTAAAAACTTTGGATTGAGGGATTTGCTTTAAAATCTTCGTGTCGCATCTTTGGAAGGTGAACCTAAATACCCGTTTGGTATTTATCTGACCTTTTCATTTAGAGTATGGTGTTCATATAAACACACACGTAAGGACCTTTTTCTAAAGTGCTTTTTTGGATTCAAGGCGCCTCAAAACATGTATTTCCGGTGAAATCTCGGTATCGAATTTTTGGGTGGAATGCAGTACCTTCTCTACTTACTATATATATATGTGCTAGAGAAAGTAAAAACTGTTACAAAACTTCTCGAATATGTTACAAACAGACGATAGTAATACACCGTGTTGCACCAAAAATAAGAGAAATAGGACCACTTTCGGAGAAACCAAAATTAATGTGAAACTATGTCAGTTTCAATTCCTAGAATTTAACTATCCCCAAATCGCAAATTTCAAGTAATCAAGTTCATGCATTATAACAGATATGAAGATATTTAACAACTACATGCCTATGTCAGAATCAGATGCTTAATCTTGGAACCTCTCCGAGTGTCACGGTGAGGATTTCCTCAATCGCCAAGTGTGCTTCGCCACTCGACTAAGTTCCAAAAAGACGTCAGTAGCCACGTGATTTTAGAAGGGAGAACGCATGCCCTCCCCTCTCTTCCACCCCTTATTTCCGAGTTCATTAAAAAATTTAATGCGCGAATGTTAAACATGTATTATTGTTTAGATACACCTTAGATGATTGTAGCCATTACTTCATGCTATCTCGTTATTCCTCGACTGTATGTATTGAGCAAAGACTTATTTACGCTACAATGCTTCAACTTCGAGAAATTCACTGTTTAATGGTTACGTCAACTGCCGTGAACTTTTAACTCTTACTGTATGTCTTCTCGTAGCATTTGAGCTCGCCATAGTTGACATAATTACTCAAGTGGCGATGTGAAGTACGCAAAGAAAGAAAAGAATGGCGCAAGTTCTCGCTAGAGATGCATCCTAAACACTGTCATACTGGTTCTCAGTATAACATAGTACGCCCTGATCCCCGAATCAATGAAAAATGCAACGTGCATTAAATTACAAAATGAAACCAAAATATACAATTCTTACTTGATTAAACCAGCGATGTAGATATTGAAACGTATGCTTAGATAATGAAACGCAAGTATCTAGAACCACTTTGATAATTTAATGCAGATGTGATGCTCTTGGGTGTGAGGAGGTTTCATGGCACATATCATCCAACTTCTACCTTCCCTCCCAAGGTGTCCATACTATTCCTAACATACTTCTCATTTTGAGAAATTTTCAGTTTGTAGTCCCGAAACATATCAAGGGTTGTTTCTGTTCTTTTGAATCACCATGTAAACCTACAACAGTATTACTAAGGTTACTGGAATAACAAATGACTGCATGTCAGCCTATAGAATTGTTTAACCTTATTGAACAACTCGAGACAATTTATTGCTGGCTGAACGGCATGGCTCAGAAATCGTAAACCCCATAAACTCTACTGCTATCCCGTTTCGCGTCGTTAGAAGTCATTAAGTTCGTTAGAGAACGAAACACATGCTTTCGTTTTACAACTTCTATAAACTGGCTGAATAAAGAAGTGTTGTTGGTGAAGTTTATTGTTTTATGCAGCCACGTTATCAGCCTGCACTTCTTGTAAAAGCATCGTAAATTTCTGTCTTTGCTGCTTGTACTTTTTTTGAGTTGTGGTATAAGTCGGACCATAAAATTTGCAGTTATGGGTTGACTGTAGCGTAATATGCTTCCATGTCATTTGTATCAAGTTGACAATTGGTGTTTTATAAGTTTTCCATTCAGGTATTCCATGTAATAATCAATATTTATAAAAATGCTAGCATCTGAATTTATACCTTATTTATAGGCTTATATCGTTCCTGGAATTGCTTTCAGAAGTAACCTACAAAGAAAGATTTTTGGGCAAGGTTGATAACATATGAAATGTAAACATTTGAAAAGTATATTTTTAAACTGAGCTTTATACACTTTACGGACTAATGGACACAGTTTTTACTTCATTAAAAGTCAATACTCATTATTTAATGTCTATTAAGAACAACAGTGTGTTTTGGACAGTGAAATATTTAGGTTACGTTACATCATAGACTAGTGTAACTTACCCCTCGATTAGTGAAAATACTGAAATCCATATGAATATTCTACACAGTTTTCGCTGAAAATGGGATTTTCCATGATACTTTACTTGAGCTAACACCAATAAAGTTTATGAATTACTTTCTCCTATTACTACAGGAGAAATGTTTTCCCACCTCATTTAACATTTTTGTGAAGCTACCACTACTATAGAAGAGAATCAGCTCTATGGTAAAACAGAACCATCTAATGACTTACCAGAAGTTACAAACTGATAGACTGTAAATACGGTGTATATAAAGATTGTAGATACACAGATTTTAATACTGCATACTCAAAAGGAAATGTTGGTACTTCTCCGAAACGGTCAGTAGGTGGGACATTATGGATTAAAACTAGGAAACATACCATCACCCAGCACATTTTGGACATGGATGTGATAATAACATTAATTTATCCAAAACAAACAATCCAATTGTGAGTTAAGCTTTAATAGTGTTAAATGATGTGATTGAAGCTTTGATCCGATGCACCTGATAATTAAACGTCGAAGGAATACTAAACAGTACCCAACACTACGACAAAATTGGTTAACGATCATTTAAGCCGTGCGTATGCAAACAGATTTAAAACTTACATTTTGGTGTTAACAGAATAAGCACTATATATTACTTAATCATTTAATACCGAATCAAGAATGAACAGGCAGTTTGATATTACACAACAGCTTCTTGCGAAATACTCTAGAAACTGCAGCAGCCTTACTCTGTAGCTAATCCCGGCTACTTCCTGGCGTGCTTCATTATTACCTTTCAAACGACGAATGCAATTAATTCTGAAATAGCGTGGAAATTACCCAGTAATTATGGAGACGAAATAACGTCATTTCGACGGCTTTAGAAATCGTAAATAGAACAATAATGCAGTAATGAAGCAAATCGTGCTTCGCGATGAAGACGAGGCGGTTTGAAAACCAGCCATTAGCTCACAAATGTAGTATTGTGGGATACATGCATTGGACAATATGAAATCTGAATGCTGTTTGAGCAGCACTTTACATCTTACACATTCTAAAGCAGAGTGTAAAAATTGCATACAGTAACTTTACGAATTTTACCCAATGAATGTGACACAACTAATTAAGAATCATGCTTCAGGCTAATAGTATAATAGTTGCTGCATGGACATCAAGATATTAATAACGATATTAATTTAAAAAAGCTGTAACACAGAAGTTTTGGTTTCAGACTTAACCCTTTATCCATTCTAAAACCAAGAATATAAATGTTAAGTAAACATTTTCAGGGACTGATGATAAATTACGTCCATCATTATAAGAGGGGATTTTCCCGAGGTCCGTGTAGCAATCGGGTTCATTTTAAAACAAGATGCTTTATAAACTAATTAGAAAAACCTAATGTTATATCCATATTACTTTTCTGACCACAATCATTTATTCTCTATATCTTCCCCAGAGTGTTGCTAGGAGTCAGATTTTTCTATATACTTTGTTTATTGACATAAATATTCGCAAACGTGGTTTTATTACATATTTTTGTAGATAGAAGGGTATCAGGAGACTAAACCAATAGTATAATCTATCAAAGTACTAGAAAATTCAAAACAATACTAACGAATATCTCGAACATAGTTTATGCCATAAAAGAAGTTATTTGATGTAAACGATGTGTTTTAACCAGATTTGCGTTTTTTGTGTGGTAAGATTCGTCTGTCTCTTACGGTCTAGCTGTAACACCAAGTTGTGCAAATCTAAATCAGAGTGATCAGATCCACAGACTTTCATAAAAAATTCCAAATCGGCATTTTATTATTCATGAAAATATCGTTAAAATATGCAATTTTAATCAAAATCTTATTTGTTCCTAGATATCATTGAAAACGAAATTTTTAATATTTATGATACAATAACTAAAATTATTAATTAAATCCTTCAAATTCAAGAAAAAAATTAATTTTTGTTAAATATTTTAGTACGAGAGGACCAAATATTTAAAATTCATTCATTCATTATCTGTTTACCATCCTCTTATGTAGGACTTACACCCCCCAGGACTTACAAGCGGTTGCCTGGGGTCAGAGGCCCGTCGAGGAGCAGACACTCATGGATCAGACAGAGCATCCAAGATGGGTGATCAGCCCGATGCCTGGTATGGGATGAAGAAAGTAAATGAAACGAAATGTTGGTGAAATGGATGAAAGGAAAGGTGATGATGGAGCAGTTGGTGGAATGAATGGCGAGGCAAACCGGAGAACACGGAGAAAACCCGCCCAGACGCCGCTTCGTCCACCACAAATCCCACATGCAGGTCCCTGGGATTGAACCCGGGCCGCCTCGGTGGGAGGCGAGCGGTCTAACCACTCGGCCACGGCGCCGCCATCCAAATATTTAAAATAATTTTGTAAAAAGAGAATTTTATTAATATAACTATTTTGGCAAATAAAGTGCAATAGATTTTAATTTACTTTTTAAAAATAATTTAATATAAACAATATTATGAATTCCAAATTATATTGAATCGCACAATTATAATTTTTTTTGAGAAAATAGAAAGTATCCAACAAAAACTTTCTGTTAAGAGTAGCTTTGGGGAGGGAAGTTTCTTGAAAATTCTCGTGTCTTATTCTTGAAAAATACTGAGCTTCCCAGATTGGTATCTATCAATTTTTAGTTATGTTCACAAATGCGCGTGCACGCCTGCGCTTCAAAAATGTATCTTTGAGTTTAGTGGACTTCAAAACATATGTTTCCAGTAAATTCTCGACATCGAATTATTTGGTGTAATACAATACTCGCCACAGGCAGACAAGGTAAAAATGTTAATGTGGCTGAAAGAATAACTATCTTCCAAACAAAGTAAAATAATAGTAATATTACTACGTCACGTTACTATTAAGATATTTGAAAAGAAAACAGAAATCCAAATGTATTGTGTAATTTAAGAAATATCAGCCGAATCACTCGTACTCTTAATAGAGGATTTTCTCTGGAGATTCATAAGAACACATTTTACACCTTAGTAATTGGAGCAAGAGACAACATATCATCTGTTAATTTCGACTCACAGCTGAATCTAGGCCAACGAGTGCAATAGTTGCATGGCTGCCATAGTGGTTACATACTTAAGCGAAATTTGAAGTAAATGTCACGAAGCATTATGGTGCACATTACCTTTGCATTCAATGCCAAATGTTTATATACCTGTCCGAGGCAAGGAACTCACGAAAAGAATGTGAATTAGTTCGGTGATGCATACATTCCGCTGACAATACCATTATACCAGAGCGACACTGAAAACTTTTAGAAAATGAAACAAGAATTAGTTTTAAAAAAAAATGATATTTTATTGTTTTTGAAAATCTTCACCTTTAACATCAATACATTTTTGCATGGACACGCAGAGCAGCCACTGAAGAAATCACCGCCGACTTTTCGGCACCCGCCGAAAGGGCCGTCACTACGCCGTCCTCAGAAGAAGCTACTCCGGGTCTCGCCGCTGTTGATTCGCCGGCTCCCCTGGCATCTTGGGCAACGGCCACTGCTTCGACCCGACACCAACAGCAACATTTCTCTCGCACAGTCACCACTGCACCTCACCTTCCGCCGCAGCAGTCGACTCCACCAGCATTACCCCACATCATCACAGCTCAGCAACCCACGCAGCAGCTAGCACCACCACCTACTTCACCACCGCCGCTGTCATCGAGATGCAGCGCGGTGATCTCCGGAGTACTCCGGGATCTTCCATCAAGATTCGCCTTCACCGCTGCTCAACACCGTTGTCCTTCAGCCTTGAGGGCCACAAGAATCATCCCGAGTACTTACAGCGCTGATTCGCCTGGTATTTGCTGATCCGGTCGACCGTGAGGCTGCCTTAAGGTCCGGCCTGCCCTTGTCCGGCTAGCCGAGCGGAAGACCTCCAGCCATGCTGCTGCTATGGGCACGAGACATCAACCTGCGCTGCACCTCCGAGGTGCCACTATTGCGGTGCACCAAACCTGACAGCGCAGTGCAGTGCACCAGCCACGACCTCCGCCGACGCCGCCGGTATTGCGCCTCCTGAAACGGCCATGGTCACTTCACCGGGCAGGCGCAGTGCCCCCTATATCCGAGAAGCCGTCGATCCACTCCGTCCTCAACTGTACACGCAGCTCCAGCTCCTCCGACGTCAACACCGCCACCAGCTCCAGCACCGGCCGCAACAGACACTCTGCGAGATGCGGTAGACGATCTTCACTCCGAGTTCAACATAGGTTCCCGCATCTCTCAGCAAGAAGAAATGCTCGCTTCGCTCATCTCCGCCGTCAACTCATCCAGCATAGAACATCATCTCCGCCGTCTGGCCGCCATGGAATCTGCTATCCAGGACCTTCACACCAACACCACCTCCTCCTCAACTTCCTTCCAGAGCTTCACCATCTGCTGCCTGTAGGGATTCGACAGCGCCGACTCAGCCATCAGTGGCCTGGGCGAATCCATAGCCTGCCTGCCACAGACGTCACTAGCGCCAGCTCCCTGGAGGAGTTGAGGCTCAGACTGACAGGTCTCACGGACCTCGTGAAAGCCCTGATCATGACGGCCGAATGGACTCCGGTACTCTCGGACCTGAGGAGTGGTCAGGAAAAACCACGGCTCCACATGCTATCCCAACAAAGCCATATGATATATGGTGGCAGACACTACAGACAAAACTGAGCGCACCTCTCGGGGTTGCTCAACAATACCCATTTCATGCAATCAAGTCAAATGAAGTCCCTTATCCAATTCCAATCCCAATCCACTCCCCGGGGGGCAGCCCTTGCACAGTCATGGCTGTTTCCCGGTCATCTTCCTTCACCAGCTGCCAGTGCAATAAGCAGGCAGTTACTTCCGCTTAGCGGAACCCCACCACCTATCTTCAATTCTCCTTCCTACTCCTGTCACTACCCACAAAAAAAATAAAATCTTTATTTTTTTGAGACAAAAAGAAATCATAAGGTGCTAGGTCAGGGTTGAATGGTGGAAGGTTCATGGTGCTGACCTTTAGGGGATCCAGGTACTCAGATGTTAGTTTTGCTGTATGCGACGATACGTTGCCATGACGTAACATTTTGCCTTATAGATATTTTAAAAAAAATCGGTAAACAGACATTTATGTACCAATCGGCAGTAACGCTACGTCCATCTTCTAATGCTATAATAGAATAATGGCCGCTTTAGAAAGAAAAATGGCAAACATCATCTTCCAGCACTGAGAATTCGTCGGAGTTTTGTAGGCTTTGGTTCTGTTTGAAAGACACATTGAGTCGATTGACCTTTCTTTTCAGGATCATAACAATAAATCCAAGATTCATTAACAGTAACGATATCCCAAACCAAATTTTAAGTACCGCATTGGAATTTTTCCAGAATTTTTCTGAACCATTGAATACATTGTTGTTTTTAATCGGGCGTGAGTTTGTGTGGAATCTATCGACAACAAAGTTTTCTGAAGTCTAACTGTTGATGTAAAACGTTTTGGACTTAGCTCATACTAATGCCCAATGTCGCCCAAATAAATTCATAAGATATCCGTCGATCTTCAAGCATGGCTTGAACAGCGCCAATATTTTTATTAGTAGCAGTAGTTTTTGGGTGTCAGTCACGAAATTCAACGCTAAGAAAAAAACCATCTCTGTTGAATTTGCTGTACCAGTTATAAATTGCCGCCTTAGATGGACCTCCTCCTCCAGATGCATTTCTAAGCCAACAGTCACATTGTTTAGGCGTTAATGAGGATTTAAAATCGTAAAAAATCATAACCCGTAAATAATCACCAATCAAGTCTAGCTTTGGGTCAACACAAAATCTTTAAATGATGAAAATTGACAAATTATTAGAGCAAATCGAAAAAACTACACGGCAATCAACTCGCAAAAAATTTGAAAGTGCCGTCAAATATAAAGAAATTTCATTTGTTTTTAGAAACACGGCATTATAAAAAATTTCGGTATCGCACTCATATTGTAGTAACTCGGGGAATACCGGGTGCCACACGGATGACGTAGCTTGGGGGTAGAGTACCTATACTAGATCGGTTCTAAGAAACACACTTTTACATTACTCCGTGCAACATGTGCACTGCATATGCAATCGATATGCGATAACTGCTTATTTTCAGTACACTATTTTTATTTAATATTTTTGTACTTTATTTATGGACGCTTAGAGTCCCATTCTATATTGGGCGTGAAAGACCAGAATTTTTCTCAGAGACCTCTTTATCAGGCTTGAGGTTCTTTTACGTGGCATAAATCTATGACACGGGACCACTTCCTTCCTGAAAGAAGCCATGCTTAGGAGTGTTACGCCCGAAAAAATCCATCGCCCTCCGCCAGGTTTGAACCCGCGAGCTCAGGAACCAAAGGCTAGACCACGGAGAATGACTCAGTAAACGATGGGTTCTTATTTCCAAGCAACAACGTTAATGCGATATAATGCAATGAAATCATTAAACGCAGCCATTAGTGCATTTTAAAAGTAACAACAGAAAACGATGCAGCTATTTTCTATTCTTATGCTGAGTACTGCGGTCAGGGGCCAGAGAGAACATTTACTGCGAGCATGTATTTTTGGCTGCCACTCGCCTTTGTTTTTCTTAAGTGTGTTTATTTCGCTAAGAGTAGGAGCACGCAGCTCTCAGGAAGTGCGTGTGTGTAAAGAAAACCCCGGTAACTCCTCCACCCGTGCCTAAGCCCCTTTTACTCCAGCCTAAGGCCCTGTCTGCAAGTATTTAAATGGTAGTGAAGTTTCTTGTGCACCAATTACAAAAGATTCAGCATCCTCAAAGATCCAACATGAATATTTTCAATAAATAACCCCAATCCAAACTATCCTTTACATGGGAAAAGTTTAATATTTTTAATTTTCTCAAAAATGGCACTAACAGTTGTGCTTAAAATACCATATATTTAAAATAGTTATGTAACAAATAAAAGGTATATCTTAAATTTTCTGGAAATAGCCTTGCAGTCCTATTCATTTGTAAGGAGTTTTTTATATTTTTGTTTTGTTTAAACCATAAGAGATAGAAAAAACCTACAACACGAAAACTCTAAGACTTCTTTAAAATACATAATTTACTTTGAATAACCTTTTTGTGGCCTCAGCGATTTCCGAGATATGCGTTATTGTTGGTTTGAATGTTTCCACATTAATTTTTTTTAAGTTCTGTCGCTGTTCAATTATTTCTCGCGATATCATGCAAAAATATGAAAATTCAAGGTCAGCATATAGCTTTTAAATATCTGACTATCAATTCCGATTCCCTTATTCCCCTTGTACCTAAAATGAAATTTGTATTGAAGCTATTTCTGCAAATTAATATAAAGTGGTTAGAAAAATAAGCTTTCTTAAGAATAGTTTGTAGAAGCTATATGAAAATTTAAAGGTAATGGGTGAAGAAAGCCATTTTAATGTAACATATAGTGTTTTATTTTTGTTTTCTTTTGTTTAATCAGATCAGAAGCTAAATTTTCGATAAAAGTTGTATATTTAATTATCGGGATGAATGCAACATTTCCTCTGCAGCTAATAGAGAAAGTAAACAAGAGGGGAAAGGCAGGAGGAGGAATTGTAGCCGAGATACGGTGAGAGCAAATGTTTTATTGCTCTCTTGCAAGAAAGTCTGAGAGAAGGAATTAATGCGAATAAAGAAAGGAAGCTTTATGACAGAGAAGGTTGGAACTCGGCCATACATGCAACTAGTGGCAGTAGAGTTGATAATGATGAAGAAGAGCTGGGCTCCAGTTGCCCATTTATTTTCACTTGCAAAAAGTGGCTGTAGAATTACTAAGAAAAATTAACTCATAATTTGCTTTTGTTTCCTTAAGATTCTCACTTAGTTTTCTCCGTAACGCCGTTTTCTTTGCTCTCTGCTACATGAAAAAGACCTAACATGTTCTCAGAATATTCTGTATCTTGTTATAGTCTAAGGAGCTAATTATCACAACACATGGTTGTGTATGGTCAGTATGGTCAGTCATTTTTTGGAATACAGCAAAATGAATGAAGGTAAACTTTACAACAGGTTGTCCGCTACTTCATAGAGAAGGGTATATAACATGCTAAGCCTATCGAAAATATTTTGATGTAATATTATATTATGTTACAGTGATACAATGCGAGTATGTTTACGATACGAGTGCTGTCGTAATTACGATACCAGTGACTTAATTACCATTATAGGCAAGGTCCATAAAACTAGTTATGTTTGACCATATGTCTAACTTTATTCATAAGCGTCTTACTTGAGTAAGCAGTGAAAATATGGTGACAGTAGCTGGTAAGCTAATGAGATGTGCGTAAGCGGGATACTATTGATGCTTTACCCAAAAATAATGACATTGATGAAGATGTTACATATATGCTATAACCTTAAAAGAGCAGACATTGAAAAAATAGGAGGCAAATTGAATTCATCGGTATGTTATTTGCAATTAACGCTAATTATTACTACGATTGATGTTTCATGTACAAAAATAATGGATACTAGGCTGAGCCCTTATCCATACTTTTCTATTTTTACATGTATTCTTCTTAGAACACTTTCGCTTTGATGAACAACTGCACTTTATTGAGAATCATTAAAGTGCAGCTACTAGACATATAAATACTACATTTCAGCATGGTCGAGCTTAAAGGATATTAAAGCCTATACAGTTGCTCTGAAATAGCGGTACAAACTAGCACACTTACCTACAGAAGTAAATGTACTATAACAAAATAAGGTGTTTACAGTATAAGTTGTCCTTTGCAAAAACTACCACGAGCACAGGATTTCAAAAATAAATTCGGTTCTACAGAGATACCAAATGCCTTTAACCTTTACTCAGCGTTTCATTTACTACATATTAATTCCTAACCTATTGGAAGATAATAAAGACCTTTTAGAGGATAAATGCATTATTTAAAGGTAAACGAAACCACTCCATCATGGGAATTTATATAATTAGAGTAAACTCTCTCGTACTTTTTAACTAGCTAACGTTAAGCCCAAGGTTCAATTAGCTGTACATTTTATCCGAAGAGACTTGCACTCATTCAGCATTGAACACAGTTTATGTATGTGGCTTTATTTTCAAAAATATAAGTTACATGTAACTAACGCTAAAAGACTCCACTTAACTAATTAATTTATGTGCAACAGCCAGAAAACCCCTATAATGGGAATACATTACCGCTAATAAATGCACAAATGAAATACGTGGTATACGAGTAAATATAACTTTTAAGGCTAAAGCTATACCCAAGTAAAAAAGGCATGTTGAAATAATGATTTTGAGGCCATAAAGAAGATCAATGAGAATCAGTTCAACTCGTGCTAAAGAGGTTACTAAAGTGCAACTTTGACATTTACCACCATCCATAGATAGAATTTCGGGTTGTTAGGTTCCATTCGTAACCGACATCTCCTTCGAAATTACGCACCTCTATCATGTGTTGGGAAGGTTACTTAAATTAGTTAGCGCAGGGGTTCAAACTTTGCAAGCGACCAGTCAGTCTCCAACTGACGTACTGATTATAATTACTATTTACATTGTGAGTTTGTCCAGTTTCTTTTTTTAACTCTCACTTCTCTAAGTTCTGAGTTTAGTTGTTTTACCTAGTCATTTTAATTCGTGACATAGCCTCCTCTTCCGGACAGTTCATTCATTGTGGAGTCCAACACAAGACTTCTTCAATGTCTCCTGCTGCAGCAACACGTCACTATAGTCGTTACAACTCGCTCGGAGAATTGCTCTTGATGTCGCCGTATACTGTATTCACTCTTGGTTGATCCGCGTAAAAACAAACCCACGAGACCAGTGCACAACACGGTAGCAATGCGCGCAAGAAAGTAGTCCCATACTAATAATCTAAATTTTAGAATGAATTTATCCTTAAATAGTATAATATTCTATACAAATACCCAACAGCTTAATTAACGCTGAATTGTACTGTTTAACAGAACTGCAAGTCAAATTGGAATTCGTATGAGTCACCTGACTTCCGGTCTGCGCAGAATATTGTTTACAGCCAGAAACCAACAGTTTCTATTTAGTAACATGGTAAACGGCGAATTTGCTCTTGCGTCTTCGTAAATTTAGGTAAAGCATAAGACGAACAAACCATTGACTAGTCGTGAAAAAAAAGTATTGAATATTTATTATAAATTTTATGAGAAATATCCAACACTAACCATGAAAGAAGCGGTGAAATTAACTTCTGTGTTCATCGGTGTTTCGAACAGGAAAAAATGTTTACATCAGGAAATAAAAGAAAGCTTGTGAAATACGCGATGCAAGAATGTGGCCATTTTGAGAAGAATGCAATTCGCATAACACTGCACAGTTTTTTTTTAAACGAGCCTCCAACAGTTGATAAAGTGCCGCTTCCAGAGAGCCAATAAATGTAAGTCATCGCGTGCCTGTTAATTAATTTTTCGCTCGCTTCTCGTAGAATTAACTATTATTATATGTGCAAACGTTTTGTTGTAATTATCAATCTTATATTTTAACCCGTAACAGCATATGCTAGTCACCGTTTAAGTTGTCGGAATATGGCTCTGTTCTTTTTACACTACTTGCCACGTGGTCGTGAAAGTATGACAGTATTTCTGGCTCGAATGGCGGAAGGATACACTATAACTGGTCAACTGGGTTTTGTTTTGCCGCGGAACAATCTAAGAGTGAATAGAGCTTAGAAACGCATCGCTAGCTCCCTCACTGACTGACTCGCGAGAACGCTCGCTTATATAACCAATGAACATTTCCACAGGGTCTCGAACGTTTGAGAAGGAGAAACATCCAGAGGATTCTGGTTATCCAGTGATAGAGCTTCAGGTGTTTATGGTGGCAAGCGCTATTTATCTTCGACTGCCGTTGCCGACCTCCCGATAACCTTAGGCCATAGCCGCTGTGTCACAATATTATATGCAATAGCTATATTAGTCAGATAATTATGCGAACATTTAAATATTAGTTATTTTAGGTTAGGTTATTAGGATATTAACTTTATTAATTATTAAATCTTACCTTTTCAGTTGTAGAAATTTGAATTGTTTTGCAATGTTTGGTGTAGGCGTTGTCTGTTTGGGTGGGGTTTTATTTTTAGAGGAAAGAGATGCGTAGAAGAAAACCAAGAAATTTAATGTTTTTTTTAGATAAGCACGCCGAATTTATGTGAAACGTGACTATAATTTGTTCTTCATACTATTACAATGCAGTAATTTGCGACGCTTAATAATATACCGTGTTATATAAATTAAGTCCATAACATGTTAAGATGCATCCAGGTTGCAGGCTATAGGTAACTGGCGATTATTGCGGAGAAGGAAGGTAATGACCAAACCTTTGCACCGACGAAAAGAATATTGTAGAGCAGTATATAGTATATGGCAAGCTCATAATACTAGCAGAAGACCGAAATAGTGTCTCCTTTGTAAGAAGATTGTCTGGTGATTTCTCGTTAATATATCTAGTGACACAAATCAGAATGTTGACCACACTAACATGCGGAATCAGCCAGCTTTGTTTTTTAATAACCTACGTTAGGCGGCGACCCCTTTTCCCTGTTACTGCTGAGGTGCCATAATGCAAGAAACTGCACCCCCTCCCAAAGAATAGGTCACGACTATAAGACTTTTGCCTTATGATTGACTCAATCGCATACCAGGTAATGGAGGGCTAATGACAATCGCACCAAACAATACGCTGGTTTAAGAGAAGTTATAATGGCACAAACTATTTAAGTTCTGTATTTGGAGAAAAAAGTGGAGCAAGTTCTGCGGCCGATCACTTTTTACAAATATAAACAATGGGAATAGTCTTCATTAGGTTATCTAATTGTTTTTCTTTCAATAATAATTTATTCTTAAACTGTTATTTAAAACCTTATTATTGCATTATTCTTGCATTTAAACAGTGAAACCTTTCCTCTTACAATACTATGGATGTTAGGACGGTAAGTTTTCTACCTTGTTATGCATACACGGTGTTCCAAAATTCCCGTCCACTTCTTGAAATTATATCTCGTATGGGTCACCGGTAAAGTTAGCTTGTATTTGCGCCGGTATTAGCGCTGGTAGAGATTTTAATCGGTTACGAACTGTGGCTATACGTATATAGGTAGGTAAAGTATGTGTCACAAACACAAAACTCTACAGGCGGGAAAGGGATTCGAATTCTCAACCTCTTCGTTAGAAACCCGTTGCATACCAGCACAGAAACTATAGCTGCTGATAATTAGGTCGAAGCAGCTACCTAACAGGTAATCTTCAGATGTCTGACTCATAACGGACGGAACGTATCTTCCATCGTCTTCCTCACCACAATCACTATAATTATGATCACCACATTATTACTACTACTATTACGCCTATTATTATAATACTAAAACACTTTACGTAATATTACATTATTGTTCTACGTATTATAAACATTATAATAATTTGCGAAGTATACAATGAATAAAACAAACAATATATCAGTTACATCGATATAACAAAGTTAAATCTTGGTACACCAAATGCACTTGCTTCGCAAGCGGTCAATGTGTTGCAATACCAAACATTTTTAAATAAAGTAACTGAAACAGAAATAAGTAATTCTATTGTAGGCCTCAGACGAGAAAACGTTTGCGGGGTGTTCTGCTCTCCGGAGGAGTGAAGGGGGATAGTACCACGTGGCAGCTCACGATGTCATAAATAGATCTACTACCTATATTAAAAACATCGCGCAACGTTAGTATTTCAGCTGTTTCACTTGGAACAGTGTGTGTTTTTTAGTGATTTATAAGGTTATTTACAATGCTCAGTAAGAAAGGAAGAACCCTAAACAGTCAAGCCCGAGAAATAGTTGCCAACGTTGTTAAAATCTGTAACGAGAATGCAAACAAAAGCACCTGTCATTCAGCATTAGTAGAAAAAGAGCGTATGTTTTCTAAGAGGCCTTAAGTCTTGTTGATGTGTTGAAAGTAGAGCCGTAATGTTTCTCAGATAGCAATATAATTGTTGATGTCAACACTACCTTACAGACACATTCTGGTGAGAAGAACGCAGTATATATTGTAATGATAAAACAGCAGAGATATTTTCCTATCCCTAATGTCATTTGATTTGCCTCTTCGAACGAAGTGGAAGCGATGCGTGGATATTGAGTATTATATGGTAAATTTTCTGCACGAATCTTAATTCTAGTTGTGTTCCCGACTAGATTAGTTTAATGCTAGGATCTGTAGAGATATATAGAGATATACTGTGAATAGAGTACTAAGTATTCAAATATTATTCATTTAATAACAAACCTTTCAAGAGAAAATTAGGCAATTATGTAAATAAACCCTGCAATTTTACAACTTTATAACCGACAAGCAAATTTTGTTGCTGGTTAAAATTACGCATAAAGAACTTTGAGATTTTACATCTATGCTTAGCGCATTTTAAGTGCACAATTCAATAATATATACTATTAATAAGCATTACTCATATTTTTACTTCATTTACATTAGTGTCTGCTAATAGAATCAACACTAACGGTAAATGCTGTAACCATCCATAATCTGAATGTGCATTTCTAGAAACTGTTTAGTCCGTTGCTATTGTGTCGGCAACTAGCTATTGGTTCTTCAACAAAGAGTACATGCCGAAAATATTGCCTAGAAATACTGTGGCATTTGGTGTGGTAATAAATATATAAAACGTGGTTGGCATCATTATATGGTCTTATGTTAGAACTGGCAACACAGATCGGTAATGACGTAATAAGAGTGGGGGGCAAAGCCGGTTATCAGTAGTAAGTCAGTCTCTTGAAATGCAGTGAACAGAGCAGTTGTAGAACAGGAGACGCTCCGTCAACAGCAGAAGGTAGCATGTATCCTCTTTTATTGTAATATATATTGTACATCCAAAATTCATACCATGTAGTTATTTGATGTAGATTGTTCCTTCCTCCCTTCCCCATAATGAGTTAGGAATATTTTTAGAATTTGCAGGTGTTTTTAGGAACTTTATTGAGCTCGCCCTGTCGGACCTCGTGTAGTTTGTGATGTCTTAAAATCCGGTACCGTGCTCTACCCCCCGTGAGTTATGAAAATGTAGAGGTTACGGCAATACTCTCCTATTTATGTCGATATTTAATGCGAGCTTGTGCATTTTGTTATGCATATTATGAAATAAAAATCACCGAAACGAATACAAAATTTCTAGTATCTCGATATATGTAACGTTTCAGAGGAATAGCTTAAACAAAAGTACAGATGGATTATCCTCTTAAAAAAAAGTAAAAGGGAAGAAAGAAAGAAAAATTGTACAAGTGGGGTTCGAAAGAAGACATTTTTCATGCTTCTTTGTCGATTTTTTTTCTGTATGGTGGTGTAGGTCCAAAATCACTTTTCAACACTGCAAAGTGCTATTTTACACTTATTTTAATATTCGACAAATTATTTAAGTGAACACTGAAAAAGCCGCTAATAACTATTTGAAAAGCATGTGGCGTAAATGTAACCGTGATAGAAGTCTACATCAAAGCTCACATTCGCTTATTTTTCTGCCAGTTTGCTGCAACCTACTACTAAAAGAGCTTTCCCCAAACCAAAATGCTTTTTTTTTTAAATCTCATTCGTCAAAATTCTCGACAACTGTTGTATCGTATCTGAAAATCCTAATATATTTGATGATGAAATACTCATTTTATATTATTCACATAACAATATAGCTTTGTTTAACCTATTTGGTTTGCACAGAAGCATATTTCGTATATTATGATTATTTTTTTATTATTAACTAGCGGAATATTATGGGCGTTCTCTATCTGAATTCCTTATAGAACTGCTAATCATTTGTGGATATATATGTTATGGAGTGATTTATGGACTCGGCGGTTTTATCTATCATTTCATAAAAATCATTTCGGGAAATCCCACACTTCTTAATCACAAAAGTTTGTGGATTCTATATCTATTGTTTCAGAAACCGGACATTCATGATACGTTTCATGTATTTTCTGTTCTGTTGTTGTTTAAGTTCCATTTATACCCCGCCTTTAACTGCAATGACCATCGGTGTCTTTCCTTTGGAACATATTATTGCCTATAGGTAATGGTGTTAACTCGTATTATCTGGTCGTTTGATTTCTGGTAAACTATGGGTTTCATTCATTAGATCAGACACATTTACACTCTCCTTCATACTTCCAGACTCTGGGGAGGATAGGAAATAATCTTGGCTAGAGAAACATTCCCACCGCCTCCAGCCGGGATCCCTAGCACAGCAGGCAGGTGCTTTACCATGGGCTACTAGGCCAGCCGTTTCACGTCTTCTGAGCTATATAAATAACCTTTCTTCAAGTTTTCAAATGCACTATGATGCAATGAGTACCCTCGACAAAGAAGAAACGCTGAAACAAGAGCTTTTAGAACTACATAAAACATAATTAAAAATCTGAAGTGTTACATTCACATGACTTTTCACATTCATCTACCTACAATTATTTGTACATAGTTCTCTATACAGCTTCTACAAACCTTTTTACGAGAGCCTATTTTTCTAACTGTTTTGTCATTCGCGATTAGTCTTGATATAAACTGATTCATTACACGTTTTGTTGAATGTACAGGGGACTCGATAGTTAGATGTTTAAATGCCGGTTCCCTATACCATTTCCAGAGCATCGCGGGAAACAACTGAATAGCAACAGCACTTTAAACCAATTACACACACACGTACCTTTTCCTAAATTCTTTTTTTTTAGATTCAGGGACCTCAAAACACATTTCCGGCGAATTATCGATATTGTATTTTTGGATGGAATGTAATGGAATCTACCTACTAAGTAGACAGTGAAAGTAATTTAAAACAAATGACTCCGATGTAAATGCGAATTAAGAACTAAAACACAAGTAGCAGATAAAGTATTTGCAACTACATGAAATCCTGATTATATCAACAAATAAGAAATGTAAAAACATCCATACGATATATATCGAAAAATATTTAAATACTAAGGTGAAAAATAAAAAACAACCTCAAATTAAGTTTCACATAGGAATGGCTGGTTGCGTTACAAGATGGATGTGAATCATTATAAGAGCCAATCTGCGAATATAGTTCCAGAAACGAGATTTCTCCAGGAAAGTACTAGAGAAATTAAATTAAAAATGTAACTTATTACAGAAACTTAGGATTGGCATAATTTAAGAATTTAGGGACAACTGAATAGAGCATTTCGAAAGAATGACAAATGAAAGAGACTCAAAGCAACAATGTTTACCATGTAAACCTAGGAAACACTAGAATGGTGAATGAAATTTATCTCTTGAAAAGCTAAAAAAAGTTTAGGGTTTTGTTGGAAGGTATACATAAAATGTAATATTCCCACAAGGCATAGAGCCGTGAAAGATAACAGAATCAAGAAATAAAACCCTCACCAAATGTTCCACACAGGCAGAAATCTTTAGTTACTAGAGGTGGTCACAATTTAGGTGAGCTTTAAGACCTTGACCAGATAATATGTTGCCGTCAAGAACCCCTTTATAGCATCCGAGACTCGTGAAACCATCTTTTCTATCGGACGTGTGTGGCATTGATCAAAACTAGGTACGGGATTGGAAGAGCTTGCAACCCTTCTCCTCCCCGACTCGTGACCGCCGCATTAGTTTGGCGTGGAGCTTGGCAAAGGCCAGGATTCCTCCCCCATAATCTCACTGGCACGTTCTCTTTTCTGATTTATGGAGCATTTTGCCTTCTTCTCAAATCCACACAAATCTGACGTCCCCTATCCTTAGGAACTAGCGCCATACAAGTAAACACAAAGACTGCTACGAGATTTCATTACTTAAACCTAAGCTGTATATCAGGTCAGTACTCCAAATTGCGTCATTCATGAGCGAAACTACTGATGTTAGAACATCTTCCTTCCTGCAAGGTTTCAAGATCAATTCTCTCCTTATTCTCCTTTCCTTCCTTTGCATTTTCAGCATAACGCTTGGAACTGCATTTTGTACATTCAATGTCTCATTTATATTTATATGGATATCCGATCATATTTCTCGCTATAAAATGTATTCCTCAGCGATATGAATTATTACAAACGTTTCGGACAGCTGAAGTGGAAAGAGAAATTGGATCAGTAAGGGCAAGCAGGCGAGCTAAATAATGAAAGCAAGGGAAAATGTGTAGAGAGAATTAACATACATTATAGGGGTATTGTTTAAACTTATCTGAGGATAAAGATCGGGAATGGCCTGACAGAACAACTGCTCGTTTTGTAGTGGATGAAGATTGGTACATGCATTGACAGAGTTGAGTTTATTAACATTACATCAGAGCTTATTTATAAATAATTTGAAACTTTATTTTTTCACACTTTGCACATTCTAAGAGCGCATTCCAAACTAAGCATGTGTGTGGTCACCGACCCCTGCATCAAGAATTTTGCACCACCACTTGCATACTGAAGTTTAACAAGCATTTTCCGTTATGAATCATACATGGTAACTACCTGAAGTGTTTCACCTGCAACAACATTTTGTTTAGTAATTGGTATAAGCAAAAACAATTCAGCATTAAACCTCAAGGAAGGAGGTATTTTGGTGCAAGTGAGAGGGAGATGGGCAAAGTATATGGGACGGACAAAATGGGAAATTCATATGTTCATGGATGGATGGATGGGTGGATGGATGAATGCATGGATGCATTATTGGTTTGAAATTATTGAAGTTATTTCACAAGTGTTTAGTGCATGTGTCATTGACGTACATGCATATTTAAGATAGAATAGGGTGACAAAATAAACAACAGAGAAAGAAAACACAACAAAAAGGAACAAGAAAAAAAGGGAAAGAGAGCTAAATTGCCTTTGTCTAACTGAACAAATTTCACCTAGCTTTGCGCACTTTAGCCAAAAAATTGCCCATGTATTGCCAGTTCCTCTGGTCAGCCATTAGATCCCAACCTTCCAATCTCTTTCTTGAGGGACTTAAGAATGTTTCTTTCAGTTTAATCGTTCGCTGGTTCTCCCACTGTGCACATTCCGCCAAAATATGTACCCAGGGAAAACACGGTAGTATCATGGCTAATGATTATTTTATAAGTATCTTACGAACTCTGCAGATTTGGTGAATAAAATAGCTGAAATGATACTCGAAAGAATTGAGCGACTTGAACTGAGAGTTACCGGACAATTGTCCTTAGTAGGATATGAGGAAACACAGGAGAAGTGTTATCAACATACACCCAACGAGCTTGGAACTCGGGCCCTACAGATTAGTAGCTTGGAGAAAGAGAAATTATTTGTTCAATTAAATAATTTTAGGCTTGAGATTTACCATTAGAGTGCACTAATATTTTAGGTGCATTTTTGGGGGCTGTAAAGAAGTTTAGGTGCACTAATTAAAAATATACAATTTAATTTGGTGAATGCTATATCCAACATAACCTATCAACTAAGTTAAAAAGAAAGTGGAATGGAAGAAGCTTCATAGGCCAGAAGATGCCAGTAAAATTCAAAATAGCAAAGGAACATGCTGTTTTCCATTTACTACCAGGAGACACGTCTATGATAGACTTTATCACTAAAATGTGGTGCTATTGCTGATACTCCGGCTATTGATACAATGGTTAATTTGTTTTGAAAAATTGTTATGAATAAAATTCATCTATTATTAGTTTATAATAAAATATTAATTTAGGGGATTAATGATAAGGTTTCTTTCCTTTGAAGTTTTAAAAGTTGATTATTCTTATCTTTGGTTTTGGAATATATTTGGCAACTGCAATGTTTGAACAATTTTAAGTATTCTACAAAGACTATTTCCAATAATTATTTTCGAATTTGTATTCATCTGCAAAGTCTGTTATATAATTTATACTTTACCCTCATAGTTTAGACAATTGATCATTTATTGTATAATATCGTAGCTTATTGAATGTTAGAGCATTATACTTCTGTGAAACAGCTGACAGTTGTATAAGCACTTGTTTTTCAACAGGTTGAGGTTATAGTTGCTGAAAATTAAATACTCAAGGACTACATTTGAATTAGAACATATTATTAAATTACTGAATTTAGCGAAGAAGATACACCGAAATAAACCGTTCTCCAGAGTTCCCCACTTGCAACGGGCTGATTACCCATTCAGGTAAAAAAATTAAAACTCATAAGTCTCTAAGGAATAAGCCAGACGGATATTGAATAAGACAAGGCTATGATAAAAGACGAAGAGTTGGTGTAAAAGATATTCTACATATAGGGACCTGAAATATAAGAGGAGGATTTAATTTAAAGGAATTAGAGTTCTCAGAAATCCTGAAACAACGAAATATTAATGTTGCTGTAATAACAGAAACAATGAAGAAATTGAGAGGAACAAAGGACTTAAATAATTATACATTAATCTACATGAGCAAACGCAAAGAGCAGTGAGTGGAGTAGGTATCCTTATAGATGAAAAATGGAAATTAAAAATGGAATCTTACACTTATATAATGAAAGAATAGTTATCGTTAGATTTAAAATTGATAGAGGAATTTATGTGTAATAGGAGTGTATGCACCTAAAGAAGGTAGACGTGAAGATACTGAAACGGTCTATGAAGAATTACAAAAACAAGTGAATAAATACAATAAAACTGGTCATATACTAATATTAGGGGACTTGAATGCGAGAGTGGGGAACGTACCAATAGCAAATGCAGTAAGTGCTTATGGTGAATTAACTCTGAACGATAATGGCAGAACACTAAGAGAGTTTTGTCACTTTTAACCAGCTTAAAATTACCAATACGATTTTTCAAAAGAAAGACATTAACAAATATGCTTAGAATGCAAGAGGCTCACGCTCGATAATTGACTATGTAATAGCAAACAACAAAATAAGCCCCCAAGTTTGAGATACTCATGTGTTTAGAGGTGCTGACATAGGTTCCAATCACTTTCTGGTTACTTCAAGGATTGAAATATGGGCAAAATGGAAAAAATCAAAGATGTTCAATTAAGCCTCAAAATCAGATTTTTAAATTTGAAGTTCATCTTCTACAGGAATAGAGTATAAGAAATTTATACCAACAAAGACCTGCACATGAACTACAAATGGTTGAAACTAAAGACAATATTGAAGAAGAATGGATTAGGTTAAAAACAGCACTGTTGAATATAGCTAATGAGGTTCTTAGGAAAAATAAAATATCAAACCGAAAAGGGGCCTAAATATATGAGACCTGGAGATAGACAATACTATTAAAGAAAACAGAGTGGTTATAATTATTACTTACAAACAAGAACGGCTTGGGAAATGTACAAACAGAAAAGAAATAGAGTAAAAACTTGATCAAAAGGAGCCAAAATGAATCTTGGGGAATATTTGTTGCTAATATTGAACACGACATTCACGGAAGACAGAACATAGCATTTGAGCAAATGGAACACATGAATAAAATGGAAAAAAGATAATACAAATATTGTGATAACAGAAAGCCACTGGATAAATGACTGTAGAAATTTATGGTATGAGGGAAACAATGAAGAAGATTGTTGTATAGAAAATAACGGCAACCTTGTGAATCAAATAGACATAAAAGAATTAGAAGAGGCTTTAAAAGCAACAAAAAATAGAAAAGCCACTACTCTAGATGAAATTAATGCTGAACTAATCAAATATGGTGGAAAGACATTAAAATGCAGTTTTCTTCATTTTTTAAACATGTGTTGGAAGAATTCATCTGTACCCGTAGAATGGAATACAGCTATTTAAAAAGGGTAATAAAAGCGATACAGGGAATTACGAGTATAGGGGAATAAGCTTATCAAGTGCAGGCTATAAAATTTAAGGGAAAATTATAAATTAGAGATTACAAGCTGTCACTGATGCACTAATATCAGAAGAATAATCGGGCTTTATGAAAGGACGTTCATCTAGCGATAATGTATTTACAATCAGACAAATTTATTGAAAATCGTCGTGAATTTAACCTAGAAACTCATATAGCATTTATTGACTATGTGAAAACCTTTGATAAGGTAAAACGGCCCCTTTTATGGAACATTTTACAAAAAAGAGAATTTCCTAAACATCTTATTAATGCTATCAAGAGTTTGAATGTAAATACCAAAATGAGAATTAATTCTGGTTTTAAAATGTCAGCTAAAATCCTAACAAATTAAGGTGTCCGTCAAGGGTGTAGTATATCGCCCACTTTATATGTTGACGATCTAGTTTTGAAGTGGAGAGATGAAATACAGTTCGGGATCAAAATAGAGTTAGACACAGAAGATAATCTACAAAGAGCAGTATACATTAAGCCAAAATACAATGCATTACAACTTAACTATATCTATAAATAAAACAAAGACAATGGCTTTTAAAAGTAAGAACCCCGTTAGATCAAAGATACTAATAAATGGTAAAATATTAGAACAGGTATCCCACTTCAATTATCTAGGATGTGACATTAGTTTTAAATTTTACTAAGACATCGAGATGAAAGTTAATAGGTTTCAAACTATTTGTGGAACGATTAGAAGAACTCTAGGAAGAAAAACTAGAAAATAAACACAAATTGATTTCTATAAGATTATGGCTTTACCTACTGTACTCGCATTATATGGTTACGAGCCGTGGACAATAACAAAAAGAGAGAGATCACGCATTCAGTCCGCCGAAATGAAATTTTTAAGGTATGCAAGAGGATGCACTAGAGCTGACAAAATAATAAATGAATCAATAAGATCAGATTTGAATATTGTATCAGTAAACGATATGATTGATGAAAATAAAAGAATTTGGAAACGTGTTGATAGAATGGCAGACGATAGAATACCAAAAAAGATAATGAACTACCAACCGACAGGGAGGAGAAGTTTAGAAAGACCACGCAAGAGATGGCTAGAGACCGGAACAGATGATATCACCTAATCCTTGAAAGGAGAAGAAGAAGAAGACTTAATTTATCAACATCTGCTCAAAAAATAAACTTTCTGGCCTTTCGGGAATCTTGCATAAAAAGTGGCCCCATAATAGTATACACAAAAGAAGACCTCAAACAGTAGAAATGGAGCATTAAAGTAACGTGGAAGGAAAACAAATAACAAAAATAATTAGAAGTGAGGACATAAAATACACATAAATGTTGAAAACAAATGGTATAATCTAAAGCCAATAAATGAACGGTGGACCCATTTAGATCAAATGGATAAAGATAAATATTAAAAGATAAGCCAAGCTAAAATAACAACTTAGGTCGACCAAGAAAGAGATGGTAGGACTAATTAGCTGAAAATCAATGGCGTAGCGTAAGGTAGAGAGTATCTACCCTAAAGTTTGAGACAAACATTGTTATAGTTAATTTTCGGCTTTAGACTTCCTTCGCATTTAAATACAATTAATATCTTCTATTGTATACAAAGAACTTTTCTAGTGCCTGTTCGACAGACCCTGTGTTAAATAATTCAGCATTGCTCAGTGCTACTCTACATGCTCTCCGCCCCTTCCCCACTCATGTTGAGTGCCAATCTTTGACTCACTAGGGTAGACATGTCTATGACGACCATTTCTTTGCGAGAAAGGGAAGGATGGAGACGTTGAGGCAATACCTTAAGCATTCCCAGCCGACTTCCCAATATTGAACAGTGAAGTCATGACAGGCAAACCTATGTTAACTTCGGCTAACCCTTGATTCTGATCTCAGTGAAATCATTGATCGGAATGAGCGAAGTATGAAAAGGGGAGTGCTTAGTGATCACGAAGCCAATAACAGTTGCTCGCGCTTCACCTCGCCGATGATGGATGGGTTGCCAAGGGCCCTCAGGTCTGAGCTGAAGCGGCTGCGGTGGTTAATCCCCAGACGCCTGTAGCATTGATACGGTCCGCCAGAGCCTTTGGATGACTCTACATGAATCCGAATGTGACAGATGGAGTTGACCCTTTTGACCCTGTGTATCCTGGTCTTTGAGTCATTGGTCGGCTCCACCACAGCAAGAAAGAGGGGAAGGAGGTTTTGGGCCCTTGCCCATTAGGAGCAAGCCTGGTGAGATGCTTCATCTGTCTGAGGGTACTATCCTGGCGGATGAGATCTGTCTCAATAACTCCTGCCGAGGTGTCGACGGCTAGCCCACGTATGACTGCGGAGGTCACGGCTTTACCCAGCACAAAGGTAAAGTGGGAGGATACCTCTCCTTTTAATATGTTGCAGGATGAGAGTGTAATCCTCGGCCGCTTTGGCCTGAAAGACAAATCGGCCCTGAGCACGCTCCGGACAGGGTCGGCATGACTTCTTTAACGAAGGCAATGGGCCCCGCAAAATTGTCCACAATTATCGGCGGAATGTGCTTCCTGGCCCACAGATTGGGCAGAACCAGGAGCCGTTGCAGCTGATTGGACAGCTCGCTGCTTCTTCTGTGAGACCACTTCCTGAAAGTCATCTTCTCCGGCCGTCGAATGGCTCGAGGGCTCTCCTAATCATTTTTATAATGCTCTGTGCACGCACTAGCACAGTTGCTGGCTGAGTCAGGCTCCGGAATTTGGTTTACATGTGAATAAGTTGGCGTGGGAGACCCTCGTTACTATTATGCTTGGATTTCTCCAAACGTGTGCCCTTTCCGCTGTTGCGTTGGTGGCGAGATCGGCGCTTTCTACTTTCCGTGGCAGTGCCACCAGAAGATGAGGTGACTGCAGAAGTGCTGATGCTTAGTGACCATTCGAAAAGCATCCTGTGTCGGAGTCTCGGTGAAGCGCAGGTCTCAGACGTCCTCTCCGCTCGGCTGTCAGTCCGTTTATATCGAATACAAATTAAATAAAAACTCATTTTATAAAACAGTAGCGTTGCAAGCTTATGAAACGATTTTCCTATCCAACCCCATATTCATAGGAATACATCATACAAAGGTGGATCATGAAAGTCGTTGCATAAAACCTTGAAGCTCTATGACTAAATATAGAGAATATAGAAAGGTGATTGAGGTTCAAATTAAAGGACTAGTTTGGGTTGGAGGGGATTTTGTGTGAAATTTTGTGTCGCATCATTGGACGATTCTGCAGTTAAAATATCAAGTTGCGTATTTATCGAACATTTCGTTTTATAGTTATGACACGCACGCACGCACACACACGTATGTATTTTGCATGTATGTATGTATATACACATGTAAGAAAGAGATATGAAAGTCAGCACAACAAAATGCAACAATAAATAAGGATATAACAGGATAGGGTATTAAGAAAA
This sequence comes from Deroplatys truncata, assembly GCA_030765065.1. Taxonomy (NCBI): domain Eukaryota; kingdom Metazoa; phylum Arthropoda; class Insecta; order Mantodea; family Mantidae; genus Deroplatys; species Deroplatys truncata. Next base: position 157,944,620 of record CM060978.1, read on the forward strand.
AGAAAAACAGTTTGTTCCCGAAATCGTACAATTTGGTAAAGTCGATATGCTCTCGTGCCACGGGATTCTGAACCGTCCAATTCACTGTCTTAACCGAAATAAACTTACAACTGTATAAAGCGTTATCATAAAACTCTTTAGAGTTACAGATATTATGAAGAGTATACCTTTAAGTTCCCAGAATCTTCCGTAACGTTGACGCTCGTGTTTAATTACTTAAAACCCTGTTATCCACCCATAGTTATTGTGCTCTAATACCGTGCGGACGATTTAAGGCGAGGCCACAGACCGGCTATATGCTCTATACTGCAACTGGCGGCGCATGACACGATCATTATCTTTATCAGCTGTGTTTCAGTCACTGCTGTGTATGTTCTGTAAAGAGAGTTGACATTGTGCATCTCAAAGGTGAAATCTCATTGGTGTATATATTTGTGGGGAACCCTAAAAAAGATTTATTAGAACAATCTCCACACCATACACAGTATAAAAGCAGAAATTATGAACATTACGTAATAACTTATGCGTGGGAAAGGAAATTTCATTCGAAGATGCCAGGAATGTCTTCTTGCAGATGGATACTACTTCCATCACCACTTAGAACAATATTAGTACTCATTATAGCGCATGTTAGGTACTAATCACTTGTAAGCAAGTAACGCGGAATTACAGAACGAAATACCCCGTATAATAGACGGTGTGCTGAGCACGCATACGTGCGATCCGTGGCCTCACCATGAAAGTATCGCACTGTATTGGTTTATATTTCGATGCGTACATAAATGATAGGGTCTTGTTCATTACTCTACCCTGTTTTATTATTCAAGTATACATAAATGAGAATATTACATGAAGGATAATATGGGCTGAAGGCGTAAGCAGACGGACCATGTGGCACAATTAATTAGGGGAGCTATCATCAGCTGGCTTCCTCGGTTACACACAGAACACTTGCTCTTACTAGAGAGCAGCTTGTTGAGAATTCCACACTGGAGTGTGGCATCAACGAGCACATTTAGTGAGTATGTTCTACATAAATTGTTTAATTGCTACGTGGCTTTCATAAATTGTCTTCTGAGTTACATATTAGAACGTCATCTGCAAATGAAATTGAATCTCAGAACACGTTCGTAATTTTAAAACGAATTCCTAAATTTGTCTGCCATTTGACAATGACATCACCCATGTATATGTTAAAAAGCAGTAGCGAAAATGGGCAACCTTGTCTTACACCGTTATTAATTATTGCTGTTATATCACTATTCTTTATTCAGTTGCAATCATTTTGTTTCCGTGTTTTTGTATACCCTTTTGTTCCATAATATGCCATAATTTATTTCTGTTTACCTTTTCAAAGTCTATAAACCCTACATATGTGCACTATGTTTTCAATTACTTTATTAATGCTACATATGCAGTCTCTCTTATCTCAAATTATTACAGACTCAAAAGCATATGCAAGAATAACAATGAGTAATAAATTAATGCGGTTTAAAATGCTTCTGTTTAATTTACAATTAATCAGTTCAGAAGAAAATTATGTAGAGGTTATAGTACGAGGGTCATCCAGAGAGTAAAGAACAATTGCACATCACGCTCGGTGCTGGTCCCTCACCACCGCAATTGCTTGCACGCTAGTTAGCTCCTTACTCCGCCTCAGAGTGAGTCGAGTTTCGTTGCTGTGAGGTCACGCCTGTCTGTTCTACAACATATCCAAATGGCGGTGGATATTGAAAATCCCGCCAAATGTGAAGAACGTAGTTTTATTCATTTTTTGAATGCACAAAATGTTCGGCCAATAGAAATTTATAGGCAAATAATGCTAGTATATGATTATAATGCAATGGGCGAGTGTTCAGCGAGGAAATGGTGCATAATGTTTAACCAAGGAAGAACCAGTGTGCACGACGAAGACTAGTGTGGTAAGCCATTACTCATTACCGATGAGTTGAAAGTAAATGTTGATAAAGAATTCAGGATTTTCACTTGTTTTAGAAACTAAAGGATTTTTCGGATGGAAAAGGGCTTTCAACCGATGAAGACCTTAAAGAGGCAGTGACAGTCTTTGACGGTAGGGGTATAACATCGGTATTGATGTTACAATAAATGCCTTGACAGCAATGACGGTAATATCAACAAATAGAGTAAGGTACTATATCTTTGTAAATAAAGTTGGGTGTTGATATCCTTCGTTATTATTTAGTTTTCCTAATTCGTTTTTTACTTTCTGAATGTCCCTCCTACAATGAACACCAATTAATTCTATTGGGGAGCGAGAAAATTCCTATATTATCCTCGCGCTATTCTCAGAGTTCAAGGACGGTGCCAAAAATACACCCTAATTAATGTATCAGTTATATTTTACAGGCTAATAACTTAATGGGTTTGTATTCGACCACAAATATCCCACCTGATGTGAATATGAGACGCATATTGGCAAACAGGAATATTTTTATTTTTAATGCTCGCCAAACGAGCTCTAATTTGCGGAGAAATTCAAAAAGGTGGCTACCGTTAGTAAATACACGGATTAATCAGATATCTTCATTTAATTATACACCTACTCTGAGGTTTCCCAAAATATAAGTCAACACAAATATTTCATTTCCTTACGTAGTGTCAAACGGTTATTTATATACATATATTTTTATTAGAATGAAGGATTTTAAACTATTTTAAATAGTTTTATTCTCATATGCATACAATTAATCTCAGTTAAAAGAGCAAAATTGAGGCCAACAAAAACAATTTTATATAACACAGAACTATAATAACAGGGGAGAGGAAGCTTTTTCCTTGAAGAAAAAATATTATTTGATTCATCTTATTTTTTTTAAAATACGTTTAGCGAATTAAAAATTGAATGAAGTATACCTAAGGAAATTTAACTTCTTTGAGCAACAACAGAATCCAAAAGTCACAGTAGGCTTAATAATAACAACCAAAAATTTTGATTTTACGAAGTAGGACTTTATCCGGTAAATGCTACATACCTTATACGAATAATAGTGTGGGCTTGTTCAATTAAACTTACGAGATATATCACATTGCTCAGCAGCCCTTACATCGGTTTAATCGCGTTTAACATTTCATCACCTCCACTTTAATATTGATGTTTACTCTAAAAAGTTTGATTCCCTATAGAAGTATCTCAATTTAATTGAACTGTTAAAAAAATACTATATAATAGAATGCTTGTTTGAAGGCGAGAATATTCCAGAAAAGTTTTCACCTTTACCATTAATAATTTCCTGCTATATGTGTAGACTTTATATTTTAATTCATGGGGATTGAACATGAACTAGCGGACACAGGAGACAAGCACAATTAGCTTTTTTAAACAATGCATTTATTTTTGTGTACAAAATGTCTCAAAGCAATTGCTTTCAATGAAATAATGAATTTGGTTCCCATGAGAATTCTTCCTCATCCTTAAGGGGTAATCTTTCTTATTAAATACACTTATCCTTACTTCCAACCGGTAAGATCATATCGGGTGATGAAAGAATGCCTGAAATGAGTGCACAGAGGACGTCGAGGATATAAATTAATGTAAGCTACCCGACATTGTGGCGCACCCAATTATTTGGGGCTATTTTAACAGTTGCAGGTTCATCAGAAATGCCAGCTTTTTTGTTTCCGTTAAGAAGAATTATTCAGAAAACTGTAGAAGTGCAGTGCTAGGGCGTTACATTACCATTATCGGGTCCAAATCGCCTGCCGTTTGAGGCGTGTCCACTAATACGGCACTGAAGCGCTACGTTGCCTCATAGGGATAGTATAGTTTCTCACTTAAAACTCGATATCATGTCCGCGCATGCATCTTCCATACTATGGAAAAGTAACAAGTAGCTAAGATAAAAGATGTTCTTCCGAACAAATACAACAATTTTGCATCTGTGGTTCGAATTTTGTCATTAATTTATAGTTATCTTTCGTGATATATAAACTGAGACTTTTAGTTATAGATGTGCCCATAATAGTAATGCGTACGTTGCTGGCATAAATTAAATAACTCGTGTTGTTTTTAATTGTCATTTGGGCATTATATTTACACAATTTAATGAACCAAAATGTATGTAAATTCACAAAAACGCTTGTTCCGAGACATTTTGTAAGTTCTTAAAAGTAGTATTCAAAGCTCCCAGTTTAAGAAACTTTTCTTCGTACAAAGCCATGCTTGTTTGAAGCAAGCTTTTAACAGGTAAAAGAGGATATACCGAACATCAAGTAGATAGAGGTCTATAACCGTAATTTCCTACAAGTTGAAGCAACTAAGGTTTGGCAGATAGCAAATAAATAAATAAATAAATAAATATTAGTGAAGGGTTGTGAGCACTTCAGTAGCGAGTTAAACTTTGATATAATACTGCTGTTCAGTTCTTTCAATTATTATAAAGTTATAAGACTTTCTTTTATAAAACTGTGGCTTTGCAAGCCTAGCAAGCAAAATTGCGATGGATTTACCACTAACATGAACATAATGCTGCCTAAGTGGAGTGAAGTTTGGCAACTACGCGGATGCACCGTATTGGTTCTCGCGCAACGTCAGGTGCTTTGGACAGCACAATAACTGTTCGTTATCGTGGGTAACGTCGTGGACAATCTCGCCCACTAGTCTTATGTAGCATGTAGCTGCAACATGTTAGATTGAGTTGCGGACGGACACGTGTTGGGAGCAACTACGCTTTTTGACAACTTCTTTCCCGTAGGAGGATACTTTGTGCAAGTTAAATGCTACGAATGTCTATTTAAGGTATGTTAATAAAATGTAAACTTTAACTAAAACTTAAACTTATCTGCCTAACTATTTGTTTCTCTCACATTACAGTACAGTTACGTAATTTCTCTGACGATTGCGGTAATTATAGTTGTCTAAACACCTTTAAGGGGGTAGTTTAATATAAAAGTGCTGAATACAAGCCTCAAACAGGTCCTTAATCCAGCTGATATTTAAATTGAGACCACAACATTATCCATACTCTGTATGGTGGTTATGTTCAGTAGAAAAAGAAATAAAAATCAATATGAATTTCTTTCAAGAGAAGATGTTTTATTCACCCAAAAATTTTATAACGATATTTAACGTGCTTACGATCCCATAAAAATTCTTTTGTAAAAGGGTTGGTGTGTGTGTGTGTGTGTGTGTGTGTGTGTGTGAACATCATGGCTAAAAAATTATGTCGCAATGTCTAACTTGGTATTTAAATCGGCATTTTTCTAGGTTGCAAGGTGAAGATTTCATGAAATTCCCCACCCCAAACGAACTTTGCACGAAACATTGACAGGATTTTATTTTCTCCGAAACAACTCCAAGTATTTGGAATATTATACGTTTGAGATATTGACGTGATAAAACAAATGTATAGCTTTATTCTTCTGCGAATGGCCTATGATATCCTTGTCAGTGTGTACAATTCTATATAATTGTAAAACTTTGCCAGATAAACAGAAACTTACTGAAGAACAAATGTCTCATTAATAAAGACTATTTATTCCAACTAAAATTGTTCCCAGCATTAGCAGTTTCCAGATAGCCTTGTTGTATTTTCATATTTTGCAACATTAAAGGGAAAAATTTTTGACTGTATGTACTTATTTTCCTCATTAGATGGTTGTTATGTAAAACGAGTTTTTTTATACACCGCCTGAATGTTTATCAGCATTTTCTGTTTAAAAAGATCATATACATAACTTTTTTTAAAAATATTTTTGGGAAAAGATTTATCCCTAAGAAGATTACGTGGATACAAGAACCTCACTTTTTAAATGATTCATATAACACACATGTTTATTGTAACGGGAGAGAAAGTCAGGAGTGTTGCATATTAGATGTTTTTCAATATCTTCTTCCCATAACCTTCAAGTACCTTTGAATACAAATAACTTCAATTTATACAATATCACTGTTATTTAGAAGTAGGTACATTTCTAGATTTGTGCCCTGAAGAATTGAAATAATAACAAACAGCTCTATTTACAAAATCTCCTCTTCTGCAGCTAGGTGTGTGCTAGGAAGTTCAGAACCAGGAAGAATTATTGTTACTACAGATTCAAAACTAAGTAATGAAGCAAAGGAAGGGCATGGAATTCGATGTATCCAGAGCTGTCAGTTGCAGAGATGCAGTGTTGGCTAACCACCAATCTTTTCCTTGAAATGGGAGAGAGAGACTAAGGGAGAATCTAGAAATAGAGAATGCTGCTGGCAGGTGACCAGATACGAAAGAAACTCGGATCATTTTAGTAATTAGATTTTACTAATAATTAAATTTTTGTAGCAAACATAACGACCATACAGAGTAGAGGTAATGTTGTTGCCCCCTACGCTGCGAGTCTGAATTTAAATGTCAGATAGGTTAAGGACTAATTAAGCTGCATGCTGATTAATATCACCCTAATTAGCGAAACTAAGAATGGAATTTGCTTAATTCTAAACATTAATTTGTTTTAAAAATTAATCTTAAACATTTATTGAAATAAAGCAATTTTATTTAAAGGTTTTAAAAAATTCTAGTTTTTAAATAACTCATTCTATTATTATAAATGAAAGCTTGAAAAACAACCTTTACAAATTTCAGAACATAGTAAGTTATTTAATAAATTGTACCAGAAATCTGTAGAAATAACATGAACGACATAGGCTGTCATGCCTTAAACAAGTCTATATGTTAAAATGCGTTACATAAAATAGCGTTCAAAAGCGCGTTTGTAAGCTAGTAACAAGACAGGAAGAATAAATTATATTAGTTGAGTGTACAGAAAGGGAAAAACAAATTAAAACAAAAATATATTTTCCAGAAAGAACTGCTGTTGCTGATAATCAACATATGCATGTTTTTCCTTCTGGCTATTTCATCTTCCGTAGAGTTAAGGAAGACAATTGAAACGTGACGAATGTAAAACTAGGTTCTAGAATCTCCAGTTTTGTTCGTGTTTCTCCAGGCAACTTCAAGATTCCTAAACAAAATGAAATGAAAGTTGATGTGGGAGCTCAGTTCACAATACTTGCTACTTGGGGAAGCTAAGACTACAAACGTAAACCGATTTTTTATATGAGAGCTACTCCATTTTCAGAAAAAGCAGAAGAGATAGCTATGTAAGAAAACACTAATTTCTCATAGCTTGGTTAAAATTACCCATTCTCACGAGCGCACACGCACACACACACACACACAAATCCATTAACTATCTGTGATGCTATCAGAGGAGTGTAATTACTACCTATAGAGTCTGATGGCTATGATATACGTGATTGATTTCAGCACTTTTTTATTGCTTTGCTTTGCAACTAATAAAATTGACACATACAACATGTCATAAATCCATAATTGTCACACAAAAAAGCTGAGACAGGGATATAGCTTGTCACCTGTGGTTTTTAACTTTAACATAGATGAATTTCTATGCAAATTTAAAATTAAGGGTTTTACGAATATGCTTTAAGAATTTATTTGCTATGATATTTGCAGACGATCAGGTTATAATTTTTGAAAATGAAATGGCATTGTAAATAACAGCAATAATTTGAAAAGGTTATTTACGAATATCTCCTAAAACCCAAAAACTATAAACTTTTGGGTACCTTCAATAAGAAAAGAAGCAAAACGGAACCGTTAACAGGAATTTAAAACAAAGTAAGAAATGAAAGAAAAAAAAAGACAGCTATATAAAACTCCAGTATATGGAGCTGAACTGTAGATGAAAGAAGACTCCATATAGCAGAAATGAAGTTTTAGGGAATACAGAAGGCATCAAAAGAATAGAACAAATTAAAAATCAGGACATAAGGATTATTTTAAAATGGATATAAATTATATAATAATAAGGCATAGAAATGAATGATGGGCTCGTTTAAAGCGAATAAACAACAATAGAACGCCAAACCAAATAATTAAATACAAACCAGGCAGAAATAGAAACTTAGGGCGACCAAGAAAATGATGGTCGGGCCAGTCTTTGTTGAAGACGTTTAACGGGCATACAGCTATGACCCAGTACGTAATGTAGATATTGATGATGCTTAGGAACCTATGATTAATACAGATCAGCACACCTTTTTTTTATTTATTTTATACATTCAGCATCGGTCTGCACCGCAGTTCTGCCCAAAGTAATACCTGCATTTCACTGCAGAAATCGCTGCATTGAATTGTGCATTGTGAGCAAACAAAATAATTATTTTAGAAGGAGATGTACATTACAACAAATCGAATTTGCTCTTCAATCGTGTTATCAGTCAGAATAGAAGAAATAGAAGGGAAAGGTATTTAGAATATCAATCATTATTCACACAGTTTTGCATTGAACTAGTGAAACTGCTGAAAACTTGTTTCCTGAACAAGAAAGGGCAATAATTAACCTTTGTCAGAATGGTTCTATTTTTGACGCCATTTGATGCACCAAGAATAAGAGCACACAACTGAGCAAGTAGAGTGATGCACTCATACTGCAAAACTTTCATTTGGTTCCACATGTTTCAGCGCGGAGCTATTGTGCTCGTCTGATATTGTTACCATACATCTTGAACAACTCTCCGTACTTATCACATATTCTTAGTTTTGACATATTCTCTCTCCAATGACGTCTTTCTGCTGCAATATTATTCATCCTAAATAAAGCCTAAGAATTGGATATCTTTCATACTGAATGGTTTTTGCTAGTTGCCGAGTGAGAAACGATTTGAAGGGAGATCGATACTATGAGATCGGTTTCCAGGCGATGTCGCTGTATTATTTTCGAACTCTCTTCCTCCTTATTTTCACTATGATACACGCAGAATGTTGAAGTTGATAATTGTTCATAAATGCGTATTGCTTTCTGCAGAACTCAACGTCGTGTCAGGCTCCCAAAGAATACGTCATTAGGTATCTTTGCCCGAATAGCCTCTTTAATCCTTCATGCATAAAGTTTAATGCTCGGAAATATATCGAGGACGCGTCGAACGGGTGCTTTAAGGTGTAGTATTCAGTTATACCTAAAACATAAAAGTAATTGCCATATGTAGCTTTTCATGGAATAGTTCTAGTGTCAGTTTTTGAATGTGTAATATGCGACATTCGGCAAAATATCTTCAAAGCCTCATATAAATCAAAATTCGTAGGCTTTCACGACCCGTGCCAATATTAAATGAAGTATTATCGGGGCTTGTGGCTGTCTGCTGGACCAGAAGAAGGAGCCCAGTAGACCACGGATAATACTTCATCTCATATAAATGTTTGCGATTACGAATTCACCCATATAAAACCGCCATACTACTGCTCGATTCACACTATTGCAACGCCAAACTACACGTAGTACAAATAAAGATTGGTGCTCGGATTCCTAAGGTATTACTGCTCAACATTTTTGTACCATAGATTTGACATCGACAATACGACTTATCAACTTATTCTTGTCTTTGTAACAATACCTATAAATACGGAAAATTCATTTTACAAATGAGGTTACACATTCATTTCCTTTTGTATGTAAGGTGAGGTCAACTTTCATTCACTATTTCCTTCCTCACTGAGTAACAGTTTGAGTACTCATCATTTAGGGGTCTCAATGTGCTCATCTGTCTGGGCAACTTTGTTCTATAGCCTCTTCAATCTTTTACGAAAAAGCAGTGCAAAGTGTTATACTTAGAAGCATTTCGCTTTTCTTTAGTAATTAGTGGAATGGCATGAATTCAACTCATTTAAACTTTCAACGCGTTCCTTTGGTATTTAAAACAACTGTGTAATAAATACGATCTATTATTTATCATTCAACTTCAAAGTTAGCATATGTCGTTGTGTCGTTTTGAGCCTTACTTCAAATGTATTAAAGTGAAATCTTTCATTGCTTCAGGATTCGTATCATAAAGAAACAAGAGAATAGTTACCAAATAAAATAATACATGCATGTCCACAATTCCGGAATGGAATGACAAAGTAAACCAGGATAGAGTACGGACTCTTTAATAAATCGCAGATAGCAAAATCATTCAATGTAGCTTGATTGATCAAAGTCATTGCTTATTTTTGTAGTCAGAGGAGAACGATTCAGAAGACTGTTGCTGTATGGGAAGTTAAAGGCTAGCACCGTGATAAATAACATTGTAAGGGAGTTAACCTATTGCTAACAGTAGTTTTAATCCCTGCAAACCGCAACGGCAACCTCGGTTTCTAACACTACGAGAAATGGTGGCTGCACTGAATGCAAACTTCTATTTGAGCGCAATTGCGAAGTGATTAATTAGAGGAGAACAAGCTAGCTGGGAAAATTTCCAGGTGACCCCAGGGTGTTCATGTAACGGGATGATGATGATGAAGAGGGTCTAAATGGAGAGATTACAACAGCGGGAATGCAAAGGTAGTAGGTAGCAGAGAGTGAGACAGAGAGAAGCCAGAACAGCAAAAAGGTATCACAGACGTTACTTGCGACACATTCATAAGATTTAAGGATATCCCTCCCCACGATGACATCTGGCCATTCGCCTTTGGAAACAAAGCGCTTCGTGGTCAAGCCTGTGACAGCTAACGTTACAAATTTATTTGTCATTCCTTCTCCCAGTAGCTGGCTTTGACCAGGATAAAAGGGGGTGGTGAAAGAAATCCATACTGTTTATTGAGGTACATAGAACGCAGTATCTTCCTCCACATTTATGGCTAGGATGTATAAAGTTAATATTCCCAAGGGATATCCACAGTAAAAACTACACGTAAACGTAAAAATTTACTAGATGTATAATGCAATGGATCCACTCATTTAGTGTAGCATAAATATAAAAATCTGATCTACAAGTTCTTCTTGAAAAACGTATCATTTTGTCTACTCGTACTCCTGTTGATCCAGACTACAGTACACATTTAGTTTTAAGTATATGAAGTATACTTACTTCATATACTTGAAGTATTCTTACAAAGGGGGATCACTACTCAATGGCTTTATACTTTCAAGACTACACGAGAAAAAACGAATAGCGACTTACATTTCAAAAAATTATAGCACCTGAAAATTAGAATCACAATCAAAGAATATCTACGAAATGATTAAGGCCACAAAAAATGTATTTGAGATACATTGTGGGTCTCTCGATGTCTACTTTTTTGTGTAGCAAGATTTAGTCTCTCTCTTAAGCTTCACCAATTATACAAAGACCATTCAGAATAAAGGTAGCTTCACATTTATTCCCAGAAAATTCAAGATATGCATTTTATTTATCATTCAAATATCTTAAAGATATGTAATCAAAACTGTTAAAGGAATTTTTGAAAAAATAAAAAATAACGAAAAGTTTTCCATATAAAAGGCTGTTTAAGGTGAGGAGATTTTCTTGGTAATCTTCGTTTCTCATCGTTGAAAGACGCTGAACTTAAATACCAAGTTTAGTACTTCACCGATTTTTTGTTTTTGAGTTACGCTGTTCACAGATAGACACGGAATTTGTTTCAGAAAACGCCCTTTTTGAATTCAGGGAGTCTCAAAACGTGTATTTTCGGAAAATCTCGGTATCGTATTTTTGGGTGGAATACAATACTGCCTCTACTTACTACAGGTAGGTTTTACTTCGTTATAGCAATGCTTAATTTTGATTATGAAAGTCATTAACAAACGACTTTCACCTCCCTTTTCTCCACTCTTCTGTCACCTACTAAATAAACAAAGATAAATTATTTGCAGTAACGCAGTAGAGCACCTCCTTACGCTGCAGAGAGCGAAATAGCAACTGCTGGCCATTTCTGATCTTATTAAAGTACAAACCAACAGAAAAGGAAAGTAGCGTGGACTTCTGTAAACGTAATGACGATACTTGCGTCTTAGCTAGTAGCAAGTAACGTATTTGACCCAAAAAATTCTAATCGAGATTTCACTGGAAACGCAGTCTTTGACATCCGCTGAATCAAATGAAAAGAGTATGTACGTTGCATCATTTCGTTCTACCCTCAGCTTTGTTTTATTACTATTATTACTATTATTATTATTATTATTATTATTATTATTATTATTATTATTATTATTGCTGTTATTAAGCTTTTTGTACTGTACTAGCAACATAAGTCCACTTAACTTGTGGAAGGATAAAAGTCAGTACCTGGTACCATGACTATTACGTGTACCGAGGCCAAAGTATCTATTTGTAAAACTCTTTTTCTACAAAGGACGTAAAATCGGATGACTAAAAGGTTTAAAATGACCATGCTGGGAAAATTACCAGCGAGAAAAGTTCTCAACAAACGTTTATTAAATTCGTAGCAACAATGAAGAATGTTAAATAGCTATTTGATTTGCGAATAACCTTCAGTTCTCATGGCTCGTATATTGGTGTGTCTAAATAACTTGAGAATTATAAGCATAGCTTTAAGCTTTTACCTTAAGTTTTCTTTTGGAATTAACTTTGAATAGAAGAAATGCGTATAAATTGTTCTGCCGCGTTAAAGACCGCCGTAAAATAACGTGGTATTTATCACGAACCAGGCCTAAATATATTCCACCTCTGAAACTACAATAAGTTATACTTCACAGGCACAAAGGATTATATTTAGAGGATTACTCACCAAAAATAATGTTATAAATGTTGAAATGCCCGGAAAATGTGCCGTGCATAACGCTTAAGTCACCTGACCGCTGGAATGATGTCGATTCGCTGAAGCTTAGGGCCAGTTTCACCAACAACGATAATCTTATTTAACTGGGGTAAAAGGTGTTAAAATCGCGATTTGGTAAAAAAAAACCTGTTTCATCAACCAGCGTAATGGTTGCAGTGACCTGTAAACCCGGTTAAAGCTTTACCGGCCATTTTTCACCGTTTACGGATCGAAATCGGAGGTACCGAAGCAAAAGGAATTATGGCACTGCCAAGTGTAATGCATTTTATTACGGAGAACAACAGATATGAAAGTGTACAGTACGAGAGAAATAGAAGGCGACAACCATGGATCAGAGAGCGAAGTAATTATTATTTCAAAGTACCTACCTGTATTATAAAGTAGATTTTGTCTCATGGTTTCGTCTACCTACATAATTTTTTTCGGTTTGTCTCTGTAGTCGCGTGGTCAGCATTTAGGCTTCACAATCTCGAGGTCACAGATTCGAATCCCGATTGGGGTAGGCGAACCTATTTTTAATTTGAATTTCTCCCTACCCTCCTCAGAGCCTGGAGGTATGAATATGGGTGTGAATGTGTGTTTCAAGACAGAAATTATTAAAACCTAACGTTAAATAACATACAGTCAACGAGTTGTTTCTTGCATAAATGCTCCTGATGTGAAAAGTTATAGGGACCTATAAAATGAAACCAACAATATTGTACTCTATTTTAAAACAAACGGAGCAAGAATTGGACTTCCTATCCAATAAGTAAACAGTTAAGGAGTAGAACTTTAAAAAATAAGTTAAATATTTTTGTACTGCAGTATTAATAATTATAATTTTTTGCCTCAACACACCTAACCTCTATTTCTCCACTGCATTGTCTACTATCACTCCTGATACATGTTCCACTGCCATTTACAGGCCACAAAAGTTTGTATATTGTTTCATTATCGAACATAAGTTGCAATGAAACATAAGAGAACTTTCGGCTTACACCACCTCCCTTCCTTCCCACAGCCTTATATTTACATCACTGTCCTTATGAAACATCTGTGTGACGTGCAATTAAGTGCATCAATTATTCGCATGTATAGGCTTAAATTTTAGACTTAAATATATCATTTTATTCTAACGAGTACACAGTGGTTTGCAAACTGCAGAGCTTCAGAAGCAGAATACGTTGCCTGTGCTTCAATCAAACGCAGTTTTGATCTTGGACATGCAGGAAAAGGCACCAACGGAAGCAGCGGACAGCACATCTCGCGTGTTACCTACATATGCATAAGAAACCACTGGCACGTATATAACGCATGAACTAAAGCTACGATTTCTTTACCCGAGTTTACAAATTCGTGGTGAAACGTGCTTCTATGTTCCAGCGATAAAGACGTATAAGTGGGATTACATAAGCTAGAGTAAGACGAAAAATTATCGCTGTTGTTGAAACTGGCCCTTGGTTGCGCACGCTCTGCCTTATTTTTCCAGGGGACCACCAGTCTGGCCACCCTCTCTACTGGCGCTGCTATCACCGTCGTCCGCCGAGCAGCCAATAAGGTGTCTTCCAAGGAGTGACAAGTAATCCTGACGTTATATAGAACACGTAACCAAGCATGCTATTACCCTTCCACTGCTATTACAAGGCTGGAGCTCAAGATCTCATCGGAGATAGAGAGGGGGCAATGAACTGGTATAAATTAAGTTAAATTCAGTTTAATTTATGGACGCTCTTTTACTACTATGGTCCTTAGAGTCCCATTCTGCATTGGGCGTCCGGAAATTTTGCTCAGAGGCCTCTTTATTAGGCTTCAGGTTCTTTTACATGGTGTAAATCTACGATACGGAACCACCGACTTTACTTTTCTTCCGGAAGCCATGCTAAGGATTTTTACGCCCGTAAAGGTCCATCGCCTCCGCCGGGTTTGAACCCGCGATCTTGAGGATGAAGGGTAGCGTGGTACCCCTAGACACGGAAGACAACAACTGGTATAGTGTATCTGTGCAAAATATATACACTCAGTAAAGAAAAAGTTGAATAAAGCTGAATTTCAGTCTTAAGACAGACATATTTCAAGATTGTAAACGAATTACCTCCCCCAAACAATCTTGTAAAGGAAACAATTGAATGTTTGTTTTCTCAAAATTGCGTAAAGTAAATATTGAAGATATTAGCATGATAATAGGATGTATGTCTTGTATTTTCTCTTAATTGGCTATGCAGCGGTCTTAATCAATTATAACCGAGCGAGACGGCTCCGTGATAACGTGAGAGGCTCACATTCGGGAGGTCCCGAGCTCGAGTCCCATCGGCCGTCCACTCAGGCCTTGGTTTTTTTATGCTTTTTTCTGGTCGGTATGCGAAAGCTGGAGGTGATTTCTCATCTCCACGATTTCCTTTCCGTCATTTCTCTTTTATCCATTTCGTTCTCAATTTTCAGGTGTGCTGGGTTTTGTGGTGTATGGGACACCGGACAGATGGCTCCTCGTGGACACTATTAAGGCTGCTTGGTCGATGGGTCGTTCATCGCTCTCTAGGGAGTTCCAGCAGTGGGATCTTCGAGCTGGAAATGTTCGGGACTTCCGTGCGTCTCTGTGACCTGTTGCCTTCTGTGGTTCTTTCACTTTATTTTTTCTCCTGGAAAGTGATAGCTACATTATAGTTCTGTTAAGTCGCAGTGTGCGAGGTGTCCTCCGGTTTATAACCTACACCTATAATGTATTCTATTTATAGCGGAAAAGCTACTTCAGAAAAAAACGTAGAACTTGTAGAATATATAATATAATTCATGTCAAAGTGTCTATACTATTAACCACTTCCAAAAACATACACTATTGCCGATTTAATGTTTCTATGAATGTATGAATAGTGCAACTAAAAACGAAAATATGCATAATACTACCTTGTACTCAAGTCCAATGGAATAAAAGGATTTTTACAAAATTCCCTTCGCATCAAACTAATTTTAAGATAGAAAAATTGTCATTTTCTTTCTTTTTTTTTTTGTTTCTCCAAAACGTCTGTTAACGATTTTGTTTGAAATATCATTTTAAAATGTTGACATAGTGTTTAAAATGTATATCTCTTATTTTCTACAAATAACTTTAAATTCCTCTTCTTTCTTATTGAATTTTATGGAATTCCACATAAACGGTAAGAAACCGGGAGAAATTTATTACAAACAAGTTGCTGAAATCGTTACAATGTCATTTGTGTTAACTAACCATTAGCCATTACGAGATATTTCCTGCTGTTCGTTTGAAATTTCCTTTAACTTAAGCAATGCATATGTGAAATGACACCTATGTCCGTTCTTGTGTTTCTCGCTAGATAAAGCGAAGAGTATGGATATTAAGTTAGGATTTACAGTCTTGCTTTTAAACATTTTACTGTCGTTACCTCCTGTATGCTGTATAGCTAGAACGATATGTATTCCAAACAATCTTGGCCAAACTTTTAACTTTTTTAACGTGAGATAGACATAAAACAAGTTTATTACTAATCATTTGTAGAATAGGTCTTGTAATTCTACCTCAACAGGTCCTTAAATATTGTGCATTAAAATTTGCTTTTATTGCAGTAAAGAGGAAAGTACACACATTATGCATTAGAGACAACACTAGAAAAAATTGTGGCACACTCAAAGAACTCTCTCTACCCATTTAAAAGTTCACATAGCCTCTTATACATTATAATATTCAAATACGTAATTGTTCTATTCAAATTATCTTACAAAAACGTTTTGACACAAGATATAATTTCGAAATGAGCAGAACCGATTTTATTTCATACACAATACGAAAACAAAAATCCTCGCGCTGGCCCAGTATCTCAGTCGGTAGAGCATCTGCCTCTTGTGAGAGGGGTCCCGGGTTCGATTCCCGGCTGGGAGGTGGGAATGTTTCTCCTGCCAATATTATTCCCTGTCCTCCCCAGAATATGGAAGTATGAGAGTGTGAATGTGTGTGTGTGTGTGTGTGATCTAATGATTAAACCCCAAAAAGTACAAGAAACCAACGACATGAGAATACGAGTTAACACCATTGCTATAGGCAATAATTTATCGTAAGCCAGGTTTTATTACGAAGAAACCCACAAGAAGAAATGAGAATCGATTATTGTATAAGTTGTCGCCTGATACTTCACCCTGAGAAGACTTAGATATAAAACGAATATTTCAAAACAGCTAGTTCTACAGAGAAACTGTTCGACATAAACGTTATATCTATTAGATGTCAAAAATGTTTTTAAGTTGTCCTCTCTTTTGATTCACTTTTTATTGTACATTTAATACAAAATTCATTCCGAATGATGAGAGCTTGACAGGCTATCATAAAATCGGTGATATACATTTTATTAATGTTGCAAATATCTTAAACACATGGCATTTTAACCCAAATCGCTATTGCCATGTATATAAACTTAAAATTAGGATGGAAGATTTTCGTTTCGCATCCTAGAAAAGAACTAAACCTGATTCCAACCTAACTTTGGCATTCATTCGACCTTTCGTTATGCTCTGCATCCCGCCTTAGGGAGGTCCCGGGATCGATCCCCGGCGACCGCCCACTCTGATCCATGGTTTTTTCGGAGGTATTCCCGTGTCGTCAGGCGAATGCTGGAGTGATTTCTTTCATTCCCCGATTTTCCTGAACCTGCGAATCATTCCGTTCTTCATTTCATTCATCTTTCATCCCGTTGGTCTCTTTCAAGGTCGGAAGTGTCCGCGATGGTGCTTCAGTGCAGCGTGGCAGGGAAGAATGATGCTCTTTGTGACTCTGTCCTTCCCTCAGCTTTCGATTGGTTGCCAAGGTGTCCGAACACCCTAGAGGGGCACTGGACCCCCTCTGTGTGGAGTGGGGTCACCGGTCTGCCTGTCCGTCTGCCAAGGTGTCTTATCTGTAAAGTTAGTGACCCTGGCATTGCTGTGCAGTCGCTCCTGGTTCCGGCCGCCCGGTGTCTCCTCTCGCCTCATCCTTCCCGGGACGCCCCATCGTAGGGCGTAGGTACAATATCCACTCTGGAATCATGCCGAGTTCCCTTCGTAGTCAATCCTATCTTATGCTCTGCATCCACCCACACCCACTCACACACATTCGTTTTTATAGGAATGCTTTCTTTTGGGTTTAGGAAATTTCAAAATGGGTATTTCGGTGGAAATCCATATATCCTCTATCTAACATAGGTGGTTCAGAGATAAAGGAAGAAAAAAGGAATGTTTTGACCTTGAAAGCTTAGCTTATTTTTTCGAGGTGTAAACAATTTCATTTCACTGTATTGCAGACACCTGAGCTAAGGGTTCGTAATAAGTAAAGGTAGATGACACAAAAAATGTAGATGTTGGCAAACCACCATTATGAGTTTTTGCTTGGTAGGTGAACAGTTGAATCACTGCACTAAATGTAACCAAACGTGAATATTTAGCACAGCACGAGAGAAACCTGTATACCGAATGAAACCAACAGCAATTCATGGCATTCTGTGCATGTTTAAAAATGGATTGCATTCCCCTCATCCCCATTCCAGGCAATGTTAACACAGGCAATGAAATTAAAACTGCTGTTATACAGCCGTGGTTTAACTGCCCCCAAGCAAGAATCTGTAAAACATGACGTCTCCCACAAAAGGCCGACAGTGATGTAATTATTTTCCATTCGTTTCCAGGTATATTCGTTTTATGATTAATAATGGTCCTCCCATACAAAATGCCGCCTACACAAAGAATGTAATTCGATAAACTTCAGTTCTATTATATTGCTATCTTACAGGGGATATTACCATTCAGCATGCAATAACGCTGTCGTACTTAGACATCGACTTTAAAGGAGGTTGGAAATAAGATGAGAAGGCAACACGCGACGTTGGACGAGGTCATTTATGTAGTAAATCTGTGGTAGATAGGTGTTATAGAACACAGAACTAAAATTTACTCTGGAATTGAATTGCGGAATATAAGTTACTTCACCTAATTTACAATATTTAAACTTCACATTCACCCCCTTATGTAAAAATATGAAGTGTTCAATCTATCTGGTCAGTATGTTTCACAGTTATACTATAGGATTTGGCAATAATCATGGGTCTTTTGCAGCTACCAAAACCTTACTTATCTATCTGTAAGCTTTTATAACTATCCTTGCGATTTATTTTCAACTCATTATAGACATACCGCTTCGCCAAGTGGAGCACACATTTGCGCACTTTTGCTACACTAACACTTTCAACATCTTCAGATACAAACTTCCAACATTATTTGATCTGGATGAAACTTTGGACGCTTCAGCTCAGACATGTAAAACTGCAGGCTACTCACGACTTCCGAAAATCATATCTACCCTTATTCTCAACCCCTTACTTACAAAATTCATCCGTGCAACGTAACGTAATTCAGTTATTATTGTATAAAATAGTTGTGTGTGTATGAGTGAGAGAGAGAGAGAGAGATAATTTCACTTAATTAGAGGCTAAACATTGAAAATTGCACAAATATGGCATTTCATTCTTATAATTGCAATTTCCACTTTAATTTTATTTTTATTTTATCATTCTACCCACAGCGCTTATATATTAAATATATATTTACAATGGCTGTGGATTTTGCACTATTTCCCATAAAAGAATCATTATTCCTACACACTTTGGAGTAGAGAGGTAAAATTTAGCGCATCTTTTAGGGGATGTTTTGCATAGCAAATTGATATTACTGTTAAGTATGGCTGTGTTCTCAAGGCATCTGGTTTCTTTCTTTGTAAATACATGCGAGTTTGTTTACTCCAGTTTTACTTTAAAGAGCTTGTCTGTATAAATTACCTGTTTTCTCAGAAACTGTTGAAGATTAAGTACATTTAATTTTAGGATCATAAAAACAACCTCTAAATGCCATTGTGGATCTACTCCGGTGTTAATAATACGGTTAGTTCTTCTTCCTGCTCCTCCTCCTCCTCCTCCTCCTCCTCCAAAACATGGCCAGACGACTCATTTCGAGGCTAATTTTTAAATTGATCCCTCTATATTTTTCGGAGTCGTCCAATTCCTTTATTACCAAATGGTCTATTAAACAATGCTTTGCGGTGATCCACTCGCAGGGCGGCAGCGGTTTGGAGGATACGGAGAGAAGAGAGAGGAAGGGCGAGTTGAAGGTGTGGGTTATCATGTCTCTTTCTCTCGGAGCGACGATATCTTGGTATCAGGGCGTGTAGGTGTTGACGGAGACAAATTAATTCTCGATTCCGGCTTTAGAATTATTGCACAATTATTGTGATCTGATTAGCATTCTCCAACTCCTAGTGACTTCGCCACAAATCACTCCGGCATAACAGACGTCTAAGTCTCTCTTTCGGCGCGTTGTATTTTTATGTAAACGCGCAAATTTCCTTTGTAGTGCTCCCCATTTGTGCGATTCACTACTCGGTTTCAATACGAAACTATTCGCACGACAATATTTGCACACTATGATGGTAAGTTTGCGACTGTATGCACATGAGTTTCGGAGCTTCTTCACACTGGACATTTGGCCCCTTCTCTTTCTTGGTCACGTGTTATTTGTTGGTCATGTGACATGTATTTTATTTCTTATACGTGGTTCTAAACATTTCGGAAAATTATGATTGGTAGTTCAATTCCTGGTCCCCCTGCTTCTATCTGATCGTTATTTTGCTAACACAAATCCTGTGCACTGTTGAGACTTACCGATAAGGCACGTGCGTTTTGGCGTTGAGTTTTACTGCCATAAATCTTCTAAATGTTTCTTATGCACGTATCTTGTAGTCTTGAAGAGTTTGCTTCCCGAAAAACTGGCAAGGACATTATTGTGGTTATCCGGTCATTGTTAGTCTAGGTTGAATTCTGGGCTAACGGGACGTCCGCTGAACCCTTAGTTTCTTCTGGCAAGAAAATTGTACAATTTTGTTTGTCTTCGGAATATGTTTACATTCTCAATGTGTATGTTACTTACAGATATCGTCTTAATAATGTTTTAACGAATTTAGTATCTTGAGTAATAATCGTTAGGTTCTCAGCGCGTATCATTACTTAATTACTGACGTGAATGCGTATTATTGCTTAGCCAATCACTGATATGAATTCATATTATTACTTAATTAATTAATTACTGATAAAAATTCACGTTAATTACCGATAGGAAGGTCTGTTGCAGCTTGCCTAGGAAATCTTAAGAGCCAATCTTGAAGGGGCCATTCTTAATAAATGTTTTTGACATTTTTATAGTATTTTTCTATTCGTCGACTATATGTTCTTCTAGTAGCTGTTCTTTGATATTCACATTTCTTAGTCTGTATGCTTTAGTCACTCCCAGCACAGATTCTAAACATTTTATCTGTGCCGCTTCCAACCTCGAGTTTTCTCTCTTTTTTAACACCTATGTATCACTTGCATATTTTAACACTAGCTTTGGTACTAAGAAACATAGTCATAATTTAATAGCTCTTCTCGTGATTTCTCCAAAATGCCTTTTAGTGCATCTATTATTTTATTAAACATTTCAATTTTTTCTTCAATATCCTCATTTGTGATATTTGTATTATGGTGTCCAGATATTTGGAGGTAGATATTTGTTCAATTATTTCGTCTTCCATGACGATCTTTACTTCCAATTGATCTTTTCGTCTATAGCCATGGCTTTAGTCATTTTACAACATATTTCCATATTATAGCCTTTAACAAAATAATTTAAATTACAAACTGATTTCTGTAATTTATACTTGTTATCTGCCGACAATAACTGGTCGTCTGCAAATAATATGATATAAATATTATTGCTATTTTCTGGTATAATCTTTGGTATATATTTTCTTCTCCATTCCTCTAATATTTAAGTAAAGATCAAATAATATAGATGGTATTCCAAAAACCTGTCTGAAACTCATATTTATATTTTTACTTTCTTTTCCATCTTGGAACACATTTTGGTTTTACCTACAGAGATTTTATTGAGTTTATCAAGTTTGAAGGTATACCATATTGTTCCAAAATAGCCTATAATTTTTCACCGCCTACTCTGTCATAAGCTTTATATATTCTAGAAATAGTAATTAAGTGGAATTAATTGTTCTTCCGTGTGTTGGACAAGGTTGAAAAGCTAGAATCAGACGACTTAAAAACACTGAGCTACCGTGGCAACATACCGGTATGACATTAAATTCCCCAACTGATTCGCATTTTTTTTCCGGTAAATCACAAAGAGGTCCTAAATTGTATCGAAATGATAGATAGTAAATAAGTCCTTAGATTATTGCTAAGCGTACTGAGTCTACTCGGTACATTTTAACAATGAACGTAACATCACACTTAACAATACTTCTTAAAATTGTATCTTTATATTATTTTTCTCTTGCATCGAGTTGATTATACTCACAAGTGAAAAAATAACTCTACTCATAAGGTTAATACAAAGTTAGTTATTTTTAAAACAATAACTTCTGATGAATTTTAATCAAAATATGGTATAATTAACAAACAAGCTTCCTTAATAAAATTATTGTACAAAAGGCATGTATTTAGAAGGCACCAACTACATCCTTGAAGATATCGCACTGAAATTGCTCAATAGTTTTAGATAATGGGACATAAATTTAGCAGATTAAGCATTGGCAGTACTCGTATAGGAATCTTAATCTCCTCTTATGTTGCCCGTGGCTTGCGGGTCTTTATATCTAACTCAGACGTAGACAAGGACTGCGCCATAAGTCGCTCAAACCTAGGCTGCCGCAAAGTTTGTCGATTTCAAGCACACTCGCCGCGTTTTCAAAGGTGGCCTCCATCCGGTGGGCACTTCTATACCTCTTTTACAGACGTTCTCTATAAGCCGCCAATATTTATATTATATCTCCACTCTTCCATGTCGTCATAAATGTGCAAGCAATAGTTTGTCTTAAGTCCTCTGTTAAACTTGCTGAGCGAGCACATTTACACAGCAATTTTAAAACGGATGTTACAGGGAAACGTTATGGGAAATGTAAATAAGTTATCAGAAATGTTGGTGGAGTAGAGCACAACGTAGCAGAAAATCATGTCAGTGACAGTTAACGTGTAAGCGGATTTAACAAATTATGGAGAGCCCAAAAGAGCCATGCAAAGGGAACTCCATGCCCTAAACCGCTTTGACAATCTCCCCCTAGGAACACCATTATTTTAGGCAGGGCACGAAACTGCCAAATTTAAACATTTAGCAAGAATATCATATTCCGTTGACGTTTATCATAAAGTTAAGAATTAATTACAGTTCCAAAATAAGCAATGCAAATATTTAGAATTACTATAAATTTTGTTTATATGGGCTATTTTAAAGTATTTTCCAGCTCTTTATATTGATAAGAAAAGGTTAATTTGAAGTTGCTTGGTTTGAAGGAGGAAATATGATATTTGTTTTTTAACCAGAGAAACTTTTGGGGGTTAACTTTTTCCATCAGATTCTAATTCTTAACAAAACTTACAATAACACAACTTAAATAAACTTTCATAACAAATATTTATTCAATTAGCTATATTTTTACGCTTATGTTTTCGAAAAGCACTTTTGCTGTTTTAACTTGAACAAGTTTAAGGTTAATTTAATACTCACTGAAACAAGTTGATAAATGGATCAATTCAGCTGTGAAAAGCGAGGAGATTTTTGGCACAGTTTACAAGAAAGAGCTGATAACTTCACATTCGGAACGAGAGAGGTGTTTAGAAGTTCGAGCCCTAGAAATGCTTTGCCACTTTAGCAGAATTGGTCCTATGCTCCTTCCCTTTTTGTATATCAGTGACGCTGAATTTTAATTTTTAGAGTTAACGCGGTATTTTCAAACCGCACCAAGAAAATCCGGAGATGTAGATCTAAACTTAAGTTAGGATAGTTCTGTCTTTCTAATAATAAATTCGGTCACTTGGGATGAAAAGCTTACAATTTATTTAAAATTTAGAGAAAAAATTTTATAAATTTCATTTTATGACAATCTACATGGTTTTCATATTTTTTCAGAAGAGCGCAGCACATTTTGGACTCCTTTTTCTACTTATTTGCAAACACGCATTTGATGGGAGATATTCATCTGTGATTTTATCTTTAAAAAGCACGGAAAAATAATGTTTGATGTATATTCCATGTTGGGTCTCATCTTGCCAATACATATCACAACACTAAGGTATGCACTGCACTGGCTGTATTGGTACTAACTACTTACCATACGACCTGCAAACTTTAAAGTCCGTGGATGGAACCTACGTAGGAAAGATGAGCACATGTAAAGGAAAGCTAGGAAATTCGAATAAAACACATTTTTCAAGATTCAATAATTGACTTTCAGTTGTTAAAGTACTATTTTTATTGTTTGCTTCCTAAATTGTCTCGGGATAAACAGTTAAACCATGCGTTAATACATTGTTCTGATGATGATCACTATAAAGTTTTAGAATGCTTGGGCTTCTACGTAACAAACGTGCCCAAAGATGTGTGTGTCCATTCACTATGTCCGATTTATATGTTCATTCCATTTAACAAACAGATATACAGCATGTCTAATTTAATCAATTTAACGTTAATTTAAACATTGAAAATTTTAACATAGGTGAGCTTTAAAATTGTAACATGAGATAAACCTTAAAGTTTTCCAAAATAATATCATTGCATTAAATTTATAGCTCACGTAACCTTTAATGGTTCTCTTTCTTTAATTACTTTAAGGAAGTGCAAAAGATAGACAATGCATCATGGTAAAGGAAATTAAACGTGTGTTTTGAAAACTCCTGAACAGATTTCTCTAAAAATGCGTCACTCTGACTAGAATTTCTGAACAATTATTACCAAAAGGGAATTTAGATAAATACTCGCCAAAAGAATAAGTAGATAGCGAATTTAGAACCGAAAAGGAGTTTTGAAGTTCTGACTCATTCGTACCCTACACGTTCCTCTTCAGTTGCGACCTGTCAGCTCGACGCATTTTTCCTTTCTTGTTCCTGTCGCCAGTCCACACGCCGGGAGTCGACCAGAACGCAGCTTGCAATTTTCGCCGCTAGGGCAGCCAGGTACATCACTCGTTTGCCGTATCCACCGTAGAAGGGTGGCAGTTGCTACCACGTGACCACTCTACAGATGGAGATGTCGCCTCTCTCGGCAGCTAGCGGTCTGGTAGATTAATGCATGCTAACCTTTCGGAGTTGGAGGAGCCGAAATGGTACAGCACATACCAAAAAAGTTGGTATCGAATGCGATTCAGTGAATAAGACTTATTTTTTCTCATTTTTATGTGGCGATGCCTAATTCAATAAATATAAAACTGTATAAGGTAAAATTATATTCTCTGTCGCTACCGTAAGCGCAGCATTTAAGATGGGTGAATGACAATTTATGGTGTATATGTCAAGGTTGTGCGAATTATTCGCACGGCCGTCTAGTGTTAATGAATAAACATTATTTTTCAGTCATAGTTATTATAAGTATGTGTGAACCTATAAAAGAAAAATGTTTAGCAATAACAGATTTGAATCTTCGATCTTGAGATCATATTATTGGTTTTGGACCGTAGTCCACTCGACCTCATTAGCTTAAGATTATTTCATGCGAAACAGTTTCGTATTGTCCTAGCGTTTTTATGATTTCCACGGAATCTCTGCCTTTGTACAACATTCATCATGACAATATGTTATTTTAAGAAGATTAGCAGCGGAAGAAAGCATTGGCCAGAAAACTGTAATAGTAGGTCAACTTGAAATATAATCCACGGGTTGAATAGGTGCGAGTATCTGGGGGTGTGAACAAAATGCAGCCATAAACTTGAGTAAAGACGCAGACACACGCACATAAAAATAAGGTAAGAGGCTGAGAGTAGTAGTGGTGGTGGTGGGCAAAGGGAATCACCTAAATAAATTGAATACTAGTTTTAAATGTAATCAAGTCTTACTCCGATTATATTCACTGTTACCACATTAGTATTCCCTAACTTTCCACCGAGGTTATATATCTTTTACGCACTAATTTCTCACCATTGTTACCAATTTGTTCCATGTTGCAAATTCAGGCAAGAGGAACCGTTGACTCCTTTTGTCCCAAAAGTGCAATTATATATAGGTTCTCCTCATAATGTGGTCTTTAATTCGTTTAAGAAAGTCATATAAAAAGAAAAACAATTGGAAGAATTGGAAACAAGAATATTGAGACTAAGCTCTGTCTTCCAATACAAAAACAAATTTACGGGTCACATTGAAGAAGAGACGATAAAATTCTCCAGAAAATCTATTGAACCAGGTCTTGACCAAGAATCTTTGGTCATTACTTCTGATGAACCATATTCTCGATGACGATCAGAAGCAATATGGTTTCGCATATGTAGTGAACGGGCGCATAAACTTTGTGCATCCTACGGTGGAATGGTTTTATGTAAACTCGGTCAATTGAAAACTGGCCGGTGTCGAGAGGCGGAGATTGAATCGGGTACTTCCATGAGCGCTCGTGATAGACAGGCTGCGTTTATTCTTGTAGTAGTTATAATGGGGAACACAAATATAATCATAAAAGCCTTCCAGAAAATATTTCATATACGAGATTTTAAACCAATATATGTTTCAGTGCGTTTTAACACTGAATATTTGAAACTAAAACACACTTTATGGCTCTCAAGTGGAATATAACTAAAGTACTGGAACACTCTTAGCTCAGTGGTAGAAATTTGGCTCACTGTTCCTGTGATTGGAATTTAAAATCTCCGTAGAGCTCCTTCACTTTTTTCACCCTTTCATTTTAAATACCCAGTAAAAATATATTAGGTTTTCTTAATTTTTCTATGTATATGACGTTTATTTAGTAGTCCGTCATACCGGTAGATGCAACCATGACATTGATTTATGGATTGGGAGGATATTTCATACTCAGTCAACTTAATTTTATAACCACTAATTTAACCATTATTTTAATTATATTTGTCAATAAAGTGAAGTAACTCAAGCAATATTATTTAACTAGATTACAGTAAAAGCAGTTGTAAAAAATAAAAGATAACAATACACTACAGAGGATAGAAATCGAGCTGCTTGTGTAGAGTCTTAAGCACTACTCCACGCCAATCGCAACAGTGTGGATGCAGCCCAAATCAGTGCCTTATGGTTTATACAGTACGATTTTTTCGACCTGACGCTGCAGAAATGCAAATGAGGAGGTTGGAGATCGGCAGTATTCCCCTAGCGCTATACAACATTAATGCCTAAGGTACGCATCGGCTGTTCTCCTAAAACTAACCAACCCAAAACACCTCCCGGGAGATAATGGGCTCGTCCAGCTACTGCTCATTCAGCTGAATAGGGCCAGGAGGAAACAAAGTTAGCCAACCTAGGGCATAGGAGTTGACGGTTGTGAATCGCTTGTTTACTTTGAAAACCTTAACTGCACTAAATACTTTCAGTTTGACTTAGTGTATAAGATAGATACCAAATTGCATGAATGTTATTCCATAACTTAAAAAAACATAACTACATCTTTTGTTGCTGTTACTTTAAATCCAGGCTCAAATTTAAAGCGATTGTTCTGCGTTCCAAAATTTCTATTACTTACAATGGATTAATTGTTTATACCATTACTAAAGTAATGAGAATATTTGTGCTTGGTGGATTAGAAGTCGAGGCCTGCACCAGTTCTCTTGCTTCAGCAGTTTGTTTATATTATCAACATAAAAAGTCTAGCAAATTAGCAAATATAATATAGAACTTCTTGCTAACCCCCCTTTTTACCCAAGATTGCCATGATATTGTGGGAAAAAAGGAATCATTGCTGGTGTTTAAAAATTGTGCATGTCCATGAATAAGTAATATGAAATTTTTAAAAATAAAATTTATTTTAGAGGTCCAAGATGAATCTGGAAAGCTTAGTGCGTCAAATGTTGTTCTAGATCAACACAAATGCTCTCAAATATAAAGTAATTGATCTTGCCGAAGTTGCATTTATTTTGGCCTCACAGTGTCTCTCTTTATTTGCGGAGAACATTTCTTTCTATTCTGGCTTACGACATTCAACACTGGGAATGTATTGGGTTTCATATTACCCCTACATTATTTTCCGTTTATTAAACAAAATCTTTTTACGTTAAGGCTCTTATCTGCGCCATTCCTTCCATATTCAGCAAAGCAACTACGTAAATCAACAGAATTAGGTCCCTTAAACTGGTTCAGAAGATTACCAGCTATAAAATTAACAACTCTGCTATTTCTCTTTCGCTATTACCCTTCCATGGCTTGAATCCAGCTGCTTTATTCTTCCCGTAACTTTCTAAATTACTCTCAAGGGCTGCATTGTAAGAATATATTAAATGATATCTTTGGCTTTAAACGCACGTATCCATATTGTTTTCTCACTACTAGATGCCAATGTATTGTTTGGAAACATCGGCTAATTACATGTCAGAATGACACTATATTGCACCAAAAATATATGGGAAAGAACAAATACAATAATACCTAGGCTTCTATTTTCCTTCATGTAGAATCTGATGGTGTGAAAAACATTCTTCTAACCATCTTTTTGTGATCTTACAACATTTATATTTCCTGCTGGTCGTTGGTCTCGTGCTATTTTAATCAATCTTGTTTCCTCTGCTCTGCCAATTGTTCATTGCAATGTTTCTTTCTTTCTTTTACAAATTTTATCTTATCCATTATGTCACATCCTTTCCTTAATTCTTCATTCTGCCATCTTTCTTTCCCTACTGTTGCCCTTAATATTTATTTCTGTTGCTGTGAGTAATTGTTTAGCTTTGCTGTTTTCTGTTGTTTAATACAGTAATACAGATTTTATTACAATTCTATAAATTACACCACCACCAAAATTAGAAATTGTAACCGCGTCTGCCTTTTATTACCTATAGCCCGCTACTTTCTGCCAGTTCTCCCTTCTCCCAATCCCTGTGAAACGCTTTAGAGACGCAATAAGAATAATCGCAATATCGGAAATAGATCGGTTTCAGCATAAGCGATGAAAAAGCGAACAAGATGACTGATATTACTGCAAAAATATGACATCACGTAGAGTTCATAAAAACGCTATATCTACAAAATTGCTCATATCATCAATTGGTCATCCTTGCAGATTTCATGAGCAAAGAAAATTATTCCCCTGCTCGGAAAATGGACCATTCATGCCGTTTATGAACTCGCTGGATGTTTATATCGGGTGCTGTACCAGACAGAGAGAGCTTTTTACCAATAAAAAGTTATCCTTTTAGTCTGCCGCCCGCCCACATTGCAGCTGTGCGGAAATCATAGCGTGTAACTGTTAGTTGTTCTGTTAACCAGCATTCTATTTAATGACACGCCTCTTCCGTGAATACAAATCTGTGTCATTGCAGTATTTACTATCGGTTCCCCTCCGGTTACAACACACATCTCTAATCCCCTTTATGATTAACGGTTTGACATCCTCTTATATTCTATTAAAGTTTATTTGTTTAATTATAAGCGTCTTGTATTCTTAAACGTGTATTTTTAATTATAATAGTTTCACTAGCTTCCTCAGAATCATAAGACAGGAAAGATGCAGCAATGACTGGACCATGTCCAACTAGATAATGTTGAATTCCGTTGTAATTTTGTAAATGTGCTTAACATTTATTATTAGGGATCAAAATTCCTGCTAGCATAGTTCGTTGCAATTTTCGTTAACGTCCAGCTTTAATGACAGCTAGCCTATTTCAAGGTAGATATATATGTACGTTTAGAAAGAAACCTTAAAATTTTAAGTTTTATACAGAAAGGACAATGCAGTCTAAGTCAGAAAAATACACAGTCCAACATTTAAACATGTTACCTTTAAGTGCAAGATGTCTAATTATACAAAACGGGGATGGTTTTAAAATGCATTACTGTTAAAAATAAGTCGTTTTTCAAAAACCATTTAAAGAGTTACTATTCTCTTTAGTTTCGCACTTTTGTATATCGTGGTTAGAAATGTTTAGTTAGCTTTTATTTAGTGATGGAACGATACCGCATTGTCTCGATACTCGAAAACAATACTGATTTTTGAACACCGATACTCGATACTCACGTTATAAAAAACTGTAAAGCCGGTAGCTTATTCACTGAATTATTTCTTATTAGTGGTTTTTTGTATATAAACGCATGTAACCAATTTTGTATTCTATGCGAATTCCGAAATTCTTCCTGCACGACATTCTGCAATTGGCAGCAACTTTTTTATTTTGATAATGCCACAGGTTACATATCGCCTATTGTTAGTCAAAGCTAATAAATAATAATAATAATAATAATAATAATTGCTTCCCTTTTTATGCAACTATATGGGGAGTAAACAATCAAAAGGCAATTTCTCCATCAAAGGCACTTTTGCAGAAAACGAAAAAAAAAAGTTATATTTTTTTTTCTTTAATGATGAATATAAGGGAACACGTCATAAAATAGATATTTCTATGATCTTCTATGTAACTTATAACATGCCACCACAACCTAGAGGATGATCCTTTCCTAAAATTGAACTTTAAAAATTGAGGAAGTCTCTTTTGTTTGAAATAAATGGAGATAGTACCATTTGGTTGAAAGAGAAACAGAGAACATTATTTTTGTTAGAGTATAATTTAATTGTTAATGTGCTGATTCAATGGAATAATTCTTATGACAATAGCAGTGTTCAAATGGTGACAGGCCTGCGCCGTGGCGCAGTGGCCTGGAGCGTGTGCTCTGGTTCCCTGCCAAGGAATGCCATCCGTGGGGGTACGGATTTTGTCCCGGGTATAGGACCTGTACCCATTCAGCATCGTGAGGAAAGTGAGGAGCTGCGATAGGCAGCAACCCCAGCCTCGAGAGCCAATGCGTGATGCTGGTCACATCTCCTCCCGAGTCGTAGCGTCAAGGGAAGGGGGTAATGGGGACAGCTACATCACCCTCCAAACAATCACAACTGTCATTTTCATTTTCTAGCTCAACAGGATTGTATAAAACTTCCTTATAACTAGAAAAAAAAGAAACAGGTTCTTTATCATTTGATTTATCTGCTAAGCAATTAAAACCTAAAAGAACGAGCATAAACAAAATGGCTGACCAATCAGGATTCAGATTGTCATTTTCAATCTATAATTGTAATAGATTAAAACACCCTCTTGGATGAAACGATGGCCCTAGAGAAAACAAATGCAATGACATGTGTAACTAAATCTTTTTTGTTTTGTTTTTATTTTAGGAGTAAACGCCCCTTGATTGCTTGTTTGCTCTTTATACTTGGTGCTGAAAGCTTTGTTATAGGATTTTCTATCCGTATTATGGAAAGTAGTTGTACGGTATACCTGTAAGCTACACTCGTGACTCGAGTTTGACTTGCGTAAACACAAACTTACAGATGGAAAGTACAAAAGGAAAGAACAAATATTTCCATTCTCTATCTCTCATGCCTAAAGTTCTGATTTGTTTCCGCTGTATTCACAGATTTTGGTCACCGGAGTAGACAAATGTAATGGCTAAGAGTGAGCTACCAAGCCAGGCTATTGCAGAACCGTGATTTAATGCTAAATCAGCATCATTCACAACTTGCTTAACGCTGCACGTTACACGAGTACATCTACCCCTTCCCTCATTGTTTGCATGTTATCATTTATACAAAGAGTCGATGAAACACAGTCAAGGTCTAACAAGAACTATAGACCAACAATTCTGGGGACACCTGGAGGCAATAATGTGATTGGATCGTGAAGCGGAGGTGAGTCGCCATCGATCCATGAATGAGAATACTGTAGCGACGACCCACAAGGGGGCTCCCCAGGGATGGAGGCATAAAGTGAATGGACACTTTGGGCAATCGAAACCAGGAGCGACGGCACAGCAATGACGAGGCCCCTATAGTTTCCATATAGATGCCCGGCAATTGGACAGGCAGACCGAGAACCCCACATCGGGTCCAACGCCCATCAGATGGTGGTCCTTATACCCCGGCAACTAGCTGAAGTCCAGGGACGGGGAAAGTTGACACAGAGTATCCTTTCCCTGTCAGGCTGCATCGGAATATTTAACATTATATATAAAAATAATACCTAATATTAATTTGTACTTTTTGCAGAATACAGTTAATTTTTTTGAAGGTAGTTTTATAAGCCCCCTAACTTATTATTCAAATGGTTTAAATGCATTTACATCTTCATTATAATTCATTTCTGACACTTGCAACCCTGAAATAAACTAAACGGGGTGAAGGATGAATGAAGTGATAAATGGAACGAAATGGAGGGACAGGGAGCTCGGGGGATGAAAGAAACTTCTCCAGCGTTCGCCTGACGACCCGGGAAAACCGCGAAAAATCTCATGGGTAAGGGTGGGCGGTCATCGGAGATCGAACCCGATATCGTCCAAATAGAGGTCACAGACGTTATAGCCTGAGCCATCCCCCTCGGTCAATAACGTAAAGACTCAACTACTTCATTCCTTATTACCATACAGGTAGACGCAACAACTTTCAATAATGCAAAACCTATAAGCTTAAAATTAAGAAAAAGTATTGAAGGTTTATTTCAAAGTATTAGACATATTTCGATACCATCCCTACTTTTATTAGAATCAATAGAATATTGTGGCATTTATTATATTTTGGATTAGTTGGTACCCCTTAATAGTTCAATATCCATATGTTGGTACTAGTGGCAGTATGACGAGTTGCTGACTGTTCAAACATGTTTTTCTCCTGTGGGCAAGCATCTCCCTCTTTTTAGCATCAGCAAGCAGTGAGCAAGCATGGGAGGGATAAGCACTCCTCGCCGGAACAGGTAAAATTGTGTACGTTTCTAAATTTCTTTTATACAATAAATTTAACGTCTTGGTCTGAAATGGGTTTATCTTTTAGCAGTACAAAATATTCGCTTTTAGTTCCTGTAACACAAATTAGGAAAGTGGATACTCCATTATGATAGTCCATTAATTCTAGTATGCATGCTGCTATGCCCCTTTGTCTGCCTCGGCTATAATGCAAATGGAAGGATCCCGAGTAACTCTATCCCCTGAGATTATTGTTTAGAGGCATGAAAATTTAGCTATAGCGTCGGGCAAGATTATGGTTTGAATATTTGTTGAATGTTTTTCTCCACCTTCAAATTCAAGTTCTGATGTGTGTTGTGCCACCGCGTGCTTATTAAGATACTCCTATTTTTGTTTTAAGTACCTCTGTGATTGCTAATGTTTTGTAATTACCCTTCATTATTTGAATTTGACCAGTTGTGAAACTATTTGGGTAAAATGCCTGTGTTTCTACTGTTATTTTGGGCGTATCGTGAACTTTTTGTCATTTTGTTTGTTCCGGCTGGCGTCAACAATTTTGGCACTGTTTTTCGTTAGATGGTTTAAATTAATGTAAATACACCTTGTTTTCTATATTTCACTGGTTATTTTCTATTTTTCGGTGCATTCTTCCTGCTTGTGGAAATTTTATCAGTATTTGTGTCTTGGAAATTGTCCATAGTCACGTGCTGAATCTTTTTTTTTTTAGCGTTGGCTTAAACTTTCACAAGTTCTGGTTTTAATTTAGGCTTTGGTGATAAATTCAAATATACCCTTGAAATTTATATTGCATTTTTGGTATTGAGTACAGCTTTTTAAATGTGTTTTACGATTCTTCTTTGCATTTCTGGTGTTTCAATTTCCAGGTAATTACTTTTGGTGTTTTTCCTTCTTTAATTTTGCTTTTCCTCCCATTTTTAGATAAAATAGAAGGCTGAAAGTGTATCACTGAGTGTATAAATTATCTCATAGATTAACGTTTGTGTGATCATCAAGAAAGTTCAGTGAAAGTGCTTGGCAACACGTAATCTAAATGTGATGAAATGTTCTTAATGTACTTCATTTGCTTAATAAAGCAACAGTTTGTAAGGCGATTTAACCAAGGTAGGTGTAATATGGTGATTTCCATGTGTTAATTGAGTTTGTCGCCGTAGGCGCGACTGTTATTTTTGTTTCTTAACTCCACTTATATTCTCGGTGAAGACATCATGTTTGTAATTGTTTTCCCTCTCCACGTATCCGTTCTGTTTAAAAATCTTGATATAAAACCAAGTGGCTTAACTAAGTCTGTGAATATACACCATTTTGCTTAAACCCCTTCTCAGAATTTCGCCGTTGGCGCTTGGTTCTAACAAGCGTTTTTGGTGTCATTCTTATAACTTGTGTATGGAAGTGGTATTT
Source organism: Deroplatys truncata (assembly GCA_030765065.1). Classification (NCBI taxonomy): domain Eukaryota; kingdom Metazoa; phylum Arthropoda; class Insecta; order Mantodea; family Mantidae; genus Deroplatys; species Deroplatys truncata. The sequence goes on from CM060978.1 coordinate 157,978,323, forward strand.
TAAATGCTGTTTTGTGCTGAAGTGTATTTTGGGGTTCTTTTCAATCTTTATACTTTTGTTAGTGGTCGGAGGGTAAATTTGTTCCTAAAATTATTCTGTTTTGATGAATAATTGTGTTTTAATTTAGCTTGTGTTTCAGGAGAAATGCTTTTTGAGTATTTTGATTTGCTTATGATGCTGTGGTGTGCATTATTGTATATTATATTTTGTTTCTTTTAGGTTTCATTATCATGCTGCGATGATTTTGTTTTGTAAAGTTGTTACATACATTTTTTTGTATCTCAGAATTGTGTTGACGATTTGCGTCGTTGGGATTGCCACAGGGTTCCCTCGATGGTAGTACTGTTAATGTGTACGAAATGCTTGAGTGCACTGTTTTGTTATTGTGCGCTTCGATGGAATTGCTACCATGTAGCCTCGAGGCGTTTTAGTGTCCTTTTCAACCGTTAATTTACAAGGTTGTTGTGTGTGCTTGTAAATTAAATGAGATACGAGGGTCATTTCAAACGTTCTGCACACTGTAAGATAGAATGAAATGATTTATTTTACAAAATACATTTACGGGCCTTCAGTATAATCTCCATTCTTGCTTATGACAGCTCAAGTTTTGGCAAACTCTGTATTCCGGAAGTACATGTTGAGCTGTCTGATTACTCGGATCACCTCGCTGGAAGCTTCATCAATTGTATCAAAACGTTTTCCACGGAGTAGTTCCTTCAATTTGGGAAACAAATCAAAGTCTAGTGGGCTCATGTCAGGACTGCATAGTGGCTGGAGAAGTATTTCCCAGGCATATTTGTCGGGCGTTTCTCTCACTGGTAGGGCAATATGCGGTCTTACATTATCGTGCAAACTGAGGACACCAGCTGCAAGCATGTCAAGCCTTCTTTGACGAATTTTCGGGCTCAAAATGTTTTGCAGAAGCAGCTTGTATTACGCCCTGTTCAGCGTCCCCTGGGGCACTATTTGTAGTTATGACTACATTTATGTCATCAGTTTCACTTTGATTGTTGGCGGCGGAATTTTTTCGGGCATGGAGAGTCTGAACGTTTCCATTCTGATGACTGGGACTTCAGTTCTGGCTCAAATTCTGGTATCCAGGTGTCATCAGGTGCAACAATCCTTTTCAGAAACTGTTCTCTTTCTGTTCTGTTCTACGATTCTTTTGCGACCTGCTTTTTACTCTTCACTCAGATCATGCCGAAGACATCTGGCAGCAACTTTTCTCATCTTTAACTTTTCGGTAATGATTCTGTAAACTGAAGTGACAGACATTCTGGCTTCATATGCAATTACCTCACATGTTTTTCGTCGATCCTCTCAAAATGTCATTAACAATAATCTGAGAGTGTAGTATGTTGCAGTTGACGGCCTTCCACTTACCCAACCTTCACGGAAACGAGGTGACCACCTGATGCTGTGCTACGATCCCTACACTACACTACACTATTCACGATCACTATACTATTCCTACACATCTCTCTCAAAGCGTTGTATATTTTAGTTGGGTTCTTCTCATGTAGGGATTAGATTTTGATGTAGGAACGCCGGTCACTATGTGTAATCCGACCTGACTCGGTTTCAGCTTCCATTTAAAACTGAATTACCCACGACACAGGAACTCTTATGCAACCATCAATCTTAAAGCCTGACTCTCAATTGACCAATTTCAAGTTGATCACGCCACCGTAAAACGGTGATCACACGCATGCGTCGTGTGAAGGTCCTTTAAAATGACCCTCGTATAAATGATATATTAGATTTGGCTGGATGCTGTTGCTGCAAAGTGCCATCATAGCTGTGTGGTTACAGTGAGATTTTGGTGTATTGAGGTGATTTTTGTTGAGTTTTAATACAACAATTTTTGGTGGTTTAAGCATTGTTTTCTTTCACAGCTTCATTCTGATACTGAACATAATTATTGATACAACAGTGCAGTGATACTACACGTTTTGTACTCCTAATATGTTAGTGAATGTATTTATCAATGAATTTTGCTATGATTTAATGAGTACAAGTATACGTGAGCCATAACTTTGTTTTTTCTACGAGCTGTGTTTCAGATGCTATTTTCATAAGTATACACTATGAAAGAATTGTTTAATATCTTCTGCACACGATTGCTCTTTTTTCATTGATTCTAAACATTTCCAGTGTACTTTAAATTTGCACTGTAAGAAATATTTTATGTTGCAAGTTGCAGTATTGAGTAATTTACTGATGATACTATGGGTATTAGTTATGGTTCTTAGTTTGCTACTTCTTGGTGAACTATTGCAATGCTGACATGTTCTGTTGTTCTTTGTATATGTGTGAGTGATAAGTGCACTTATTTTGTCAATTATTTTATAAGTTTGTAATTTAAGCTAGTACCAGCTGGTTAGATTAAGTTCTAGCTGCAGTTCCGTGTACGAATGAAATTTCTACCAAATGAAGTAGTAACTATAGCTTTTGCTATTTTCAAAGCTGTAATGTGTAGAAATCCTCAATTTTTAGAAACTAAATATAAAAGTTAAATGCCTCACTGAATGTAACGATTCACTTACTTTTAAGGCTTAAAACATGCGTGTAGTTAATAGTGTCTTTAACTATAACAATAACAGCGGAAGGTATGTTAAATTGAAGGTAAGAGATTTGGCAGCTTAACGAAAACGAAAATTTGAATGTTATTATTGTCTGCTTATAATCGTAATATCATAAATAATAAAGATTTTTCATTAAAAAGTTTTGAACCCTTTGTAAAAAAGTGTATTTAGTATTAATACACAACCTAAGAGACAGACTGTATCGAGGAGGTAATACAACATTAGTGGAACTGGCTTTATTAAAACAATTGCGACCCTTTATTTATTTATTTATTTATTTATTGAAATGACTTAAATTTCCAGGCGTCACTAGAACCAAAATGGAGGTTTTGGGAAACAAAGAAAACATAGGATGAAGTTGCTGGCATTCTAGAACATATTTTCTATAACATTGTTTCTTATGTGCAAGTCTACGAACAGAAGACAAACGAGAGCGTGGTAAAACCATATGTGGTTTTAATTTTGATAGCGAGTGCTGTAGCACCTAGCTTTGCTAAGTTACAGTGTTTTCTTAACGATTAGCACCTAATTGGATTTCACCTATCAACATGTATCCAGCATCATAAACAATACACCAGTTGACTAGCTAGTGTGCCATTAACCGTGATCAAGCTTTGATTTCACCAAGAGCAATTTCTGAAGGACCATCCAATATTCAAATTGCTACTAATGCCAAGCAGGGCATTTATGTGACCTCTCCTCCTTTGGACATTCACTTGTACGAGATAAGCAGCAACCATCGCTTTCTTTACAGTTTGCATCCGTCATTTCGGCTCCGCTGGATCATTGATGTCTGCGTCATAATATGTTTCGGATCAAAATTTAATATTGTTCAAAATGGATTGGAAAGTTTTTATATAGAGGACAGAACAACAATAATGCGCAACCACGCTTTATGTAAAGTAATATATTGTCCCTATTGAAATTCTACAATTTACTCTACGTATTAATTGTTGTAAAACTGCGAAATACATTTAAATTGGCGTGTCTTACGAAAGAGTGCAGTATTCAGGAGAGGTCGCTAGTGTGCCATGGCTAGGTTTAGACAGGAGAGTTTAACGCTTGAACGAGAGTACAATACCTAAATACTACGCACCGGGAACGGTGACTTAATACGACCTGTCTGCTATGTTCCTGCACTTATTCCTCAGGTAGATAGTACACCTATGTACCAACGCAGATCCAGTACGTTTCCTAGTAAACAATACGGCATAGATTCGTACCTGATGAAGTAAATGATTGTCACTCGTTCAGGATGTATTTAAAGAACTATAGTAATGTTCCTCAAACATTCAAAAAACCGCGTATCTTCTTCACTTATCAATAATAGGTGTCAATCACTCTTATAAACAGCCTACGTTTTAGGTGAAATTTCTTTGGGAAAAAATTGTTATTTAACTTTCACTAGTGCTTCAGAAATTGCCTCAAATCGCTACTTCTGCTTCAGCTTGTGAACACACAAAAAAAACAAAAGCTTCAGAACCACAATGAGAGTTCTGTTCTGTGAAGTTCTTAATTTTCAGATACTCTTTGAATACAAATAGCACTCAGGAGGAGAAAGGCCAGGCGAAAGTTCAATAAGTCCATTGTGGCCTGTGTGCCAGAGGGCTGTGTTGATAATGAAGCCTCCCCGAGACATCTTTTTTATCTTCATTCTTTTATGTAATAGTATAAGCGACAGTTGAATGCCGCGTAATATTGACTTCCGTTTGGCTGGCATTAAAATTCACTCCATTACATTGTAGATCTTACGCCACAATATTTCCTGCTAATGCAATAAAAGAAAACTTAAAAGTCAGCATAGATATTTCGTCCTTTCCATTCCTTCGATTCTCTTGCGCAAAACCATAGGGAATCCTTTTCGAGAAATTTTTATACATATTTGAAATTTAATAAACAGAAGTTAAATAAATTAAAGTATAGGATGAACTAGTTTCTGCACGCCTAATAAAAAGAAGTTGCATTTTTGAAAATCTTCCATAACTTTCTTTTTATAGCCACGCATATCAAAAGTTTGCTGACAGCGAGAACATAATAAAGCTATTGTTCTAACCTCATCTCATTCTTAAAAAATACCAAAACGTTCTCTAAAATGCACTTTCGATACCTTCTGATTTGGGCTGACAATGGAAAGCAAGACATATCCAAAGACCAGAACTTTTTGTTTTTTACATGGTGTTAATCAGTCATTCTGATAAGACAACAATTGCTTTAAGCTTAAAAATCATTCCAGCTATGCATATTTCTTACATTTCCCTGTTATAGTTGTATTCATTTAACCATTTCCGTTTTATTATTTTCCAGGGTTATTACTGTCAACTCATAAGCATAAAAAATGATAATTGTATTAAATAATAGTTTGCCATTAATTATTCAGTCAGTTTCTGCAATTTCATACACCATGTATGGGATTTACAACAAAATCTGTGAATGTTTGCTTTTGTTACAAAGTGAAAACCCTCATAACGTAACAGTACTTTTATTGAAGCTGCTCACTTGCAGGATATTTGTAATGCGTGTATTGGTTTCATTCTTTACTGAATCATAGAAGTTAGCAGAAAATGCTCCAATCCAGAAACACAAACAAAGATTTCAAATTTATATCAAAAGTTCTTCACTTCCGTCTTGCTTACTGATGGAAATCAGTGAATCTTTTTGAGATAGGTAATGGACAATGTCCATCTTATGCAACTCGTAAAAAAGCCGTTAGTGGAAATCAGGTTCTGATTCGGAGAATTTTATACCTATTACATAAATAACTCTACAGAAAGTTATGAAAAATATTTATTCGATTCCTACTTTTTATGAAACTCGCAAGGTTCACTTTTTTCTGATAAATACTATAGCTACTACTGCATATTTTTTATGAATCGTAATATATAACACCACATTATATAATTATATAAGGGACTTGTGGTATTTATTTTTGTTCCAGGATTTCCGACCACCTTCTGCTGCACCTGGATATTACAAAAACCAAGACTAAAGGCAAAACAGACATATCGGGCATTACAAAGGAAAGCACATGTCCACTATACTTTAACAATAAGTAACCCTGCAAGAGTTTGTTGAGCTGTTGTTAAATAATAAATTCTCTGCAGACACAGCTCTTGGCTCCCTTGGGATAACCGTCTTGCTTACGAAAGCTCCCTAATGAAATTAAGAAAAAGGAGAAGAAACTGTTTTTAAAGGGGAACGCCGGAGTTGCAACATACAGTATGCACTCGTTAGCAACTTAGCTCCTACTTGTCAGGCTCTTAATTGGCAGTACAGGCCTCCAGCCCTTCATAACTCCAGAGTACGCCCCTACATAGGTTTTGTAATACGTGACGCTTTTTTCTTTCTCTCCAGCAGAATTTTCCTTCACCTAACACCCAGCGCCCTCCCAGTCTGTGCAATAATTCCTATTACAGACCGCGCCACCGAAGCATTTGTTAATGTAAAGCTAAGATGCAAGTTGCCACTAGGACGCAGAAGGTATGATTCATTATAAGTCAAGCGCATAAATCACACGTAGGGAGGGAGAATCATTACTGGTGCTGGGAAGCTACTACCAAAATACGAAATTCGGGTTGAGCAGAGTCATATACAGGACATCTCAATAACTCAGCATTGTATCAATTGGATATGTGTGATGAAGGTATACTGGCGTGCATAAAATCAGGCCCATAATGGAACAGAGCTGTTTATGTTGGTACTGACAAAATCTAACCCCACCCCTACCATCACGACCACCTCTGTTTTTCAGACATAATTCTAGCCACTGGATTGGCAGGACACTTTATCTCCACCAAAGTATGATCGAGTAACATTACGACTTAAATCTTATATTTTCATGCTACACTACCTTTTTTAGCGCCGGTTTTCTTATTGCCGTTTAGTAGCGACAGCAACTTTAACCTTCGTGTCCAAGTCGGTGATGAAAGCTCTCATGTATATAAAAGTCAAAGCTGACGTTCAGTGTAACCTTGCATGCAAATAATCCTTCACCCCTTCCTCTAGAAAGCCGAATTATTTGTAATTGGTTTAGACATGCACTAATCGTAGCGAAACTGTTTCATAGAGTTGGTATCCGACTACCCTTTCATTTCACATTGATTATAAACATCGTTCATTGATTAGTTTATATGCCCTGAATTAATTTTCAGGCCAGTCACACAGAGACTTTATACCAGTTGGATGGAGTCAAAAGTTTGCTACCTTAAGGTGGAGGCCTTACGGAGGTGAAAAACGCTGTGGCTCTCTAGGACATTCCCCACAAAAATATTCGTTCATACACATGACTTTCTTCATCCGTTCTTCAATTATTATTACTAAAGTTCACCTTCATGTTACAGATAAGCATTTGCAGAAATCGTTTTATTGCACATTTCCTTGTAGATACAAGCATATTAGGGGGATACAATAGGCTTTAAGACAGTCATGTCTTAAGAGCGGCTTGGTGTATGATGTCTTTGAAATTCGGTTCTCTTTGCATGGTCAAGAGAAAAAAACGAACAGCGATGTTTCTCTTGAGAAAAATATAAGTATTTGAAAATTCAAACTAGCATCTCGCAAATAGTTAACGGCAAAAAACTTTGACATAAATTGTGAGCTTTAACGAGATATACGCTTTTATGTGGCAAGATTTGGTCTCTCTTACGGTTTAACAACTATACAAAAGTCATTCAGACAAAGAGAAACTTAAGCTCTTCCCAAAAAATTTAAGATATATATTTCCATTTGTCATGAAAATATCTGAAACATATTATTGTATGTTAATCAAAATCATTAGAGCACTTCTTGAGAAAATCAGAATTCTTGTACAATTCTCATGTAAAGGGTATATTGGGATGGTGGGGGACTTTCTCGAAAATCTACGTGTCGCATCCTTGGAAAACGCGGAACTTAAGTACCAGGTTTGATATTTAACCCAACTTTCCTTTCTGAGTTATACTTTTCACAGACACACACAAACACCTTTTACTAAAAATGTATTTCCTGTGAAATCTCGACATGTAGCTTTTAGGTGGAATACAATACTTTCTTCAGAAAGCCTCAATGGTTTGGTGGTTAGTACGCTAGCATCCAAATCCAGAGGTCCCAGGTTCAATTCCCGCAGGAGGATGGGAAATTTTTTTTACCCATAATTATTCCCCATCCTCCCTAGAGTTTGGAAGTATGAAGGAGAGTGTAAATTTAAAAGATGATCCAAAGTAAAAGCCAATGTACCACAACAGTCATCGAATGAAATCACTGCCAATGAGCAATAATGTTCCTAAGGAAAATGCTGCCGATATGATCTAAGATATTAAAGGTGGCATATCAATGGAACAAAGAAAAACTTCCTCCACTTATATGTAAGTGCGTATAATGGAAAGAAGTGCACGATTACTACAGAATTAATACACAGGGCCTCCATTGCATTTCTAACAAATACAGACAGGTACAAGCACGTGATGCTAAAATGGATTGAATGTAGTTTCGCTGTGCTTGTCGCTATATTCTGCAAATTCTCATTACTGACATTTCATATTGACTGCAATGTTTAATGAGCGATACTGAGTAACACATCATTTGCTTAACTAGGCAGGTGTTGGCTGGCAGTTCATTATCTGCATTGTGTAAATACCCTGAGTATGAAATTATGCAATAGTCTGAAAGTTATTATTGACGCCGTTGTTCCATTGCTGATTTAAAGCAAAACTTTTCCCATGTTGCTGGGGCATATTTTTCCTGTCTATTGGTTTCGTCTCCCTATATTTCTCCAGCTGTTGTATTTTATTTTACAGAGCTATATTGCTCGGTGAACCGTAATGCAGCAATATCACCATCGGTGAATTGGTTCGGGAGTTCCAGTTAAAATGACGTAAAACTTTCCCAGCGTTATTAAATATAGATACGCTAAATGTCAGATAGCCGTAAACAAACTGCTCCGAATTAAACATTGAAGACGATCAATAACCATTAGAAAGGAGTTTTTATTTTACATTTTTGTGTGGTATCTTAGTTTTAGTTACCCAGATTATATGTCCTCTACGTTGAGCTTTTCTTATTCTGTAGGAGTAGGTACGGAGGGGGGTTTAACGTCACCACCTACAAGATCTTTTGTGCCTGAAGATCCTGAGACGGGCCGAGATGAGAGGAGACAGAGAGTGGCCGGACGAGGAGGCGCGGCGGGGAAGAGGGCAGGCCCTACCTTCTACAGATTGAAACTCCTGATAGCAGCTGGTGCAACCGGCTCCCCTGCCCCCTACAGGCCTGCACATTCCACTGGGAGGCTCCGGACACGGAGACTGCCCCATTCCGGGGGACGAAGGGCTACATAGAGTATCGTTTTCCCCGCCATGCAACGCCCAGACTCCCGCCGACACTTTCAACCCTGAAACAGACCAAGGAGATGAAAGGTGAAGGGAAATGATAATGGGGATGAAATCGTGGAACAGGAAATTCCGGAGATGTAATGAACCTTTCCAGTATTCGCCAGCGACCCTGGGAAATCCTCGAAAGAAACCATGGGTTAGGAAGGTCGGCTGGGGAAATCGAACCTGCCGAATGCGAACCACAGACGTTACCGCCTGAGCCATCTCGCTCAGTTTCTTATTCCGTAACTAATAACTATCAATCTTAATGCCTGGCGAAAATAAACCTTCGACTCACATATGCAACGTACATACCGCTCAGCAGTATTTGTAAAGCAAATGACAATCAGATCTTAGCTACACAGTGACTATATAATCGGGAACCATTTTTTTTCGTTGCATCAGAACCTCGGTTGTGTTATCCAAAACGCCATTGTGACGGGTATGGCAATCTTGGAGTATGTAATTCGCCACTCGCTTGTTTGTCCACAAATATGTCATAGTTAGTGCGTGGCTGTGAAAGGAGAACCAGTGCATTCCCCTATCTTCCATTCCCTTCTAGAGTTCTGCACTACAATTGTGTCACTTGCAATCACCTTTCATTAAAATATCCTCCAAAGCGTATTTAGCATTTACCTTTGAATCTTAAGGCACCTACTACACCACACCACAGGCCACTTGTGCTATAACGTTAGCAACAAATACCACAAACAAGCTGGCTCGATTCCTGTTCTAAATAACACACTTTAACAGAATAAATGTATCGGGTAAGTGAACGGAGGCACAGACTTCATTGAAGCTTGAGGCTTTCGATTTCTGCTAAGTACATGCAAGGATCAGCGATTCAAATTGTGTATAAAGTAGCTTTCATTTTACATATCATGTTGCTCCATTTTGAAACCTTTTTTTTAAACTTTCTGTAGCACCTGATTATAGAAAGTGCAGCTTTATGCCCAAATATTTGATATAGAACTTTCACAGAAATACGTGTAAACAAGCATTTTTAGAGAAAGATCCGCGTGGGCCTGTTTGAATGTGCGAACAGCATAACTTAAAAACGAAAAGGCGAATAGATACCAAACTTGGTATTTAGGTTCAACGTCTTCCAAGGATAAGATACAAAATTGATTAACAAATATTCATGCCGCAAACTACCCTTTACACAAGCAAATTTTCATTCGTTTTTTTTCTCGAAATTCTCTAACGATTTTGCTTAAAATGACATACTTCAGATATTTATGTGACTAATGAAATTTATATCATGAATTTTTTAAGAAATAACCTATGCAATCTTCTTCATTCAGAATGCTGAAGCTGAAAGTGATATGCCGCGCTAGGATGCGACGATTTGAAGCAGGAATGTGGATGCCAACTTTTCCTGTTGCTCCAGTACCTGTTAGTGATTCGCTGCCGGCTGATCCAATGGTAGAGCTACGAGTATTTTCCCTCAGGGTATGTGTGGATGTATTGTGAAGGACAACACAAGTTTAACTTGACTGAGAAATTTGTTGTGGACTTAAATTTGAGTTTTTGAAGCGAGTTGTCGAACGTTTCAAATAAAGAAATATACCGATTCTGAATTATAGCACTCTAAACTAATACTTGACTTTTTATACCTGCTAACTTCAGCAGGTGTTACGGTTTGAAACAGCTGTTTCCACAATAAAAGAAACTATATGCGTAACTCGACACCAATCGCTAAAAGGTTGACCGGCAGGATCTTTCAGCTGATACTCACACAAGCGCATCACTATACACTTAAAATATTAGACGAGCAGAGAAGAGTAACCCTCCGAGCTACGAGCACGAACATTTATTTCTTAAGCCACATCTACATTAGAATTACTCCCACCAACATTTTACCTTATACGTTGCTAAATCTCAAAACTCTCTCTGAATCTGCCACTGTTACTAGGGGTTTAGTTAAAATTCTCAGAATTTCCGTCGCCTTTCTAATTTCAAGAATTGGCCTACGTGTCTGTGTAACGTACTGAACGTTACTCTAAACTACGTTGCCAGTTAATGGCCTGACTAACCTGACTCCTAATTACCTTAATCTTTCCGGACAAACAATTCAACCCAAAATTGTTACATTATACACTGATTTAATATACGAAATTTATTTATTGCAATTATTTCCCTATCTTACTGTTATTTCTTTATTTAATTATTTAATTTTCCCGTACATAATTACGGTATCAATGCATTTTGTTTAATTTTGTTTTGTGGTAAACCACAAGAAATGGGCAGAAACGTACTACTCAAAACCTGTAAAGTTTTTAAAACATACAATTTCAATTATATTGTTTGTGTAATTAGTCATTTCCGAGATACATTGTCAATGGTTTTAATTTTTCAATGCTTTGCAATGTTTTTGAAAGTCAGCATTCGTTTGTTTCTTGCAATGTAACTGAAACCAATTTTTCATACAAATTTAATGAAAAATTAATATTTTAGTAATACTAATATTAACTAACTATAACCCAAAGACGACGCAGCTTATAGGAATCTGAAAATCACTTCAACCTCCAGTATCCCTCTTTTACATATAAGGAAATGCGTACTGAAACATTTTTGCAAACAATTGACTCGATTAACATGAGATAGATGGAAAAACAAGCCTTGTAACAATATTTCTAGAAGATACATAAAAATAAATGATAGTGGATAGAAAAAGTTATGTCAATGCAACACATCAGATTTGTTGTTTTGTTTGTTTGACTGTTGCCGATCCCCAAGTTTCAGGGGAGAAGGAGGGAAAGTTTCGAACTATGGAATAGAGGGTACAAAGGGAAAAGTTTGACGTGGGCGTTGGCTACAATAGAGTCTATGTGAGTTTGAAAGTGATTTTATTGTTAAAACCTTGGCCGAAATTTTTGACAGCATAGATGAGGTTGACATGAAATCTGGTTAGGGATGACTTTTTTCAAGTTTAGCATTCTTTCAGGTCTACAGAGGTAATTCATATATGGCTACCTAGGTATATCATATGTTGTTTGAATATTCATGACAAGGAACACTCAAATTAAGCCGAGGTTCTAAGACCTGAGAGCTGCCGATCGTTTATCTAACAATATAATCAAATCGAATAATAAACGTTGTCCACGTCAAAATTCCAAAAGAGATCCTCGAGCACAGCACCGCACATAGGCTATAGTGGGTTCTTCGTGCTTTCAACGTGACTCCTGGGAGGAAGTATGAAGGGGAGACCTGAGTGGCAACAGATCCAGATGATAATGTGCACTAGCAAGAACGGACACCCTAAAGATTCCAACATGGTACTGTAGCAGTTCCTACGGTAGGCCCCCATTACGTTGATGATGGATGCTGTGTTACGTACCTGTAGGTCGTCTTGATGTTTGCATCATTTAACATTGTTTTAACTTTTCTCAAGTAACTTGTATTAATGGTGGAGAAAATTTGATCAACAATAGTATTATTTGCATATGTTATTGACAATAAACCTGTATTTGCAGCCGCAATCGGTTAAAAAAAGTTTGAATTAATCCAGAGCCCATGCCCGTACTCTTGTGATGTATCTTGGGGTTCTCTTAGACTGGAATCTGATGATGGTGTATCAGTATTCTTGTGTGCGCTAGTATATTGTAATTATTATTATTATTTTATAATTATGCCACGGCTGCTGTATTTGGTCAGAGAGCACTTGCGTCTTTTCAGGGTTGGGTATGGGGAAGGTCAAAATATTTTGCGCACACGTATTCTGTTAATTATTTCACTTTTATTTTAGATAAACCACATATGATATTCACAATTCACTATTACATTTATTCTGTTAAAATATGTATAACTGGTAGACTTTAAATACGCAGTTTTTTTGTCTATTCAGAGACGAGTTTATATACGGCCTTCCAGCTTGAACAACGACAAGCTTCTGTGAGCGTTCCTTCCAACAGTTCTTGTTAACGTACGTATTTGAATTATAGGCATGCATCAGTGTATCTGATTGGTGCTACTTTCCAATAACACTTTATCACACACACACCTATATATATATATATGTTTATAGAGTTCCATCCAAGGTTGGTTACATACTTACATAGAGACTACTGCATTCCTCGTAATTTTATATTACTGGTTATATAGCTATCAATGGCCTTTCCCCCCTCATATTATATTTTATATGTTATAACGTTATATACTTGTTCTCTACCATGTGTACATTATGAATATGTGTGTTTTAACATCCTCTTCATTATTGTACGTACAATATTAGCAAAGAAAATACATAACACGTAAAACTTAGAACAACAAATATTAAAGAAATGTTTAATGTGTTGATGCTGAGAAGCTGTGAATTAGATATCTTATTATTACATTAATGAGTTGTTGCATTAGTTTATCCGTGGCTAGTACTGTATGTTGCTTCTGTACCAAACTCCGCCGTCTACGCCCAATCTAGCCATTCGCAACTTGGGGATCCCGGGTGTAGACGGACTCTCCCAGGAAGGAAGAGGACTCCAGCAGTCCCGTCAAGCGTCAGGGCGAAGTTTTTCCACATCAGAAATTCCACCGTCCTACCGCAACATACCAACCGCCGTTGCCTAGTCCTACATGTGGCTAACGAGATAGACGGGCTATGGCGCGAACTGAAATCAGCTCATACTTCTATGTAGTCCAGTCATGGGCCGATAAGATTACAGTCGCCTAATATATCCATATTCTAAATAAACAAATACATTTCTCGTTAAATGCATGGAAAATATACAGTTATATCATGAAGCTTTCAATGTTAGTCATGTTTAAGATTACCATTACTACGTAAATGATTCGCACCGCAGGCTGTCTTTCTCGTTAAATTCATGGAAAATATACAGTTATATCATGAAGCTTTCAATGTTAGTCATGTTTAAGATTACCATTACTACGTAAATGATTCGCACCGCAGGCTGTCTATCTCGTTAGCCACGGTCCTACAACAATGACATGCAACCGACAAAACGAAATGAGTATAGGAAATTGACAGGAAGTTTGTAGTAGAAGGGGAACCATACCAGCATTGACCTAGATGATGATGAGATGCGGTTTAAGGGCGCTAAACTACTAAGGTCATCAGCGCCCTTACAATGTATAAAATATAAAGTCAAAAGGATAAAATAACCGCATAATTATAAAACGGGACAGAAACCCGCGATGTCCAAAAAAGGCTAAAAATAACAATAATATAACAATAACAATAATAATAACAACAATAACAACAATAATAACAATAACAATAACAATAATAACAATACAAATATCTGAAAAACCAACACACTAAAATCATGGTCACTAAAAGAATAAAACGTGTCAAGAACTGTAGAATGCAAGGAACATGAGCGCCTTATGTCTGGGGAGAAGTGCCCCATTAAAACTAACAATATAAAATCAAACAGCTAAAAGGCGCTCAGCGCATCAAATGCGACGGCTAAAACCAATGTCAGTGATAAAACGTAAAAGACATTCTACAGCATGCGCGTCGTCTGCCAACACGTTGGCTAGGCCAACAGGCAGACCCACGCGAACGCGCAGTGGAGCTAAAACTTGACACTCGGTTAAAATGTGACGGACCGTTAAGGGCACGTCACACTGACCACACAGAGGTGCGGGATCACCACTTAACAGGTATCTATGACTAAAAAGGCAATGTCCGATACGAAGGCGTGTTAAAAGTACCTCTTCCCGACGAGAAGCACGGGAAGAGGTAGCCAAGACTAGCGGAAGAGGATTAACCTCCCGCAACTTGCTCCCCCGGAGGGCCGTCCACTCATCCCGCCAGCGCGAGAGGATGCGGCGACGTAAAATAACACACGAATCTGACGAGGGAACAACAGAAGTAAACAATCTGGGTAATAAAATCGCCGACTTCGCAGCGGCGTCGGCCGACTCATTCCCTGAGATACCCACATGACCTGGAATCCACATAAAAGAGACGCTGATGCCAGAGGCACCAAGCGAATGGAGCAGGTCATGAATGCGCTGTACGAGGGGGTGGTAAGTGTACAGCGCGTTAATACTCTGAAGGGCACTCAGAGAGTCCGAACAAACAACACAACGCCGTAAGACTTGCCGCTGAATGTATAAAACACATTGATAGATACTAAAAAGTTCGGCGGTATAAATCGAACATTGCCCGGGTAAACGAAAAGTAAAACTAAGGGCACCTAAAACAAAGGCACATCCTACTCCAACATCAGTCTTAGACCCATCAGTATAAATAAAATGACAGTCTCCGAATGTTGCCTGAAGTGCTAAAAATGCGGATCTAAGGACTGAAGCAGGGGTCTCATTCTTCGGCATCGACGTTAGCCCAAGGTGGATGTGGGCCTCAGCGCGCGACCATGGAGGAAAGCGCGTTTCCCCTCGGGTAAGGGCCGGCGCTGGCGTAACGTTCAAATGCCGAAGTAGCAGTCGAAACCGAACCCCTGCAGGGAGCAATGCAGAGGAGCTAACGAAATATTGGCGATCAAGCGAATCCTCGTAAAATACATCGAAGGACGGGTGGTTAGGCAAGCTTGAGAGTCGACAAGCATAGCTGCACAAAAGCATCTCACGCCGGAAGGACAGCGGAGGCTCTGCAGCTTCTGCGTACAGACTGGGTACAGGGCTAGTTGGAAAGGCCCCTGTAGCGACTCTTATGCCACGATGGTGAATGGCATTCAATCGACGTAACACAGATGGACGTGCCGACGAATAAACAATACACCCGTAATCAAGCTTGGATCGGACCAAAGAGCGATAAAGGCGAAGAAGGACGGTCCGATCAGCTCCCCAGGATGTGCCACTTAAAACACGTAAAATATTAAGAGAACGGTCACACTTTGCTTTTAAAAAGGAAGCGTGCGAGGTCCAACACAACTTCCTGTCAAAAATCAACCCCAAAAATTTCGCCTCGTCTGCAAACGGAAGTATCCCTGGCCCAAGATGGAGAGAGGGCGGAGGGAAATACTTCCGGCGCCAAAAGTTGATGCAGACGGATTTCTCGGCGGAGAAATTAAAGCCGTTGGCGTTACTCCAGGCGTAGAGACGGTCGATACAGCTCTGGAGACGGCGTTCGAGTAGACAGGTCCGCCGTGAACTACAATAAATAGCGAAATCGTCAACAAAAAGGGACGATGAAATGCCAGGTAGAATACAATCAACAATGGGGTTGATAGCAATCGCAAAAAGTGTGACACTGAGTACAGAGCCCTGCGGTACTCCGTTCTCTTGAATAAAACGACGAGATAAAACCGAGCCCACACGTACACGAAAGACGCGGTCCGTCATAAACTCCCGAAGAAATATGGGAAGACGACCGCGGATATTCCAATCGTGAAGTGTACGTAAAATGCCGCCCCTCCAACAAGTGTCATAAGCTTTCTCCAGGTCAAAAAATACAGCCACGGTTTGACACTTTCTCAGAAATCCATTCATAATATGCGTCGACAAGGACACCAGATGGTCGACGGTAGAGCGATAGCGACGAAACCCGCACTGAGCGTTCGCTAGAAGTTTCTGAGACTCAAGCCACCATGTCAACCGCCCGTTGATCATGCGCTCCATCACCTTGCAAATGCAACTGGTGAGGGAGATAGGGCGGTAGCTGGAAGGTAGTTGGCGATCCTTCCCAGGCTTAAGTATAGGGACAATGGTGGCTTCGCGCCAAACGGAAGGAAAAATGCCGTCTTGCCAAATACGGTTATAGACCTGTAAGAGAAATAGTTTACTGTTGGCTGAAAGGTTCTTTAACATCAGGACATGAATGCCGTCCGGCCCAGGAGCGGAGTGCCGAGAGCAATGAAGAGCGTGCTCCAGCTCCCTCATTGTGAATAGTTCGTTATAGCATTCATCATTAGCAGACCGAAAAGTATATGATGCGGAATCCTGCCGGTCTTTAATAGAGCGAAACCCGGCGGAATAACGGTCTGAACTGGAAACCGCCTCAAAGGCAGCACCCAGAGTGTTAGCGATGGCAGCCGGATCCACTATGGTGGCATTAGAAACCTGAAGGCCAGAAACAGTACAATGTGACACTTTACCTGAGAAGCGACGAAGTTTATCCCTAACAACAGATGAAGGCGTAAAACGATTAAAAGACTCGACAAAACGAGCCCAAGATGCCTTCTTGCTATCCTGAAGAATGCGACGAGCCCTGGCGCGCGATTGTTTAAAAGTCACCAAATTATCAAGTGTAGGGTGTCGCCGAAACACCCTAAGTGCAGTCTTACGGGCACGAACGGCGTCCCGACAATCCTCGTTCCACCACGGAACAGGTGGCCGCCGAGGTTGGGAGGATGAACGGGGTATTGCACGTTCGGCGGCTGAGAAAATAATAGACGTAAGGTGCTGCACTAGTTGATTAATGTCGGAGAAGGGCTGGTCGTCAAAATGCACGAGGCTGGAATACAAGCTCCAGTCGGCTTTTGCGAATATCCAGGTAGGTACTCTGGAATGCTGTACGTGGTGCGACAGAAGAGAAACGATGCAGGGGTAATGGTCGCTGGAGTAGGTGTCAGCGACGACGTTCCACTGAAGACGATGAGCAAGCTGGAGTGAGCAAATGGCAAGGTCCAGGTGAGAGAACGTACCAGAAGAATCAGAAAGAAAAGTAGGTGCACCTGTATTGAGGATGGAAAGATTAAACTGATAAAAAATGTCGGAAAGAAGAGTTCCCCTCGCACAAGCCCTTGGCGAACCCTACAGTGGGTGATGGGCATTAAAATCTCCCAACAGAAGAAATGGTGTTGGGAGAGCGGACAGGAGAGCTCGAATGTCCGCGGTAGCGAGGGGAGACGATGGAGGTGAATACACAGAGCAAACAGAAAACAAAAAGCCGGGTAAGTGAAGGCGAACGGCAACAGCTTGCAAGTCAGATGTAAGTGTGACAGGTTTAAAATGAACGTCGTTACGCACTAACAACATGACACCTCCATGAGCAGGAGCACCCTCCTCCGGTTCAAGGTCGTAGCGAACCGGAGTATATCCGCGGAGATCAAATCGATCGTGAGGGCGAAGCTTAGTCTCCTGCAAACATACGACCATAGGCGAATGGGAACTCAATAAAAGTTGCAGTTCCGCCCTATGCGATCGTACACCACGTACATTCCAGGTCAGGATAGCCATTAAGAAAATAAAGGGGATAAACTGTCTATTTAGAAGGGCGGCTTAAAATTACCTTATGTTTAACCTTTGGGCTCGGGCTTTTTGTATGGAGTTGGTCAGACTCCATAGCTTCCTCGGAGGAAGGGCCCACGCGCTCAGTGCCAGAAACCGATTCAAGCGCCGTGAATCGGTTCTGGGTGGCGATGGGTGAGGGGTGCCGCTGAGCGCGGCTTGTCCCAGGACCTTCCTGGGACAGCGACCTCCGAGGAGGAGAAGGTGAACTTTTGTTACCGCGCGCACGCGGAGGGTCTTTCAAAAAATCTTCCCTACGTAGTTTCTGCTTGGGCTTCTTATCAGCGGCTTGCGACTTCATTGACTTTGGACCAGGTTTATAGGGCTTGGTAACAGTAGCTTTAATAGACGGCCGGATGATAGTGGCGGTTAATCCAGTCAAGGTCCAGGTCTGAGTTTCGGCATCTACTCGTGGTACTGGCGAGGCAACAACAGAACTAAATGTGCCAGATCGCAGGAGTGAAGGTTGGCGCGCATGGAAACGCCTCCGGGCTTCAGCGAAGGAGAGTTTTTCCTTTACCCGGATCTCCTGGATCGCCTTCTCGTCCAAATACCGCGGACAGTCGGCAAACGAAGCAGAATGTGACCCTTTACAATTAACGCAGACGGGGGCTGTTGAACAGGCACCTTCGTGTGAGGGCTGGCTACATGATGCACAGATGTTAACGGCACTCTTACATGAGACTTGCGTATGCCCAAAACGTTGGCACTTAAAACAACGCAGAGGTCTAGGAATATAAGGCCTCACAGAAATACGTTCGTACCCTGCGGAGACGTGGGCAGATCGACGCCATCAAATGTTAGAAACAGGGTACGAGTGGGTACCAATACGCCGTCGCGTTTGGCCTGCACTCGATGAACCGCTGTCACCTTCTGGTCTGCAAGATATTCGACCAGGTCCTCGTCCGATATGCCATCGAG
The DNA here is from genome assembly GCA_030765065.1 of Deroplatys truncata. Lineage (NCBI taxonomy): Eukaryota > Metazoa > Arthropoda > Insecta > Mantodea > Mantidae > Deroplatys > Deroplatys truncata. The sequence continues at coordinate 157,997,323 of CM060978.1, forward strand.
GCTATGCGTGGTGACAACGCCTCGACAAGAATTCAAGGTGCGGTGCTTCTCAACACGGATAGGATAACCGTGGAGAAGCGTGGCGCTCAACAAGGACTTACTTTGTGCCTCGGATTTGCTTTGCACTAACAACGAACCATTACGAAGCCGAGTGCCGGAAAGAACCGGACCAGCAATTGAGTCAATGCCCTTCTGGATGATAAAAGGGTTCACCTTCTCGAATGATTGTCCTTCCTCGGTACGGGTAATCACTAAGTAACAACCAGCTGTTGGCGGTGCTACTTCTGTTACTAAAACTTTTCGGCGCTTGTTGTTTATAATGGAGAAAGGGTGCTCCATAGCGAAAAAATCCTCCACCATTGCAACCGTCTCCGACCTCGGGCTCTGACTTCCCGGGCGTTACCCCGGCTTGGGTGAGTGGCCTATCTATACCTAGCTCACCCCAGGGTCACACCTCCCAGAACATAGACAGAGGGACCCAATCGCCGTCGGAAGCCAGCAGCTCATGCAATGGCCCCCCCCCGCGGGAGTGCAGTTGAACAGCGGATACGAACAACAACCCTACATGACGACCCCGGGTGGTGGGGATGACGCCATTACCCACTCACCCAGCTGCGCACCCAGTGCGCGGGTATCCGTCAGGCTGTGTCCATGGAGGATTTAAATAAAAAGATAAAAGAAACTAAAACTGTGTGGGCGTTTCGCACGCAAGGTAGGCCGGCGGGGAAGAAAAAAAAGAGATATGCGAATGTCGTGGTACGAAATGGCCGGAAAGTGATTAGGGAAGAAAGAAACGATGGTGAGGTGTGGTATGGATGGAATGCAAAGAACGCACGAGAGCCTACCTTGGGTCCACCGGTCACTTGAAGAACCCACCACGACCGGATGGGGGTGAGGGGATGAATGTGGCGATGATTGGCTCGGGAACCCCCGGGTGCGCCAAAACCCCGTACTCACATAAGGTGAGCCCCTGAGGGGATTGACCTAGAGAAACCACACACACACACACACACACACACACACACACACACACACAAACAAAAAATGGTCAGAGTGGCCGGTCCCACGAGAATCGAATCCGGAATCTTCCAAATGCGAATCTCTCATTTCGCTAAGTCTCCGGGATATTAGTCAAGCAAGGTATCCATTGAGATGGGCTACCTTCAAGTATAGCACCTCATCTAGACTTCAGGTGCCAGGCCACGAAACTATAGCGTGCTCAACGGCACCAAGTATTGAAATGTCAACTGACAGCAGTTCCTTTTTTGTAAAGTCTTCTGTCCATGTCCATCAGCTGCAAATAGTTTTCAAAGATTTTACTTTAATCACTTTGAGCATATGCAAATATGTATTGCTGACAGCAGTTCAATCTATCAAACTCATTTTAAAATGAGGAAAAACTCCATGCACTCTTGCATGAAGTGATATAGACATTACGCTATGCTTGGAATGGCAAGTGGGTCTGAGAAACGTTGTCAAATACACCAGGTCTGAAAAGCTTTGAGATAAACACATAACAGGGTTCACAGTGGTTTTCAAAGCGATACTCCATTATATTGCTCTCATTATGAATAACTGCGCTTTTAAAGTTTACACAAAAAACCGAATCGAGTTTCAATGTATGGAACTGATTTCGCCCGTAATTCTTGTATTAGTTTGAATTCATTTCTATAGACTTTCGGTATGTAATTTAGTGTTTCCTTTGCATATAGTTTCCTTCACATTTTCCAAATTATTTTTTTCAGTTATTCCTATAACCCACTCATGTCATTTACAGCAGGCCACACTCTGAGCGCCAGCCGCTCATGGCCTTCAGACTTACACTGCGAGTGTGTATATGTGAGGGATGAGTGGGGCTAGGAATGCACACAGAATATCGTACAGTGACTTATCATCCACAATGAGTTCAGGAGATATTATCCGATTTGTAATCCTGAATGGGGAGAGATGTATTTCGCTATCCCTGAAGGTGGAAAATCCGTTGTTTAGTTTATGGTATAATTTTTATCCTTCGCATTATAATATTAGGAGACATTTCATAAATGCACCCATTTCAGAAGGGGAATTTGTGAAGGATTGTTTAATAACTACTGTTCCAGAAATTTGTCGTGATTTAGTTCATCACGTCAAACGGTCACTGAGCAAATTTCATAAATGGCTTTCAATTTGGAAGAACAACTGAAAACAGAACTTCAAAAGCTAGTGTACTACATGAGTGCATTACATGAGTGTAGTGACAGGAAGGACACCACTCAGTCACCTGTTTTTGGGATGGAAGTAGATCCCAATTTCAAATCATTGAAGAATTTCTATATCTTCCTTAGTTAAAGGACCACACCACAGGTGAGAATGTGTTATGATAATTGAAAATTTTGGTCTTCCCTTGGAAAAATTAGTTTGTGCTGCAACAGATGGAGCCATCTTCCATAATGGGTCTTAAGTGAGGGTTTTTTATGAACACTTCGATGTTCTTACAGAAAATGGAATAAACCCAAATAGCATATTGTATGCACACTGCCTTATTTATCGTGAGGTAATGTGTAAAATCAGCAACGTTGGGCACAGTGAATACCATTAGGTCGTATTCATTTCGCCACAGACAGATTCAATAATTTTTAAATAAGAATCACAGATTCTGATTATTGTTTAGATTTTCCCTACTATTCTAAAGTTAGGTAGCTAAACAAAGGCAAAGTGCTTGGTCGAGTTTTCGCGTTAAGGTGTGAAGCAGACCGTTTTTTATAACACCAGAAAGTATAATTTACAGAATTCAATAAAATGGACTGAATTTGTGATTTAGAATTTTTGAATGATCTAAGATTGCACTTAAATAATTTGAATACCAAGCTTCAAGAAAAGAATAATTTAATAATTACGATCACTGATGACCTAAAAGCTTCCATGGAGAAGTTAAGAATCTGGATGTATCAAATAGAGCATGCTGATGTACATTTCTAACTTTAAATTATACATGGAATAAAGGATCGCCTGATCTCTTAAAGAAATACGAGGTAATTTTGGAAGACATACTCGAAGAATTCAAATAGCCATTTGGTGTTCAAAAATCTATGGGCACAGAATAGATGCTGTTTAATATTCCATTTTCATTCAGCGTTTTAGATGCACAACACACACTGTAGATGGAATTAATCGACCTTCAGAATTACACACTTCTGCAGACGTCAGGACTCCTGAGACTAGAATAGTTTCGAGCATTGCCCAAACTGAAGTTTCCAAATTTTGGCAATCCTATTGTTGCTATGTTTCGAGTAACTTATCTCTGCGAGCAGTTTTTCAGCAGACTGAATAAGTTAAAAGCGTTACGCGTAGCAGTCTAAGTGATCAAAATTTAGTTTCGATATTGCTACTGCAATGTTCCAAGTTGGAACCAGAATATGACGATATACTGACTAATAAAAGATGTCCAGTTTCAACAGAAGCCTCAAATAAGTAAGTAATTAGTAGAGCCTTCAGTTGTAACTTAGTCTTTCCAAGTCATCCAAGTGTAAATACTGTTACACCATATGAAAATTAAATACTAATGCTATTACGTATTGTACTATGTTTCATTTTGTGTTTGTAATAAATTGCATGGCTACATAAAACCACGAGTGCCTTACTGATCAACCCATATGTCTATGTTGCACGCACTTATGCCGAGAAAGAGCAAGTGAGTAATGAAGATCACTCAAGCATATGCCCGTGTCCTCAACCCGATTTACAAGACTAAAATTTAAATTACATAAAATATCAATTGTTGTTCTAAAGTGCGAGTGTCGTAGAAGTACCTTTCCGGAGGACTGAATCTTGCTAAAATCTCTCTGCTAATACCAACGTTTCACAAACGTAATATAAAACTGAACTTGCCAAAATTTTATACAATTTGCATTGCGTTTCTTTTAATGCTTTCTTCTTTAGTAGTTCGGATTTTTCAACGACATAATGTTTAGAACTTATTTAGCTTTCGTTCAGTGCCTTTACCGTTACCATAAGCAATCCTATATCCTAAATATTGAAATTCTTAAACTTATTTTAGATACGTTTATTTACCACATGTTTAGTTCTTACTTGCCAGTATTCTTTAAACTCCACCAATTTTGCTTGTTTTAAACGAAATCCTCAAATTATATCGCTTTTCAATTCCTTGCAAACTATATCATGTTTTCTGTAACTTTTTCTTTATCTAACACTGCATAGTAGATAGAAAAGGATATATATAGATAGATAGAGATTCCGCTCAATAATTCTAAATCATGACTTCACTGCTACATATTCAGAGACTTCACTGAATCTAAAAAGAAGCATTTTTGATAAGTTACGTTTGTGTGTGTGTGTGTGTTTGTGTGTGTGTGCGAGAGAGAGAGAGAGAGAGAGAAGACCATAACTTAAAAACGGAAAGTCCGATAAATTCCAAACTTCGCATTTAAGTTTAGTATCTTGCAAAGATGTGACAGGAAGATTTTCAAGAAAATCCCTCACCTCACCTATCCTTTTCATGGAATATTTTTCGAAATTTGTTATTTTCGAAAAATTGTTGTAAATATTTTGATTAAAATAGCATACATTAAAGATATTTACATGACAAATAAAATGCATATTTTGAATTTTCTTGGAATAGCCTGTGAACGTCCTCTTCTTTCAGGAGTAGTTTTGTATAATCTTTTAGTCCGTATAATTGGTAAACGTTAAGTGATCGATGAAAACATACTACACAAAACCTTGTAGATCTATAAAATTACATAATTTATTTCAATTAACTTTTTTGCGGTCTAAGTCATTTTCGGGGTATATTTTATTAATGGTTCGAATTGTTTAATACTTTGTCTTTCTTTTGAAGCCCTGTTGTTTTTCAGTTGCTTCTCACGATTGCGTAGAAAGAGTACAATTTTAAGGCCAGCTTATAGCATCCAGTTCCTAAAAATTTGGCTATTGCTGTTCCCTTTGTATCTATAACGAAATGTGTAGTGTAGCTATTTCTGCAAAGGTATATCTCGATTAAAATGAAGTATATTAAAAAAATGAGGTTTCGTAAGAATAGTTTGTATACTCGCTAATAAACGATTGAGGATAGAGAATGTCATGTGATTGTAACATTATATTTTTAAGCATTTCACTATCGATTCGGTTTACTCTATTTACCTTGAATCTACAACGAAATGTGGAATGAAACTAATACTGCAAAGGTTTATTTCGATTAACATGAAGTAGATAAAAAAATAAGTTCGTGAGAATAATTTGTAGACGCTGTATAAAAACAAAAGATAGTAGGTAGAGAAAGTCATGTGAATGTAACACGTCAGATGTTTATTATTTTAAGAAAAGTGTAGTAGCTTCAGGTAGCTGGTGGGAACTCCATTCAAGGGATCAGCGCCACATCAGGTGTAGAGCGACCCTGCCCACACGAGAGAAAGTAGGGGTATACAGACTAAAGAGGTGGGATTGACACGAGTCCCATGCCACGCAGACGGTAACCTGCGATATAACACCTAGTTTCAAAGACAGGGGTTTTGCAATGCGTTGGTAGTCCATTCATATTAAACAAAGATTAAAATGGAAAACGACATCCAAAAACTAACGGATCACGAATTAAGGCGACGAATGAACAAACCTGGAGGCAAATTTTTGCTTTCTCTCCCACTTTCATCCACATAAAAATTCTATATCTAAGTTTTACCAGAAATTCATGTTTTGTAGCCCTCTGAATAAAAAAAGTTTAGAGAAGGGTGTGTATGACAGCATAGTCCAGCAACAATGAAATATCCGATGAGTATCAAACTTGGTATTTAGGTTCAGCATCTTCCAAGGATGTGACAGGAAGATTTAAAAGAAACCCCCAACCCCAAACAGACTGTTTTTCGAAACCTTCCATTTTCTCACAAAAAGAGCTCTAACATGTTTTATTTAAATGCCACATGTATAGCATATAATGTATATTTTTACTTTTCTGGGATTAGTCGGAATTCCTCTTCATTCAGAAGGAATTTTTTGTATCTGGTAAACCATAAGAGTTAGACAAAAATGTACTACACAAAAAAGGTAAAGCTGTCATTTCCGGGATATACGTTGTTATTGGTCTGTACCTTTGTACACCTTGAGTAGCCATAGAGCTAAAAAAAATTACAATTGTTTCTCGCGAAGTGGTGCAAAGCGCAAAATTAACATACGAAACTCATACTTTTACATCATCGCTACAATATGCACATTTTAGAATATATATATGTATGTATGTGTGTGTGTGTGTGCTTTGCAGGAAATTACAGGTTACGTGTGGGAAAACATTATTTTCTTTCACTTGGAGGTGTTTGTACTGAGGCATTATTTTTAACACTTAAATGATTTCAGTCGAATTATATAATCCGTAAATTCAATAACAGCCCGCATTGAAGCAATATGTGTATGTAATAATTTGTAATATGTATGTGACAGTCATTGCATATGCTTATATTATTGTATACATGTGCAATAATGTTATATGAATGTATTACGTAATTTACTAATGTAGGAGCTGTGAGAATAATAAGTTAAAAGTTGCTAAAAATGAGGTAACATAGAGGTAAGCTTGAGGCAATAATGAGGTTGAGAGTTTAAATGTTACTTGTGATTCTTGGAAGCATTAATGTGATTTTAGTGACAGTTTATAAAAATAGCCAATCAACAACCCGAAAAAGCTTTAGTTAAATGCAGGTATTCTATTGGAGTAAAAATAGCCAATCAGAGACTTGAAATACAGAAATTTACAAGTTTAAGCGTTTGAAATCCGTTCAGTTGCCTGCAGACAGTGTTACTAAGCAGACGCGAGATGTGTCCTCGAGAAATTAATTACGTATTCGTGTGAGACGAAAATAGTATACGTGTTAAAAAGTGCAAGTATTAAATAAAAGAATCTCACAGCTCCTGATATCAGTGAAGTGCTATTTATTTTGTGTCAAGGATTAATAAAAAGGAGTGAATTAAAACTTAAAATCTGTGTAAGCCTCATTCTTGTCGCATCACGCCCTGCCAAGACATCCATGTCTCTTAAAATAAATACTGACGCGACCGAGGCAAACAATTAAATTACAAAGTTAATATATTTTTTTTTAAATTGGGGCAAAGGCCACCTGAAAGTACATTTGGGGCGAAGGCTACCGGAAACTTTTTACTATACGTGCGGTTGTAACTACTTCATGTTCGGCTCTCCAACAGTTGCAATATAATACAACTAATACAATACAAACAATTGCAAATCGGCTTTTCATACGTAGCAGCAATCTACCTAAAGAACAATTCTACTTGAAATTGGCGTCCATACGTGGAGCTAATAAAAATTATTCTCAGTATTAAAAAATACAAACGATTCTCCAAGAAAATAAATAGGCTTGGAACATGCATCACGGATATGACAATTTGTTGCACAATATAATAATAATAATAATAATAATAATAATAATAATAATAATAATAATAATAATAATAATAATTAAACATGTCACGTTGGATATCATTTGAGTACATTTCACTGTCATCACCTTTTATAATCGTGTGCATAACATGTGGCACATAATAGAAACAATAGACCTACATTTCCTTATTTTGCATGCATCCTAAATGATTCAGTATGCTTGCAAAGAAGGAAGCAGGGCAGTAAAACTAATGTAGTAGCCTCAACGGGACGTTATTGTTATAAGTACTTTTGTTTGGTACGCGTAGTATACTCGCGGTATTAGTATCGGGTATACATTTTACTATTCTATTGTACTAACACAGGGATACTATAAATTGGAGCTTTCGAGATTCCAGAAATTCCCTATCCGCATTTTACATTGTTATTCTGCATACATACGATTATTGCACTTTTCTTTTATTTAACAACACGTTTTCCAGTCCCAAATGTTTTTGTGTTTTAGTATTTAAATCCTCACCGAGAAGAGAAATTTGGCATGTCCCCTATTTTTATGCATTCTGTATATAGGAAGAGATTCTGTCACACTTTTGCATGTAAATTCATAGTAAAGGTATACTTCAGATTAAAACTTTCATTTAAAGTATTATCTAGGAGCGTAAACAGCAGCAACAGAATCAGTAGCATTATCATCGTTTTAGATTTTAATAATATCTAGCCACACTATCATTTTCAATAGATCTAAACCTAAAGTTTTGCACGTTAAACCCAATCTGATTCTTTGTAGACTATAAAGGCAGTTGCATACTTTTCATACCCAAAATTCAAAATCAATATGCATAATATCTTAGTATACGTCCTAATCATTATCGCAAACAAAACTAGGATATGCATTTTAAATGGACCATCTTGTGCATTCTTTTGTAGATCGACCAGAAAGGACGACTGACAGGATATAATTTGACTGGAGATAATAAACGAAATTTTATTTGTATTTATTTCATCAATAACAACTCAAGTTATCCTTATAAGAATTTTTTCTGAATTCCTGATCTAAAAGGCTTTTGTGGATATCTGCAGTGAAATACATCACCCAAAGTTACCTGTATCGCTAACTCTGAGGCGACTTCTGTCCTGCAGGACAATTCACATCGTGCGGAGCTTTAAGCCCTCTTGAGAACCAAGTTACGATTGAGCTTCTAAAATTCGTTTTATGGGTGTCAATCGAGTAATATCTTCGGAGACTTGTAACAACTTCTTATAATGACTTAGGAATTTTTATAAATAATCAAAAATCTGAGAAAGCTTCGTTGTTTGATTGAGATCGTTTTGATGAGCCATGAACAACCTCTGGCATGTGCGAGATGCATAGATAGAATTCTGCATTAAACATACTAACTGGATAGTAATATATGTTTACACTAAATTTAATCTAATAAAGTATGGCAAACATAATTAACTTTATACGAATATACTTCCACAACCGAATGTGATGAGAAACATTTGGCTGCCCAATGGACAGATAAAATGATGACATCACGTTCCAGAGTGTCCAAGTGAAATAAAACAAGTTTGTACGTAATTTCAAGGACAAAAGTTTGGGAGGGAGTGTAACATCTATTAATGAGAGGAAGCATTTGGCTTAATTTTATCAACATTATGTGTGTTTCTAATTGTATATTACCTCCATGTAACATTTCACCTTTACATTTGCTAAAACTGTTTTTTGTTACTCTAATGGATACGCTTCCTAAGTTTAGATTACCTAGAATTACAATATTGTTTGTTACGCCACTTTTTACATAAAGGCTTTGAGTAACCGAAACCGCTCTTAAGCTCTCGGCATTTTATCCCTTTTATGTTGTGGTGAATGTGCAGAGATTGGCTTGTAATTGCAACTGCTGGAGGAGTTTCACACGCATTTCCAGCTTGCTACAAATGTTTATCCTTTCCTTAAAGTCTTTGACATTAAACAGGTTTGAAATAATGCCTTTGCTTAGCAAAGCGTATTCAGGAAACCCATTCATCAGCCCCTATCTCTTATATTGTTTTTGCTTAAGAGGATTCACGGAGTCAAGATGCTTCTCGCAGCACAAAGGACCTTCATTTTTGTCTCTGTCTCGAACACAACGCAAATGAGTGCCTGGAAGCAATATGTAGAACAAGTCTGTAGAGAAAGGGAAGGAAAGATAAATATGCCTAGAGGCATAAGATATGTTTCTTTGTTCGTACCCATTGACACAGCATGCCAGTGTTTATGCACTTGTGGTGTTATGGTTTTTGTGCATATACTCGCTCTCTCAGCTTATGACATGCGGAGCACTTTGTGGTCTTCACCGGGTTGCCTTTGATATTCCAGAATATGAAATTATATACAGTTTTCAAACACAGATTCCCCAAAAGAAAATTAAAATATAAATTAGCTTTGCATATTCATATATGCATACTCAGTCAAAGGGGATTTAAAAAGGGAAACTAAATTATTATTTTAGGCTCTCCGAGACGAGTTGCAAAAAGTAGGTATATTTAATGAGGAAGGTCTCCTCCTCCTTTTTCTGCAACGTAAATAATTTTTTCTTGCTTCTTTAACGCTTTATACTAATTTGTTTTCGGAAAGGGCTGATTAAGTAAAAGCAAACAGTTGTTAATAGCTTCCAGTTGTATTTTTCTGGATGCACAACAAATATGAGGATTCGAGGGGTAGGAAAACAAGTAAAGCACATACAAGGTTACAAAAACAAACATTTAAGTTTAAAGCGCTAAAGTAAATTAAAATGTATGATAAGCATCAATCTCTACTCTTTACCACTGTTTTCATAGCCATTCAAAAGTATTCCTACAAACGTTTAAATAGTATACTTCCTCTCAATTTCAAATGTCAGAACTTAATAGACCAAGAAACAGAGACAGCAATCAACTGAATAAGAACAGGCGTGTCCTTGACACTGTTACAGGCAGCATGTAGGAACCTGAGAGAGAAAAACGACCAAAAGTGGTACTTAAAGTTTAGAAAATTTAAACCAAAGAGTAGCATTCTGAGAATTATAAAGCAATATAGGACATATTATTTAGAATATATACTAAATATAGAGAGATCTACATTGTTCCTCTAGTAAGTTTCACTCCACCACTTTTTCCCCATTATAGTAAGTTCGAGACATGCTACATTTTATTAAGGAGTACTTTTTCCATTTAAATTGTTGTTTGTATTCCCTTTACTTCCTAAGAGTATACCCTTCTTAATTTAGCACGTGACTGGCGTTTTATTTCGTTTATGTAGCGGCCCTTACAAAAGACATTTTTCCGGCGAGTTGGTAAATGGTTTTACACTAACAGTTACGGCTGTCCCAGTTAGAAAACATTACTAGGTTCCAAATAACCGTTCCAGAATAACATTTAAGTAACTTCTATTTGCTATTATGCATAATTTAATTGCAAATTATTACTCTTTGGTCTACTACTGTTACTTGGCAGACTCGTTTCTTTCACATGAAGTTGTCATTCATTAGGTTCCAAGATGATTTTCTTTTATCCTCGTTCTGTTAGTTTAGAATAGTTATAACTTAGCATACCTACCTAGGAGAAAGACAGACCTGCAAAGTAATTAATGGTTTCAGTTCTAACTTTTAAGGAAAGATTAAAAGCCCCATCTAGTTGATACTAAATTTGGTAACTTCATGATCCATTATCTAAGGAAATATTCACGATATGAGTCTGAACTTTTTAAGGGATGTATATGCAAACCTTCCAAGTTGACTGATCTACTTTTATATAAGAATATGATTTATTAAGAAAGGTATTTTTTTAATTACACGTTTTATTAAAAGTTATCAAAAATTAATCTCCTAAAATTTAATTAATCGACTTATTAACACAAAAGTAGACCAGTAACCGAATTGTGATAGGTATTACTTTTATTATATCAACATTTCATTTAGCTATCTTCAATGATAAAATGCGTTATTTATATTAGAAAATGAATTCAGAGAAAAAAAACTGTAAAATGGAGGTAAAAAACTCATATTTCATTACATAATATCATTATATAGTTCTAGGACATACAAAAGCGACCATATTTAGAAGCAGCACAATTCGTAGAGTGAACCTTCCTCTAAAAGATGAGCTAAAATTTACCTCTCTACTCCAAAGAGTACAGGAGTTATGATTTTTGCTGTGAAGTGACAGTTGTTGTACCATTTATAAAATTATATTTAAAACATAAAAATATAAGTACTCTGCCTGCATGTTAAAATTAAAGAGGAAATTTTAATTTATAAGTCTACTAAAGCATAAAGATGTCACTTTTTGTCAATTTTCGCCACTTAACCTCTGGCTAATGGAAAAACGCCATTAAGTCCTTTGTGCGATCTGTTGCATCATATAATTAAGGCACAAATGCCTTCAGTTGAGATCTGGAAGCACTGTACCTGAGTAATTGTTACACTGCAATGTAGCGGGGTCTCTATGATCAGAGTATTACTTCTGGAGCCTACTGAAAATATGCTGGAAGGATTACGGCGGTAAAAAGTTGTACTATTATTTTTAAAACCTGTAGTTATCTTTTATAAAAGTTCCTCCTCCGGAGATTTTTATAACGATTATACAATATTTTTTCTTACTTCTAATTAAACAGTATGATTTTAACATTCGTTCATTTTTGTGAATTTTCAGAAAATGAAAACCATCTGTGGAAAATTTCCACTGTGCAATATTTGTTTCTTCAACACTAGTATTTATTTATTACGTGTATTTATATCGTTTTTAATCAATAATTCAAATTCTTGACGTAAATAAACATAATGTGAAAAAAATTAATTATGAAAATTGGCTCACTTTGGGTTACTTTGTTAACTTTATGTTGTTTAATTTATTTTTATGAAACCAATTTTAATAAACCTTTTTAATAAAAAGGATTCATTTTTATTGATTTCAGGTTAAACCATTGCAATGAAATGTGATAACTTCGTGGTTGCTATTATTATAAAATATATTCGATATCAGTTTTCAAAATACAAACAATTTCAGCTGCTATTAGTTTCATTAGCTTTGCTATATCTCTGGTTTTCTCGGATGACACTTTACATATATTGCAAAGAGGGAGAAGAACTAATCAAAATATCACAAAATATTTCATTTCAATCAGAGAGACAACGAGCAACAACAGTAATTTTCAAAGAGCTTTTCTTTATATAGCTTATTCTTTTGCTGCAACATTTTTGAAGGGAAGAACGGAGTTCAAGTAATACTTTGCTTTGTAATCTTTTATTTTCCAGTCAGGCTCGCAAGTTAATAAGGAACCTTCCATGTTGATTGTGTATGTCGCAGTATTCTCCACGAGATATGGCGTCTTGCTTGTGTAGGTCTGTCTTTGTTAAGCACAGACCGATGGACTGCACGAGTTTTCTTATAGCATACGAAATTTATCGTATTTGTAGACATGGACTGGCCTGGGCTGGATTTGAGTTACACAGTACACTTCAAATTATATAAGACTAAGTGAAACCTTCGATATGTTAAAAATAAAATTCACAAAAATGGATTGGGTGAGTTTTGGAATCAATTGTTAACATTCCGATATATGCAATTTTGAGTTGAATAGCACATTTCGTCTACCATTTCCTTCAAATCAGAGCGGGATCCTAAAAGATTCTTGAAGTATCTCTATATGCTTTAAACTGTGACAATTGCAATAATAAGATTTAATACATCTGATGAATCACATTAAGATACAAGACAATAAAAGAATAATCTGTATTCCTGTCATATAAATACTCCTTGAGAATTTTCAATCTTATTTTAAGTCAGCCGTAGGTTTTAGTTAAAGTTATCCAAAAGAAAAATTACATTGCTTTGTATATTCAGTCCAGCGGGAATGAAGAAGTACATTCAGAAGTCACTCCTCGACATTTGCGTTTCCGGTATTAGCCCATATACGTCCATATATAGGTGTCATGTCAGTAAAAAAGAAGTCTATATTCCTGTACACATTCGGTGATATGGATACATTTTGATACGGGAAAGGTGATATTGGCGTCCTTCTGTAATGCATAAAACACATACTTATAAGAATTAGCTTTATTTGTAACGTGATCCATAGTGCAATTAAAGCGAGGTTATTTCCCAGTGCACACAATCGGCTCCAAATTATTTAAAGTAAACAAGCGAGCTTCATTACCAGCATTAAAGGTAAATCCAAAATAAAGTAGAATAGAAACAGAAACATATACTATCTTGGTGAAAACGTGGTGTATCAAAAGAATGAATACTAGATCCATTCATTTAATTATTTTATTTTGTTGTGGTCTCCGTTTGTTTTGCATGCTCTCACTGCACATTTACGGTATTGCAGTCATCATTCTGCTCGCTGACAACACTAGTGCAGACTTTACATAACGAATCTTAACAAAGCCTATCTGGCTAAAAAAAAATGCTCTATAAACATAGACAAAATCAAAGTTATTAAGTTTATCCTAGGTTTTAATAGATATTCAAATTAATGAATTCCTGTTGCTATAAATGCAAAACAAAAGGATATGATTCTGTGTGCTAGTCTTAATTTAAATGCTTAATATTTGCAGCCTGCAAACACACTAATTCTCTTGGACTAAGGTTATTCAACGTAATGATAATTATCCAATTTACAGCACTACATATGTTTAATTGAAGAAAACCAAAAGCATTTCATATTTGTGATAAATTCTCCCACAATTGAGGGAGTGGTGCTAGAAATTACGCCATTATTTCATGTATATTTGATGTGGCATTTCGATAGCAATAAGTTAAATAATTAAACTATGCTCTTCTGGGATAGATTCACGAGTAAAAATTTCTCATAACCTTCGGTTCATCTCTTTGCATTTTGCGCGCGCGCAAAAAAAATTATGTTGTGTTACACTCACATGACTTTCTCTACTCTTGTACAAACTATTTTTACAAACGCTTATTCTCCATATGCTTCACGTTAATCGAGATGTCAATCTTATTGCTAATTTTCTTGTAGATGCAAGGGAAATTGGTAGGCTTTAAGGGATAGTCAAATACTTTAAGAGCTGGTTGCTATGTGGAGTATTCCATTCTCTTTGCATTACCAGGACAAAAAAATGAACAACGAATTCCCATTTGAGAAAAAGTATAAGTATTGGAAAATTTAAGGGAATAACAAGCAATATCTCGAAAATGGCTCACTCAACAACAAAAATGTATATGACATAAATTGTGTATTTTAACGCGATCTACATTTTTTGTGTAGTAAAAGCTTGTCTGCCTCTTATGGTTTACCAGTTATGTAAAAGTCGTTCACAATGAAGACATTCCCAGAAAACTCGAAGTATATAATTCATTTGCCATAAAAATGTCAAACTTATGGTATTTTATTCAAAATCGTTAGCCATTTCTGAGAAAATTAAAACTTTCGAAAAATGTTCCACGTAAACGGTATTCTGGGGTGGGGGGATTTTCTCGAATACCTTCGTGTCGCATATCTGGAAGATACTGAACCTAAATACCAAGTTTGGTGTTTATCCGACTGTTCGTTTCTGAGTTATGCTGTTCACAGCAGACACACAGACACACTCACGGGCATGTTTCCAAAAAATACTTTTTTTTGGTTTCAGGATGCCTCAAAACATGTATTTCCGGTGAAATATCGGTTTAAAATTTTTGGGTGGAATACTTTTACTTACTATACGTAGTAGAGAAGGTAAAAATGTATACGACATAAGTTGTGTATTTTAACGCAATCTGCATTTTCTGTGTAGTAAACTTTTTGTCTATCTCTTATGGTTTACCGTTATGCAAAAGTCGTTCACAATGAAGAATGCTTTTGGAGACATTCCCAGAAAATTCAAGGTATACATTTCATTTGTCGTGAAAGTATCTTAAATATATGATATTTTAATCAATATCGTTAGAGCCATTTCTGAGAAAACTAAATTTTCGAAATATGTTCCATGTAAAGAGTAATCTGGGGGGGATTTTCTTGAAAACCTTCGTGTCGCATCTCTGGAAGATACTGAACCTAAATACAAAGTTTGGTGTTTATCCGACTGTTCGTTTCTGAGTTATGCTGTTCACAGACACACACACGGACATGTTTCCAAAAATTCTTTATATGCATTCAGTGCACCTTAAAACGTGTATTTCATGTGAAATCTCGGTATCGAATTTTTGGGTGGAATGCAATACTTCCCCTACTTACTATACGTAGTAGAGAAGTAAAAAAAAAAAAAAAAAAAAAAAAAAGGCAAACTCCCGAAGCATGTGCTTCAGACGGCCAGCTGTCGTATAAATGATGTAAACAATCTCCCTCTAAGTGTAACAGGTTGTAGGTATGGAGTGGTTAAATTTGATCTAAGTTATATTTAATCATATATAGTTGAGACACATGCGTATCGTATACTACAAGACTGAACGAAATTTAAACTAAGGCATTAACAAACCTTTATGTGGGAAATGAAATGAAACATAGACAAATCATTCTTGAAAACCCTTGGGTATCCTAAATTCAAAACTGAAGTTATCCAATTATGTACATCTTCCAAAAGTATCTTATAATTATCGATCCTGACGTACAAGTAATTTAATCCTATTCCTAGTTTTCATAATCCTTATCAATTGGTAACTGCACAGTTTGCAAAGTTAAGGGAAAATTAAAAGCCTCATGCTAATAGTGCTAAATTCATGATTCATTATCTCATAAACTACTTAATATATCAAACCGAAATGTTTACAGAATATAGATGCATACCTTCCAAGTTCATTGATCTATTGTTACCCAATATGTCTATTTATTAAGAAAAATCCTATAAATTAACACCAGTAAGTCCACGACAGCAGTTAGAAGTTGCTTTTATCATCTTAAAATTTAATTCGTTATCTTCACTAGTTTGAGAAAACGGGTCATGTTAGAAAATGTCATACACGCAAAAAGCAGTTCAAAGCAAACATGGGGGAAAATGTGTATATATTATCTGCAAATAAAGAAACTACATGGCTTGAAAATGAAATTGAGTTTTATTTATGGATCCCCTTTAACTGAATAAGGTTCTTAGCATCCCATTCAATATTTGGTGTGAAAGACCCGGAATTTTATTCGCAGGCTCTTTATCAGGCCCGAGATTCTTTTACGTGCCGTAAATCTACGACACAGGACCACCGGTTTTACTTCCCTTCTGAAGCAAGCCATACTAAAAGATGTTTACTCCCGAAAAAATCCATCGTCTTCCACTGGGTTTGAACTCGCGACCTTGGGAACTAGAGGCTAGCATGGAGCCCTATAAACCACGGAGGAGAAGTACTGGGCTTGACCATGCATAAACCGTCATACGTAACGATATTACCAACCTTAGACCAAAACTTCTTCTAAATGATAGGTCAAAGCGTGTACGATTTATGATTTTTTTCTGTAAATTGGTGCAAAATTCTCAATACAAAACGGCAGATGCAGTACTATTTTTAAAAAAACCTATTCACAATAAAGTGTTGTGCCCTAGAATGATAAAATATATAGAAATTAAAGAGGAAATTCCAATGATCAAGACTGCACAAAACAATTACTGATGTATTCTTTGGCATTCTCGCCATTTAGTGTCTCCGCAAGTGAAATGATTGACACTACCTTTATGGTATGTTCGTTAAACCACATAGAGGAACCTCAACCATCAGTCTCCAATGCTTTTTCCCCTCAACAATTGAATGCGTTTTTTCTGCTTCAAAAATGTTTGGAGTCTGCTTAGGGTCTTCGCTCCGGATTTACTCTTACCGTTTCCGCTTTTTACTTACTCTACTACGTACGTAGTAGAAGTTATTGCATTCCAACCAAAAATTAGATACCGGAATTTAGTCGGAAAAACATGTTTGACGCCTACTAATTAAAAAAAAAAAATTATAAAAACTGCCTATGTGTGAGTCTGTATGTCTGTATGAATAGCATAACTCAAAAACGAAAAGCCAATGTATACCAAACTCTGTATCATATAATATTATATTCAGTATTTTCCAAAGATGCGTCACGAGGATTTTCAAGAAAATCCCCATCCCAAAATATCCTTTACATGGAATATTTCTTAAAAATTTTGTGTTTCTAAAAGTGACTAACGAGTTTTATTAAAATACCATACATTAAAGATATTTACATGGTAAAATAAAATGTGTATTTTGAATTTTCCTGGAATAGCCTGTGAAGTCCTCTTAATTTGGAAGGAATTTTGTATAATCTTGTATAACTGTAAACGTCAAGCGATAGACGAAAACGTACCACACAATAATGTAGATCTCTTTAAGACACACAATGTATTTAAAATGAGCGTTTTTATTTTGGCATAAGCCATTTCTGAGACATCCGATATTAATGGTTCGAATTATTCATTACTTGGCCATTATCGTAAAGTCCTTTCAACATTCAGTTGTTTTTCGCGATTGCATGGAAACAGTATGGAATTTTAAGGCAGCGTATACCGTCCAGTTCTTAAAACATTCGACTATCGGTATTCCCTTGTGTGTTTAAATGAAACTATTTCCGGAAAGTTTTACCTCGATTAAAATGAAGGTGGCAAAATAAGATTTCGTATACCCACTAATAATCACTATATAATCACTAGATGGTAAAGAAGTTCATGTGAATGTAACACATCAGGTTTTTAAACCCAGAGATCGCCAACCTGGAGAAGCTTTTGCTAGGAACTTCGCTTCAATTTAGCTCGCAGTTCAGCAAACATTAGGGTAATTGAACATTAGAAGTATGTGAACGACTTCATAAATGACATTTTTACACCATGCTCTCTGACGCGGTTTCTATTAGAAACAGAGTGCAACTGCTGCTATCTGGGAGAAACCCAAACTCAAGTTACGTGACGCAGTTTAGGATTGGGTCACGTATATCAGATGTGTTACACCACGAAAATTACAGTTCTAAAGAAATGGATGTACAACAGAGAACAGAATTAGGAATGAGGAAATAAGAAAAGAATTAGAAGTAGAATCTGTTAACTCAAGAAAGAATAGGTACAGAACAAGATGGTTAGAATGTGTTAGGATGGAAGATACCAGAGCGCCAAAAATAGCTTTCCAATATACCCCTAAAGGAAAGAAAGAGGTGCGAAGGCCAAAAAAGAGATGGAAGGAGACACTGGAATCGGAACATGCAGGCCTGACCCATGAGGTGGAGAAGAAGAGGACATTTCAATGTTGAATTGTAGTGTGTGTTAATCAAATCTTATATTTTACATTCAAATGACTTTCTCTGCCCAATTTTTTTTATTTTTATCGGTCTACTACAATGTATATGGTGAACAATATTTTTCCCAATATACATCGTATTAACTCAGATAAATGTTTGCAGAAATGACTTAATTACACATTTTTTGTATGCACAAGAGGGGATACATCAAATCTTCAAAAGATAGATTATTATATGCTGGCTTTTAAATTCCACACCTTATAACATCGCGAGAATCAAGCGAATGATACCTTAGTACTTACAAAAATGTACAATTACCATAAAATTCTATCTAAGGGTAAAGAAACATCTCGAAAATAGTGTCAATAATTTTTGCACAAATGTCCTATTTAATGAGATGTCCATTTTTTTATGTCTGTGTGTGGTAGGTTTTCGTCTCTCTTATGGTTTATAAATAATAAAGAATTATACAAAATTCAAAATAAAGAGGAATTCAAAGGCTATTTCTAGAAAATTCACGATATTCATTTTATCTTAAACAAATGGAATGTCAAAATCGTCACAGTCACTTTTGAGAAAATAAAAAATAACAAAAATTGTCCCATGTACAGAATGGTTTAATTCGGAAATTTTCTTGAAATTCTTAGTGTCGCATCTTTGGAACATGTTGAACTTCAACAAAAAATACCCACCCACCCACCCTAGCTGAAAGAAATTTTTTTATTCAGAAGATCCTAAAATATGTGCTTTTGGTAAAATTTGGATATCGAGTTTTGGGTGGAATACAATCCTTTTTACGTACTATAGATAAGTGCTGCTGAAAGTAAATACATTTGGAGAGAAAGCAATAATTTTAAACTGCCCATAACCCTCATACTAAAATACACCTCAAAATATTGACGTTATAGATTTTTCAAAAATAATCCATATGAGACGCTAGTAACCAAGGAAATAACGTTAGCAGAATCTTCGGTTAAGGTCTAAACACCTCTATCCCTGACCGTCCGTCCGTTCGTCCGTCTATCTGCACTTACGTATATACATATCTTCATGGTGTTGTATAGGTATGTTCTATGTATATACACCAATTAACTTCAAGAACAGAAACAGTCGAAATGAAATGTTCTATGCTCCTTTCATCATAAATAGACCAGATAAATGTAACACGAGAGGATTTGATACTTTCAAAATAAATAAAGAACTAAAACTAAACAAGCCTGGCTATAGCACTTCCATAGTATGCCTTCAACTAAAGCACCAAGAATAAAGGAATACCTGTAGGCATTCTCTGTGGGAGGGAAACCTTCTTACGTCCTAGGTTTCTGACGCCATTGCGAAGCTCTCCGTAACATTCGCCATTACCCAATGCTTAAAGTTTAGCTATCCGAGGGAGTACTAGATCGTGTATTGTAATAGATTATGTGAATGTGCAGCTTTAATGCTTACCAATGAGGTATAATTAATTGTAAAGGTAATGATTTTATATGGTTCCTCACGCTTTTTGACAGTTTGTAATTATAGATTGAAGAATAAAATTGTGTGAAATTATAATAGCATTCTAACAAACTTTTATTTCACAGGATTATAAATATTATCAAATTATCGATTGATACACGAAAACAAAGTGGAAGTACAAGATTACATTGTTTACTAATCGTTTCCATGGTTATTTCAACACTCGGTGCCTAGTATGCCCTCTTTGAGCTGCAATAACTACTTAACATCTACGTGGCATGCTTCACACCAGCCTCCTAATAGCACTTTGTTGGATTTTCTCCCATTCTTCAGTGGGTTATTTGCGAGTTCTGCCAGGTTCTGTGGCTCAGTAGGCCCCTCGCGAATAAGTTTTTCAGCTTATTCCACAAACGCTCAATCGGATTGAGCTCAGATCTGTGTATACGCCAGTTCATTATTGTAGGACATCTTTGGTTTTCTGTGCTGTATGTTGTTCAGCATTATCATGCATTAGCACAAATTAGGGCCCATTCCGTAAGTAAAGCGTACGACACGTTGAAGGATAATGTTATTAATGTAAACATCAGCATTCATGCGCCGTGGGACAAGTTCTGTCCGAGGATTAATAGTAATGTCAGCCGAAACCATAACCGAACCACCTCCAAATCTGTAGTGCCCAATAATAGTGGCTGGATCAAGATGTGCACCAGGACATCTCCATTCAATGTAGGACCGCCACAACCATTCAAATTAAACCTTGACTCGTCTGTGAACAGAACCGCCTTGCATTTACGGAGCTATCAGTTGAGATGATTCTGAGCAATCTCAGCTGGACTTCCTTTTGCTGACGTGTCAAATGAGGACCTTTAATGGGAATTTTAGATTCAATCCAGCATTTCTCAGCCTTTTTCTTGTAGTCTGATCGGAAAACACCACTCCAGTTGTTGTTTGTGTGCCATTTTGTAGATCTCTGGCTGTAGATTTGCATCTGCGCAAAACTGATAGGACAAGATATCTATCCTGTACGTCTGTCTTGTTCTTTAGCCCATTTTTGGGCCGCCTCTTGTATTCTCCTGTCTCTATACATGGCCTCAAGCCTTGATGATGACAGTAGTACTGACACGAAGAATCCTTGAGACATAGGGAATGAAATGCCCAACCTGAATCCACGCAACCGTCTGTGCGCCTGATGTTTCATTCAGAAGCATTTATTGCTGTGTTTTAGCCTCCGAGAACACAAAATAAGAATTTTCTACCACAAATTGCTGTTATAGTCTGCTTAAAAAATAATAAATCAATACATCATAGAGCACTCGCTTTGATTTCCACAGACTTCAACTTCAATAATTTTTTAGAGAAACTAACACATTTTTAGAAGAATTTTGTTCTAGTTTTAAACAATGCTTCAAAATATGACACCTGACTGCCAAAATTTACATTGTTTCATTGGTTTATTTTCGGCTTTGATTAAAATGCGTGTCCCTCTAATTTTTTAGCTGTGTATTTATTAATTCACCTTGTTGATATAAATTGATTATGCTGTGAATCGCTTTTGTGTTGGCATCATATGAGGACTTCGTTGGATATAGGTTATGTTTTATTCTAAATCAAAGGAACTATCAAGGCTTGCATTAATATACGAGGCGTGTTTTTAAAGTAAGTACCATTTTAATATGTCGTCGCTGCAGTCGTGATTTTGAGTATGCGCAATTTTACTTCCTCCATTCATTAGGAAGCTGTGGAACCATTCATTAGGACAGCTGTGAGCGATGGTCACTATGTTTTCTTGTTCAGAGTGCGTTTCGAAATATAGGGTAGTTAAGTTATATTCCAACCCACTCGCGGCCTCTCTCTACTGCGCGAGACAGCCGGCAGTCGCCGGGGAAATTGGTAAAGTAAATCAAAGAATAGGTTAATTATTTATTTATTATTGTGCATTTACATTTTAAATATGTACAATATTAGTATTCAAAAACAATATATAGTACAAAGTTATGCATACAAAGCTTACAATTATTTTTGGCCGCTGTAGTTTGATTTTTACTTGAGAAAGTGTGTTTTTACACTGTTACACTATTCGTAATGTATGCTTTGTATTATTAGGCAGCTTTTAGTTATAGTAAGCTTTCTTTCTTTAATTATTTATTAATCCAGAGGAAAAAAGAATTGGATCAACATAGGACCAATGACTTCCGGGACAGAAAGTGTCAATATTAGCGTACCTAGTGGAAGAAGGAAACAAAGAGAGAATGAAAGGAGAGAATTAGACACATTGGCAGGACAAATTTTCGGATCCCCCCACACTGCCTAGCTGTATAAACTATGTAATATCTTGATGCATATCTGCGCTCTTCCTACAGTTTACTCCATCTCCTACGTCCTTAATAATTTGTGTCCTCTATTCTTCCCGCATGCTTGTTCGTTCTTTGCAATAATGATCCTTTCCTTTCTTTTAAGTCTTTTAGCTTTATGCGGTAGTATTCTTCTCATCGCTCTGTCTTCCATGTTTCATGCTGTTTGGTATTGAGTTCGCTTTCTTCTTTAGCTCTTTTGTAATTTTGAAGTAGATGATCGCACACAAAATATTATCTATCTAATAGTAAACCTACTTCGCTCTAGTGTTAATAATTTGAACCATCTTTTCAGTTTTTCTAAATTACACAGTATGTTTTAATTTGTATGTTTTCGGTATGTTTCTACCCCCACACTTGTTCTATAGCAAGCAAAGTTCATGGTCCTGTCTTGAGTTTTGTTCAAGATTAAAGTTGTTCAAAGCATCTTGTTCTTCATCTGTCTTTACTGAAAGTCTGACTGGTGTCCCGTCATCTTTGATCTTGCGAGCATGTTTTTAACACCTTCCTAAATCTTAAGTATACCCATTTATTATAAATTGCCCAAAAGTTGCTAAAATACCAAATTATTAAACACTAAAAACCAACTACTCTATACATCTCTACAATTTAAAATGCAATTCCTATTTTATAACTAAGCTCGGAACCTTTTGAAAAAATTGCAACATGTGAGCAATTTTTCAAAGCAGTAAAACAATCCAAACAGAATTAATGTTAATTCTGGAACTTATTTTTAAAAAGTCATGAAATTTTGTCTACGTGTTATACAATAAACTATATTGCTTTATTAAAACCTAAAATGAATTGCAATTTGATAAATTTCACAGATCCTTATTTCCTGCTGTCTATTTTTTCCATGTGCCCTTAATAGTTTGTCATATCGACACTTGTAGAGCCGTTGCCATTTTTCGTGAACGCAGGCGAATGCAATGTGCGCGCGCGTGCGCTCGTAGCTCTTTATTTTCACTACGAG